>OY728151.1:95827444-98327444 GCA_963277665.1 Viscum album | reverse complement strand
TTTAGTGAAACTCGGTATTGCGTACTACACATGCTATCGAGGAAGGTCTTGATTGCGTGTAATGAAAGACAAGTCCGGGATGCGTGTAGTGAAAGATCTGTTTGGTGTTGCGTATAACATAATCAAAACATATTTCATTTATACGTTAAACAAAATCTATACTTAATGGTGCGTAGAATAATTTCCACAAAACGAACTTGAAAATGTGTGTAACACGAGATAAGAATAGTGTTGTGTATACTGATAGCTAATATGGTGTTGCTTATAGTACAAGCTAATCTTGGTGTAGTGTATAATAGAACACATCAATGAAAATAAAAATTATATATCTCATAAAATCTCGGGTTGTTACATTCTACCCCCCTTAAAGTGAATTTCTCCCTCAAAATTCATCGGGGTTATAAATGGTGTACTACTTGAAAGTTTCTTTCATAGAATCCCACATCATAAAAAGGATTACTAAAACATCATTTTAAAAAGTTAAGTTTGAAACATATCGGTTACCCAAATTGACTCATCACTGGATTTCCACATAAGAGAACATAGGTGAAAATATGGATATAGAAGGAAAACCTAACCATCATGTTCTGATGGAGAGTGATAGAGAACATGGCTATAAAAAAGCCAGAAATCAGAAATCCATAAATTTGTGATGATCTAGTACCATCTGATTCATCGGATATAAGGGCACTAGGACAACATTTTTGGTTTTCAATATCATTTCCCTAAAGTTGAAAATTTTGAATTAGAAGAAATATTTACTTAATTTTGGTACAGTCTCACTGTTGTTTGTGCCTTGAACAATTTCCACTTCATCTCTTAAAGAAATGAAGTTGAATTTGTTATTCGTGAAGTGTTAGAAGATCATGTGATAGAATGATGGGTCATTCCATTTGTTTCAAACAAAAGGTTATCAAAAGTTATCAAATATATATAAGTCCATATATGGTGAAGTTAATCGTATACGATTCCAAAAATGAACTTATACTTCATCTATCACACCGCTTAAAAAAATAAAACTAGTTTCTACTAACAAGGGTCTTCCTATAGGCCAGTGGTAGGCGATAAAGGCCTGTCGTACTTCATTTGTGGGTTTGACTCCCGCATCGTTGTCCAACACGATGGTTTGTCGCTCGTCCTTCAGGTTGTACTTTTTCTAAAATTACATCATTATGACATTCCATCAATAATATTGAAAAAAGTTCTATCCTTAAACAATACTGACTTGTGTCCAACATAATCCATTCCATTCTTTAGGCTTATCTGAAATACTTCTGTCCAAGCTTAAAGTATAAAGAAAATGATTACTAGAAATGTCATCAAAAAATCATGTGAATACCATCATTTATCCCTCATATAAGATATATCATGTTGGTCACATTCTGAGCATGTGAATACCTTAATCATGTATTCTCTTGAAAAATGAATACACATTAAACATTAGTGAAAAAATGAATGCAGTTAAATGTTAAATCTTTCCACATACCAAAATCCCAAATATTCTATATACTCAAACCATGATATCTCTTAGTCCTTATATCAATCCTGATCTCATGAATACTATCAAACATATTATTTTCTCCTTATCCATTCATTATGCGCATATCATCTTATTTCAAAACATATCTGAATAACCTTTCATGGTTACAGGTACCATTCAACATATAATTTCAAAAACATAAGGAAAAACAATACTATAACAATCCTTAGATGTCTCATTATTCCATTGTACTGTGAGATTACTTATAAAACATTACTCTTGATAAACATGTAATCATTCCACTACCTTATTAAACCATTGACCAAGCTTCAACACTTATTTCATCTCATATATCATTTTTAGTCTCCTCAACTTCATCCATATAAAGACTACCCAAATGACCATGCTAATTCTCTTCATGTGATTTTCCCTTAGTGCATTGGTTTGCATAATGCCCATACATTCCACATTTAAAACATCTAATCATTTTTGATGTCATAAAAATACCATTATCATTATCCATGGTGTTAAATGAACCTTTCCCTTTGCACTTACTGGATTTGTGTCCTTCTTTTCCGCAACCAAAGCATCTTCTAGTTCCTTTGAAACATTCTCCTTGATGCCTCTTCCCACATGATTTACATGAGAGAAATTGAACTTTATTTCGCCTATGATCATCATGAAACTCCATCTTTCTTTTATTAGCTGAGTAGGGAAACATACCAAAGATGAGATTATTGATCATATTATGAGATTTCTGATTAGGAATAATAACGATATGTGGACTTCCAGATCCAATTTAATTTGGTTTCTCAGGAATAATATCATTCCATTTTCCATCATATCCTCCATTATCGTGAATTTTTCTGTTTCCAGCCATTTTCTAAAACCCAAAAAGAATAGTGTGAGAGGCCAAAATCATAATCAAGGGGGATTACCTTCAATATCTAACATCGTAGGTTAAATTCTAATCTCTTTACCATAATTATAGTACTATAACCTATACTTATACTTAACCTTAGGTACATCCCTAGACATACCTTATAAATATCTCTAGGGATCTCTTTAAAGTTTTCGCATCCTAGTTTCCAAAGGTTAACTAAACCTTTCCTCTAATACCAACTATAGAGAACCAAAGCTTGACATACATGGACATTACATTACTTTTGCGAAATACATAATACATAACAAAAACAAACACACAAGGACCATAATAGTTTAGTGTCTTTGGGAACTCGGAACATAATCTTCTAATCATGGTGAATGATCTTGAACATATCCCATAAAGATCTTCCCATTTTTTTCATACCAAAAACCTTTTTTTATATCTTGGGGAGAAGAAAAAATAAAAACTGTGAGCTCAAATGCTTAGTAAGGGTAAGCATGGAAAAAATAAAACAAACCACACACATTTGAACTTAAAAACATGAACATAATGTTTAAACATCAAATTCTTGAGCAATGACATAAAACATGGCAGTGCAGAAGGCATAGATCATAAAGAAACATTAATCTTGATAAAATAGCATGGCAATAAAACATGTAATTGTGGAAACCATTCAGCACATGTTATTATTTCCATATTATCCCAGGCATTGCGACCAAGACCATCTTAGTGGAAAAAGTACCTTTCTGAATCGAGTTCACTCCTCATTCCGGTGCTGTATTACTGAACCGGTTTAACTTATTGCTCCGTCCATTTCTATCAAATGAGATATAAATCTTTACCCAATGCTTTGGAAGGAGATATAGGTCCCACCCATATCATAATGAAATCATTCTTACGTGTGCCACAAAATAAACATACATCATTCACAATAACCTAACAAATAAAATGGGTCCCATAAACATCATCCCATCATAACACAGTCCATATAAAAAACATGGAAATCATTTCATCATAACAAAAGTGAAACCATGTAAATCATAGATAAATTATACTTGAAACATACACATATGAAATAATGTCATCTTAGATGGAAAATGGTTTTGATAAAACACTTGAAATGAATTATTGAGGAAAATATCCTTTCTTCTTCAAAATCATTTTCTTTCCACAAAATACCATGCAATTTTAAAAGAATATTATTTTGTTGAAAATAGTGATAAAATCTTGTCGAGTAAGCTTCATGAAAATGAGGCATTATGAAACCATAAAAATGTTGTTCAAGCCTTATAAGTTAAAAATAACATTCTCCTCGTACTTTTGTGGGAAAAGTAAAAAAGTACATCGTATAATAAAAAACATATTCCTTACATACCATGTAGTAAAATTAAAAAATGGTTAAAAAGGACTTTAAAAATACATGAAACCATTTTTAGGAAGCATGGATATGGATTATAACAATAACCCCAGTAAATACTTACGAATAAACAATCTCGGATAAAAATGAGATTGGAACAATTATCCCTTACCTTAGGTCTGATATGCTTCATACGTATCCAAAACTATTGTATAATGATTTAAATAATATCACTGACTTATTAAATAGTTCTATTCATTGTTATGATGTCATAAATGGTTCACTTATGACATTATATTACCTCTTCATTTGTAAATTCCATGTTAAAGCAGCGTTTTGGGTAAAATCGTTTTATTTATCGTATGTGTTTGGACTTTTTGTTCATGATATTATTACTTATATCCTGATTTAATTAATTCTAGAATTTAAAACATGATTTATATTATAATGACCCGGAAATTTGAAGGAATTTTTTTCTTATTTTCTTTGGGATTTTACGAGTGCGTAGTTTCTGACTGCGCCTGATTCTAAGGCCCGGAGTGCCTGGAATCATTTTCTTAAGTTTAGCTCGGGTAAGTTTAGTGAATGAACGATCGGGTTTTTCTAACTTTTGGACCGGTGCTCGGAATCGAAATCTGATGGCATCGATGAACTCACAACACCGGTTTTTTCTTAAGAGGACTTTCACCTCAACGAAAAATGACCGGGTTTGAGAGTTGGTTTTTGGGTTTCACATGGATTAATAAAATAAAAGAAGTGACAACTTATTTTATCTTTGTTGAACCCACACCTTGTGGATAGTGTTGGTTAAAAGCTCCACATAGGAGTTGGTGGTGGGACCGCCACACCCTAACCTCCCATGGGAGGATTATTAGGGTAGGGACCACCCGAGCAGCATAACCTCCCACGAGAGGTTATGACATAGGGTCCACACGGGGCTTAACCCCCCATTTAATGGGAGGGTAGGAAATCTCTCAACACCCCCTATTAATGAGGGAGAGCCTCTTGGAATCTAACTCCCCTCTTAATGGAGGAGAATAAAACCTCCTCAAAACCCCCAATTTAATGGGAGGAAACTCTTTGACCCTCTTCTTGTTAATTAGGTGGGGACCACCCGGGCCCCTAAACCCCCTCGAAACTCCCCCAATTAATAATGTCATCCACTCGGGAAATTAATTTGGGGGAGCCTCTCTAATATTTGAATTTTGAATTGTGCCAACCATCGTGAACTTAATTAAGTGGGGCCCACCTAATTAATTTCCACCACCAGAAATAATAGATTATATTCTATTATTTTGGAACGTTCTTGCGCCTTTGGGTGGAGAGCTTGAGAGAACTTCTTTCTCCAGCGATGAATGTGAAGAACGCCGGCGATGCTTCTTCCCCGACCTTCTTCGGCCTTCTTCCTCGGAGCCCCCCCTTTCTGACGTGGTGCTTCTCTGACGACCCTCCTTCCTCCCTCCTCGTCGTCAACCCACTGACGCATGAACTCGGAAGTGGAAGCGTGCGGTGAACAACGTCATCATCTTCCCCCGTGATGAACGTGCGCCCCGATGAATCAAAGGTAGGGGGTTAGGTTTAATTTAATTTATGTGGATTACATCCTCAGCCTTTGATTAAATTGTTGATAGTCGTTTGGGCGGCCTGTTATCGTAATAACTAGAGGAGGTCGGACCGCACGAACACGGCCGACCCTCCTCCCCCTTTGTTGGTTGTAATGTTGTGGCACGAGAAAAGGTGGCGCGGTGCAATGGAACCACGCGGAATCATTGAAAAATGGGCTAAGAACCACGAAGCCATCTCGCCGCGCCGTTGCAGCAATTTGAAGGCGCCACAGATTGTTTAATTGACGGCGGATCGTCCGGTGATGACAGAACGGGCCGCAAAGGCTGTTTGGTGATTCCGCAGTAATGTACGATACCCGAGATAAACGTCGGCGAAGACGGATATGAAAACGGACCACCGGAGAAACTCCGGTGGCCCGTAGATTACACAGGTGGCCGGAGGCGGCGGCCGGCACCGGCCGACCGCCCGGAGGCGGCGGCGTCCCGCCGCACCAATAGGAGAGATCGTCGCAGCTGAAGCCGTGGTGGCAGGCGTCCGGTCCTGCAGCTGCGTGGGACCGAATTGGGGGACGTGGAGCTAGGAGACGTCCGCTAGCAAGGAGCAGCCCCCACATGGGGGCCGCGACGGAAATCAAGGGGGCAGCCACCCCCTTTGCGCGGCCGCTCGGCCAGCGTCGAGCCGACCCCGCTGGGCCGGCGCCGAGCTGCCCCTGGATGGACCGGCCGCACCGGGCCGGGTCGCCCAGGCCGGGCCGCGCCGCGCCCTAATGGGGCCGGACCCGGACCTGGTTCGGGCCGGCCCGAGGGGGGGGGGGGGGGTCGGGTCGGGTCGGACCGGGCCCAGACGCCCATTTTCAGACCACTTCCGGTCTTTTTCCCATAACTAGAGATACAAACATCCGATCAATGCATCGTCAGTTGCGATGTGACCCTTGGATCGAGACTGTGGTTTTGGTATATTACACTCAAAGTTTCAGAGAACTTTGGGTACAGCCGGGTTGGTTCGAACCCGAAACCAACCGGGCCCTTGGAGCGAAAACGCTTATAACTTGAGCTCCAGATTGACGTGTCGTCAACTTTTTTGGATTCCTCTTGATGAGGCAGAACTTTTGGCATACTTCGCTTGATATTTGGATGCAGTTGGATAGTGTCCGGGTTGGATTGTACCCAAAATCCAACCGGGCCCCTCGAACGGAAAAGCTGATAACTTTCAGATCAGACGTCTGTTTGATGAACCGTCAGTGGTGTTGGTGTTCACGTTGAGAAACGGTCCCTATGAGTATACCTTATGAGAGTTCAGGGTACAATTGATATACTACCGGGTTGGTTTGCAAATGAAACCAATTTGTCCCCTGAGACGAAAAGGCTAATAACTCACAGACCGGGCGTCCGATTGACGCGTCGTCTATTGCGTTGAGACCCCTTTGATGAGGCAGTCCTTTGGATACTTCTTAGTGGGATGTTGTTATACATGGAGTATCGACCTGTAGCTCATGGATCGGACCCTCCCGGAGACGAGCGTACGGAGTACGGAGACCGTGTAGCTGGCTGAGACCTAATGACTGCTTGTCCGACTCGAGTTAGAGTGACTTGCATAGCCCAGTGAGGAGCACTAATGTGTTTGGGTGGAGGAACCATGGCGGGGAGCACTACTATGTTTGGGTGGAAAACCCGCAGTACTCGACAGAAGGAGTACCTCTGCAGGCTATTAGGGGGGGTTCACTACTGTGTTTGGGTGGCAGACCCCAGCGAGAAGCACTTTTGTGTTTGGGTGGCTAGCCCACGGTACTCAACAAGAGGAGTTGCTCAGCAGTCTTAGATTAGTGAGCAGTACCTCAGAGTCATGACATGATCACTGTACCCTATAGAGACAGATCTCTTCAGCAGTTACGGTTTCGATAATGAAAATCCTGGTTTGATCAGGGTTTATAACCTTTGTGTTTCCTCATGATTGAGATGGGTTACTTGATAACTTAGGTATAAGTATGGCCTTATACCTAAGTATGGGTTATCTGTTGAGATCCTTCTTTGTGGTTATCCTTGTTGGATTTAGTGATACCTTGAGGGTATCGGGGTCCCTACTGAGTGTCGTATACTCACCCCTACACGGGCTATGCCCGCACCTCATTGTGTTGGTTGCAGACGACGGGCAGCACTGTCAGAGGCCGAGTGTTCGATTACTGGATGGTATCCGGAGGTGGACTTCATGACGAGACGATACTCGGAGGAGGCAGACGGGAGAGAGCATTGTAGACGCTATCTTTACCTACCCTTCAGGTAGAAAATGTGGTGGATGATCCAGGAGCTACGCTATCTGTACCTACCCTTCAGGTAGGATCTGAGGTGGACGACCCAGGAGCTGCTTCCATTCTTCCTGTTGTTTGTCTTTTATGTTGTACTTTTGTTCAGTTGTAGCTATACTTTTCAGTTGGGTTTGTATTCTGGCCCTTTTTACTTTTCAACAATTTATTTTGTACTTAATTTATTACTTTCGCTTGTACTCTGTGGTGTTTTGTTTACTTTTATAAAGGCAATGCCTTCCCAATTATTGGGATTTACGCCTTTGGTTCTAGTCGCCAGCCCCTGGCCTATGGAAGGCGGGCTTGGGTTAGTCACAGCACGGGCCCCGAGGACGGGTTATGAAAAATTGGTATCAGAGGAGTCGGTTCTACTGCAAAACTTATAACTCTGATATTTTCTTTCTATGAAGCAATAGTGTTAAGGGTACCGAGTGTGGTTTTTAGTTCAGGGAGTCCAGTTCTGGTGCGGGTGGCCGACATATACATACACTAGGACCTTGACAACTGATTTCTGACTTTGTGAACGAAAAAACTGATTTCATGTGTATTTCCAAATGTTTTTCCTTAAAACAGCTCAAACCAGGTCATCTCACCAGGTAAAAATTGTTTAACCGTGTCACGTATGTTTCTTTCAGGATGCCATTCCACGAACGATCAGCTAGAGCCCCATGTGATGTACATACTGACAGCCTGCCGAGCGACGAGGGTTCGGTACAGGGCCCTCTTGCAGTTGAGGCACCAGCGATACTACCATACGTTGGGCCACCGATGCCACCAGCCCCAGTAGTAGCCGATGCACGCCGCTTGAGTGCACTGCACGTGTTCCAGTGATAGAGGCCACCCAGGTTCAGGGGAGAGATAGACCGACAGGCGGCTGAGGATTGGCTGGAGGCTATGGTTGGATTTTTCAGGATAGTGGGTACACCATCAGACTTCATGGTGATCTTTGCTTCCAGCCTCTTTCAGGCAGCAACTGAGAGATGGTGGAGCGACATGTTCCAGTTTTGCGATGGGATGACCTTCACATGGGAAGACTTTGAGACCTTCTTCAGGGTGGAGTTTATACCAGTGGCTCTACACCCCAAGCATGTTCAGGAGCTGCTGCCTTTTCCGCGTGTTTTTCCATCATTAGCCGAGTCATCTGTAGGCAGTAGACAGATGATGCAGAGGTCCAGGAGGACCAGACCAGTGGATGTGCGATCTCGGGTTTTAAGATCGGTGGTGCGGGGCACCTAGGGTGGGGTCAGTTCCAGGCGTGCTAGAAACGGATAATGTTACTCCTGCGGCTGGAAGGGTCACATGGCACGTGACAGTCCGACTCCCCGCATATTTGAGCTGCAGACGTTGGAGGAGCCACCGAGACCGAAGCAGTAGTGGGTGCTTGAGCAACAGCCGAGTAGTGGACAAGGCAGTAGAACTCCGGAAGCAGGTGGACAAGAGCAGAACTAGTGGATACCTTTTTTTTATTGGTACTTCTAGTTCCATGTTGTTGTTGTTGTTGTTTTTGTGTCTTTGTACTTCGAGCTACAGTAATAAAAAGACACTTATCTTTGTGATGTTTTCTTTCCTATCCTTTTTTTCGGTTGATTCTGAGAGTTCCTGGTTGAAACTGTTGACTTGACCCTCACTTTAGAGATTTCTACTGGAGGAGAGCCAGTGACCTCACACTGATGCTGACAGTGTGACTCGACCCTTGGAGGCGAGAGTGATGGTTGGATCTCTTGGTAGTAATGTCGAGGCCTTACGATGTCATCCATGGCATGAATGCATCATTCATGCCCGGAATGACTGTATTAGGAAAAGGGTATGGTTCTTCAAGGGGATGGGATCGAGTTTCTTTTTTCTTCAAAGGAGAAATCTTAGTAGCTCTTACATCTCGTAAACAAAGAAAGTGCATATCATCCAGGAGTGGATGAAGACTGCGTAGTGCTGTAAGAAACAAGAAACTGGCGCCAGTCTTAGAGACTCGGGCATGTAAAATGTTTCAAGAAGAGGAATCTTTAAAGAGAGATGATTCTGCGAATCAGCAGACATGGAGGAAGAGTTAAGAGAGCAGCATGTGGTGGTGTACATTTTAACATGCTACAACCACCCACCTTAGTTGTTCCCGCCAAGCTTAGGGAGATGGAGAGCAGGGGAAGAGTGCAGCTGCTTGCGGTCAAGGAGTGTGAACCAATGTCTCTAAAAATGATTAAAGGGATATTCTGTGACCACTACTAGCTGCCGTAGTAACAGACATTGATATCAATCATTCCTTCCTTCCACGAATCTTGTCCCAGACCTAGAGTTTCTGGTAAGCTGTAGATTTGACCCTCACGTCTGGAGATACCTTGGGAGGAGACCCGATAATCACACTTACGCTGACAGTGTGGTCTGACACACGAGGTGAGAGTTTCAGTAGAAATCTCTTGGTGGCAACGTCGAGGCCTTATGACGTTGGTCTCGGTATGGATTGGATTCACAGTTCATGCTCAGATTGGCTGTATTAGGCTAAAAGGGTGTGGTCTAGCTACAACATCGAGATGGGTTTTCCTTGGTCGGCAAAAAGGATACCCCTGGAATCACAAGATGAACTCATTCATAAGAGGGTTTGGCCTATCACTCTTGGGTCGACCATCCTTACCCTCGTGGTAGAAGGAGTTTTGAGTTTCAATTCTAATCAATAAGTGGAGGCCTCTAGAGTTTGAGGATGGCGATCGCGTCCTTAAACGAGTCTCACCTCGTCGAGGTTTATAGAGATATGGTCGAGGCGAAAAGTTATCTCTGAGTTTCAAAGCACCTTTCTAGGTCCTCAGCAGGGTAGGCGTGGTGGTTTACCACTTGACCCGTCCACCTCAGTTGCACTAGGTGCACGACGACTTCCACCTATCTCAACTGAGGAGATACGTGCTTGACTCGACGCATGTCATCGACCATGGGGAACTGGACTTTGGCGATGTGGTGACTTCTGAAGGATTCTTGTAGTGGTTGAGGATCAACAGGAGTGGATCCTACGAGGACGGTTGATTCCTCTTGTGTTCTTTCATTGGCAGCACGAGAACCTCTAGAAGAGCACATGTGAGCAGATGGCTCAGATGCGTTCTTAGTACCACTTTTGTATCCCTAGTTTGTGTTAAATATTTAGGGGGACGTAAATCCCTGAGGTGGGAGTAATGTAAAGACCTGGAAATTTTAAGGAAATTTTTTTCTTATTTTCTTGGGATTTTACGAGTGTGCAGTTTTTTACGGCGCCTGATTCCGAGGCCCGAGGTGCCCATAATCACTTTCCGAAGTTTAGCTCGGGTACATTCGGTGAACAAATGAGCGGGTTTTCTAACTTTTGAACTGGTGGTCGGAATTGAAATCTGAGGGCACCGATGAACTCGCAGCGCAGGTTTTCTCTTAAGAGGACTTTTACCTCGACGACAGATGATCGGGTTTGAGAGTTGGTTTTTCAGTTTCACGTGGATTAATAAAATAAAACAAGTGACAACTTATTTTATCTTTGTTGAACCCACGGCTTGTGGATATTGTTGGTTAAAAGCTTCACATAGGAGTTGCTGATAGGACCGCCACACCCTAACCTCCCATGGGAGGATTATTAGGTTGGGGACCACCTGAGCAGCGTAACCTCCCACGAGAGGTTATGACATGGGGTCCACATGGGGCTTAACACCCCATTTAATGGGAGGGGAAGAAATCTCTCAACATTCCCCCATTAATGAGGGAGAGCCACTTGGACTCTAAGTCCCCTCTTAATGGAGGAGAATAAAACCTCCTTAAAAAACCCCATTTAATGGGAGGTAACTCCTTGACCCTCTCCTTGTTAATTAGGTGGGGACCACCCGGGCCCCTAAACCCCCTCGAAACTACCCAAATTAATTATGTCATCCACTCGGGCAATTAATTTGGCGGAGCCTCTACACTATTTGAATTTTGAATTGTGTCAACTATCGTGAACTTAATTAAGTGGGGACCACTTAATTAATTTCCGCGACCAGGAATAATAGATTATATTCTATTATTTTGGCACGTTCTTGCGCCTTTTGGTGGAGAGCTTGAGAGAACTTCTTTCTCCAGCGAAGAACTCGAAGAATGCCGATGACGCTTCTTCACCGACCTTCTTCGGCCTTCTTCCTCAGAGCCCCCTTTTCTGACTCGGTGCTTCTCTGACGACCCTCCTTCCTCCCTCCTCTTCGTCAACCCACCGATGCATGAACTCGGAAGTGGAAGCGTGCGGTGAAAAACGTCGTCATCTTCCCCCGCGACGAACGTGCTCCCCGATGAATCAAAGGTAGGGGGTTTGGTTTAATTTAATTTATGTGGATTATATCCTTGGACTTTTATTAAATTTTTGATAGTCGTTTGGGCCGCCTTTTATCGTAATAATGAGAGGAGGTCGGACTGCACGAACACAGCTGACCCTCCTCCCCTTTTGTTGGTTGTAGTTGTTGCGACACGAGCAAAGGCGGTACGGTGCAACGACATCATGCAGAAACAATGAAGAACAGGCGAAGAAGTGTGGCGCCATCTCACCGTGTCATTGTGGCATTTTGAAGGCTCCACAGATTGTTTAATTGATGGCGGATCGTCGGGTGATGACGGAATGGGCCGCAAAGTCAGTTTGGTGATTCCTCAGCAAAGTATGAGACCTGAGATAAACGCCGGCGCAAACGGATTTAAGAACGGAGCACCGGAGCAACTCCGATGGCCCAAGGATTACACCGGCGGCACGGGTCGCTGGTGCAGTGGCGCCGAAGGCCGGAGGTGGCGGCTGGCACCGGTCGGCCGCACGGAGGTGGCGGCGTCCCGGCGCGCCGCCAGGAGAGACCGTCGCGGCTTCAGCCGCGGCGGCAGGCGTCCGGTCCTGCGGCCGCATGGGACCGAAGGGGGGGACGCGGCACTGGGCGGTGTCCACTGGCAAAGAGCGGCCCCCGCGCGGGGGTTGCGGCGGCAATCAAGGGGGCAGTCGCCTTGGGCCGGGTCGGACCGGGCCCAGACCCCCATTTTCAGACCAGTTCCGGTATTTTTCCCGTACCATGGGCTAAGAACCTCCGATCGATGCACCGTTAGTTGAGATGCGACACTTGGATTAATACGATCATTTCGATATATTACACTCAAGGTTTCGGAGACCTTTGGGTATGTCCGGGTTGGTTCGAACCCGAAACCAACCGGGCCCTTAGAGCGGAAACACTTATAACTTGAGCTCCGGACGTCCGATTGATGTATCGTCAACTTTGTTGGATTCCTCTTGATGAGATGGATCTTTTGGAATCATTCACCTGAGATTTGGATGCAGTTGGATAGTGGCCATGTTGGATTGTACCCAAAATCCAACCGGGCCCCTAGAATGGAAAAGATGATAACTTTCACACCGGATGTCCGTTTGACGAACCGTCAGCGGTGTTGGTGATCACATTGTGAAACGGTCCCTATCAGTATACCCTATGAGAGTTCGAGGTACAGTTGAGATATGGTCGGGTTGGTTCGCACACGAAACCAACCGGGCCCCTGGGACGAAAAGGCTAATAACTCACAGACCGGGCGTTCGATTGATTTTCCGTCTATTGCGTTGAGACCCCTATGAAGAGGCGGTCCTTTGAGGTACTTCTTCATTGTAATTTTTGATAATTGAAGTATATAACTTTAGCTCGTGGATAGAACCCTCCCGGAGACGAGAATATAGAGTACGGAGACCGTGTAGCTGGCTGAGACCTGACGACTACTTGTCCGACGCGATTTGGAGTGACTTGCAAAGCCCAGTGGGGAGCACTACTGTGTTTGGGTGGTAGACCCACGGCGGGGAGCACTACTGTGTTTGGGTGGCAGACCCGCGGTACTCGACAGAAGGAGTACCTATACAGGCTCTTGGGGGGTGCACTACTATGTTTGGGTGGCAGACCCCGGCGAGAAGCACTACTATGTTTGGGTGGGTGGCCTGCGATACTCGATAGGAGAAGTACCTCAGCAGTCTTAGGTTAGTGAGAAGTACCACAGAGTCGTGACAGGATCATTGTACTCTCCATAGATAGAGCTCGTCAGTAGTTACGGTTTCGATAATGAAAATCCTGGTTTGAGCTGAGTCTATGACATTTGTGTTTCCTCGTGATTGAGATGGGTTACTTGATAATCTTGGTAAAAGTATGAGATTATACCTAAGTAAGGGTTATCTGTTGATATCCTTCTTTGTGGTTATCTTTGTTGGATTTAGTGAGACCTTTAAGTTATCGGGGTCCTATTAAGTATCGTATACTCATCCCTGCACGGGCTATGCCCGCATCTCGTTGTGTTGGTTGCAGATGACAGACAACGATGTCGGAGGCCGAGTGTTCAAGGACTAGACAGTATCCGGAGGTGGACTTCATGAAGAGACGATACTCGGAGGAGGCAGACGGACTAGAGAATTGTGTATGCTATCTGTACCTACCATTCAGGTAGGAACCATGGTGGATGATCCATGAGTTGCGCTATCTGTACCTACCCTTCAGGTAGGATCCGAGGTGGATGACCCGAGAGCGGCTTCCATTCTTCCAACTGTTTATCTTTTCTGCTTTACTTTCATTCAGTTGTAGCTTTACATTTCAGTTGGGTTTGTATTCTGGCCCTTTTTACTTTTCAGCACGTTCTTTTGTACTTAGTGTATTACTTCCTCTTGTACTATGTGGTGTTTTGTTTACTTTTATAAAGAAAATGCCTTCCTAGTTATCGAGATTTATGCCTTTTGTGCTAGTCACCAGCCCCTGGCCTATGGAAGGAAGGCTTAGGGTAGTCACAGCACAGGCCCCGAGGACAGGTCGTGACATATATATAATATATATTCATCATATACATATATATATATGATAGATCGATTAATGGAATGAAATACACCGTTCATGGAGACGGTAGGTCGTACGTATGCATGAACGCTGTTTTTGTTTCCTTATTGAATTGAATGGAATTAAGTATATGACATAAATATATATAAATAAATATAGTAGCTTTATCATGTCCAATATTTCATTATTATACATTATATATAATTTACAATCATTCTTGAGTGGTTAACATGGAGAATGAATCTCATCGCATCGTGGGGACGGTAGTCCGTAAGTACGCACAAGCGATGATATCATTATCATGATCGTGGAATTGTATTTAAGTGTCTAATATTTGATAATAAATATCACTTTACAATAATAATATATGGTTATTAATTTACACCATTATACCCATCCATGTAATGTGGTGGTCGGAAACAGATTACACCACGGCGTGGAGACGATATTCTGTACATACGCACGCGCGATGATTTAATTTTCCGTAGGATGGATAAAAGGTGAAATATGGGAGTTTCATTTTTATAATAACATATCAGTATATATGTCATACTAATGTTATTACTTTATATTGAGACAACTAATGAAGAAGAATTATAAGAAGAAAGAAACTTGAGAGAATCGGAAGAAGAGATAAACTCTTCTTCGACGCACCTCCTTTAAGCCTTCTTTTAAGGAAGTAGAGTTGGTCTTTTGAGAAGAAAAGATCCTCCAAAATGTTTCTAGGGAATTGGAGAAGAGAAATGGTTTGGGTTTGGCTGATATTCATGGCTCAAAAAGGTGTGAAGAGAAGAGGTAAGGGGTGCCCTTTTTATAAGGGATGAGAGGGGCACCTTAGGAAAACATAAAATATTATTTTATAATAAAGTCATATTCGGTTTTTAATAGCTCCAAATTGATTTATTTCGAAGCTAAGGTGGATATGGGTAGAAATACTCTCATCCAATAGATTTTAGACAGGTTTAGGTTACTACTTTATACTTATCATTTAGATTTAACTCTAAGTTAAATAATTTAACTTTTACCGTGTCTTTTTTTTTCTTACACTATATGGTTAATAAACTTACTATAACAAGACACAAAAACCCCAAGTGGTTCATTATTAATATATATATCTTTATCTAAGTAATTTTTCTGAACCTTAGATTTTTAGGAGTAAAATAACAATTATTAATATAATATTTTTTTAAAAAACTATTTTATGTCAATTTTGACACTATTTGGTACATGATTTTTTTGAAAATCATAACAGCCTGATTAGTTAGAAAAAAGTTAATTAAATCAATACTAACATGTCATATTAACCCAAAAAAATTAGTAGAATTTATAAAAAGTCTAAAATTACATTTATTTGAGTTTTTATAACTTCAATTATGTCAATATTTCATTAATAAGGTAATTACTGCATCATCATTTTGTCATAAATAAATTATAATATTTAATGTCTAAAAATTATAAATAAAATACCATTATGTAGGAAATATTTTTATCTTTATAATTAATATTTATAGTTGAATTTATCTTATATATATCCCTATATTAGAAATGTTTTAGTTATTAAACGTTGATTTTAACTAGTTTACTTCTTCTTTAAATAAAATAATAATAAAAGTCCTAATCTAATCCAAGTGGACCTAAAGAGTAATAATTTATGCCTAAGGTAGGTTTTTGTCGAATTAAACTTATAAAATAGAATTAAGACTTGTTTTAGGGAAATATTATTATCATTTTTACCCTTAGTTACCCTATTTACTTTTAAACGTGGTAAATTAAAGTAAAAAGTTATCATTCAAAAAAAATTATTTTTATCTTATTGAACCACATTTTACTCCTTGATGTAAACCGTGTCTCTTGGATTTTCTAAATTCCACTCACAAAAGTGGTAAAATTATGTTTTATGTAAATTTTCAAACTCTCATAGGAGGTGGGTAAAAGAGGGTGTAAAGTTCAATAAAATTTTTATATATCTAAAATTATTATAAAATGACTCTAATGAATTACATTGAACTTATATTGGTATTATGTATCATTTTTTACCTAAAATAAATTTAAATAAAATAAATAATTATTTATATAAAAAGTCGGTTTTTAAATAGAAACCCAGTGTTTTCACTATTCATCAAAAATTGAAAGTTTTCAGAAAAATACCAAAATATCACCCTAGGCTAATTTCGATATTCCGAATCCAAAAATGAAGTTATTTTTGAATGATAAAATTTACAAAATTTCAAAAAGTGGGTATTACTATTCAAAATGGCCAATTCATAATTATATTATAATAATATATCGTTTAGTGAAACTCTGTATTGCATACTACACATGCTATCGGGGAAGGTCTTGATTGCGTGTAATGCAAGCCAAGTCAGGGCTGCGTGTAGTGAAACCTCTGTTTGGTGTTTCATATAAATAATCAAAACTTATTTCATTTATACATTAAATAAAATATATACTTAATGTTGAATAGAATAATTTCCACAAAATGAACATTAAAATGTCTATAGCACGAGCCAAGAATAATGTTTCGTATACTGCAAGATAATACGGTGTTGCATATAGTACATTCTAATATTGGTTTAGTGTATAATAGAACACATCAATGAAAATAAGAATAATATATCTCATAAAATATTGTGTTGTTACATGGATTCCCACTACATATCACGTCCTATCTTCCCCAAGAATAACCACTAACTATTTTATCATAATTTTTTACTTACCACCAATTTGCTACCACTATTAAATAACCCTACCAATGAAAGTGTGAGGAAAAGGGATAAAGTATCCTTAGTTTCCCTCAATAACCTGTATTTTTGTGAAAACACCACCCAAAATATTTTTGTGTCAGTACATTGTACTCAATAAGGGCGGGGTGAATGTAGAAGTATAATAAAAAACAAGGATATTGATAACACAAAATATAGCGACCCATAATTTTTATACATTGTTATTACTTCAGAATAGAAGCACACTTATTACAACATATAACAAAACCAGGAAAGGACCGTATAGGTATAGAGTCTTTAGAAACTGGGAAACATAAAAAACTGGTTCATAAGGCTTCTACTTTGCCTCCAATTTATTTCATCATATCTAGAGTCACTTTTGGCATATCCTACTTAATAACTTTCTTCCTAACCTAGGGAAAGAAAACATACAAAAGGGTGATCTCAAATGCTCAGTAAGGGTAAACAAAATAAATATCAATCACATCATATTCATAAGAACATAACATTTTGGAAATATTACCCTGTAAAAGAGATCATAATTTCATAACATGGGATAAATCATGGCAGTGAAATGTAATCACAATAATAATAACTTAAAACATGAAGCTTTTTGTCATACACACATAATCATAGAGAATAATTTCTTATTAGTCAATACTCATTTCCAAGACTATCTTAGTGGACAAAGTCCATTTCTGAACCGAGTTCATTCCTCGTTTCAGTCCTGTTTCACTGAACCGGTTTAACCTGCTGTTCCATCCATGTCTATCTCATGAGATATAAACTCTTTACCCAATGCATTGGAGGGAGATATTGGTCCCACCCATCTCATAATGATACCATTCTTATGTGTGCCAAAAAATCATAAATCATACATCATTTAATAACCCATGTAATAAAAAAATGAGATTCTTAAACAACATGACATCATAAAACAATTCATATAAGATAAAGGAATTCTTAAAAATAATTCCATCACAACATAATCAAATCAATGTAATAATAGTGATAGAAACAAAACCCTATATTATCTTAGATGGAAAATAATTTTGATAAAACACTTGAACTCCATTCTTGAGGAAAATATCCTATCTACTTCAAAAACATTTTCCTTTCTTAACATGTCTTACAATTTTAAACTAAAAGAAGTTGATTAAAAAGAAACTTGAAAACTTGTAAAGGAAGATTCTTGGAAATAATGTTTAAAAAATCCATTCATGCCGTATAAGTTAAAAAAAAATTCTTCTCATACTTTTGTTGGAAAATTCAAAAAGTACCTCGTACGAAAAAAGACAAAAGATTCCTTTCATATATTTTACTAAAAACTCACCGAAGAGTAAAATTGGATTTAAACAATTATAGGTGGATGGAAACAATATTACATATTGAGGTAACATGGATGTGGATGATAAAATACAACCCAGTAAATACCACAGTGTAAACAATCTCTGATAAAAATGAGATTGTGATATTTTCCCTACCTTAGGTCCGATTTGCTTCGTAAGTGTCCGAACCTCCTGTATAATTAATTAAATAATGTTATTTACTTCTTCCAGAATCATACTTATTTTTATGATGCCATATATGTTCATATTCTTAGCTTCTTATTATTAATATTTCATGAATACTTGTTATTTGGGTGTTTATTACTTCTTGTTTTTATGCATGTTTTGTCGAATAGAATCTTATTTTTATTTTTAGGTTATAGATACCTCATTTAAAGAATGGTATTAGTGTAATATATATCATATTAATTCATTCAATTCATTTATATAATCATTATTCAATGAATATCATGTAGAATGAGTTGCATCACATTGTGGAGACGGTATTCCGTACGTACGCACGAGTGATGATATTGTTCCCATGATCATGGAATTGTCTTGGAGTGTATGTATACTATTTCAGAATCAATATCACTTTAAAATAATCATATATAGTCATTATTTATACCTTTATACCCATCCATGTAAAGTGGTGGTGGAAAATAGATTACACGACAGTGTGGAGATGGTATTCCGTACGTACGCACACGCGGTGATTTCATTTTCTGTAGGATGGATAGATGGTTAAATAGGGTTGTTTCATTCTTATAATAACATATAAGTATATTAGTGATACTTATTTTATTAATTCATAATTAAACAACTAAAGAATAATAAGTGGAAGAAGAAATAAAGTTGAAAAAATCGGTAACGGACATTACCTCTTCTTTGAAGCGCCTCTTTGAGACCTCCTCTTAGGGAACTAAAATTGGTCTATGGAGAAGACCAGGACCTGTAGGATGTTTCTAGGGAAGTGGAGAAGATAATTTTATAGGGTTTGGTCGATCTTGAAGGCTCAATGTGGTTTGAGGAAAAGAGGGAGGCGGTTCCCTTTTATAAGGGAGGAGAGGGGCACCTTTGGAATAACTAAAAATATTATTTTATTATAAAGTCAAATTCGGTTTTCAATAGCTCCAAATTGATATATTTCGAAGATAAGTTGGGGAGGGGTAGAAATAATCTCATCCAATAGAATTTATAGAAGTTTAGGTCATTATATTAACCTTATATTTTAGTTTTAACTCTTAGTTAATTATATTGACATTTACTGTGTCACTTTGTATTTTTATATTATATAGTTAATAAGCATACCATATACATCAAAAAGACCCCAAGTGGTCAATTAATGATACACATATTATGATATAAGCATCTTGGACGAACCTTAGATTTTTAGGAATATAATAACAATTAATAATATAATATTTGTTTTAAAAACTATTTTATGTCAATTTTGACACTATTTGGTAATTGATTTTTGTGAAAATCATAACAGAATGATTAGTTCGAATAAACATAATTAAATCAATAAACACATGTCATATTAACATATAAAGTTCTTGGAATTCATAAAAAGTCTCAAATAACATTTATTTGGGTATTTATAACATCAATTATGTCAATATTTCTTAATAAGATAATTACTGTATCATCATTGTATCATAAATAAATTAAATTATTTTAAGTATAAAAATTAAAAATTAAATACCATTATGTTTTAAAGCTTTTTATATTTCTAATGAATATTTATAGTAGAATTTATCTTTTGTATAACCTTATTTTAAAAATGATTTAGTTATTAAACATTGATTTTAACTATTTTAACCCTTCTTTAAATAAATTGATAATAAATGTCCTAATCTAATCCAAGTGGGCCTAAATGGTCATATTTTATTCCTAAGGTTATTTTTGGTCGAATTACACTTATCCAATAGAATTAGGACACGTTTTAGGGTAATGATAATAACACTTTTATTCTTAATTACCCTATTTACTTTTAACCGTGGTAAAAAAAAGTAAAACGTTACTATTCACCGAAAATTATTTTCATCTCATTGAAAAAAATTTTAGTCATTTATTTTAACCGTGTGTCTCGGATTTTCGAAATTCCACTCACAAAAGCGGTAAAATTATGTTTTATGAAAAATTCAGTTTTTTAACTACCACTTAGTGGTTTCACTATTCATCAAAAAATGAAAGTTTCCAGAAAAATACAGAAAATTATGCCTAAGATATATTTGATATTATGAATTCAAAAATGATGTCTATTTTACCAAATTAAAAACATATCAGTTACATTAACTAATTTATAAATTAATTCCCGTCGTCAAAACAAATAGCATGTTTTTAAGAGATAATAACTATCAAAAGATTGATAGTTGTTTATGTCTGGTTTAAATGTGAAATTACATCCAATGAACAACATTTTATTAAATTGTAAAAATATATTCTAAATATAATTTAATACCACTCAAATTAATAATTTATCACTATTAATTATTTCAATTAAAAAAGTTGTCTTTAATTAAAATTTAGTAATTTTCACTATTCATCAGAATATGAAAGTTATCCGAAAAGTACCAAAATTTCACCCTAAGCTAATTTCGATATTCCGAATCCAAAAATGAAGTCCATTTTGAAAAATAAAATTTACAAAATTTCAAAAAGTGGTTATTACTATTCATAACAGCAAGTTTTAATAATATTTTAATCGCATATCGTTGTTTTATGAAACTCTGTATTGCGTACGACGCAAGCTATTGAGAAAGGCCGCGGTTGCGTGTAAAGCAAGACAAGATAGTGTTGTGTGTAGTGAAAGATTCCTTTGATGATTTCTATAACATAAAAACACAATATTTCTCATAAAATTCTCAGGTGTTACATTCTACCCCCCCTTAAAACGAATTTCACCCTCAAAATTCGTCATTTTATAACAAAAAAGATGAGGATACCTCTCCCTAATCATATCCTCAAGCTCCCATGTAGCTTCATCTAATTGGTGGTTCTTCCATAAAACTTTCACCAATCGATTGGTCTTTTTTCGTATGACTTTTTCACTACGATCCAGGATCTCTATCGGCTATTCTTCATAAGAAAGATCTTGCTCCAACGGTACAACTACTGAGCTGAGTACATGTGAAGGATCAGGTATGTACTTTCTCAGGAGAGATACATGGAACACATCATGAACTTGAGAGAGATTCGGTGTAAGCACCAATCGGTAAGCTACCTTTCCAACATGATCCTGTATTTCGAAAGGACCGATATATCTAGGGCTCAACTTCCCCTTCATTCCAAATATCATGACCCTCTTCCAGGGAGATATTCGTAAGAACACTTTATCACCCACTTCAAACTCTAGGTATTTTCTTCGGTTGTCGGCATAACTTTTCTATCGACTCTAAGCTGCTCTTATGTGTTGTTGAATAGATCGTACCTTTTCTTCCATCTCATCAACAAGATCAGGTCCTAATAGATTTCTTTCCCCAACTTCATCCCAGCAAGTTGGAGTCCTACATTTCATTCCATAGAGAGAATTATAATGATCCATCTGAATACTGGAGTGAAAGCTATTATTATAAGAAAATTCCACCAAAGGTAGGTGTTGATCCCAACCACCTTTGAAATCCATAGAGAAAGCTCTCAATATATCTTCTAGAGTTTGAATTGTTCTCTTAGACTGATCGTCTGTCTGAGGATGATAAGCAGTGCTGAAACTCAACTCTGTATCCAAAGTATGCTGAAGACTTTGCCAGAACTTTGAGGTAAATCTCGGATCCCGATCAAATATAATAGAAAGTGGTACTCCAAGAAATCTTACCACTTCCTTTACATATATCCTGGCAAGCTGATCTAGAGGGAAATCCTCTCTAATAGCAATGAAGTGTGCAGACTTTGTAAGATGATCAACTATGACCCAAATAGCATTATTTCCATTGGATGTTTTAGGAAGTACTGTGACAAAGTCCATAGTGATGTTTTCCCATTTCCATTCGGGTATGGGTAATGGTTGTAACATCCCCTTAGACTTCTGTCTCTTAGCTTTAACTTGCTGAAAAACCAAGAATCGAGAGACATATTCAGCAACATCTCTTTTAATTCCATCCCACCAGAAGTACTCTTTCAGGTCCCTATACATCTTTGTGCTTCCAGGATAAATAGAGAATGAAGAACTATGAGCCTCATCCAGTAGCTCCTTCTTTAATTCTGGGATGGGAGGTACACAAACCCGATTCTTGAACTTTATTAACCCATCACAATCAAGGTTGAATTCATGAATATTTCTCACCTTCTTTTTTAACTCTACATCTTCTTTCTGCGCCTCTTTAATCTTCACATATATATATTGTTGAACATTCATTTGAGAAAGATACGATTTCCCCCCTTCAATTATAATTCCAAGATCCATCCTTTGTAAATCCATAAATATTGGATCTTTTATGATCTTTATCATGGATAAGCTAGCATGGTCTTGTCGACTTAATGCATCTGCCACCTTGTTTGCTTTCCTAGGGTGGTAATGAATTGAGAAATCGTAATCCTTAATCAGCTCCAACCATCTTCTTTGGCGCATATTCAGCTCCTTTAGTGTGAAAATATACTTTAAACTTTTATGATCAGTATAAATGTCACACCTTTCCCCATAAAGATAATGCCTCCAAATCTTTAATGCAAAGATTACCGCAGCTAACTCCAAATCATGAGTTGGGTAATTTTACTCATGGATTTTCAACTGTCGTGAGGCATAAGATATCACCTTATCATTTTTTGTAAGAACACACCCCAATCCCTTCTTTGATGCATCACTATATATCACAAACCTTTCTCCACTACAAGGCAGTGTGAGCACAGGTGCACTGGATAACCTTCTTTTCAACTCCTTGAAATTCTCTTCGCATTCCTCCATCCAAACAAACTTAACTCCTTTCTGAGTCAACCTGGTGAGTGGATTAGATAATCGTGAAAAATCATTCACAAAACGTTGATAATATCTAGCCAAACCAAGAAATCTTCGGATCTCAGTTACTGTTGTTGGTCTCGACCATCTTTCGATAACCTCTGTTTTTGCTGGATCCACAGATATCCCCTCTTTTGAGATTATGTGACCCAAAAATGAATCTTTTTGAAGCCAAAATTCACACATGGTAAATTTGGAATAAAACTTCTCCTTTCTCAGGGTCTTCAATACAATTCTCAAGTGATATTCATGTTCTTCCATGCTCTTTGAATAGACAAGAATATCGTGTATAAATACTACCACAAACTGATCAATATAGTCTCTAAAGACTATATTCATCAGATCCATGAAGATAGAAGGGGCACTAGTAAGACCAAATGGCATCACTATAAATTCATAGTGTCCATACCTTGTACGGAAATCCGTCTTTTGTATATCCTCTCTTTTGACCCTTAATTGATGATACCCTAAATGAAGATCAATCTTGGAAAAGTATTGTGTTCCGCGTAGTTGGTCAAATAAGTCATCAATGCACGAGAGAGGATATTTGTTCTTGATAGTGATCTTGTTAAGTTCTCGATAATCAATAAAGAGTCTCATTGATCCATCTTTCTTCTTAACAAACAGAACATGTTTTCCCCAAGGTGACACACTAGGGTGTATGAATTCTTTATCAAGATTCTCTTGGAGTTGCTTCTTCAATTCCTGCAAATCAATTGGGGCCATTCTATAAGGTGTCTTTGAAATAGGAAAAGCACCCGGTACAAGTTCTATTGAAAACTCAACTTCACGATTTGGTGGGAGACCCGACAATTCCTCTGGAAAGACATCATCAAACTCCCGTACAATGGGAATATTCTTAATCGTGAGTTTCTTTCCAGCCATTTGAGATAAAAAACCCTCATTTAGTGGAATCAAGTCACATAAGATGGAATAAATTTCCACTGGAAGGTTATGTTTATCCTTGCATCGATAGAGGATCATAGATTGATCTGGAATAAGAAATGTGACTTCCGTTCTTTGGAAATTGATATGAGCTCCATATAGAGAAAGCCAATCCATGCCAAGAATCACATCAAATTCCCTTATAGGGAGGATCACAAGATTTGCAGGAAGCACTTTCCCACAAAATTCAATAGGGGAAGAATTATAAATTTTTGATGCGACTATTGTGCCATTAGGGGTTGTCACAGCTAACTCAACATATAATTGTTGAGGTAATACGGTGATACTCTTAGAACATTCATCAGAAATAAAATAGTGGGTGGATCCAGAATCAAATAAAACATTTTCTACTTTAGAGTGGATGGTAAGTGTACCTTTCACCACATCGTTATCGTACTCCACATCGTTGATAGAAATTGCATGTGACTTTCCTTTGTCTTTAGCCTTAAGAGTTTGTTGACGTCGACCATCATCATCAACCCTTGGATTTGCGCATTTATTGGCATAATGCCCAATCTCCTTGAACATGAAACATTGAAGAGTAGTAGGTTCATTCTGTGTATCCCTTCGTTTGTTTGCATCATTAGACATCTTCTTCCCATAATTGCGGCATTCAGATGCCCGATGACCTTCCTTTACAAATTTGAAACATTTACTTGTCCCTTTAAGACAACTCCCTCCATGTTTCTTTCCACACTTTGAGCATAAAGGAAAGCTCATCTTCTTTTCAGTGTGCTCTTTAGATTTTCATTTGAATTCCATTTTTCTCTTCTTATAAAACCCATATGACTGATGGGTTACTCCAATCTCCATCTCAACTTTGAGAGCACATAGAACGATTTCCTCATAGCTATTGAAGTCCCTTACGGCTAAGGCCCTTCGAAGACTTGGTTTCAAGCCACTAAAGAATCGATTGACCTTACTCTCAGGTTGGATAATAATACCAGAAGCGTACCTTGAAAGTCTTGTAAAATTCGCTTCATAGGTACCAACATGTTCATCATCTATTTGCTTCAGTTCAAGAAACTCTTTCTCCATCTTTGTTCGGAGTATACGAGGGAAGTACTTATTGAAAAATAAGTTCTTGAACTCATCCCATTCCATGGACTCAATTTCATCACTTTGCCTCGTATTCTTAATAAGATTCCACCATTGATTAGCATCTCCTTCCAAACGATACACTGCTAAGATGACTTTATCATGTTCAGAACATTGAAGAACTAAAAATATCTTTTTAGTAGTATTAATCCATTGTTCAACAATTAATGGATCAGTAGACCCGCTGAATGAAGTTGGACGCTGCCTCATGAAGGATTCAACAGAATGTTGATCCTTCCTTTTCTCGTATGAAAGTCCTACATGATTCATAGCTTGAGAAAGTTGGGTGAGCATGGCTACAAGATTTTTCATTCCAGCTCCTATAACGTTTGGTTGCTCAGGGGGACAATCATTGCATTGCTCGTCGTATTCCGCATTAACACAGTTCCTTCAGGTTCCAGCCATTGACTAAAACCAAGAAGAATAGTGTGAGCAACAATAATTATAATAGGAAAACCACACAATCAAGAAAAAATTTTCACACTTATGGTCTTATCATAGGTTATTCATGGCCATTTCTAAAACACTAATATTGTGTTCTATTCTTAGACTTATCCTTAGGGTTCTTAATAAGGCTTTCACATCCTAGTTTCCAAAGGTTGACTATACCTTTCCTCTGATACCAACTATAGCGACCCACACTTTACATACATTGTTATTACTTCAGATTTGAGGCACACTTATTACAACATATAACAAAACCAGGAAAGGACCGTATAGGTATAGAGTCTTTAGAAACTGGGAAACATAAACAACTGGTTCATAAGGCATCTACTTTGCCTCCCATTTTTTTCATCATATCTAGAGTCCCTTTTGGCATATCCTACTTAATAACATTTTTCCTGACCTGGGGAAAGAAAACATACAAAAGTTTGAGCTCAAATTCTCAGTAATGGTAAACAAAAGAAATATCAATCACATCATATTCATAAGAACATAACATTATGGAAATCTTACCCTGCAAAAGAGATCAAAATTTCATAAGATGGGATAAATCATGGCAGTGAAATGTAATCACAATAATCATGACATAAAACATGAATCTTTGTGTCATACACACATAGCCATGGAGAATCATTTCTTATTAGTCAAGACTCATTGCCAAGACTATCTTAGCGGACAAAGTCCATTTCTGAACCGAGTTCATTCCTCATTTCAGTCCTGCTTCACTGAATCGGTTTACCCTGCCGTTGCAACCATGTCTATCTCATGAGATATAAAATCTTTAACTAATGCATTGGTGGTAGATATAGGTCCCACCCATCTCATAATGATACCATTCTTATGTGTGCCACAAAATTATAAATCATACATCATTTCATAACCCATGTAATAAAAAAATGGGATTCTCAAAAAACATGACATCATAAAACAATTCATATAAGATAATGGAATTATTAAAAATAATTCCATCACAACATAATCAAATCAATGTAATAATAGGGATAGAAAGATAACCCTATATTATCTTAGATGGAAAATAATTTTGATAAAACACTTGAACTCCATTCTTGAGGAAAATATCATTTCTACTTCAAAAAAATTTTCCTTTCTTAACACGTCTTACAATTTTAAACTAAAAGAAGTTGATTAAAAATAAACTTGAAAACTTGTAAAGTAAGCTTCTTGGAAATAATGTTTTAAAAATACATTAATTCAGTATATGTTAAAAAAACATTCTTCTTGTACTTTTGTTGGAAAAGTAAAAAATTACCTCGTACGAAAAACGACAAAAGATTCCTTTCATATCTTTTACTAAAAACTCAGCGAAGGGTAAAATTGGATTTAAAAAATTGTAGGTGGATTGAAACAATATTACATATTGATGAAAATGGATGTGGATGATAAAATACACCCCAGTAAATACCAAAGTTTAAACAATCTTGGATAAAAATGAGATTGTGATATTTTCCCTTACCTTTGGTCTGATTTGCTTCGTAAGTGTCCGAACCTCCTGTATAATGATTTAAATAATGTTATTTACTTATTACAGAATCATACTTATTTTTATGATATCATATATGGTAATATTATTAACTTCTTATTAGTAATATTTCATTACTACTTGTTATTCGTGTGTTTATTACTTTTTGTTCTTATGCGTGTTTTGTCGAGTAAATTCTTATTTTTATTTTTAGGTTATAGATACTTCATTTCCAGAATGGTATTAGTGTAATATATATCATATTAATTCATTATATTCATTTATATAATTATTATGCAATGAAGATCATGTAGAACGAGTCACATCACATCGTGGAGAGGGTATTCCGTACGTACGCACGAGTGATGATATCGTTCCCATGATCGTGGAATTGTATTGGAGTGTATTTATACTATTTCAGAATAAATATAACATTACAATAATCATTTATAGTCATTATTTACACCGTTATACCCATCCAACTAAGGTGGTGGTGGAAAATAGATTACACCACGGCGTGGAGACGGTATTCCGTACGTACGCATGCACGGTGATTTTGTTTTCCGTAGGATGGATAGATGGTGAAATAGGGTTGTTTAATACTTATAATAACATATCAGTATATTAGTGATACTGATGTTATTACATCATAATGAAACAACTAAAGAAGAAGAAGTGGAAGAAGAAATAAAGTTGAAAGAATCGGTAACGGACATTACCTCTTCTTTGAAGCTCCTCTTTGAGACCTCCACTTAGGGAACTAAAATTGGTCTTTGAATAAGACCAGGACCTCTAGGATGTTTCTAGGGAAGTGGAGAAGATAAATTGGCAGGGTTTGGCCGATCTTAAAGGCTCAAAGTGGTGTGAGGAAAAGAGGGAGGAGGTTCCCTTTTATAAGGGAGGAGAGGGAAACCTTTGTAATACCAAAAAATATTATTTTATTATAAAGTTAAATTTGGTTTTTAATAGCTCCAAATTGATATATTTTGAAGCTAAGGTTTGTATGGGTCGAAATAATCTCATAAAATATAATTTAGACAAGTTTATGTAATTATATTATCCTTATATTTTAGTTTTAACTCTTAGTTTATTAGATTGACATTTACCATGTCACTTTGTATTTTTATATTATATAGTTAAAAAACGTACCATATAAATACAAGAGACCCCCAAGTGGTCCATTAATGATAAAAATATGATGATATAAGTATCTTGGCCGAACCTTATATTTTTAGGAATATAATAACAATTAATAATATAATATTTGTTTTAAAAACTATTTTATGTCAATTTTGACACTATTTGGTAATTGATATTTGTGAAAATCATAACAGAATGATTAGTTCGAAAAAAATTAATTAAATCAATAATACCATTTCATATTAACATAGAAAATTATTGGAATTCATAAAAAGTATCAAATTACATTTATTTGGGTATTTATAATATCAATTATGTCAATATTTCATTAATAAGATAATTATTGTATCATCATTCTATCATAAATAAATTAAATTATTTTAAGTCTAAAAATTACAAATAAAATACCATTATCTTCGAAATATTTTTAGATTTCTAATTAATATTTATAGTCGAATTTATCTTATGTATAACCCTATATTAAAAATGATTTAGTTATTAAACTTTGATTTTAACTATTTTAACCCTTCTTTAAATAATTTGATAATAAATGTCCTAATCTAATCCAAGTGGGCTGAAATGGTCATATTTTATTCCAAAGGTTATTTTTGGTCGAATTACACTTATCTAATAGAATTAGTACATGTGTTAGGGTAATAATAATAACACTTTTATCTTTAATTACCCTATTTACTTTTAACCGTGGTAAAAAAAGTAAAAAGGTACTATTCAACAAAAATTATTTTCATCTCATTGAACCACATTTTAGTCCTTGATATTAACTGTGTCTCTCGGATTTTTAAAATTCCACTCACAAAAGTGGTAAAATTATGTTTTATGAAAAATTCAGTTTTTTTACTACCACTTAGTGGTTTCACTATTCATCAAAAAATGAGATTTTCCAGAAAAATACAAACAATTAGGCCTAAGAAATATTTGATATTATGAATTCAAAAATGATTTCTATTTTACCAAATTCAAAACATATCAGTTACGTTAACTAATTTAAAAATTAATTCCCATCGTCAAAACAAATAGCGTGTTTTTAAGAGATAATAACTATCAAAAGATTGACACTTGTTTATGTCTGGTTTAAATGTAAAATTACATCCAAGGAACAAAATTGTATTAAATTGTAAAAATATATTCTAAATATACTTTAAACCCACTCAAATTAATAATTTATTACTATTAATTATTTCGATTAAAAAATTAGTTTTTAATTAAAATTTAGTAATTTTCACTATTCATCAGAATATGAAAGTTATCTGAAAAGTGTTGTACCCCACACTCTTTGATTTTCATGATCACAATCACTTTCTTTTTTGTCTAACCTTGTTTTCAAGTGTTGTGGATGATAGGCAAAAGATTTCCAAAGGAATGGCCCAAGAAAGAACTTCAAGTGGACTGAAACTCAGTCCACCGGCCAACCGGTGTGATAGCACCGGCCAGCCGGTGGACCTGGCAGAGGCATTGCCCACTGCCAGGCTCCACCGGTCAGCCGGTGGCTCTGTCACCGGCCAGCCGGTGGCACCCAGATCAAACAGTGTGAGCTACTGTCTGACCACCGGCCAGCCGGTGGCTCTGGCACCGGTCAGCCGGTGGAGCCTAGACCAGAATTCTCCTCCTCTGCCAAGGCACCGGCCAGCCGGTGGGGCTGTACCGGCCAGCCGGTAGCCCAGTCAAACTAGCCGTTGGCTTTGACCAGTCAACTCCAATTTGGCCTCCAACGGCTCTTTTAGCCTCTCCAACGGCTCCGAAGCCTCCCCAAGGGTTCCATGCCTATAAATAAAGGCCAAGGAAGCCCCGGACACCTACCGGAACACTTGTGAAGCCAACGTACACAATTCTCATCATTTGGCCAACCTCCGACGACTTCCTCCAAAGGAACCCACCTTGCTCCAACAACTTCCACATCCAAGGAGCTCATCCAAAGAAGCTTGGAAGCGGCCTTCAACATCTCCATCCAATCAAAGGCGCCCAAGGCTTCTCAAAATACGGTTTTTTATTGTATATTTATTTTGAGCTTTAATTTTGGGTTTGTGCCTACAAACCCCAAACTTTTCTCATCCCCTCTTTCTTTTGGGTTTCACATCACCATTAAGGTGTTAAGAGGTTTCTTCAAGCCTTTCCTATTAAAAGGCTTGAGTTTTCGGTGAGCTAGCCTTCACCCGTTAAAAAGGCTAGTGGGTTCTTGCTATTCCATTGAAAGGAAGTGGGTTCTTGCTAAACCACAAAAAGCAAACTGTAATAGGTCCTAGTGCTACCTCAAAGCCTAGTGGGTTTCTTGCTAAAACCATTGAAAATCAAGCGGTAGGAATCGCTCAACGGTTAAGTTGGGAGCGGAGACGTAGGCCGGGTTTTTGGCCGAACTCCGTTATCATTTCTTGTGTCTTGCCTTCTTTATTTCCGCTGCACTTCAACTTTGATTTTTTAAATTGTTAATTTTTTTTTAAAAGGCAATTCACCCCCCTCTTGCCATCATTCCCCGTTTTCTTCTGACCCAACAATTGGTATCAGAGGGAAATTTGAATAATTCCCTAACCCGGTTTCAAATTTAAGATCCATTTAGATGGCATAAACCTCTTTCGCCCCCGAAGGCTTTTCATTGGGTCGTGCTCCATTTTTTGATGGAACCGACTATAATTATTGGAAAACCCGCATGACCACTTTTCTTAGAAGTATAGGATATCCCATTTACAAAATATTCATGCAAGGTTACACTTTGTCTACCCCCGACGAATCCAAATGGACCCAAGCCGACATTAGAAATTTTGAGCTTGATGGCAAAGCCATGAATGCTCTTCATTGCGGCCTTGACCGAAATGAGTTCAATCGAGTTTCCACATGCACCTCCGCACATGAAATCTGGAAACTTTTGGAGGTTACCCATGAGGGGACCAACAAAGTAAAGGATACTCGATTGGACATGTACCGTCAGGATTTTGAGTCTTTTTCCATGCACCCAAATGAATCAATTTCTGAAATGTTTACTCGATTTACTGATGTGTGCAATGGTAGAAAATCTCTTGGAGATGACATTTCTGCAGAAACAATGGTCAAAAAGATCTTATGGGTCCTTCCGAGCTCATGGGCACCAAAGGTGACGGCGATCCAAGAAGCTAAGGACGTCAAAAATATGCCGGTAGAGGAGCTCATCGGATCCCTAATGACGTACGAGATCACGATGAGGAGGCAAGCTCAAAAGGAGGGCACACCAATCAAGACACCAAAGAACATCGCCCTCAAGGTACAAAAAGAAGTAAGCTCCTCCTCCTCATCATCATCTTCATCATCCTCATCATCAAGCGGCGACTTGGAAATGGAGAATCTCGCCCGCCAAATGCACAAATTTATGAAGAAGCACAAGAAGAAGAAGAAATCTCGCAAGGCGCGAAAGCAAGAACCCACCGCAAGATCCGAGCCCAAGGTAAAATGCTACGGGTGCGGCGAAAAGGGCCATTACAAGCCCGATTGCCCACTCAACAAGAAACGGGCTAAGGAAAAAGGAAAGAAAAAGGTCTTTAAGGTGACATGGAGTGACACCTCCTCTTCATCATCCTCCTCCTCTTCCTCGAGCGACAACGGTACAAAATGCCTAATGGCATTTAATGAGGTAACATCTTCCGACTCCTCCTCCTCTTGTTCCTCAAATTCAAATTCTTTAAATCATCTTTCTTATGAAGAACTCTCACACGCTAGAGATCAATTAGAAAATGGTTTTCATGAGCTTTCTTCAAAATTTGTTTCTTTGAAAAAGAATTTCAAAAAACTCTCTTCCGAAAAAGAACAACTTCTCAAAGAGAAGGAGGAGTTGTCCCTTAAAATCCAAAATTTTCCAAATGTTGATTCCATGGAATCAACCATCAAAGACCTTAGAGAAACCCTAGCTAAGTTCACACAAGGGGAACAAAATTTGAACAATTTGCTTGGTTCCCAACGCATATCTAGGACCACCCAAGGGCTAGGATATACCAATGTATCTTCCTCCTCCCATGCTCCAACTGTTTTTGTAAGGGGGAGCTCTAGTTTCAAATTTTGTAACTATTGCAAAAGACACGGGCACCTTATTTATGAATGTAATTGTAAAAACGCCCGGTATGGTCAACCCAAAAGTTTTTTCTTTTCGGACGAATTCTATAGGAGAAGACCCGCTATGAGACAAGTATGGATTGAGAAATCCCTTCTAGCAAGTCTCTCCGGGCCTAAAATTGTCTCTTTTCAAAATCCCTCTCCCCGGTGATTAGTTATTTTTATTTAGGGGGAGTTGGGTTTGTTTAAGAATTTTCCAACTTTCAATTTCAACACTTGGTATCAAAATTTTCATTTCAAAATATTTAATTCAAAATTTTCATTTCAATTCTCTTTTCAAAAATTTCAATTCAAACTGTTATTCAATTTCTCATTTCAATTTTTGATTCAAAACTTTCAATTCAAATTTCAAAAATTTCAATTGAGTTAAAATTCTCATATCTAGTTTTTCAAACCCTTTCCCTCAATCAAATTTTTATGCCCCACGCTATTTTGATAATCACAAAGGGGGAGAAATTTCTTGATTGATTGGGGGAGAATCTTTTCTCTCATGCTTAGTATTAATTTTCAATTTTTCATTTAAAGCATTCCTTCATTTAAGTTTTTACATTGCTTAGATAAGTGATTGTGATCATCAAAATAGGGGGAGATTGTTGTACCCCACACTCTTTGATTTTCATGATCACAATCACTTTCTTTTTTGTCTAACCTTGTTTTCAAGTGTTGTGGATGATAGGCAAAAGATTGCCAAAGGAATGGCCCAAGAAAGAACTTCAAGTGGACTGAAACTCAGTCCACCGGCCAACCGGTGTAATAGCACCGGCCAGCCGGTGGACCTGGCAGAGGCATTGCCCACTGCCAGGCTCCACCGGTCAGCCGGTGGCTCTGTCACCGGCCAGCCGGTGGCACCCAGATCAAACAGTGTGAGCTACTGTCTGACCACCGGCCAGCCGGTGGCTCTGGCACCGGTCAGCCGGTGGAGCCTGGACCAGAATTCTCCTCCTCTGCCAAGGCACCGGCCAGCCGGTGGGGCTGTACCGGCCAGCCGGTAGCCCAGTCAAACTAGCCGTTGGCTTTGACCAGTCAACTCCAATTTGGCCTCCAACGGCTCTTTTAGCCTCTCCAACGGCACCAAAGCCTCCCCAAGGGTTCCATGCCTATAAATAAAGGCCAAGGAAGCCCCGGACACCTACCGGAACACTTGTGAAGCCAACGTACACAATTCTCATCATTTGGCCAACCTCCGGCGACTTCCTCCAAAGGAACCCACCTTGCTCCAACAACTTCCACATCCAAGGAGCTCCTCCAAAGAAGCTTGGAAGCGGCCTTCAACATCTCCATCCAATCAAAGGCGCCCAAGGCTTCTCAAAATACGGTTTTTTATTGTATATTTATTTTGAGCTTTAATTTTGGGTTTGTGCCTACAAACCCCAAACTTTTCTCATCCCCTCTTTCTTTTGGGTTTCACATCACCATTATGGTGTGAAGAGGTTTCTTCAAGCCTTTCCTTTTAAAAGGCTTGAGTTTTCGGTGAGCTAGCCTTCACCCGTTAAAAAGGCTAGTGGGTTCTTGCTATTCCATTGAAAGCAAGTGGGTTCTTGCTAAACCACAAAAAGCAAACTGTAATAGGTCCTAGTGCTACCTCAAAGCCTAGTGGGTTTATGGCTAAAACCATTGAAAAGCAAGCGGTAGGAATCTCTCAACGGTTAAGTTGGGAGCGGAGACGTAGGCCGGGTTTTTGGCCGAACTCCGTTATCATTTCTTGTGTCTTGCCTTCTTTATTTCCGCTGCACTTCAACTTTGATTTTTTAAATTGTTAATTTTTTTTTAAAAGCCAATTCACCCCCCTCACCGGTGGAGCCTGGACCAGAATTCTCCTCCTCTGCCAAGGCACCGGCCAGCCGGTGGGGCTGTACCGGCCAGCCGGTAGCCCAGTCAAACTAGCCGTTGGCTTTGACCAGTCAACTCCAATTTGGCCTCCAACGGCTCTTTTAGCCTCTCCAACGGCTCCGAAGCCTCCCCAAGGGTTCCATGCCTATAAATAAAGGCCAAGGAAGCCCCGGACACCTACCGGAACACTTGTGAAGCCAACGTACACAATTCTCATCATTTGGCCAACCTCCGGCGACTTCCTCCAAAGGAACCCACCTTGCTCCAACAACTTCCACATCTAAGGAGCTCCTCCAAAGAAGCTTGGAAGCGGCCTTCAACATCTCCATCCAATCAAAGGCGCCCAAGGATTCTCAAAATACGGTTTTTTATTGTATATTTATTTTGAGCTTTAATTTTGGGTTTGTGCCTACAAACCCCAAACTTTTCTCATCCCCTCTTTCTTTTGGGTTTCACATCACCATTAAGGTGTGAAGAGGTTTCTTCAAGCCTTTCCTTTTAAAAGGCTTGAGTTTTCGGTGAGCTAGCCTTCACCCGTTAAAAAGGCTAGTGGGTTCTTGCTATTCCATTGAAAGCAAGTGGGTTCTTGCTAAACCACAAAAAGCAAACTGTAATAGGTCCTAGTGCTACCTCAAAGCCTAGTGGGTTTCTTGCTAAAACCATTGAAAAGCAAGCGGTAGGAATCTCTCAACGGTTAAGTTGGGAGCGGAGACGTAGGCCGGGTTTTTGGCCGAACTCCGTTATCATTTCTTGTGTCTTGCCTTCTTTATTTCCGCTGCACTTCAACATTGATTTTTTAAATTGTTAAATTTTTTTTTAAAGGCAATTCACCCCCCTCTTTCCATCATTCCCCGTTTTCTTCCGACCCAACAAAAAGTACCAAAATTTCACCCTAAGATAATTTCGATATTCCGAATCCAAAAATAAAATCCATTTTAAAAAATAAAATTTACAAAATTTCAAAAAGTGGTTATTACTATTCATAACGACCAGTTTTAATAATATTTTAATAGCATATCGTTGTTTAGTGAAACTCGGTATTGCGTACGACGCAAGCTATTGAGGAATGCCGCGGTTGCGTGTAAATCATTCCAAGCTAGTGTTGTGTGTAGTGAAAGATTCCTTTGATGATTTATATGACATAAAAACAAAAATATTTCTCATAAAAGTCTCGGGTGTTACACAAAATTTCCTATCTTAGATTTTATATCAAATGATACTATCATAACCAACAACCCTGACAAATCATGGCATGACAACCTCCACCAGCTTCTTCCATTACAAAATGAAACTCACAATACATGGTAACCAAAACACATCCCAAGAGTCCCTTTTCTTTTTTATGATCATAAATGTTATATTTTTTAATCCATTAAATCCCATATTTAATAAAATTTCACTCTAGTTGACATCTAATTTTATACCCATTAATTTATCAACAATCATATCATTAACCAGTTACCACAAAATTAATTTCATACAACACATATTTAATTCCACCCCATTAAATAACCTTTTTTATCAAGTGTTTTCTAATCCCATAGCAACTGGGAAGATACAATACTTTCTAAAACCTATCTAACCACCTTTCTCACTAAAAAATTCCACATTTTACTCTTGAGTCATCCCTAAAGATCAAGAATCACAAAAACAACAATAATAAACTACCAAAACATACACTGAAATGTATCCCATGCCAAAAAACCACTACCCCATTACCTCAATCTATTCTATACCGCACCAATCACCACCATTAGCTGACAAACCCATAGTAGTTTTCATAAAAAGGTACACCAATTCACATCACAATAGACTTCAGCTTCTTTAGCTTCCACCCATTTAGTTTCAATGTGTCTTTCACAATATTTCATCACCAATTTCATGGGTTGTTTCAAAAATTTCCAAACACACACACAACAATTTTTATATCTATATATAAGTTATTAAGATTTTATGCATAGTAAATTAAATTATAGAAAAAAAATAAGGTTTCAAATTTAAAAGTATATACATCACATATTAGGATAAATAAAAACAATGATTTTATATAAATTATAAATAGTAGAAATAATTTGATATGAAAAATACCAAAAGAAATTAAACACCCGAGATTTCATCCCTTACACTTTAATTCCATTTGAAATTATTCATTATATTATTTAATTATCCATTACCACCCACAAAATGGAAAATAAAGTAATTATATAATCCCAAACCTACCAAGAACATTGGTATAAAGAGGATCCCCAACCTCAAAAAAAATTCTAAATAAATTCATAATTAAAAGAAGAATAAGATATTCCTAGAATATCAGAACCTCACAAAGAAGGTATTAACAACCTAGAAGATAACATGCTTCACCAATATCTATCTATGACACCTCCAAAACCAATTATTTCAATAACCACATCCTCCTCTAGTATTATAATGAGAAGGAATATATAATGGAAAGTAAAGTAACTCACAATATATTTTTAAGGGAATATTCTCCCTAGGTTGGGGATCAAAGATACTTAAATTGAGTTTAAAGACCTCCAACAACCACACCTAGTTCTCCTAAGAGTCAATATAGAATTTTTATGAATACGAAGTTTCAAAGGGGATTGAGAATTTATACACAAATAATTAATTGAAAGAAAATGTGCAACACACCTGACCACACCATAGTGATTAGACCTTCACCCCAAACAACTTCGCAAGTTTAGGTGTTATGAAGCTATCAACACTAGCTCAACTAGCCTCCATAATAAAAACTATAAATTTAAAAAATATCAAATAATCACATGTTATGAAGATGGGATAAACCCTTCACCATGTTTCATATACTCCCAAAACTCTAGAGACACCAAACATCAACATCTAAAGAACCCACACCACAATCCATGGGACTATGCCGAAAGATGCCTATCTACAAACCCACTACGTTACAACATTGTGGCATGAAAAAACACCCTATAGATAAAAAACCACCGAACGTGACCTCTTTATGTCTCCACTCCATGACATACCAACTTTTCATATCCATTCCAAAATTAGTTGAGCCACCAAAACCCATCACCCTAAATACCAACATTAAAAGAAAGCAACAACACCTCAAAAGCCACCACTACACAGATGATGTCGTCTCCATAATATAGATCACCATATAACTAATATTTCATCTCCAAATGAACTATATTATTCTCTAACCTCCTCTAAGAACATTTATAACCAAAATATCACTAAGTAATTGATTGCGATAGTCTAAAATATTTCAACAATAAATGATTTTTTTTTCATTTTTCATCACCGACACCATATCTGGTTTTAAATTTTATTCCTAAATAAATATGGGATAAATGGATAAATTTAAATATAATTAACATTTATTAATATTAATGGTAATAAAAAAAATTGAACATAATACATATTTTTTTATCAAATAAATATCAATTAATGTTCGGTATAACCATGTATAGGGTTAATATTTTAAAAAAAACTATTTTAGTTATCCGGGTTGGTTATAATAAATAATATTATGGTTCAATATAAAATTAATAATGATTTTATATTATTGATTATATTATATAGTGTGTAGATAATTTGAAAATTACATCATACAAATTATGTTCAACATGTCATTAAAACCACACAAATAGAAGTACTATTATATAAAAAAACTACCCAACAAACATGATTATGTTATAAATTTATTTCATATTTTGAACCATTTAAACTTATGATAATTTCTAAAATCTATATATTTACACATATCAAGTCATGAAATTATTAAATGAGAACCTTGATCATTACTGAAAATCCAATCTGATCTTGGAACCACTAAACAAACACCCCCAGGTTGATGGAAATAAGTATAAATATTAAATAAGAAGATTATAAAAGAAAAAATAAAAATAAAATTTTAAAGAATCATGAAATATGTTCTAAATAATGTATAAATTTTATGTGAATATTTTTAATTTTATAGGTATATATTAATCCAGGTTATAAGTCAGGGAATTGGATTATGTTCAGTCACTCTCTTTATTTTTGGGTTATCTTATATGTAACATTATCGTTTTTATCTCTATATTCTTCAAGATTTTTTCTTCTTTGTTTTTTAATATTTTTTTATCGATATATTTATTGTCTATTTTAAATTTCATTACTAGGTTTATTAATGTTTTCCAAGTCCTATTTTCAATTTATTCCATTAAAATAACATCAATAAATAAAATATTTCTATTTCTTAACATATTTTCAAGTATCAAACTTTTATTGGATTTTTTCTTCAATTATTTCTAAAAATATTCATTATTTTAAGGACAAGTATTATTTTTCATTTATTGTTTTGACTAAAACTCAATAATCGTCTTTTATTTATTGGTTTTTTTAAAAATTTCCTATAATTTTTTTAAGAGTAAAATTTATATATCTATATCATGACAACATTTTATGAATTTTCCTTTATTTTAACTCTATGATTATGATATATTCTTATTATTTAAAGTATGAATGTATAAATTTTTTTAATGAATTTTTTATAGTAATCATTTTGATATATCATTTAGTTATTCTTTTAGACATGACTATGTAGCCCATTTCCTCCCCATGGGGTTTTTACAGGCTTATTCTTGTTTGTTTGGTTCATTTTTATGTGTCAAACATATTCATAATTATTTTTAATATGATAGATGGGACCATAATTGTATATCCCCGTGAAATATTATACAATACTTTTATCTCATGAAATTCCTTGTGTGGTGCATGGGAATTTAGACCGGAACATTATGTTATGATGTTCAACAAAAAACCTCAACTTATATCTTTGACATGTATTTTGTCAGGTTAATTTATCATTTGTCTAATGGTTACCAATTTTATACCATTTATTTTATGCTATTTTGTTATGTGAACACTTATGATCTTACACTTTTTTACTTTATTATTCATGTTATATCACCCTAATGTTTAATTTTGTGACATGTTATAGAAATTTTACACTCACCCTATATTCATATATGTCTCTAGCATATCCCATGTAGTGATATAAGAATAAATATATCTAGTGTAAGATAATGAAGATAAATGTTAAATATTATGAAGTTTGTTTTAGAATTCTTTATATAATATCCTAAATACACTAGAACTCTATCTTACTTGATGTATTTTATAGACTTTGTAATAATAAATATGTGATATTATCTATATGAAATGTGATTTTTTACACTCCAACTGAATCTAATAATGTAAATTAAATCTATATGATCTAGATGAAGGTGTTGGGGATTAAAAACGTAAGCCACCCCATATTCTTCTTGGACCAAATATTTTTTAGTCTTGTTGACTACCTCCTTTTAACAGCCCACCAAATTGAACATGTGATTCCTGGGAAAGATGGAATTTTTGATAAAACTCTCTAATGGGATTACCCTAAAAAAACATTTATTATATTTAAATTAATAGTATAAATGGAAATTATTTTCTTAAAAAATATATTTAGGATTTCTTTCTTATATATTAGTTTTAGTAAAATTTTATCGAATTTCTTCTTTATCTAGGGGTGGGAGTTACACTAGTACCTTGAGTAAAATAAAAAGATTCACCCAAACATATATATTATTAACACCTCCTCCTTTCACTACCAAAAGATTATTTTCATATCTTCACCTAATGACTGATCTACACACCCATATACACCCTTTAAAGTTATGTCATTCAAAATATATTTTTATATAACCATAGATATGTGGAAAGATTAAAAATCATCACTTATGTCTATAGAAGTTCTTTAAAAAATCCAACATCATATAGAATTTAATTTCACATTTGATCTCAAGAGGGTATAAAAACAAAGTAAATTGGTTAATCTTGTATCATATTCCATTATCAGCATTAATCTCTTCCTAACGTCCTTAAATTATTGATTTATCACCTAATAAAGTGTCTTAGTTTAACTTTTCTTGAAAAATGACTCTAAAACCCATTTATAAGTCAAATTATAGTTATTATATAATTTTTCAATCACATCCACCAATCATAATATACCCCAATCAAGCATAAAATTTCTAGATGACACTTATTATTCTTTGGAGTCTTTATACTCTTAAATATCTAATATATATGATCAATATGATCATCAACTTTATAGGGAGAGGCATAAACTTGAAGATATAAGTTTAAAGAACATAAAAACATATATGACCTTCCATAATAGTAAGTCCCAATAAAGGTTGTCTCTACCCTATATCATTATATTTTGTTCCATCCCCCTCTAGGATTTATATATCAACTACGGACCTTGTTTATAGACCATTCTAATCTATTCCTTCCTTTATTTCTAAAGGTGGATAATATAGTGGAATAATAAACATTTAAATATAAAATCAAAGTAGTTTATCAATAAATGAGCTACCAAAATATAAAATGGGATTATAAAAGTAAATATTAGGTTAAAACCATTACCCCTCTTTCAATTCATTCAACTATTATTTAATTTTTATATACATTAAAACACATTGTAAAATATTTTAAAAATATTACTAAACATAACCATGAAAAATATTAAATAATGGTAGTTATTATTATAATGATGGTGGGGTTTACAAATAAAATGAATCAATTTATTATCTAGATTAACCTAATTTTCACTAATATATATGTAAAAAAAATTATTAATTTTTTATTTCCATTTTAGATAATATAAATCAGTAATTGATTCAAAAATATTTAAAAACACACACATTTTTATAGTATGACCTATGGTCTTAGTTATGAATACCTATAAATTAATGTGAAATATGTATAAGACATTATAAAGTAGTTCTGAGTAATAAAGAAATTGATTCAAACCATAACAACCCCTATTAACACATAGTTACATTATTATTATCATGGAATAATTACAAGAAGCTTATTATGTCAGGAAAATACTATATATTGGCTATTCCCCAAGCAGTCTTCCCTTGGTTGTATCAGATACCATTTTACTCTATCCTAACCTTAATCACCCATTTACCAAATTAGGACTACCATAATACATTAATTACACATTTAGAGGCTATAATAATTATAGAGGGATAAAAGTAGAATAATTGGAATTATTTTTTTTTGCCTCTAAAGGATTTATCTAAAATGCAACCAATTCCTATAGTAAAACTAACAATAATTATGTGTACATTATATATAATGAAGATAAAACATATATTTAAATGGAATAACTTATATACTAATGTATACTAATAACATTAATATGAAAATAAAAAAATTCTAAATATATAGGTATTTTATATTAGAAAAATAAAAAAAGTATAATTGTAAACATAGATCATGTATTATGAGAAAATAAAAAAAAATATTCTTGTAGTGGATATGATGAAATAAATAAAACCCCAATGCATCCCACCTAAGTTAAAAACCATAAGATTTTTAAGTCCACATAAGTTCCTATCTCCCAGTCATAGAAAACCTTTTTCATAAGTCACTTTCCTTTACCTATGTCACATAAAACGATGAATGCACACATCTTAAGGTGAATAATATAGAAATTTATCACCTCATAATATATACGTGGTCACCATTATACCCATTATAATCTATTATTTAACCATGTACATGAAGTATCAGAATAAATTAAGAAGTGAAAACAATTTACAACACATGTCCATTTTAAAACATGAAGCATGAAAGATGAAATTAAATAAATTTAATAAATATTAGGGTTGGTTTCTAGATGATAATTAATCAATTAAGAATCAATACATACATACTTTAAACTAATATATTTATCCCAGTTGGTTAACCTATAAATTAGTTGGTACTTGATCAGGTTACAATGGAACATCCATATAAAGAAGGGGTAATAATGATTATAATCAATATTTATAAAATATAATTTCCCATCCTTGATCAAGTATAATTTTATTCAAAAATTTATTGACCCATAATACCTATCACAAAAAAAATATTAGGGTATCATAATACCCATATATATATATATATGAGTATTCAAATCACACATTCCAATTGACAGCTAGTGTGCTTATACATAACTGTCGAACCCTCGTCTGGGCCTCAAATAGATAAAAGAAAACCTATAATAATATGTACAAAATATTATCTTTTAAATCACATGGATTAATATTTACATATATCAAAAGGAGAACCAATATATTCACAATCACCACTAATATCAGGTTTATGAAATTTATGTTAAACAATTAAAATCACATTAAAATTTTAAGAGGAAGAAGGGTTACTCCAATTTTTAGGTCACCTAATTCTCTATCCGGCTTGGGCTTCCCCCATATATTGAATTTGAGGGGGGGGATATTTCACTATGTATCTATATAGGTGACTCCCCCCCATCAAATTTCTATTTTTATTTAGGGTTTCCTCTTGGAAGAAACATAAAGCATAAAAACTCAATGGGTGATAGAGGAAGGGGACATTGTGTGTCCTAGTCCATAGAATGTGTAGGATAAAGGTTGGATATGGTGACATATTTGGGTGTTATGGTGAAAAGAACAAGGAAGGGCCACTTCAAATGACATCATAATCTATTACACGATGAAGTCTCACTAGATCACAATTGATGAAGGAATAATCAGGACACCATGGGAGTGACTCCCTATGTGAGTACACAATGATGGTTCACTAGGTGGGATGGTTGTATGAACATTACAGGTCCACTACTGGTGGAATAAAGACATATTATGTGAAAACAGATCATAGTAAATCTATGGTCAAATGAATGATTAGGGATCCACACTGGTGGATCTATGTGGTAGTATGTGGTGATTGATCTCTCTTATAAATCTTATTGGTTTGTGGTGGATTGACTTAGGCCTAATACACTATGTGACTCATCATGGATCCCTTATTATTTTGGTTTTTTGTGGTACTAATGATGTTCTATATTTTTATGGGAGTGGATTCTATATGTTTATTTTTTTGTATTTGGAGTTTTATGGGATTGAATTTGGGAGTGAAGTTTGCATATTCCTCCTTAATGATGATGTGTTTCTTTATTTTTTGGTATTTCAGCATTGAATTCTCGTTACTGTGTATGTATTCTTTTTTTTTTCTGTTCTCCACTCAAGTATGTGAGGTTGTAATTGGTAATTTTTAATTGGTTTTGGTTTTTAAGGTAGGTTTTTATGGCCACAGTGACTATCATTGCTCATTGATGAGGCCATAGTCTACTCGTTACTCAACTCTTAACATAGGATTCCATCACTCTTATCGAAGTTGAAATTTTGTGGCTGTTTTAAAAATGATTTGGGATGTAAATTGTGATTGTGAAATGTATTTATAAGAGGTGTCTCTTATAGTGAATTTTCCACTATATTTGGGTCCCCATTGTGTTCCGATGTCATGGTGGTTTTGGAGATCTTCTTATGATGATCTCGCATTCTAAATTTTTTTTATTATGATTTCTTCATTATTATTTGAGGGATTAGGTTTTTGTTTTAGTTTTTAAGCTACTTATACATATGGTATTAATGGTTCTAGATGTTTTTTGGTGTACTATTCTGGAATATTTAGGGTGGTGGTGATGGATTTAGGAAGTTATTTCTCACTATTTAATTGGTGTTGATGATGGGTATGATTTGTGTTAGGGTGCATGGCGTGGGATGAAACATGGATAGATGTTATGACAAGGGATTTAGTTTTAATTTTTAATTTTTAATTTTTATATTTTTATCCCTAGGGTATGTGAGACCCAAAATGTTGTTTTGAATGTGTCAGAAAGATTCCCAGTAAACCAAATACAGATATTCAAAAAATTAAACAAAAATGGATTGAAGAGGAATGAATATTATTAGAAAATGCTTGAATACTCAAACACATAAACTCATATAAAGGATATTAAAAATATTTTTTTATATATTTCCTCATTCAAATTAGGATAATAATCTCGTATAATATAACATTGGATTGGGAAAAAGTCATACAAAAGTGGAATTATGGAAAATATATATAACTAAGTAAAAAGAGAGACGTAAATTTTGTATGGAAAAACAATTTTATTGATGAAAATTTTGATTAATTTTTATCTTAATATATCCCATTTCATTTTTATCCCATATATGATAATATTATTAGAGTTAAGAAAGGGGTAACTAGTCAGAATTAGCATTGAATAAAATCATCAAGTCAGATGAAAGAAGAATTTCACCCAAAGTAAGGACTAAACATACTTAGTATAAAGAACCTATGAATTTATATTGATACTAGAAAATAAATATAATATTGGGTAAACATTTGGTATTACCTTAACAGAATAGAAAACTACTTTAAGTAAGAATTTTCAAAAAAGAAAAGCGATTTTAAAAATGAGTCTGATGTAGGATTAATATATTTATGTTACTATTATAACCGTAGTAAAAAAAAGTGAAAAGTGGGTTCCCAACCTTATTTTTACCCAAATTTAATCTTTCTAAAACCCTAATAATTATTATGGATAAATTATTGATCATTATTTTCTATAATATGTGAACATAAGAAACATATCATATATAGAGTAGTTGTAAACTAATAAAAACATAACAAACCAAAAGCAAGGTTTTGAATGGATTATATTTTTTAAGTAAATTTATCATTTTTCACTTTCATAAAAAAATACCATCAAATTTTTACTCATTACAAAGTATAAGGGAAATAGTTACATAGTATATAAATTTGTAGAAATTGAAATTAATTCCATTCACAATAGAGTATCGCATGCCCATACACTACATAATCAATGGTACTGTTGTACCATTCCCTACTTTAAGCATATCTTCATTCCAAAAACTCTCTAAAAACTATATATTAGTTATTTAAATATATGAAAAATTGATATTTAAATAAATTATCGACCCATAAATATTTTTTTATTCTAGAACACACTTATAATACTCAAACACTCATCAAAATATGACCCATAGATAGTAAAATCACTACTGAATACATCCATACAATTCTATTAGAAATTTTACAATATACTAACTACGCATCATAGGTATGTACCTAGAAAATTATATGGTACAAATGGAACCCAATTATGTTTGAAATATTCCAAATATAGAATAACACTACACCTTAATTGGGAGAGTGAATCACAATGAAAATTTTTTCATTCCCTTAGTTTAATCGTGTACCCATATAGGAAATAATTACATGAACATATCTATCTAAAGAATGGAAAACCTAAAATATATAAATTTAAATGCAATGAAACTATGATTTTAATTGATTTACCATACAATAATTCTATAAGGAGAATAGTTTAATGATATTTTACTATACTAGGGGATAAAACAACACACTATTAAAAATTAAAAATAACATAGTGGTTCATTTCTGATCCAAGGGTCACAATATTTCTCTACCTATTGTATTTATAATTGAAATAATTGTTATAAATTATTATACGAATAAATAATCACACACACAATATCCTTCTAAAAAATAAACAAGAATCCATTGTAGGTATTGTAATTGCGATTCAGTTCTCTATATCAACATCAGATCATCCATGAATATCATCATATAAGCTACCATTTTCTCTAATCCTAAAATGTATTAGAGTAACATCAATCCCCATATTTTTAAAATTTAAAATATTCTAATATCTTCAATTTTAATCATCAAAACCCATCTTAATAAATTATACAATTATCACACTTTAATTTGGTCTTCAAACGATCATCAATTCTTCAATTAAATTAGCCAGATTAAACCAAAATTCTAAAAAATAAAATATTAGATTAAATATGGAAATCATACTTGATAAAAACGCTATGTTACATGGACCTATTGGTCATAGTGTGATGGAAAAAATATGCACCATGACTATGGTATGACCAATTAAACCAAAATGTGATCTTTAGTTAATATCATGATCCATGAAATCCATCAAAGATATTATATTTAATCCTAGATATATCACAGTGTGATCTTCTAAATCATCTTCATAGAATAGACTAGTTTCAACATGATATTTTGGTTGTGGCATGGGGATTTACACTTCATCCCAACAAAATCTAAGGGAATTATTACTAAATCATTCATCCCACTCTATAGATAGCATATTTGTAACACGATACATCCAATATTTTAAATTTTCATGGTGTAAACGACAATTTCATATTAAGAAATAATAAAATAGCTATTTATAGTTAATGGTCATGTGTTATACCTTCCACACAACATAAACATTTAATATTAAATATTAATAATAAATGTGTGATAATGAATTTTATGATATGGGATTTGAAGGATATATTCAAAGAAGCCGTATCTTTATATGATATATATAAGCTATGTCATATTGAATGAGAATTATGATTTTTTTGAAGAATGGGGTGTATTATTCCACGTAGATATAGTGATTGAATGATAAATGGTTATAATTTTATTTTATAATCACCTTATTAGTTATTGTTTAATGGTTAATGATAAAACATGCAAGGAATACATTTAAGGGAGTAATACATATGATGCATAAATTGGACAAGGCATTTAAGATATGTTCATTTGTTAAATTCATGAATTGATCGAGGAATTAACATTTGAGTCAATTCATGTAATATTTTACTATCTATATAAACATTAATTCCATACCATGATTGTGTGTCTGATAGTTTTGGGTATTTTCATGATGTATGATTGATATTCTATGTAACTCAAAGGACTCAATATATTTCTCCTTTACACCAATGTCTGTAGCATGTCATGGTGGAAAATTGGATACCAACAGAATAATAGATGGTTTATCTTAACTTGTGGATACCTTTAAGGGTGGGATGTATTTTGGATTTTATATTAGTAATCTCTCTCAAAACCTTTTTATAGAGATCAAAATGTTGAAATGGAATCATACGTGAATAGTACACATCTCACAATATTTATTCACTTACTTTTTTTGGGTATAGTTTCATATTTCATTCTTGGGTGAAAATGGGATTGAGAATAAATAAGTTTTGTACATTAAAGTAAATTTTATTAACCCCTAATTAATCCTAAAACAAGTATTAGAGAGACCCATGATCTTAGATATATGAAATCATTCCTGAAATGAAGAAATCATGAAAAACATAGAATCTTGTATCACTAAACTAGAAATTCTATAAAAAAAGGGCTTTCCATTAAGCAGCTCGGGTTTTATATGAAAGTGTAATTATAATGTATCTTTATAAAAATATGGTTCCTCATTTTTACCTTTATGTAGATAGTTATGTGTAAAGTTAACTTCTATTACCTTCAATTAAAACTCTCAACTCAGCTAAGGGTTTTTCTAGCCTGCCGTTAAGTAGATAGGTCGATATAAAGGTAATCATTAATTACCTTCAACTATAAGGTTCTTTATAAATGTCATCATAATTCACCTTTACTCACCCGATATGTATGTAAAGGTAATCATTTATACCTATATGTAATAGACTTTAATAAATGTCACTTTTATATTACCTTTACAAAGTAGGTACCTCCAACATTAACCTTACATGAAGGAGGTTGTGTAAAGGTAATATCTGTGTTACCATTAGATGGGAGAATATCAGGCATTTTTTTACCAGGGTTTCATGTGTAAAGGTAAATCATCATACCTTCATGGTGGTCACCTATCCTACATAATGGAAATGTGAATGAATAAAAAAATATATATTTTTTTTAGATTTATTATGATTTAAAAAATGTTTATAAATAATAGAAAATGGATTTTAGGGAATACTATAATTTATAAAATAATTAATTAAAAATATTATATATACATTTATATAAATGTTTTGTTAACATTTATTTATTAGATATTCAACAATATTAAATGTTAAAGTTTAATTTTTTTTGAATTTTGTATCTTCCCTTGTTGATAAATATAAATGATAATTTATAAATCATAAGGGAAAAATATAAAGTATTTTATATTATGAAATAAATCCAGAATATAAATTGTTTATATTTTATAATTATTCCATTATTTGAATTATTCTAATTAAAAAGGTACTTTTTTTGTTATTACTTAAATCACTTAAAAATTATTTGATATTTTATTTGTTCAATGGTTTAAAAATATTGAAATATGTGATATTTTAATTCTTCTAAAATGTTCACCTAGTATTGGATTATAAATTTTTTGGTAATTTATAAAAATATATTAAAATTAAAGTGAAATTTCCAGATTGAAATGAATATGAATTATCTAATATTGGATTGAGAATAAAAGTGTTTATATTCAATATTTTTAGTATCTATAATGTTAACTTATTTATAAAGGTGTTTAATGTAATATTTAATTTATTAATAGTTCATAATTAGTTATCTCATGTTTAAATATTTAAACTTTTGAATTTTTGAAATGTAATTCCCAACTGTATTTATAATGATGAATTTTTTATAATAATAAAGTGTCAATTATTTTATTTGAAATATTAAAATGTTTCTTATGAAATTGTTATGAATGAAATTATATTCTAGGAGAATCAATATAAGATTTAGTTCTCACCTACCTTAACTGATATTTTTTTATTTCAGTTATTAGCTTGGATTTATTTTTTGGTCGTAGTTTGTGTATATAAGACTTTAGAATTATTATGATTTTAATTCCATCTTAGGTAAAGTTCCATAGGAGGAGGTACCTAGGGTCTACTCGCCATCCTAGAGGATTATGCCTTATTCTAGAATGGTGACTGGTAAGATATTTATTTCTTCAAACTTACTCAAGTGAATATTTTTAACCACATGTAATTATAAATTTTTACATGATGTTTTTATGTAACTTATTCATATGATGCATTTGGATATGTATTAATATGTTCAGTGTCAATTTTTGGTGAGTAAAAAATTTATGCCTCATGTAAAGAGTTACCCTTAAATTTTGATTAAAAATACAGATTTTGTGGATATAATATGATTCCTAAACTAAATCAATATAATAATCCATACAATGGTGAATAAACATGATATAAGATACTGAGATTAAATTATTTTCAATTAATATTTGTTATATTACATTAAAAAGCATAAATTTTCAATACCTCCATAATTCATCTGAGTATTTTTGAGATTATCCAGAGTACCTCTAGATTATCTTGTAAAGGAAAAGAAAGGAATATGTGGCCCTGGATTATCTTGTTGGGTAGGTTGAGCTCAACTTGGTTATCTGAAGATTGTGACTTTATATCTTATCCTGGTATTTTTATTTTTGTTATATAAGATGAGAAACACAATCTATTTAGATTCCATAGGATTAATGTTTATTTTATCCTTACGATAGATTGGATAAAGAGTTATACACTCAACAATCCAATAATCAAAATTTTTATAATTGGGATTACTCCATTCTTAAATAGTTTTGGATTATTTTTGTGAAAATATTGGTTTAGATCATTATGAGATTTGGATCTTGGATCACTAATTATATATGATATATGGGGATATCATTTATATTTGGAGTACATTTAGTAAAATTATTTATTTAATTTTTAATAAAACACAATAATCATATAATAAATTTTTTTTGTAGGAATTGTAAATGCCATCATCTATTTAAAAAATTAAAATTAACTTTTAAAAGGAGAATAATAATGCATGAAAGTCCTAAAATAGGTAACTTAAAACCCCGTAAGGAAAATTATAAATGTTATATAGAAACCTTGTTAAATAAACCAATGGCTGAAGTTGTTCAATAAATATATTTGGATTCTTATAAAACATTAAATGATTCACTTAAGGCTTCAAAGGAATTAAATTCACGTTTATCAAAGTAACTTCTGTGTTTTTTCATATACACAATATCAGTGGTTTTATTAATGATACATAATATTATTAAGTATAATAATGATATAAAGGGACTAAATATTTGTTTATGTATTTTAATAGTTAAGTAATTCATTTTCTTGTTGTGTATAGAATTATTCCAACAACACTAATGAGTTTAAGAAAATTTTACTTGATATTTTAAATTTTTTTATAATATTTTAACTGGTATTTGATGTCTATTTTATTCTCTAAGTATAAATATTAAACGAACAATCCATATTATTTCATGTTTCTTATACTGTTGAGACAATATGAGTGATTAAATGTTCAAACTAGAAGAATAATATTCGATAGAGAGTCTAATAATGTTTCTTTGAGTATCCTTTTGAGATAATGGAAACCAAAAAAATGTTATCAATAATAAGTAATTTTTACATAGGATATAATTTTTTATGATACTTAAAAAAGATTGGTGAATCTGTGTAATTTACATGTTATTTATTAATGTTATAAAATAAATTTTTTAGTTTTGAAGGTAATATGATAATGAATGTATACATCACAAGTGTTGTGAATATAAAGAAGTTAAAAATCAAATGAATAATTAATAGAGCCAATAAATTACATTCAAATGGTGAAAAAAAAGTTTCTACGTCATTAATTTTAATATAAACAAATTGATCAAGATAAAAAGAATCTCAACATAGGATATTTATCTTCATCTCATTTTTCTTTTTTGTTAAGCCAAGTTGTTCATTATCATGTTTTTGTTATAATAAATTTCATATTATTAATTGAAATCTCATGGAATATGATTCATCAAATCCTATAACCTATTTTAAGAATAAGATATGGATAAAAGTGTTCATTTATAATAATATGTTTATCTAACTATTTTTTAAAATATGAGAGAATGTTTTCTGAATTCCCATAAGATATTATGATTATTTTAGGAATAATAATTATTATTATAATGTTTGGATATGTATTAATATCATGAATAATATCACCCCACAAATAAATATGAATACGCACTAAAATATGAAATAAATAAATATAGTAAAATTCACACCATACGAAGAAGAATTCGCTATAACATCTTGTTTGAAAATTCATGAGTTTAAGATTGATCATTGATGTGGAAGCCAAAAAAAATACCACATCCAAAGGCATCTACAGGTCAGGAAAATCATCTAACATTTATATGGGACCATATATTCTTCCAAGGTGTGGTAGTGCCTCAAGTGAAAATTCAAAAGATCAAAAGTGTGTCAGGTTAAGTAATATCAACAAGGCATCATGAAAATACCCAATTCTATCAAAAACACACTCATCGTATGTTATTACTTTTTATATAGATATTATGAAATTATGTGCATTAACATATGTGTTAATTCCTTGGTAAATTCATGTGTCTAATGGACGGATCTATCTTAGATTCTTAGGTCGATTGATGCATCATATGTATTATTACCTTATGAATTGTATCATATAAAACTCACCATTAAATGATAGATAATGTGTAGATGGTTTACATTGATGATAACCATTTATCATTCAAAAACAATATCAATATGAATGGTATAACCCATTATACATAAAAATCATAATTTTCATGAAACGCGATATAACTTATATATATTATATCCACATAATGATTTAGGGTAATTACCCTTTTATCTACATCTATAACTAAAGCCTAAAATAATTCTCCCTATTTCACATAATATTGTATCATATATAATAACTTATAAAATCACATCCAAATATATTTTAAATATCTTCTAAAACACTTATATAAATCTATCACTAATTTGACCCTATATCACATCATATGTAATTCCTTATGAATAACCTTATCAAAAACCTTTTGGATTAGCTGTTAATAAATTATAAAATCTATCTATGTAATATTTTAACCATATTCCATTAACCATAAAGTGTGACCGATGAGAATTTGTAATACTGAAATATATGAATAAGAGGATCAATAAATTTATGTGAGGAGTTTCTACTAATAAAGAATAAATATTACATACCATGTAAAAAGATCTATAATGATATCAATCAAACACATGTTACTTTATACTTTTAACAACCAATTTCATCCCATGCACATGTATTATCATATTTTTCATTTTTCTAATATATAAATTTAACATCGGATAATGAGTATGTAAATCCAATATAGTTTAAATATATATTTAGTATTTTTGGAGTATAGATGGACCATGTCAATGAATAAACCACATGTTCATCAACATTCATATATGAGCACATTATATTACCCTCATCCAAAATAGATAATCACTAGACATGTCCCTTCATTGGGTAGACACACGCTATAAAATATATCTCAACCAATTAGCTAAATGTAATACATATCATATAATGGAAAAAACCACATTTTGATTAATCTCCAGAAGATGACATGATCAAAACCATAACCAACCACCCCATGATGATCTAATTTCATATTTTTTACTTTTTGTAAGTATGGTATCAATGTACGATGATTTTCATTCTAGATATATTTCCAACATCATTTGGTGTGGACTAAAAAAGGATCCATGAAACCTAATTATACTAATGAAATTTTGTATGATACTCCATGTGGTATACATAGTGTGTCATACGATGAACAATAACTAAGATACCTTAGAAATGAACTCTATGATCATATGCTAAAATACATTATTTAAACATTTTATTTGATAAAAACTGATATGATTTATGGTCAACTTGTATATATTTCACGGTGTCTTCATAATTTGTACATTACATCTAACAAATAATATCACAACCCATGAATTCAAAGGTTCAATGTTTTTATATATTTTCTTCATAAAAATATTATTGTGAACATTTCTCAATAATTTCACCACACTTGATCCCTTTATAAATATATCCTAAGCTATCATTATCTTCAGAACATGTGGAATGGAAAAATATGAAAGGGGTGGCCTCATATTCCCAGTAAGAAAATCATCTTTGCATTTAATCAAGTTTTAAATCATAAATAGATGACAAATCATGAGCATAAGAGAAATATACTATTAACAACACATGGAATAATAAGATTTGTTAATAATGAATAATATAAAGTCTTGTAATCATATTTCAATAAACATATAAAAAGGGAAAAGATTACAAAATCATGATATGATAATCATGATCCATAGAGCATAATGTTGTCGTAACATATATAAATTGGTAACAAGAATACACAGAGTAAAAAATAACATTTTGAAAATATTAATTTCTAATTATGAACATATAATGTATTTATAAGAATAGATAGATTAAAATACACTCCCTTACTATCATTATAAGCATAGATAACCATAAATACACTTATGCATAATATTTAGCAGCATAGATAACTAAAAATAAACTCATTAATTCCCACTATGATCATAGTTAACCATAATTCCACTCTTGAATAGTATTTTTTGTAATAGATAACCACGTATAAAATCATATATAGTCTTTGTGAGTGTATGTAATGAAATTAATTTTATGAACAAACCCGGGTACCCTAGAAACCTAATAACAAAGATGGCACTAACATGGCCTGAATGGTATTACTCATCCCCATGGTTTGGTGACTAGAACCTGATATCATAACAAATGAAAGTGGGAATGAATTTTACACAAACATTACGGAAGAAGTATAACAAATCGGTATGCATACAAATGAAACTCCAATAGGTGAACTGTCCCATAAGTCAAACAGTTATGAAAACCCAAAGTATAACAACAATGTAAACAAAAAACTCGAACACAAATATCCCATGTCCCAATGGATGAAACTCTCATATTACCCAAACAAATTACTTGAACCACCTCCAAGTTATTCCTTAACTCTGATCGAACCTAGAAAAAGATAATCTATAAACACCCAATGTCATGGGTATAGTGTGAGCTAAAATACCAGTATGGTCTCACCAAATATTCCATAATTAGATTCCAATATCATATCAAACAAATAAAGAGATTTTAATTTCAAATCAAAATGGTTTTCATTTCAATATAATATCTCAAAAAATCATGATATACATTTCAAATGATAGAAATACATTTCAAACGGTGGAAATCCTTTTAAAAAAATGGTGATTTTTACAAATGTCAAAAATAATTTGTTTCATATAAAATAGTTTATATAAATTCAATATGAATGAAATTTTTTTTATAACAACAGAATACATTTATATCTCATATATGAAAAGGAGAGAAAAATGGTAATCTTATAAGAGTTATGATAGTTCTAGGTTATGGGATCTTTACACACTCATATGATCATAATTATAATGTGTGCACACATCCCTCAACATTGGAAAGAGATGAATCATCTATGTACTATTGAAGAATTAATGTTCTAAAAGGTGTCTTTTTTGTGTTGTATGGAGTTAATCCAGTTCTTAGGAAATTCCAACCTATAATTTTTTTCCCAATAACCCACTATATAACTAGGATTTTATGTTATGAAGAATAATTCAGTGATGAAAATTTTATTTTAATCAACCTAAAAATACAATTAAATTCAATTCCCCAATTTCAAAATTTCCAATTTCTATTTGAAACCCAAAAATCATTTTAATAAAAAAAACTTCCCTTTACTAAGATAAAACCCTAAGGTTTCCATCAAATCCATTTTTAATACATCTTCCTAAATAAGAATTTGAAATCATTTCACATTCAACTTCACAATTCACATTCACTATTAAATTCAATAATTTAATTTCAAATAATTTCAGTAAATTTTACAATAAACTCCCAATTCAATAGAATTGTATTTTTTTCCAAAATATTCCATCAAACCCATTCCAAAATTTCAATTAATGAATTTAAATTTCTCAAATTTCTATAAACTCACCACAATTCAATGGAATTGGTGGTTTTCTCCAATTTCATGTAAGAATCACACTTTTAAAACCCGAATTCAATGAAATTGGGGTTTTTCCATTAAACTAATTTAAAAATATTTTAATTGAAATAATTTTTTTATTTAATTAAAACAGTTGAAAATAAATAAATAAATTTATGGTAAAAAATTGGGAAGCATGATTGAAACAACTATCTCGATAACAACATATCTTAATTCACCAAACCCTAATCGAGATTATTTAATGAAAAATTATGATCATGGAATCTAGGAAATAGGGATCAAACATATGTTTAAGATCCCAATACTGGGTGTATTAGATCCAAAAAGATACATGAGTATCTAAAGAACCCTGTGGAGGAGAATAAATACATTAGTAAATAGAAAATGAGGTGAGGAAACTAACTAGGAGTAGGGGAAACATATTTTTTCAATCTTCGAATCACTTGAGAGAGGTTTCAGAGGGTCCAAGAACTACTATTAGGAGCTCTCAAGGAAGATGAAATCATATGGGGTTGTGATAGGTCCACTCGAGACCTAAAGTTGTTGTTTTGGGATTTTTAGTTATATGTTCGTATTAATAAAATCTCCTTCATGGTTAAATGGGAAGATCCACATGGTTAGACCAACCCGTGTGGCCTAAACATAAACACCCTTAAATAGGCCACATAGATTCTCTTAAGAGGGTGAATGTTCTAGCTAATCATATTCCAACCATGAAAAAATCCACTGCCTATGTTTTCAGAGTTTCTTTAAAGGGTGCTTGTTTTGAAAAAAACATGTGCAAACCGTGCACTAATTTAGGATTTTGAAAACTATTAAAATTTCAACCCGAAGAAACCCCAAGAGACACCAAACCAATGTTTGGTTAAAATAGGGGTTTATGAATACCAAGAAATAGTAATAGGATGATACAACCACCCCACTATTTTAACTTTCTATCCATAGAAAAACTACTTAGAACCTTCTAGGACTAAAAGATGTGTCCACTACTCTCTCATTAGTATATAAATCTCCAATGTATCATGATTTTCATAAATTTACTACCTTATCACTCAGAAAAAAGGTATCATCATCCCAGGAAGTACCTTTGTTTCAGAATCAACTATCTTGACAGAAGATTTAGTCATAAAAAATCAGGTTCAATATCAAGAATACGCCAGCTCAAAACATGAGATAGACTGAATAGATAATTACATATATGAGATACATGACAAAAATTATCTATTGTTTTTAGAAATAATGGAATTGATAAATGGTAATTAACATTTCTTACATGTCAAAAAACCTAAAAACGTCCCATAAAATGAGAACAATGTCCCCTTGCCTCTTATTCTATCGATGACCCAACCAAGGTGAAATTTTCAAGAAGCCATGGCCACTAACTAAAAACTCCAGTGGTCTATGTAGATGATCATCATAAGACTTATATTATCTCTATTACATTAACATCTTTTGATGAATCAACTGAATCTTTGTTGTCGTCTCTTGAACCAAACGTAGTCCAACCAAGGAACCTTTTCCAATATCTAACAAACAAAATGGAGATCTATATGAATGACCATAAAAGTACATTAAAGGGACAATTATGGTCACAAAATCATAATTATTATTATATGAATACTCAACCAAACTGAGATGATCATCCCAATCCCCACTAATGTTTTGAACACATGTAAAAATCATATAATCAAGAATATATATATTTGTTTATGTATATCCATCCGACTTTTGATGGTATGCCATACTCGACTGGAAGTGGGATCCCAATGCCTCCTGACTTCCTCTTCAAAAAGGAGAAGTGAACAGATGATCCTAATTAGAGACTATAACAGATGAAGCTCTGTGAAAATGAATAATCACTTTCACATATAGATTTCCCAACTCTTCAAATTTGGTTGCATCAAGAGTGGGTGTAAAGTGAGATGATTTAGTGATCCGATTAATAAAAAATCAAATCAAACTATTCAATCTCTATGTACGCATCAACCCTAAAAAAAATTCTATAGATATCTCATATGACTTCAAAGTTTATACTGGAAGTGACTGAAGAAAACCTGATGGTTTTTAGTGGTTTTTCTTGACCTATTTTCATATATGACAATAAGATAAAAAATAATCAATGTCATGTCTCATACCACGCCACCAGAATCGACACCACATGTCATAAAAATAATTATGGATCCTAGGTGCAATGCCCACTAGATATTATGACTATCTACCATAACATATTTCTTTACTTCCAATGGAACAACAATGAAATCTCTATAGCATAAAATTCATTATTTGAAGAATGACAACTCAACAACTATCTCCCCACCATAAGGAGAGTATCCAATGATAACAAACACATCGTCAAGAAAATTTTCCTAAAGAATCATCTTGAGAAAAATGTATGTCAACTGATCACTGACCAAATTAACCTAATACCCTAATTCATGGACTCCAATGTGAAACTATGGATGGGGAGCCATCAAATTCTAATATACTTAGGATTCCTTCATGACCTGGTGAAAATTTTCCTACACATTGAATCTTTGATGACATTCCCTTTCATTGAGTTATAGTCAATGTCAAAATAAAATTCTAGCTAGTATTCCACCTGATTCCTCTATTGAAGATTCAACTCTTTTTGAGAGAAGATATAACTCATGATCTTTTGGTCTGATAACATAATAAAACTTTCTCCATAATGATAATGTATCCAACTATATAGAGTGTGCATCATAGGTGAATACTCAAGTTCACAAGTTATATAATTATTCTTATGTGGCCTAAGATGACGAGATCCATGAGAAAGAACGTGATCATATTGCATAAGAACAAATCCCAAACATGAACCCAGTGAATTAGAGAAGACCACATAGCCTCACACATGCTCTATAAGTGTCAACATTGACATAGTTGAAAAAATACATTTCAGCTCAACAAAATAACTTTGAAATTTATCATTCCAAGAATAATTTAATCACTTATAAATTATAGAAGTCATTAGAGAAGACATATTTTATAAGTCCTTAATGAACCAACAATAATAACTAGCTATACCCAAGAAACTATAAATCTTGAAATCATTTAGTGTTTATCGCTATGTCATAATATCCTTCACACTTTCAGTGTCAACTAAAATACTATTTTTTGACACCATGTGTCCCAAGAGTTTCACTTCTAGAATCCATAAATCACATATTGAAATCATGGGATACATTCGATAATTTCTCAACAGGATCATAACTACTCTCAGATAATTTACATGATCCTCTTTATGATTAGAGTAAACAAGGATGTCATCCGAAAATGCTACCAAAAAATTATCAAGATAATCATGTAAAATAATATTTATTGAGTCCATAAATACTTTCAAAGAATTGGTTAGACCAATAAGAATAAAAAGATACTTATATTGGTTGTGCCTACTCCCAAATGTGGCTTCTTTAATGTTTGATTCTTTTATCCTCGTCTGATGGTGACCAGATCAAAGGTAGATATTTTAGAGACACATTTTCTCTTCTATCTATTCAAATAGATCATTACTTCATTATAATCTATATTTTTTTCATTAACATTACTTGATTTAATTTTTTTAATCATCACATAGGTGAAATGAATCATCAGAGTTATTAGCAAAGGGAACCGGCACCACCCAAGGTGACACACTTGGGTGTATAAAGACTTTTAATAGAAGATCATAAAAATGAGTATTAAAATATTTTATTTCAGCTGGTTCTATGTGATATGAATGAATATAAACTAGTTGACTACTAGTAGATAATTGAATAGAGAACTCTACCTCCCTTTCCAGTGGAAGATTAGATAAATTATACGGAAACATGTTAGGAAACTCGACAACAACAGGAAGGAGATAACCTCTCAATGGTTACCACTATAGATCAAAGAAAAAATATGATATTACCCTCCCTAACTATGGATAATAATGTATGACCATAGTCAACCTTAGGTACCATTCTCTTGTAAAGACACTACACATACCGATATGTGTAGTAAAGTAGTATAGTAGTTGATAATAATCAATATATACTTCATTGACATTGAGAGAATACATCACAAAAATGAAGTCAATTGGATTAATGTCAAGAACCAAAAAACACCATGAAAACTCGACATTTGATAGAGAGAAGGCACATGTGGGACTACAAAGACCCTTATCTCTATTTGAACTGAGGGGTGTAGTAATATCCATCAAATAAGATAAAATCATCATAGGAAGATTTAACAGATTAAAAATATAGATTGACATAAATGAGTGAGATGCACCGGTATGAAATAAATTAGTCACTAATGATGAATCTATTCTGTTGACATCACTCACATTCACTGGACCCATGCCTGCTTCCTTTGAGACTCTTGCCCCACATGAAGAATCTTTTTTCTAGATGCCTATGGATTGAACCCTTTTATACACGAATCATCTGATATTCACACATTTTTAGAAGGAGATGATGATCCCATTCCACAATATGGAGTGTAATATACATGGAATAACTTATATAAGTGTCTCAATCTTCCATAAAAACTAAAAACCATGAGTTCCTATGTGAAACCCCTCTTTTAATTCAATTTCTTTCTACACTAGTAGAAAATAAATGGGCCTCTCTCATGTACTAGAGGAGTTCTATAATGACCCTTGTATTGGGAAATTATGTGAGTATCATCAAAATTACTATTTCTATTAAAGGAACCCACACTAACAATGAGAGAAAAAGAAATCCCTGATAACCCTAACTTACCATCTATGCCCATTACAAAAATCATCTCTATATCCAGCACATCAACATAAGAAGTCATATTCAATAAGAAAACATGATAATGAATCTCTTATTAAAGTTCCAACTCAAACCATCAAGCCTTCAACTTCTCATTCTATACTTTCTCAGGTGAAAAATGAACGATCCCAACAAAATAGTTTTTATACTACATCATAGTCCTGTCAGCCTTTTGATGTTATAATAACTCCATATGATTGGTTAAAAACAAAGGCAATGATATAACTAGGCAGAGAAAATAATTTTAAGGTATTTACACTCTAAGACCTTATACTTATTATTCTACACCATCATGTACCACCATCTCCTGCTCCGTCCTTCTAGCACAATAGTGGAACACTTCACCTTGATTTTGTTATGTGTCTCAAAGAAACCAAAAAAATATTCTATTATTATTTTCCATTACTTAGCCTCTTGATTATCAGTTGAGCCTTTGAATGGTGATGGCTTCTAGCAATGAATTTCTTGAGAAAATTCTTGGAGAACATCCCTTTATGGTTCCATGAATGGAGACTAGATTAGAACTAGTAGTGGTGCATATCCCAGATCTTTGACAGTACACATTATCACCCCAACTAGATTTGAGTCCAAAAGAGGATGTGATTACAGAGTTTTAGTAGCAATTATTAAGTCAAAAGTCTTATTTTTAATTTTTTATTCCTTTTCGTTATGGAAATCAAAAAATATTTTTCAAATGGATACATATATTGTCTTTAAGAATTTTTATTTTGTTTATAAATATGACTTTGTATATAGAATTGATAATAATCATACCCACTTATTTTATAAAAATAATCCGTTCATATTACTATCAATATTATCCTAGATAAATTTATCATTGCACTGATTAGATAAAATCTGAATTCTATTTTTATCGATCTCACTATTTTGACTTTCAACATACACCCTGATAAAACAATATTCCCTAGATTTTCATACTCACTGTTTAAAATGAATAAATTCATTCTGATTCAATATTCACTATTTTATTTTATCAGATACTCCATATTCATTTCATACTCACTTTTTCGAATGAATACAGTCATATCGATTTACTATTCATTCTTGTATTTTATCATAAAGGCCATTTTCTTTTCGTACTCACTCTCTCACATCTAGAAAATAGTCTTGTATCAACAAGAATAACATTGAATCAAAATGATTTCACATATTATATTTTTGATAATTATTAAAATTATTTCAGTGTTTCAGTTACATTATGACCATTGGAGTGCCACCAGTTCAAGTCCCTCCGAGAATTTAGGAAGAAATCCGACTATTGGAGGAAAATTTGACCATTGGGATGGAGGATATATATACAAATTCATTTTTATGAGCTCAAAGAGTTTCTTATTTTTTAACGTAATTAATCTACGTCAAATTTTCTTTGTGACAAAATCATTGAAGAGATATATTTGTTAGAATCTTGTTTGAAACACTTGACATCTTCAATTTCTTTGTTTTTCATCGTGTGATGTTGATTGTTGCTAAATAAAATTGAGGGCTTCTGAGGATAAGAAGACAAAAGGAACTGATCAATATATTGATGAAGGGATGACATAGATAAAATGATAGAATTCTATCATCGTATTGAGGACTTACACTAGTGTGGGTAATCCAAATATTCAGAAAATTATAAATCAAGTGACACTTATCCAAGGTTGTTGGACAACCTTATATTTGTGTAAAAATATTTTTATTCCTCTAATTGTATTTTTACATTATTTTATTTGTTATAGAATGTGAATTATTCATGTATTCATTTTCTATTTTACACTCTTTATATTGTAATTACTCTGATTACGATCAATTACATGATTACAATCATTTTGTGACATCAATCTTTTACAATCTATGCAATACGATTATATGAGCAATATAGTCTAATCTCCTTATTTTCATTACCTTGATAATCATATCCATTATGAATATGATTCATTACCACACATTGTTTATCACAAAAAATTAATACCTATGGAATATCATTGTATTCACTTTGACTATGATAACTGTCAGACCCAAGGCTCAATCTGAATTAATTGTTTTAATACAATAGTGGTTGTGAATACAATTAGTTTAATTTTTTTAATACTAAATATTTACGGGGGATAAAAATGAATATTTTTAAACCTAAAATTCTCCCCTATTCTAATTAAGCATATATATCTAAATATAAATCCTACAATTTGTATTAGAGTAGGTATCTAAGATATTGATACTTACACATAGTATCAAAGGTATATTTTCAATACTCAGTTTACTTACTCTTTCTATACTTATAGAAGTTGTTAAAAATTTGTTTATTAAATATTTTTAGAAGTATTTTTTATACTAACTTGTTTTATAGTGAGTGGAATTTTTTGTATCATTCTAAAATGGGTTCAATGAATATTGAATTCATAGAAAATTTGAACCCGAAAAGATCACCTATCATTGATGGTATTGATTATGAATACTAGAGAGATAGAATGAAAACTTTTTTCATTAATACTTGTGTTGAAAACATTTTCATGATTACTAGAGACTATAAAATTCATGATGAAGATGTCAAGACATTTAGTTATCTAGAAAAGAAAGAATATCAGCTGAACTATAAGGTACACAATAAATTTTTTTGTTCAATGGACAGGAATATGTACAAAAAAATATATTATTGTAAAGAAGGTAAAAGCATTGGGAAGAAAATAGAAGTTACACATTTTGGTACTTCAACTGTTATTGAGACTAAAAGGGACATGCTTAGAGAATATTATCATTGTTTTTTTCCTTATATGAAATATACAGTTAAATTTGAACAGATATTTATGACTATTGTAAACAGTGTACAATCAATTGGAGAAAAAGGCCTAGATGATGGGATTATTTTAGATAAGATTATAGAAATAATTCCTAATGAATGGGAATCAAAGAGAACTATTATTGATGAGTCCATGGAACATTACAACTATTAATCTTGATGAGTTATATGGAACTCTCTTACTATATGATACAGATTAAAAAGAAATGATGAGAATATAAAGAAGATGAATGAGAGTGTTTCTTCTACTACAACTTCGAACTAGATGAAATACAAGACTCATAAGAACGTTTCTAAGACAACAAAGTCTAAGAAAGTTGTTATTTTTTCAGATTAAAGTGATACTAGTAACTCAAAGAATGAGATTTCCAATCTTTCTCGAAGGATGAACATGATTTTTGGAAAGAAATATTTCCAATACATATATAAGAAAAAGGATAAGAAGGATAATAATGATTTTGAAGTCATCTGTTATGAGTGAAAGTAGGATAGGCATGTCATACCTTTTTTTCCTATGTTGAAAAGAAAATAGAGGAAATATAGACAATCATAGATGAATCAGAAAAGATATTATAATCCTAACGGAAAGAAAATCATGAAGGAAAATGATTCATGAAGTTAAAGTGATAGAGACTCCTATGATGAATCTTTAGATAATGAATCCAATTAAAAAAGGATATTTGTATTTTTTTTCAAGAATACCTATTGAAAACCAATGTTTCATGGATAAGATACACACTAATAAATCATTACTTAACATATCTTTAAGTGCTAATTATCTGAATGAAGAAAATTCAATACCCTCAGATGATGAATCTTCCTCAGCCATAGATAATTCATTACCTTATTTTTAATAATTATATATATTTTCCAAGTTACATGAGAATGAAAATATTATGGTCAATAATAAACATGCAAAGGAAAAATATAGAATCAGTTTTTTAATAAAATAAGTATTAGATCATTCTAAATATCATGATATAAAATCTTTTGATATTGTTTCTATTTTAAAAAACCTCAAAGAAGTTAATTCTGAAAAGGATAAACATTATTTGGATTTAGAAAGAGTTATTTATAATAAAAAAAATCTATATAAAAACTCCAATCCTAAGAAAAATTACTATGAGGATAAGAATTTAGTCATTAGAAAAAATTATGAAATATTTTACTTCAAGAAACTCTTATCAAATTTTAATTTTAGAAATAATGAATTTGATAAAATGTATTCTCAACTTTTCCCCCCTAAGGAATAGTTCTGGGTTTGGTTACTCTCATCCAAAACTAGTTTTTAGTCAAAACTATTTTGTTTTCAAAAGTGCCCCATTATGTAATAAGTGTAAAAGTGGTAAACCCTGGGAGAACAAAATTTTCTCTATAAAAAATTAAATCCTTCATATTTCATAAAGACCATTTTTCTAAATAGATGTGAATTCCTAATATTTTACTTTTCAACAATTATGGATCCATGAAAGTCTGTATTCTAAAAAAACTAACTGTTCTTTCCAGGAAAACAAAGAAGATACCAAAAAATACATGGTACATGGATAGTGGATGTTATTAGAACATGATTGGTAACAAAAATGGAAATATTATTAAGATGAATGATGTAAGAGTGAATTTAAAAGATAATGATCAAGGAGAGATAGTTGGTATAGATAACATTATTATTTTTGGAAAACCCTTGATTTCAAATGTTTATTCGTTAAAGTTCTTAAAGAAAACAATATAAGAATAATTCAATTATTTTATTAAGGTTAACCTATTGATTTTAGGGATGATTAATGCCTAGTTGAAAAGTTCAAGGTTGATTTAATTATTTTTCACTATCGACATGAGAATGTTTATACACTCAACTAAAAAGACCTATGGAACCAAGGCTCACCTTACCTTATTGAAATGGAAGACCAATCTTAGTTATGACATAAAACGTTAGAACACTATAACCTAATAAAATTATTAAACTGTCTAAGAAAGGACTTGTTATGGATATAGAAGATCTTAGATTTTATTCTTCAAAATTCATTTACCTTGTCAACATGGAAAGAAACATAGGTCATGATTTAAATCTATTAGTGAAGTCTCATCTTTTGATGCATTATAGCTAGTGCACATAAACTTGTTTTGTCTTAAATAAACATGAAGTATTGGTGGATAATAAAATATTTTTTTAGTTGATGATTATGCATGAATTACATGGGTCTATATTATACCAAAGAAATCAGAATCCTTTTCTTATTTCAAGTATTGTTTATCCAAAGTTAAAAAAGGGAAAAATATTCCTTCAATAATTATTCATAGTGATCATGGCGGAGAATTTAAAAATTTGTATTTTGAAACTTTTTATAGTAAAAAAGTCATTACTCATAACATATCACCTTATAGAACACTCTAGAAAATGGTGTTGTTGAAATAAGAAATCGAATTTTTCAAGAGAAATAAGAACCATGTTGAGTGAAAACTCATTTGATAAAAACTTTTTGGATGTATCTATAAGTAATTCTTGTTATACTATAAATCTAGTTTTAAGTAGGCCATTAATTAATAAAACCCCTTATAAATTGTGATAGGATAAAAACCAAAAGTTTCATACTTCAGAGTACATGCATTCAAAGTATTAATTTTGAATAAAAAAGATAATTTACATAATTTTACACCCAAATTTGATGAAGGTATTTCCTTAGGATATTACACCACCTCTAAGGCTTATAAGTATTTTAGGAAAAATTATTATACTATTGAATAAATATAACATATTAATTTTTTGAAACTGATCCCATTGTTTTAAATCAATCCCAACCTACATCTTATAACATGTCTTCCAAAACTAATTATCAACCTTTGATCGATTACACTTTTTACAAGAAGAATACCTAGGAAAATGTTTCAAAAGTATTCACTCCTAAATAATTTATACTCTTTGTTTATGAATATATTTTAAAAACCCCAATTTTTTTATTTATAAGGAATCATCCCTGTGATAGTATCATTGGCGACATAAATCTACCTGTAAGGACTAGAAGTTATTTACGGAATGAATTTGAGCATCTTGCATTTCGTTCCCAATTCAAACCAAAAAAATCCTAATAAGGACTTCAGTGAAGAATATTTGATTAAATCTATACATGATGAGATAAATTAATTTTAAAGGAATAAAGTCTAGACCATGGTTGAAATACTTAAAAAAACCTCCGTTATTGGAGAAAACTAGGTCTTTAGAAATAAATGTGTTTAAGATGGAATCATTTTTATAGATAATGAAATATTAGTTACTAAAGGATATAATCAACAAGAAAGAATATACTATGAAGAAACCTATGCTCTAGTAACAACACATGAATCTATTCATATTATACTAGCCTTTTCCACATTATTTAATTTCAAATATTTTATAATGGATGTGAAGCGTGTTTTCTTTAACAAATATTTATAAGAGGAAATATTCATTGAACAAAACCATATTTTTGAAGATACAAAACATTTTGAATACATTTACAAACATACCAAATATTTATATGGACATAAACAAGCCTCTAGTGCCTAGTATGATAGAATTATGTGATTTTGGTTACAAAACAATTAGGATAAGGAAACTGATAATCCAACCCTTTTTATTAAAAAAGAAAAAAAATATTATGGTTGTTCAAATTTATGTTGATGACATTATATTTGGATCAACTCATCCATCGTTAATGGATTCTTTTTCGAATCTTATGAAATCTGATTTTGAAATAAGCATGATTGGTGATATAACATTTTTTATTGGTTTTAAGATTTCTAAAAAACTAGAAGTGACCAAATTTTTCAACAAAAGTATATAAAATATTTACTAAAAAAGTATGGATATGACTATACAAAGAGTATTGGTACTCCAATCAGTAGCTCGAATATCCTTTATCTTAATGGAGATGGAAAAACAAGAAAATATAGAGCAATCATATTTAAAATAAGTGAAAAGTGTTTTTCTCTATTTAAAATGATATATGGATTTTGATTTATTTTAGTCATCTTGAAATGATTTTGTTTTAAAATGTTTTTTAAATGATGACTTTAGGTTTTTTAGAATGGATTGAAAAAGTATATTAGGATCCATTCATTTCTTGGGAGATTCATTGGTTTCATGGTAATATATGTAAAAACACACAATATCACTTTCATCTATTGAATATGAATATTTGGCAAGTGGAACTCATTGTTCTCAAGTTTTGTAGATGCAATACACACTCACAGACTATGGCACAAATTTTACAAAAACTCAGATACTATGTGATAAAACTTGTGACATTTTCTTAAGAAAAAACCATGCACATAACTTTCGTGAAAATCCCATAGATATTAGGTATCACTTTCTTAGGTATCACACACTTAAAGGAGATATCATTTTACAATTCATCGAAACACAAGAATAACATGCTAATATATTAACAAAACTATTCCCTTCTGAAATATTTTAATACATTAAAAAAATATAGTAATGATCACTATACAGAAGTCATTCATATCTAATTCTAGTTAAAATAATCTTCTTACATTAAGATACTTCTTATTTAAGGGGAATTACATGTGAACATTAATATTGATATCACATTTTTTTCGATGTAAATTTTTTTATAGAGCTCACATTTTTTTGATATTAAATTTTATCAATATAATTATTTTTACTGATCTCATATTTTTTTATCGATATAACATTTTTCAATGAAATCACATTTTTATCAATGTCAAGTGTTTGTCAATATAATTTTTTTAAATTAAAAAATCTAGTGAAACCAACAAATCAATCCTGAGATCTTGAAAGGTACCATTCATTATACTTTTCAATTTTTATTTAAATTATTTAATTTTATTAGTATTTATTTTTAAACCCCGATTGAATTATTTCGGAAGATATTTTTTTTTCAGAAAAACCTCAAGAGTTTAAAAATTCTCAACAGTCAGATCCTGTTGATCTAACCTGGATCACAAAATTCCAGGGTCACTTATCCACGCTTATAAATAGGAACCCCTATGTCGTGTATGAAAACATTATAGCAATTTTAGCAAAGTTCTTCCCATATTAAATTACATGAGACCGATATTTTTTATACACAGTATTTATACTTTATATTCATGTCTGATTCCTTATCAACCTCTCCAAAACATATGGCACCGAAATATTTTTCAAAGATATAGTTCTCTTGAGAAAAGATTCTTAAGAGAGAGTTTAATGAGATGTATGATTCTACTCTGAAAAGAATTATTCAATTCCACGGACGAAAATTGGTATGTGTGGAGACAAATAATGCTCAAATTATGATCATTTAAGATGTGGTAATTAAATTCTATTAATTAGTTAAAGTTTTTAAATATAATTTGAATATATCCTTTGAAATAGATGATACTAAATTTAGTCTATCATCCAGCGAGGTAGAAAGATCAATAAAACTTCCATACGAGGGTGATGAATTCAATCTATCTCACAAACTTCCAAATAATTTGGGAGCTCTTAACAGAGAAAAGGTCATGAAAACATTGTTTAATATATATTATGAAAAAGAGAGTAAAATCATTAGTTAGTAGATAATAGATTAATTACTCTATAGAGTCAAGGGTTTATTATACCTAGGAGTTGTGATAGAAAAACCCTAAATGTGTTTGACATCATTACTCGAGATTACCTCGTGAATATGAGGAAGATCATCTTTAGAGGTTACATCTTCATAACTGTAAAAAATCTCAAATCTGGGTCTACTAGGTCATAGTTGTTACGGTTCCCAGTTACTCTAAGTAAGATTATTTTTAAAAGTCTAAATTTTTGTAACATCACTCTTGAATCAGTTTCAATAATGATGAAAATTGTTTAGATTAGTGATGAAATAATGAGATAGTTGAATGTTATTTATGGCTTTGATTCTAAATTTTTTTCTATTTCTGATGATGTAGAAACTCCAGTTGAAACAGTTAAAGAAACTCAATTGTCGGTTGCCTCAGAAAAACAAAATGAAGCAAACTAATATCATTCCAAAACCAAAGAAGAAAATTCTTATGGTGTAGGAATGGGTGATTTATGGAGGAAATAAAATAATAATATAAAATAAGTGGATCAATGATTTTTTCTCATTCTAGCTAAGGCTCTAGATGAGACTAATTGCACTGAAAAAACAATTAAGGATCAAGAAAAATGAAATAATGAGAAAAAAATAGAAGAAAAGACTTTGGATATTTGAAGTCTGTTGAAGTCCATGGAGAACCCCAATTCTAATATAAACATTAAGGATGGAGTCCCTAATTATTTAATAATACCCCATGTTCAGGATAAAGATAATATAAAATATAAATTTAATGATGAAACAACATAAGAAGAAGAAAATTATTCTCAAATGAGGCTCATAGATGAAACAATTTATAAATAATATAAAGTAAAGAGAAAAGTACTAAGGAAGATAAAAGTAATTGAAAATAAAAATGAGAAGGTTAAAGCAAAAAATCTCTTACTGATAAAATTCCATCCCAATCCTCAGAAGTAACTATAATAAAATTTCAATCCCCAATAATTCAATCCACATTTAATACTAGTAAAAAAACCAAAGAATGTGATTCAAGTATTAGATGGAGAAGATAAATAATTTTTTGATGATAATGAGGATCAGAATATTGAGGATGTGGAAATAGAAACTCACTATGGTGATCTTCCCGATTTTTAAGAATACTTTTAATATGATCAAACAATAGTTTTCAAATGTTTTCAGTGCATTTAACAGGATTTAAATAGACTATAAAATATAATTCCATATTTTCCAATGTGGGAAGAAAATATTTTTATTCTTTATAATAATCACAATAAAAATATATGTAGTCAATGTTTTATTTATTTATTTATTTTACTCAAAGCTCATTTCAAAGTGTTTGAATAATATTTTATAGATCACATGAAGGATTTTGATAATGTTGTCAAATGACCTTATAACATTGATAGAAATGTCAAGAATCATGAGGTTATGATTGAATAAGAGTTTGATAAATGATATATTAGTCTCTTTCAATAAGTTAGTCAGTTAAACCAATGATAGAGTGAATGTATTTAAAAAACCCTATACCACAAAAGATGATCAATTTCAAGAATACAAGGATCTCAATGATCAAGTATCTAACTTGAAGGTTGAAATGACTTGCTGAACAGAACAGTTAAAACCCTAGAAAAGAAAATTCGGCTTCAATCCAAAAATGTTCAATCCCAGGAAGAGAAATTTAAAGCTAAATAAGAAATTAATCGGTCCAACGAATAAAACGTTATGGTTTAGGAAGCTCAGAGGCAGTCTCTAGAAGAGAAGCTTACTTCTCAAGAGAAATCAATTCAAAATAAGGATTAGTTTTTTAATATCCAGGAGAAAAAACTTCATTCTCAAAAGGAATATCTAAGAAAGATGCTAGAAGACAAGAAAGAGTTTAAGAAGATGCAGATGAATTTTTTAAAACTTATAAATAATGAAAATGATAATGGGAACAAGACAGACAACAACATGAAATAAATTTTTGAACACTTGTTGTATTAATTTGAAACATAAATGCATGGTTTTTATATATGTATTTCTATTTGAATTTTTTCCTTCTCTGTATGAATGTCATCAAAAACATTTTAGATGATCAAATCATTTGTTTCTTTGTATATATTTTTGTTTCTCTAACACCATTTTAGGTATTTTTATATATTCTATATTTTTTTTATAAATCACAAAGGGGGAGAATGTTTTATTCAAGGGGATATCATATAAAGGGTAATAATGAAAGATTTGAGATTGGGGGAGAATTTCCCTAAAGTGAATACTCTTAATAAGTGGGTGTTTATTTCTATAAACTACAATACTTAGGGATTTTATTATCCTAAGGGACAGGATAGCCAAATTCAAGTCATATTTAGAAGAGATTTTAAAACTCAAAGGGAGATAAGTATAAGTATTATGAATACAAAATTGATTTACCTTTTCTTTTGGCTACTTGTTTTAACTTGTGGTTTGTGATTTCAAAAAAGGGGGAGTTTGTTAATTCTAAAGTCTTATTTTTAATATTCTATTCTTTTTTATTTTTGATGTCACAAACTGTTTTTTAAATGAATACATATGTTGTCGTTAAATTTTTTTATTTTGATTCAAACTACGATATTGTATATGGATACAATAATAATCATACACATCTATTTTATAAAAATAATCTCTTCAAATGAATATCAATATGATCCTAGATAAATTTATCATCTTACTCATTTGATAAAATACGAATATTTGTTTATCAATCTCACTATTATGAATTTCATCTTACTCACTGATAAAACCATATTTCCTAGATTTTCATACTCACTGTTTCAAATTAATACAGTCATACCGATTTACGGTTCACTCTTGTAGTTTATTGGATATTTCATATTATTTTTTTACTCACTATTTCAAATGAATACAGTCATAGTGATTTGATGTTGAATATTGTATTTTATCGGATATGCTATATTATTTTCATACACACTCTATCGCATCCAGAAAACAGTCTTGTATAAAAAATAATAACTTTGTTTTGATAAGTATTAAAATGATGTCATTGTTTTTATTATAATATGATTGTATTCAATTACCTCCGGGAATTTAGGAAGAAATATGACCATTGGACAAAAATATAACCATTGGGACGAAGGCTATAAATACTTGTTCATTTGTACGAGCTTAAAGAGTTGTTGATTTTTGAATGTAATAAAACATTTACAAATTTTAATTGTGAAAAAAGAACTAAAGTGATATATTTGGGAGCATATTATTTGACATACTTAACATATTTAATTGTTTTGTTTTTCTTTATGCAACACATATTATTGTTGAATACAATCAAGGGATTCCTAGTATAGGAAGATGGAATGCGCTAATCACTATATTTTTATCATGGGTTTGTAGGGATATAAATAAAGACTACAATATTTATATTGAGGGATTACCCTAGAGAAAGTAAGATAGAATTTATTGAATGTTTAAATCAAGGGATCCTTATACAAGGTTGTCAGATACCCTTCCCTTTGGGTTAAAGTATTCTTATTCCTTTACTTATATTATTTACATTATTCTGTTTGTAAAAGAAAGTGAATTATTCACCATTTCATTTTCTATTGTATACTACTTACGTTATAATTACTATGATTAATATTAATTAGGTGATTACAATAATTTTTTGATTACGATCTTTTACAATCTATGAAATATGATTCTATAAGATATATGGTTGAATCACATTGTTTTCTTTACTCTGATTATTGTATGCATTGTGAATCTGATTCATTACCATGAATTTGTGATTATGATAAGTAGGGTCATGTGGAATATCATCCGAATCACTCTAACTACGATTTCTATGAGACCCCGAGCCATGTTTCAATTAATTGTTTTAATATAATAGTGGTTTTGAGTATAATTAGTTTAAAAAAATTTAAACTAAACCCTTTTCAGGGATAAAAATTAATTTTTTTACACTACAATTCACTCCTCTTGTAATTGAGCATTTATATCTTCATTTTAATCCTAAAACAACATCATCATGGATCCAATTCACATATCTTCTAAGAGGAATGATGCTAAAAACATCAATAGATAAAATAAAGACATCAGATTAACACTAAAACAGAGAAACTAGGAAAAATTAATCCCAAAATATAGACATAAGAATTGGATATCAAGATATCCAAATCAAATGAAGTGAAAAGACTATAATTAATCCTTAATAAATCTTTTCCTAACTACCCCTAGTAAATTAGGGTTCATTGTAGTGAGAGTAGACAAGGAACTCAATCGAAACTACATCATAAGTCCCAATAATAATTTAAAAAATGAAAAATGAATTCAAAATAAGAAGCTAAACCTAGATCTGATACCACTTTGTCATACACCAACTTGGGTAACCTGAAAAACCAATATACGAGATGAAACTGACATGTCCTGAAGGGAATTCCTGATCCCCATGATTTTGTGACTAGAACCTAACATCATACAAATGAAAGTGGGAATGAATTTTCCATATACATTATGGAATTGAGATAAAAAATCAGTATGCATACAAAATAAAATTAATAGGGAGAAGTGTACTAGAAGTCAAACATGTATGAAAACCCAAAGTACTATTTTAAAGCACCATAAAAACTGGAAGACATACAACCAAAGTCCCAATGTATATAACTCTACAAGTCTATAGGTCAATAACTAGAACCACCTATAAGTGGTGATTTACCCCTGATCAAACATATAAGAAGATAATCTCAAAACACCTGATGGAAGAGGAATAATATGGGATAAAAACATTGCATGGTCTCACCAAGGATTGCATAATAATATTCAAATATCAAGTTTACTAGATATTTTTGTTTCCATTTCAAATAAATAAGTCTGGAATTTCAAGAGAATATCTCAATAAATCATTCCTTACATTTCAAATAATTGAAACCAATATCAAAAGATGGAAATATGTTTAATTAAATAGAGATTTTCAAAAATGTATTAAATAAATAATTTTATATAATTTATTTTATAAATTTACAAGGCATGTAAAATAGTTTACAAAAATGACACACATTTATATCTAATACATAAACAAGCGAGTAACATTTTCATCGACCAATAGGTATGATTGTTAAAGGTTATGGGATCTTTACACACTCATATGATCATAATCGTACTGTGTACACATTTCCCTTGGTATTGGCATGATAAGAGTCATCTATTTCCTTATGAGGTATAATATGTTCTAAAAATATGCTTTTTTAGTGTTTTAAAGAATCAATTCAGTGCAAGGTAAATTCCAATATAGCATTTTTGTCTTAATAACTCACTAAATTCATAGGATTTCATGTTCTCTAATACAATTTAATAATGATAAATTTATTTTAAGAAACTATAAAATACAATTAAAAACCATTCCCAATTTCAAAAACTCCAATTTACATTTAAAAACAAAAATAGGTTTTTAATAAAAATCATTCATTTTATGAAGATAAAAACCTAAGGTTTCTATCAAATCCATTTTAAGGCAATTTCACTAATAGGAATCTGAAATCAATTCACATTCAATTTAAAAATTCACATTCACAATTAAATTCATCAATTTAATTTCAAAAAATTTACAAAAGTTTTGCAACAAACCCCCAATTCCATATAATTAAGGGGTTTCTTAGAATTTTCCCTTCAAACCCATTCCAAAATTTAAATAAAAAAATATAAATTTCTCCAATTTCCATAAACATGCCCCATTTCCATGAAATTGGGTTTTTTCCCCTTTTCATGCAAGAAGACCTTTTTTAAAACCCCAATTTAATGGAATTGAGTTTTTCCAAAAAACTAAGAGAATTAATTTTTAATTTAACTCAAAAAATAAAAAGTAAATGAAGAAAGTTAGGTTTAAAAAAATTGGGTATCTTGATAGAACCACCTACCTTGAGGTCAATGGATCTTTATTCACTAAACCCGTATTGGGATTCCTAAATGAAGAACGATGATCTTGGAATCCATGAAAAAATGATCAAAAATATGATTAATATCCCAAAATATATGGTATTAGATAAAAAAAGAAACATGGGGATAAATGAAACCACCAGGAGGATAAGAGAGACAATGTGAGATATATAATGGTTAATGAATGGAAATAGGAAAAGATTGAATGATGTTTTTCAAGATTAAAATCCCTCCCGGGAGGGTTATGGGGGGCCAAGAACGACTCTTGGGAGATACAGAGGATAATGAAAATGTATGGGGTCTTGCTAGGTACATCTAGAACCTAAATTGGGGGAGTCATAATTTTTATGTCATATTATTGGATTAATGATTTCTAGATCATGGTTATCTCGGAAAATACCCCCGATTAAAGAAAAAATTGAAGCATGACCATGCGTCCCTTTAAATGGGTTTCATAGTTTCTCATAAGAGGGTGAATGGTCTAAAAAACAATTCACCAACCATGGAAAATACCTCTACCTGATTTTTCATGGTTTTTCTTGAATGGGTGCACAGTTTTGGGAAAACCATGTTGCAACTGTACAGTAGCCTAGAATTTTGAAAACTATTAAAATTTCATCATGAAACAACCCCAAACATAACACAACCATATCTTCTTAAAAGGAGTGGTTTATGAATACCTGAAAATATTAAAAGGATTCTACTATTACACTCATTCACATTCATTGTGAGAATATATAATTAAATATACACCCACACAAAGTTATTGTGATAATAGTTACATACAAATACACTCATACACAACCTTTGTCAGCATAGTTAACCCCAAATACACTCATGAATAATTTCATTATCTCAATAGATAAATATCCATAATAAATGAAGTGAATGGAAATATAGGCCCCCACATGTCACCTAATAATAATTAATACATATATGATGTAAGATAACATGAAAACATTCACAATTCAAACATCAATTAGTTATCCCATGAAAATAGATGGGTTCCATGAAGGCATTTATAGAACATTTTATAAGATATCTATAGAAATAAGGTTGAATACATCATTAAAATATATCCCAAGTGTAACATAATGAATGTTAAATTATGGTAAAATAGATGAATACTATTTTTATGATTATTAGACAATTTACTTTGAACAACAAGAAGAAATTTCCTTTTTTTTGAAATTCATGAATATTTCTTAAAATGTTTTCATTCCAATGAAGTAATTTGATAATGATTTTTTTTTAAAATTACCGTTTAATACTAAAAAGGATATTGAAGAAACTAAATTTAATCAGAGAAAAATTATTTAAAAAAATTGTTTGAGAAGATATAAAAATAATTAATAGTTAATTAAAAACACATGCCTTAAAATCCCTTAAAAAATCATGAATTCATATTTAAAATCCAAATTTTAATATTGAAAAATAAAATTATATTTCCTTTTCATTTAAAAAATCATTAATAATTAATAATCATTATAGAAACCATTATAAAATATAAAATCAAATCTTCATATATAATATTGATAATAAAATATGATTTTCACAAAGAAAACATTAAAAAAAGGTTCCTTCACACATTTAAAAAAATGAACCATGTGGAAAATGTTATAATTTTACACTCTAGATTTTATAAATAAAGAAAACATAAATAATTAATTATTAAATAATAGATAATAAAATATATTAAATCATCTAATTAATATTGATATAGATGAGGAAAATTTCCAATAAAAAATAATTCGGGGACTCTATTTCCCACAAAAAAATCACATTGGTTCAATTATTTTCAAAGTAAAATTAAATTGGGATAGGACATGTAAAACCACAATAATAAAAAGTGTAAAATTAAATGATTGAGTTTTTAGAGGTAATGGTCATGAATATTTTCCCCATATGAAAATTTATTCAAAAACATTCTCGATTTGAATATGATAATGCAATGAATCACTTACAATGTTATTACGATTAGAATAAAAAATCATGAATGGTAAAATATAAGATGTATTTTTGAATATCATTAATACCTAGAAAATTATATTAAAAATAAATCCATTTTCATTATATAAACCAAAAAATAAAATAAGTGGTAAAAATTAATTATTTCTCAAAGAGTGAAAATTATGATGAAAAACACTTACAGTTTTCATTTCATTTGATCCAAAATACCATTGAATTGGAAAATTTTAAATAAAACCACAAATACTATGAATACAAATAGAATAATGAAATAATATTTAAAATAATAATAATATACACCATGTAAAAAATATGTGCATATTATAAAACATATCTCAAATAAAGAAATTTGAGACAAAACCCTTGGATTAATTATTGGCTTCCATGAAATCTATTTAACCTCAAGTATAATAAAAAAAATATTTAAAAATATTATAATTTTTTCTATATATCCCTTTTTAATATATTTTTTATAATTTGTAATTATAAATTCATTAGTTATTTGTTGGTTATTTTCATTATTAGATGTTGTAATTCCAACAGTTTTACATATATTTTATAAGGGTGACGTCAAACCCCATTCTATAATTATAAGTTCACAATTATTATATTATAAAATATATTGAAATAATTTTTTTAATGATATATTAATCAAAATGTTAACTATATAGACATCATGGGATTCATTTGAGAGAACAAGATCCATTATGAGCTTGTTTTGGGTAATTTAATAATATCAATGCATTACTTCATAATCGTCATCAATTTTATGTCATAAGTTCAGAACCATTTTCATGAAATATATAAATATTTTATTTCATATAAACTCATAAAATATGTTTTATAACCAAACATGTAATGTGGTAATGAAAAATTAAATACATCATTTCATGGAGGAGGTAGTCTACAAGTACACACAGATAAAATTTTCATTTTCTAAAGAAAAAATTAAAGTATAAAATCATTTATATTTTATGAATATGAAAAAATTTATAAATATAATATATATTTATTAAATATACTTTTATAACTATTCGTCCATGTTGGTGATGAAAAAAACATTGTTAATAGAGGTGTTAGTTTACATGTATGCATGGATGATATATTCATTTTTCTAAAGATAATGGAGGATGGATGATAATTATTTCTCCAAAAAAATAATAAAATTTCAGTATAATAAAGATCATAATGTTATTACTTTAATATGTTAAAATATAACTTGAGTTTTAATCATAAGACTAAATTAAATGGTGAAAAAAATTAGTTATTTGGGGATTTTACCTTACACATTGTAATAACTCCTTTGCAACATGGATTAATCCTTTAAGAAGTGGTCCTTTGAGAAGAAAAAAACTATATGTTTTTATTGGATTATTTGGGTGGTATTTTGGATGATTTTGGTATAACTACTGTTTTTTTGGTGTTTCATTAATTTGGATGGTGAAAGTAATGTTTTATAAGTGAGACGTGCGGAATCTTAGTCATTAAAGGTGCATTATTTGAGGTAAGTGCCTCCCAAAATATGTATTTAATGATATAGGAAGAGTTTAGGTATATGAAACGCTTATCCAAAAAAATTTACAAATTATTTTATGTTTTTATCTATTCTTTATATATTTTAAATTTTATAATAACTTTATTTTACCAGAGTAACTCTTTTTTACCCTCACAAACTTATATTCATAACAAAATAAATTATTCTTATTATATAATTTTTTTATTCTGATTATTTTATTTAAAAAATCATAATATTAAATTTATAATATTGATAAAAATTAATTTGATGATAATAGTTTTTAAAGCATGAAAATGTTTTTTTAAATATTACTTGGGTTAAAAAATGTAAATCCTATGTTAATAAAATGACCATTATATTTTAAAATATATAATTTTATATATAAAATATATCATTTATCATGAAAAATGATTAATTAATCTTATTTGTTTCTTATATCCTAATGATATCATAAAGGTCACTGTATTTGTAAAACGGTTTTTTTCACTATTCACATAAAAATTCATCTTTTCAGAAAAAATTGAAAAATCTAGCATAAGATATTTTTGTTATGATGAATAAAAAAATAAATGTAATTTTCTCAAATTCAAAAAATATAATTTTTAAATTTATATTTTAAATTGAAGTTTAAAGTATCATAAAAAACTATTTTATAGAAAAATAACTATTTTAAATATTATCTATTCTTAATCTTATATCTTCTCAATTAATAAATAAATTAGTGTTAATATATTATTCATATAAAAATATATTATTTAATTACTAAAACCTAATATACTTAGTTTGTTAAAATTCTAATACATTGCTAATGAAAAGATTTTTTTTAATGAAAATGAAATTTTAGTCATAAAATGATCTTATAAGTTATTTATCTATACTAACTAAATTTTATTAATTCATTAGTAATATTTTGACCTTTTTTTTATTTTATATATATTTCCAAATGAAAATAATTTTATTTATAGCTACTAAGTCAATATCTACATTAAAATTTAATCATTTAAAAATTAAAAATTTATCTTTATAAAATAATTTATTTTTTTCATTTGGCATTCTGTGTGGATTCATAAATGAATCAAAGGTATCCATGAAAACACAATAAATATTTTATACTGAGATATCAACCTCACAATATTATATACTAAAAGAAACATAATTTCTTGCATAATAGACATGTATTTAGATTTTATTTTTTCACAATAATTTTTACCAAATATGATTACTTAGTTGGTTATGGGAGTATCTAAGGACACACATTTCACTACTTCATTTTCATGATCCTATTTCAATAAAATTACATAAAATTGTTTTTATAATATCCAGTAAAATGAAATTAAATGATCTTATTAATATGAAAAATTAATCTTAAGATGTCTTCTCCAATGACACAATGATCTCAACCTATGATAATTTGTGTTCCTTATTGTTTTCATTAAGTTTGGTTATCTTGTATTTTTTAACCTAATCCAAAAAATAATAGACAAGAATTATCATGAAATTTCAAACAATATTATAAGACTAAAAATCATAGAAATATATGCTCTAAATATTCAACTAACCATTTATCTATAGAAGATCATGTAATTTAATATAAAAAAAACTTATGAATTTTTATGTTTTAATCTCAAATTTCCATGGTTATTTCCTATTAGTTTCTCAAAACTAAAAAGTTATATATTATATCATCAAATTACATTTTAAATCCTTAATAATGGTTTTTAAAGACAATGTGAATCGACCAAAGCATATCCTCTGGGAGTGTCAAACTGTGTGCGTAGTTAGGCCTCTTTTTCATACACTCAGTGAAAAAGAGTTAAAACCCAACTAGCCTTTTTAGTCTTATTACCCCTAGGTGCATATGTTCTAGATCTATCATCCACTGATTTGTATCCAAATATGGATTTTATTTCTAGGAAACCACTTGATCTATACATTACCAAAACATCAAGATATTATGCTATAAAAATATCCATCCTAATTATTTTCACTAAATTTCTATATTCATAATCACTAAAAAAAAATAAACTAATTCCAAAAAATAATTAAACTAATATTAAAAAGTAACTAAACTTATCATCAAATATAACTAAACCCACATTGACACCAAATACTACACCCTAGACCAGTAATCTAGGGTGTCTTGAAAAATACACATACATTACCATTGGATATGATGAAAAGTGTGTTGACTCAATATAAACTTGCATATATTTCACATTAATTAAACATGACATCTCCCAATAATAATAAAATCCCATAAAGAAAAAGGTTTTGTGTCTTTGGATATTTTTTACATAAATATCTAATTATCAGCATTTATTTATAATCTAAACATGATATATTCTCGTATATACATAACCAAAGTTATGATGATGAGTATGACCTCATAGATGCCTATAAGGGGTTCTAGTATCATGTGGTTGCAAATAAAATTTCATAATATTATTTTTATATATATAATATCTAAATACACTAAACCTTTCAGTTCTTTAGGATTGTAAGATTACTATGAGACATTATTATTAATTATTTTAATATACATGTATGTTTAGCTTGGTTCATCTCACATGGCATCAAATCTAGTTGTATACTATTTTTTTTTTGCATCAGACCTTGGAGTGCGGTTTTGGGGTTCCACAAAACACCTTTTTCACCTCCTAAATATATTTTTGTATCTATATAAAAGAAGTTTAGTCATGATAACATTAAATATTATACATAAACTGTACTAATAAATTATGAACATTGGTTAGGGTTAACGTAATGTTGTAATCTGAGTGGTTTGTTAATATTAAAATTCAGGAAATATATATATATATATATATAAACTTATTTAGCCACCACTGAAAAATTATAAAATATACATTGAGTTTTATATGATATTTTATATCCTTAAACCCTATTAATAATACTTAGAAAACCCATTATAATAACTAATAAATCGTATTATAAAAGATAAACTGCTAAATAATCCTTATCTATGGTACACGTTTATTGAGTATTTGTTACCTCATTTTATATATATTTCATTAATACCACATCCCTCTATAAAAATATCATAAAACACTCCCACTATGCTTTTTTAGTTAGTTATATATATGAGGTAAGTATGTTTGTATAATTATGATACTTATGAATTATATTCCTAGTGATCAAATATTTTAACATATATCATATACTTAGAACTCAATTAAATTTTATCATCCTCATACATAGAACCCTATCTATCAAACCATTCCTTGAAATGTTTTTGAAAATAATTTTACTATTTAAACTATATCTTCACTAGAATGTCATAAACTCTTATTTTATAAAGTTACATATTCTTAGATTTGCTAAGAAAATTTAACTCTATATATTTATCATTATAGTCATATCTTAAAAATTATTTAGTATACCATGTATAATACACTTTGAAAATTTACTGGTATAAATATTTTTGAAATATTCATATTCAATTCAATTGAGTAACTAAATGTAATCATTTATATTTGTATTTAATATAATATATTCTAAAATATTTTTAATATTAAGTGAAAATTGACTTTCAATAAAGACTTAAATAATCCTTTATTTGTTAAATTTGAACTTATCAAGTCCTTATATAATCTCACTGGCCTCTTAGACAATATATTCTTTTCAAAATATATTATTAAGATGCACAAACAATTTTTTAGTAATTAAAAATTATTTAATATTATTAAAAATGTCTAACAAATACGCTATCATCAATCATAGAATATTGAATAAATTTTTCAGGAGTTCTCACTATGTCATGACTCTACATCCTATTGAATTTTTAGAATCCTTGTGGTCCGACTTACAAAAAAATTTACTATATAGACCAAATTAATGCATCTCTAGGACATGATAAATAATTTTTCATTTTGATAATATCAATTTAGGTTGAAGCATATCTAAATTACCTCCAATAACTTATAAAAAATTTACTAGTATCACTAAATATTTTTTCATTTCAATCATTAATAATACCAATTTATTTTATACATGATTAACAATAAAGAAAATAAAATACTTCATGAAATCCCCTAAATATCCTATATTCTATCTCATCCTATTGGGTTTTTTCAATCCAAGGTATCTTCATTCAAATTCAAACACATTAATCTTCAATAAACCCAAACAGTAATGGAATTACTTTTTCATCATTCTATTTCTATGTTATCAATGATCACTATAGAAAAAAATATATCGAGATAGAAAACATGACACCCATGTTTCCCTTGATAATTTTACTCCAAAATTTTGTTGAAAATAATTTATTAATATAGAAATATCTCAAAATATTCTGGAAAATATCCATATCTTTAGCCTATGTAAAACCCCTTAAGGTTTTCATCTCCAAGGATTGTATCTCACCTTGTTTTTCATGGAAAATTTTCCCTCTTAATGGTAGACTCTACCCCTTTATATTATGATTACAATAAATTTTATTTTTCTCCCCCATTTAAAATGTACCCAGAGGCCAACTTCTTGTAAAGAAAGATCTTACATGTTAGTTTTTAGAGGCATGTGGGGAGATGTATTTTTCTAAACCTCCCCAATATGAAGCATCTGATTGAAAAATGATGTTTAATTCATTCTTTTCAAAAATAAATATGGATAGTGTTTTTGTGAATATATTGATTACTTATTGATATATTCCAATACTCTTTTCTTAATTATTAATTTCTCTATCTTCTCTTTAGTAAGATGGAACAAACGGTAAATATTGTTTTTGTATGATTATTATATAGAATTCTGTATCACTTCAATTTCACATTACTTTCCATAATTAACCACCACATGTATATTAAAACATTTTATGTGGTATTATAATAATCGATTCATCCACAACTATTATTTTTTAAGACTTTTTTATTAGAAATATACTACTCTTCATACATGATATGTGAATTACTCTATTACCGACTTTTCAGACATATAATGAAAATTATATCTAACAATAATGATCTTACACTTTTATATTTTTTATCTATAAAATTTTTATCCTAATAAACATATGATCATTCATATAAGTTTTTATTAATCCTTAAAAAATTCTATAAAACATTATCAAGCCTTCCATGAATGTACCATATAATCCAATTCACAGTAATGGGATGATAATCCTCAAAACTACTATAAAATAAAGAGGTCGACCATGTTTCATAAATAATTTTTAGTTTTGTTTCTATGAGATAAAACAGATCCCCAATAATTATCTTGTAAATAGTAGGATCCATAGTTCTTTATTCATTAAATTTTCCGAAATTGGTTCCAACTACACTCTAGAATGACTTAATAATTCTCTCTTGGATCTCAGATTTATTCCATAGTTCCCTCAAATAGTTTTTGTTAGAAAAAATTTAATAGAACTATTTATTAATTATTTATAACATGAGAAAGAATGTAAGTTCTACAATAATTAAAATTTCAAAAGTAGTGTTCAAGAAGCTGGAAAAATTATTATATATATTTTTTCTGGTACCTCTAATAATAACGTCATTGATTCAAGAAAAAAACATTAATATCCCCTATATAATTATTTTTACATATAAAATATGGAAAAGACATCCAATATAAAAATTCATTTTCTTTAAAAATATGTATTTTAATGTATACAATGATATAATTTATTGTTTGAAGACACACATTGATTTATTTAATATATACAATATTGATCATCATCTCCAATAAAGGACCCCATTACTTGTTCACCTTAAACATCTTACTCGAGAACCAATTTTATTTAAACCATTATAACAACTATTTTATTTTCTTTAAAATTTATTTGAATTTCAAAAACTAGAAAAAAGGATAATTGATTCGATTATCACCACCCATGTAAGTGTTTCTTTCATATTAATGACTTCAACATGTACATATATTTTTAACACTAACCTTTATTTTTTTCAGTCCAATAGTCATTATTCATAAACTTATTCTTAAACACCCACTTGTTTATAATGATTCAATGATTGATTATCCTCTTCACAAGCATCCATGTATAATTTTTCTTTATTTGATCCAGCTTCTCATTCATGGAATTGACAAATGAATCATCATTCACCAATTATTTAAATTATGATGGTTCCATATGATAAAATAGATTATTTCTTATATATTTATCATCCTCCATGTTTGAGTTGGAAATTATGTTTCCTTAATTATATGTGATTCATTAAACATTGCTTGTTTTAAACACAAGTCTAATTTTTACAAACTACAATATATTATTAAAATATTATTATTTAATATAATAATATATTAACTAATCATTAAATGAGAATTTATTAATAGTATTAACCACATTAGAAAACTAATATATAATTAATATAATTTTAAAATTCAACTTCTGTGTTTTATGTACCTAATATAAAAAAATCCATTTTTTGTAAAAAAAGAAGTATTTTAAAAAAAATGAAATATTACCACCTTTTAATGGAGAACCCATTTTAAATATAATATTTGACACTTTTAGAATTTTTAAATGAAAAAATAATTGTATTATTCTAATTCTGAATGAAAAAATGTGTTTAAAGGAAATTTCTGGTAGTTTTATGAGAATTTTTACTGATTGATGAATAGTGAAAAGTACTGCATTATAATTGAAAAATTCTTTTCCTTTAAATAATTATCAGAATTTAATTGGTTTTTTAAAGGACACAATTGATCATTTTTTCATATTTTAATTCAATATAGGTCATTATAATCGTTTTCATATTAAGAGTAGATATAAAAAAATATTGAACTTTTGAATGTTTCCTTTTACCCGCCATCTCACCACATCTGCTCGATTAGTGTTAAATATAGTTATCCACATCTGTGAATTGAATTCAGAAAATATGCATAAAAGGTTGTAATAATTATGATATTTATAGTCTAATATAATCCAATTAAACATTTTGGATAGTATGAATAATAAATTTGGTAAATTTTTATTTAACATGATTAAGGGTAAATCAAGTAATTAAAGGTAAAAATAATGTTATAATATTATAAAATTACCCTAAAATAGGTCCCAATTTCAATTTAAATCGGGATTAGACCCAAATAATTCTTATTAAAAAAATTTAAAATTTTAATCTCCTAGCATATGAATATGACATTTATAATATTTTATTTATAGATATGTTATAAATATCATACTCATTTTTTAATAAGTATTTTATTTTTGATAAATATTCTTAAAAAATTTAAATTAGAATATAAATTTTATTATAAAATTTAATAAATATATCATCATCATGATCATTTTTTTAAAATTTTAAACAATAAATAGTTTTATTAAATTATTTTATAATAATGATACTCCAATTGTTTAACAAATGGAAATATCAGAAAAATGATATTAAAAATATTAAAATAAATATAATTTTATATAATTAATGACATAAAAGAATTTTATAAGTACATTGGACATGTTTTTTATATATTATAAGGGTTTTTTATAAGTTATCATGTTGTTAAGATTTTTTCTAAAAAGTACAAATATTGAATTTTATAAAAATTAACATAAATAATACTTTAAAATAAATTATATTTTATTAAATGATATAAAATTCATAAAAAATATAATTCATCTAAATAACTATAATATAGTGAAATATTTCATCAATGATTCATTTTGGGTTCATTTGACATTTTATAGTAACTATATTAACCCAAAAGCGTAAAAACCCAAGTTGTCATGGTAAGAGTTAAAGGGTTTAATTAAGGGTTAATTCCAAAAGATAAGGTTTCTATTATTACCTAAACATGTTTAAAAATAATTATTTTAGATGATTTATACCTATAATTATCTTATCATGGAAATAAATAATTTTCAGCTATTTTAAATTAAAAATAAATTTTTATTAGGTTAATATTTTAAAGGATTCTAAGAGTGCTCCTCCCATCTCTTATAAAAAGGCACTAACTCCATTACGTAATCAAAATACTTTGATCCTTGTTTCTAGAAAAAAAACATTCCTATTTCCCTTCTCAATGTATTATCCACATCTTGTTGGTTATTTTATTCTAAAAGGGCCAACTCCAGTATCCCTAAGAGAATATCCCAAAGAGGTTCACTAAAGAATAGGTAATCGTCTCTACCGACTCCTTCAAAATAATTTATTCTTCTTCCTCCTCTTCACATGTTTATTCCATTATAAAATAATAACTCAAGTATCATATACATTATTAATGCTATTATGATTTTTTATAACCATATTTCTCTTTTTATCCATCTTATAAAAAATAATATCACAGTGTTTGTGTACGTACGACCTATCATCTCCACATTATGGTGTAATATGTTTTTCATAACCTATTTATTTGGATGAGTATAACGATGAATAAAATGGATAAAAAAAATAAATATTAAATGATATTTATTATTTATAATTAGTATACTATCGAATTTTGTTTACCACTTTATCATTAAGATTGTGATATTTTTGCTCGTGCGTAAATATAATCTACCGTCTCTATGATGTAATGAAATTAATTCTCAACATTAACCATTCAAGAATGATTATATGAATTTATATGATGAGTTAATATAATATTTATTAAGATAATATCATTATATATATGATTAAAATATATCATATTCATAAGAAACATGACTTAAATAAAAAATAAACATAATGAAATAAATAAGTTAACACCAAAAAATAGTAATAATGATGTATTATTAACAAAAATATAAAACATGATCATATATTATATCATAAAAATGGATATGTTTTTGGTTTGATTTAATAACATGTTTCCACCATTATAAATGAGGTAAGAGAAACCTAAACTAAATTTTGGTGTGATGTTAGGGTTGATTTTTCAATCTCATTATTTTATGAGATTGTTTATATGTAAGTATTTACTGGGGATTATTTATCATCCAAGCCCATTTTTCTTAAAAATGGATTTTAAAATATTCTTAGTATTATTTTTCAATTTTTTAAATTCATTTTTCCCATATTTTAATTTTTATAAAACTTTTTAAAAGGAATATCTTTTTCATTTTCCAAACAATGAAATTTATGAACCTTTTGACAAAATATGAAATAGATGTCATTTTATAACTTATACAGCATGATAAAATCTTCGTTCACAAGATTACAAGATTATTTTCACTAAAAAAAAATTATTTTAAATATGCATTCCCCTTTGAAAATATTTTCAATATGAAAATGGGAATTTCTCTCAATAAATTTTTATTGATTTTATTATACAATTTTCATATATGTCAATATCCTTTGTTGGATTTTGTGCTTAATTGAGGATGGACTCTTAAGATACAATCTACCATATCTTATAGAAATTTTTTATGATATGTTTGACTTTGTATGTGCTATTTTGATTTCATTCATGGTTTACGGCTAATTTGTTAACATTTCATATCGTAGTTTTAATATGAATGTTTATGTTGGTTATATTTCACCCTTTTCATATGAGTAATGAATGAGACTTAGTATGTGATTGGTGAAGCCTTCTATATCCTCTAGATACATCTATAAGTCTCACTAAAAAAACTATTTTGGGTATTGGCTAACGTCTTACACATTTATATAGGGGTATTTATCGATGCCTCTACTATATGTTTATGATGTCCGACACTGTTCACTACCTTATTATTAGATTAGTTATTAAAGATACATGTGATTATTTTACTTGTACAATATCTATGGTTATGTATTTTTTTATGTGGATATATATATGGCAAATTTTTATCATATTAAACCCCTTTGATATTATTCTTAATATTATGTTTTAGTGTGATTTTTTTCTAGTTATTCACCATGACTTTTTGATTATGTTTATTTCTGTTATCTTTTATTTTATTATTTTACCTAACTGAGCATATGAGATCACACATTTCTTAGGTTCTATTTCCCACCATGATTAAAATATTAATATTATGACAAAATTCTAATGATAATAAATTGTTGGAATTGTGTTTTTGAAGGATTTACTACATTGTTTTTCATTTCAAGATGTAATGTAAAACTTATGTATGTAATTTTGTTTCTAGAACTACTAAACCAATAGGTCCTTTGGGATTCAAATCTTGTATCCATGAAAATTTAATATAGTAAGAAACTGACCCATGGGTTACTCGAATCAGGGTTGGTATAGTTGGTATTAGTGGAAGTTTAGTATACACCTTAAAAACTATATTTAGAAAACAATTATTAAGTAACATAACATAATGAAATATTTTTTTTGGATTACTATAGAATACAATAATAGAATTTTGGTATGGTATATGTTTTTTGGGTATTACTATAAAAACATCCATATATGGATACTATAGGTGGACGTCGTTCTGGAATAGATATACTTATGATTAATAACTCCACAAGGTTCGTCAAGCCTAACTCTTCATAACTTCGTACACGACAATGGGCCCTATTATGCACATGGTTTGACACTCCTAGGGAATATCATTGTGATAATTAAAATTTAATTTACAATAAAATATTAATTATATTAAAGTAATTATGTCACCAAAGATATAACTTTTATGTTTATGAGATTAACTATGCACATATTCTGAATTTATTTTAAGTGTTTTACTTGTTTGACTTCATCCATTAGGATTCAAAACCTAATCTAGTGTACGCCATTATTTAGAAATTTTCATAGTGAAAGGAATGGAAAATATATCATTTCATGTATTTTATGTAGGTATTTCCCTTCCATGAAACACAATGACATTAGATATGGAGCTATAACTGGTGTTGATCAAATTTTAATTATACTGGGATAGATTAATCAAGTTATAAAAAATAACCTTACCTGGTTAGAGAAGCCGTGTCCACAATGTGGAGGATAATTTCCAACCTTCTTCATGAGAAAACTACCTCTATTATTCAATGGAACTACAAATCCATTTTTAGCTGAAAAATATATAAGTTCCATAGTGAAAATATTTCTTGATTTGGTATGTAATGAAATAGAGATGTTTATCAAGGGTTTTTATCATCTCTCGTGAGATTCCGATCAAAAGTGGTCATTGATTCAAAACACGATGGAGGATAAGGAAATATTATACCTGGAGTGGAGGTAATTTAAAGAATTTTTCTTAAAAAAATATTTTCATCGTGAATTATGAGCATATATAGAAAGAAAATTTCTAAGCCTGGTATAGATGAAATTTGAGAATATTTTAATGTATGAAGATAACATCACAAATTTAGAAAGGAATTTTTTGGATTATATATGTAATACAAACATTAATATTTATCAATTATTTTATGGGTTAAAATAATTACTCTGATGGGAAGTAATCCCCCAAATGTTCTCATTATATGAAGATATAACCTCTTATTCTGTCAAGAAAAAAAATGTATTATCTATGTATTATGACTCTAAAGGAAATAAAGAGATTAATAGTGATGTTAATCACCATGAAAAAGGAAATAAAGAAAATGGGAAGAAGAGAAGAGTAATATTACCATCCTTCAGTAATTGTGGGAAGAAATATCCTAGTACACTCCTAAAGGGAATGAGATTTTGTTAAAAGTGTGGAGAAAAATGCCACCAAGCTCATGATTTAAAGGTAAATAAATATGATAAAAGGTTAAATGATACAATTTTAATGAAATGGGACATTATGAAAATAATTTTTCTAAGCATCGAGGAAATTTTCCCGAGAAAAGGCCCAGGGAGAATTTCTAAGATTATGCGATCACAACTATTGTGGTTTAAGTTCCTTATGATGTGGTGGAAGGTACATTAATCATATCATCAAATTTAGTTGACGATTTATTTATTTATGGATAATCATATAATTTTATATTACCTTAGTTTCCTAAAAAACATTACATATTCCTTTTTATTTAATAATGGATTTGTCAATTAAAACTCCCAGGGGACGTCTCATTACAATAAAGTTGTGTTAGTCCCCTTTATGATACATAAAAGAGATTTACTTACTGTCCTTGTAATCATACCTATGGTTTAATTTTATATAATACTGGGTATGTATTGGATTTCCAAATATGATGTGCAAATTTATTATAAGAAGAAGTAAATTATGATTTGTGGGAAATAATAATAATCCCTTATATTTAATGTAGAAACTTTATCGTCTGATTCTTATCTAAATCAACCCCTAGTAGCTCTACTGAATGAAATAATTAGGAAGGAAGAGAAAACCACATCTAGGGTTGAATAATTGAATATTAAAATTTATTATGTACCTATTTTGTAGGAATAAATTGATATATTTCCTCAAGTATTACTTATATATCCTTCAAATAATGAAGTTTATTTTAAAAATAGATTAATAACTAATTCTAGGAAAATATCAAATAATCCCAATATAATGGACACTTTGGAATTATTGGAGTTGAAGAAACAACTAGATTATGGGTAAAACAAGATTTATTTTACTGATTGTTTCACCATGGGGTTCCCCTATTCTATTTGTTAGGAAGAAATATAGATCAATGAGGTTTTGCATTGATTATAAGAAAATAAATTCTATCAAAATAAAGAACAAGTATCCTCTACCAAGAATTTATTACTTGTTTGATCAAATTTATGGTGCCTAATATTTTTCAATTATTTTTATTCATTTTGGGAATCTCTAATTTCATGTAAATATGGAATAAATTAAAAATATAGATTATTGAATGAGGTATAGAGATTATGAGTTCAGACTAATTCCATTTGGATGAACTATTCACCATTTATTTTTTGGACCTAATTAATAGAGTATTCAAATAATATCTTGATAATTTTTTGTTGTTTTCATTGATGATATTATAGTGTATTCCAAATTAAATGAAGATAATGATAATACCTTATAGATTATTTGTAAGACTCATATAATGGAAGATATATATTGTAAATTTATTAAGTGAAATTTATGGATTAAAAAATTTCATTTTTATGGAAATATTGTCCCAAAGGATGGAATATCTATTGATCCATTAAAGGGTAAGGTAGTTAGAGAATGAAATACACCAACAAACATAACCTAGGTATATAGTTTCATTAGTTTTTAAAGTTATTTTTGGTTATTTCTATAGATGTTATCTTGATTTGATAAACTATTATCCAATATTACCTGTAAAGTAGTTAATTTTGATTGGAAAAGGAAATGTGAAGAATGTTTTGATGAACTAAATATAATATCAGTCAATGATCCTATTTTGAATCTACTATATATAAGTGATGGGTTTTTTCATATACAAAAATGAATAAAAGAGGGGACTTGGTTGTGTCAAAATACAAAATGAAAAGTTATCACATATGAATCAAGTCAATTAATGACTCATGAACAGAACTATCCAACCCGTGATATGGAGCTAGGGACTGTAATATTTTCCTTGAAAATATGGAGACATTATCTCCATGGTGAAATATGTGAGATATATAGGTATCATAAAATCCTAAAATATATATTTTCACATAAATAAATAAACATAATATCGAGGTGACATATCGAGATACTCATGTACTATGATTTCTCAATACACAACCACTTATGGAAGGAAAATAGGGTAGCAACTGCATTGAGTAGGGAGGATCATAAATTTCTTACCCAAATGATTATTGAGACAAATCAATTTTTTATGAACATAGTAAAGATAGATATTACAATTTCAATGTAAGGAGATACATCAATCATCTTTGAAATTATTTCAAAACCATTATTATTAGAGTATATAAAGAATCCTTAATACGATGATTAGGACTTTCAGAAGAAGATTAAAAGTGTGAATGAAGGAAAATTAGATTACATTGTTTCTGAAGATGGTGTTATAAAATTTAAGAAGAGTATTTGTACCCCATCTATATATGAGGTAAAAAGATAATTATTGTATGATGATCATAGATCAAATTTCTCTATACACCATTGTGGAAGAAATATGTATAGGTACGTGAAGAGTCATTTTTTGTGCGATAACATTAAGTGTGAAATTGCTGATTATGTGTCTAGAGGTTTGTTTTTTCAACAAATAAGACTAGTGAAGCATCATCATAATGGAATCCTACAACATATTCCTATTACAATATATAAATGTTAGGAAATTACTATGGACATTGTCATGCAACTTCCAAAGAATCCTAATAAGAATGATACAATATGGGTTACTATTGATCTCCTAACCAAATTTTTGTATATACATACTATAATAGAATACATTCCTATTTCTATCCTCACATGATTCTATATTAATGAAGTATTAAGACTTCATGTAACACCTCTATCTAGTTTTTCTGATCAAGATCCCCTCTTTTCATAAAAATTATTGAAAATTCTTCAAAAGGATATTAAAATTGAGCATCATTTGATCAATTCCTACCATCCTCAAACTAATAGACAACATAAAAGAAAAATTCAAACTATTTAATAAATGTTGAGTTCATTATCATTTTAATTTCAAGGTATGTGGGATTTGTAATTACCCTTGGTAGGGTTTTCTAATTAAAATAGTTTCCATTCAAGTATTCTAATGGTGTCGTATGAAGCATTATATGGTAATATATTTCATACTCCAACTTTATGGGATGAATTTAGTGAAAAGAAAATCATAGGCCCGAAACTTGATGATGAAAAGATAATAGAGGTAAATAATATTCACACTCACATTAAACCATCTCAATATAGGCATAAGAGTTACATTGACAATTAAAGGAAGAGTTCAGAATTTAAAGTGGGAAATCAAGTTTTCTTGAAGGCGTCTCCATGTAAGGGTGTTATAAGGATCGATAAAAAAGGGAAACTAAGTCAAAGGAACATAAGAACCTTTGAGATTCTTGAAACGTTTGCAATTGTTTCTTATCATTTGGAAAAGCCTCTGAATCTCTCCAAATTTCACAATCTTATTCAAATATCACTACTAAAGATGTACATGCCAAACATGTGCTCACCTCTGATGAATTAGATTTGGATCCTAACCTTTTTTTACAGTGATGAACACATCCAAAATCTTGATACTAGAGAGAAATTATTGGGGAATCAGATGACTCATTTAGTAAATGTACTTAAGAGAAATCAAAAAATTGAAGAAGAAACATTATAACCATAGGATTATAGGAAGTAGAACAACCAATATTTTTTAGAAGGAACCACCCCGAAAATTTTGAGAATGAAATTTTTATATAAATGAAGAATGTATAACCCCAAGACATTGCCATATTTTTCCTTTTAGAATAAATTTAATTTTTCTGATATCCTATAATGTACAAAACACTTAGATATCTTGTGTAACATGTAAGATAATTTTTCTTCAAAATCATACATAACACGCAAGATTGGGTTTTGCAAATGATATCTTATTAACATATTATCTTTTAATATATCAAGATATAACCAAACCGTTAAATTAGTGGTTATGAATAGAATTAACCAAATTATGAAATTGATATATATTTCAAATAATTTTAACATTTATATTATGTATTTTATATACATGATATAATAAGACATCCCATTTTTTCCAGAAAATATGTATTTTTCAAGAATTGTAACTTTACTAGATTAATATGGAGAACCTATTTTAAATATACTTTTTCACACTATTATAATTTTTATATAAAATAATAATAATCATAATTAAATTTTTAATTTCTAAAATTATCTTAGGGTTAATTTTAGGTATTTTTATGAGAATTTTCAATTTTTGATGAATATTAAAAAATATGGAATTGTATTAAAAAACTATCATTTTTTTAAGTATTTATTATACATTAAATGAAATTTTATTGTCAGAATAGAAAAATTATACATATATTAATCTAATTAACGTAATTTTAATTATTTTTATATTAAAATTATATATAAATACTTATTGATCTTTTGAACGTTTCAATTTATATGCCTTATTTCCACTTCTTATATATTAATGTTAAACTTAATTTAACCACTTTTATAAATTGAATTTTGAGGAATTAAATTATAATGTTTTAATAAGTATGGAATTTAAAATCTAATATGATAAAGTTAATTTTTTTGGATATTATTTAAATCAACTTCATTGAATTTTTATTTACCACGGTTAACGGTAAATAGAGTACTTAAACATAAAAATATAATTATAATATTATAGAATTACCCTAACACTTGTCCTAATTTTTTTATATGTGGGTTTCAACCATGACCATCCTTAGTCCAAAATTATAAAGTTTTTAATCCACCTGTTTATGAATATGACATTTATAATATTTAATTTAAAGATAAGTTAAAAATATCACACTCTTGTTTTTAAATATGTATTACATTTTTAATAAATGGTTATAAAAAAATAAATTAGAAAATAAATATTCTAACCTAATAAATTTAAATTCATCATGATAAATTATTTTTTTAGTGAAGAAATAGTTTAATTAAAGGCTTTCGTAATATTGATAATATAATTGTTTAATCAATGGAAATATCAAATAAACGATATCAAAAATACTATAATAAAAATAAATTTTAATAATTAATGACATAAAATAATTATATAGATACCTTGTACATGTTGGTGATATGTTATAAGTTTTTGGTTCAAGTTATCATGTTTTTAGGATATTTTTTTTAAAATACAAATAATGAATAGTATCAAAATTGACATAAATAATAATTTAAAATAAATAATATTTTATTAAATGATATAAAATTTATAAAAACAAATAATTTGAATAAATAAATATAATAATTTTAAATTTTTAATCAATTATCCATTTTTATTTTGTTAGGCATTTTATAGTAACTATATAAAATCTAAAGAGTAAAAATCCAGATTGTTAAGGTAAGAGTTAAAGGGTTTAACTAAGTGTTAAATCCAAAATATATGGTTAATATTGTGAACTAAACATGTATAAAAATAATAGGTTGATATTATTTCTACCCATTCTCATATTATATTTTAAATTACTCATTTTTGTGTAATTCTAAATCAAAAAATAAATTTATATTAATTTGATGTTTTAAAGGATTCCAAGAGTTCCCCTCCCCTCTCTAATAAAAAATAACCTCCTATATCACTTTATCACAGAATTATGATCCTTATTTCTTAGGAAAAACCCACCCATTTACCTTATAAACTTTCTTATAAAAATCCAATAGGTTAATTTATTCTCAAAAATACCAATCATATTCTCCCAAAAAGAATATCTAAAGGAGGTTCGCTAAAGAAGAGGTAATCGTCTTTACCGACTACTTCAGAATTATTTATTGTTCTATTTACTCTTGAAATTTTGTTTCCAATATAAAATAATAAATATATTATCATCTATATTATGTGATTTTATGATGATTTTGTGATGACCATATTTCTCCTTTAATCCATTATATGAAAAATAATATCTCTATGCATGCGTATATATGACATATCATCTCTACACTATAGTGTGATTTATTTAATCACCACTTTATTTGGATGGGGTATAATAATGAATATAATGGATATAAATAATAAATTTTAAATGATATTTACTCTTTATAATTATTATACCATCCAATTCACTACCACTTTACCATTAAGGGAGGGATACTGTCGCTTATGCACATATACGACCAACCATCTCCATGATACGATGAGATTAATTATCCACATTAACAATTAAATAATGATTATAAAAAAATTATATGATGAGTGTATATAATATTTATGAACTTAATATCATTATTTATATTAAGAAAAAATATTATATGCATAATAAAAATACTTACACGACAAAAAGAAACATAGGAAAATGAAGCATTTAACACCCGAAACAATGGTAATAATGATGTATTATAAACAAAATGATACAATAGTATCATATATGATATAATAAATATGGAAATGGTTTTGGTATACATTTATTACAGACATAAACTATTATAAAAGAGGTTAAAGAACCTTAAAGGAAAGTATGAGGAAAGAGTTAATTTCAAAAATCTCATTATTATCCAATATTATTTATAGGTAAGTATTTATTGGGAAATATTTACCATCCATGTATATTTTTCATTAAAATTTATTTAAAAATTTTCGAAATATTATTCTACAATTGTATAAAGTAATTTTTACCCATATTTATCTTTTTATATAATGTTTCTACAGGAATCTTTTTGTCATTTTCCAAACGAGGTGATTATGATGTTTTCGAAAAAATACGAAAGGAATGTTGTTTTATATACTCATATGACATGGTCAAAGAATACTTTATAATTATATAAGATTATTTTCACTGAAAATTAATTCTTTGAAAATTGAATGTCCCTTTAAAAACAATTTTAATATGAAAAGGGTTTTTCTCTCAAGAATTTTTTAATGATTTCATTGGTCTACATTCATCTATGTCCACATCATTTGTTGTATTTCAGGATTAATTGAGCTTTGTATCTAAAGATACCATATATACTATTTTATTGAAAGGGTTTTCTAAATGTTTTCCTATAGATATGCTATTTTTATACCATTCGTGGTTTATGGTTAATGTATTAACATTTTATATTCTAGTTTTAATATGAATATTTATGTTGTTTATCATTATCCCATTTCATATAAATAAAGCATTAGAATTACTATGTGAAGGGGGAGGACCACTATATCCCCTCGATACAGTGGTATGTCTCATGATACAAACAATTTTGGGTATCAACTAACATCACACTAATTTTTTTTGGTGTCTGGGAAAAGTCCTTAACAAATTGTTTATGATGTCATGTATTATTCATTACCACATTATGATATTAGGGTTATTTGATAAGATTATATACCTTCCATATTATTCTCAAGATTATTTTTAATGTCTTTTGTTTATAGTTATTCGCCTTGCCTTATTGATTATGTTTGTTAATGTTTGCTTCTGTTATATTTTTTACCCTTTTCTAGAATCTGATATGACCCCTTTCGTATGTTATATTTCCCCCAAGATTCATATATTTATATTAGGTTTGACTTGAAGTGATAAAAAATGGAATAAGAGTGTTTTCAAAGGAGTTACTATGTTTTTTTTTCAATATGTAATGTAAATCTTATGTTTGTAATATGGATTCCAAGATTGCTAAACTGATTGGTCTTTTGGTATTCGAATATTTAATCTATTCAAATGTGATAAAATAAGGCATAATATCTATCCTAATTTGGTCAGGACTGTTATATGAATCTTCAATAATCGATAATTATCTATAAGGTATTATCATCATCATGAGACATAAGTTTATAGAATAAAAATAATAATTGAAAATAATTTCATCTATCAATGACAACTGAAAAAACAATAATAGAAAATTAGAAATATTCCCATATTAGATTGGGTTCACTTCCCATTCCTATAAGAATATTTGACAGAGTCCCATAATATAATGTGTTCAATTCCCATTCCTTATCATATTATCTCATGAGATATAAATATTTTTACAATACATTATAGGGTTATATAATCATGGGACCACCCATCAAATAATTAAATAACTACATATGTTTTCCAAAAGATTATAACAATAATATTCATTACATTGATGGAAGAAACATGCACTAGGTTTATTAGTCACACAGTAGATATTGAACTCAATCCATGTAAGATGAACAAACCTATAAAAGTATTGGAGAAAAATCTTCAAACGTGTCATTATAAGAATAATGACCAATAAGACTTGGAATGGATTTTTAAGAAAATGGTGGGATCATTATGATCAACTACTTCTCTAAACCTGTGCATCTTATAGGTACCTCTACCCACATGTAATTATATTATTTTTACTTTTGTATGAATTGGTGTATGATTAATGAGATATCTGATTTAGTGAAGAGTGATGTGGGCGTCAGTGGGATTTTATGTTGGTACTATAGTGATCTCTGGTTCAGACTTTACATGATGGTTCCCCAATACATTGATAAAAATCTTGTGTTGAAATCGAAGGATAGTGCTTGGGCAGAGAAGCACTCGTCAGATGCTTCAGATGAATTGTTTGGTGCAGCGGTCTTATCCTGGAATATTTCACCTGAGATGAGTGAATCCTAGAAAACTGGGGGGGATTTCCCCAAATCTAGTTCAAGGGGTGTTGAGGAGGCTATTGAGGGTAAAATCATGATGGTTTCTACCTTTGGATGGTTCCTCCATGTGTCAGATTCATGACTAGTAGTGGTTTTGGGGGATATAGTGGGAGGGAATCACAGTTCTGTGGCATTATAGCATCAGATCCAAGAAAGTCATGGTGTTCTTGAGATCAAGGGAGCCTTTGTGAATTGATCGTTTTCAATCTTCCAATGTGTGATTGATTCTTTTATTCGATGAAAAAGGGAAATCATACTCATCAAACATAACCTCAAAACTATTTTAGAGTAGCTCAAAATGGGTGATTACTCGATCACAGACCGTTTATTTCTTCCTAATGGATCTCAGAATCTGAAAATAGATGAAATTAAGGAGAGAGTTTCATTATCTTGGGGGTTTTCATCCTATAAATGTATCTCACTTAGATGAGGATACTTATATATTCTCTTTCACATGAAATAACTAATCATATGAGATTGGGGATTTGGTTACACTGTGGTCAAACCTAGGATTATTCACTATCATTAATAGGATAAAAAAATTAAACCTATTTGAGTTTGGTAACACCGCTACTAATATTTGGGTAAAGGTTTCTTGATTAAATTGGATACTCTATCACCCAAAAAATGTTGTATGATATTGCATTTCCAATTGGAATCCTGATTTAAATTTATAAGGAAATGGATGTGACATGATTTGGAAACATCACCAGGTTCTTGGTAGAGGTTGAACTAGGCTAGGATCAAGAAGATAAGGTAATTCATGAAACTGATGATGGTATTATTGAGTTAAATATCATTTATGAAAAAATTCCAAAATTCTTCAAGAACTGCAATTCATTAGGTCATGAATCATCTATTTGTAAGGACATGATATTATAAATTGTCTTATGAAGATAAAAAAATACACCTTATCAGAAGCCTGATGTTCCTTCTCCTTAGAAAAATAATGAGTATACAAAATATCCTTATAAGAGTATTAATGGAATTTAAATTGCTGATAATAATGTAGAATAGAAGGAAGAAGAGAAGGTTGTTATTTCTGGGGATGTAGTAAAGCCAATGGTTGATAAGAAGGGTGGCCGTGTTTATGCCTCTACTTTTGAGAATAAGAAAAAGTATTGGGAAACCATATTCTCTGAAGAGGTTAATGTCCACAATGATGATAATTATATAAAATGAAAAGTGCCAATTTTTTGACTACTCATATGTCAGGAGGTTATGGAGACTCAATGGATAAATAAATGATTGAATAAGAAATACAAAAATAAGTTGATGTTTATCTCTTACATGAAAGGTTGGCCACATTAGGTAACAAGGTAAAGAAAAATTTAAAATCTGAAACTCCAGTCAGTTCTAATGTTTTACATTTTTTCTACAAAACCCATTGTGGATAATGAGGTATTTTATACAAGAAGATGATGTCTCTAGTTGTTCCTCTAGTGGTGGAAGAAAAATTGATTTTAGGTAACCCTACTCATTCTTATGATAAAAATATTTATAGTTCTATTGAGATGGAGGATAACATTATGGGCTCTACTGAGACAATGAATCCGGATATTCTTACTCCAGTTGATGCAATGGAGGTTGAGGGGATGATGAATCCAATGGCAAGAGAAACCTCCCCTGAAAAATACAAAGAGCAGAAGGATGATAGACTTGAATATGAAAGAACTGATTCTGAGACCCTACATGAAAGTATTAAATATATTCCTTCATATAGGGGATATTGAGAGGTCATGGGTGCAGTTGTGGAAGGTCTGAATGGTGTGTAATTCGAGAAAAAGAAAGAAAGAAAACCGAACCTCTGATGGAAAAGATAGATAGATATCTTTTTGGATTGAGAAGTTTAATTTGTTTTACCGTACTCGATTCGGTTCCTATATTTTGTTTTTTATAATAAAATAGGCACAACCTCCATCTTTTTCAAAAAATGAGATATTTTATTCAAGAGGTTATATGTTTTGGAAAAAAACCCAAATGTGTGGTTATGATAAACAAAAATATGTGTATGATAATAAATAATATGTAAGACAGTTTCAAGGAGATTTATTAAAAAAAATTGATTCAGAGTTATTATATTTCATATTTTTTATTAGTAATGAATACAAAGAATAAATGGTATCAAATCCCTTATCTTACTCATTAAGTTATAATGATAAATCCTTTTAGACGTAAAATATAAATGTAGAATTTTCATGTTTTAATAACCTGATTTAAAAAAATAGTGCTTGATCTATAGATAATGTGGTGTAATATATGTTTTTAAAAGTTATAGTAGTTTTAATAAATCATTTAATATCAATAATTGGTATTAGGAAGTAACTCTAGTGGTGTCTAACTACTATAAGATAGAGTAAAAAACTCTTGAGGAGAAACTGGAACACTTATAATTTCGTGAATCTCTATTTTTTAATAGATTTGGTTTCATTTGATTGGTTTATAAGAAACAAAAAATTATTATAAGAAAATATATTTTCACACAAACTATTCCCATGATAAAAATTATATCAGTATATGGTGCCAAAACATGGAACAATTTGTGGAGAGATGGTGATAAAAATTTAATGGTTATTTAGCCTCATCAAGAAATGAGTAAGCCTTGTAAAGAATAAAAGGAAAATGGATATCAAGTGGTATGAAAATTTTATTAAAAAATTGGTATCAATTGATTCATCATTTGGTATGACTCACACATCTATTCTCTATTTTTTATTTTTCCATGATTTTGTGCTTTTGTGAATGAGATCATATAAATATGGGTTGAGGAAATAAAAATCTCTAGTTGTATGTTTTTATCATAGTATGTTATTGATCTATAATACATTGTGGTTGTTTAATTAAACTTGTTCCTCCAATACATAGTTATTATTCATTAGGTATAGGTTATTTTTCAATAACTCAATACAATGTATGTTATTTACCAACTGGAATATTTAGGGAAATTGTAGTTATGTTTGGAATAATAATTTTTTATCTTGGGGAATAAAAATTATAAAATTATTTCATTCAATAATTGGATTATAGGATAAAATGAATCACTACAATTATGTTTATTAAATAAGTGGTATCATCATATGGAATCAAGTACGAGGAATAAATTTGGAATTTCATTCTAATTAGTGATAAAAAGAAATGGAAAAAATATCCAACGGTTCAGTAAACAAGTGATTGATCCTCTATAAGTCAATGAAGTAAATGGATCCAAACAATTAAAATCTAAATATTATTTTAGGAGTGGTATATGGGTTTTAAGAAAACTTTTAAAATGGTAGATAGATCTAAGATTTTTTCAACAAAAAACATGGTGTATAAAATGAAATTAAAATAAATTTCATCTAAAAGGAAGAAAATAATATTAGAATGTATTTATTTTTACATGTTAAAGGGAATCAACTTACCCCAATAAGAAAGTTTTTTATATAATTGAAAAAATATTGAATTAACTTTATTGTGAAAGGGAGATTAAATCTTAAGTGGAATTATCCCATTTTAATTCTATAAGAAATGGGTTATATGAAATATAAAGTATTGAGGAGGAGAACACATATATTCTTAGAGTCAAGGGTGGAGTGAACATGCTAAAGTTGGAACTTTAAATTTTCATGTAAAGGGAGAAGTAATAATGAAATAATTATTATATATCCTTGGAACCATGTAGGTATTTTATGAAGCATGGATTCATGATATCATTGAAAAAAATATTAAATAAGAGAATATTGGAACTAAAGCTGTGTTTTTTGTTGGATATTTTTTCAATCCCTAGAATCATAGAGTATTGTTGAATTATAAAAAATCATAAAAGACATAGTGATGTGAGGATTACATGGAATAAGTAGTAGAGTATTGTTAAGAGACACCATGATATCTCTAGATATCATGGTCATGGAATTAGAATATTTTTGTGTAGTGATATGAAGAATGAAGGATGGAGATGGTTCTATGATGAAATGAAAATAATATTTTAGTGATGTAATCCAGGTAGTGAATAGAGATTTGGGTTGGAATATTGAGAGTCCCTCTATCTTGATATTATTAATAGTTTTAGTATGTGGCTGAGAATTTTAGAAATGCATTAAGGGATTTTCCATTGTAGGATAGAGTGAAAATCCAAAGCAAGTTGACATGCAATAAAGGTATGAAGTTTCTTTAAAAAGACGTAATTCAAACTGTGATCATATTTGTCACAACGCAGTTAAAGTTGAATCTGTAGAAATGGAAAATTCATCTCTTTTGAGGATTTTAATTAAAATGTTTAATGTTTTTACTCAATATCATAAAACATCATCCTGTGTTAAAATTTGAGAAAATGATTATGTCATTCCATTGGATATATGGCTAGGCCATAAATTGCATGTTTGAAAACCTGATAAGTGTTAAAAGATACATAAAATAATTGGAGTCATAATGGGAAAATCATATGAGATGTTAAAATAAAATCATAATACATATCAAAAAATCTCAAAAGAGTCAGCCTGGATGAAATGTTTGACTACTTTCATTACGATATATTGAGTGTCGTGTTACATGTTATGAAATAGACACCATGTCACAAAGGGTGGTTAGAGGGTTTCAGTAGTTCTAAAAATTGAGAGAGTACATGTTTTGGATAAATTTCATCATCAAAATATGTATAGAGATGGATGTAAATTATCCACAAATCATGGACTTATAAAATCTATAGGTCTATGAAATAGGAATCCATGTCTATTTAGAACTAAAGTGGGAGTACATGAAATAAAGAGGAACCTCATGTTGTGATATGATATAAGGTTGATACTAATTTAATAACTGTAACATGATATTAAAATATTTAAAATGGGATATATTTTATAGATTTTGTGGATCTAATTATAACTAGAATTCATAACATGAGAAAGGTTTCTAGAATATCTAATAGTTTCAGTAATAATTTATAAGGAGGATATATATGTTGATATTTTGGGATTATTTTGGTTTAATTATAATGTGTATTACAACTTTAAATTGTGTGGTACCATTGTCATTATATTAAAAATTAAAATAGTATGTATTGATCCCATCCATCGTATTAAGGGTAGGATGAGGATAAGCCTATAAAATTTATCAAATATGTTTTGAAATAAAGGGAATATAATTCCATATATGAATTTTTGAGTAGAGAATAAGTGATTTTGACAATATTGATATATCTAATATCAATGGAATAATAAATAAATAAACTATTGCATTTAGCGATTATACAAGGAATTAAATTAGGTTAATCTAGTTTTGAATTGTCCTCATTTGGAATCAAGAATTGCTGCTGCTGTGGAATAATTGAAAGAAAAATATTATATCTTGACCTCATCCCCCAAAAGAGCACCCCTCCTAGGATATAAATGAGATATGGTATTTGGCGACTGCCCTATTCATGCGTCATATAGGCCCGGGGTTGGACACTTTCACTAATAGTATAATAAATATACATATAAGAGATGTTACACTCTTAGAGGGTATGAATAAGAGATAGATAATACAAATACAATAATAAAAATAAACTCATAAACATGAAAGGGATACCAAGTGAATACATGTAAATTAATACATAACTAAACTGGAAATGTATATTACAAGCACGTAAATATAAAGGCAATAGTTACCACCAAGCCCAAACAACTCCTAGAACACCAGGAGCTTTCATATCCATCCCGATCACAAACCTACTCCCGCTAAATTAAAAAAATGTATAATATATACATGGGGTATTTATAATAGTATACTTAGTAGAATCCACCATGGATTCTCTCATGATGTTGATAAGGAAATAATGATAAATCATAGTGAAAAATAGTGAAACTAACTCATCACCTAAACTTGTATACTAAATTTATAGCCTCACTACTACTGTATCTCATCATGTATCGCATACAAGGAGGAATATTATATAATTTAATCTATAATGGTACCCCTATGCCACTTATATATAGGTTTGTTGCTCTAACCCAATGTCACCCATCTTTTCCCATCTATCTATAAAATTATTCCATCCTGTAGACACCTGAGACAAGTATCAGAACTCTCCCATCATGAATCAAATAATCACATCACCACATCATCCAATATCACCCAATTTTTTTATAAGAAATTAGTTTTAAGGATCCACCACAACCCAAATTAAATATATCCTACATCACATAGTATACCACAATACAGTACAACCCATTCATCGAGTACCTTACCTCAATCCATCATATTTTATACATGGAATATCTATAATAACAATTTAGATATTATATATATAATTACACATGTGTTAAATAACCATAAGGAATCACAAACATACAAACACATATAATGGAAACTAACCACTATTAATACCATTATATAGATCTACTGATAGAAGAGAGCAGGCCCAGAGTGGGTAGTCAACAGTCAGTTCCTTTTCAACCAATATGTTGGAGAAATAACCCTCCTAGATTCCACAAGGTGTCTTTCACCCAACAGACATGGGTATGGTAGCATATGAAATGATAGAATCTATAGGATATAATATATCTCAAAACCAAAATATGGGGATAACCTATTCGTAGGATCAAATATACCAATCTTAACATGGCACCATGCTACCACTGATAGAGATTATATATTGTGTAGGTACAAGAAAATTTAAATGAGATACAATAAATCACATTTTTCAATTTCAGAAATTCCTTTATATTAATTAATTTATTAACCCTTAATTAACTGTGAACATTATTCCATATTACACATTTCATTAACCATCAAATACAATCCCATTCCCTATAATAATATCCCTCAAAGTCAATGGTTCCTCAGGATTAACATCCTTAAAATGAATTATAGAACAAAGAAACCCCAGGGGTTACAAATTTATTATTCATTATAACCATTCAATTATTCGAATAACTCCAGGAGACCATACTAAGATACCAAAAATATAGATGTATCCATGAACATCCATCTCCCTCAAGTAGTGGGAAAAGGATTGAAGATAATCAAGAAACCAATCCATCGACCATCAAATAGATCCCACAAGTGAGAATCCTAGCTCTTAGAATCACAACAATGAGTATTCCAATCTTCAACCAACTCCATCATACTAGTTCCATCCCAAAAACCACTATGCATATCACATGAATATCGCCATGCCAAGTGAAAAACTAATACCACAAACATGGCCCTCCCCACCCACATATCCTCAGTTATCCCCAGATCATCCATCCTAGGCTCAGATCACATAGTAAGTTGACATCTAGAGCATATCAAAATGTAGTAAAAAAATCTTAATAAATTGAAAAATATATACCTTAAAATAATGCATTCATCCCTTCCACAAAAAGGGGATCTCATAGACCAAAACACAAGGCATCTATCCATTATAAAAAATAGTGAATTCCTGCCTGAGAAATTTAACTTTATTTAACAACTAGTTTTATTCCATCATTAATAACCCAATTAATTATTCATAGGTTCCATCTATGAGAACACTAGGAAATGAGCTATTAAATTTCATCAAACAAATAAAACATTCTCTTTATCATATATAATGTTTCATCAATCTATGAGGAAAACAATTCTCATTCAATTAGCTCTTATTTTTTATCATCAACAAGAGTTAACATGTTTTATCATTTTCATTAACATTTGGAATAATTACCTCAACTAAACATGTGATTCACTTCTATTTTATTTCCATAAAATTATAAGAAACTTCATATTATATAAACTTCCAATTCATTAATTCTTAATATAATTAAAAATTATTTTTAATTTACATAATTTACCAATTTCGTCAATTAAGCATTCTAACCCAAGCATACCAACATGATATACAACATAGTATAGGTAGAACACAATCATGAAAAATATGAGGCAACCTATTATCATTTTATAAAGAATAAACATGTGATCACCATGCATAATCAATTTCATTAATATTGTTTAAAATTTATTATAATAATTTCACTACCATACAGAGGGATGAACCCCAATTAATTTATGATTGAACATAAATATAATATAAGTAATGAATCCACTACCTCGAAGCATTAATGTCCTCAACCTAAAAGAGGATGAACGTTGTAGATCCCAGTCACCTCCCCCATAAGAAGACCACACCACTCTAAAGATTCCACACCACAACCACACCAATAATAATAAAAACTCTATTAGAACATGGGTAGGAAACCACCATCACATGGAATAAAAAAAATACAGTAACTATAATGAATAACTACAATACAAAAGACATCAGGTACCTTGGATCATCATGAATCAAAGATGAGAATTTTGGAATCAAACCCCTTTAAAGGGAATCCAAATTCCTAGGAATAATGTGGATGGACTCATAGAGATTTGGGAGAACCGTAGGGTTGGGGTGAAATGAAGTAATTGAAAGCTATAAAGTACACCACATAAGGGATATTTATGGTTTAAACACATTGTTTTCTTCGTAAACATGCATAATATTATTTTTACCAAAAAATACATCACCCCAAACTTCAAGTACAATATTTAACATACATCATAAATGTTATGTTTATAATGTAAATTCCATGGACAATTTTGTAAAAGTATCAAAACCCATTTTAGGCTGTAAGATGAATTTATTTCATAGAATAACACTTAAACTATAAACCCTTTATTGTGACCTAAATTCTCCTTGATTCCAGCTTTTAATCGGAAAACACCATCATGCATAAACTATGACTCTTCCAAGCTCAATAGTTATTGGAAAAATTAAAAGGGTTGGACAAAATGGATCAAATCCATTACATGAGATACCTCTAAAAAAATTCTAATACTCAATAATCTGAAATTAATATTGGGGAGAAATTAATGGTTTCATTAAAAAAGAAACCCCTTGATAAAACTCTTAAGAATTCACCAACCTAGGATCAAGACCACTTAACTAAGAGGAACAAATAAAAAACCACATACTAAAAATAAAATGATTTTAAAAACATTCTTGTGGGAGATACCTCTCAAATGAGAGTAAGTCCATAATAATAAGACAATAAGAGAAAACCATCTCATAATTAGGGAAGGTTTTGAAACACCAAAATGAATTGAAAAAACTAGAATATCTAAACATCAAATATCTTGGGGTACTGAGAATCTATCTATGAATCATGTTCCTAGGTTCTCTACTCAATTCCACTATATTTCAACAATACATGAAACAAGGGAATATCATGCCCACACAACACCATCTCTATTTTCTCTTAAAACTCCACAGGCCACCCCTCTAAGGAAAAATCACCACCAGCATCAATATCACCCCAATCAATAATGTGAGAGTTTTAATGTAGGAATCAATTGAAATATAAACTATGAAAAATATCTTATATCCATATCATATATTGGGGTTGTTCTATCTAATATTCCATGTCTCAAACATGTGTCAACACCTAAAAAGGCCCAACAAACCAAGGAGAAATAATACTCCCTTAACTAAACCTTCACTTCCTATGATGCATAGTAACCTTTAAAAAAACCTGATCACCGAAATTAGACTCCTTACATATCTCCCTATGATCAACATATAGTTTTTGATGATCCAAAGCTGTATTCATCCTCCCACATATCACCTGATCCATCATTATCATGTTTTATACATGTTCTAGTTTATACCAAGATTAAAATGGTTTTATACCAATGGTGGAGTGAAAAGAATTATCATAAGAAAAATCAAAGAAGTGAATTTTATTATTCCATAAAAATAAAAAATACATGAAACAAGAACATAACATGACATCAAGAGTCTAGAAGGTCCTAATTTTTGACCATTTTTCTATAGATGAAATGAAATTTTAAGAGGTAAAAAAGAGCCAAAAATCATGATGGAGACCTCTCCACACCCTAGATGTAAAATGATGATCGTGATCATAAATGAGAATCCTTCAGAATATATGGATTCTCACCAAATCCTCTAGATACTACCCTGAAAAAACATATAATGAGCTCAACTTCCGGATAGATATGAAGGGGTATGATTTTGTAAAACAATCCACTATCAGACATATAGTGTCATAAGCTCCTTGAAATCGTGGAAAATTTGAAACAAATTCCATCAATATGTATTTAAAAATTCTCTAAGGTATATCTAATGGTTGGAGAAAATCACGTAGAAAACAATTCTCAACATTTAACTTCTATTAAAGTAACCATCAAGACCCAATCTCTAGAACTACATGCTTCAAAAGAGGTCACCAAATCTAACATCTCAAAGATTAGTAAAAAAATTTATATTGTGATGTACCACAAAGGATAATCTATGTAACTCACAGAGAACTATATCATTCATCGTCGATGGGATGAGAATAATCCCCCTTGATTAACCCCCAAAATATTCCATCCCCATACCAACCATTAGGGGCATCACTAAAAACAACTTTGTATATACAGACCTCCAACTCAGAATCTCTCAACTGGGACTCCTCCCCCTGCCACACCAAGGAGAAATGAACCATCAATGATAAAAAAAACTCTACCTCCAAGCTCTCCCATTTCAAATATATCACTGGTAGTTCATACATCACACTCAAAGAGTCACCATATTCACACATGACATCACTCTGTGAAATCTTATTTAGCAGATCAGCCACAAAATTTATATTTTCTAGTGTATATAAAAATTAGAAGTTTTAATACTATAATAATTCCATCCAAAATTGGTGACACAAATTTAATAAACCACGGGATAATACATACCTCATGCTCTTATGGTAAGTAAAAACCACAAAACACACATTAATGGGATAATATTACCAAAACATTGAAGAAAACATAATTTTAGCCAACTCGACATCATGGGTAGCATAATTACTCTTATGGGTATGTGGCTTCTAAGACATATAATAAAAAATGATCTATGATTTGTCAAAACACAACCCAAAATAAGAAATTATACATCATATAAAACCTCAAACCAAACTCCCTCTACTGGATAATAAATGACTGGAGTGCAGACCATCTTATCCTTTAGGTACTCGAAATCTTTTTGACACTAGTAAGTCCATAGAATCCCCTGATCCTTTCTATTCAATGTTTTCAAAGGAGTCACATCCTAAGATAAATCTGCAATAAACCACCAATAATAGCCTTCAATACCATGAAATCTTTATCCCTAAGGCACTGTCTTGGAATATTATGAAGAATCATATTCCTCTATCTTCAACGGATCTATAACTACTCCCTATTGGGACAAAAAATTCCCCAAGAAATGAACTTCATGAGCCCAAAAATCACACTTAAAAATCTTCCCAGATAGTTGAAGACAACAAAGAACTCCCAAAATGGCATGTGTATGCTCCATATGATCCTCCTAGAACATAGAGTACACCTGGATATAGTCTATCAAAACCACCATAAAATGATCCAAGAACTCTATGAAAACTACATTCATTAATCCCATTAACATAGATATATAATTTTTTCAAAACAAATGATATCACACAAGACTTTTAATATCAATGATGACACTAGAAGGTTGGATTTATAATTTTCTCATCCATCAGCCACATCTAATGATATCCTAATTAATGATAAATTTTCTTGAACCAACTTGATCCTTTAATATGATCAAATACATCATCAATTCAAGGAATAGGATAATGGTTCTTTACCATCACCTAGTTCAACTAATGATAATATTTAGAGAGATGAAAACTATCATATCCTTCTTCCTAAACAAAAATTGTTCACCCAATGACAACAAACTTAGTCGAACAAAATATCATTGAAATAGATCACAGACCAAAATATATAGCTCTTGAAACACATAAGGGACCATCCTATATAGATACATTGAAATTGGATACATTCATGGTTGTAAATCTATCCAAAATTTGATCTCCTGTGTATGGGTAACACTAAAACCTTCTCTATAAATAATTATGGGTACTCCTCCATACCCCTAGGAGACATCAAATATTGGATCACCAATGATATTAGCATCTGCTTGTCCATAAAGGATGATAAATACTGAACATGCCAATGACCCATATGAGGGTCTTTATCACAAACAAACACTACAAAATCCCCATCAACATCATAAAACACACCCTTAATACTGATGTAATCCTTGATATCATGTGTTTAATACAACCAATAAATACTAAGGATGATGTCATATGTGTGTATCTATAATGATTGGATGTCTCCCCAATAGTAGTGCAAATTTATCACTAGCTCACAGTCTCTACATACTTCATACAAGTCAGTTTCACCTCCAACTGGTGTAGTCAATCCCATGGTAACAATAAACCGATACACCTCAAGTCCCATGGAATGGAAAAGAGAATGTGATATAAAGGAGTGTGTATATTCTGAATCAAACAATTCTTGTACCCAAGTAGAAATAAATAAAAAGGTGCCCCATATGATATTTGTCTCACCTAGTGTTGGAAACTTTAGAGCACACTACATGCCACAAATTTGTTCATTGATTCTTAAAAACCTAATAAAGACTAACTATAAGGATGCACTATACTATATGATTATGGGAAAATATCAGGGTTTTCCTATGCCTTCTTCGTATCCTCTATACTGATCCCATGATGGTGCACCCGACTACTGTTGCATTTTTTGAAACTGTCACAATAGAGGAACCAAAAGCAGAAAAACCATTACACACTGAATGCTCTGAAATATATAGCACTCTCATCTATAATGACCTAAAACTCCATAATAAAAATAATAATTTAATCCCTTATCATAGGTATGATATCCACCACCCCTTGAGAAATGAGATGGTGAAGGATGAGAAATACTCCCAGCTGACTAGAATCTATTATATCTCAGAAACTAGGAAACTTGGATCATATATCTGATTTAGGAATAATACCGACAAATTCCCTCTCATGATGATCTAGATATGGATAGGATCCTATTAATTAAATTTACACTTTCTAAAACCAAGATATATAGAGAAAATGTGACCTAGGTGACCTAGAGCTGGATCATTGGAGTCAAAGCCTCATCAAAGTGACCCTCCCTATCCTCCTCATCTGGTAATAAGTCAAAAGTATATTAGATAAGGGTTATAAAATAGATCCTAAACTATGGAACACGATAAATACCTTGTCAAAGGGTATATAGATACAAGTTACTGGAAACCATCACGATCAAATAATGAAACTCTTCTTGGAAATGGTCTCAATACATATTTTATGAGACTTTTGAGTCATCTTTATCCCCGAGGAATGAGAACCACCACTACCTCTCTTTCCTAAAAATCATCTTGACAACCAATGAGACACAATGTTCGTTTTGAGCATGAATTGAATTGAAATATATCAAAAACACCTCTGACCATTCATATGTAATGAAATATAAAAAGGAACCCTCATATTTTAATAGACTCATGAACTAAAACTCTCATAGTGTCCTCATCTATGTGTTGTTATTGTCGACCACTATTCTACAGTGATCTAATAACACATCCTACTGAAAATCATTAGTGTGAACCTGAGAAGGATGTAAACATGGACCCATACCTACAAGTATAAAAAATATTTAATATGAAAATTGGAATATGGAATACTTAACATTAATTAAATAAATAATTTTATTCTTTAAGTATGAACTTAGCTCGAGGTATACAAATTTAAAGCACATGAAAAAGGAAATATAATTAAGCCTAATAATTTCATAGGTATCTACCATAAAACCAATATCAATTCTCTTTGTATGATTACTAGATATAAAGGTATGTGTATTATATCATACAGAGCCCTAAATAATCATGTCTTATCCATTATCCCATGATTACATCGATTACTAATCTTAGTTGACATTGTTTCCCTACCAACCCATTCAGTACTTTCTAAATCCCAACACCAAACTCCATAATATCCCTCAACATCAACGTGTGATACCACTATATCATGACCCAAACACCATAAGTAGTTCCCATCATGGGATAGTAATGAGAGAATATATATTTTGACCACCCGAGTCCTGCATCAAGCAAGCCCTGAGTTGGAAACTAGCACCGAGGGTATACTAAATATACATATGGGAGAAATTACTCTCTAAGAGACACAAAAAAATGCTATATAAAGAAGATAAAATATATCCCAAGTGAATACAAGTAATTTCATACATAGCAGAACTAGAAAAAAACCTATAAGTACCGAAAGATACAGATATAAGTGACCATGAATCCCTAAAACTCTTAGAAAATCAGGATATAGTAATATGAAGACTAATATCAAACCTTATCATTCAATCCTAAATATATATATATATATATGTGGGTTGAGAATAAAAATTTACTCAGTATGAGCCTCCTTAGATCCAATCATACCAAAGTTAATGAAATCATGATAAAGAATAGTAAACAACACTGAAACCAAATTATCACATAAATAGGTACATTGTGTTCCCAACATCATGAAGTATATCTCTCGATATGTATCACCCACTAGAGAGGATATAATATTTTATCCAAAAAAAGGGTTCACCACTACCACTTCTCCACTAGTTTTTTATTCTACCCAAAATTTCACTTCCTGATCCATATCTCACCAAAAGTAATCCACCCCATAGAAACATGGGCTATGTATCACAACGTGAAACTTGTTCATCACACCATTACATCATCCTATCACCATATATAGTAACTAATTATTTTTTGAGAGACACCACATCTCGTATGATGTATATCATACATCATGTATTGTATAACAATCCATTACAGTCCATACACTGAGTAAGGTACCTTAATCCCTCACAACCAATACACATCATATCTTTAATAAAAATTTGGATACTATATTTGGAAATACATATATGTGAAATAACCAAAACCCAAAAAATCCCTCTATAAATATATTAGGGAAAAAACCACCATGTATACCAGCACATTGATCTTTCATGAGAACATATTGGGGACGGAGTGGGTAGTCAGTCGTCTGTTCCTCATCAACCAAGATATTGGGTAAAACACCAAACCAATGTCCAATTTTTTTCAGTTTCCCTACCGACATTGGTGGGGTTTCATTTTAAATAAAAAGATGCTCAAGATATAATTTATCTCACAAATAAACTATTGGAATAATTTGGTCCTTGGTTCAACTACAACTATATTCACACAAACACCCGACTACAACTATTTTGGACTTGATATCCTATAAACATGAAAGAATTATAGGTGACACATTAAATTTTTTCTTTACTTTTCATAAATTATTTTATTTTATTTTATTCTTTAACCATTATTTAACCATAAAAATTTTTCAACATTAAACATTTCATTAATCATCAAATCTAAGCCCATGCCCTCCAAGGACATCCATCTGAGTCCATGGTTTCGCATGATTAACATCTCCTACATTTTCATTTCAAGAATAATGATACACAAAAGTTACACATATATTTTTTATTGTTACCATTATATTTTCCCCAAAAATCTATAAAACCATCCTAAAATACCATGAAGAGTGATGTAACCAATCACATACAGCTGCCTCATGCAGTGGGGAAAGAAATATATATAAATAACTAACACGACCATCATCCACTAAACATATTCCGCAAGTTAGCATACTAGATCATAGAATCAAAGTAATGGGTAACCCTTAATTAGACCTAATCCATTATCCACATTTCATCCCCCACACCACCATGCATATGACATTCATCTTTCCATCCCAGGAGTCAAATGATACCACAACGTTGAGCCTCCCCCACCAACATATCATCGACCATCCCAGACTGATCCATCCCAGGATAATATCACACAATAAGATAAAATATATAGGACATCACAAGGAAGAAATCAAATAAATATAACCAATAGATACATATATTCCCTAGAAAAATTCATTAATCATTTATACAAAAAACAGGCTCTCATGGACCATAAAAAAGGAATACAACCTTTATAACTAAATAGTTTCTCCTATCCCTATAGATTTTTCATTAAAAAAACAATTTATATTCCATATTGAACTAATATATTAATTATTCATAGGTTCCAAATATGGGAAATATAAGGCATCAACTATTACAAGCCATCAAACTACTCGAACGTGCTCTCTAGCACGGAGAAAGTTTAATTAAACTGTGAGGAGAACCATTCTCATTTAACATGACATTATTTATTATAATTAAAAATAATTAACATGATTTATTAGTTCTATTAACACCGGGAATAATCAGTTCAATTAAACATATGATTCACATATATGTTACTACCATCATATTATAAGAAATAGTGGATTTTATAACATACCTCTTCTATAATTCTTAATCTAATTAAAAATTATTTTAGCTTTACATTTGTTACTAATTTAATCAAGCTAACATGTTAAATAAGGTATTGAAACATTGTAGAAATCATAGTATATATATCACACTGTCTAGAAACACAAGAGGCATCCTTTGATCATGGTATAAAGCATTAACATGTGATTTCTATGCATAATAAATTTCTTCAATCCAATTTAATATTTTTAGGTTAATTCCACTCCCATAAAAAGGGTTAAAACCTAGTAAATTTATTGTTACATATAAATAAATGCGATGACAGAAAAATCCACTACCTCGAAGGTATCAAAGTTATTCACATGAGAATAGACCGATTTTGTGGATCCTGATCACCGCTCATACAAGAAAACTAAATTTCTATAAGGATGTCAGGCAAAGAACATGCCAACAAAAAAAACTCCATTAAAACATAGAGGGGAAACTACCATCACATGGTAATAAAATATGGGTGAAACTGGAATGAAGAACCACAAGATAAGAGAAAAAATTTACCTTAGATCATCGTGGATCGAAGATAGGAATCTCAGAAATGAACCCTTAAAAGGTATTCCTAAATGACTATGAAGAATGTGTTTAGATTCCTAGAGATTTGGGAGAAACATATGGTTTGTGTGAAAGTGAGGTGCTATAGGTTATAAATCAAGAAACATAGGGGATATTTACAACATAAACCCCTCATATAGATCATAGAAATGTAGAATATTTTATTCAATTGAAAAACACGTTGCCTCAAAAAAATCATATCTATAACACATTTAGAAAATTTCAGGTTTTTAATGTAAAATACATGAGATCGATCAGAAAATCTACAAAACATTTTTATGTTGTAATGCTCATTTATGGTGTAAATTTACACTTATTCCATAAACCACCTATTACGATGAAAATTATCCTTGATATCATATTAGAGTATCAAAACACCATCAGACCTCTATATAGAATCTTTCGAGATCAAAGGTCTTAAGAAACACAAAAAGGATCAGAGTATATAGATCCAAGCCTATAAGGATTTGATATTCACAATAACCTTTTGATTGTATTAGAATTGAAGAATAATATTATAGTGAAGATGAGTGAAAAAGTGAATCAGATCCAAAACCATTATAAAAGTGGCGTCTCATGCTAAATAGGTAAATACCATCATGTCCATAAACTATAAAAGAATACATCCATGTTTATAATAACTCATTTTCATTATTTGAATTATAAACTAAATTATTTATATGATAATTCAATTATTTTGTTTTGTTTATAATACTGAACATTTTATTATTCTTTTTTAAACTAGTCTCATTATGAGACTCCAAAACCTAATAATCTTGTTTCAATGTAATCATCCAATCACTTCAATGAAATCATAAGTTGTTCATCTTTACATAGGGTTATTGAATTATCTTCTATCTGAACTAGATAAAAATTTATTAAAATAACCAGTTTTCATTTTGTTTTAATAAGTTGAAAAATATTTTTTAGTTATTCGACATCTACACATGATTCTCATATGGTTTTAATTGTTTTGTTTACTAGCTTCACTTTTTATGTTAAAAAACCCCCTTCAATAACACATGATGTGACAGGAATGGAGATAGATATTATAATTAATAAAAAAACCTATAAATATACAAAATTATTTATTATTTATGCAATTTCAAGGTTTTACTATAAAAATGAATTAGATACCGATTCATTATCAAGTGGAATATACCTCATCCTTTATTAATGGTAGGGTTATAGTGGGTATGTCATACATTGCATACTTTTTAAACTCTTTTCTTATATTATATTTTAAAATCTATGAATAAACATAATTTTAAAAGTAATTATTAGTGAATTAAAAATATTTATAATGAAACATAATATGTTCTCATCAAAAAATAGAAGCATCCATTGTTTTTTGGTTTAATATTCTAATATATATAGATTTTTAGTTAGAATGGATGTTTTAATAGGTATTTTAAATATAATTTGTGTAAGGAATCATTTGATTTATTCTAAAATTCTTTATAGAAACCATCAATATGTATTTTTTCTTATGGGATTCAAGTATAAATGTAATTTTCCTAAAAAAATTAAATCAAATCAGCGTTTCATTAACTTATTTAATTCTAAAATAAAAAATATCATTAAAATATTACCTCAATGTATTCCAAAAAATGTTTTATTTAATCTAAGAATTTTTTTGGTCATGTTTCTATTTTAATTATAGTATAAATTCATGTTTTAAATCCAATGTAATTAATGAAAATAGACTTTTTTGGGACAATAAGTTGACTATTCATTTTTAATCCATCCTTTAATTTCTTAACAAGACTTATTTATTTAATAATTTTTACTAACACCATGATGTGTTGAATATATTTTATTTTTTCAATTGATCATTTTTAAAACTTCTAACCTTTTCTTTTTTTCCTACAATCAATGTTCTATTCATATTTAGCATATTTATCACCTTTAAAATCATTTTTTGTTGTTCCACAAGATGGATTTTTCTGTAGTTATAAAATTTATTTTCTACAAAAAATTCTAAAAAAATAAAGTATGAAAATTCAACATTAAACCTATTATATATATATATAAGTACAAAAAGGTTTCAATTTTTTTGTTAAACACATTTTTCTAGTGGTTGGTTGGGGTTTCCCCTCTATAAATTAACCCTTTAAACATTATATGTTACCCTATTTAATAAATGGAACCATATACATTGGGATTACCATGAAATGAAGGTGATATACCAATGAAAGGATCATCATATAGGGGACATTATTTTTTTTTTAGTCTGTAAAAAAAGGGCCAATTATTATTTCTAGGAACAAGTTCCTAAAATACCTAGAGTGTGTGTGAAACTATTATTACGCTTTTATCATTGTTTCATTATTTATTGAAATTAACTTTATAAATACCAATTTATGAACTTTAACTACACTCCTATTATCAACCCATTTTCATTGGAAATACAATACATTAAATATTACTTAATCTAACTATAATTTATTTCTAGTGATTCGAAAGTAACATCTATTTATATAAATTTGATTTCTATCTCTTTTACTTGATATATTAATTGAGTTCATAATAATTGTAAATAAACTAGTTTATATAATACATTGATTATATTTTTCTTTTATGAAGAATATATCTCAATTATTTTCATAATAATTATAATATACCACAATTGGATTTTCGGGGGTTTAGAAATTTCCCAAAGGTAGTGAAAAATGTAATCCAAAATCAAATTTTTTACATGATCATTGTGTAAAATTAGGTAGAAAAATAAATTAAAAGTGGTGTACCCTTTTCTACGTTGATCTAGTTAGTCCAAGATCCTATAAATGAGACTAGTAATGACAATTGAGATATATCCAATAGGATTAATCTTCGTAATATTTCCACAGGATAGCATAATCTAGCAATTATTTAGAATGATTCCTTAATTCTTATTATTTTAAAATATATTGGACTTAGAGTAAGTGGGATAGTGATTTTTTAGATGTAATGTTAATTAAATGATAAAAATCACACCCATAATCTCTAGTAAATGGACTTCATATATTGACACTGAGTAAAATCCTAAATACCATAAATATTTCATATGCATTTTTTAATACAGGTGAATTTTACACAACCTTTGTGACATATATCCAACATTAATGAAACATTTAAAACATTAATAATTTCATATTTCTTTATGAAGACTCCTATAAAGTATCATCACATGATAATCAATAAAACTTTATATTTTTGAGTAGTATAATAATGTTAAACCATGTGTAATATCATTAGATGTAAACTATCATGCCTATCACTATGATGTGGTGACATTCAAGGTGTTTTTTTTCACTTAAAAAATATGAAATTATCTAAAAAAATATTTATTGGACTTTCTTTTAGTTCATATTACCATCAATATCACTCTTTTACTAAATCCCCATACATTAAGACAAATTTTTCTCCCAATATTATATCATATTTAATATCCAAAAAAACCATATCCAATACTAATTTAGGATATATTCCAATACTTTTTACTGTAAAATAAAAAATATATTTTCACTACAGACTTTATCATATGTAAAACATCAAAAAATAGACTAAAATTTTATTTGGATTTCCATTAAGACGCTATTAGGATTTCTCTCACTGTATTTTACAATCAGATTTTAACAAAACATAATCCTCATTAACATGACCAATATGTATTATTACAAGAACCTTATGTGAAAAATAATTTTGAATTTGAAAACTCATAATTTTATGTAAAGAGAGGAATTTATAAAAATAGAAAATTTGATTCATTATACAAAGGGATATGGTGAAATCTCTCATAAATGCATGTATCTACATAATTGAGTCCACTAGTTTCATTATATATAACTATTAATAATGTTATGATCCATTTTTTGTAACATGAAATGGCCATGACACATATAGGACATTAGTCACATATATATTACTCATATATTCTTCATTCTCAATGTATAGACTAAATATATAGATAAACCCATCAAATTTAATTCACTTAAATATATGATCACTTCACATGTACCTTTCATAAATAGATAAGAAAATCACATGAAAAGTATATTATTTTGGCCACTAACATTCTAATTTTAGCTAAATTGATGGCCTAGAAGTCATAATATTCTTAAAATATAAAAAATCTCATCTTAGTTAAACCTCCACTTATGATATGATTTGAAACATACTTCTCTACGACACTAATTAACTCATCCTTATATTTGCAAAAAACAAATATATCAATGTATGAAATTTCTAATTATAGGATTCTTATAAACTATATTTATAAGGATTGTATATGAATCTTCCACACCTAGAATACCATAGATATAAATCATTATACTTTATGTGGTATATTAGGTAGTTCATCCAGTACCAAAAACACAGTTTTTCCTTATGACTATATTAAATATCTCTTTGTTAAATCCTAACCTTGATAACCATACGATAATTCACAATTTATAATGGTATAAGATAAATTTTGGTTAGTGGTAGAAAAAATTCATACTCAGAGAATCTAATTTTCATTTAACTTCCGGATTATATAGAGTTGACTTGAAAGAATGATAAGCTAACGATAGATTTTTGATTAACTTTATATATTTTATATTCATAAAAAAGTTTAATAATACTAAAAAGACATGCATAAGTGTCAATAAAATCATATCTCATACGATATACTGTTAAAATGAATCAATATTACGTCATATTTAAGCTTATATTAAACTCATTTTATATCTATATAATTCCTACAACATCTCACTGATACAATCTCATAGAAACTCAAAATAAACACTTTTAGTGGGTAAAATCTATAATAAATGCATGTTTGTATAATAGAGAGATTGGGAATCATATAAATAATGTTCATCTACTTGAACATAGCATCCAAACATCTTGGCTTCACAACATAAAATGCTATGAATTTAATGATATATACTATCTACTATAAACTATTTCAAATATCTTCACCATCATTATAGAACATTTAAACTAAAAAACTTCATTGAGATCACATTGGTAGAAAAAATAATCATTTTATATTGATATCATTTTCTACCAACTCATCCTAAACTCTTTTATGATATAAAGATACTATAAATATGAATATAGAGGGTTTAATCTATTATTTGTTACACTTTGAACTTCTATATATATAAATATAACCAATACATCCTCTAATACACTATATTTTATCAAAAATATCATACCAAGAAACACATCCAGCTTTATATTCGGTAATAACACCTATTTACTATAGTGATGATATTTAACTGATAGACTATCAACATCTATATCTAATATAGTTTTTTTGGAAAATATTCTTAAAAGAATACTTTGTTCTATAAGATATTATACTAAATAGTAATTGAAATACTCTACTAATATTTTAACAAATATTTTGGATCATACACATTTATCATAGATAAAACTAATTTTATCCATATATTCTTCTCAAACCTTTTGTATAATCTAATAAATCATAAACCATGTGTGTCAAAACATCATCTCAATTTATCGATAAAAGATATCCATTTAAAAAATTATTTGATACTAGAAATGAGATAAAAAATACATCCCTTATTTTGATCCACTAGAGTTTTAAATTATTCCATTATATACACTCTATAGATATATAAATACTTTCACCATCATTTAAATACACACTTCATGCTTCAACTATATTTATATATTTATTTTTTAACTCTTATACATACCTTAAATAAGTATTTAATGTATATTTTTTATCATATCAGATAAAAATAAGAGAACTTAATTATGTAACATTAATACCAAAATGGGACTCTCTCTCTAGAATTTCTTACACCCCTTCCTGAATTATTGAAATTCAATACCCTAATGTAAAATATCCCCATAGAGAAAATATTTTCCATCCTTATAAGATCCTTTAATTGGAATAGAAATTTCTGTGGGAACCCAATAAACTCACTTATTTTCCTAATAGTAAAATTTGTCACTACTAAAGTTTTGGACAAACATCATCAAACCTAATCATTAACCACCGATATCATACTCATAAACCCTAAAAATATTATGGAGATCAGGTAAATCTTTGTTAAACACATTTATATAACATGGAATTTCATAGATTTTTAATATTAGTTCATTGTTTTATTCCAAAAAAACATTAAGATCTGAAGAATTAATGTACTTTCATATTTTGGTGTGTATTGATTGAAAAAATTTAATATAATTTAAATTTATTTTTTAATGATAAAAACACATTTTATGTTTTATTTTCTAGATTTCTAAAATTCTCTTTGAATTTATTATTAATTTTGTTAGTTTAAATGGTATAATACACACAAGTATCATGAATTTTAATTTATCTTTTAATGAGTGTATTTTCATTTTAAATGATGAGAAATGATGTATTAGAATTTTTTATATAATGTTTTTACTTTTATTAATGTATGAAATTTTAGAAATTCTATGTGGTTTGGACCCTTAAATACCATCCCATATAGATTTAGCAGTATGCTCAAGCTATTTGACCTGTTCAACTTTGTAGCTCCTAGTGTCTGTCCACGTTAGATCGCTAATCAATCCCTAGTGTGACCATGTGCAATAATCCATGAAAATTACACTAAGAAAATAACTCAAATAATCTCTCTTCTAGTTCTATGAACCATGTTTCGCCTCTACTCCACCTAAAATAGTCTTTCACTAATACACCAGGGAAAACTATCAACCATCCTAGATTGCACCATGAAGCCCAATAATTTTTCACCGAAGTTGAGTTCAATGCCTTAAAATAACCAATCACAAGCTCAACTCTTAATCAACCATGATATCTAAGTAATATACTGAACACATTATTGATTTCAAATGACTGAAATCATCAAATGAAATGGATAATTTAAAGCTTCAACCAACCATGCACTATATTGATTGTGTAGTCAATTCCATTGATCGTGTGATTCCATGGTTAATTGAGTGAAAGTAAAGAAATAAAAAGAATAAGACTGAACATAAAATGATATTGAAGTGAAAACATGGTGTAATTATTACCCCCCCTTCATCCTAGGTGATAACCAACACCCATAATCCCTACCAAGTTCCCTCTTTAGAGTCAAAGATCGAAAAATAATTCCCCTAACTCACAACTTTGATTTGATACTGATCCAATTTGTACTAAGCACACCAGACTCAATATAAAAAACTATATGATATATTAACATATGAACCATACACCCAAAGTAGATTCAAAGATAATGAATAAACCTTACTATTCGTGAATGAGTAAGATAATCGATTAATACCTTACTAGAGACAATTCAAGACAAAATAATTTTATTATTGGTTTGTTCCTGATGTAGTTCTAAGTGTGAATACTATAGGGCCTTTTTATTTCCTAATTAACCTAGAAGAATCATTTAATGTATCTCAAAATAGTTGTTTGGTGAAATGTCTACCTAAACCAAGGACCTACCTATAGTAGGTTTTCACTGTAAAATTACCTCTCTTGCAGCTCATGACCTTCCTATAGCTTCAAGAACCCAGATCTTATCCAACAATAACTCTCGAACCATTGCATCATCCTACCAAATCATATCCTTAATAAATCCATTTTCCATCATCACAAGACACTATTCGACTAGACTAAACTAACTAATACTAGAAAATGTATTTTCTTGGAAACTTATAACTACTCAGATCACATGCAGCCCACACCTCATTATCAAGAAGTCCCCCCGAACATACTCAAACTCAATACCATGTATCAAAAGTAAAATATATTATATATTATAACCTTATTAATAGTATAACTCTAATTAGTGTATGAATTCATCAGTGAAATACTTAAATAAATTTCATCTTGAATGTTTTTCATCCAGAAAATGAAAAAGACAACCCATATTTATACTTTATCTTGATTAAATCCCATGTTCCTTGTATCAGGACACTCGAAGACAATGTATAATGATATCCAGACCCAAGATCGAACATGACCGTAATTATTTAATCACGCTGTTATTGAATCCCATCACTCTATACTATGTACAGTGAGCCCAAACATTCTCCAACACATGAGATATGCATTCTCTTTATCAATTGAGAAATCCAATACATACTAATATTACACTAATTCCACTATATAGTTAATCCAATTAACCATAATTATTCTATAATACAGACATAGATTTTTCATGGGAGTATTATATAGGTGAAGTATGATTCTTTCATTTTATGTTGTAAAGAGGGGACTAGGTTGTGTTTATAAAAGGTAATGTGGGTACGGAAAAAAGGATTCCACATTTTTTGGATGAATTACAACATTTTTTATTAATATGTATTTTATTTTATTTAATGATATGTGATGTGAATTTCTTCTTATTCAAATGTTTTATACTCTTCAACTCTTCTACGCTTCATTTTTTTCATCACTGTGATGTGATCATGATCTCTTATATCGCGATGGTGAGGTGATAATCCATTGTGGGTGGTCCAAATAAGAGTCACAATGATGTTCTTGTATTTATGTGTTTATTTTATTTTAGTTTTAAAATTTATGTGTGTTGGTGAGGGTGGAGAGTGTGAGCTGAAATTGGTACTCTACTTTTCAATCTAAATTATAGCATTATTTCATTATTTTGAACCTTAAATGTTCCAAAATATTCATTCCACCAATACCCTAGTGGAAGTGACTAAATTTGATGGTTGTATGGATTGAGATCACAATTGGGTGGGTTGAATAAGTCCACTATCACGGATGAGGAGTGTAACTTTCCATTCAAAATAGAGGATAAGTGAGTCACTTGTGTGCTTGATGAATATTTTTATACTTCTGATTTCATATTAATGAAATAGTGTGAGGTGGGTGGATTAGTGATATGTATACCTATTTTTGAGTTATGTAATTAAAAATAATAAGGAATGATGATAGAATTCATTGGAATTATGTAAGAACCATTTATACTTATTTCTAATTGATTTTAGGTTTTTTTCTTTTCATTTTTACTTTTTTAATATTAAAAAAAACAAAAAAACCTTCCACTCATTTTCTTCAAATGAAGTAATATAATAAAAAATATTAACAATTGATTATTAATAGTGATGAACCGATCCCTAAAATCTTTAGCAATAACCCTATTCATTGTATTAGAATGCATTTTGGGTCAATAAGTTTTTTTGATCACGGCTCAAGATAACCTTATGATCAACTTAGTGTCATTTCCAGAAAGATAGATCTATAATTAAAATTTTCTCATTAACTTTATAAATACACTATAACATTAAAAAAATTTAAAAAACTAAAAGTATTTTTATTACTCACCCCTACTCAATTATGAAGGTCATTTCTATAATTGGTAGACATGTAGGGACATTCATTGATAAAACAAGTTGAAAACAAAATTTGATCTCATTGAACAAAAAAAATAATACCTTAGAAGATCCATGCTAGAATACTTAACCAATGAGAATTCAATGATCCTAGAAAACTTCATAGAGTTATATCAACATTTGGTTAAAGAATATAAATATATCACCCCTCCAATATAATAGAATACTTTCCAAAGGTATAAGAATATAAAACGTGAATAAGTATCCACTAATATCAATAGTGAAAGTTGTGGTAGATATTGAGGAAGAGGAAGATCTATCATTATTTATTACTAGATAAATATTTCTAATGGAACTACACATTGATGAGGGATTAAAATATAATAACATTGAGGGTGATTTGTTTCCATCAAACTCTTTTTATGATAATTTTACTAACACTGAGTAGTTTATTAATTTTACCTGTATTGTAAATGAAAAATCTTATGGTTGGTTATATGTACTAGGTGAAGAGTTGAATAATGAATGAATGAAATATATTGTGAAGAAATAATAGAAAAATCATAGTGCCAACATTCTAGGATTAAGGATGGAGTTTTTAGAGACATCCACCTATAAAAGGAAAAGACCATTTAGAAAAACCGTATGATAAACTTATCCCTCGAGAAAATAATGAATAATTAGTGGGTTAATAGTGTGTGTAAAGAAGGAAGATAACCTATAATTCCCAATATTTACCATAAGGATGCACTAAATTTGTATAACTAGAAGCACTTTTTGGGCTGACACTAGAAGAGAAAAAAACAACCTCTTTGGTTGAGGAGGAACTATACATTGTCAATACACCTCCACTTTACTAGTTACAATATACTAATCATGGTTTGGGTGTGAATAACTCTATAAAATTGTACCTCTAATAAGAAAAGTATTTTAGAAGCATTGTAAGGAATATAATGTGGTGGTTTAGAAAAAAACATCACCCTATAGTAGAGTGGGGTTAATCATAAGGACGCACTACCATGGATATGGGAAAAAATAAAAACTATTAAAGAATTATCTATGATTTCCCCTCACATTTTTTTGTTTCTTTTAATTTCCATTCTATTTTTTTATTTTTTAATAATAAAATTATTTCTTCTTATAATTATTTTTGTAGGAAAATAGATGGAAAACAACTACTATAGTAGAATGATGATCATTGTAAGCTAAAAATTAAATGTAAATAACCTTTTCTTATGTTTATCCATTAAATTAAATTTTTATTGAAATTTTATATCCTTAAATACTCATTTATTGTGTTTTTTTATTTAAATTATGCTTTAAATATACATGATTATTTCTGAATTTCACTAAAAATATGGTGGAAAAAATATGGGGTATAAGAGTAATTATCTTATGTTCATTTCATATGTTTTTTTTATTATAGTGAGTTTTTTAGAAAATAAAAATATATTTTAAAAAAATCCAAAAAAAATTGTCTTTTTATAATGATGTTTCATATAGTTTTTAGTTTGTTTTTTCAAACATTATTAAGATTAATTGAAAAATCTAAGAAAATTTTCAATACATATTTATTCTAAGGAGATTTATCATATTTTTTAACCTCAAAGGATAAAATTATTTATTAGTGAGTTCCCATAAAACTTTCATGTTATATGGTTTTAAAACTAGTTAGAAGGTTAATTGAAAATGTTGAAGTTTATTTTAGATTATTTCCTAAGGAAAATATATTTTTTAACTTAAACATAGGTAAAATGGCCTATGTGAACAAAAATAATTAGGGATCCAACTCAAAATATAGTCATATAATTCCATTGAAATTGGACTACAAAATGTAATTAGGATCCCACAATGAATCTCCAGTACATTAGGAACTTAATGTGTGAGTAATAAACACCATTTAAAAATTCAATAATTTTTTTACAGACATGTTTTAAGGACACAACCATGAAAATAACATAATATTTATTTTTTTGTAGGAATTAACTTTATGATATTCCCTAGGACCCTTTTAGGTTTTGTTTTTTAAGAGAGTTAGGTAATTACTCTTACTTAATAAATAAAATGTTACAAAGTGGAGAATTCTCTTTAGTATCCTTTTTTCTATAAAAAACATCAAAATATGTTGTATTTTCATAACACATCATCACAATATTCATCATGACCCTCCATTTATTCCAAATTATATTATAAAAAAATTTAAATCATGGGATGACCCAAAAAAGATCATTATAGGGAATAATAATAGAGAAAGAATACATTAATCCATGAATACTTACAAAAAATTTCATTTTTAAAATAAACTTAGAACCCAAAATAAAAATTTTATTACCTAATAAATCACATTATTTGTACAAAAAAATCATAAGAAAACACAAAGGAAAAAATGAAACCCATAAAGGTTTCTTTGAAATTATGAAAAAATCATAATAATTTTTCATAAAGTTATAATTTTCACCTTTAAAAAGAATAATGTAATTTTCTTTAAACATAAGATAATTATATTACCTTGTGTAATTGTAATATTACAATAAAAACCAAATAAATAATTGATAAAAGTGTGTAAATTGGGAAAACATATCCATATCACTCTTAAAATTTTAAAAATAATACGATCGACTTCCAAACCCAATCCATTGGGGTGATATCCCAGACCCACCCATCCTTGGTTTATCATGGAACAACCCAAAATTGGTTAATAATGTTACCACCTATCCTTGGATTATAATATAATTGTCAATAATAAAAATAATTCACAATATCCAAAACATAATCACAAAATATAAAATCTTACAATTTCCCACATTACAATCATAAAAATATTTGTTGCATCCATAAGAAAATATTTTAAAAAATTGAAATATATGATCAATTTTAAAACCCCTTATTTAATATAAAATTAATATAAAAAAATAGAAATTATTATTTTAAGAATAATTTAAACCATAAAAATTAATCTAAAAACAAAATATTGGTATGGGTTGAAGATACAATTGTCACTGTATATGTTAAAATAGAACATTTCGTTTGTGTTTTTGTATGGAATGTCAAAAAATTCTGAAAACAAATTCCATTTGAAAAACATTGAAAAAAAGTAAAAATTGACTTAAAATATCCTTCTTAATTTATGTATGTCCATATAAATAAATCTATAAAATAAATTTTAATCAAATTTATTGGTTTCAAAAATATTTTTAAGGGAAACTTTGAAAATGTTCATTAGTAGAAAGTCTCATACAAAAAATCTTAAAAAATTACTTTAAAAATATTGTAAGGAAGTCAAATATGATAGAAAATGAAGTTTATGAAAAAATTTATTTTAAATATTTGTTTTTATTAAATATTTTATAATTACATGAACATGGAAGAGAAATATTTAAAAAATATAACCTGAAAACATTTAAAAAGATTTTTTTAAAGTAAACTGTCCTTTACCTCGAGTCCAACTCATCCTGTATTTTATTTATATTCTTGAATAATAAATTAATTTTAATTATTGAAATGATTTAGATCAATTTTAATGTTTATTATTCATTTTTTTTACTTACTACCATGTTATATAAAATTACTTAATCAACTAAGTTAACATATTTCCTTTTTTAGATATATTCAGATCATATTTCCATAATGACTTTGGTAGAATGAATTTCATCAAATATGTCATTATTCCACCATATATATAATAATAATAATGGAATAATTAAATTTTTTATGAAATTATACTTTTAAAAAATATCATGAAGTATGGTAATGAAAAATGAGGTTTGTTATAATCATAGAGATGGTTAGTCCTACACACGCATCAATGACATTACCATTTTACAATTATTATTATGCGAAGAAGATATATATAATTATATCATTAAATAATTATTATAATATCAAAAATACTGTATTAATACTTAAAATATACTTATATATTATTCATGTTATTTGGTGATGAAAAGTAAGTCACATCACTTTATGGAGGCGGTAGTTTACATGAATTCATAAATGACATTGTCATTTTTCATTGAATGAAAGGAAAAGAAAATATATGTTAGTTTATATTTCCATAATGATAAATATTTCATTAATATAATTTATACTGATTAAATCCATAATTTCTACCAGATTTTAGATATTGTGATGGAAAATGAACTATATCTGCCTATGAGGCGACAGTCCATCATTTAAACAAATGATGGATTCCATTCCCATTTTATGGAGTTTGTTTATGGATATAGGTTATTAAATTAAAAAACTAAAATATAAATATAAGAAATATAATTATTTAATTAAATAATCATTGTAAATTGTGATTTTAAAGAAGTGGAAAAAGAAATTAAATAATAACACTCTGTTAATAACTATACCTATTCTTCAAAAAACCTCATTTTCTTAACAGTTTAAGACCACTAAGGTTGGTATTATTAAAAAACTAAGGCGTATATATCATGGGAATATATATAATTAAGGTATTTGGGAATTTATTTTGTGAACCATTTTTTTGAATTGTGAATTAAATAGAATAATATATTCCATTTTATAATAGAGGGGATGGGCACTCTTGAAATTTATCAAAATATTAAATTAATATAAATTAATTTTCAATTCCAAATGGCTCAAAAATGATTTATATTGAATATGGGATGTGGATAGGTAGAAATAATTTCATCCAATATTAACTATAAATGTTTTGACTATGCTTTTTCCCATATATTTTGGTTTTAACCCCTCGTTACACTCTTTCACAATTGTCAGAGTAATAAGGATTATTTACTTATTTAGGGTCATGATAGTTACTCAAAAAATGAAATAAACCTATAAACTGACCATGACTGATATTAAAAATCATATTTCAATCACATTGATGGGTTTAATATTTTTATGAATTTTCTATCATTTAATAATATATTAGTTATTATAAAATATCATTATTTTTAATTATTAACTATTCATTAGTTTGAATTTAGAAATTTCAGGAAAAATAAAATTAAAAAAATTAATCCATAATCTATTATACTAATCTATAAATTTAAAATTTCAGATTAATTATCTCAAATTATATTACTTTTAATATTTTTAATATCATTTATTTAGTTTTTCTATTAATTGAATGATTACTCTATTAACTTTATTTAAGCATTTAAGGTGTTTATTTCATCAATAAAAATTAAAAATAAATTTTCATGAAAAATATAAATCAAATATATTTAACATTAATATTTATAACCAAACATAACTTCTATTTATCTCATAATAATAATATTTATTATTTACTAAAAATGGGGGGGGTAGGAAGCCCCAACATATAAAATAAATTAAGTGGTTCTAATGTAGTGAACCCTAAAGTAATCACTAAAAAGTAAATACATTCCTTAAGGTGGAAGAGAGTCCAAAGTGGAGATTATGGTGACAGACATGTCTTCTATTTCTATAGAGGAAAGGAAGTTTGCAACTTTATTCCCACCGCGAAACACCTGAATTTTTTTTATCACATTCTTGATTATGTGTTTTCACTTTCGAATGAGATAAAAGACTAGAAAAAGAATATAGGTGTGCTAAGATAAAGAATATTGAATGATTTTGGAGCCTGTTTCAACCACAATGAGATTGATATTGTTTTTCTTAACTAAGTGAGACATTCCAACATCACCTAATCCTAAGCCTGAATAGAATCACAACCACTAAAAAATGCGTTAAAAGGGAGAATAGTATAGCCTCTACTATCACGGAAAAATCCCATACCCTGTATGATGCCTACAATGCATGAACCACTGGTGTTGAGTTTGATCCCTACCCTATGAGAGTGTTAGCCAACCCAAATCTCATACTTGTCCTCAGTGATGTTTGGAATGTGAGATATGGTGTTTATTAGGAACCCAAAATATGATAATTTAGACCAATCTTTTAACTGCAATGAAATACAAATGAGAAAAAATTATTTTCTTAGGATTCAGGTAACTTTTGAGAACTATATCCCCTCATAAAAGAATTTACTATTCTCCTATCTATGCACCATCAGCTCACTGGTAAAATAATAATTCCCAATATTATTCCTAACTATCACGCTTTACACTCTAGAACCAAAGTTTAAGGAACGATCCTCGTAAATACCTCGATCATTGGATACCTATGAACTATCCAAAGGAATTACACAAGAAATTTTCCCATCCCACTTCAAAAAAATATGATATAAGGATTTGGGTATTGGATAAATACAACAGAAATAACTAGAAGTGAGGCTGATATATTTTTTTTGAACTAATCATTCATAGAGAGGACATAGTTTTTAATTCACCTGATGAGGAAATTGATTTTTGGAGTCATGTTATGACACCATAGTAAATCCCCCTAAGATTACAAAAAAGTGAGTTTTTCCACTAGACGGTGATAGTCTTTGATAGAGAAAACACTGGATAGAGAACTTGTGTAGGTTTTCCTATCTGAATATAAAGAAAGCTCGATACACTAAAATAAATCACGTTGATTAACACTTAATACTTCATTTGTAAAGGACATAATTAAACCCAAATAGAAACAAAATTACATATAACCAAATCTTGGATATATATGGAAGATGAGGAATCATTTAATAAACATATTTTATGTTTCATGTTCGTTTTATAGTCTATATCATATTATTTTAACCCTAAATTTTCTAATATAATCATTACTATGGTAACAAAAAAATATTATGATTAATATTCAAATTGACTAAAAATAAAAGAGGTCTATTAATAATATTTTCACTGAAAAATTCCAATTATCGAATCAATTTTTCAAAATTCAAAGCATCTATTTAGAATAATATAAATTTAATTTTAATCTTGAAAAATGAGATGATAATTGTGTTTTTAGAATAAAAAATTATTTTAAGTATAATGTTTTTTTCTAAATTGAAGTATAATATTTTTTGCAAAACAATAATTAGATCATTTTAAATAAAAATTAACTAATGAAATTTTAAAACTAATCCAAAGGAATTTCACTTATTCACAATCGAAAAGAAAATAAGAAATAGAAATATTCAATATTTGTTATAAAATAAATAAATTAATAGAAATATCAAAATTTCTACTTAATATAATGTTGATATGGTGAATTAAAAAATAATGTTAATTTTAGAAAATATATTCTATAAATTTTAAAAAAAATTGGTTTAATATTTTCTCATAAAAATAAATATTTTTTTAAGAAGGTAAATATTTGAAGAATAAAAAGGATTTACTAAAAATTGAGCGATTATTTCCTAAGAATTAGGCATTACATTTTTATTTAATAGAAACATTATATATATTTCAAAAATTAGATAATCATATACATACCTAGAAATGTAACCTCTAAGTTATAAATTTCATACTTAAATAAAAATATTGTGTGGTTGGTTTATGCTATTTTTTTATTTGTTCACTATCAAACATAATATTATTTTAATATATATTATGATATTACATTCACCACCCATTAATAAATTTCATCCTATTAATTTTAAATCAATCTCAATAATTAATGGATTATATTTAAAAATTCTTTTTTTTAATTCTCACATTGTAAAAAGGGTTAATAAAACTTTCTCTATAGAAGAGAGAAAGAAAAGTAAAAATCTAAACTAAGATAACATATAATAGGTTTCCCAATTTGATAACATTAATGGGTAGTGAATATATGGACGTGGAAGAAAACATTATTGTCCAAATGATGATGGAGAGTGAAAAAGAACATTGATAACATGAAATTGATTAATCTTGGGAATGTTAATGACAAAAAAACTACATCCCATTGAGGAGTGAAAAATATCATCCATTCACCAGAAAAGAATATAATAGGATAACATTTTTATTTAAATATTATTTTCCTAATGTTGAGGAATTTATTTATCATGTTGACTAAAATGTTTTGGAAATATTAATACTTGAAAAGTAAAATTTCATCTTATAATAAACTTCCACCACAAAACTCATCTTTTTCTCCAAAATATGAGTATTGAATTTTAATTCTTCATGAATGAAGCATTAAAATAAATTCTTGAGGAATCAGATAATTCATTAGTTAAAACGAGATATTCCTTCAATCCTCATATTTCAACCAAAACAAAAATGGTTATTAGAAGGTAAGAAAATTTCCAAAATGAATAAAAAATTTAAATCAAAGAAAAAATTCATTATGAAAAATTTAGAATTCATCCTTAAATAAAATCAATAAATATTATATAATCATACCAATAATTTATATACCCTTATCATATAATTTAAAAAATATACTAATAAATTACAAAAAAAATAACTAGAATCACCATAAAGCCATAATAAAATCATATATTCATCTAGAACATAATTCAACCATTTTTCCTAAAATAAAATACCATAACATTATATTAAAATTAATCATATAAGATTCCAAAAAAGTATTGTGATCTTATTCGAAAATAACATTAATTACAGAATCACCAAATCATCTTCCATTCCCATGGTTATCAATATTATACAACATACGTTCCCAAATTATAATAATCTATAATTACCTCAAAATTAGAGATCATATAAATCCTACATCCAAAAAATAAATTTAAATTTATTTCCATCCAAATTAAAGTAATTATTCATAAATTATCCTTGTTCATATGTTACAAATAATGGTTACATATAAATCAATTTTTTCAATAATTATAAATGTCTCCCAAAAAAATTCATTTTTTCACTATTCCATCTTTCAAAGGTATCAATTTCATCTAAAATATGTTTCCATGTTTTAAAAACAAAACCTACTATTGAATAAAACACAAGTTTTTCATGATTATAATTATTTTAATAAAATAAATCTATATCATATTTATAAAAACTATATATATACACATCCTTAAACCATTATCCATTATTTATTTTATTATTCTAGAATGATTTATTCTTATAAAACAAATATATGAAATATATCCTTATAATTGTTCAATATAAACTCAGTCATGATTTATACATAGAAAATAATAAAATAATTCCATCTAAAAATCCACACATCAAGGTCTTATATTAAGATTTTTATATCCTCTTTCTCTTATAAGACGAAGTCCTTATCTCCCAAACAAAATATGAAAATCCCTGATCGTATTTCCCTTTCATAATGAGATGGATAAATTGAGATTATAAAATAACATAAAATTTAAACCATTAACTATTGAAATTATTTTGGATATTAAAATTTATTGGATTGATCAAATAGGTTCTTTCAGGTGATTTTAATACATAGGTTCCTATCAAAATAATTTGAACATGATTTTTTAATAATAGTGATAATCAAATCATCTAGAAGGGATAAGAATATTTTAAAATATTTCATTCCTTATATATTCATAAATAATCTTTAATCTATATAAATAATGACTATTAGAACATGAGATAAATTATTTTATGTTAAAATGAAAATGGTCCTTGTGAAGAAAATACTCTTATAATTTCCATAATACATTATCCTTTAAATCCATTAAACCTAATTCAACTACCTTTCTAAATACAATTATTAAAAATATCATTAATAAACTCAAAATACATCACTTAAAACCATAAAAGCGGTGTCTAGGACATTGAACAAATAATAAACCATTAACTAAGAAACCCATGATGGCATCTATAAATATTAAGAAAACCTCACATGAAAACATATTAACTTTTAAAGTTGACTGAATGCTCCTATGATACAAAATATAAAGATAAATCCATAGACAAAACATAATCATGAATTTTTTTCCATGAATTTTAAATTTTATATTCCCAATGAACTTTTTGGCTTTAGAGTTTTTTTGAGTTAGTTCATAACTCTTATATAACAAACCCATAGATTATAAAGTGTACACTTCTATTCAGTATCAATTTTTTTCACCCAAAAAACTTCAAAAAACATGTCTTATTTTCATGAAACAACATCAAAATTTTAATATTCACCTTATATTTGCACCTACTCATTTTATGAAAAAAATTCAAAATTTGGGATGATCACAAATAGCTCAGTAAGGGACATAAAAATAGATAAAGAAGTTCTTCTTCCATGTAAACATATAAAAAGTTTTCTCTTTGAAAATAAATTTTGAGCTCAAAATGAACATTTTATTACCCAATAAATAACCTTATTTGACCAAATATTTTCATAACACATTTCATAATAAACATCAAATGAAATAAACTCATAAATTTTTATACCCAATTATCAAAAAATCATAATAACTATTTCACAAAGATATACTTCTCACCATTACATTTACTATATACTTTCCATTAAACATAATATCTTTATCTTATCTTGATACATCATAAAATTACCATAAAAACCATAGAGAGAATATATAAAATATGTAGTTAACCTAGTATATCATTACCATATCACTATTAAAATCACTCTTATTAATTTAATAATCATATGGTTGACTCCCAAACCCAATTCATTAGAGGTATATCACAAACCCAACCATCTTTGGTTTATTATAGAACCCACCATAATTGGTTAATAATGTAACCACCAGGAATTGGTTTATAATAGAACCCACCATCCTTGTAATAATTCCTAATTACCATAACATAATGAAACACTTAAAACCTTGAAATTTAAAATATTACACTCATAAAAATATTCTTTTCATCTATAAGAAAGCATTTCTGGATAATTAAATATCTAATATATTTTAGATCCAATTTTTAAAAATGACAAAAATTTATGTGTATAGGGGTTTATTTGATGAAAAAATAGAATCATAAAATGGAATAATGAAATAATGTAATGGTTATGGTAGTGGGTAATTTTTTTCATTATATATGTTAAAATAGAACATTCACATTGTTCTTTTGTAATAGACGTCACTACATTCAATAAAAATATTCAATTATGAAAAAATTTAAAGAAATTCAAAAGTGTCATAATTTTATGTTAATAATTCAGTTACTTCAAATAAAAACATCCATAAATAATTGTATAAAATATGGATATTGAAGAAAAAGTGAGATTAAAAGGAAACATTAAAAGTGGATTTCTAAAAGAAAGTCCCCAATATAAAATCATAAAAATATTATTTCTTTTAAAAAAATTGTTAATAAGTAAAGTTTAGAAAAAAATATTATGTTTATAAACCGTTGAAGTATAAATCATAATTTTTATTTAAACATTTATAAGGAAATGGACATAGAATAGAATTATTCAGAAAAAATAATGTGAAACCATTTGAAATAGGATTTTTAAAGTAAATATTTCCTTACCTAAAACGTAACTGGTCACATATGATATTTATCTTACTAAATATTAAAATTATTCTAATTATTTTGTTCCTTGGTATACTTTTTTAATTTTATTATTCCTTCAATTTCTCTTAATACCATGTAATATACAATTACTTAGTATATTAAATTCATAACAAGTGTCTTTGTGATATTTGACTCATATATCCAGAATGAATTTCGTAGGTTGGATGTGGCCAAAGAGGTTATTATTAAATCATATATAGAATAAACCTCACGAAATATTTATAATTTTTCACATCAATTATATTTTTAAAACAAATAATAAAATATGGTTATGAAAAATGAACTATATTTTAATCATAGATACTGTAGGATGTAAGTACGCATGAGTAATATTCCCATTTTTCAATCATAATTATGGAAAGATTGTAATTATTATTTATTTTTATAGAATGATAATAATATTATAAATACTATATTATTTCTTTAAATATACTTATATTTAATCCATATTTTGTTGTGATGAAAAAACCACATCGCTTCATGGAGGTGGTAGTCCACATATATGCACAAACGATGTTACCCATGTTTTAGTAAATGGAATGATAAGAATATATGAGTTATATTATATTTACATAATTAATTAAATATAATTATTATCATATATATATATATAAATAAAATCCATCATTTTAACTGGACATGAGTGGTGATCATGGGAAAAACATTACATCGGTTAGCGTGGTGGTAGTTTGTCATACACATAAACAATGGATTCCACCCATTTGAAAGAGGTTGGATACATATATAGGTTATTATATTAAAATAATAACATATATTTATATAAAATATGCTGATTTTATTATATAATCATGGTAAAATAAAATTTTATGGAGGTGGAAGAAGACATAAAAAAGATGCACTCGGTTAAGAACGATGCATCTTTTTTAGAAAACCTTCATTTTTTAACACCTTAAGACCCGTATGGTTAGTATTTTGGCACAAATAAGTCCTATATAATGCGGGGATGGATGATATTATGGTATTTAGGTAGATATTTTCCTACCTAAATAGTTGATTAAATGTTAAGTAATGAGAATAATATATTCCCTTTTATTAGAGACGGGAGAGGCACTCTGGGAATTTCTGAAAATATTAAATTGTTATAAATTAATTTTCAATTATAAGTGGCTCAAAACTGATTTATTTAAAATGAAGTATTATTATGGGTCTAAAAAATATTATCCAATCAAAATTAGTAATTTTTAATTATTCTTTTAACCTTTTAATTCAGTTTTAAGCCCAAGTTAACCTCTTTCACACTTATCATAGAAACAAGAATGTTTTAATATTTGAGGGTCAAGATAGTTATTATAAATAGAAAAATTGATCATGGTTGATATTATAAACAATATCTAAAAATAATTTATGAATATAATATTTTTAATAATTTAATACCATTTAATAAATATCATCTATTATAAAATTTCATTAAATAAATTTTTTTGAACTATTTAATACATTGATATTAATAAAATAAAAAAACTAATTAAATTATAAAAAAATATTTTATTAAATACCAAAATTATTTTATTAGTCTATAAAATTCGGGGTTAACATTTATCATCTCAAATTATATCAATTCTATCATTTTTTATTTAACCATTAATTAAATAATTATGGTGTCAACTTTGTGTAAGATGTCAAGGTAATGGTTTCTTTAAAAATATTAACAAAAAAATGTCGATGAATATAAATCGCATATATTTCAAATAAAAATTTATATGAAACATATTTTCCGTTTATATCCATGTTAAAAATATTATAGTTATTAAAAACAAGAGTGAGACATTTTTGACTTTTATTTACAAAAAAGTTTATAAAGGTAATAATCACACCCGAATGGAAACCAAAATCAATATAAAAAAATATTGTTTGATTATGAAAATTATTTAAATATATAAAAAACCTAAGGTAAGGGTAAGGGTCATTTTATAGTTCTTATCTTTTTATTTTTAAACCTAAATTACCTGATTTATCTTTTACCATGGTAACAAATATTAATATGGTTAATATTCATATTGACTAAAAATAAAATGGGATATGTACAAAATTTGGACCCACTAATTCAAAATATGGAACATATTTTTCAAATTTCAAAACATAGATGTGCTAGAATTTAATTTAAAACTAAAGTTGAAAAATTCCATGAAAAACAGTTTTTCAAAAAAAATGCCAATTTTGACTATAAAATGTTTTTATACTAAATTCAAGTATAATTCTTATTTAAAAAGCATAATTAAATTATTATAAATTAAAATGAACAAATTAAATTTGAAAACTATGAAACAATATAATTTTAGTTTTTTAATTATTTAAAAGAAATAAAATTCATTATTTTTCATTATTTACTACAAAATAAATCTTTTCAAAAAATTATAAAAAATTTCTCTTTAAGATAATTTTGATATTATTATTTAAAAAATGGTGTTAATTTTATCAAATAAATATTCAAAATTTATAAATAATTTTATATATTATTTTATCATAGAAATCAGTAAAATCATTTTTAAGTAAAAAAATATTTTTAAAGAATAAAATGACTACTAAAAATTCAGTTTTAATTTCCTAAGCATTAATAAATTAATTCATGTTGATTTGAGACACTATTGTCCTTATTAAAAGTATTGAGGCACAAAGGCCTCTATATTAAATGAAAAAAGAAAAAATGAGAGAAGCAACAAAGAACCACAGAAAATACAAATAACCAAAACAGGGGTCTTTAACCCATTTAAGCGATGTATTCTGATTGAGGGAGTCATGCCTGAGTCCAGGCATTGCTATCCGGCTGGAAGCCCCGTGACCAGTTCTCCTTCTCAAGTAGGGAGGGAGTTCAAAATGATGTCTTTTCTTCTCTTATTTTGATCTATTCATCCATCTCCAGCGCCAGAAACAGTCTAGCCGACTCCTTTAATTCTGAAACAGTATCCTCAAAACTGAACCCTCAAGAAGCGCCTTAGCTGCTCCTGAGGGTAAGCTCATCAGGGTCTAACCATCCATGCATGCCTCACCAGGATCCTCAAAAGAAAACCAGATAAATATACAAATGAATTAGATAGAAAGCAGAAGAAAAATATAGATAACAGAACAACACTGGCCAGATAATGAAGGATCGATTATGAGGTATAACAGAATATAAATACCCAAGTTTGAAATTCAGTATTACGGAACTCAAGATTAATACCAAACCAAACTGTGAAAAGCTTGAGAAAGCTGCTGCACCGCATTCAGAAAAGCACCAATTCATGAAATGATCCTAAAATAGGAGATTTATCCAAATCCCTTTTCAAGAGGGGTGAAAAATCATCAGGAAGTTTGTCATAACAAATGAAGGCATCACCTTCAGCTCTTTTGTTAGCCAATCCATCTGCAGCAGAATTATCTTCTCTATAGACATGTGTAATAATATGATTCATAGAGAAAAGGGAATCTAAAAAATTAATCCATCGATTTTGAAGCATCCAAGAAAGGTCACATGAACCATCCCTAATAGCAGAGACAATCCTAGTCGAATCACTCTCAAGCCAGATATTATTCCAGCCATATTTTTTGGCATGCTCTACTGCAACGATGATTCCCATCATCTAAGCTTCAATTGAAGAAACAATACCACAAGAACCATAAAAGCAACCTTCCACAATTCCCTTATGATCTCTGAACATGGCACCATATCCAGAAGGTACAAGATTCCCTTTCGATGCACCATCCAAATTAACATTCTACCAACCAACAAAAGGCTGTTTCCATTGAACTTCAAAAGTTCCAACTGGAGGCTTAAAATTTACATTGATACCAATTCGGTCAAGAACAATGAAATCATGAATGTAATTAGCCCAATAATGCTTCTTAGGCAGGCCAACCACATGTATCTCAGCATATATGCGTGAGAGAGCAGAGGTTACCGAGAAGGATTTATTCTCACGGAGAATTTGATTCCTTGAGAACCAGAAAAAATGAAATAATTTAGAAGCAGCAACATGAAATAAATCCAGCAGTTGTGAGGAGAGACCAAGATAGTTCCATCATTGAATAAAGTCCACAATAGAGGACGTCCTAGGAAGATAAATCTCAAAGATATCCTCTAAATCCTTCCATATTTATGCCGCAGTTGCGCAACAGAGGAATAAATGATCAGCATCCTCTCTGTGTTGGTGACATAAAACACAAGAAGAATATAAAGATATACCACAATGTAGAAGATAATAATCAGTAGGAATCTTGTAATGAGAAATTCTCCAAACCAAATTAGAGCGAGATGGTCTAATAAAATTTTTATGCAAGTTCCTCATCCATTTATTGTCAATGTTGGGATTCAAGGAGAACTCATAAAAATCCTTTGAAGTGAGAATTCCATTAGCCGCAGGCTCCCAAACCCAAAAATCCTTCTTGTTTGAGAAACAATAATTGTTGACAATGTTTATAATGTTTATTAGAAGTCTTTTGAAGTCTTGAAGTTGGTCATTGATTGTAATATCTAGATTATTGTTCATATCATCCATTACCAACTCTATAAGGGGATCATCATTCCATTTGGATTTCCAGAAATTAAGAGATGAGTCCTTCGAGACTAAACCTCTAGAATGAGCATCAAGTGAGGAAAATATGTATTTGAAAGCAGGCCATACAGAGGAATCAATATGATTAAAAGATCTCATCTTTAGCCTGTTAACGAATTTTCCCCGAAGAAAGTGTGAACTCTCAGAACTGCTGTTAAAAAGCCTCCACAGAAATGAAGCCTGCAATGAATCATTAAAGAGCACCAGATTCTTTATACCTAAACCCCCAGCATCATATGGCTTGCAGCACTCTGACAAAGGAACCGTGGCCAGATTTTTTTTGAAGATACTGCCACTCCAAATAAAGTTCCTAAGGGAGGTATTGACACTTTTTATAAGCGAAATAGGCCATTTGTAAACCATAAAAGAGTAAACCATATTAGAGATAATAACTGATTTCACTAAACAAACCCTGTAAGCCATGGAGAGGGACTTTCCTTTCCAGGTAGAGAGACTCCTTCTAATCTAACTAACAATCTCTATGAAGTAACATGTTTTCGGCATCCCCAAAAAATGGGAAGTCCTAGATAATTGAAGGGAAGAGCTCCTTCCTTAACATTAAGCTCATTGACAATGAAATTTTTCCTTTTCTCACTTATGTTCTTACCAAAGTAAACAGAAGATTTCTCCCAGCTGATATCTTGACCAGAGACAGAAGCATAGTGTAAAAGAGCTCTTTTGATATTTTTTGTGTTTCTCTTATGACCCAAAGTTAATATGATGATATCATCTGCATATAAAAGGTTAGTAGGAGCAATGATACCTCTTCCAGCATTAATAGACTTCATCTTCCCATTCTCATCCATGATAGAAATAAGTATACTCAAATAATCCTCTGTTATAGAGAAAATAATTGCAGAAAGGGGATAACCTTGTCTAACCCCTCTAGAGAAATCAAAGAAACCACAAGGGGATCCATTAATAAGAATTGAAATCCGAGCAGAGAAAAATATGGTCTTGATCTAAGCAATGAAAACTTCATTAAACCCAAACATAAGATGAAATTTTCAAATAAAACCCCAATTCATAGTATCAGAGGCCTTTCTGACATCAAGCTTGAGAGTAATATTACCACCTCTTGTAGGTTTCTTAAGCAAATTAACATATTCTGAGGTAGTAATGAGACAATCATGAAAAGATCTTCCCTTGATAAAGCCAAATTTATTAAGGGAAACAATCTTACTAGCAATTATTGTGAGTCTTGTGGAAAGGATTTTACAGATGATTTTAAAAATAGTGTTGACTAAAGCCACAGGTCTGAACAAATGCATTTCATTAGCATTATCAGTTTTTGGGATTAAAGAAAGGAACTGAGCATTTATTCCATAAGGGAGGTCCCCACATTCTACGAAATGAATTACAAGCTTACAAACATCATATTGAATGATGTCCCAGTAAGTTTGGAAAAAGAAGTTACTAAAACCATCTGGACCTGGGGAGCATTCAGATTTGCGACTAAAACAGCCTCTTTTATTTCAATGCTCAAAGGAATAGAAGTGAGATTAGCATTATCTTGATAAGTGACCAATTTGGGGATAATACCCTCCACCGGCTCATTTGTTGAAGTAGGGCCATTAAAGAGATCCTTGAAATATGAAATGACATGTTCTAAGAGATCCCTATCATTGTCAATAACTTGGTCCTCATTCTTGATCATCGAGAGAGGTTTAGAAATCTTCCTGATTCGTTGTAGGGAATTGAACAACTTTGGGTTCCTATCACCATATTTTAACCATTTAGCCTTAAAAATGTCCCTTTGTAGAGCATCTTTCATATTCAAGAGGTTATTAAGCTTTGAAACAATCTCAAAATCCTCCTGGAGCCTATTAGGAAAGTTATTAAAAGTATTATGAACTTTCAAATACAGAAGAGAATCTTCAAGAGATGAGATATCCTGATCAATAAGGATAAATTTATCTTTTCTCCATGTTCTCAGAGATCATTTAAGGACTTTTAATTTGTCAATGCAAACAAACACATTATGACATGAGCTGATAGAATTCCATGTTTTTTTAACTATAGAAGCACATTCAGGATGATTAACCCAGGCTTTGTTGAATTTGAAGGGAAAAGGAGGTCTAGATTCCTTGCCACATAGATTAACAAGTATTGGATGATGATCTGAATTAATCTTAGGAAGAGTTATACATGAGATAGATCCCCAGTAATCAAGGTAATCTTCATTAATAAATTCTCTGTCAATTCTAGTAGCAACAACTATATTTAAAAAACTCATGTACCAGGTGAATTTAGCCCCAACCAAATTAATTTCATGCAGATCATTGGAATCTATGAAATTCTTAAAATCCCTAGAGGACATGGCATTAAACACAGCACCCAGCTTTTCATCTAGATGAATGATTGAATTAAATTCCCCAAGAATAATCCAAGGATCAGAAATGATAGAAGATAGTACACTAATGATCTGCATGAGACACTATATATATATCAAAAATTAGTTAATCATATTCATTTTTGAAAACTTAATGACTATTTTGTAATGATCACATTAAAAGAATAATATTTAATGGTTCATTTAGACTTATTGTATAATATTTTGTATGATATCGAACATAATTATATTTTAAAAACACATAGAATATTACTCAGTGTAAGCTAAAATCAATTAGTGTGTAATTGTAAAAATATTAATTCCTTTATTTGATGTGAATATTATACCCAAACGAATAAGGGGTTGTTTAATTATAAAAATATCATTTTAGTTATATTAATGAATTTGAAAATGGATCATTAGTTTAAGGAAACTAGGGAATAGTGATAATCGAAATTGATTCTTGAAAATAAATTTAGTCCACGTTAATATAATTTTTTTCACTCTCAAAATTGAAACTTTTTCTTGAATTGAAGTAAGGTAAATTTAATAAATTCATTTATGAATAATGAGGCAACTTTTAATGGGAAGAACCAAAAAAATCTCTCAATATATCTTGGAAGTTATAAATCTCTATAAGTCTATCTTTCTTTCACTAATTAATTTTTTTATGAATAATTCTAATTGAACTAGAAATTCAAAATCTAATTTTAGAATTTTTTCATTATAATAATTGAATTTAACATTGGGTTTGTATATTTCTAATATGAATTCTAAATTCATTATTTGAGTAAAATTTATTAAGATGATATATTATAAATCTATCAAAGATTAATATTTTCTTATGACATAATATCAAAATTAAATTTGAATTTAAAAAATTTTATCATATGTTGGTCTTATATTTATTCTTGTATTTTTATTCCTTTTGTTGGAATTTTTTATAGTCTATTAGAAATGAATTATCTCAAAATTTCTGGTGATGTATGTGTTTATTAATTGAATTGTGATTTTTATTAATTAGATTCTTGTGATTAAAATTCTCAATATATAATTTTAGAGTACCCTCTCAATATATTCTTTAAAATCTATTTTTTCATTTAATATATATTATATAACTATATTTTGCTACAATATAAATATGCAATGGGGTTGACATGTGAAGTTGGGTTAATTTCATACATATTGTGAACTGCCTTTCCAATACTCTATTTGAAATTTTGGGAGTTTCATAAATGTTTTGGCATGGTTTTATAGATTTTTAGAATGTAAAATACGTTTTGGGTTGTTAGGTTATTCACTGTTTTTCGTGAACTTATATGATAGTCACAAACTTTCTAAATTCAAATATGATTTTTTTTGTGATTTTAATTTTTCCAATATATACATAGTGGATTGTTGATCATTCATTAAGATGTTCGTTACTAAAAATTTATTAGGATTAATTTTTTTTTGAGATATTGAATAAACATTAATAATATCTGGGTAAATATATTGTTTTATTTCCTTATCTTCCATTAATATTATAGGTATTAATTATTTTTCATTTTTTGGTGTATTTTGATTGAATATATTAAATTTGGTTTAGATTGAGGTTTTAATAAAAAAAATACATTTTACGTTATTTGTACTGGCATGATTGAATTCCCATTGATGTAATTCTTAGTTTTATGACCTGAAATGGTATAATCCACTCAAGAATCATGTCTTTTAATATATAATATAATGAATTTATCATCATTTTCATGGTTAGAAAAAATATAATTAAAACATTTATAATATATTATTTACATCTAGATTAATTTAGGTGATTTGAGAAATCACTTGTGGGATGGACCCATGAATCCCAACCCGTGTGACATCAGTTGCATTCCTAGGATCTTCCATCAGCTCACAAACACTGCACCTCATGTTTGACCCAGCTAGATTTTCAATCCATCACTTCTACAGATCATGTTCGTCTCTCCTTGTATATCACACCAATGCCCCAAATTGGATTTTTTCCTTTCAAGGATGCACACCAGGATTGACCACTACTCCACTTATAGTATTCCTTCACCAATGGATGAGTATATCCCCGCAAACAACTTTTTTACTACCCCCAAATGACTATAAGTGAAAATCCAAATTTATCTTGACATCTAAGAGATTTATTGAACACCATATTTATTTCAACTGACTACAATGGCTACCAGATGATTCATCTAACCTCACACACAATTCACTATGTATCCATTTATACTAATTATGAGACATCGAGTTTAATGTAATACAATTTATTTAATGAAAAGAATAATAATTGTCCTATAATGAGACAGAAGTGACTACACACAGAACTTACTACTCCTCCTCAATCCATAGAATGATCCAACACTAGTAATACATTTAGAGTTATGTATTTAGTGGCTAGGTCCAAAGAAAATTTTCCCTTTCTCATAACTCTGAGTAGTTGCTGATTGAATTTTCATAAAACACAATACACTTGGAATAAAAATCTAGATATAATAGTGATATAAAAACCAACCATTCAAAAAAAAATCATCTAATAAATAATATTCTACTGAATTTTGACGTCGAATATAAGATCCCATCATTTTCTACTGATGTATCAAGACATTTTATAGGTAATATATTTATTTTTCATGGTTATACTTTTGTTTAGTCTTATCGTTGGTGTGTTTGGGTGAAATTTGGAAGCTTTTGGAGGGGTTTTTGCCAGTACAATGTTGGGGCATGTTTTTCCCAAACCGTGTGCCCCGACCCAAAAAACTGTTTAACACAAAATAGAGAAGGAATTCACAGTTGGTGCACATTTTTTTTATAAAATTCACTCTCTGGTGAGTAACCATTCTCCCCCATAAGAGAGATTCATTTTTAGGGAATATAGTTTTGAAAACTGTGTGCCCTTACCCAGGATACCATTCATGCAATATTTATTCCTTCAAAAATTAGTTTTAAAATTAAATAACCCCCAAAAAATTACCCTATTTTGTTCGAAATGGTTTTATATAATTTTTGGAAGCTCCCTGATGGATTCCAAATCCCTCTAAACTCGGTTCCTCGCAAATTAAAGACTGTATTGAAGAATATGAACCTCCTCTAGTAATAGATTCTCATCCAAGTTGGTTACCTCTTTATCTCCTATCATTTTCTAATCTTTTGAAAGGATGTTTTCTTCAATTGGTAGTGGATCTTGATCTAGGTTTTTATATATCTCAATCTATTCAATTTTGGATCTAGGTATAGAATCTATATATTGTTTTTAATTGTGAAATTGAGTGTTCCACTTCAATTTGAGGATTTACATTAGAAATAATCCCTCAATTATCTTGAGGTAGGTGGTATGAATTGAAAATCTCATAGTATAAATTTAATTACATGTATGTAATTGTAAAATTAATATTACCATGACAGGGATATTGTATTTGAATTTGAATTTACATGTGATAATGAATTGTGTTAAATTTGGTGAAATTAGAATTGGTTGAATTGTGATCATGAAATTGATGGTTTAATGAGATTCTGTAACTAGTTAATTGATGGAACATTGAATTGGTTCATAATGGGAATTTAGATATGATTAGATTTACCATAAAGAGAAATTTTTTTATGTGAATAAATTTTGATGGATGGTTTAATGATGAATTTTTTATATTATTCCATGTGATTAAAGTGATGAATTATTAATGAATTGATAATTGAAATGGTATATCATGATGTGAATTATTGATTAAGGGGTTAATGTTGATGAAATTTTTTAAATGTTATATGTTTGATATATTTTATTGATTGAGAAATGGGGTGTGGGAGATGGATTGATGTTCTAAATACCCATAGGGTCTTATCCATGATGTTATAGATATAAATGAATGCCTTTGATTATTTTTTTATGAGACATAGACTGATTCTCCAAGTACCCATGGTGTTTGGGACACATACTAATGTTCCAAATACCCAATGGGATGCTATAGATGATGTTTTACGCCCCTAATATTCGCAATGGAGTATGGTTTCAAATGGCCATGATATGAATTGAAATGAAATGATAAATGATAAGCATAGTATTATGATATGTGATATACCATGGGGATAGTTCAAACTCTGGAACATGCCAAAATATGTATTGATAGTATGGGTTTCATAATGAACCCAAGTATTTAGGTAGTTAATTAAATAATAATTAAATGTGATAACTATTTACTTTCTTGAATTTTATTTTATTATTTATAAAACTTTATACACTATTATCGACTGAATATTGATTTAGACATTATTGGTGGGGGCCTACTGAGTTTTACACACACCCTACTAGGTCTTCCAAATCGGTAATCGAAAAGGCTTCTTATTTTAAGAATAGGATTGGGGAAAGATCCATAGGTTATATGGCAGAGTTCTGATTGAGCATAAATGAGGGAACCCGACTAGGTGTCAGGAACCGTTGGGAGTTGTTAGTTCATATTTATTTTTGCTTATCATTATACACATGACACTTATTATGGAATGGAATATATAGTTTTTTAGTTCAGATATTGTATTCATATTTTGGTCATCATGTGATTCTTGTATTATTCTTGTTATGGTTAGTGTCATTTGGTTAATGTTATTTAATGTTATTGTTACACTTGTTTGATAAAGAGGGTATAGTATCCCCATGTTTTATATTTCACCCAAAATGCTAGTCATCAACCTCTAGGGTGTATGGAGCTGTTCTTGAGGTTAGGTAACAGGCCAGCTTAGGGAACTGGTGTCTCAAAATCGGGTCGAGACATTTCAAAGTGGAATCAAAGGGGTTTTATTTTTTGTTTTATTTTTTCTGGATATTTCATAAAGTTAGATAGGATTCTAGGAAGAGTTTATCCTTGATTATAAGCTTGGGGATTAGAGTATCTAACCCATGTATGAGTGAAAACCCACATACCAAGGGTGGTATTTTTATTGTTGGTGTTTGTTGGTATAGTTGGATGCTATTTTACCTGGGCCGACACAATTTTTGAGTTATGTTATTGATTTCTGAGATCATTTGATATTTGACTTATGGTCCAATATAGAATGAGAGTTGAGTGTGCATGTATTATTCTAGGCACTCAAAAATTATTATGGAATGCACTAATTTTTTAGGCTCTACCAGAATAAGAGGATTTTGGTAAGTTGTTGGATTTTAATTTTTTTTTGATTGTGTAATTGAATAGAAAATGGTTCCTTATATGGAATTGGAAATTTTAAAATGATGAAAAATGTGAAAATGGGTGTTTAATGAGAAACATGTGTTTTAAAATTGTGTTTACCCTTTGTTAACGATAACCTATTTGTAGTATGGGTAACGTTTGTGATAACACCTCATTTTTTGATTGTATGGCGGGGTTTGGGGGAATGAGTTGTTATGGATTATTTGAGTACCTCTAATGTATATGTGCTAATATTGTGTAATTTATCCTAATATGTGTGTTTGGAATTGTATAGATATACCTCAATGACAATTCTTGTTGATAGGATGGTCAGATGAAATTTCTAGAAACTATCATTTAGTGGTGGAACTTGAGAAACCAATAGTTCCAAGTGAGGGATTTGAAGTGTAGATCTGTTAAAACTTTTCTCATATTGTGATATTTATGGAAAGATACCCAAGGCGGGTTGTGAAGTGTATATTAGACCTGGAAAATGACATTTTGTTGAATCACCCTAAAAAATTTAACAGAGAGGATAGATCTAAGGAAATTGAGTTACGGATTGAGTATATCCAAAAAATTCTTGAACACATATAGACTTGTGCTAAAAAGAGTGAAACTAGATTCTTATATGTTACATGGTCAGATGAAGTGTTGGTGGGTAATCTAGACTTGAGATGGGAAGCTGGATAATATGACGTGGAAGGAATTACAAGAGAAGTTCTTAGAAAACCATTACCTTGAGAGGAGTTCACCATAGATAAATGGTTTCAGGTTGGGATTAAACAAGATATTAAGTCCAATGTTAATGTCTTTCAACTAATGTTTTTAAAGTGGTGAACTAGGCTCCCATTTTGGAGTGAAACTAAAAAGAGGCATCTGTTGGGGGACATGTGGTTTCTTCTGGATGGTTAAGAGGTATGAACTATGAGAATTGGAAGAGTTTTTATGAAAATGTTGACTATAGTAGTGGAAAATAGAGTGGAAAGGGTTTAATAATTGGTTACTTAGGATCTTACTAGAGTGATCTACCACTAGTGTGGTAGGTCGGGTCACTATCATAGAAAGTTTTTCCCACCACTGATAGAGTGTTGAGATTTTGGTGGGATGATAAATCTACGTCATTTTTGTTGGAACCCATAACATATGGGTATGGGTGGAGATTCTAAGAAAAAACAGAGTGTAGGAATGGATTCTTCTACATTGTATCAGTTGGGTTGTTATAATTCTACTATTTGTGGTGGTTGAGGCAGTAACTGTGGTTCTTATAGGAAAGAGCACCCATATTGGAAGGTGGTCCAATATAGGGGACTTAGACTGAATCCGTGTAAAGATGTGATGGAAAGATGCATCTTGTTCACCCTACACTAGTGGATAGAGTGGATGGACCATCTATGATTAGATGTAATACTCTTATTAATTATATGCTATCTAGTGTCTTATTCAATATTGGTGCCTCTAATTCTTTTATATCTGCACAACTTGTGAATAGATTGAGTCTTACAGTAGTGTTTTTGAGATAGTTTTTGAAAATAGATACAATATTTGGAGTACAATATATGGAAATCTATTTATAGAAGGGGTGTTATCTCAAAGTTGGGAGTATAATTTTCTCTAGTATTTCAACATAATTGATCTGTTAGGAGTTTATTTGTTTTTTGTTACGGACTAGTTAGTATCATACTAAGACCACATATATTATTACCACAAGATAGTAACATTTATGTCTTCTGAGGGTGAAAATTATATTCACCATGAAGAGTGACATGACAAGGTAGGAATTATAGGTACAATTCATCAACAACTAGGGGATATCACCACCTAGGTTTCATGTCTGGTTCCAAATTATGAAGTGAAAAATAATGATGTCTTTACACACATAGTGGACAGCTTTTAGGATTTGTTTCATAGGAACTTCTTAGGGAATCCATCTGAGAGAGATGTGGAATTTAAAATTGAGCTTATACATGGAGATGAGCCAGTTTATATACCACATTATATAAATGCTCCAACAGAGATTCAAGAGCTCAAAAATTAGATGGATGAGTTTAGGGACAAGGGGTTTATCCGTCCAAGTACGTCACCTTGGGGTTCTAATATCGAATTTGATAAAAAAGGATGACATTATTATATGAATATTTGTTGATTACTTGATGTTTAACAGTATGATAGTAGAGAACCTATATCTTCTTCTGCATATCGATGATCTCTTTGACTAGTTGAGAGGAGATATTGTTTTCTAAAAGAATGACTTGAGATCAGAGTATCATCAGCTAATATTTTAACCATATGATATACTATGGGTTGTTTTTAAAATAATTTATATCCTTTATGATTTTGTTAATTCTATTTGGACGGAAGAATGCTACAATAATCTTTATGGCCTTGATAAACCGAGTCATACAACTGTACCTAGATCAGTTTGTAGTAGTAGTTTTTGATGATATCTTGGGGTGATCCAAAAATAATTATGATCATTACCAATATCTTGAAATCATCTTGGGTACTTTGAGAGAGCATTATTTATATTCCATGATATATATGTGTGAATTATTGATTGACTAGGTACACATTTTAGGTAACATCCTCTTAGAGGAAGTTGTGTTAGTGGATCCAAAGAAGGTGAATACTATTTTTTCATGGGAGAAGACAAATAATGTTTTTGATATACATAGATTTATGGTATAAGAGGGATGTTATCATAGGTTGATCCAAGAATTTTACCGCTTGAAAGAACCATATTCATTCTTGAACAAGAAAGAGGATAAATTTGGAATGGTTTGCAGAATGTGAAAATTATTTCTAGGAGTTGAATAAGCGATTGAAAATGCCATTGATATTGATCCTAATGAATATAGGGGAGGAGTATACAATTTTATGTGATGATTCAAGAGTTGGAATTGGAGTATATTTTATGTAGGGAGATGGAGTTGTGGTGTATGGGTCATGATAGTTACGTCCACATGAACAGAATTACCATATGTATGACTTTGAGTTAGCTGCAGTGGTTTTTGATTTAAAGTGTTTGAAGAGTTCTATATTGGGAGAAAAGTTTGTTTTGTATACTGATTAAATTTGATTAAAGTAAATATATTTTCTATGATAATTGAATCTTTTTCAGTTAATAAGTGATCAGTATATGTAGTCATCTGAATTTTAGATAGCATATACCCATGGGAAGGTAAACAGTGTTGTTGATGCATTTAGTAGGAAAACAAGGACTCGGGAAGTTTAGGAGTCTATATCTGAGTGGAAGATGATGAATATACCAGATCATATGATTTCCATGGATCAAAAGGGTTTGGATAAAATTATTCTTGTATTATTTCTAGTGGAGTCTACACTTTTGATCTGGATCAGGGAGAGTAAGTATATAAATCATGATTCTTTGACATTGAGGTGAATCCTTAAAGATGGAGATTTACCTTTATATGGGATTATATATGGGGATGAGATCATATATGTTAGGAATCATATTTTTGTACCTACTTATATGTGGGAGGATCTGATACATGAATTTAATTCCTCGACGTGGCTCATGTATATGGGTTTGACAAAAAATAATAATGATCTATGTTGATAATATTTGGGGCTAAATATAAAATAGGATATACCATGGTTCATGAAATGATGATACACTTGTCAATATGTGAAGGTTGCGAATCACCTACCTACTAGTTTTCTATAACCATTTGCCATTTTGGGATGAAAGTGGGACAATATTAACATAGTTTATTGGCCAATCACTAGAAGATTCTTTGGAAGAATGATTCAATTTGGATGATTGTGGGCCATTTTAAAAATGTAGATAATTTATTATTTATACATCAGACAGTATCTATGGATCAGTAGGGATATTTGTACATTCATGAGATAGTCCATCTATACGGGATTCCATATGGTATTTTTTCAGATTGTGACTTGTTTTTTACTCTATTCTAGTATAAATTATTGAAGAAGGTGCATGGTACACATGTATTTATGAGTATGAAATTCCACTCATAGAAAGATTTTGTGTCAGAATGTATGATACACGTACTTGGGTATATTCTATAAGAATGTGTTCATGAAATTGGTTGGTCTTTGGATAATCACATAGATATATTTCATGTTTGAGTTACCATTTATTAAAACATGGGTCCTCTTAAGAGTAACCATGCACCACTATAGTAGAGGCACGTGGTTAGGGTTCACAGTTTCATAAATTGTGCACCCCTTCCTAGGAAACCATACTTGCATGATTTAATCCTCAAAAATTTAGTTTTAAAATTCCAAAACCATTATACTTCACCTTAATTCAACCTAAGTCAACCATAAAGGTTATCCCGTATTTTTAGAGGCTCTCAGAAAAATTCCAAGGCCTTTCATACTTTTTTTAAACAAATCGAAGTCTGATCGAAGAATTTACACCTCTCTTGATAAGTGATTCTCATCCTGATTGGTTTCCTCACCCTTACCCATATTTCTCTTATATTTTAGGGTATTTTCCCTCCTTTAGTATTTGATTTATCTAGGTTTTTATAAATATCAATTATTTCAATTTTGGAAATAGGTTTTGGATCAAGATATCATTCTTTGTTGGGAAATTTATATTTTTACATTAATTTGGGGATTTTTTTGATGGAGATCATCCATCAACGGTCTTAAGGAAGGTTATATAAACTAAAAATTCCATAGTATTTATTCAATTACTTTTATGTAATTATGAAATCTAAATTTCCATGATTCATAAATTACATCAAAAATTAAATGGATAAATTTGAATTGACATGTGATAAAGAATTGGGTTAAACTTTGGGAAATATAAATTATTTGAATTTTTAATATTAAATAGATGGTATAAGGGGATTGTGTAATTGGTTAGCTGATGGAATATTCAATTTTTTTATAATGGGAATTGAGAGATGTTTTCCTTTACCATAAAGGGTTAATGGGTAATGTGAATAAATGTTGATTGGCAATTTAATGATGAATTTTTCATATTATTACATGTGATTAAAGTGAAGAATTATGATTGAATTTATAATTGAAATTGTATATCATGATTTTAATTTTTTATTAGAGTGTTAATGTTTATTATACTTTCATAAATGTTATAGGCATGATATTTGTGACTGATTGAGAAATAGGGTTTGGGACATGAACTAATTCCCTAAATACCTTATAGGTGATAGCCATGATATTATAGAACTATATTCATGCATGTGGTTATTACTATATGGGATAGGTAAATATGATCCAAATACTGATGGGGTCTTGGAGATAGTCTAATGCTCCCAATAACCACAGGGTTTCTGAACATGATGTTCTACACGCATGAGATTGGAATCAGACTATGGTTTCAAATGGTCGTGATATTGATTGAAATTAAATGTTAAATGATAACCAAAATATAATGATTTTTTATATCCCTTGAAGATAGTTCATACTACAACACAATCGTATGCATGTATTGATAGTATGTGTTTCATCATGAACCCATTGATTTAGGTGGTTAATTAATAAATAATGAAATGTGATAACTATTTACTTCATTCTTTTTAAATTATTTTTTACAAAACATCATACACTATTATTGATTGGATATTGTTTTATACACTATTAGTGGTGGCCTTTTGAGTTATAATCACACCGTACTTGGGATGCATGATCGATGCCAAGGTTAAGGGAAAGTTCTCTATTTTAGAAGGCTATATCGAGATAATGCATAGATAAGGGAACCAAACATTGTGTCAAGAACCATGAAGATTTTTCAGCTTTTATTTATTTTGGATTATTATTAGACACTTCACACTTATTATGCCATGACATATATACTATTTTAGATCATATATTGTATTCTTGTTTTGGATAAAATGTGATACTGTTATTATTCTAGTTATGGTTATTATCATTTGTTTACTATTATTATTTTCAGTTGTTTTGATCCTTTGATAAAGATGTTCTAGTTTCCAGATGTTGTATTGAACCTCAATTCTAGTTAATATCCTCTAGAGTATGGGAATGTGTGCTTGAGTTCATGTAACTTACTGGCTCAGGGGAACTGATGTGTGTTACCCAGTTCTGGATGTTACTTCGAAATATTGATGTTGACTAATTTTTAGAGGATGGTGGGTGGCTTCTAGGGGAGAATAGTCACCAAATAATAATTACTATTGTGTTTTGGTTCTTCCTAAAGAAAACATACATTTCCCTTTTAAAATACTCATTCCTCTGTTGTTATTTTTGGGTTCCCCTGTGTGGGAATATATATGGGAATTTTTTATATGTTTATTACCATTTGAGAATAATAAATTATGCCACCTTCCCTAAGGATGTCAGTCACCCTAACATAACCATATAAATTTGTTTTCACTGTTTTTGTTCCATTTCCCTTACTTTAGTGAAAAAATCTCAGGGAGAATGAATTCCCACATAGAGAACACGTATCAGAGGGTTTTTAATTAAATAGGGAAAGGGGAAACCATCACTGCTTTGATGCGTGAGAGACTCACTGCTCTCTGCAACTCTTTAGCCCATATTCCAAAAAGCTATTCAGTCATCCCCTTGATGGTAATATATAAATATCAGACCATGAAAAGGCATGGTTTATAACAATTGGAGATTCATCTGAGAAAATATAAGTATGATTAGATCTCTGGTCTGAGTCTCTTTTTCTTCTATAAAACATCATCTTTTTTCATTATATTCTTGTGTGACCAGATCTAGTTTATCTTAAGGAATAAGTAAAAATATTTTATTTTTCTTGGTGTGGTGTGCGTGAAAATGTAAGGGAAAGGGGAATTCATGTTTTCTTATGTAGCGTATGAAAGGAAAAGGAATAGTCCTTACAGTGGAATAAAAGAAAATTAAAAAATGTTGTAGGTTTTGAAGGGAAAAAGTGTTCTTGAATTTTTTGATATTAATTTTATATCCACATGAATTAATAAATAGTCAATTTCATATTATTTTCTCTTATGAATTCACTACAAAGTCCGTTTTTTGAAAAATTTAAATTTTTTTGAGGAGTCAAAATAGGATTGAAATCAATGAGTATGTAAACTTACCTCCATCCAAAAAAACATGAGTCTGCCAACTATCATAAAGCGGGGCACTGGTAGAACGGTTGTCCCAAATTTAGGAAACCAAAAATAATAGTTTTACCAAAAAATGAGGTTGTTAAAAATTATAATTTATTTATTTCCTCAATATCCACCCACTTTGATGTTTGGATTATTGATTCTTATTGTTAATTATATATTTTCAACAATATAGGTTGGTTTTGAACCCTTAAGTAGTCTGATGGTGGTGTGGTTCTTATTAAAACAACCACACTTTCTATATGAGAGGTATTGGAATAATATGGTTGATGATGCATGATGACACAACTCAATGGAAAACTTTTATTAGATATTTACCATAATTGAAAAAAACCTCATATCGCTTAGAGTCTTGGATAATCTTGGTTATTGGATTACCATTGAATATGGATTTATAAATGTTATCTAATGTGTATTCATTGTGATGAAAGGTACTAAAAAAGTTGTCTGCATTATTAAATTTAGGAGACTATTATAGGAAGATATGATGTCATAAGAGAGTGACCTAGATACTTCCAGATTGTGGCACAAGAGACTTGGAGTTATCATAGAAATTTATTTATAATGATTAGTAAACAAAGTAATTTTTAAGGGTTCAAAGATGAAAAATTTCTACTTTTTTTAGAATTGTGTAATGGGTAAGAAGACTTGTGGTTGTTTCAGTATTGGAACCCATCACACAAAGGGAACACATGACTATATCCATACTTATGTATAAGGACTATAAAAAATGATTCATTGGGAGGTAATCATTATTTTTTCACATTTATTGATGATTAAAAATGATATTCTAGAGTGTATAGAATGAAGAGTAAGGATCAAGTGTTGAATGTACTCCTTAAGTGGATGAAGATGACTGAAAATTAGACAAAAATGAAAATCAAGAGAAGGATAATATATAATGGTGGAACTTACACATCAGATAAATTCAAGAGGGTTTGTGAGGATGGTGCTATTATGAGACAATTTATATTTCCTAGAACACCATAGAAAAATCGTGTAGAAGAAAAAATTAACCATATACTTGTTGAAAAGTTACGGTGTATTTTATGTAAATTTCTTTCAAAGAAATAATTTTCTGACCAAGCATTGATGTTTGAATCATACATCATGAGACTATTACCTACTTCTGTGATTGATTTTAATGTTCTGATATAGTTTTGGCCTATTAAGAATGTTTATAATTACAAAATAACTCCAATATTTGGTTTTATTGCATATAATAATATGAAAAAACTATGTTGGATCATTGGGTGAATACATATATATATATATATATTGGATTCAATTATGGTGTAAAATCTTTCCAACTATGGGTTCCAAAAGTGAGGAAGATCGTTCAAATTATTGAGGTCACATTTTACATGTTAGTGCTAATTCAAATGATAATAGAAAATAGCTAGAATAGTAAGTTTTGATTGAAGTGTAGAAAATTACACCATCAACTAATTAAGAGCCACATGAAATAAGGTTCAGTGAGCATATGGAAATTCCGACTTAGAATGATATACCACTTCCTATTACTATTTAACCCTCTTTCACACCCACCAGTTCAAATGCTTCTAATGCTATAATTATCAATCAGGTTGTTGATGCTAATTTAAAAGGTGCATATGGGATCAATGAAGCTTAAGGGGAGGAAATTATCTCTTTGATAGAAAAAAAGATGCTCTTTTTTTTGAAAAAGTTAATATATTTTGAAATTAGTGCGGATACTTATCTTAAAATTAGAGAGATAATGATTAATGAAATTGAAGAAGAATTTAGATGAAACTTGAACTTTAAGTACCATGAAATTATTTGGCATTGAACCTGTTTCTTGATTATCTTTTCTCTATTGAGCATATAATATTAATTTAATGGTTTATTGCTTGGATTCATGAAGCTAGTTCATATATAAGTGTTTCTATAATGATATCTATTATGAATATTTGATTTTTAGAAATCACTCAAGACCAATGATATTTTCATCTATTCAAACGATCATGGATTTTTTAGTTTACATGTTCCTTATATGGGATGATTTTATCAAATTCCTAGAAGTTATATGAGTATTGTTACTTGGGTATTGTTTCTTTTATTTATGTTTTATAAGTTGGGTACATGTTATCAAATAGAATAAGATAGTTCAATGATTGGAGTAGATGAAATCACTGTTTATGTGACTCTTCATTGACTGTTTATTTTATCTTTAAAGAGATTCTTGAATTTCAGAATTTTGGCCTCTTGTTATTAGGGGTTGACACAACTATTCCCTACTGAATTTTTCATTCATGTTGGTGTGTGGTCATTGTAAATATATATGATTTATTTCTAGGTGGTGTAAGATCCATGACTATGAGGGGTTTAATTATAGATGGAGATGTTGTCATTTGTTACTGTGACTTCCTAGCAGATGGGACATTGTTTCAGATAGATACCTTTATCAATATTTTTAGAGTTCAGTACTACACTGTATACATTTCCTCTGACATTTATTTTCTTTTATGGATGAATTTATACACAATTTATTTCTATTGGTACTGATTTACATTGGGTCAAAGGTAGTAAATAGTTATAAAATTGAACAACAATTTTGCATGGATAACAGCCTCATGATGAATGCAGGTGGAAAATCCAATTCCTTATGTGATGATAACCACAAATATAAGCATTATACTAATTTTTTGATGTTTTTTTATAGTGATAGGTTTAATTATGGATGAAATTTGAAATAAATATTATATTAATACTTTATTATTGATTTATTTGGAGACATGCTAATCAATTCTCCTTCACTGATTTGTGTTCTCATGTAAGTATTCTTATAAAAATTATCCATTTAATGTTGGTGTTAGATCATTACACCTCATGTATTCACTGAATTTTATTATTTAATAATGTTTTAAAGGAGTGAGGTGGGTAAAAAGATCATGTTTTATCTCTCCTTAAAAAATCACTAAATCAGAATCATACATGGGATCTTGTTCATCCTATGAAGGAAAAGAAAGTTTTAGGTTGAAAATTGGTGTTTGTAAAGAATAATAATGACACTGGAATGAACCAAATCAAGTAAAAGGATAGAAATATGGATAAGATCTTTGAATAGAATGAAGTTAAAGATAACAATGAGGTATTTTCTTCTATAGTTAAACATGAATCTACTTAAATTGTTATATCTTTGGTTACACTATTTGATATGTAGTTAACTCAACTTGACTCCAAGAAAAATTTTTGTCATGAATATTTGGATGAAGAGAAAAATATATATTACACAAATTGATGGGTTACATGTACCGCGATGTGATATTTGGGTTTTTTTATTGGAAATATCTTTGTATGACCAGAATCAATCATCGAGATAGTGGTACAAAATGTTTGACACTTTTATGATGAGTCAAAAATATGTTCAAAGTTAGTTTTATCATTGTGTTTACTTAAGGAAAATTCATGATGGTACATTTATCTACCTGATTTTTATGTTGATGATATATTGATTTCATATAAAATCAATTTTGAGATTGATAGGTTTAATTCGCATCTCATCTTGGTGTTTGAGATGAAATATCTTGGAGAGGACAAGAAGATTCTTGGGATGAATATCCAAGGATACATGGTTGAGGGTGTTGTTACCCTTATCCATATACAAGATTTGAAGAAACTTCTTTATATGTTTGAATCAATAATAATGAAAAACTAGTCAACACTATATTAGTACAACATCTCATATATAATGCATCATTTTCATAGAAAATAGATGAAGAGAGGAATCATATGGATCTTGGTCCATATATAAGTTCAATTGATGATTTTTTAAATTTTATGGGTTGTATAAGACGTGATATTTCACACATAGTATGGTAATTTGGTATATGCATGACCCTAGTAAAGTTCATTAGAAAGTGGTCAGATGGATTTTGTGGTACATCAAATGTACTATAGATGTTGGTTTGAATATTATGAGAGACAAAAATTATGGAAATTTATTATTGGATATGTTGATTCATATTATGTAGGGGACCTAGAAAAGCGATGATCTATAATTTGTTATGTTTTTATGGTAGGAAAACTAATGAGTAGGAGAACTACTATATATCCATCAATAGAATTGTTTTCTATAGTGGCAGAGTATATGGAAGTGATAAATGATTTCAATGAAGCTATCTGGTTATATGGGGTGATTAAACACATAAGAATCATCTATGGGAATGTTAATGAATTTTTTGATAGTTGGAGTGGTATTTTTATTTCAAAGTGTCACGTACATCACAGTCAAACCAAACATATAGATTCTTAGTTTCATTTCATCATTGAGAATATCAATGATAAATTTATCTTATTCTAAAATGTCATGACATCAGATAACCTACATGACATGTTGAAAAAAATGGTTACGACTATCAAGTTACAACTCTGTTTATACTTGATCAATGTATATCATACTTGAGATGCCTATAGGAATCAAGAATTCATCAGTTGTGAGAAGATTTATTTAAGTAGAAACATTGAGGTATTTTTAAATTTTCACACTAAAATGTTACCATCCACTAATTTTTAGCAGACGGTGGGTGAAATCCCAGGATGACCATCCACTAAAGAAAAATTACTGCTAATGTTTATTGTTTCCAAGAGAAAACATCCAGTTTACTTTTAAAACCCTCCCTTATATTATGATAATTTTTATGGGTTCCCCTATATTGGATTATATATGGTAATTTATAATATCAATATTACCTTCTGAGAATAATAAACTATGATTCCTACCATGTGGATGTAGGTCACCCTGAATGAACCACATAAATTTTTGTGCCTTTTTTATATTTTGTTTAACCGCTTTATGTGCCAGAATTTGAGGGTGAGAGTGCTTCCACACAAATTCTTCCCCAAGATTGAATTCATGATAAAACTGACTGAGGTCAATATAGAGGTCACTATAGTTTTAATAATAGGGTTTTTGGTTTGTTCACCATCAAGTAATGGGCTTGAATATGATGAGGAATAATTATGTTCAATTTCACTGGTTTCAGGCATGGTGTGTTTCACTCACAAGGTTTTTAATGAAATGTCTACATGAACCAAGGACAATGTCATATCAAGTCGTTACTAGATTATAAAAAACCCTTGAATCATATGACTATCATGAAACTTTAATAACCAATATCTCATCTAGGTAGAACTCTCAGAACATCATCTCTTTATACAAGATCAAAAAATCAACAAATTCATGCTTCATCACCGCATGAAACTAGTAGAGTTTGTTAACCTTACCAACACAGGAGCATGTATTTAATTCAAACCATGTTGTATCTTGTATCAAAAATAGATTATACCTCCTTATCAGGCATTCTTATGCACTAGTTCTGACCTAGTGTCTTGTTTCCCATGTAAAAAATCAGATACACTATAACCTTCTTTACATTATATCTCTATATATCATAAATATTCATCTTCTAGATACTATGTTACAAATCAAAATGAAGTTATTTTAGTAATTTCATATGAAAAAATGACATATCTCTTTCCTGCAACTCAATTGAAGTCTTAGCACCATATACTAGGCTGCTCCAACAATATGTGCAGTGAGGCCCAAACCCAAGACAGACCAAACACAAAAATATTAAATCCCAACAACCAAACATATATATATTGATCCTGAAAAAAGTCCAGTACGTGTATTAGTTTGTATATTCAGAAAAAAAATGAGACTAAAAAATTATAATCTCCCAATAATTTCATGATACATCAAATAAAATCATCCTTTCTTATTCCCTAAGATGTGTGAAAATTGATCGTGGGAGTTGAATCTCAATGGGGTTTGGTTGTTTCATTCCATTCTACAAAATGGGGCTTGACAACAATTAATAAAATAGGATGAGTATATGTGAAAAAAGGATTCCCCCGCAATGATATTAATTCTAACATTATTATAATCTTATGTGTTTGATTTTTTTAATGTTATTTTAAGTAAAATTATACAAGTTAAAATGTTTTATTCTCTTCTCTTCTCTACTAATTTGGTGTTTCTACAGCATTATGAGGTGGTTTTGATATTATAATTTATGACGGTGAAGTGATAGCCCATTTTTTGTGGTCCAAATGAGATTCATATCGATTTGATTTAATTTATATGTTTATTTAAATTATGTTTTACTAATTCTGTGAGACAATGAAGGTAGTGAGTGGGGGAAATGATCATCACTCTATTTTTTTCCAAATTTGCATCACCCTTTCACTATTTTGAAGTTAAATGGTCATTTAATATTTATTAACTCACCATACATGTAGAGGTAAGTGAATAGAAATGTTGAATGACATGAGATCACTTCTAGGTGGGTTGAGATGGATCAAAATTGGTTGAGGAGTGTACTTTGTTATTCAACCTGGAGGATAAGCAATTCACTAGTGTGTTTTATGAATATTGAGTATACTTATGATTTTATATTTAATAAATAGTTCAAGTTGAGTGAATTAATGATATTGATTAGAAATATTTCATTGCTTAATAAAGAATAAAATATAATGATGGTGGAACGAATATAATTCACCTAAGGACCATTCAAACTTCTTTCTAGTCTTTTGTGTGTTGTTTTATTAATTTTAACTTACTTAATATAAAATAACCAATAAAACCTTCCACTCTATTTATTTTAATGATATATATAATAAAATAATATTTATAAGTGATTAATAATAGTGACGAACCAACCCCAAAAAATCTTGATAATGACCCTTGATAATCTTTTAGATTTCATTCTTGGTTAATAAAGTTCTATTTGACAAAAACCCATGACAGACACATGATCCCTAAGTCATATTATAATTTAGAATAAACTATGAGACCATTTTTTTCATAATTTTAAAATGAGGAATGTGGTAAAATAAATCCCGAGGAGTGAAATAGGTCTCTACAATTTATTTATAAATCCGATCATATTGTATAAATGATTTGAGAAGAATGTAACCTTGACCATATTATAAAAAAATATTTATTTTAAAACATATTATCTATCATCTCTAGTTTGATATTGATAGATATTTTTAGGTTATCTATCATCCCAAAAGAATCTATCTTCCCAAAAATATATACAAATTTTCTTCTATCATGTGAACTATTCTCAAGTTCTTATAATAGTCTATAAATTTTATTCCATTTGGTGTTCTTCTTATGTTTTTATCTCAAAAACATGTTTAATGATGATGATGCAATTTTTATCTATAATATATTCTTTTATTAAATGAGTATTATTGGTAGGTCCACTTGGTAAAATACCATGAGGGGGTGAATCTGGGTATGAAATATAAAAAATACTACCCCTTTAGAAATTGTATCATCATTAATCATAACACACTTCTTGCTTTATCCCATAGAAATGTATGAACAAAAATTAAATCATTAACATGTCATAACAATATTACTTTGTTCACCCTCATTGGGATACATCCAAGGAGCATAAAAAGACAATATGTAGATGTTCCAAATCCAATAATTCTCATTTGAAATTACAAGGATCGGGCTAGATCACTTTTATGCCTAGGCTTATTTCCTTTACAATGTTTAGGGTATTCTCACTACATTTTCAAGCGTCACTCCCAATGTCACTTTCTATATATCACTTCTGGTGGAAAGGATCATTGCCTTCTTATTTTTTTTCCCAATACTCTTGGAAAAAATCTAATCATAGTTTATATACTTCTTGGTATCTCTATTATCCCTAATGAAAGCATCATCCACTTTATATACATTCTCTATTGAAGTCTCAATTTTGTCAATTGATGACTACTGCTTTACCACAGATTCACTAGGAAACATTAAACCTTTGTGTATCCTTATGAAAACATGTGATAAACTCTAATGACTTGTGACAAACATTTCCCTTTTTCATTGAAAAACAACTTTCACATCACTTACAACTTGTTTGAAACTACCTTCTAATGTATACCTCCTTACGTGCACTCAACTCCTTTGTTTTTTTAACTCCTTACTTATGTGAAACTCTATACTTGCGCGCATCTTTTTTAAAACCTATGTGATTCAGAGATTAGATTTTCTCTAAGTATTGAGCCTTCTCAATTGATGGGATATTTGCCTATTTATAGGAATTTTTCTGAACCTGGGTGCAACTCATGCAAATTTCTCTAAGTGAACTAGTCTAATTTGTCCATGTCTTATTCACACAAACTCACATTTCACACAAAAATAATGACCCCTCTTAAATTACAATATACCCAATAGTGGTTTGAGATCTATATTTCACTACACAAAGAGCCTACATTATCATTATTATCATCTATTCACTATTTAAGTATGCCATCCTACAAATACCATCACATAATAATCTTATATAGTTGAGAAAGCATCTTCATTCCCAAACCATAATATATAAAAACTTTTAACATCCTCAAAATTATAATGTATGTTATGTTTAAATTTTTCATATCTTGGTTTTTTCCATTATTTTAAGGCATGTATGGGTCTTTGGGAAGATAGAAATCCTAAGACAAGTATCCATGAGAACTAAATTGTAGTTTCTATTTGCTAGTGTTTCTAATTCTAGCCAGTAGAGATACCCCAGCTAGTTGGTGGAGATGATAGAAGCCTATGATGAACGTAGGTGATTTTTTACAGCCATTATAAATCAACTGTCTAGTAGGTGTATGGGGAAGTATCCCTAGAAAATCATTCTATAATATTCCCTTTTTATTATCCCTCTACCTAAATTTGACCTTAATTTATATATAATGTTCTTATGGTCTCTCTTCCAATGAATTTTTCTTACTCCTTCCCACATATTTGGAATTTCAATATTGGGTCGATCTGTTGGATCCCAAATGGTATGTTTCATATATTATATCCTAAATAATCTTTTTATATTATAATGAATGAAAATATATGTCACTTTGGATAGATCTATGGGTTCCACTGTGATCTGATTTATATAATTCTTAGATAATTGATTGATAGATGTTAGTTCTAGATTATTTCCATCCACCCTTGAATAGATCTAGATCTACCATTAACAACATATTTCATTGGGTAGGATGATAGATCTCTAAGACTATGTCATTTACTCCATGAAACTGGATGATAAAATAACAATTTTTTGGTTCAGTGATGTCTCTTGTCACTTAACATTGGAACACTCAATGTAGGATGTCCTTATAAGTTTTTTTCTATTATATGAATTTATATGCCTTGATTTCATGTGTGTGTATGTGTTCCCATCAGACCCTTTCATAATATTATTTTCATGTTCATGTGTGCGTCCTTGATAAACATGATTGATATAAAATTATTGTTACTTAAATTATTGTGGCTTGTATCAGGATATATTTATGGATTCTTTTCATTTGGTTTCATGTTACCTGATTCTCCAAGCTCGACTAGTTCACCCCTTAGAGGTGGAGTGTCGCCATTATGATTGGAAGGTTTTGATATCACCTAAAAAGATGAATTTATTTAATTTAGATTTACATATATCTGTTTATTAGGTAAAAATTTGTGAATGATGCTTTCCCATAGAGAAAGATATTGGGTCATCGTGTAGTATTGTCCCCTACCCAAGAGCTATGAATTATTTTGAAGTGTAGACATCAGAAATTTCCCATAATGGTAGTCACAAAGTTATTCAATAAACTTGAAACGTTTAAATTTTATATTATGATAAAGATATTTGAATAATGTGTTTATATTTAAACATTATCTATGCCATGTAATGATTAATTCGGATCATCCTTCACGCTTGGTTCAAAACAGTGAGGCTTAGGTTTTATGGAATATTTTTCAGCACATTATGGATCAACACATGATTGTTTATTTACAAATTTACATTATTGTAATGCAATAGAAGTTTATATATTATAACACTTTGGTTAAGGATATATTATTGGTGTATTACTATATTTATACTCATCCATTCACTTATATATTGATTCAAGTGTAGATTTAATGGTTAGGGATAAAGTTAAGGGAAATGATCTTTCATTAGGGAGTGGAGTAGGTGGAGCTTAGAGGATGGGGGTGATGTCTAGATTGACATTGGACTATTGTTTTGGCGTTTTAATTTATTTTTCTTCAAATATAATATAATGGTTTACTTACAACATTGGAAGTCAATTTTTTATATTTTATGCCCTACATTCATTTTATTAAAACAAAATAATTTTTTTTGGTTTCTACTCTTCCAGTTTTGGATATTTATTTATAATTTTCTTTGATTCTAGTGTATGGATATTATTACTGAGGGTATAGACTTGTCACCACACAATTCTGAACCATACTGCTGTTTGGTATCCTCTTACATGTTGCAAGGTAATCATGTGGTCATACAACACTCCATATTAGACTAGGTAATTAATATTGGGGCATTACAAGTGGTATCAGATGTAATTTTATCATTTTATTTTATTCTTGAATTTGTTTAGGCATGGTAAAAATCAAAAAATTTGTGTTTAACTATAGTGTGGGAGTCACTTACGTGTCTATCCATCTCTTATGATAAATACCACAATGTTTCTATTAATGAGATTTCTTCTAATTGTTGGGTTTGTATAGTCTTATGATGTTTATGAGTACTATTTTCTATAATGGTTTATGGGATTTGGGTGCATTCATGCATAATTAGTAAGCACATAGGTTTACATGTCACGATTGTGATTGAATTTATATTTAATATCTCAATTAATTAAATGTCCATAATAATCGGTGATATGTGCTTCTGTGATATATCTATACCGAATTTTTAATTCATTAAATTATGAATGCTACGTTTTGTTATATTTATGTGATTTTAATTTAAGTATAGGGGATGGAGGAATTGGTTAAGACATGTGTAGTTATATGTATGTTATTCATTATTAATGTGTGCAGGCTATTAGGTTGAGCCTTAGTGTTGTGATCTTTTGAGTGTGCATTTATTTTTAATTGATTGAAATATATTATATATTCAAAGGTCTTTTTTGGTGTTCATTTAAAATTTTAGATAAGTTTTCCTATACATTATCTTATAGGAGTACTTAGGGGAGTATTTAAATATTATATAACAAGTTATCATTCTCCTATAGTTCCTCTAGACATGTATTAAGGTGCTGCTGAGCATGATCTAATAGCTTCTTTAGTGGTTCAGGGGACAAAACCACTTCAGCCTAAAGTTTTCTGGACAATGCATGTTCAAGGAAGAGGAGATCAAAATATGAAGGTCGATTATAATCTGGATTTTAATATTTAGCTTCCCCTTAATTTTGGGGTACATGATAACCTGTAACGCCCTGACCCTAGTTACCCAGAGTCGGTGCATTATTACATAACATTGGCATGATCACAAGAAAGATCAAATCTCGATAGACCGATTGGTTTAGTAGCCTTGGAAACACTAGATATATTCATAAGTTTTACATTACATCATAAAATGAAAAACTACTACAAAAACATAATGTCTCCACAGTCCACACTATTATCCCCTCATAATATCCCTACAGGTCATTCATAACTTACTTCTTCACATCCTGGGGAAAATAAACATAGAAAATGGGTGAGCTCAAATTCCTCGTAAGGATAACAATATAGAGGAACATTCAAAATAAGCATAAACATTTAAGGCAATGCATTACTAAAACAAAATCCTTTTAAACTTGAACTTCAACATAGTATGGAAAAAGTAAAATGAAATAATGCCATTTACTTATTCACATGGATATTCTAATAATCGAATAATCACATGCAAAATCAATAACCACTTTCATAATGATGGAATTCATAATGATAAACTTTAATTTCTTTTCAAGGCCTCGTCCCAAGACCTTGGGGCTAACTGTAACCGGAACCCAACCCGGAGTGCCTCTAATAACCGGACACCAACCTGGAGTGCCTCTAATAACCGGACACCAACCCGGAGTGCCTCTAATAACTGGAGACCAAACCAGAGGGCTTACTTTTACCAGTCCCTAACCTGGAGGGCTTACTTTTACCAGTCCCCAACCTGGAGGGCTTACTTTAACCAGTCCCCAACCTAGAGGGCTTACTTTAACCAGTCCCCAACCTGGAACATACTTGTCCAGCACATTCATATGAAGTAAAGGTTGAAATATAACATAAACATTCTTATTGGAACTAGCATAGGAAATGTCAATACTTTACTCATAATACATGAATGCTATATAAATGACACATCTACAGTCAAACATATCACAAAACTTCATTACAATATGGAAGTTTTATATCATAATAAATCAACTTCAAATAATCTTAAAATCCATCAAAGGATGTTGACATAGATGAAAATGTTTTTTTTAAATTATTGAGAGAAATATCCCTTTTTCATGAAAACATTTTAATGTTACACAATTTAGAAAGTAAGGCATTTAAATACATTTTTGAATCAAAGTGTCCCATACCACTTTGAAACTTTTGAATGGAATTAACACTTTTAAAACATTCATTTTCATATGAATAAATCCTTACAAACCATTTTGAAAACGTGGACATAAATGAGGATGATTTAGAAGAATAAATATTCAAAACATTTAAAATGATGTTTTAGTAAAAGTTCCCTTAGAAATAATCCCTTTGAAAACTCTTTTATGAAATATGGACATGGATAGTAAATATGTCCCTGTAGATACTTACGTAAAGACAACCTCGGATATTAAAGAGATTGTGAAGTAAACCCTTATCAATTTGGTAACTTATGAAACATAAAACCCATGAAAGAGGTATCATACAATGAAAATGTAAATACACATAAGGTAAATTGTATTACACAAAGAATAAAATTATGGGCAGTACATACACCACACAAAAGATAATAGTGGAAATATGGCATGAATCTCACGGAAATAAAGAGTGAGATGAAAACCCCTTACCACGTTAATCAACTGAGTCGTATGGCCAAAAGTTAATAACCACCAAATTATTTACAGAATAACATGAATATAAAGATAATCATGATAATATATATCAAATTCCAGTACACAATACACCACTTTCAATAATTTAGTGGCGAATAATGGAAATCTCACGGAATTGAATGTGAGATAAGAAAATCCCTTACCTTGTACTTTTACTTGGTTGGGGTAGTTTAACCTCCTGTATAATGGTGAAATAATTTTTATTAAATTATACAATAATCATATACATTAATATGATATCATATATGATCTTTTAATATTGATTTGATAATAATATCTTAGTATTATCGTTGTTTCGGGTGTTAACTTACTTGTTTTCTTTTATATGTTTTGTTACGTAATCCATGTTCGTAATGGATAGTTTGTATATTATTCATATCCAGAATGATATCAATTCCTTAAACATCATTTTTAAATCATCAAATGATAATTATACTTTAATGGATACGATGGAGAATGAATCTCATCGCGTTCGTGGAGACGGTAGTCCGTACGTACGCACGAGCGACAATATCATTCTTTTGATATTAAAATAATATATAAATGGTTGTTATATCATATATACATAATACTTAACATGTTTTATTTATTATTTACATGAGTTACATATCATTATTATACCCATCCAAATAATAATATATTGAATAACAATTACACCACGACGTGGAGACGGTAAGCCGTACGTACGCACGTATGGTGACATGTTATTCAAAGGGTGGATAGAATACTGAATATGGTTGTACCATATTTATAATAACATCACAGTATATGTGAGATACTGGAGTTATTATTTTATAATGGTAACAACAAAGGAAGAAGAAGTGGAAGAAGAAATGAACATAGAAAAGGGTGGTGAAATCATTACCTCTTCTTCGGGTTCTTCCTTTTGATTTGATCAAAAGGGCTCCTTAGGTTGGATTTCTGATACAACTAAGGCCCCTATGTTGTAGTGAGGTAAGTTGGTAGAGTATTTGGGAAGAGTTTGGCCGAACCAAAAGGCTTTGAAGGTGTGAAGAAATGAGAAGGAGGAGTGCCCTTTTATAAGAGGGGTGAGGGGCACCTTTGTAAAAGCTAGAAATATTAATTTATAATAAATTTATATTCGGTTTCTAATGGCTCCAAAGTTGATTATTCAAAGGTTAAGGTGGGTATAGGTCGAAAACCACTCAAACAATAGAATTTAGACAGGTTTGGGTACTTATATTAACCTTATCTTTAAGTATTAACTCTAAGTTAATTAGTTTCACTTTTACAATGTCTCTTTGTATTTTTATATAATATGGTTAATAAACTTACTACATACATCCAAGAGACCCCCAATTGGTCCATTAATGAGGAACCTATCATGATATAAGTATCTTGGACGAACCTTAGATTTTTAGGAATTTAATATCAATTACTAATATAATATTTGTTTTAAGAACTCTTTTATGTCAATTTTGACACTATTCAATAGTTGATTTTTGTGAAACTCATAACAGATTTATTAATTCGAAAAAAGTCAATTATATCAATACTAATATATCATATTATCCTAGAAAATTAGTTTAATTCATTAAAAGTTTCATATTATATTTATTTGGGTATTTATAATATCAACTATTTTAATTTTTCACTATTATAGTAATTACTGCATCATCATTTCGTGATAAATAAAATATATTATTTAATGTCTAAAAATTATAAATAAAATATCATTATGTAGGAAATATTTTTATCTTTCTTAGGAATATTTATAATCTAAAATCCAACATATATAACCCTATGTAACAATTCGTTTGCTAAAAGATATATGCTTGTGTCATTTTTGTATTCATTTTAACTTAATTAAAATAAAGTGTCATTATCACTTACAAGTGGATCCATGGGGTCCTAAAATCGACCCAAAGATGCCCATGGTTGACCATGTATCAACCAATAGGGTTAAGACACGTTTTAGGGTAATTTAGTATTATTATAATATTATTTTTTAACCCTTATTTACCGGATTTACCCTTAACCATGGTAAATAAAATATTTACCGCAGTAATTATTCAAAATGTCTAAAAATAAATGTTACCTATTTACAAAATTTGAACATCCTGATTCCAAGTATGGAATCCATTTTCCTAAATTCAAAACACAGAAGTGGAAGAAATTAATTTAAAATTAATTCCCGCTGTCAAAACAAAAAGCGTGTTTTTAAGAGATAATTACTATCAAAAGATTGACACTTGTTTATGTTCGGTTTAATTGTAAAATTTTGTCCAATGACCAACATTATATTAAATGGTAAAAATATATTATAAATATACTTTAAAACCACTCAAATTCATAATTTATCACTATTAATTATTTTTATTAAAAAAGTTGTTTTTAATTAAAATTTAGTAATTTTCACTATTCATCAAAATATGAAAGTTATCCGAAAAGTACCAAAATTTCACCTTAGGCTAAATTCGATACTCCGAATCCAAAAATGAAGTCCATTTTGAGAGATAAAATTTCTAAAATTTTAAAAGGTAGGTATTACTATTCATAACGGATAGTTTGATTGGTTGTGGTGTGTTAGAACTTGAAGTTGCGTACAACACACGCTACTGTATTATTCAAAAGAAAGAGTACCGTGGAAGCTTGGGATGTTTCATTTTAAATTTTTTTGATGTCTCCATTTAGTAAAAAAGTTTAAAATATTGTATTTAAAAAGGTTTCACTATTAAAAGTTGATAAAAGTGCAATACTGAAAATGAATCTGTTCTTGCATTATGTCTAAGAAACTCATAATATGGATTCTAAAATTATAAGGATTATATAAAGTTTAAAATTTAGTTAATACTATTCATAACCTCTTTTGAATTGTTTTTTTTTTGGTAAGTCATGGTGTGATTGAACTCGGTGTTGCGTGTAGTGCAAGTTATTGAATTATTTTGAAGAAACAAACACACTATGAATTCTTGGGGTGTTACATTCTCCCCTCCTTCAATAAATTGCGTCCTCGCAATTTGAAATTGTTCTTCGAAAATAAAAGGTTGATAATAGAAAATATATTTGTGGGAAAACCCACATCGGAAATTGGGTTATTAAAATTTAGTCTTAATATGAGGAAAAGAGAAATCAAAGGGTCACCACCAAATTATGATCTCGATTAGGAGAACATTAGTGGCAATTAGAGACATATAATTGGAGGAAAAACGTAAATATTTATAGGTAGTGATTGAGGTCATCAATCACAAACGAGTGTAAAATTGAGGTCCTTAAACTCATCAATCTATGATGATTTGAAGTACCATCGGTTCAATAAAACATAGGGTATTAGGATAACACATTTTGACGTTTCAAAATATCTTAGTTGAAATCCCACATCGAAAAAAGAATTAATGAGGCCTCTATTTAAAATAAAGAGTGGAAAGTATGAAGATTACCGAAAATAACTCATACCAGGGTTCCATGTAGGAAAATATGGATATGGAAGAGAAATCTAACCATCAATTATCTGATGGAGAGTGGTAGAGAACATGGCTATGAAAAGGCCAACAATCCCAAAGCCATAAATTAGTGATGATTTAAGGTACCATCTAGGACAACATTTTTGTTCTAAGTTCCTTTTCTTAATGTTGAGGAATTTATTTATGAGATTGGCTAAGATCATAAAGAGATATACTTACTTTATAATTAGAGTTTTGTCCATTAATAAATTTCTACCACAAACTCATCTTTCACTCGTAAAAAAAATTCAATTTATACTATTCGTACAGGGTTCCAGAATAAACGAATTTATAATTCATCTACCAGATCTTTTAAAAAAACTACATTATTTAATCCAGGACATCTCTTGGGCCAGTGGTAGGTGATACACCCTTGTCGCCCTTCGGTTGCGGGTTCAAGTCTCGCGGCCTTGCCGGACGCGACGGGTTGCCGCCCGACCTCCGGGTTGTCCTTTTATGGCAATCCAAAATTAATCTCAAACTAGAATTTATCCAAAATATTTCTGACCAAACTCACAGTCCAACATTTATAAGGAAGTTAAACATAATGTAGATCCTTTTTACCATGTAATAGCATATGAAAACCTTCATCATGTATTCTTTTAATACACTGAAACATCCTGAATTACCATAATCCATATTGATTACATTCATGCTCCCTTATTTCATATAGAATGCTGGATATACCTCATCAATCCAAAAATGTTTTAAACCCCAACAATAATGGAATATATAGATCATTAATCAGTTCCAAGGTAGTCAAGAATATCCAATATAATTTATCCAAAACAATCATGTATTATTCCAAAATCACTAACTCGGTATCAGAACTATATTATGGTTTATCATTCTCTCAACCATATATTTTCCAAAAATTTATCCTGCTGTTGAGTCACCTTTCTTTGTTCCACACAATCTCAAGTCCTTAATGAAATAGTACTGCAGTACAATCCTTATATACTCCATAATTATTATAACAAGTACACTGTTGATACAACACTCAATTGACATAATCAACATAAGAACTCTAATCATTCCTCTTCATCTGTGGTAGTATCATAACTTGATTATTATCCAATAACATCATTTGCGGCATATTCTGATGACTGGGACATAGGTTCGTGTAGTGTCCAAACTCCTTGAAAATGAAGAATTGTACATTTGAAACCATTTTCTTACCCTTTTAGTCACGTACTTTGTGCCATTTTCCTCCACCCTTATAACAAACTCCCATTCCTTTCAGACAAGTTCCAGGGTGTTTCTTCCCACAGTTATCACATATGGGAAAATTCTTCTTTTCCCTCTTCCCTTTACCCATCTTTCTCTCTTCCATCCTTTTCTTCTCTTGCTTCCCTTCAAAGCCATAGGACTCAGTAAACTCTTTACTTTTATTATCAACACATGATATTATTTCTTCATATGATGATAATAAATGGGTGACTATTTCTCTTATAAATTCTGGCTTAAGGCCATGAAAGATATGATCCTTCTTTCTCTTTGGATCATGTGCATTGATGGAGTTCTCATTCCTTCTACTGGGCGCCATTTCTAAACAATGACATACACTAGATTAGTTTATGAATAACAATACCTAATACCAAACATGTAAGACACATAACATAAATTAAATAGTTTATGGATATAATCCGTAATCATATAAATTTCTCCTTTGAGGAAGTAAATCCACATAAACCCTTCTAAATGGTTTGTAAAGAAAATGAGAATTATCCTAAGCATATCCCCCGGGAGTGTCGTAACCAAGAGTGCAGCAAGGCCCGTTGTCATGCACCAGTTCCTGTTCGAGTCTAGCTCAAAGCGGTGTTTTCGGGTTTTACCCCTAGGTACATCTGTGCTAGAGCCGCCTCTACCTGCTCGTGTCCAGACAGGGATGTATTGCTCGGAAAACTCACAAAATCTCTACAATACCAAAATTCTAGGAAGTTCTTCTATACTAATCCTCAAAGTTCATCTTAGGTCTATGTGGTCTAATCATAGTTTATCTAAATCTAGCTTCCAAGGTTTGTACTAAACTTCCTCTGATACCAACTGTAACGCCCCGACCCTAGTTACCCAGAGTCGGTGCATTATTACATAACATTGGCATGATCACAAGAAAGATCAAATCTCGAAAGACCGATTGGTTTAGTAGCCTTGGAAACACTAGATATATTCATAAGTTTTACATTACATCATAAAATGAAAAACTACTACAAAAACATAATGTCTCCACAGTCCACACTATTATCCCCTCATAATATCCCTACAGGTCATTCATAACTTACTTCTTCACATCCTGGGGAAAATAAACATAGAAAAGAGGTGAGCTCAAATGCCCAGTAAGGATAACAATATAGAGGAACATTCAAAATAAGCATAAACATTTAAGGCAATGCATTACTAAAACAAAATCCTTTTAAACTTGAACTTCAACATAGTATGGAAAAAGTAAAATGAAATAATGCCATTTACTTATTCACATGGATATTCTACTAATCGAATAATCACATGCAAAATCAATAACCACTTTCATAATGATGGAATTCATAATGCTAAACTTTAATTTCTTTTCAAGGCCTTGTCCCAAGACCTTGGGGCTAACTGTAACCAGAACCCAACCCGGAGTGCCTCTAATAACCGGACACCAACCCGGAGTGCCTCTAATAACCGGACACCAACCCGGAGTGCCTCTAATAACCGGAGACCAAACCGGAGGGCTTACTTCTACTAGTCCCTAACCTGGAGGGATTACTTTTACCAGTCCCCAACCTGGAGGGCTTACTTTAACCAGTCCCCAACCTGGAGGGCTTACTTTAACCAGTCCCCAACCTGGAACATACTTGTCCAACACATTCATATGAAGTAAAGGTTGAAATATAACATAAACATTCTTATTGGAACTAGCATACGAAATGTCAATACTTTACTCATAAACCATGAATGCTATATAAATGACACATCTACATTCAAACATATCACAAAACTTCATTACAATATGGAAGTTTTATATCATAATAAATCAACTTCAAATAATCTTAAAATCCATCAAAGGATGTTGACATAGATGAAAATCTTTTTTTAAATTATTGAGAGAAATATCCCTTTTTCATGAAAACATTTTAATGTTACACAATTTAGAAAGTAAGGCATTTAAATACATTTTTGAATCAAAGTTTCCCATACCACTTTGAAACTTTTGAATGGAATTACCACTTTTAAAACATTCATTTTCATATGAATAAATCCTTACAAACCATTTTGAAAACATGGAAATAAATGAGGTTGATTTAGAAGAATAAATATTTAAAACATTTAAAATGTTGTTTTAGTAAAAGTTCCCTTAGAAATAATCCCTTTGAAAACTCTTTTATGAAATATGGACATGGATAGTAAATATGTCCATTTAGATACTTACGTAAAGACAACCTCGGATATTAAAGAGATTGTGAAGTAAACCCTTATCAATTTGGTATCTTATGAAACATACAACCCATGAAAGAGGTATCATACAATGAAAATGTAAATACACATAAGTTAAAGTGTATTACACAAAGAATACAATTATTGGAAGTACATACACCACACAAAAGATAATAGTGGAAATATGGCATGAATCTCACGGAAATAAAGAGTGAGATGAAAACCCCTTACCACGTTAATCAACTGATTCGTATGGCCAAAAGTTAATAACCACCAAATTATTTACAGAATAACATGAATATAAAGATAATCATGATAATATATATCAAATTCCAGTACACAATACACCACTTTCAATAATTTAGTGGCGAATAATGGAAATCTCACGGAATTGAATGTGAGATAAGAAAATCCATTACCTTGTACTTTTACTTGGTTGGGGTAGGTTAACCTCTTGTATAATGGTGAAATAATTGTTATTAAATTATACAATAATCATATACATTAATATGATATCATATATGATCTTTTAATATTGATTTGATAATAATATCTTAGTATTATCGTTGTTTCGGGTGTTAACTTACTTGTTTTCTTTTATATGTTTTGTTACATAAGCCATGTTCGAAATGGATAGGTTGTATATTATTCATATCCAGAATGATATCAAGTCCTTAAACATCATTTTTAAATCATCAAATGATAATTATACTTTAATGGATACGATGGAGAATGAATCTCATCGCGTTCGTGGAGACGGTAGTCCGTACGTACGCACGAGCGACAATATCATTCTTTTGATATTAAAATAATATATAAATGGTTGTTATATCATATATACAGAATAATTAACATGTTTTATTTATTATTGACATGAGTTACATATCATTATTATACCCATCCAAATAATAATATATTGAATAACAATTACACCACGACGTGGAGACGGTAAGTCGTACGTACGCACGTATGGTGACATGTTATTCAAAGGGTGGATAGAATACTGAATATGGTTGTACCATATTTATAATAACATCACAGTATATGTGAGATACTGGAGTTATTATTTTAGAATGGTAACAAAAAAGGAAGAAGAAGTGGAAGAAGAAATGAACTTCGAAAAGGGTGGTGAAATCATTACCTCTTCTTCGGGTTCTTCCTTTTGATTTGATCAAAAGGGCTCCTTAGGTTGGCTTTCTGATAAAACTAAGGCCCCTAGGTTGCGGTGAGGGAAGTTGGGAGAGTATTTGGGCAGAGTTTGTCCAAACCAAAAGGCTTTTAAGGTGTGAATAAATGAGGAGGAGTGCCCTTTTATAAGAGGGGTGAGGGGCACCTTTGGAAAAGCTAGAAATATTAATTTATAATAAATTCATATTCGGTTTCAAATGGCTCCAAAGTTGATTATTCAAAGGTTAAGGTGGGGATAGGTCTAAAACCACTCAACCAATAGAATTTAGACAGGTTTGGGTACTTATATTAACCTTATCTTTAAGTATTAATTCTAAGTTAATTAGTTTCACTTTTACAATGTCTCTTTGTATTTTTATATAATATGGTTAATAAACTTACTACATACATCCAAGAGACCCCCAAGTGGTACATTAATGAGGAACCTATCATGATATAAGTCTCTTGGACGAACCTTAGATTTTTAGGAATTTAATATCAATTACTAATATAATATTTGTTTTAAGAACTCTTTTATGTCAATTTTGACACTATTCAATAGTTGATTTTTGTGAAACTCATAACAGATTTATTAATTAGAAAAAAGTCAATTATATCAATACTAATATATCATATTATCCTAGAAAATTAGTTTAATTCATTAAAAGTTTCATATTATATTTATTTGGGTATTTATAATATCAACTATTTTAATTTTTCACTATTATAGTAATTACTGCATCATCATTTCGTGATAAATAAAATATATTATTTAATGTCTAAAAATTATAAATAAAATATCATTATGTAGGAAATATTTTTATCCTTCTTAGGAATATTTATAATCTAAAATCCAACATATATAACCCTATGTAACAATTCGTTTTCTAAAAGATATATGCTTGTGTCATTTTTGTATTCATTTTAACTTAATTAAAATAAAGTGTCATTATCACTTACAAGTGGATCCATGGGGTCCCAAAATCGACCCAAAGATGCCCATGGTTGACCATGTATCAACCAATAGGGTTAAGACACGTTTTAGGGTAATTTAGTATTATTATAATATTATTTTTTAACCCTTATTTACCGGATTTACCCTTAACCATGGTAAATAAAATATTTACCGCATTAATTATTCAAAATGTCTAAAAATAAAAGTTACCTATTTACAAAATTTGAACATCCTGATTCCAAGTATGGAATCCATTTTCCTAAATTCAAAACACAGAAGTGGCAGAAATTAATTTAAAATTAATTCCCGCTGTCAAAACAAAAAGCGTGTTTTTAAGAGATAATTACTATCAAAAGATTGACACTTGTTTATGTTCGGTTTAATTGTAAAATTTTGTCCAATGACCAACATTATATTAAATGGTAAAAATATATTATAAATATACTTTAAAACCACTCAAATTCATAATTTATCACTATTAATTATTTTTATTAAAAAAGTTGTTTTTAATTAAAATTTAGTAATTTTCACTATTCATCAAAATATGAAAGTTATCCGAAAAGTACCAAAATTTCACCTTAGGCTAAATTCGATACTCCGAATCCAAAAATGAAGTCCATTTTGAGAGATAAAATTTCTAAAATTTTAAAAGGTAGGTATTACTATTCATAACGGATAGTTTGATTGGTTGTGGTGTGTTAGAACTTGAAGTTGCGTACAACACACGCTACTGTATTATTCAAAAGAAAGAGTACCGTGGAAGCTTGGGATGTTTCATTTTAAATTTTTTTGATGTCTCCATTTAGTAAAAAAGTTTAAAATATTGTATTTAAAAAGGTTTCACTATTAAAAGTTGATAAAAGGGCAATACTGAAAATGAATCTGTTCTTGCATTATGTCTAAGAAACTCATAATATGGATTCTAAAATTATAAGGATTATATAAAGTTTAAAATTTAGTTAATACTATTCATAACCTCTTTTGAATTGATTTTTTTTGGTAAGTCATGGTGTGATTGAACTCGGTGTTGCGTGTAGTGCAAGTTATTGAATTATTTTGAAGAAATAACACAATATGAATTTTTGGGGTGTTACATAACCCCATTATTATAAGGATTGATTTATAAAATTCATGGGAATCGTTGATATTGTAGAGACTCTAGAAGAATTGATAGTGAAATTGGATGCTTATATGCTTCAAAGAATAGTTAGAAGATGGTGTAACATCATGAACCCGACTGGGAGGATAGAGTTTCTTATGTCAAAAAAATTAAAATAACTTTATATTGGAGATTTATTAAATGATATATAGAATTTATAATTAACCCATGGGTTTATGAAGCTTCAATTTAGTATAATGTCAGTGGATACTTATTAATATATTTTTAATGGAGTCGCTTAATTTTCCTCCACTTTGGTACAAAATGATGTAACACCATGAGATTTTAAAAGAGTAAAATATTGTTTTATAAGATATATGACATTAAAAACCAATATTATAAGATAATGTAACACCATTATAATTTAAGATATATTTCATTTCAATTCAATTAAATCTCTTTAATATCTTGTGGAACACACAACCTGAGACAAAATAAACCATAATATAGTATACCATTATAACCTAGTCACTAAATTGGTGGGTATAAGTAATAATAACTAAATTATAAAAGTTACTTGGTTTAAATATTTATAAAATCAATTTAATGAATATCTATTTATTATATATAAAATAATAATCATTTGAAAAAAATCATTCTAAAACCCATATTTTATAAAAATAGATGTTTATTCACACTTTGTGCACATAATTTAATGTTAATTGTTTTTAAAAAATAAAATTATTTTTTAAATCTACTTGTAAAAATTATCTTTGGGTGATTTATGGAGATTTTTCTTATAATATTAATTAGTTGATGAATAAAATGAAAAATAATATTTTAAATTTTATTTAATGAAAAATCACATAAATTATATAACATTGTAATTAATTTTTGTCATTGTAATGAATTTAATTTTTAATGTTAATATTAAAAATTTCTATGCTTTTGAAAAATTATTTTTTGAAAAACCATTTTTATGTTAGATTTAAGTCATTAATATTGAAACAAATTCATCCAATTTAGTGATTTTAATTAGATAAAATAGATTCAATATTTTCATAAATATTAATATATAAAATTAAAATAAATTATCCTGATTAAGGTTAAAAACAAATTTGGGCGTTAAATGAAACTAAGTTAAAATTAATTTCACATGCACATATGTTTTTAATTAATAAATTTATTTTAATTTTAATAATATTTTGGTAAAAAATATATACAAAGGCTCATTTTTTAATAAATTATAAATTTCCTCAAAAAAAGATTCATGTTACCGTTGGGAAAACAAAATTGGAAAAAATATATAATCTTAAAGGATAATTTATAACATGTTTTAAACATTTTTTATTTGTGGTATAGGTGTTTATAGACCATATAATATCTCAAATACATTGTTTATAAATTTTCATGGCACTTGGGGTGAGATTTACTTTACATTATTGAATAGTTTTTTGTATTTTCAAAAAATATACTCCTCCTTAGTTATAAAATGTCACTCACTACCCTCACTTATGCACACATCTCAATCACTTTTTCATTAAAAGAACCTACCAAAATACATCTAAAACATCCTTATACACATTTAGAAGAATTTAGTCCTCCCAAAATAAAAAACCTTGGTTCCTTAATAAGGGATCTGTAGGAGGTTTCCCTAAGATATAAAAATTTTCTTCACTAAGACCATTCTCTTTCATTCTTATTTCACAACCATCAATTACATATTAATAAGTAAAATACAATGAAAAAATAATATACCATATAATTATATGTTATTATGGTTATGGTTTAATATTTATCCATATCCACTTCTTTAAAATGGGAAATGAAATTAATAATATTGCGTACAGTGGTCTACCACCTCACGAATTCTAGTAACTCATTTCCCATCAACACTCTTCATGGTTGGATATAATAATGGATATAATATATATACATAATATTTATAATATAATTATACATATGGATATATAATATTACATATATAATGTTACATTATATTCTGTTTAAATACAATAACGCTGATCATGTGTACAACAGACTATAGCCTTGCATAGCGATGTCATTCATTTTTCACTTATGATTTACATGGAGTGTAATAGAGGCATATTATATGAATATATGTGATATATATGAGTTGATATCAATTATTTGAAACTTATATATCATATAATTCCTTACTCTTTCACCTATTAATGTAATTCTTTCATCGCTTGTGGGTACATACGACCAACCATCTCTAAGAAGTGATTCGATTCATTTTCTTTGTCCAATTATTAGGAATGTTTATAAGGATGTACATAATAAATAAAAATAATATTTATAATATTTATATAATTATATATATCATGGAAATATATCTTATTTACTAGAATTTAAACTTTCATGAAACATCACACATGTTAAAAAAAGAAAATTAACACTCGAAATAATGAAAATAATAAAATATTATTAACAAACAGGCGGTAAAATCATATAAATGGATCATATATGGGATGATATATATCATTATGGGTGCTAATATACTTATAATAATCCTATATTTTTTATAATGGAGGTTTAGAAGCATACAAATAAAGGAAAAATTAATGGAAGTGTTTCTCATCTCACTTTCTCTTTCGTGAGACTTATGCCATATTCACCACATATTCCATTGTGTGGTGTATATAATTACCATTTTTATATGTTATATAATTAATCTTTTTATACTAATAGATATCATGGATTTATTTTTTTCTATTTATTTCATGGGTATTATAATTCAGTAGTCATCAATGTGGTTGGGGTTTATTTCATAATATCATCGTTATTTGGGATTAATTGTATTTTAGATTCTCATGGGGGATTATGTTGTATTTATATCATAAAACCAATATATTTATTAATCCTATTTCTATTAATGATTTTTCAAGTAATATTATCATTTTATAATCTTTTTTACAAAAAAATGGAAGTTTTTTTAAAGAAAAATCAACTTTATTTCTCTCTTCCATAAAAAGTCCTTATTTTAATCCATTTTTAAAAAAATTATTTTGATAATAGATGATAACATTATCTGTATTATTTATTAAATAATTTTTCCCCTGATTTAATTGCTAAAGAAACATAGTGTAATCTTTATATCATTTTAAAACAAATCTCATTTCGATTTAAAAAAATGTGAATGGAATATATGTTTTACTATGATAAACATGAATAGAAATTTACATTTCCATGAAAAAGAAATGGTTAAAACATATTTTAAATGTTTTAAAAGGTTATTTTCAAATAAAGTTTTTTTGAATATATTTTTTTAATTTTTTATTGTCAAAATATTTTCAAAGTGAAAAGGTTATTTTCCTCAAAATTGTTTTATGAAATTTTATGGAATTTTTTTGAGAATGGAATCAAAAATTTATTTTAATTGTGATTAATATGAGGAATGATGTATTGATATCATCTGTATTACTTATTAGGATGGTTTATGATAATTTTGTCTTAGGATGTGAAATTTTATTATCATCCATCATTTTACTTCGAATGGTTTATGATTATGTTTATTTGATTGGGGTAAGTATTAATATTTTTGTATGTTAGATTTTCAATATGGTTTTTATATTGATTATGTTTCCCCACTTTCATATGAGGAATTTAGTGTAATTTTTATGTTATGTGTGTGACTAATTATTGATATCTCTTCTATGCATTGAAAGGTCTCAAGGGAAAAATCAGTTTGCAAAATTAGATTGTTAAATATTCTGAAGATTTAAATTGTCTTGTGAAAGGTCTTGAAATTATGTTGTAGATGTTTAGTATTATGAATTCTCTCATTATGAGATATTATATTGATGTTCTATGTGATTATATAATTAGTTATAAATTCCCAAGATAATTTTCAAAATTATGTGATTATTTATAGGGAATTATTATATAATTATTTATTCCTACCATATTATGCTCAAGTTATTGATTATATGACATGTATTACAGTTATTTAACATTACATATTGATTATTATTTATTTATTCAATAAATATATAGTACTGAAACCCTCACTAATAATTTTTGATCATCCATTTATTATGTTTCATTTTCTATAGGATATCGAGAAGTTTTTTCAGATTGATATATAGGGAAATGCTATAGGGAAATAATTTATTCTCAAAGAAGACACTTTGTGTATTTTATGTTTTCAATTGTAATAGGAATTTAAATTATGTGTCTAGTTTACCAAGACTACTAAAATAATAGTTCCTTATGGATAATATTCCATGAATATCATACCAATGTAATAAAGTAGATACTGGCTCTGGCTTACTAGATGTGGGGTTTTTATAGTTGTTATTAGAATAATTTTAGTAGAAACTTTGGAAACTACATTCAGGAGAAAACATATTTAGGAAATAAGAGTAAGATTTAATTTGAGGGTATGTAGAGAATAGCATCCTAATGTTTTGGTGAGGAATATATTACATGGTTTGCATAGAAATACATCCTTTTCTGGATAGTACAGGTGGAATATTGACCATTTATTTAATGATATTACACTAATTCTTCAAATGACAGTAGTCTCTTAAACCTTTATATTATACGAGGACATTGTATTATGTGATAAAAATGGAGAGAATGAATTATATTGGTCACATGGGTATTATATCACACCTAGTTTTATACTCCCTAGAGATATTCTTTGGATATTTCACATTTCATTTACAAACCATTAGTATGGATTTGAAAAATATTTCTATGATTTGAACACTTTCCCAAAGAAACCATGGTTATGTTTATGAGAGTATCCATGTATAAATTTTAAATTTATGTTATTTATTTATCTAGTTTTGAAATTATATATTATGTTTCTTAATTTTATTGTCAAATAGAGTGTGTACCATAGTTTAGAAATGGACCCTACAGAATGATGAAATCCATATCAATTCAAATACGCCATATAGGGATTACAATATTTGGTAAGATAATGAAGTTGGAGAAGGATATATAGCTTGAACTGATATAATTATAACCATATTGGTGAAACTGAGTCAGGTTATGAGAAATAATATTACTCATATGGAGCAGCCTTCTGATCTACCATGTAGTGTAACAATGTTAGCCCTCTTTATGCATCTGAAACCTAAATCATTAAATAGGACTAAAAATCCATTTTTTGTGGATAAATGGATAATTTACTTAGAGAAAATATTTCATTTTATGTAATTAGTTAATAGGATAATGATTTCATGGTATTTTATCATCCCTTATGGGATGTGGATCCATGGTGGCCATTGATTCGAAACACTATTGGTGAGGAAGAAATACCAATCATGGAATATAATGATTTTTAATTAGTCTTATAGAAAAGTATATTCCTCATGAACAACTAGTGGATATGGAGACACTATTTATGAATCTCATAAAAAAGGTAAGTAAAAATGTTGAAAAGTATCAATTAAAATTTACAAGGATAGAAAGGCACAATACATACTATGTATGTAATAAAAATTGAAAGATTGAAAATTTATTTAATGGGATTAGACAAATTAATTGATGGTAACATGTCTCCTAGAAATTCCTATTATATGAGGACAAAATATCATGTCCTATAAAGATAGATAAATAATTCACCACATCATATGGAATAGAAGGGAATCAATAGAAGAATAGGATGTAAGAGTAAAAGAAAGATTAAGGGAAGAAGGGAAATTTGGATTTCCCCAATGTGATAATAGAGGAAAGAAAAACACTAGTACATTATTGAAGGTAACATGATTTTTTAAATGTCTAAAGAGAAAGGACACCATAATCATGGTTTAAATGGAAATAAATAAGCATATAATGTTTAATACTCTATTTGTAAGGATATAGGGCACTATGAAAATGAATTCCCCAAACATCATGGGAATGTATCTCATAAGAAGCTAAGGGATCAAGGTCATGATTATGATATTTGTATTGATTACGTTGAATGATTAATGTTATTGGGTATTTATATTCATGAATTATGTCATATGAGTATTTTATAAATGATATTTTGGTTATAATAATTATCAAATATTGTACTATAGAACTTTTTTTAAGGATTTCAAATAATATATTTAATGAAACCAATGATCAAGAAAAGTGATTTAGTGGAAAATTGAACTTCCTAGAAAACACATTATTAAGGTAAGATAATAATTAATATGTAATAAATTTTGAGATAATAATTATAAATATATGTTTATGGGATAGAATTATTGGCCTTGAAATTGTTTAATGATTTACGGGTTAAAGTTGTCTTTGTTGTAGTTTACTACATGTTTATATTTATAGTATATATTCGACTACATGAGATTTTATTTTTGGAAGCATGCATATTTTAATAAATATTTTATGGTGATAAATATATTCACATACTTTCAATGTGACATTAAGACCCATATTATATTTTTAGGGAATATAATTTTGATTTAGTGAGATCCCTTCTAAATCTTTGTACATTGTTGAGTCAAACATATTTTGGAAGTGTATTAAGGTTAAAAATTTATGAAATGTATTATGTTTAATTATGGGAGATACTATTTTTTTATTATATATTAATGTATTATATTGGAAAACATATGATAACGATTTCGATTTTAGAAAATTATTAAAGACATGAGGAAAAAAATTTCACTATCGTATAGATCCTTAGAACCATTAAAATTCAATTTGTGTCCTTCTGGAATAAAAAATATTTTTTGTATATTAATTTAACGAAGTAATTTATGAAGTTGAAATTTATCAGATCACAACCAATGGATTAAATTATTCTTATTAGAAAAGAATATATTAAGTATGTATATTCTTAGTCAGTAAAAGAATTCCCTCTCTTTAATAAAAATATATTGAAAGAAAAATGTAATCATATTAATTTCATATCCAATGAATAAAATAGTCTTTTAAATCATAATATATTTATGGTTTTTAGGCCATTAAATTTTTATTGTTCATTCATTTTATTATGATCAATGATCTCTATTACCCTCCATAATTATTTATTATTTAAATCCTTATAATTATTATTACACCCAACCAATTTTTTCCTACTTGGAAACCTAGTAATGTGTTAGTCTAGATAAACTCAATTATTCCATTTATATCTTATAAATATTATGTTTTATTATCCCTTTTTCCAATTTGGTATTTTAAAAAAGGCATTTGGAAATGTAAAACCTGTAATTACTGAGGTAAAAATAAAATTGTGAGAACAAAATTTATTTAAGTAGGGTAGAATGTACCACCCTCATATTTTAAAAAAGGAAAATCATGTTTTATACCATATATTACATGAAACACCAAGATTAGAAGATAATTTAACACTATGGTACTTTTTAATTTATTTATTTTTAAATTAATTCAATCTCTTGGAATGTTTGTAGAACACACAATCTCGAGACTAAATAAACAATAATATATTAAACCATTGTAACCTACCCATTAAATAAGTAGGTATGAATAATAATAAGTAAATATTTAAAATTAAATTATTTACACATTTATAAAATAAATTTAATTGATATCTAGTGATTTTATATCAAAAAATAATAATCTTTTGAATAAAAAAGAAATGTTTTATGAAAACATCGTTTTTTGAAAATGGTTTGTTAGTGGTGCTTTAGGCTCATAATTTAAAATTAAATTTTAACACTTTTAGAAAATTTATTCAAAAAAATAAAATTATTTTTTCAAATTTACATGTAAAAATTATACTTGGCTAAATTTTTGAAAAGTTTCAAAAAATAATAAATTTTTAATGAATAAAGAATATACTGATTTTTATTGATAACTTCAAGTTCATTTAAAAAATTTTAAAAGTTAAATAATATTTTTATTTTTTATTAAAGAAAATTAGTTAAATTATATTAAATTATAACTAATTTAGGTTCTTAGAATCAATTTAATTTGGAATTATAATATTAAAACTTTCTATACGTTTGAGAAATTTTATTTGGAGAACCTCTTTTTCATCTCATTTATTGGATTATTATTAAATATAATTATAGAACTTATATTATTTTAATTTAAAAAATATATTCCATTTTTGGATTAGGAAAAATTTATGTTATATAATAAGATCCAATTAATTTTCTCTCCTTAATATTAATAAAAAATAAAAAATAGTTGTCGCAATTAAGGCTACAATGGGGTTTTGCACGTTACATGCCCTTGTATTGAAATTATTATTTCATGAATAATTAAATTTTATTTAATAAGTTATATTTAACATTTATAATAATTTTATTCATATTATATAATTAGTATAATTATAATTTTAGTATTAAAGGCTAATTTACTGAGGTAAATAAATTGATACAAGTTATAGAGGTGAAAACTAAAATGATAATATGAAGTAAAATTAAAGCATAAAGATTAATATTTTTAAAAATGTTTGTTATATTAAAGTGGTGTGTTTTGACAAAATCATCCCTAAAATACATTATTTATTAATTTTGAAGGTTTTTGGTTTGAGATTTACGTCCCATTATTGAATAGTTTTTTGGATTTACAAAAAATGACACTCCTCCTCAATTATAAAAGGGAACTCACTACTCTCACTTCTTCACACCTATTAATAAAAGTGGTTTTAAAAAAATGATTAAATCCCTCAAAAATATACATATTCCCATTCTAGATCAATCAATATTCCCCAAAGTCCAACCCTAAGGTCCTTAAGGAGGGATCTGTAGGAAGTATCTCCTCAAGAATGTAATTGTCTTTACTCAGCTCTTTATCATTAATTATTCTTATACCATCATAACTATGACTTAATAATTAAAATATTAAGACCATAATTTAAACCATATTCCTAGATGTTGTTATTTTTATGGAATAATATTTATCCACCTCCAATTCATCATGTTGGAAACTAAATCATCAATCATGTGTACAGAGACTACCACCTTGGGAACAAATGAAACTTGTTTTCCATCAAACCTTATCACGGTTGAATATAATATTGAATTTAATGTATATATAAAATATTTAATATGTTATTATACTTCTTGAGTTATAATATCACATATATCTTCTTACATTCCATTGAATTTTAATATGATAACGACACTCAGATGTGTGACGAACTACGACCTCACGATGCGATGCAATTCTTTTTTCACATACAAATCACAAAGAATTTTATTGGGGTAAATTTAATAAATATATATATAATATATATTTCATGATATAAATTATTTTAAATTAATATATGAAACACTTATTTTCCCTTCCACCCATTAATGGAATGATATCGTTTCTTGTGTGTGCGTACATTCTACTGTCTCCATGAATCGTTTGATCCATATTCTATGTCCAATTTAAAAGAATAGTTTAAAGGATTAATCTAATGAAAAATAATAATATTTTTATAATTAATATAATTATAAATTTTATCTAATGATATCCTATTTAAATTAACCCAAACTACCATGACAAAACGCACATGAGGAAAGAGGAAAAATAACAACTGAAACAATGAAAATAATGAAATATTTTTAATAAACTGGTGGTAAAATGTTATAAGAGGATCATATATGGTATGATATATATTACTATTAATCTTTAATATATGTCTAATAAAACTATATTTATTACATAATAGGATCATACAATTAAGAAAGAAGTTAAACTTGTGGTAAGTGTTTCTCATCACACATTTTCTTCAATAATACATATACCTTATTAATCACTTAATATTTTTTTGGTGTATATAATACCCCTTTTGATATATTATATAATTAATATATTTATTTTTATTGTATTTAAAGTCTCATTTTATATTATTTTGTTCATGATAATTATTATCCTAAAGTAGCCAATGTTGTTAGGGTTTATTTTACAATCACATCATTATTCAGGATTACTTATGTTTAAGTATCCCTTTGGGATATTTTTTTTATAATTATATCATATAACCATTATATTTTATTACATATAGTCATTCACAAACTTTTCATGTAATATTATCATTCTTAACTCTTTGGTACTTAAATTTTTTGATATTTTTTACGAAAATTCTACTTTATTTCTCCCTTCGACCAAAAATCCATTTCTCTTCCAATACCATGTATTATAATTTTTTTCAAAAATAATTTTAATATTCTCCAAATGATTTATTAATGAAAAATTTACCCATTTTTTACTTCTTTATAAATTGTTTTTATAGTAATATTCATTCAATTTTCCAAATAATTTTTGTTTGAATTTTTCTAAAATGTGGAAGGAATCATTGTTTTAACGTTTACAGCTTAAATGTAACTTTCTATAGTCATTAAAACACAATTTATTAAAAACTATTTTACAAGTTACTAAATTTTATTTTCAAATAAATTTATTTTAAACATATTTTGATACCTTTTTTATAAAAAAAATTAAAGGTGAAAAGATTATTTTCCTCAAAATCGATTTCAATGAAAATTTTAGGGTATTTCTATTTATCAATGATATCAATAATTTATTTTAAATATGATACAATTTGTGTATGTTGTATTGATATCATCCATATTCTTTCATTATTTTTTTAGGATAAATTAGGCTGGGAATGTATAATTTTTTTACCATTCACCATATAACATTAGATGGTTTATGAATATTTTTATTTTATTGGGGTATGTATTAACATTCTGTATAATAGTTTTTCAAAATGAAGGTTTATTTTTATTATATTTTATCCCATTAATATTAGTAATTTGTTGGAATTATTATGTTACAAGCGAGTACACGTTATATATATACCCTAGATGCATCAAAAGTACTAATTAGAGAAATTATTTTTCCAAATTATGTGGGTTCTACCAATAGATTTAATGTGACTTGTGATAGGTTTTGATTTTCAGTTTCATATATCTATATTTATGAATTCCCTAATTATGAGAGTATTTATTGATGTTCCATGTGATTATTCTACTAATTATAATATCATTGGTTTTGTTTCAAGAACATGTGATTATTTATTTGAAATTATTTTATCATTATTTGTTACTTCAAAATTACTCTAAAGTAATTGATTAAATGGAATTTTTTAATTATTTACCATTCTATATAGATCATGATTGTTTTTTCAAAAGTTTTTTTATACTCATAGCTATACTAAGCATTTTATATCATCCCTTTCTTAGGTTTTATTTTTTTTCATGATACCATGAAGTGTTTTGTAATTGTTATGCAATGATATTCTATGGGGAAATATGGTATTCTAAAGTAAAAAAATAAGAGTTTTTTTTAAATTTTATTGTGAATTTCATGTGTGTATCTAGTTTATCAAAACATATAAAATATTCTATAATTTTTTATGTTATTTCTTATATCTTATGTCAATTCAATAATGTAACTATAGACTATGGGCTTCAAGGGTTGGGGTCTATAAAAATTTGGCACATAAATCTTAGAGGTTTGAGATTAGACTTTGACTATAGATGAGGTGATAGGTTTTGAATTTAAAACTGAGAACATATATTGATGTTCTTCACAAGGGTCTCATAATCAAGATGGGAATTCAGGAGTAAACATAAGCATGTATTCTTCTAGCTATCATTGGAAAGGGGAATAGAATTATTTATGGTTTTTTAGTTCCTCTCCCTTAGTAGGAATATAAATTTAGAAGGAATTTTCTAGGGTTTTAATAGGTTTACAGAGAAGAGTAGATGTTCTTCAGATCCCTATGTGGAATGGGATTTTATTAGATTTTATAATTACAAAATGGTCATTATGATTGATTAGGTAGTAACACCCTCCTCAATTCCTTTAGTGGTGGAGTATTACCATGGTGTCGGTAAAGATTATTTATACGGACTTATTCTTGACATAGGAATTCAATTCATGATCAAAATAACTCAAGAAGAACCAAATATATAAATTTTATTGTATTGTATATAATCCACTAAGATAAATGAAATTAATACAATACTTTAGGATTTCATGGTGAAGGGGTTTATCAGTCTAAGTACTTTTTCTTAGAGTGATCCATTTTTTTCTAAAAAGGAAGAAGGAATAATTTAGTTGTGCATGGATTATAGAAATCTAAATTAGTTCATAGTGAATGAAAATTACTCCTTCTCAAGGATGAATGATTTGATATATTATTTTATTAGTTCCTAAAGCTTCTCTAATATTGAGGTACAATTAGGATACTATCATCTTTGCATCATATAAGAGGAAATAGCTAGGATAATATTTTAGAGAATGTATGTATATTTTGAGTATATTGTCATGTATTTGGGTTTGATGAATTATATAATGGTGTTAATAGATCACATGAATAGTATTTTCCATCAATATCATGTCTCATCCAAAAAATACCATTGATGAAAGACTAATATACCAAAAAACCCTAGAAATTCATGATAGAAATTGTGAGATCATATTGATTACACTTTGAGAAAATCATATTTATTTTAAATTGTCTATGTGTTGATCTTAGGTCCAAGAGGCATGATTTATTTGGAATGTGATTTCTAAAGTTTGAATATATGTTGATATGGAGAAGGTAGAGGCAGTTATGTCTTGGGAACACCTGAGGAATGTTTTAATTATTAATGTTTTCCTAGATTTTGTTGGGTACTAAACATAGTTCATTTGGTATTTCTCCAATATATAATCACCAATAACTGAGATATCGACAAAGGGTAATGTATAAGTGGATATATTAGTTTATTGAGAACTTCCTAGATCTATTAAGGTGATTTAAATAATTTCTGGTTTTGACATTGCCTACTCATATGACTGGAAATGTAGTTTATTGTGATGCCTTAGGTGTTGGTTTGAGTGTTTATTTTAAACAAATAGATCATGTAGTTGCATATGGGTCTTGTCAGTTATTAACTAATAAGTGGAAGGACCCTACACATAACTTAGAGTTAGAGTCTATGGTCTATGTTGTGGTGTTTTTATTCCAGTATCACTATGGTGAGATATTTTTCATCTACAAGAACCCCAATATCTTTTGACATTTCTTCTCTCAGCGGGACACGAATCTTCATAAGAGGAATTGGGTTGAGTATCTAAAAAATATTAACATTTTAATGAAAAATTATCATAGAAAGAGTAATTTTTTCAAAGGCTAAATCAGTAAGAAGACATAGGATCATGATATAAAACAATTAAATAAATAATTTATATTTATTAGATTTTTGGAAAAATGGGTTTTGGGAGAATTTGAAGACCAAGGGGAAATGAAATGCGACCCTCAGTTTTCATGTATAACTTAGTGAACCATGTGAAATTTATCCAAGATTTTGATTCTATGTTCTTGGTGGTGTGAGAATATATTTTGTTGAATAAACAAGTTTTAGGTTGATCTTAAGATAGGGATGATGTGATCCTTGTTAATGAGAGAGTTTTGGTTCCTACTTCAATTAGGGAAGAGATAATGATGGGATTTGATTCTTTATAGTTGGTAGAGAACCCTACATTAACTAACATATATCAATATATCAGATGATGATTTTTTTGGCTAGGTATTAAGAGATACATCATCAGTTTTGTCATTCATTGTCTTACCTACTAGATTTTTAAAGAAAAACATTGTTGACTATGTGGTTTTCTTTAGCATACCCCCAAGAACTTGTAGAAGTGGGATGAGGTGATGATTGATTTTTCCTGGGGATTTCCAGGACCGTGGAAGTTGAGATATTTAATGAGTTGTGTTTTATCAACTGCTAAATGTGGCTCATTTCTTATCGATCTGAGAGACCCATTCAATGTATGTGTAAGTAAAACACTATATTTGAGAAAATGTGGCCGCATTGATTTCTTATTAGAATAGTACCAAATAAGGATACTTGATTCACATCGAGGTTTTGGAAAATCATGGAGAAGGTGATGGGAACTTAGTAGAAGATAAGTATGACATATCATCTATAGATCGATGGAAATTTAGATTGATTGATTTATATTTTATAGGATATTATTGGAGAATGAATCCTATACTTCATAGGATTATGAGATGATCATCTAGCCTTAAAAAATTTTGTGTTAAATGAAAACTACTAGTCTCAAATTCAAATGTAATCATTTTAGGATATTTATGATCAATCATATCATCCACTAATTTATATACATAAGGAAAGAGAAGTAGTTTTTATTAGGACAATTATAGGGTGAGAGACCTATAATCAGGTCCAGTTGTTTCATAATTATTTGGTAACATCTTGGAGTAGGTAGGAATTATATTATGAAAGGGGGATATGAAATTTGGAGTTAACTATGGAGATCAGTCTTTCTTACGAGTGTCCCCTTAGTTAGGGTATGTACATTTCTAGAAAAGGGTATTTTTACGACATGTTTTGTGGGAATAGTTAATATCAACAAGAATATTTGGATAGTTTCTTACTAATTATAACACTTGTAAGGTATCAAGGATTAAAAAACATGTTACGTGGGTCTTATAATCGAAGGTAGAAACCCATTTTAGTATATTTGAATGACAATTAGGTTGTTGAGTAAGAAAAAGATACATCATTTGTGGAGTGACCAGTTCAAAGTATGGACTAGAGTGAAAATGTATTATGGTGGAATATAGTACCACTTGTTCTATTTTTCTGGTAGCATGGATGATTCTAAGCGGGTACATTGGAGAAAGTTTATGATGTTTCAGGAAATATCCTGAGTTATTTAAGGTAGACTATTGGAGACATATCTTGAGGATGAGAAGTTATTATCAGGGCAGATTTATAACATCCTTGAAATTAAAAGGTATATTTAGTTTATTTTTAGTGTATTTGTTTTTTCTTTTCAAGTATTTGGATGTATTTTTGGGGTTTTTAGATTCAATAAATTGTATTAAAATGTGTTGGGAGCCCCAACTATTAGCATTGATTTTTTGTTTTTCCACTATCGAGATGATAGAGGTGGAATAATTCTAGGATAAACCTAGGTGGATGTAACTGGAAAACAAAAAGACACCATCAATCCATTGGATGTGGTAGTAGCCTAGAATATTCGCTACAATTGTTGGTCGGCTGGCTAGTGGTGCCTAGACAACCTGGTCATTAACGTAACTTATATAATATTTATCAAAAGATAATTTTTTATATCTATATCCCTAGGTTCAAACAGAATTTGTAAATAATAACCCCAATATCTCAATAATGATATATTTACCACTATTCTTATCTTCTATTTCTCATTTAATGATTGGATCGATCTGTTGGAACCCAATCATCTTGCTTCATCCATTATATCTTGAACTCTTCTCTTTATATTTAAATAAAATCTAGATCTAAGACATGTTTTCTAGATTGATGGATTACATTGTAATATTATGGATAATTATTAGTTAATTAATGTATATACATATGATCAAGAGAATTCTCATACATCCCACGAACATATATAGATCTACCATAGGTGGAATATCTCATTAGGTAATTTGATCCATCTCTAAGACAATGAACCATTCTGCTTCATGAATCTTGATTCTAAAATTATATTTGTTATGAATTGAGATTTGTTCTAGGAATCATGGGTGTGAATAGGTGGTTTGGTTATTGATATTAGAACTTGAAATCTTCAAACCTGAGGAGGTAAGTCCTTACTAATTATAGGATTTTATATGAATTCATATTCATATATTTTCAGGTGTGTACATGTATTCTCTTGAGAACTTTTTATGATAAGATTCACATGTGGTTTGTTGTTTTTGTAACTATGATAACCTTTCTTGATATGACGTGTTTATTGTAATGTCCCCAACCTTGGAGCCACTAATCTAGTGCCACAATATGGGTCTATACATTACCTAATGCACGCCTCCCTATATGCTAGAGGTTTATGACAAGAAGAAAGGTTCTAAGAGGTCATGTGGGGTGACTATACCGTTATTACCAGAGTAAAAGACAATATTTTACAATTTTAATAATAGAAAAAATGGGAAGCAGTAAAAAACATGCATAAATAACCAATTCCCAAAATTGGGCACAACAATATACAATATTAAATATGTTATGTCATGCTACAATATCAATTGAACAAAACCCCAAAAGTATGAAAATAGTAGAATCCCCAAAATGGTCCAGACACCAAGTCTGAAACTTCACCTATAACAACCCGGATTTTAATTAAACACTTTAACATGATTAATTACATAAAATATTCACTTTATACTCCATAGAATATCAAGAGGTCTTGTTTCTTTAGGGATTGGGAATATTACATAATGACTTAAAACATGAAACACAACATCATTATTGAAAAAATTCTTTACATGACCACTACATTCCCTCGTACATAGCATTGCATGGGATAACGTGAGGACATGCATAAGAAAAGGGTGATATATAAATTACCTTAAGGAAGTAAAAATTAAATAACATGACTAATACAATACATGTTATATAATAGTCATATTAATGGTTCATAAAAGAAACATGAACATAAAGGTATGATATAACATTATTATCATAACATGGAAATGTGGCAACAACACATAACATGGTATTAGCATGATCCAAGGTTCATTGCAAATGGAGCATGATTAAACCCTTATTACACTTTATTTAGCATGATTAAATCCTTATTGCACTTGACGTATCATGATACTAATTTTTATCCAATGCATTGGAGCACTATCAGAGCACACCCTTCTTAATCAGTTCATTTCAGGCATAAGTGTGCCACATGGATCATATAACAAGGAATCATTAGACATATTAATTTATTAAATAGTAAAGTAATGTGGAATAAATACAATAAACTCTATATTTATTATGTAAATGTGCATAAAGTTGAATACCCTTGATAGAGAAATGGGTATGGTACTCACTACACAATGACTTTGGCTTGGAAGGTCATGGTGCAATTTCGGCAACATAACGAAGTGGCATAAGAATTCATCAAAATGGTTCATGAGAGATAAAGGGGTGTATCATCTTATTTAAATGAAATGTTAAATAATTCGGTCATATAGATACATTTCCCAACAAATGTAATGGAATTTAGATACATAATACAATATAATTGCTTTAATGTAAATGAGAAGAGAGAAATTCCTTACAGAATTTTGGCCTTGTAATGGCTATACATGGGAGGCATTAATGAGAGAGTGTAATGGATCCAACCACTCTGGTCTATTTATTTGTGAAAATCAGGTGTTTGAGGAGTTCCGGGAGGTCAAGGTGACTTATTCAAGACACTTCCAAATTTCATGTTCTGTGAATAGTGCATCGGTAACTATAGGTGAAAAGTATCATCAATAGCCTGAGGTGAATAGTGCATCAGTAGCCATAGGTGAACAATTTCATCAGTAACCTTAGGTGCACAGTGTCATCGGTAGCTTTAGGTGAAATGTGCATCGGTAGCCTTATGTCAACAGTGTATTAGTACCCTTAGGTGAATAGTGTTATCGGTAGCCTTAGGTGGACAGATCAATGGTAACCTTACGTGAACCGTGCAATAGTGCCTTATGTGAATAGTTTCATCGATAGTATTAGGTGAACAGTGCAACAGTGACCTTATATGAATAGTGACATCTCTTTCCTTATGTGAACAATGCAACAGTGAGGTTCCAACGGCAGCCTCTGTTTCATTTTCCAAATTTAGAGGTCATGAATAGTGTTTCTAGAACTGTGAGGTTCCAACTATAACCTATATTTTCTTTTCCAAATTTTGTGTTCATGAATAGTATTTCTAGAATGGTGAGTTTCCAACGGTAGCCTATATTTCCTCTACCAAATTTTGAGTTCATGAACAATGATTCCAGAATGGTGAGGTTCCAATGGTAGCCTATATTTCATTTTCTAAATTTTGTGTTTATGAACAGTGTTTCCAAAACTATGAGGTTTATGAATATTGTTTCCAGAATGGTGAGGTTTGTGAATAGTGTTTCCAGAATATTGAGGTTCATGAACAGTGATTCTAGAATGGTGAAGTTTATTTTTAGTGTTTCCAGAACAGTGAGGTTTCTGTACACTATTTTCAGAAGGGTGAGGTTCCAACTACAACCCCTTTTTCATTTGCTATATTTTGTTTTCATGAAGAGTGTTTCCATCTTCCTACATTTTCACCCCTTTTGACGTTTCCATTAACATAAAATGAATTTAAAGCCTTGTTTTAAGGACTCTAAGACCGATTCAAATGCCATATCTCCAATATTAATTTCTATAAGGCTCAGGATGCTTATACTTCGTAAAATTGTGTGGTATAAAGAGATCATCTTTTAATGTAAAATTCAGCATAACTTAATATGCTCCTCTATTAAACCATTAAAATGGATGAGGTATCTTCCTCCCTAATTCTTACTCTTTATTCTCGAGTGTTAGATGGTGGAACCGTTCATTCCATCTCATAGAATTTGTGCAATCAATCTTTCATCCTTGGATTGGTTTCCGCCTATTTTTGGTGCAAGAAAGAAGTATCGATTGATCTCCGATATAAGGTATGTTCTATCATAATTCTTCTAGGGTCATCTCCTTCCCTTTCTCCTTGACCTTTTATGTAATTATTTCTCCATGTTCTTAATTTACTTTTCTTGGGTGTTGACTTGGGCGGTGGTGTCTGTGAATCCTCGGGTGGATAGAGTTTTCAAGGGGGGAGGAGATCTTAACCTGTTGGGTGGCTCTTTCTTATATAAATAATGTCAAGGACCTTTTGAGGTAGAGGATTTTTTGCTCGTCTTTTCTTTTACATGAAACTCTATAGTTATCATGTTTTATCCCACTACATCATATGAATTTGACTTAATAAATATTTGAACCAGAAAAATAAATTAATATTGATCATTTGTTATTACCTCTTGTTTTGATAGATAGTTTGATATCTATCCTTTATTTTTTTATCTTTTCGTGCTTGATGGAAATTGGTAAAGAATGTAAATCCAAAATCAATCTATAATTTTTTGGATAAAGATATAGAGGCTTGAAAATGAATCTAGTTCTTGTTTCATTTTGATGTTAATCAAATTGGTGAAGTAAGCATGTTTAATTATTTGTGATAGATTATTGGTTATGGTTCTCGAATTTGGAACCTAGGAATAATAAATCAGTTAATACAAGGTGAATTAATGAAGTTGTTTATTGATAAAATATAATTCGTTGTAGGGTTTTGAGTTACCCTCTTTCTTGTTTAAGGGCCAAGTTCCAAATTGATATGATGTTTGTTTTCCTGCTGGTTGTGTTGTGATGTGAGCCTAGATGGTTGTTGTCATATGTCGGGGCTTGGTGGTCTACTATTTGTGGTAGCTGTTGACACATAGATAGGAAAGATGAATCGTTTTATGGATGTGGGTCTGGGAGGACACCCGGGATGATGAAATGGTTTAGATGTGAATGTTTTGATGCTTTTTGATTCTTGGGTTGTTTATCTGATTCACTTTCCCCACTACTCAAGGCAGCTAGTCTTGCTTACCCTTCTTCTGAAAGGGGTGAAGATGCATGAGGTATGAAAAATTCTTTCTATGTTTATCTTCTCAAGGGATGATGGGTCTATGCTCTTGCTATAGGCAGAAAATACTAGATGGGTAGTTCATCTACTCACTGTGTTGAGCCACTTTTTGTTTAGTATCATAGAATTATTTTCTATAATGCCTAGGAATATGGAAAATTAATGTTGTTAATAAATAATTGAATAAATGATGGTAACCCATGGGGTAGGAGCTTACTAAGATGCAATGTTGAGGTTACAATTTAAAGGGACAATGGACTTTTAGTGTGATACCAATGAAATATAATGTGGAAGTTGATAATGGTTAAGTAGTGTTTAGAGAATTAATTAACGTAAAGTGAAACTGATAAAAAGGTAATGAATTAATGTAATAAAGCTCTTTAAATGGTTGTGTGCTTATAGGATATCTAGTCTCAGAAGTGGCAGCTGGGAGTCTGAGAGACTTTAGCTGCAGTTGATTCTAATACTAGGTTATGCATATAGTGTGTTTGTGATCTATAATATATTATATACGTTTTTTTGTTTCTATATGCTACTCCACCCTGTCGGTTCGAAAAACTGACACCCCAGGGATTCTAAGCCATCAAGGGGTGTTTTCCCCAAAATTCTCGTGGGAGGATGGATGGCTGACTACACCCTTTGGCCTTGCTCTCTTCTCTTGGTAGTTACTTTTGTTGGTAGGCACATCAGTTATTTTTTCCATATATGTGTGTAGAGTTATGTAATGGATTATTATTATTGAAACACATATATTCTGGATATAGTATTATATGGACTATTATAGGAATAACATGTAATGTTTGTGACGGATTGAAGATTCTTACTTGGTTTGTGGGTGGTAATGGCTAGATGTATAATTCTTGACGTATGATACACATTATGCATGATGTGGTGGCTCCTAGAAACTACCTGGTTACTTTCTTGTGTGAACATGGTGGTTTTGTTGAATGAGGTGCATGTTGTGGGGCTTCACCAAAGTATTTGCAGGTAATCATTTTTGGAGAGAGATGCTTAGGACATGTGATGTTTGGGAAAAGTGGAAAACTAGTCGGGAAGTATTACTGGGTTACCCTTGATATTATTTATTATATTATATAATCTTGTATTTGTTACTTGGTGAGAGTAGCCAGGGTGAGGCTGGGAACATAGTATACATGTTTAGGTGACGAGTAAGTGTCACTTGTTGTTCACTATGCCTTATCTTTATTTCCTATCTTTTTCACGAGAAGCTCTAGGGAGGATCCTACTTAGTATACTATTATACTCACCATATGTATAGATAAAAAAATTCAGGTCACATGGATTAGGTTGAAGATCAGTCTAGTTTCTACTAGCTTGGGGTTGTAGGAGCTATTTGGGAATCTTGGTTGCGGTTGTTTTTACCATTTTTATGGAACTTGTAGTTTCTCCCTTTTAGTTGTAGTAGTTTTCCATGACACTGTATATGTGTAATTGGGATATAAATTATGTTGTTGTCTGAGACAAGTAGTTTTGTTTGTGTCTGTCTTATCTCTCTCTTTCACATGTATTATCTTAGAAGATAATGCCTCCCATATATGTGTTTATTATTCCCTCAGTGCTAGTCGCTATCCCAGGGCCTACTAGAGGCGGGACTCGAGGCTCATTATCCCCCTTCTCACATTACTGACCCAAGAGGGGTACACTTTGTGGGGAGGGGGTTGTGACAGAGTGGTATCAAAGGTAGGTTGAGAGATAGGATGAAGTTTAAAGTTAGGTACAGGTGAGGTTTCAAGGGTTGGTAGAGAAATGATGTCATTCAAGTTTTTAAATTGATGTAAACCCTGGAGACTAGATGATACATTGGTGTTTAGGCCCCCCTATGATATGATGTACGGACCATTAAGTTTACAATGGATACTAACCAAGGTGATACTAGTTTCTGAGTAGAGGCCTAGGAAAGGATCATTAATCATTCTTATTTGTGCCTATGTTTGAATGGGTATACCTTGGGATAGGTTAACCTAAAATGAATAAAAGAAACTAATTAATTAATTAATGTCGAGTCTTCTATATTCTACATTTAGGAGATATAATTTTTTGTTATTTTATAGGTATGTCTCTAGGTAGACGTCCTTATTAGGATCACATAGAATATGACTAGCAGGCTGTTCTAGTAGATGACTGCATGGTAGCGGTTAACAACACCAACACATGGAAGAGGACACTCCAAGAGTTTCAGTGCCAGAGTCTGTAGAAGTACAAGGGCTTCGTTTTAGATGTAGTCAGGAAAGACTGGTTATAGGTGGTTTTGATAGGCTTCAATTTGATCAGTTCTCAGAAGGAGAATTGGGTTTCCTTGGTTGTGACAATACTGCGTGGAGCAGTAAGATTGTAGTGGTTATTGTTCCTCGGGGATTTCAAAGAGTTGACAATCTCATGGGAGGAGTTTTGAGCCATATTTAGAGTTGAGTTTTTTTCATCGACTACGAAGTCGTCTAGTCTCCAGGTGCTTCATACACTTCTACATGGGAGATCCTATGTGCAAGAGTTTGGAATATGTTTTAGGAACCTTTTATGATATGCTTTAGACTTGTTCACAGATGAGGAGGCTAGGGTGAGGAATTTCGAGGAGGCTTTGAATCCAGATATCTAGCGCCAGCTCACCCCATTTTTTCTGAATACATATCTTGACGTGATGGCTAGGGTAGAGGTTGTCAAGAGGACATTGGCCAAAACCAGATCATCACAAGAGGGGAGTCATCTTGATTCATCATGAAGCAGAGCTGTGGTCTGGGTTACTCATTTTTCAGGACAAAAGAGTTAATGTTTGGTCGGGGGTAGGTTCTATCCCTCAGTAGATCTTTTCTCTAGGGGAAGCAGCTTTCAAGCCTATTCCAAATGATAATGACCTTTTTTTTCTTTTGGTGGTCGAGGTCATAAACAACCAGAGTTATCGACCTTTCATACCAATCATTGTTCACAAAGTTTTCTGCTCCAGGTTCCATTATTGTGGTAGTTCCAGCCGAGGCAGCAACAACAGGTTTCACTAGATTCAGATCAATAGAAGGTAGATGGGGTAGGTAGAGGATATCCCAGTGATGCTCAGAATCCTCAGAGAGAATATCACGTCCATGGTGGTGGTTCTCATCAGGGTACGAGAGGTAATGGAGATGGTTGTGATCAGCTTCATGGTTTAGCGTTGCCAATGTCAGGCGAGCCAGATGTCATTCTAGGTTCCCTTTGTTTGTTTTCTACCTTGGTGTATTCCTTGTTTGATTTAAGAATGACAAACTCCTTTGTATCACCTACCTATTTCCATGAATTGGGACTTGAGTTAGAAAGGATTCCAGTTCCCTTGGCATTGACTATGCCAGTTAGAGGCTGAGCTGACTTGTTTGATGTATGTAGAGACCATGATCTAGTTTTGTTGTAGCACTGACCTTGGGGAGATTTATTATGTTTACGAATAAAACCATATGATGTCATTATTGTCATGGATTGGTTGTATTCGGTGTAGGATATTATGGATTTCTTCCGAAAGTAGGTTGTGTTCTTCGATGCGGATGAAGTGGCAGTAGTGTTAGTTGGTGAGCGAGACCTCAAATGGGTTAGAGGCATGTTCTGTCCTCATCATCCATGATATCTGAGCTAATGATGTTTTCTTCAGAGGTTCAGTAGCTGGTGGTTCCTAGGGTCATAGAATAGTATCCTTATGTCTTTCTAGAACAGGTTGTAGCCTTACCCCCTTGACGAGAGATCGAGTTTGGTATCATGATACAACTAAGACCATCTCCAATATATATGTCCCCATATAGGATGGCCCCTGATGAGTTACGAGATCTACGTATACAGCTTGATGGTCTTTATTGTATGGTTTTATTCGGCCGAGTATGTCACTATGGGGTGCACCAGTTTTTTTCTTGAAGAAGGATGATGGAAGTTTGTGGTTGTCTGTCAATTATCATCACATAAACAAAGTGATAGTGAAGAATCTCTCTCCTCTTATGTGGATTAATGATTTATTTGATCAACTAAAGGGTGAAAGTTGGTTCTCAAAGATCTAATTGCGATCAAGATATAATCAAATGTGTGTGAAGGATGAGGATATCCCAAAGACTGCTTTCTATTGTTGTCATGGGAATTATGAGTTCATTGTAATGCCATTCGGCATGAAAAATACTCTAGTTGTGATCATGGGATTGATGAGCGTTGTGTTTTGTGAATTCATGGACTAGTTCATGGTGGTTTTCATCGATGACATCCTTGTGTACTCCAGGTTTGAGGAGGAGCATGTAGAGCATCAACACGGAATTTTGGGAGTTCTTCGTCAACATCATCTATGTGGGAAGTTGTCGAAGTGTGATATTTGGGATTGAGAAGTCCATTTCTTGGGGCATGTTATGTCCCAGCAGGGAGTATCTGTGGATCCATTGAAGATAGAAGAAGTTTTTTCTTGAGAACAAACCAAGATGGGGTCATAGGTGTGATGTTTCCTTTGTCTCAATAGCTACTACAGGTTGTTCATAGTCGATTTCTCTTGATTTGTGACTCCTTTAATAGCATTTACCAGGAAGGATCAGGCATTCCTATGGACTGATCAGTGTCAGGAAGCTTTCGAGTATCTAAAAGAGAAATTAGTAAGTGATCTATTTCATTGTCTTCTAGCCGATAGAGTTCATTTTGATGTTTTCTCTGATGCTTCACATCTAGGGTTGGGTTGTGTTGTGATGCATAAAAGATCAGTTGTTTTTATGTGTCTCACAGTTACATCCCCATGAATTTAACTATCCCTCCCATGATCTTTAGTTTATAGATGTGGTTTTTTCTCTAAAGTTTGGATATATTACCTCATTGGTGGTAAATATCTGGTTTTCACTGATCATAAGGGCATGAGGTATGTTTTCTCCTAGTGTGACGTGAACTTGCAACAGGGTTGGTGGATAGAGATATTATAGTAATATGACATCAAAATTTCATATAAACCTAAAAAAGGGAATGTTGTAGCTGATGTGCTGAGTTGGAAATCACGTAGTGATGTAGTGCATGAATCTGGTGACTCCTGGTGAGTAATGGAAGAAATGAAAACATTACATCTTGATATGGGAGAATTTGGGGGTAGATGTCATCTTTTTAAGATGACAGTACATTCATCTCTAGTTCTGCAGGTGGAAGAGTCCCAGTTAGGGGATCTTGAGGTTGAGGTCTGGAGTGATCGAGTTGTTTATGGCGAGGCCCATGATGGTTGAACTAAGGATAAACAACACTGAGTGTTATATCATGTAAATATTTTTGTTCCTTTGGAGATGTACAAGACGGTTCTCAGAGAGTTCCATAGAAAAAATTTAGTGGTGCATCATGGCTTGAAAAAGATGTACCGAGCCTTGAGGATTATGTTTTGGTGGACAGGGATAAATCGTGCAGTTGTAGAGTTTGTGTCTCAATTTTTGGTCTGCTAAAAGGTTATGGATGAACACTGTGTTCCTGGTGGTCTACCAAAACTGTTAGATGTTCCTCAGTAGAAGTTGGAGGAAATCTCAATGGACTTTCTTACTGGTTTACCTCAAGATCAGGGAGGACATGATGCTATTTGTGTGGTAGTGGACTATTTGATGAAATCATCCCACTTTTTAGCAATCAAGGAGTCATGTTTAGTGGAAGTTAGTTCGAGGCAGTATCTAGAGGAGGTGGTGAGACTTCCTAGAGTCCAAAGGACAGTCATTTCTGATCGAGATCCTCATTTTACCTATATGGTGTAGAGAGGTCTCCAGCATGCTTTTGGTTCTCAGTTATTCCTTAGAATATTTTTCCATCCTCAAAGGATGGATAAGACAGGGAAAACCATCTAGACTCTTTAAGTCATGTTACACTCATGTGTCCAAGATTTTGGTGGTTCATGGATGGGGCACTTACCCTTGGTGGAGTTTTCTTACAACAACAGTTTTCACTCAAACATCGGTATGTCACCATTTGAAGCCTTATATGGCCAACCATTCCATTATCCGTTTTACTGGACTGGGTTTAGAGGGTTATAAATTCTCGGACTGAAACTAGTGCATAATATAATAGAGATGATTCAGGTGATTCATGAGAGGATGAAGATAGTGAAATATTTTTAGAAATCATATGTCGATCAAAGGATGAGAACCTTAAAATTTGATGTTGGGGATCACATGTTTTTGAAGGTGACTCCCCATCGTGGGTAATGAAGGTTTGGTTATGGGAGTAAGCTTTCTCCCTGATTTGTTGGGCCTTTCGAGGTGTTAGCCTATGTTGGAGTAGTGTCTTATTGAGTAGCACTTCCCCCATAGATTACCCAGATACATGATGTTATCCATGAATCACAACCCCGTAATTATCTTCATGATGACCCCCATGTCCTTGATTGGGTATAGATCGATTTTTATGATGAATAAACCTTTGAGGAGAGACTTGTGGAGATCCAAGACCACACAGAGAAGGTGTTGTGTGGCAATTCTATTACCCCGGTTTGTGTCTTGTGGTGACATGGTGGCATAAATAAGATTACCTAAGAACATCATCCATAGATATGTGCTGAGTACCCAGAGTTGTTATATGTCTAACTCTTTTCATGTAATGAATCCCCCTTTGTGGTTATAAACCTTTTGTGTTTATGAGATGGATTTATTTTGTTGCTTCTTGTGGATTTCTCTCTTTTGAGAGGTATCTCGATGTTTGGTTGTTCAGGATTTTTTTTGTTCCATTTTAGGCTAGTTTTCAATTCTCAAGGATGGTAATGTTTTGAGAGGTATCTAATATAATGGCATGGACCCCTCTAGTCCATTAATTTTTGAAAATCTGGTGTCTGGGGTGTTATGGGTGGTCTAGGTGACTTATTCCAAACACTTCTCCAAATTTCCAGTTCTCTTAATAGTGCATCGGTAGCCTTAGGTGAACAGTGTCATAGGTACCCATAGGTAAACAGTGTCATCGGTAGCCTTAGGTGAACAGTGCATCAGTAGTTTTAGGTGAATAGTGTCATCAGTGTCCTTAGGTGAACAGTGTGATCGGTTGCCTTACATGAATAGTGTCATCAGTAGCCTTAGGTGAACAGTGTATTGGTAGCTTTTGGTGAACAGTTCCATCAGTAGGCATAGGTGAACAATGAAATGGTAACCTTAGGTGAACATTGCAACGGTACCTTTTGTGAATAGTTTCATCAGTAGCCTTAGGTGAAAAATGTAATGGTGACCTTATGTGAACAGTTTTATCGGTAGCTTTATGTGAATAGTGCAATGGAGATGTTCCAATGGTGAGGATCCAATAGTGAGGTTCAAATAATAGCCTCTATTTCCTTTGCAAAATTTGGAGTTCATGAACATTATTTCCAAAACGGTGAGGTTAAAATGGTTGCCTATATTTCCTTTTCCAAATTTTGAATTCCTGAACATTTTTCCAGAATGGTGAGGTTCAAACAGTATCCTATATTTCCTTTTCCAAATCTTGAGTTCATGAACAGTGTTTCTAGAATGGTGAGGTTCCAACTACATCCTCTATTTCATTTTCCAAATTTTGTGTTCGTGAAGAGTGTTTCCAACATCCTATATTTTCTCCCCTTTGACGTTTCCTTTGACATTAAATGCATTTAAAGACTTTTTTGAGGACTCTAAGGCTGATTGAAAGGCCATAATTCCAATATTAATATTCTTATGGCTTGGGATGCTTCTACTTGGTCAAACTGCCTAGTTTAATGCGATACTCTTTTAATGAAAAATTCATCATATCTAAAATCGCTCCTCCTTTATATCTTTTACAGAGAAGAGATATCTTCCTCCCTAATTCTTACATCTTTTTCTTGAGTGTGAGATGCTCAAACCTTTCATTCCATTCTGTAGGAGTTGTGCAATAAAAGTTTCCTCCGTGGATTGGTTTCCCTCTATTTTTGGTGAAACCAAGTAGTATTGATTGATCTCTGATATAAGGTATGTTCTATATTCATTCTTTGGGGTTCCTATCCTTCTATTTATCTTTTCCCTATTAAGTAATTTCATCACCATGTTCTTAATTAAATTTTCATGGTTTTTTATTGGTGTTTCGGTGTCTTTGCATCCTCAGGTGGATACAATTGTCAAGGGGGAGGACGTCATAACCCATTATGTGGATTATTCTCATATAAAGAATGTCAAGAACCATTTTAAGTAGGGGATTCATTCCTTCTATTTTTTTATGTATAAATATATAGTTATCCTTTTTTATCCCACTGTATCACAATGGAATTGACCTAATAAATATTTGAACCAAATAAATAAATTTATATAGATTGTAGGTTATTGCATCTTGTTTTTCCAGATAGTGTGATATCTATGTTTTCTTTGTTTATATTTTCTTTCTTGATGTAAATTGGTAAAGAACATAAAGTCATAATCAATCAATAATTGTTTGGATAATGATTAAGAGGCATGTAAATGAATATAGTTCTTCTTGTGGAAATTTGATGTTAATCAAATTGGTGTAGTAAGATTGTTTAATTATTTTCTATAGCTTACTAGTTAGGGTTACCAGATTTGGATGATACGAATAATAAATTGGATAATCCAAGGTGGATTAAAGAACTGGTTATTTGATAAAAGATAATTCCTTTTAGGGTCCTGAATTACCCTCTTGCTTTTTTAAGGTCCAAGATCCCAATTGATATGATGTTTTTTTCCTGCTTCTTGTGTTGTGATGTGAGCCTGGATGCCTATTGTGATATGTGGGGGTATGGAGGCCAACTGGTTGTGGTAGTATTTGACGTCTAGAGTGGCAAGATGCATCAGTTTATTCATGTATGTGTTACATAGGACACGAGGGATGATGAAATGGGTTGGATGTGAATGTTTGGATTCTTGATAATTCTTAGGTTGTTAAATTGATTTACTTTCCCCATAGCTCATATAAGTTAGTATTGCTTATCCTTCTTCTAAATGGGGTGAAGATGTGTGTGGTATTCCATGGTCTTTACGTGTTTAGCTTCTCAAGGGAGGATGTGTCTACACTCTTATTATATGCAATAAAGACTCGACGGGTAGTTCATCTACTCACCGTGTTAACCCCAACTTATGTTTAGTAGAATAGATTTTTTTATAGAATGCCTAAGAATATAGTAAAGTAATGTTGTGAATATATAATTGAATAAATTATGTTTACCCATGGGGTTAGAGCTTGCTCAGATGCAATGTTGTAGTTAAAATATAAAGGGGAAGTGGGATTCAGGTGTGATGCTAATGAAATATAATGTGGAAATTTATAATGGTTAATTAGTGTTTAAATAATTAGTTAACATAAAGTGAAACTGATAAGAAGAGAATAAAGTAATGTAATAATGTTCTTTAAATGGTTGTGTACTTATAAGAGACATAGTATTAGAAGTGGTTGTGGGGAGTCTGAGAGACGTTATCTACAGTTGATTCTATGAGTAGTTTATGCCCATAGTGTGGTTGTGAGCTATAGTATATTCTAAAATTTTTGTCTTTCTATATGTTTCTCCACACAGTTAGTTAGGACAACTAACACCCCAGGGATTCTGAGCCCTGTGGGGTGTTTTCCCCAACATTCTGGTGGGACGATGGATGGATATCTACCCCCTTTAGCCCCGATCTCTTCTCTTGGTATTTACTTGTGCTGGTAACCACAGTGTTTAGTTTTCCCCATATATCTGACTAGTGGGTTGTAATAGCTCATGGTTATTCACACACATATATTCTGGATATTGAACCCTAGGGATTACTATAAGGGTAACGTCTGTAGGCTATGACAGCTTGAGGATTCTTACTTGGTGTGTGGGCTATAATGGCTTGAGGTATAATGCCCAATGTATGGAACAAGTTATGCAAGATGTGGTGGATCTTAGATACTAGGTGGTTACATTCTTGTATGTACTTGGTGGTTTTTTTTGCACAAGGTTCATGTTGTGGTGATTTTCCTAGGTGTCTGCGGGAAATCCTTTTTGGAAAGATATGCTTAGGATGTGCGACGTTGGGGAAAAGTAGCAAACCAGTGGGGAAGTAGTAGTAGGGTACCCTTGATATTATTTATTATGTTATATAATCTTTTATTATTTACTTGGTGAGAGTATACATGGTGAGGCTATGAACATAGTATACCTCTTTAGGTGATGAGTTAGTTTCACTTGTTGTTCAATGTGCATTAATGGGCTTTCTTTACTTTTTCATTAGAGGCTCTAGGGAGGATCCTACTGAGTATACTGTTATACTCACCCTATGCATATATAAATTGTTTTTCAGGTCACTTGGAGGAGGGTTGAGATCAGGCTGGATTCTACTAACATGGGGTTGTATGAGCTATTTGGGCTTCATGGTTGAGATTGTTTTCCCTTTTTTAGTGTAAATTTTGTTTCCCCCTTTCATTTGTAGTAGTTTTTCATGAAATTACATATGTGTACTTGGGATATCAATTATATTGTTGTCTGAGACAAGCAGTTTGGTTGGTGTCTATCTAATCTCTCTCTTTCGCATGTGTTATCTTAGAGGGTAATACCTCCCATCTATATGTTTACTATTCCCTCAGTGCTAATCTTTAACTCTAAACCTACTAGAAGCGGGACTTGGGGTCATTATCTCCCTTCTCACATTATCGGCCGAGGAGGGGTATATATTGTGGGGAGGGGTAGTGATAGAGGAAAACATGTTTCTCATCATTCAAACATTAGTAGGATAGTATGGGGGAGGTGTGAAACCATTCCACAATGTTTACAATTGAAAATAAAATGTCATAACAATATTAAGAAACTTGGATAAAATGAGAAAGGATGGAATCCCATAATTGGAAGTGTGATCCCAGAGGCTTGTGAGGGGATTGAGAGAGGACTCATGGGAGATTGGGGCACCATGGGACGATTTTATAGAGATTAGGGAAGATTTTGGTGGAGCTCCAAAGACTTTGAGTGAAGAGGAAGTGGGATCTTGGGTGATTTTATATATGAAAAGAGAGGGAATTATTTATTATTTATGTTATGGACCCTACACATTAAACTAATAAAAACTAAAAACTATACCATGGTTTTTCGCATGGTTTTCTCCAAAGGGGAGTAGAAAAAATATATTTTATAAGGCCAATGGCCGAAAATCTGAAAATATTTGGCTTTCTTATGTGGAGGTGAGTCATACTCTTAAAAAATTATTTTAAAAAGTTAAAATGTTCTATATGTTTTGGAGGGTCCACTAAATCATTTAAAAACAAATTAAAAAAGCCTAAAATCAAATTATTTTAATGGTAAAACATATATTGGCCAAGAATAATGTGTATAGTATTTTATTACATCACTATTGGGTAATTATAATGTCATAAAAAATATTATATATTTAAATGGTTTTTAGTTTTTACCCAAAAATTCAACTATCTCAGAAATGAATGAAAAATTCAGCATTGGATAATTTCGACATCCGGATTACAAAAATAATACCCATTTTATATAAATAATTTTATAAATATGTGAATTTTTACTTTTAAAATAAAAACTGATATTTCTAAAAAATTCATGGGTATTAACAAAAAAAGATTTCAAACATTAACAAAAGTTTCTATTGTATTCATAATATTATATGATCATTTATATTTAATAAAAAATAATTTAGTAATAATATTTCAGTAAAATATTATTTAATTAAAAATTCCATTAATTCCTGAAAATATATTTCATAATTGAATATTAACTATAAAATACAATTTTTTATTTAAAATCTATTTACAAAGTAACACTAAAAAAATGAATGTATATTCTCACTAAAAAGATAATAAACATAATCATAGTGCTAGTGTCTTGTTACATAGCTCCCTATTAAAACCACATATGACATAAGGATAAGGTGTAAGATGGTGACACACGCTTTGTGGTGGTTTGGATAACATCGCTCGGGTGGTAATCTCTATCAACTTCCACTTCTTCTGTAGGAAGTTCTGTTCGAGCTTAACAAGTTAAAGCTCAGCTTGGGCTTGGTCAATAGAGAATCACAATGAAACCACCTCTATTATGATCTCTGACAAATGGTCTTTCTATAGGTTAAGTCTACTGGATAAGGCCATTTCTTCCTTTTTCTGAGTAAACTGGATTTGTTAAAGCCCTATATTTATACTAATCATGTGATCACTATTCAACGACTATATTAGTAACAGTAAAAATTCATAACTGTATTTTTAAATCCATAAACATAAAACCAAGTCATTTCATATTTTATATATCCATTTTACATAATAAGACTTTTAATCATATCAATAGTAATTTTCATCGATAAAAGTTTGGGTCATTACAATATTTCCCCTTAAGAAATTCCTCTCTCAAATTTTCCTTTTCCCACACTAAAACGGATGTGGTAACTAACCTTCATCGCATCCTTTGATTCCCACGTTGCATATTCAAAATTTTGGTTTCACCACAACACCTTGATGAGGGCTATTGTATTATTTCATAGAACTTTTTCCCTATAATCTAAGATCTTCACTAGCATCTCTTCATAGGATATTTCATTCTAAAATGGTACCACCTCTGGATTTAGTACATGAAATGGGTCAAGTATGAACTTCCTCAAGAGTGATAAATGGAATACATCATCTACCTCAAATAGGTTTGGTGGGAGTGCTAGTCGATAGGCCACTGCTCCAATGTGATCAAGGATCTCAAAAGGGCCGATGTACCATGGACTAAGATTTTCATTCTTCCCCAATTTCATAACACTCTTCCATTGTGACATTAAAAGAAATACCATGTCTCTGATATCAAAATCTAGGTCTCATCGAAGATTATTAGCATAGATCTTTTTTTCGACTCTGATAATCATTAATGTGTTGTAGGACGGTCTTAAACTTCTCCACTATTTCTTCATACATTTACAATACTAGGAGTTTTCTCTCCACAATATCAACCCAACATGTCAATGTTCTGTACCTCTTCCCAGAAAGTGCTTTATAAGGAGCCATTTGGATGCTTGAGTGGAAACTATTGTTTTAAGAGAACTCAACTAGAGGAAGTTGTTGATCCCATCCTCCTTTGATGTCCACTGAGCATGCTCTCAACATTTCCATATGTGTTTGGATAGTCCGCATAGATTGGATATCAGTTTTAGGATGATAAGTCGTACTGAAGTTCATCTCAGTATCCATAACATGGTTAAGATTCCTCCAAAACATAGAAGTGGATCTTGGATCTCAATTGGATACAATTGGTAGTGGTAATCCATTCATCCTTACCCCTTCTCTAATGTATATACATTCTAGTTGATCTACTGAGAAATCCTCCCGAATTGAAATGAAGTGTCCAGTCCTTATTATACAATCCAAAAAAATCTAGATAGCATTGTTTCCATTGGATGAATTTGGAAATCCACTAAAAAATTCCATGGTGAGGTTCTCCTATTTCAATGCTGGTATGGGTAATAGTTGTATAATCCCCTTAGAATTCTTCCTCTCATCCTTCACTTGTGGACAAACCAGGCACATTGATGTATACTCAACAATCTTCATCATCATGTTATCCCACCAAAAATACTCTCAAAGAACTCGATACATCTTTGTGTTTCCTTGGTTAATGGAAAAAATTTAACTATGTGAATCTTTCAAAAGTTCATTATTTATGTCAGAATTCTATGGAACACATAGTCTTGACCCAAATATCTCAATTCTATCTTCGTTGACATTGAAATCCTAGGATTTCACTTTTTTAATAGTTTCTACCTTCTTCTGAAATCCCACATCATCCTTTTGATCATTCTCTAACCTTTCCAAAAGAGATATTTGAGCAATCATTTGTGAGTGGATTGATTATGTTACCTTTTTTATGATTCCCATGTCTATCTTTATCAAATAAAAGATCATTGGATCATTTTTCAATTCTCACCAATTATAGAATCACTAAGTCATTTCTACTTAGAGCATCCACCACATTATTTTCTTTCCCAGTGTGGTAATGGATTGAGAAGTCATGGTCTTTGATCAGCTCTAACCATCTTCGTTGGTGCATGGTCAAATATTTCTATGTGAATATATAATTGAGGGTTTTGTGGTACGTATATATTTCACACTTCTCCCCAGAGAGCTAATGCCACCAAATTTTTAAAGCGAAGATCACTACAGCCAACTCCTCTTCATGTGCTGGATAGTTTTTCTCATCAACTCTCAATTGACTTGAATCATATGCAATGAAATTATCATTTTGCATCAACACCCAACCCAGGACCATCTTTGAAGAATATTAAAATAACACAAATTTTCTCCACTTGTGGGTAGTGTGAGCATGGGCATAGTGATAATCCTTCTTTTCAGCTCATTGAATGTCTATTTATATTCATCACTCCAAGAAAACTTTACTCCCTTACGAGTTATATTGGTAACAAGTTCATAAGATTTGGAGAAATTTCTCACAAACTGTAAATAATATCCAGCTAACCCAAGGAAGCTACAGATATCTGTTAGCGATGTTGGCCTCGACCATCCCTAAATTGTAGTTGTATTGGAGGGATTCAAATATATTCCATTACTTATGATGATATGGCCCATGAATGATACCTCCTTCAACCAGAAATCCAATTTTTTGTACATTTCATAGAGATTATCCTTTCACAAGGTCTCTAGTATAGTTCTTAGATGCTCCTCATTATCCTCCTTAGTTCTGGAGTATATTAGAATATCGTATATAAATACTACAAAAAAATTCAATGTAATATCTGAAGACTCTATTCATCAAGTCCATGATGCTTTCTGGAGAATTAGTTATTCCTAAAAGAATTACTATGAATTCATAGTGCTTGTACCTTGTACAAGTGACAGTATTGGGGATATCCTCCTACTTCACCCTTACATGGTAATATCCCGACTTCAAATACACCATGGAAATGTATTGTGATCCAAATAGTTGATCAAACAAATCATCAATTCATGAAAGAGGATACTTGTTCTTTATCGTGAATTTCTTGAGCTCATGATAATAAATGAAAAGGTGCATTGACCCATACTTCTTCTTAACAAAGAGGACTCGAGCACCCCATGGTGAAGCACTTGGGCATATAAAACCTTTATCTAGTTTCTCTTGTAGTTGTTTGTTCATCTCCTCAAGCTCCACAACATCAATTCTATATAGAGTCTTGGATATTTGAAATTCCCCATGTATAAGTTCAATTGAGAATTTAACAACACTTCTAGGAGGAAGACCAGACATTCCTTGGGAAACACTTCAATGAATTCCATCATAATAGGCATGTCTTCAAAGATGGTAGCTTCCTTGGACTCAATCATCTGATCCAGATATCCATGCTCATAGGGCAGTAATATCCATGCATGAGATAATGGTGACAAATAAGATTCATCTTCCTCCTTGTACTTATATAGAATTAGGGGTCGATTCTCCATATGGAGAGTGATTTCCCTCCCACATAAATTTATATTGGATCTATATAAGGAAATCCAATCCATGCTAATAATTTCATCTAATTCCACTAGAGGAAGTATGAAAAAGTTTTCGAGGAAGTTCATACCACAAATTGTGACAGGGGAGTAGTTATATTCATGGGTTGAAATGATTTCCCCATTTTTTGTACTCACAGACATCTTTAATTCCATGATTTGTGGTGATGTTGGAAATGTTCTACTAAAAATTAGGGATAAAATGTAATGCATAGAACCCAAATCAAAAAGTATAATATATATTATTTAATGAATAACTAGCTTACTTATCACCACTTCGTTGTCGTGGTTAAATTCAATTCTAGTGATGGAAAAATCTCTCCCTTGTTTCCTTGGAGGGTTTTGGTTGCCTCAAAAAACCCTTATTTTAGGGCACTAGTTTTTAATGTGACCTAGTTCTTAGAAGTTGAAGTAATGAACAATTCGTTAAGATTCAAACTGTGTGTTCATCTCCTCTGTCACAACCATGGGTTTTTCTTTTCAGTATTTAACGGCTTGGTTCCCATCTCTTCAACACCTAAAGAATTTCCTCATCCCCTTTAGGAAATTTTGAGGGTGCTTATTTCTGAACCTTTGGAAAGTGGGGTGTTATATTTTTTTAGGACAATTGGATTTATCAATTAGATCACCAGAATTGAATTCCAGCTTAAAATTATTATCTCCATGATACCCCTTATATTCACTGATATCCATTTAGACTGTGAGGGCACAACATACACTTTTTTCATAGCTTTCAATGTCACGGATTGCCAAGGTTTTTCATAGGATAAGTTTCATCCCACCAAAGAAATGGTAAACCATACATTTAGGGGTGATGAAAAAGACAGAGTAAATCTATTCATGCCTTGTGAAGTTTCACCATATGCTCTGATAGATTCATCATCTTTTTTTCTTGAGGGAAAGGAAGTCCCATTACATCCAATGTTGGAGGGTGCGGGGAAAATATTTATAATTTTTTTGGAAATCCTTTCATTCTAACACCTCTATATCCTCCACAGGAATCATATTTTTTCATCAAAGTACGTCATTGATAGGTTTCACCCTCCATATAATAAGAAACAAAAGGAACCTTATCTTGTACGGAAAACTGAAGGATGCAGAAGATCTTTTCAATGGAATTGATCCATTTTTCAACAATTGAGAGATAAGATGATCCATTAAATTTAGGTGGACTTTGTCTACTTAAACTCTTGATTTTGAATTGTTATTTCTTAGGGCGATTTAATTTTACTCTTGAACCATGTTTATATTCAAATATTGAGTTAAATAAGAGAGTATCATGACAAAGTTCACAATTCGTGCTCCCATTGGTTTGGGAATATCATTAGAACAAGCATCACATTGATCTTCGCATCAGTTGTTAGTCTGAGTACTTCTATTACCTTCCAATGGATGGAATAAAACGAAGTTTAGGGGTAACACATAATGGATAATCCAAGGAAAAAATTAATGACTTATAAATAACTCTTATTTCATTAACTTATGAATCTATTGGATTCAATCTATGTTATCCATGATCTAATTCCTAAAATATATTATTAGGGAATTTTTTTATTACCTTAATAATGTCTCATACTAATCTTAGGAATTTTCCAAAGAATATCCCCCAGGAGTGTCATATCCAATAGTGTCACAAGGCTTATTTTCGTGTACCTGGATACCTTGGGTCAAACATGAAACTCTTTGTCAGAGTTTTCACTCATTGGTACATCCATGCCAGATCTTCCTCTACCTACTCGTATCTATATAGAGATGTATTTTATTGAAAAAACACTTACTTAATACTCCAAAAAAACATATATATGTTTTTATTATACTTAGTCTTATCCCCAAGGCTTTTACCTGGGTTTTCTACACCAAATTCCAAAAATAACTAAACATATCCTCTGATACCAACTATAACAACATTTATTTTTATTACACACATAAAAATGATTTATTACACAAATTATTCAATTGATAAAACATATAATATCTACAGTTATAGTGTATTTGGGTCATAGAAACATTACAAAACGACTTAAAACATGAAACACAACATCTTTATTGAAATATTCCTTTACATGACCATTGCATTTCCTCATACATATCATTACATGTGATAACCTGAGGACACACAAAAGAAAAGGGTGATTTATAAATCCCATTAAGGGAGTAAAAAAGTCCTAACATGAATAATAAAATACATTTTAGGCAATATGCATATCAATGGAGCGTAAAAGAAACATGAACATAAAGGCATGATATTGCATGATTGTTATAACAGAGAAATGTGGCAACAACACTTAACATGGTATTTGCACAAGCCAAGGATAATTTCACATGGAGAATGAGTAAACCCTCATTTAGCTTGAATTATAATGATTAAAACCTCATTGAACTTGACATATCGTGTACTCAATGCATTGGAGTGATATTAGGTGCATAGTTCTTAATTGTTTAATTTCTTGCATAAGTGTGTCACATGGATCATATAACATGGAATCATTCAAAATCATAAATTATTCCATGATAAATGAATGTGTAATACATAAATGAGACTATATAATTTGTATTTAAATGTGTATAAAGTTGAATACCCTTGATTGAGAAATTGGCATGGTACTCATTACATAATGACTTTGGCTTGGAAAGTTGTGGTGCAATTTCCGCTGCATAAAGTTGTGACATAAGAATTTTAAAAAATCGTTAATGAGAGAGAAAGGGGTTTTTATAATATGTACATGAAAGGGATATTAAAAGGATCATTTATATACATTTCCCAACAAATTTAATGGAATTTAGATTCATAATACAATAGAATTGCTTGAAAGTAAATGAGAAGAGAGAAATTCCTTACGGAATTTCAACATGGTAGCAGGATTACATGGGAGGAATTAAAGAGAGATAAATGGGTATCTAATAATTCAAGCATAAATATGTATTTATGGGGGAGGTTTTATACCATAAATAAACTTTTAAAATTGAAAATAAAATGGCATTATATTATTAAGAAACTTTGATAAAATGAGAGAAAAGAAGGAACCCCTTACTTTGAAGTGTGATCCCAAAGGCTTGAGAGGAGTTTGGGAGAGGTTTTTTGAGATATTGGGGAACCATGGGGGGATTCTAGATAGAGGAGGGAATAGGTTTGTCAAGTTTCAAAGGCTTTTAGTGATGATGAAGTGGGAGATTCGGTGGGTTTATATAGGAAAAGAGAGGGAGTTATTTATTATTTAGGTTTTGGACCCTACACATTTAACTAATCAAAAACACAAACCATCCCATGGTTTTTGCCATTTTTTTACCAAAAGGGAGCGGAAAGTAATATTTTATAAGTCTAATGGCGTAAATTTTTAAAATATTAGGCTCTCTTATAAGGAGTTGATTCATAATCTTATGGAAATTATATAAAAAATATAAAATGGTTTATAAGTCTTTGAGGGTCCACTAAAGCGTTGTAAATTAAATAAAACAAACCTAAAATAAAATTATTTTAATGTTGAAAAATATGTTGACTGAACATAATGAATAATGTTTTTTATTACATTACTATTGTTTCACTATGATTCCATAGAACACATTATATATTTAAACAGTGTTTAATTTTTACCCAAAAAATCGGCTATCTTAGAAAATTATGAAAAAATCACCGTTGGATAATTTCAACATCCTGATTCCAAAGATAATATTAAATTTATATAAATAAATTTATAAATACGTGAATTTTTACTTTTAAAATAAAAACTGCTATTTATAAAAAATTCATGGGTTTTGACAAAAAAAACTTTCAAACCTTAATAAAAAGTTCAATTGTATTCATAAATATTAATCAATAATTTATATTAAATAAAATTTAATTTAGTAATAATATTTCATTAAAATATTATTTAATTCAAAAATCCATTAATTAATAAAAATATATTTCTTCATTGCATACTGACTAAAATGCAATTTTTTCTTCAAAAACTACTTACAAATTAGAACTAATAAAATGAATGCATATTCTTTATACAAAAATAATGTACATAATATTACTGACTCGTTCTTGTTACACAACCCCTTATAACACCAACATATTACCTAAGGGTAATGTGTGAGATGGTGATAGGCTTTTGGGGTGGCTCTGATAACATCGCTCGAGTGGTAATATATCTCAACTTCCACTTCTCCCATAGGTGGTTCTATTCGAGATTAACATTTGAATCTTGGATTGGGCTAAGTCAAGAGTGAAGCCCAATGACACCACATCCTTTCTAATCTATGAAAAATGGGCTTAGTCTGAGGCAATTCTACTGGATGAGGGTCTTGCTTCCTTTTTCAGAGTAAATTGGCTTAGTTAAAGCCCTATATTTATACTAATCATGTGATCTCTATTCGATAACTATATTAGAAATGTTAAAAATTCTTAAAAGTATCATGAAATCCAAAAACATAAAACTAAGGAAATTCATATTTTATATAACCATTTTATATAATAAGACATTTAATTAGATCAAGGGGAATTTTCATTGAAATTTTTTTGGGTCATTGCATCACCCATACAAGTCCCATGTCCAACTCAACTCCCTAGAATAGGGCCCTTGCGCTTATGCTGACCTACAAGCCTGAAATCTTCTTGGGTTCCCAATGACGGCCTGAGCAGACTGTGAGTATAACTCAGTACGCCACAACCAATGGTGTCTAAAAAATATCCAGAAAAGTCATACAGTGCAGGCAAGTGTTAAATGATAACAAGTAAGGTTAAACAGTTAATTGGGCCATTCTATACTATGTTCACTGAATTGATACTACCATTGAATCAAGGTTCACTACTTAGGAATTTCATGATTTAATGTACAAATTTTATGTGTTCAATTGATTAGGCATATTCAATATTATCAAGCTTGTGGGAAGAAAATCAAATCCTATCTCACTGGGCATCACATTACAAAAAACATAACTAATATCATTCAAAAAATCACAACAGTATCATTAAACTGTAAATTAACATTATTTCCTCATTACATTAACACATTCATCATTTATATTAGTTAACCACTTTATCCCTAGTCTTATTTCCCATGCATATCTCACTAAGCATTTTCAGACATAAATCTTGTCCCATAGAATTCTCTGTTAACCCACTTAATACCTTTTTAAATCCAACCAACCCAAATAGTTCATTAACCAATCTAGGTGTATTACTAAACTCCCATTTCACATCCTTTAATCTTATTAACATTTTCATCATGGGATATATATGTTCTCCCAAAACGGCCTTACACTTACTTGGCTAAAATCTATGTCTGGGGAATATCGACACACTCCAAAGGTGGCACTAATTTGTTTGAGTCATCCTCCATGCATCCCATGGGTATCGAGAGGGGTTTAATTAATAATTTAGAAACCCACTATGTCACATCATGTCAAAGGCACAAAGAAATCATCAAAAGAGGGAAAGAATAAAAACCCTACAAGAACAAATATGCACAAAACCAAGGGATATAACAAGTAGACCATCAACATTGAATCTGATGGAAAAGACCCTCTCAATAAAAGACTTAGATCTCAATTCAACCAACCCTTTAAGATTTACCTGAAACCTCACCAAAAAAAGAATGGTTTCATAGCTTTTTATGGAGTTGGGGAAGAAATAGAAACCCTAAACCAAAAATAAAAGAAATAGGAAGATTAGCCTTACCATGATCTTGAATCTGCAACCAACAGCACTCCAAATCTCCCTATGATGAGGGAGATTGATCTTTGGAAGCTCTTGGAACTTTTGGGGCATCATTAGAGATATAGTAGGAAGAATGGTGGAAAATCTTGAGTTTCCCTTATTTCCCCCGTAATGGAATTTTTGTATATTTTTTGAAATTCCCAAGCCACACGATTTACATTCATGGTTTTCCAAACCATGCACAAACTGAGGTGGAGGCTACTACCCGCACTTCCTCCCACTTGCATGTTTTTTCATACCACGCACAGACCTTGTAGATTTCTATTGCCTACACGGTCTCCACTCAAATGGTTTTCCAAACCATGCGCAAACCATAAAGACTGCCCAGAACACCCCGTTTTCACCTTCTATGTGTTGCAAATGCCCAAAACACACCTGATCAATATTAAGGACTTGAGAAAACAATTAATTAACCAAAAAGGGGACTAAAATAAAACATATACAAGGACATACCTTTTATAGAAATCCAAGATATTACAACCTACCTAACTAATAATGGATTATCCTTGAGATGCTCTTCCGATCATCATTATATTCCAAAAGGAAATAGATTAGTCCACCGGGACCACATATTTGATTCCATCTAATAAGTTTCTTCTTAAATGTTTCCATGCTACCATAGAATAAAAACCAATGGCAAAAACATTCCTCACAAATCTTTCTCAGTATGGTCCACAACAGAATCATATGCTCCTCAAAGGACACAAGAGCCTTGAGATCGACATCCTCAGCATTTAACACATGAGATGGATAAAGATGATATTGTTGGAGTTGTGGTACATAGAAAAAAATCATGCATCCCTCTATAATGATGTAGAAGATCTAATCAGTATGCCACTGGCCCGATTGTTTCCACAATCTCAGATAGTCCTACATATATAGGCACTGACTTTCCCTACTTCAAAATTCGACAGTGACCCAACCATGGAAAGACCTGAAGAAACCCACTATCACCCCCATTAACTCAAGTTTTCTACAATTCTAATATTAATATGGCTTCTACCTACATTGAGTTGTTTCCATTGGTCTTTGAATCAAATGAACCTTCTTCGATATCTCCTGCACTAGACTCTGACCTAACAACTCAAACTCCCTGACCTCTAACCAAGACAATAATGATCTTCAAGGTCTCCCATAATGCACCTCAAAGTGTTCCATCTAAACTATATCTTCAACGAAATTTTTGTATGAAAACTCAATAAGCAACAAGTGTTTCTCCCAAAAACCACAGTAATCTAGGACACATGACCTCAACATGTCTTCTAATACATGAATGGTATGCTCTGACTACCCATAAGTATGTGGGTGGTATTCTATACTCAAAAACACTTGGGTACCATGTGACTTATTTAGTACCTTCCAGAAATGTGAGGTGAATCACGAGTCATGATCTGATATTATGGTCCTCATCAAACCATGTAGCTGCACTATTTCCCAAAAATACAACTCCTCCAACTGGTTGACTGTATAGGTCTCCTAGATTAGCAAGAAATGGGTCACTTTGGTAAGACAATCTACCACCAACCAATTTGAGTCATTCTTCAAAGGAATCCTTAGAAAACCCACCATGAACTCCATCACGACGTCATTCCACATCCAATATGGAATTGGAAATCACTACAACAACCTACATGGACACTGATGTTCAGACTTCACCTACTGACAGGTAAGGCATCCTGCCACAAAACTAACAACATCTTTCTTCATTCTTGGCCACTAAAACTACCTCTAAAGATCACAATACATCTTAGTCAATCCCGAATACACTTCCTACTTCAATGGGTGGAACTCGTGCATTAACTCTTCTTTTACACCTGTCGGCACCACATCATGAATATGAACATATGAAACTCTTTTCACACTAGAGGTCCAACCAGAAGGTGACTCCCACCTTCACGAAATTATTTTAAAGAAAACACTTTTGATATATCTACTGACACTCTTTTACATGGGTTAAAAGCACATACTTAATTGCTATAGATTCCAGGTTTATCTGCATGTTTCCATCTTGTACCTCTAAATGAATCTTCGCAAACAAGTTCCTCTTCACCCACTATATGATGGATTATTGAACTACTTGATTCAGAGTCTTTTATATTAGAGCATCAGCGACACTATCCCCTTTCCCTATTGTGAAAAACAACTCGAAATCAAAATACTATAGGTACTCAACCCACCATCACAGAAAAAGATTCCAATCCCATAGAGAGAAGATGTATTTGAGAATTTTGTAGTCTGTGAACATCTTGAAAGGTTCTCCAAAAAATTAGTGCCTCCAACACCTCAAGGCATGAACCACAACAAAAATATCAAGGTTGTGAGTAGGATAATTCCTTTCATGTGGTCTCAAATTCCTCATCCCATAAGCTACAACCTGATCATCCTACATCTACACTGACCCATGTCCAACACCAGATGCATCACAGAACAAGTTTTACTTCTTACCTGGTTTGGGTAAGATCAAAATATGGACGTTATTCAACTGCTTCTTCATCTCATGAAAATTATTCCCACAATCCTTTGACCAATCAAACATAACACCCTTCTTGGTTAGGCCTGTGAGAGGTACTACCAAATGATATAAATCTCTAATATACCTTCATTAATAAAAGTCCAAACCCATAAAATTCCAAATATCAGAGACAGTCTTGGTATTATCCCAAGACACCACCACCTACACATTTTATGGATCCATTGACACATCGGACACAAAAATTATGTGTCCCAAAAAATTCACCCCATCAATCCAAAATAGAAATTTTTATTGTTTGGCATAAATCCTATGTTCTCTTAGTGTTTTTAAGATGATGTCAAGATGTTTGGAATGATATTATAGATTTTTGGAGTACACCAAGATGTCATCAAAAAAGACAACTACAAACTGATCTAGATAAGGGTAAAATATAGGGTTCATTAAGGCCATGAACATGGCTGTTGCATTGGTCAAATCAAACGACATTACCAAAAAATCATACTGCCCATACATGATTTGTAAAGTTGTCTTGGGTATGTTAGAAGGTCTCACTGTCAAATGGTGGTATCCCGATATGAAATCTATATTATAAAACACCAATACACCATTGAACCAATGAAACTGGTCCTCGATTCTAGGAAGAGGGTATCGGTTCTTAACTTTCATCTGGTTCAGATTCCTATAATCGACACATAGCCTCAGTGATCCGTAATTCTTCTTATAAAACAACATTGGAGACCCCCAAGGTTATATAGTAGGTCTTATAAACCCCTTATGCTCTAATTCCTCTTACTAAACCTTATATTCTTGGAGCTCTGTTGGCACCATTCAATATGGTGAAAAATAAATTGGATCTGCTTTGGGAAACAATTCGATCGTAAACTCAACATATCTCTTGGGTCGTAACCCCAAGAATTAATGAAGAAACACATCCTAAAACTGGTCCACAACAAAAGGGTAGACTGGTTTTCCTTTATCCCCATCATCTAACATAAGGTATGCCCCTTGGGCTATGATTTCTCCCAACTATTGGCATGGCATCATTGTGCAGCATGCTCGGGTATCCCACTCACCACGAAGGACATAAGTGATACCATCAAGAGATGTTAAAGTTACCTGAATTTGGTAATATTCAATATGGCCTTGATATAACACCAACCAATCCATCCCCAACATTTGGTAAAAACCTAAACTTCCCTAAAACGAACAGATCTCATAGAAAATGATACCCACCAATCTTCAAAGCACAACCCTTACACAGCCCGATGTCCTCGACTCGTACCCCTAGAAGTGTAACACCCCGAGATTTTATGAAGAATATTCTTTTAATTTCGTTGATGTCTTGTGTTGTATGCTACACAAAAATTAGCTTGTGCTATACGCGACACCGTATTAGCTTGCAGTTTACGCAAAACTATTCTTGGCTCATGTTACACACAATTTCATGTTCCTTTTGTAGAAATTATTCAACGAAACATTACGAATAGATTTTGTTTAATTTATAAATGAAATAAGTTTTGAATTATGTTATACACAACACCAAAGGGATATTTCACTACACGTAACCCTGACTTGGCTTGCATTACACGCAATTTTGACTTTTCTCGATAGCGTGTGTTGTACGCAATATCAGGTTTCACTAAAAAATGATATATGGTTATAATATTATTATGAACTAGCCTTTATGAATAGTATTAACTAAATTTTGAATTTTATAACATTATTAATTTATCTTACACATTTTATGGAACATGGTATGTGAACAAAATAAATTTGTCAGGTAAATTAAGTACTTTTCAAAAAAATGCAGTTTTGCCGCCTTTTAATGGCGCACCAACAATAAATCTAGTTTCTGACATGTTTATAAGTTCAATTTTACAAAATAAACTTCTTATTTTGAATCAGGATATAAAAATTTACATTGGATAAATATTTGATATTTTTCTAATAACTTTCATATTTTAATGAATAGTAAAAACACGCTATATTTTAATTAAAAACAAATTCTTTTCATCGTAATAATTATATGGTTAAATTATAATATTTAATGGTTTTAAAGTATAAATAGGATATATTTTTACCATTTAATATAATGTATGTCATTATCATTGATTTTACCTTGAATTCGTAGGTTAAATCAATTCAATCTTTTGCAATGATTTAAACAAAAACCCGTTTTCTTTCGACAATGGGATTAATTTCAATTTAATTTCTGCAACTTTCGTGTATTGGATTTTGAAAAATGGACTCCATATTTGGAATGAATGGGTCCAAATTCTATTAATAAACTACTTTTTATTTTTGGGCATTATGAATAGTAACTACGGTAAATTTTATTTACCATAGATAAAGGTAAATTGGGTAATTAAAGGTAAAAATAAGATTATAAAATTTACCTAACTCTTGCCAAAATCCAATTGAATGAATAAAAGTCGACCCATATCACCTAAGGGTCGGACTAGATTTATTTCATGGAATTTTGACCATGAAATAATATAATTATTATTAAAACCAAAGAAAGTGACAACATGTCACTCTCTTAAATCATATAAGTATATTAATTTTAATTTAGTGATCAACTTTATGAAACTTCGAACATGAATAATATCCAGAAATCTAATAAATTTCTCTACATCATATTAATTTATTTATAATTTTTAGGTATTAAATAATTATCATTAAAGGTGACATAATAGTGATGTTGAAATTATTTTATTAAGAGAAATATCAAATAAATGGTATTAAAAATATAAAATAAATATCATATGAACTATTTAATGTTCTGCACTAATTTTCCAGATAAATATGACATGTTATGAATCTATTAAACCTTTTATTTTGAAATTATATTCTGTATATTTGTTATTTAAATTCAAATAAATGAATAGTGTCAAAATTGACACTATTGTTATTTTATAAAAATAACATATTATAAAATTGTTTAAAAATAACAAAAATATTTAAAAATTATTAATTTAAATTTATATGGTCTAAAATGTTATAACTTATCCAATTATGGACAATTCAAAACAAATAAGTAATTATTTATAATAATTTAAAATTTATAATGTTATTACCACAAATAAATATTTAATTGATAAATAAGGATAAATCAAGTTGATAATGTTTAAAATAAATTCCAAGCATGTCTAAATTTTGTTGGTTGATGGTTTTACAACCCTATATCATCTAATATTTGGATATGAGTCATTTTTGAAGTTTTTATGAGGGGTTGGGATTTAATATAAACTAATAGTTCTTATATTTCCAAAGGTGCCCCTCTCCTCCCTTATAAAAGGGAACCTCCTCCCTCTCCTCCTCACACCAATTTGAGCCTTCAATCTCGGCCAAACTCTTCCCATTTCACTTTCCTACTTCCCTAGAAACATCTTAGAGGTCCTGGTTTTCTTCAAAGACAAATTTTAGTTCCCTAAGAGGAGGTCTCAAAGAGGCGCTTCAAAGAAGAGGTAATGTCCGTTACCGATTCTTTCAACTTTATTTCTTCTTCTACGTCTTATTCTTTAGTTGTTTCATTATGAAGTAATAACATCAGTATAAATAATATACTTATATGTTATTATAATTATGAAACAATCCTATTTCACTATCTGTACATCCTACAGAAAATGAAATCATTGTGCGTGCGTGCGTACGGAATATTGTCTCCACGCCGTGGTGTAATCTATTTTCCACCACCACCTTACTTGGATGGGTATAATGGTGTAAATAATTACTATATATGATTATTGTAAAGTGATATTGATTCTTAAATAGTATACATACACTCTAATACAATTCCACGATCATGGGAATGATATCGTTGGTCGTGCGTACGTACGGACTACCGTCTCCACAAACGCGATGAGATTCATTTTCCATGATTAACCATTCAAGAATGATTATAAAGTTTATATAATGAATAATAATGAAATATTTAACATAATAATGCTACTGGATTTATGTATATATATATTTATTTCATCTATTTAGTTTCATTCAATTCAATAAGGAAACGAAAACAGCGTTCATGTGTACGTACGGCCTACCGTCTTCATGAACGGTGTATTTCATTCCTTTTATCGATCTATAATATATATGTATATGATGAATATATATTATATATAAATCATTTTTTACATTATGGAATTATGTAAATCAGTATATAAGTAATAATATCATGAACGACAAGTCGAAACATATACGATAAAAGAAATGATTTTACCCAAAACGCTGCTTTAACATGGAATTTACAAAAGAACGGGTAATATAAAGTCATAAGTGAAACATATATGATATAATAACAATGAATATGATTATGTAATAAGTAAATAACATTATTTAAATCATTATACAGGAGGTTCGGATCCATATGAAGCATATCAGACCTAAGGTAAGGGATAACTTTTCTAATCTCGTTCTTATCTGAGATTGTATATTCGTAGGTATTTACTGGGGTTATTGTTCTCATAAATGTCCAAGTTTCCTAAAAATGGTTTCATTTATGTTTAATGTCCTTTTTACCCATTTTTGACTTTTAGTACATGGTGTGTATGGAATCTTTCTTTTACGAGGTACTTTTTGACTTTTCCGGCAAAAGTACGAGAAGAATGTTTTTTTAACTTATACGGAATGAACGGATTTTTACAGTTTTATAAAGCATTATTTTCATGAAGCTACCTCTAAAAGATTTCATGAATATTTTCAAAAAAATCCTTTTTTTAAAATTGGATGACATTTTGTGAAAAGAAAATGATTTTGAAGAAGAAAGTATATTTTCCTCAAGAATTCATTTCAAGTGTTTTTTCAAAACCATTTTTCATCTAAGATGACATTATTTCATAGGTGTATGTTTCAAGTATCATGTCTCTATGATTTACATGGTTTCACTTTTCGTATTATTAAATGATATTCATTTCTTTTATATTTATTATGTGATGATGGGATGATGTTTATGAAACCCATTTTATTTATTTGGCTATTATGAATTATATATGTTTATTTTGTGGCACAAGTAAGAATGATTTAATTATGAGGTGGGTGGGACCTATATCTCCCTCAAATTTATTGGGTAAAAATTTATATCTCATGAGATAGACATGGCTGGAATGGTTAGTTAATCCAGTTCAGTATTACAGGACTGGAATGAGGAGTGAACTCAATTCAGAAAGGGACTTTGTCCACTAAGATGGTCTTGGAAGAAATGCCTTGGCTAATATAGAAATCATATCATGTGCTTAATGTTTTCCACAATTACATGTTTTATTACCATTCTATTTTATCATGATTTATGATCCATTACGATCTATGCCTTATGTACTTCGATGTTTTATGTCGTTGCTCAAGGTTTTTATGCTTAAACATTATGTCCATGTTTTTAAGTTAAAATGTATATGGTATGTTTTATTTTATCAATTCTTACCCTTACTGAGCATTTAAGCTCACCCTTTTTATTTTTTCTTTTCCCCTAGGATTAAGATAATGGTTTTAGGTAAGGAAAAAAAGGGGAAGATCGTTATGGGATTTGTTGAAGATCTTTCAACATGATTATAAGTTTATATTCCATGTTTCCAAAGACACTAATCTATTACGATCCTTGAGTTTTGTTTTTTTTTGTTATGTATTAAGTATTCTTCAAAAGTAATGTATTTTCCATGTACGTCAAGCTTCGGGTCTCTACAGTTGGTATCAGAGGAAAGGTTTAGTTAACCATTGGAAACTAGGATTCGAAAACTTTAGTGAGATCCCTAGAGATATTTCTAAGGCATGTCTAGGGATGTCCCTAAGGTTAGGTATACGTATATGTTATAGTCCTAGAATTGCGCTAACGGTCTTAGAATTAAACCTAAGATGTTAGATATTGAAGGTAATCCCCCTTTATTATGTTTTTTCCCTATAATGGTATTTTCCTCTCACATAATTATTTTTGGGTTTTAGAAGATGGCTGGAACCCGAAAGAACCGTGTTGATCAATGTAATGGACAATGCAATGATTGTCCTCCTGACCAAACCAATGTCATTTGAGATGGAGTGCACAATCTTGTTTCTATACTTACACAAGATATGAATCATTCTTTACTTAAAAATGAGTAGAGAAAGGAGCAACATTCTGTTGAATCCTTCATGAGGCAGCGTCCACCTTTATTCAGCAGGTCTTCTGATCCCTTAGTGGCTGAACAATTGATCAGTACCACTGAAAAGATATTTTCAGTTCTACAATGTTCTGAGCATGATAAATTCATCTTAGCAGTATATCGTTTGGAAGGTGATGTTGATCAATGGTGGAATCTTATCAAGAATACGAGGCAAAGAGATGAAATTGAGTCCATGGAATGGGACGAGTTCAAGAACTTGTTTTTCAGTAAGTACTTCCCTCTTATTCTTCGAACAGAGATGGAAGAGGAGTTTCTTGAGCTTAAGAAGAAGGATGATGAATCTGTTGGTATATAAGAAGCGAATTTTACAAGACTTTCAAGGTATGCATCTGGCTTTATCATCCAACCTGAAAGTAAAGTTGATGGATTTTTCAAGTGGCTGAAAACCACGTATTCGAAGGGCATTAACTATAAGAGACTTCAGTATCTATGAAGAAATTGTGCATTGTGCTATCAAGGTATAACTGGAAGTTGGTGTAACATACCCATCTCATGGTTTTGACAACAAACGAAAGATGGAGTTCAAGGAGATATCTCAGAACAATGGTGAAAAGAAGATGAATGTTTCTTTATGCTCAATGCGTGGAAAGAAGCATGGTGGAGATTGCATAAAAGGTACTAGAAAATTTATTAAGTGTAGAAAAGAAGGTCGTCGAGCAGTTGATTGTCGAAGTATTGGGAAAAAGGTTTCTAATGATGTGAATAGTGAAAATACTACAGAGAACTGTCCACCAACACTTCAATGCTTCAAGTGCAAGGAAATAGGACATTGTGCTAATAAATTCCCTAATCCATGGGTTAATGATGATCAATGTGGCCAACCTCTTAAAGAAAAGGATAAAGGGAAGTCTCATGTGATCACTATTTGTGATGTTGAGTATGAAAATGATGTTGTGTAATGATTAAGTATTTATGTAATGGGATTTCAAAATAGTTTCATGGAATCTCATTTATGGTATTGTGGAATTTTGGAATATCTATGTATTGGTTTTCAATTATTATATAGTACTGGTAACCATGAAAAAGTGATTGAAATATTTTTGGAAAGCAGATGAAATGAGCATATTGAAGGGATAAGGAGAAAATAATATGATAGTAATCATGAGCTAATGACTAAAATAAGGACAAAGTGATATCATGTTCTGAGTATATATAAATTCTGGGATTTTGGTATGTGGAAAGTGTTAACTTTTGGCAGCATTCATGTTTTCACTAAGGTTAAATGGGTATTCATTTTTTAAGAGAATACGTGATTAAGGTATTCACATGATTGGAATGTGATCAACAAGTTATATCGGGGATAAATGATGGTATTCACATGCTCAGTAGATGACATTTTTAGTAATTTTTTTCTTTATACAATAAGCTTGGACATAAGTATTTTTGATAAGCCTAAAGATTTGAAATGGATTATGTTGAACATAAGTTAGTTTAAGGCTAGAAATTTTTTTGATATTATTGATGGAATGTCATAATGATGTAATTTTAGAAAAAGGACAAACTGCAGGATGGGAGACAACCCGTCGCGTCGGACAAGGATGTGGGAATAAAACCCACAACCGAAGTACCACTAGCCTTTATCGCATACCACTGGCCTACAGGAAGTCCCTGGTTAGTAGAAACAAGTTTTATTTTATTAAGCGGTATGATATATGAAGTATAAGTTCATTTTAGGAATCGTATACGATTAACCTCACCATAGATGGAATTATCTATATTTGATAACTTTTTCTAACCTTTTGTTTGAAACAGATGGAATGACCCATCATTCTATCACATGATCTGTTAACACTTCATGAATAACAAATTCAACTTCATTTCTTTAGGAGATGAAGTTGAAATTGTTCAAAGCATGAATAATAGTGATATTGTACCAAAATCAAGCAAGTATTGCTTCTAATTCAAAAAAATTCAACTTTAGGGAAATGATATTGAAAACCAAAAATGTTGTCCTAGTGCACTTCTATCCGATGAATTAGATGGTACCTTAGATCATCACAAATCTTTGCCTTTGTGATTGTTGGCATTTTCATAGCCATGTTCTTTACCACTCTCCATAAGAACTTGATGGTTAGATTTTTCATCCATATCCATATTTTCACCTATGTTCTCTTATATGGAAACCCAGTGATGAGTTACTTTGGGTAATCGTTACATTTCATACATTAGTGTTTAAAATTATGTTTTAGTATTCCTTTTTACGATGTGGGTTTCTATGAATAGTAAACTATTTATAACCCTGACGAATTTCAATGGAGAAATTCATTTTAAGGGGGGTAGAATGTAACACCCCGAAATTTTATGAAAAATATTCTTTTAATTTCGTTGATGTCTTGTGATGTAGGATACACCAAAATTAGCTTGTGCTATAAACGACATCGTATTAGCTTGCAGTATACGCAAAACTATTCTTGGCTCATGTTACACACAATTTCAACTTCGTTTTGTAGAAATTATTCAATGAAACATTAAGAATAGATTTTGTTTAATGTATAAATGAAATAAGTTTTGAATTATGTTATATTCAATACAAAAGGGAGACTTCACTACACGCAACCCTGACTTGGCTTGCATTACACGCAATCTCGACTTTCCTCGATAGCATGTGTTATACGCAATATCAGGTTTCACTAAACAATGATATATGGTTATAATATTATTATGAACTAGCCATTATGAATATTATTAACTAAATTTTGAATGTTATAACATTATTATTTTATCTTACACATTTTCTAAAACATGGTATGTGAACAAAATTAATTTTTCGGGTAAAATAAGTATTTTTCAAAAAATGCAGTTTTGCCGCCTTTTAATGGCACACCCACATTAAATCTAGTTTTTGAAATGTTTATAAGTTCAATTTTAAAAAATAAACTTCTTCTTTTGAATCGGGATATAAAAATTTATATTGGATAAAGATTTGATATTTTTCTGATAACTTTCATATTTTAATGAATAGTAAAAACACGCTATATTTTAATTAAAAATAACATTTTTTTCATCATAATAATTATATGGTTAAATTATAATATTGAATGTTTTTAAATTATAAATAGAATATATTTTTACCATTTAATGTAATGTATGTCATTAGCATTGATTTTACCTTGAATTCGTATGTTAAATCAATTCAATCTTTTGCAATTTTTAAACAAAAACCCGTTTTCTTTCAACAATGGGATTAATTTTAATTTAATTTCTGAATCTTTTGTGTATTGAATTTGGAAAAATGGATTCTTTATTTGGAATTAGTGGGTCCAAAATATGTTAATAAGATACTTTTTATTTTTTGGCATTATGAATAGTAACTACGGTAAATTTTATTTACCATCGTTAAAGATAAATCAGGTAATTAAGGGTAAAAATAAGATTATAAAATTACCCTAACACTTTTCAAAATACTATTGGATGAATAAAAGTCGACCCATATCACCTAAGGGTCTGACTAGATTCATTTCATGGAATTTTGACCATGAAATAATATAATTTTTATTAAAACCAAAGAAAGTGACAACATGTCACTCAATTAACTCTTATATGTATATTAATTTTAATTTAGTGATAAACTTCATGAAACTTCTAACATGAAAAGTCTACATAAATATAATAATATTATCTAAATTATATGAATTTATTTATAATTTTTAGGGATTAAATAATTATCATTAAAGGTGACATAATAGTGATTTGAAATTATTTTATTAATAGAAATATCAAATAAATGGTTTTAAAAATATTAAAATAAATATTATATGAAATATTTAATGTGCTCCAATAATTTTATAGATAATTATGACATGTTATGAATCTATTAAACCTTTTAGTTTGAACATATATTCTATATATTTTTTATTTAAATTCAAATAAATGAATAGTGTCAAAATTGACACTTGTTATTTTATAAAACTAACATATTATAAAATTGTTTAAAAATCACAAAAATATTTAGAAATTATAAATTTAAATTTATATATTCTAAAACGTTATAAATTATCCAATAATGGAAAATTCACAAAAAATAAGTAATTATTTATAATAATTTAAAATTTATAATGTTATTACCACAAAAAAGTTTAATTGATAAATAAGGATAAATCAAGTTGATAATGTTTAAAATAAATTCTTAACATGTCTAAATTTTATTGGATGATGATATTAAAACCATATCTCATCTAATATTCGGATATGAGTCATTTTGGAAGCTTTTAAATGGGGTTGGGAATTAATATAAACTAATATTTCTTATATTTCCAAAGGTGCCCCTCTCCACCCTTATAAAAGGGCACCTCCTCCCTCTCCTCCTCACACCAATTTGAGCCTTCATGCTAGGCCAAACTATTCCCATTTCACTTCCCCACTTCCATAGAAACATCCTAGAGGTCCTGGTCTTCTTCAAATACCAATTTTAGTTTTCTAAAAGGTCTCAAAGAGGCGCTTCAAAGAAGAGGTAATGTCCGTTACCGATTATTTAAACTTTTCTTCTTCTTCTACTTCTTCTTATTTCGTTGTTTTATTATGAAGTTATAACATTATTATCACTCATATACCGATATATTATTATAATTATGAAACAACCCTATTTCACCATCTATCCATCCTACGGAAAACGAAATCACTGCGCGTGCGAACGTATGGAATACCCTCTCCACATCGTGGGGTAATCTATTTTCCACCACCACCTTACTTGGATGGGTATAATGGTGTAAATAATGACTATATATTATTATTGTAAATTTATATTGATTCTGAAATAGTATAAATACACTCCAATATAGTTCCACGATCATGGGAATGATATCATCGCTCGTGCGTACGTACGGACTACCATCTCCATGAACGCGATAAGATTCATTTTCCATGATTAACCATTCAAGAATGATTATAAAGTTTATATAATGAATAATAATGAAATATATGAAATAATGATTATATTGGTTTTATGTATATATATATATATGTACGTCATCTATTTAGCTTTATTCAATTCAATGACGAAACGAAAATAGCGTTCATGCGTACGTACGACCTACCATCTCCATGAACAGTGTATTTCATTTCTTTTTATCGATCTATAATATATATGTATATGATGAATATATATTTTATATAAATCATGTTTTACATTCTGGAATTATGTAAATTAGTATATAATTAATAATATCAAGAATGACAAGTCGAAACACATACTATAAATGAAATGATTTTACCCAAAACGCTGCTTTAACATAGAATATACAAAAGAACGGGTAATATAAAGTCAAAAGTGAAACATATATGATATCATAACAATGAATATGATTATTTAATAAGTCAATAACATTATTTAAATTATTATACATGAGGTTCGGATCCATACGAAGCATATCAGACCTAAGGTAAGGGATAACTTTTCCAATCTCGGTCTTATCCGAGATTGTTTATTCGTAAGTATTTACTGGGGTTATTGTTCTCATCCATCTCCATGTTCCTTAAAAATGGTTTCATGTATGTTTAATGTCCTTTTTACCCATTTTGGACTTTTACTACATGGTATGTATGTAATCTTTCTTTTACGAGGTACTTTTTGACTTCTCCGGTAAAAGTACGAGAAGAATGTTTTTTAAACTTATACGGAACGAACGGATTTTTACGGTTTTATAAAACCTTATTTTCTAGAAGCTATCTCCGAAATATTTCATGACTATTTTCAACAAAATCCTTTTCTTTTAAAATTGGATGAAACTTTTTGAAAATAAAATGATTTTGAAGAAGAAAGGATATTTTCCTCAAGAATTCATTTGAAGTGTTTTATCAAAACCATTTTTCATCTAAGATGACATTATTTCCTATGTGTATGTTTCAAGTATCATGTCTCTATGATTTACATGGTTTCACATTTCTTATTATGAAATGATATCCATTTCTTTTATATGGATTGTGTGATGATGGGATGATGTTTTTAAAACCCATTTTATTTATTGGGTTATTATTAATGATGTATGTTTATTTTGTGGCACAAGTAAGAATGATTTAATTATGAGATGGGTGGGACCTATATCTCCCTCCAATGCATTGGGTAAAGAATTATATCTCGAGAGATAGACATGGCTGGAATGGTAAGTTAATCTGGTTCTGTATTATAGGACTGGAACGAGGAGTGAACTCAATTCAGAAAGGGACTTTATCCACTAAGATGGTCTTGGCCGAAATGCCTTGGCTAATATGGAAATCATATCATGTGATTAATGGTTGTCACAATTACATGTTTTATTCCCATGCTATTTTATCATGATTTATGATCCATTATGATCTATGCCTTATGTACTTCCATGTTTTATGTCGTTGCTCAAGATTTTGTTGTTTAAACATTATGTTCATGTTTTTAAGCTAAAATGTATATGGTAAGTTTTATTTTATCCATTCTTACCCTTACTGAGCATTTGAGCTCACCCTTTTTATATTTTCTTTTCCCCCAGGATTAAAACAAAGGTTTTAGGTAAGGAAACAAAAGGGTAAGATCGTTATAGGATTTGTTGAAGATCTTTCAACATGATTAAAAGTTTATATTCCATGTTTCCAAAGGCACTAAACTATTACGATCCTTGAGTTTTGTTTTTTTTTGTTATGTATTAAGTATTCCACAAAAGTAATGTATTGTCCATGTACGTCAAGCTTTTGGTCTCTACAAGAAGAGTATCATGTGACATTACCCCACATGCAGTCTCCAATGTTAATCCCAAAATGAATACAAAATGAGTACAAATAAAGGAATTCATATCACCTGTATCAAATAAAGAATTATAAAGCATAGAATCTATATTAATCATACCTAGAATAGTAGACAGTCATGCCTCACCAACATCAGGTGTTGCTTGCACTTCATAGAGATGACGTACCCCTTTACTGTAGGCTCCAACCTTAGTACCCTAAACAGCATTGCACTATTGTTAAGGGTGATATCTCCCCAGAGTTCCACATCCACCGCCCCTACAAGTACAGACCATGGATCTCCAACTGTATGCCTGATACAGGGTAACCGAATCCCTACAAACACTCAGCACATGTCTCTAAACTCAATCAATCCATTAATATCGTGGGTTCTTGCAGAACCTCTGCAGATGGCCTAACCTTCCTCACTCTCAGCACTAGACCGGTGGGAGATGTCGTTGGTCATGCTTGTGCCCTAGCCTGCCACATTTATAACAAAAGACCTAGTTTCCACCATGAGAAGCTGACCCCCTCTTCTGACTACTTGGAGCACTTCAACCCTATTTAAGGGTTCCAAAGTGGTGCTTCATACTATCAGAAGCCACACCACTTGCACGCTCAGCTAATGCCACAAGTTCACTACCTAAATCTCCCTTCAGGTACCCTTCTATGATTAGGGCTTGATCCACCACTTCAAAAAACCTTTTTAGATGAAAGATATTCACCTGATATCTGATCTCCTATCTCAGCCTAACAAAGTATCATTTCTCTACAGATACCTCATCAACCCTTCAATTTCATAATAGAGCATCTCAAATTGGTCAAATAACTAGCATATTCCACTACCTATATTGTCCCCTAAGTCAGACTCATGAAATAGGTAGCCTTCTCTTACCTCATGTATCCTGGATAGATGTTATCATGAAAATTATCTTGAAAATACTTTCACATAATTCCATCATACTGCTCCTTCTAAACCATGATTTCCCACTGATGCTTTGATTTACCTCTCAACATATAGAACACTAACTTGAATTGCTCCTCGTGATTAGACTCTATATGGTTAAGAATAGTTTTAATGGAATCAATCCAAAACTATGTCGCTTCTGGACCACCCTCTATTATAAATGTCAGAGGGTGTTGCAGTTGAAACTCCCTATTCTACTCAAACATACTCTGTGCAACCCACCTTGGGTCATATTCCATCATATGCCAAAAATGAGTGAAATTATCATAGAACTGCTCTACCCTATTTTTAGGGATAACCACATTCTTCTTATGCACTACTGGAAGAGCATTCTCCACAATGTCTTCATGTCACCCTACCAACACACGTCTTCGGGGTGGAATTTCTATACAATTCCAAACATGAACATTAGAATGAAATTATACAACTCTTACGAATGAAAAAGGACACATAGGTTGACTTATCACTTGTCATAGCCAAATTAGATTGCATAGACTACCCAAACAATCCCACTCACAAGCAGCTCACTACCCTTGAATATCTCTCCTAATACCATGGCTAACACGGGTATCTAATACACATGGTTACAATCATTTTCTCTTACTCTTATTCAAAACCATATTCATATCCCAAATTACTCTTACAACAGATTAATCCACTTTTACTTATTTATTAGGAACTATTTTTTAAATACTATTTGACATTTTCACTTCCATTTTTACCAATTAATACCATCTTATTATGCATTATTTCAATAATTTTTATAGAACATATGCATTATAACCTTTATATCCCACACACCCATCCCATGTTTGTTCCTATCATGATGCATGTCACTTTCCTAGATAGGTGTCTAGAATTATGCATGAATTCACAAGCTCGTAACCTTATGGCCGTGAGAGAAATATCATAAAACTATAAAATCACACGACCAGTGCATCAACCAATGATGAAATATCATCAAATATAACAACACAAAATAAGAACAACAATCCCCTACTATGGTGACTTCGTTTTTCTCCTATACATGGGTTAGCTACTCCCAATAATGATCTCATTACCAAGTTCTGACACGTTCCTAACCTCCTGTCTACCATCCCCAAATAGTATGAAAGAGAAATGAACTCCTCTTATAACACTTTGTGCCCCCCCCCCTAGCTAGAGATCCACTAATCTGGTGCCCCATGTCGGGTCCTTAAATGACCTCAAGAGTGCCTCCCCGTACACAAGAGACTTTTGACTAGCAGCGAGGGTATAAGAGGTCACATGGAGAGACTATACCCTCATTACCAGAGTAAGACACATTAGTTAAAAATTTAAATAATGGAAATAATGGGAAATAATCAATAACATTCATAAATAACCAATTCTCAAAACTAGGAACAACCACATAAAAAATTAAATATATCAAATCATGATATAGTGTCTAGTGAACAAAAAACAAAAAGAAAGAAAATAGCATAATCCCCAAACTGGTCCAGACTCTATGTCTGGAACATCACCCATACATGTCCCATGTCCAACTCAACTCCCTAGCATAGGTCCCTTTCCCTTGTCATGGCCTACAAGCATAAAATCTGCTTGGGTACCCAATGATGGCCCACGTAGGGTGTGAGTATAACTCAGTTTTCCACCACCAATGGTGTCTACAAAATATCCAACAAAAGAAGATAGTTTATTCATGAGATAAATGAAAACATGTAAGGTTAAATAGTTCATTGGGCCATTCTAAATTGTGTTCACTTAATTTATACTACCATTGAATCTGGGTTCACTACTTAGGCATTTCACAATTTAATATACACCTTTAATGTGTTTAATATATTAGGAACATTCAATATTCTCAATCTTATGGGAATAAAATCATTTCATATATCACAAGGCATCACATTATAAAAAATCCCATAATCCTCACCTCGAAGCCTCCGTCCTAGTGAAATGCAACAGGTAGGGGAATCAAACTTTGTCCCCTTCTCTAACCCATGTATTAATGGGAGGATATAGAACCTCAGTCCAACTCAATTCAGGGGCATAGAACCTCATGTTTATACCCCCACTCAACAAAACCATGTGAACATGCTTAATTATCATTCACCAAAATCAACCATATCACAACAAACATAGCCAATATCATTCACAACATAACAAAAATATCATTAAACGATAAAATAACATCCTTCATGCATACTAAAATCCCATTTCACTCCATTAAAATATATTAACATTTTCATCATGGGCTCTATGTTCTCTCCCAACATCCATACACTTACTTGGCTAAACTCTATGTCTGGGGAATATCAGCACACCCCACAGGTGGCCCTAATTTTGGTCTACTCATCCTCCTTTCATCCCATGGGGATAAAGAGTTGTTTAATTAACCATTTTTACACCCACTACATCACATCATGACAAATTCACCAAGAACTAACCAAAATAGGGCATGAATAAAATCCCTACATGCACAAATCTGCACAAAACCAAGGTATATAACTTATAGACCACCTACCTTGAATATGTTGGTGAACACCATCTCAATCGAATCCTTAGATCTCATTTCAACCAACACATGAAACTTTACCCTAAACCTCACCAAAAAATAAGGTTTTGAGAGCTTCATATGGATATGAGAAATAAATAGAAACCCTAAATGAAAGAGAAAAGTAAAAGGGAGATTATCCTTACCCTGATCTTCAATCCACAACCAACGACAATCAAAATGTTCCTAAGATGAGGGATATTGATCCTTGGAATCTCTTGGAGATTTTGGGGCATCACTAAGGATGGAGGAGGAAGAATTGAGGAAAATCCTGAATTCCCCTTATTTCCCCCATAATGGAATTTTATTAATTTTTTAGAATTTCTCAGACCGCACGGTTTACCTGCATGGTTTTAAAAACTGTGTGGAAACTATGTGGAGGATACTGCTCACACACCCTCTATCTTGCATAGTTTGTCATACCATGCACAACCCGTATGGATTTCTACTTCTCGTACGGTCTCCCCTTACACAGTCTTCCAAACCGTGGGCAAATTGTGAAAACTTCCCAAAACACCCCATTTTCTCCTTTTCCATGTCCCAAACCCCTAGAACACGCTTGATCCATATTAAGGACTTTTGGAACATTTATTTAACCATAAGAGTTGGAAAAAGTGAAAAATAAAAAAGAACATACCTTTAATATAATTCTGGGATCTTAATTTTATTACTTTCTATAATAATTTTTGTCTCTACATATTTGTATGAATTCTTGGTGTTTGGTATCAAGGTAAAAATTTGGACTAGATTAACTAGTTGGATAATTAGAGTGTGAGATCCAATGTTATGATTATATGGTTATGATTTCACCTTCAGAGATAACATTTGGTTATGTATCTTTCCATAGAGACAAATATTGGGTTGAAAAGTATAAATTAGGCTTTCACTATAGTTGGATATTAAGTCAAAATGGGGTAATGTGTGTTTCCATAGAGTTGTAAATTTACTTAATGTGTATAAATAATGAGATTCCTTTAAATATGGGTATGAAACTGTTCTTTAAAGTTGAAACATATACATTACATAGTTGAATAAAGGTATCAACCTAACATATGTCCTTTCTTCATATGATCTATTTTATCCAATGATTACTACTAATAATCAACGTGAATTGGTGCTGAACAAGTTTGAGACAGGGTTTATGTAATCTTGGTTAGTACATGATGGGTAAAAAATTTATTTTTTATTTACACATTTATATTATTTCAATGATATGCACTTTTATATATTTTTGAACTTATGGTAAGGTTTCACTGGTCATGTTCAACTTATCTTATATTCACTCCCTACACGAGTATCGTGATGTGCATATAGAATTAATGGTTAGAAATCTAGTTAAGGGAAAGGACCCGACAGTGGGGAGCTAAGTAGGTGAGGTTTAGAGGAAAAATTTGACCTTGGGATAAACTCAGGACCACTACTGTAGTGTTTTAGTTTATTTTTTGGGGTATCATACATGTTTTGATATTCCAAATTAGAAATATTGTGGTTTATATTTTATAACCTATATTCAATTTATTAAAACATAGTTATTATTTTTGGTTTGGTTTGAACAATTTTGGGATATTTATTTACACTTTATTGTTACTCTGATGTATGACTATTGTTACCATGTCTATAGTCTCCCAGCAGCACTGTTCGGACCCTCACCTCAAGTGGGCATACACTTGTGTATGAGGCATGAATTAGGTTATATATCACTCCATTATAAAAAAAGTGATTTAGATCAGGGTGTTTCATAACTCTACCTTATTCTTTTGGTATTCTAACCTTTATGGTTTTCTATCTAAGTGTAAATAAAATCATATACCAAATATAAGAACCTAATACTATTATGGTAACCCATAACATTCTTTCCATTCAAAAAATAATTTACATGAACCAAATATTTGCATAACTGAACCGTTAATATTAGTTAGGCCTTGACTAGTATTCACATTGGAAGGAATATAACACTTATTAATTGGATATCATATGTCACAATATAATGTATGTCCTCGGAATATTTTTATACATAAAATAGTTTGATTTGAATCCCTATTCCCTCAACCAAATCAAAATTTAAACCATACTGACTTGAAACTATTTACACAAAAAATAGTTCGAATCATTAATATAATCTAAAATCTGACTATATTTTCTAAAATATAGATATATTTTATGTATATGGTATATAAAACCATTTTATGGATCCCTAGGGTTGTGTGTTATATTTGATGAAAATATATTAAATGTATTAATAGTAGGTTATGTAATTTATTAAAAGGCATGGTGACATTGATAAAGTATAAAAATGGTTATAAAAACATTTACCCCTATTTGTATTGTTGATGGGAATTTCAATGAGATTAGTGAAATTGGAGAAAAAATAGTGAATCTGTGGAAGGGGTTTTATGGATCAAAATATGAATGAATACATATTTATTTGGAATATATTTTTGAAGTTTGAAGTCCTATCATATATTGAAATAATTATATATATTTTTTAATAAATTTTTATGTCACGTTATTTTATGAAATTAAAAAATTCCCGAGTATGAATATTTTTTCATTTGGATACTAGAGAAGAGTTTGAAATGGAAATGTTTTGGAATAATCTATATATGTAAGGTATTTATTATATAAATTTCAAAATAATGAAAAGGAATCAATCATTATGAGTACATAAAATATTATCTTAGTGTTATAGAATTAAAAAAGGGTTGTATATCCCTATATATGTAATATCCTTGGGGTATGTGTAATATAGTTTTAATAGTTACATAAGATAATTTTTTGAAGTGAAGATTGATGAAAAGGAAAAATCCATATATATAAGATATTTTTCAAAGATGTGTATGAACATTTATTATAAATATAGATATGTGATAAAATATTTAGATATATGTAAGATAATATTTATCTTACATGAAGATTAAAACATAGATGATTTTTTGATGATGATGTTTTTTGGAAGATCCTTTGAGAAGATAAAATCGATTGTGCTAATTTTGTGAATGAATGATTTATGCGTCATAAATGGATTTCATAAATTCATGTAGATTTTTTTGAAGAAGGAGAGTGATATTGTATCATGAAAAAAAGGATCATGTTATATAACATATCATAAATTATGACTTTTAGTGCAACAAAAAGTGAATTTTGGAATTCCAAAGTGTCATGAAATGTCCTCGGGGCCCGTGCCGTGACTACCCCAAGGCTGTCTTCCATAGGCCAGAGGCTGGAGACTAGCACCAAAGGTGTAAATCCTGATGAAAGGGAAGGAATTTACTTTATATAATAAAACAAACACCATAGAGTATGCAAGATGAATTAAACACTAGGTAAACTGAGTATAAAAGTATGTGCTGGAAAGTAAATGGGCCAGTATACAAACCCAACTGAAAGTGAAGTACAACTGGAAGGAAACTACAACAACAATAAAGTAAATAAGAAACCATGAAGTCGTCCTTTAGAACTCCCACTTGAAGGGTGAGTACATACAGTCTCGTCGGCTCCTCGAGTCCGGACGTCCTCTCTGTGTACGTCCTGCCTGATAGAACACCACCGGGTATCGTCCCGCTCCTCAAGCCTCAACCACGATCAGCGCTGCCCGTCATCTGCAACCAACACAACGTAGTGCGGGCATAGCCCACGAAGGGTTGAGTATTCGATACATAGTAGGGACCCCGAGACTCCCGAAGGTCTCCCAGAATCCACAAATGATAAACCACAAAGGAAAGATACAATCACAAAGTATCAACCAACTCTAATTAGGTATATTCCCATACATATACCTAAGTCATCAATTCCAATTCTGCTCCAACTCTTGAGACCAAGTTTATCCTAGTCCACACAAAAAATCACAATCCAATCCACACAGGAAAACACAACCCAATCCACATAGGAAAGCAAGTCAATCTTATCGAAGATAAAGATTGAAAGTCATGACTCAGCTCACACAGGTATACTACTTCTGAAGAGAGGTGGAGATGATTAGATGTATCCTCTAAATCATTTGCATTGCTGATCCTATGTAGGATTCTAGTACAGAAGTCGTCACTACCGAATCCATGGAGGATCCAAGTATAGTATTCATCGCTGCCGAATCCACGGAGGATCCAACTATAGTATTCATCGCTGTGGAATCACGGAGGATCCGAGTATAGTAGTCATCGCTGTCGAATCCACGGAGGATCCAAGTATATTATTCATCACTGCTGACCCCACGGAGGATCCAGGTACAATTGGCAATGCTGCTGAACCCACAGAGGATCCTAGTACATAAGTCATCGTCGTCGAACACATGGTGGATCCCAGCATGGTAGAAGTCGTCGTCAAACACACGAAGGATCCCAGTATGGTAGTTGTGTTCGTCGAACCCAGAGAAGATCCTAGTATGGTAGTCGTCCTCATCGAACCCACTGAGGATCCTAGTACGGTAGTCATCCTAGTCGAACCCACTGAGGATCCTAGTACGGTAGTCCTCCTCATCGAACCCACTGAGGATCCTAGTACGGTAGTCATCCTCGTCGAACCCACAAAGGATCCTTGTACGGAAGTCGTCATCTTCGTCGCAGCCAGCTCTAGGGTTTCTCGCACACAGTACGCTCGATTCTGGGAGGGTCTGCCCCATGAGCCAAGGGTCGATACATCAACTATCACGATGTTCAGTGTTTATTTATATCAGAGTTCTGTCGCGTCAAAGGAACTCAACGCGACAGATGGCGCGTCAATCGGACGCCCGGTCTGAGAGTTATTGGATTTCTCGTCCAAGGGGCCCGATTGGTATTTAATCTAAAACCAACCCGAACATACACTAGCTGTTTCCTAACTCAAGTGTAGTAATCCAAAAGATACTTGTCACTAAGAGGAATCCAAAAAATTCAACGGCACGTCAATCGGACATTCGGAGCTCAAGTTATAAGCGTTTCCGCTCCGAGGGCCCGGTTGGTTTCATGTTCGAACCACCCGGCCATACCCAAAGATCTCCTAAACCCTGAGTGTAATATACCAAAACCTACTATCTTGATATAAGGATACCATCACAACTGATGCTGCGTCGTTCGATGGTCCTTAGCCCATGTTATTGGCGTTTTGAATGGATCTGCCCGAACAGGGGTTTGGGCCCTGTCTGACCCGGCCCCATTACCCCCTGGGTCGGCCCGAACCGGGGCGACCCGACCCGGTTCCGTCCCGGTTAGGCGCGGCCCGGACCGACCATCGTGGCCCGGCCCAGCGCGGGGGTCCGGCCCAGCGCGGGCGGCGCAGGCTAGCGTGGGCGTTCCGGCCCGGCGGGGGCGATGCGGCCCGGCGCGGGCGGTCCGGCCCGGCGCGGGAAATCGTGCGCTGAGCAGACGTGGAAGGGGGGGAAGGCTCCACCCCCCCCCCCTTGTCTCGAAACGGCATCCCCCTCATGGTGGGGCCCGCCCTTGTCTGCTGGTCGGGGGTTACAACCCCCGGACATCCCGAATCGGCCGGCCGGAGAGCCGCCGCGGGACCTGCCGGTCTCGCCTCCTGGAGCGTCGGTGGCTGGCAAAGTCCGGCCTTCCTCCTCTGCATTGTCGGGACCTTAGGCCATGGTCCCTGTCCGACCGGCGCGGCACGACGGCGCTGCGCCCCTCCGCCGCGGCCCGCCCTTGGCCGCGGCTTCCTTCGGCTTCACCGGCACCGCGCGACGGTGTCGCGCTCCTTCACAGCAGCCTGCCCCGACCACAGTTCCCTCGTTTCCGCGTGGTGTCGTTTCACCATGACACCTCCATTCCAAACCACGATGGTGATCAACATAAAATGGGGAGGAGTGTCGGTCGTGATTGTGTGGTCCGACCTCCTCCCGTTATATTGATAATAGTCGGCCAAAAGAAAATAACTATGAACATCAAAATAAAAATAGAATTATGAAACAACCCCTACCTCAAAGAGGTTCAAGGAAGCTAGAATCGCAAAATACGGCGTCGCGGGTGGGGCACCATATACATCGATGGAGAACGTCCGTGGAAGAAGCGGTGTCTCCCTTTCTTTGACGCAGAGGGAAGATGGAAGGCATGACGGCGTTCATCGCATTCTTCAATGAGGAAGATGAAGTTCTTAAAAGTAAATAATTCTCCCTCTCTAAATTATCCACACAACACATTAACCGAAAATAAAATAAGGCTTTGCCTTATTTTGTTAACACATGCCAACATTTTTTTAAAATTTCAAAAGTTGAATTCACCTAATTAATTAAACTTGTGTTATCAAATTAATTAGGTGATTAGTTGGCATGCGTTAATGTGGAAGAGTTACTTTACTCATGTGTGGGGTTAGAGGTATTAGGGAATTTTAAGTGGTGGGGCTCACGTGGGCCCCACCATACTAATATCCTATCAAGAGGGGTTAGAATTTTAGTGGGTCCCCCCCAACTCCCACACATGGGGTTTAACCACTTATAAGTGAAATAAAATTTGTAACAAAATTTTATTTCTCTTTATAATTAATCCACATTTTTTAACAACTCATCTAGAGAAAACACAACTCCAATAAAGGTTTTCTTAATCAATAAACGGCGTTGCGGTTTCATCGATGCCCTCGGATTTCGATTCCACGCACTGGTTCAAAAGTTAGAAAAACCTGCTTGTTTGTTCACTGAACGTACCCGAGCTAAACTTTGGAAATGGATTCCGGGCACACTGGGCCTCGGAATCAAGTTCCGTCAGAGACTGCATACTCGTAAAATACCAAATAATTTAAGAAAAAATTTTCCTTGAAATTTACGTGTCTTTACACAAATGACCAATGTAAATTGGTGAACAATAATAGATGAATTTTTGTTCTCATAGAGGCCTTATGTAATATTTGTTGAAGTAGATGCCTAAGGAAGTGCCACATCATTTAAGTAGTTGTGTTTTGTATTTATATTCATGATTATGAAGTTGAAATAGGAAATTGAGAGTGGAGAAATATATTTTAAAGGTACTTTCTTTGGGAAGTGTATGATTTCATTGTAATTGAGGAAACACATCATGGACACTCTTTTATAGTGAATAAAAGATCTTACCATGATTTCATAAAGAATATTATGGGGTTAAATAAATTTAAATAATAAAAAATTATTAAATATTTTAAATATCCATTATGTAGTTATAGTTTTAATGATTGACCTTAAGATTTTTTTAGAAAAAATTATTCCCTGATATAATGGAGAATCAATAAGAATAAAAAATATGGAGAATAAGGAATATTTAAAATCCAAATTATTGAAGAGAGAGAGTCCCACTGAATTATTAGTTAATAGATATTGTTCAGTGAAAGATAATTCTTGACAAGAAAAGGAATACATATCATTATTGTACCTAGTTGTATAAGAATAAGATCCTATAATAATAATTTTTGTTTTAGAATTATCATAATCTATGTTGCTACTATGGACATATTGGATGACATAAAGTAATATATAAGGAAAGGGGATGATATCATTAAGATTTAGAATAAGAATACAAAAGGATGAAACCTTTTTAAGGATTTTATATTATATATTTTGAGGAATTTTAGTACAACATACAAAGGAGATTAATAGTGCATCCAATAAGTGTTAAAGATGAATGGTGTCTTAGTGATCTTTGTTGACCCTGAAGAGACCATAATGCCTATAAAATATTTAAAATACCCTAAAATATATCAAAATTAAACCATTTACTAAAGAAATTCATAGGGTCGAAGAATATGGAGTGGTCCATGGATCGTCAGTGAACCTTTCATTGAAGTGTCCTAAGACCACACTATTTAATCCAGTGCTAAAATATAAAATTTTGAAATATGTTTTGAAAAAAAATGTTATAACCCAAGAATAGAATGTATATAAATATTATATTTTATATAATTTTCATAACTTAAGTATCATATCTTTCAAATAAATTTACACCCTACAACCAAAAGGTTGAGTGTCATTGGAGACTAGCTATATAAATGTAGTATCTCACATTATTTATTCAATATCTCTAAAAAATGACTTCTTCACGTGCTATCCTTTTGGAAACATCATAATTAATACCTTTATTCATTAATTGGTTAATAGAAACATAAAAAATGGTGATCTGAAACACTTAGTAAGGGAAAACATATCGATGAGTTATGAAGGGTCAAATCTTAATAATTTGAAAAAACATGAGAATGGAAGAAATATATGAATAAAAAGAAAATGGAATCAAAAGAATTATTAATAAGGATTTAAAAAATTAAATATAATCCAAATTATCCATACATATGTCATGGTCTAAACATTTAGAGACATGTGACAATAATCATTACCCATGGAGAAAAACATTAGCATGTGGAATTTCATAGAAATGTGGAACAAGTAAAAGCATAGTAAATCATAACACTTTGAATGTAGTTAACTTTAATCGTGTACACACACCAATTTTTTAAAGACACTTCTCATAATTATAACCATACACAAAATTGTGAATAAAGATACCACACTCAAACTTGTAAAAAAAAGATATACAAAATCATGTCCATGAAAAAACATCTGAAATACATTAAATAAAATCATGTTGATGAACCTAGTAATTATCAAACAATATATAAAACATTACATAATTAATTAGATATACATAATATACCCAACCATCTTATAATGATAAACTATTCATATGTGTGCCAGAAGAACATAAAAACTGTCATAATATAATCAAAAACTTAATTAAATCATGGGAATGAAATGGGTTTCTTGAAGAAATCCTTAAGAAAGCAACAAAATCCATCTAGAGAAATAAGATATATGGAATTATTATATAATAGTTCCTGTTAATCATGGGAACATTTAAATGACATTGAAATAAATGAAATAAAATTTTATAATAGAATTAGAAAATTTATTTGAATAAATAATAATCGATATACTTAAATTTTAATAAAATTTATATTAAAATAAAATAATTTATAAAAAACGAGAAAAAATAACATTGAAATATATAAAAACATGGAGAATAATTTTATTAAATAAAACTTATGAATATGGTTGGAAAACATGTTATTTCATTAAATGTAAAAAAGGATTCCTTTAATGATTTTATATGGAAAGATAAATCCAATAGAAAATTATATTAATAAATAATTTAATAATATATTTTTACCTCAATAAACCAAATATAATGAATTTGGGAATAGAGTAGAAAGGTTCCTGGTAGAAACCAAGAGATAAGTTCAAACCCTCTTAAAAGAATCATTTTTGTTGTATTATGAAACAAATATAGGTGAAATGGTAAGAGGATATGAAAAAAAACATAAATAACTAAATTACAATAAAATAAATGGTTTTTAAGAGATAAATAGAAATAATTTTCTTGAAATAATAGTTTGTAAATATACAATTTTGATATAAAAATGATATTGGAAAAGAAACCCTAACAGGTTTAGTATCCCTAGAATAAAAAATTACAGAATGATAATAATATTTATTTATTTGTAAATACCATTAATTTAATTATAATTATAATAATTAATAATTAACATGTTATTATATTCTATTAATAATATCAAATATGTCATCAATATTCATAATATCTCAATGAATGGATAACTAATTTTAGAAGCTCATACCTTTACTCCTAACTTATATGAAAGTTATTTAACATAATATAATATATATATATATATATATTAAGAAAATATTTTAGAACATTATTAAAATATAAAATATTTTATAATATTTGATTTTAAAAATTAATTACCCATATATTAGTTTTTTATTGTCTATTTTCATTGTTGGGTGTTGGTAATTTTTACATCTTCTTATATTTTTAAAATGGAAATGTCGACCCTCATTCAATGATATGAAGTTCATCATTTATAGACTAGTCAAGGAAATGTAATCATTTTAATATAATTATTTATTATTTCCCATGTTAATTTTATAGAATATATTCTTGTGGTTGCGGATAATGGAATCCATGGTGAGAAAGTTGTAGTTAATTCATCAATAATAATGAGTTACCTTATAATGATAATTTTTGTATCACTTGAAAAAATATATATTTAAAATATAAATTAGTATTTAATATCATATATTCCAATTAGTTTTGTATCAATACTCATTAATGTTGGAATCTATGAACATCATATAGTATCTTTCATGTATCTGGTCGAAACGACCTAATCAATAACATATTATACTAAAGAATGTGTTAGACTATAGTTATATAATAGTAATATTATTTTATAAAAATAATAATTAGGAAAATATAACACCAATAAATTGAATAATTACTTTTATAAATACATTATTTGAAAATTCAATAGAAAAATATGGTGAAGTACCAGATATTTATTTTGATTAATCCTCGCCTTCTCAAAACGGGTGCCTTCAGAATAAATGATTTAAGCATCCTTATTGGAAGAAATGGTTCCCCAATGTATAATTAGAATTTTTTATAGGAAAAATTGTTATGAATTTCTTATATAATTTAAATTAAATACCCAAATATTTTAAAAATAATATTATGTTCTATAGTGGACATGACACACAATATTGAGCTTAAACAACCAGAAAATATTATTATTCAAATATGATCGTTAGAAAATAGTCATTGAATTAGTTAGTTATAATAGAAATTAAGACACACACACATATATATATATCCTACTCAATTAAAATATACTAATTACTTTTTAACAAACACACATTCAATTTTTTATTAAAGTCATTTGATGCTTTAAAAATACATTTTCCCTCAAAAATGGTTTTTATTAATTTGTGTGAGAAAATATTATAATTAATATTAGTGACATTTAGAAATAATATTTAAAAAAATTAATATTTTAAAATAATAATTTCAAAATTAAATTAAAGTGATATTTTAAAAAAAATTCTGTAATCATTGATTTTTCAATAAATAGTGAAAATATTGATTTTTCTTGAAAGCTGTTTTTTATTCCAAGTGTTTACCAAGTTAACTTTTGTTTTAAAATAGATAAAAAGTAAAATTATTTCATTTATATTATGAATAATATAATTAATTTAATTGAAAAAATTGTATTCTTGTATTTGATATAAAACTCTTTTATACTTAAATAGTCATTTTTTAGAAAACTGATTTTCAACACTTTTTCCATTTAATTTTTAAAATGAAATTTGAAAATTAATTTGATTAAATATTAAAAAATTAATATCATATTTGGAATAGGAATAATTAATATATGGAAATAAGGTTTACTTATTTTTTAGTCATAATGAATAGTGAAAATTGAATAAATTTGTTGTCACGATTAATGTTAAAACATGTTTACTATGGGTTAAACTACAGTGATATGGGTTAAAGTATCTAAAAATATTTATAAATAATATTGGATGGATTTAGATAATGATATTGCAAATTTTTAACTAAATTTAATTATACTTGGGAAACATTCCCTTAAGAAAATAAAAATATTTAAATCTTCTAAAATTTACGATGTGTGTCATATCCCTCATCTATTAAAGAAAACCCACTATCCTCCCCAGTCCAAATATCCGAACAAATTTGTCTCAAGAAAATACATACCTAAATCTATTTATAACAACCCAACCCACTTCATTTCAGTCTTTGTTTCTTCATAATAGACACATTAAAGTGCTTAAGGTGTAATGAGTTGGAGTTTGTTCAAATAAGAGGTAAATATTTTAATTGAATATTTTATTATTATTTATTATTATGCCTTATTCAAAAAAATTACAAATAATATTTTTATAAAAAAAATCAGTATATTCAATATAATTAAATTTTATTATGTTCATTTCTAATCCTTAATTCATCTCTTTCTTCATCTAATGGGAAACTAAACCATCGTTCATGTTTACAGTGAACAACCGCCTCACGAATTGATGTAATTTAATTTCCATCACTTCCTATTATAGGTGGGAAAATAATGGATAAAAATGACATACCACAATATAGATGATATAAATTCAATTCATTTATCATAAAATAAATTTAATAATTATTTCTTTATAATAAAAATTAAAAAGAAACAACACTCATTTGTACATGCGGACTACCACATCACGAGATGACATATTTTATTTTTCGTAACCATCTCACATGGATGGTTATATCTATATAACAAATGAGTTAATAAAATATAAATGATATAATCAAAATTCTATAAAGTTAAAATCAAACATAACTTCTTTTCTATATTCTCATTAAGAAATTAAAATGTTACTTATGCATAGGTGGAAACAATCATCTCCACGGTGCATCTTATTTAAATTTTCATGCATATAATTTATGGGTGGTTATAAAAACAATATTAATGTAGAAAAATGATAATTTTTTCCTAAATCTTCTTATTTATATATTGGAACCGTGACCATTTTTACCACATTCCACCAACCTAAGTCATTTTGGACTTATGGATTGAAATTCTTCAAAATGCATAAGTTGGGCATAATTGATTAAGTAAATAATTCTGAAACTGATTTGATGATATAAAATTAATAATGAACCTGAAAAATATAATTAATAAATTACACATATAACATAATTTTATCATTCATGAAGATAAATAACAAATACCATGTCATGGCATGAGGTAAGTCATTTCCTAACTCAATTTCATTTCAATAGGATATATAACTTATTTACATATTATATTATTCCATGATTATCTGTGAAATTAATGATTATTTATGTTCTATTTCCATATTTTCTCTGGATTTCATTTTTCTATAGATAATCTCTCAATTGATTAATTTTTAATTCAATGATACTATCTTTTTAATGCTTATTCATCTTAAATTTTACTTCTTTCGAACACATATTTAGGTTATGAATCTCTCATATTTTATGAGGTGTACTTATCCTTTTTCCATAGTATTTAAAGTTTAATTTGATGCAATTTCTTTCATGATATATATATATTCAAATGTTATCAAAATGGTAAATATTTTAATGATATAATCTCATCTAATTTTAGGATATTCCATGATCAAGGTTACTTTAAAAAGGATTATAAAATATTATTTTTCATGGTCAACATTTTATCTTATCATTTTTTGAATGTTTTTTATTTGTTTAATCTAATCTCCTTAAATATTTAATAAATAAACATCAATAAATATGTTTCCAAGTGATACCGATATTATATATTCTTTAGATCATAAATATAATTATTATATATCTATATTTTCAAAAATATTTCCATGAACATTATTATATACAATTCAATGATTTCCTAATGTTATTTTGAAGTTTCAATGGATTTATTTACAAAGGTTATAAAAAGGAATTTTTTTAACATTATTCGTGTGACAGATTTTGACATACTTTACTAAGGTGTAGAAGAAATGATTTATTTCATCATATAAGAATTAAAATAATTTTATTTACCTGTTTTTTATTTTTTTTAATTGAATATTAATTTTATGGTTTTTGTGGTTATTTTCAAATAAAATGTTTTCCCACATATTCTGTAATTTTTATATGTTTTTCTCAAATTTTAAAGGGTATATTCTTAAATAATATATTTAATGATATTTTAATGGTATTTTTTCATCATCAATAAAAAACCTTGATAAAAAAATGATCCAATAAGGATGTGTTGTATTGATACCATTCTTATTCTTTCATTGGATGGATTATGATTGTTTCAAAAATATATCCCTAGAATCCCATTATTTTTCATTGGTAAATAAATCTATGAAATAATAATATTAATCTTTATATTAAAAATTGAAAGGTTTTAATTATTTTTCCTATATTATGGTACTTGGAAATATGTGTATATCACTGAAGGGTGGTTCTTTTATAAAAAAAGGATGGGATGTTTTGTTGTAAATCAATGATGGGTATTTATGATAAAAAACAATGATGCCCTGTTCTTCTGTGTCCCTCCAATGCATTGAATATTTAAATATAGGTAACTATAATAAATTACTCATAAGAGAGTGAGGAGATGTTATATTTTTCTAGGTACTCCTATGAAGTGAAAAAGTTAACTATTATACTATACACCAAAGATAACTTTGGAATTATCAAATTGAATTGATTCCATTATGAATATTCAGTGTTCAAGTTTTCTAACATATTTTTTTCATTTTTGTATCATGTTCAAATGTTTCCTATCATAATGTAAAATTATCACATGGATAATGATTTTTTACCATAATGTATACCATATTTAACTAATGCTTTATGACATATCAAATTTTTTATAATCTAGGTTTTGACGGGGATGAATTTTCTTATGTTTTTTATATAAATTTGATTATGTTCTCATAACCTTATCCCCATATTGTAATCATTATATATGATTGATCGTTATTACCTAAATTTACACCTATTGACCATTTGAGCTCACCATTTATTTGTTTTATATTTCTATAGGTTATGATTAATGATGTCAGTTGAATTAAGACTATTAAGGGTTCAAGTGTGAAAAATTTTATTGGAGATGTTCAAGACATACTATGGAATATGTAATGGCGGATATGGTTGGAAAAATTATCACTTAAAGACATGGATATCGTTATTTAAGATTTGACAAATTATTTGAAAATCTAAATGTAAAAGGAAATTATTTATGGAAGAGATCAAATAATTCTATATTTTTTATAAGATTTTTATATCTAAAAATGGGTATTTTTTATCTCTATCAAAGCATAAATAAATAAAAATTATATTTTTATCATAGAATCCTGGGGTGCAGGATCAGGGCTATGACAATTAGTAGTAGAGGGGGGTTTAAATAAATTTAGATATTATGATTTTCTCATTTATGATAAAATAATATTATGGATATAGTCAATAGTAAATAATTTAAAGGTTCTTTACTTATTAAATGAGGTAAATTCACATTTTATGTTCATACATTGAGATAATTTGAATCATTTTATAGGTTTTGGGAAGAAAACAGCAAAGAAAATAAAGTAACCCTTTTGGTTAGTACATGATTTTATGTTAAGGTAATTATAGTATATTTTATAGTGCTATATTGATAAACATGATGTTTGAAATGTGAATCATTGACAAGGAGATAGTTTTGGAGAAATTTGGGTCAAGATAAGGGTTAACTTTTAGGATAGTATTAAATTTTGATTCAAAATATTTTTGTGATATTCACAACATTATAATATTTCATGAACCATGTCAGAGTTTCATCCAAACAATCACAAAACGTGTTCTATGGAATGGATGAATGTTAATTCTCGATCCCCACGGGCTAACAAAAAGTGACTAGGTATCAAATATACCACATGGTAATGATTTCACCCATGTAAATAATCATAACAAATAAACCATAAAAAAACATGAACAATCACAAGAAAAAAAGGCATAATATTTTTAGGTTCAAATTTACAACATTTAAAAAACCCAAAGAGGTTACAAAAAAAATAGAACAAGACATGATCCCAAAAACCTCCACACAGTAAGAGGAGCATAATCCTCATTTCACTACCACAACACCTAACAGGTCAAAATACTAGAATCAGGAACCACCATCTCCAAACAACTTACCATTATGAGTTTCAAACATAACCAAGTCTACTTACACCTAAAGGTGTAAATAGTGTGTGATCCAAATCATATTAGGATGTATCCCAAAAAATAGATTCCACACAATAAACATTATAATATAATTCAAAAGTAAATTTTTTAAAATAAATATTATATTTTTTTATATAAATCATTTTAAAGGATACCATTTAAGGGAAAATATACTTAGAGGAAACATAATTTAAAGGAGAACATTTTTCCTAAAACAATATCACTTTTAAAAAATAAAGTATAATTTAGGTCCACCATATATCAATTGAGGTAACAATATAATAAGATTCCCCTTTGTCACAGTATATCCCTATAGAATCTAGCTAAGATATGGAAATTATAACCTTGCACCTTAGTGAATGGTGGAACATGAACAACAACAATTAGTTTTCTTATGTAGGAGACACTAGTAGGGGACATCCCAAGGGCCTAGTGGTCTCCAATCATCACAGATGTTTATTTATTATTGTAATTATCAATATAAATAAGTTAAACATGGACATTCCACTTCAAAATCACTAGAATACTAAATCTAGTCATCCCACCTAGATACCTGATATTCCCTTATGCAAAATTTTCATTCAACATGCCACATAGGCTTCTAAACTCACATACACCCATATGAATGATGAATACATATATAAAAACACAATTTCTCATAATAAAAAACCTATTCCAATTTCATACACACCCCAAATCATTTTAATAATAGGTTTGACACCACTTGAAATTTTTATTAAACCACTTGGACAATTTAAAAAACACATTCAAGGTTCACAACAAGGGTATACAATTAATATTCAACCAATTTTTATTAGAAAAACACTTTCAAGAAATATGTATACAATAACAATTCTAAAATTTGTTTCACATAAATCATGATATTTATTAAACATGTTGAGTAATTTATATAGCACATTTAAATCTCCAAACAATGGAGCACACTTGAAATATAAAAAATTTCTTTTGAAAAACCATTTCAATGCCATATGAATATCAAAAAATTTCAAACCACCTTTCAAACCGCATATATGAATCATAGAACATATTTAAACACTCAATGAAGTATATAAAAAAATAATGTTTAAATATGAAACCACCAACCTCAATAGAAGAAATGTCTAGAAAACGGGGTAAACCCAAAACCAAACCACAAGAGAACCCTATAAAGGAATAATTGAACTATAAACATCAATAGTGGACACTCTTAAACAAGATCCAACTCTAAAAATGTCACTATACCTACTAAAAATATTAAACCCCAAGAAGGAAGGATAAAAAACCCTAAAAAGAGGGAGAAATCAAGAAGGATAATAACTTACATGAAGAATTGTGGAGAAAGAAAACCAAAATTGCTTAAAAATGGGGTTTCAAGGGATAAAAAAGAGGATGTAGAAGAACTTAGGGGAGTGGAACTTGAGTGAGGATGGTTTTGGTGGTTTAGTCTTAAAATATGTTGAGAGAGAAAACATAAAATGACATTTTAGATGACCTTGATAGGTCGTGAGGTTTTCCCCCATAGTTTTGTAAATAGTGAGACAACCATGAGCCCTTAACTATCCAAGTGGAACCTACCACACAGTCAGACCACATAGCCTGACTTAAAATGTGTAATCTCTGTGGAAACTACCACCTAAAACCATCCTCCTACTATACGATTACCTAATAGGAGTCACATAGTTTCTTCTAAAAGTTTTCCAACCTTGTGCTTCATGCTATTTACACAATTTTTCTCATTTTATACCAGATTACAAGAAAACCCCCAGGGAAAAATGTATAATGAATGTAAATAATAAAGTACCTCAAAATAATTATTGGTGTGAAAATTCTCCCAAAAATGAAAACAGTATACATTGGATTGTAATTCCATGGGTTGAACAAAAAACAATAACTAATACTCCTTCACAACTCAAGAACATTTCCAAAGAACATAAAAACAAAGAGAATGAAAAAATGCCATTAATAGGGATAAATATTCATAGAATTTAACTTAGGAGGCCATAATAGACTACTTACCAAACGCCATCACCCCACCTCGAAATCCAAAAACCCTCCACTTGATCGATAAAATAAAAGTAGTTATCACAACTGCATAATACAACCTTCAACAATAATAACTCTTCAAACACTACTAAAAAACTCAAATCTCATACCTAAAATGATCAGACAAATCCCAAATACTTATTGAAGAGTTTCAAAAACATAAACCAATACTTTTTCAAATATCTATTAAAATAGGATGATTGGGAACACTCTAAAAAGTCCATGTTTAATCAGAAAAAAATTCATATCCAACAACCCTAAATGAGACATTTCAATTCCAATCTACACTGGAGAGGAAATTAAATTATCCACATGGGGAATCCTGAATGTAATCCCCACCATTTGAGAAGAGTTGGCACTAATTTACTCTAGATAATATTTAAACAAGATCCACATTGGTTCTCTCCATCGTGAGAAGTAACCAGCCTAACTAATTAGTATAGACCGACACTGGGACCCGACATGGGATAACAGAGGAACTCCTTGCATAGACAAAATACCAACCACATTGTGCCTATTAAAATAAACTCCAAACCGGAAAAATAAACTACACAAATTACCATCACCATGGAACATGACCATTTTCAAATGAGAATAAACCAATACTAAAACTAATTCACAAGGTTATTCACTCAAGTATTACCAAACAGAAACTATCACCCAAAAAGGTTCCACTATTGGAATACAAGAAAACAAGACAACCTTCTGCTTTATAATCTATGAGGAATTTTTCTTCCCATAAGAATCTCAATAAAGAATTATTTTTTACAACATTCCCCACAAAATGGGACCTTTCCAAGAGAATTGGTTCACAAAAAAGAAACTTAAACTGTACCCATCCAACTAGAGACCAAGACAGACTAAGACTCATGACACGTATCATGATTTTTGACTATGCACCAGCTTCACTCTGGGGAATATGGAGAATTAACTTATGTTTGAAGCATATCATACCTCACAATTAGAAGTAAAATATCCTTGATCAAAAATTCTTTTTTTAGTTCTACATAAATTCACACAGATATCCAAAGAGAACTAGAAGAACACAAAACACCATGGAACTCACTTCACCAATACATTTCACTTCACTGAAATAAATATTCAGAGGATATATACACATAATTCTCTTTCTTCCTAATAAGGAACTTTAGAAAAAATGAAAATATGGGGGACACCAATAGTTAAAATGGAGGTATTCAGGATTTCCAAACAAAAAACACACCTATGTTAAAATAGAAGTTCTTGAAATAGTCACAGTCCACCTATTGCATTAGGAACCAAAAAGAAACACTAAGAAATAGTACCAAACATATACCTTGCACACAAAGAAGCATTAAAAGTAAAGGAAATTTAAACCAAGCCCCAAACAACACACTATTTTTGAAAATAGACATTATGACTTCTTATGAATAGACTTGCCACACTAATGGCATAGTGTGATCCCACACTTAAAGGAAGTCGATGAAATAAAGAAGGGTTATTTTAACATCACAGATAGCACTAACAACCTCAGGATTCCTTCAACTATCCTTGTTGTAATTATGTTCACCACTTCCAAATAGGACTTCCAAACATGGATGTGACAACCTCCACCTTTAACAATTCAAAAAACTCAAAGAAACTAATGTTTCCTTCAGCTTTCCACATACACAATTCCACTTTAAGAGGACCTGCTTGACCATAAATTAATGGAGTATTCAACATAAGAAAATCAAGAAGAATGTATATTGACTGATCAACTATAGGGTTTGTAGAAGTTGAACCACCAGTGATACACACGTTGAATATTCATCGAATCTAATGGGGTGGAACACTATCCAACAAGGAAACATTAAATCCTAATCAAACTGATCCATTATCCAAAACTCACCACAAACAATCCATGAACACATAAAGTGAACCAACTCAAGGTTTCCTGGAAAAATGTTCAGTGTAATCAATTAACCATGATCTCAAAACCAATTCATTGAAAAAACATAAATTTGACACATCATTCAAAAAATAAGATTTTTAATGTCCAAAACTGCTTGAAAAAACATTCCCAAATAACAAGGAGACACACCACAAAACCAATGGTTTACAAAGAATCACATTTTCTCTTAAAAATAATATTCTAAAAATAAATATGGCTTGGTGGATTGCATGATCACCAATGGTATCTCAAAGAGCCTAACACATTCTTGTTCTCATTCCTAACAGAGAACCCATCCACTCATACCAATCTAGGCACTCATCCATTTGTTCCATCAACCATACACATGTATCTATGCATGTGTTAACTCATGGAAATACCATAGGTGAAAAACACTTTTCCAATTTTCAAAACAAAACAGTAAACCCATACTAACAACGTCCCAATTTAATTATTATTTAAAAAAATAATTAAACTTTTCAAAAGTTCACTAACCACCCAAATCAAAAAAATATTTTCATGTTCCAAAAATCAATCCCTTTAATTTATTTTTTAAAAAAATATATAGTTTCCCATTCAAAACTCAACTCATCCCATTGAAAAAAAAATACCAATTCAAAAAGTCCAACTACTTTAAAAAACATTCTGTTAAAAAATCCAAACACTTTTTTAAAAAAAATATCTCTCTAAAAAATGGTTTCATTAATATCCAGATATTGATTATAAAAAATCTAAAAACACTAAGCCATTCCCATTTCACACCAAAGTTCATTTCATAAAAATCCATTTTTCTAATGTATTTCTCAATGTTAATTCTGAAAATCCATTTTACCCTTTCCAAAAATAAAATTATGACCCATTTAAAATATATTTATAAAAAATTTTAAAACCAGGGTTCGAAAAATAGTTTTCAGAATTAAGAAAGACACAAACAATTCCCCTTGTGAAACTACTGTCAATGGGTGAAACAAACATATGGATGGTGGCCACACAACAATTGCACCACCATCACAGAGAGTCTTCTTATACCATTTTTCTGGCTTTACATGGCTATCCAGACCCTGTGATCTCACTAAAACCATCGTTGAAAATATATTTTTATTTTTCTAAACACTTAAAAACCCCTAAGAACCAATAAACCAAAAGAAACCAGACATCCCTGGAAAATTGATTCCTATCATGTGGTGTTCCATCTAGGAACCCTTCTCTTAACTAGAAAATGAAGTCTCAAAAATCCTAGAATCAGTCTACCCAAACTCTTCCCAAAATTACAAGACCCAAAAAGAGCATTACCGACTTTGATACCATTTTTTTCACAAACCAAGATAGAGTACCATCCAACACAACACTAGACTCAATTTGTGTCATTGAATGAAGGGAATTTCCAATCCCAATAGGATGGAAATAATTTCCTATTTACCAACTATGAACCATGGGAATGATTTCACCCATGTAAATAATCATAACCAACCAACCATAATAAATAAATCAAACCTGAACAATTATAACCAAACAAAGAATACAAATTTTCAAATTTGATATAACATAATTTAAAAAACCCTAAAATGATAAAAAAAAATAAAACAACACACAATCTCAAAAAACACTACAAAAATGAAGAACATCATCCTCAAGAAACCACCACAACACCTGCTAGGGGAAACCATTAGCACCATGTACCACTATCTCCAAACATCTTGCATTTACTTGTGTCAAATATAACCAAGTCAACATACACCCAAAGGTGTAAGTAGGGTGTGAGCCAAATACTTGTATGATGTAAACAAACAAATATATTTATAGCTATAAAAATTATAAGACAATTCACATTCATGTTTTATAAAAGAAAAACTAGAAACATTTTTATTAAAATCATTTGGAGGGAAATTATTTTAAGAAAAACTATTCTTAGAGTAAAATACTTTTAATGGAGAACATTTTTCCTCAAAAAAGATTTATTTAAAAATAAAAATGAATATTACTTGATGTCTACCATATGCCGACAGATGTCACCACATCAAAAGAGATCTCTTTATCATGGTATATCCCTAAACGGTTAATCTAAGAGTGGCACACTAGAACCTCAAGCCTCAGTGAAATGTGGTATAGTAACCATGACCATCAGCTTTCTCTCACAAAACCCAATAAGAGGGGACACCCACATCGGCCTAGGGGTTTCCAATAATTATACATTTTTACTCTGTGTTGTAATCATAAATCCAGCTAATTGAAACTGGGTCTTGTGACTTCCAAATCACTAGTATACTATATCTAGTCAACCAACCCAGATACACAGGATTCCTTTGTTCTCAAATTCAACTCCACATTTCACATATGGTTTTACACTCACATGCACACACAAGAACGATGAATACATATATACACCCACCATTTCTATGAATCCAAAACATCTTTCAATTTCATACAAACACCAAATCTATTAAAAAATAGGTTTCTCACCACTTTCACATTTTAGAATATGACTAGAATAATTTAGAAAACACATTCAAGGTTCACAATAATGGTACATACTTAAAATACAACCAATTTTATTTTGAGAACCCTCTTTCAATCCATATTCATATGAAATCCAATTTAAAAGGGGTTTCATGACACATGCACTATTTATTAAACATGTCTTATTATTTGTAAAGCACATCCAAAGGTAGAAACTATGGAGAACACTTGAAATATAACAAATTTCATTTATAAAAACCATTTTCAAGCCATATTCATATAAAAACATTCAAAAAATCATTAAAACCATACACATAAATGATATAACATATTTAAAAACTCATGAAATCATATCAAAATCGTAAAATAATTTTTAATCAACACAACACCTACCTATAATGAAAAATGTTTTGAAAAATGGTGTAAAACAAAAATTCACCTCATGGGTACCCTATAAAGGAAGGATTGAACCTCAAAAATCAATATTTAACCTAATAAACCATTATTCGACCATAAAAATGTCAAGATACCCACTAGAGACCTGAAACCCTATTAAGAAAGAAGGAAAAACCCTATAAGAAGGGATAAATTAAGACGGTGATGTAATTAGTTGATGATTCATGGATAAATAACACCAAAATATATTCAAAAATAGATGTACAAGGGATAAAATTGAGGAGGGGGAGATGTATAAGGTATAGGAACTCAAGTGAGGAGGGTTTTTGGGGTTTATGATTAAAAATCAGGGACAGAGAAACTTAAAAATCCAATTTTTAATGATCTGTACAAGTTCCATGGTTTTCCCACACAATTTTCCAAACTATACAATAATCATGTGGCCCTTACTTTCCAAGAGGAACCTACCGCACAGTTAGCCTGCTTGGCCTGAATAACCATGAAAAAAGATGTGCACAAACTGCTTCACAAAAACAGCAACCTACTGCATAGTTACATGAGAAGAGGCACATTGTTTCCCCTAACCATCCACCAACCATGCACTACATGTTCTCTACCAAATCTTTTTCATTTTTCTCCAAAAACAAAAATATAACCCAAAGGTAAAAATTTAGACAAAAAAATAAATTGAAAAATACCTCAAAAAGAATTGACAGGTTTATAATAATATAAAATAGTGGTTAATCAAGGTTATTAATGGTATTTTCTGAGATTTTTCCTCGGTTTGAGGAATATGTAACCCATAGGGTTAATTTGTGATTTAGTATAGAAGATTATTTGGTGATAAATTCTACTGAATTTTTGTGGATGCAGGTTGAATGGTATGAGAACACCTTTTATGTTAATACATTATTTAATGTTGAGTTTAACGAGGTAAATTGTGACATTGGGTTACTTATTTATAGAATGATTTACGTTGAACCTTGGGTGTTATTGTGTAAATTTTAGAGATAAACTTATAATTTCATTATATAAATGTTTATTCATTTTGGATATTATCTTAATACATGCAAACCATTTTTGGTTTTATTAAATGATTAGTGATAGGATGAATAAATTGACACCCCTTTTTGTATAATTCATTTGAATTTTATATTAGTGATTAAATAATGAAAATTTTATATTGGATACTCCTCATTTGGGGAAGAAGATGATATTGTGGTGGAAATTGATTAAAGAATGAAATTATACTTGTAATGTTAGTGTAATTCCATTTGATATTCATCTAAATGATAAATTAATTACTCAAATATATGAAAATGTTAGTGAAATAAAATTATTACCATGTTATATTCATTTTTTATAAATTAACTTTCTTTTTAAAACATACTTTTTTTTATGGTTTTGTGGTTTGTGAATTTATTATGATCATTCACTTTCTTATGATCAATATTCTATATCATTATCCCTCATTATTTGGACAATAATTTTAATTCCATGTCTATATTTTCACATCTTACAAATTTTATACATTTTTAATCCTTGTTAAGTGTGATTATATATGACTTTAATATTTACCTTCATCTCTTTTCAAAAGGAAGTTTTATTACACATTTGTATAATGAGGGTTTCCAATAAAGTTATTTTCAAATGATAAAACCTGATTAAAAAATAAAGAATATATTTCAGTGGAAAAAATTATTAAAGTGGGAGGGAGGGGTTGTTTGATATCCTAAGACATTAAAAGTAATACTATATTAGATAGTGTATAGGAAATTTAATACCAATGCCAAAAAAACAAAATATATTATTATTGAAATATCGATGTTATTATACATATATTGAATTAGTGGGTGTGAATAGAAATAAAAACACTGTGACTTATATGTATATAATGGTACAAATAAATAAAAAAATATTTACTAATTATTAGTAAATAATAATTCAATTTTTAGCAAAACCATTTGATGGTTTGAAAATAGATTTTCTTAAAAAATATTTCTTTTTGTCAAAAAAATTTATAATTAATTTCAATCCATTAATAAAATTTATTTAAAAAAAAACTATCTTTATTTTTAAAAAAAATGGGAAAATTATCTAATAGTTAATTATTGATAATTTTTTGAAAATAATTATTTTTTTATGAATAGTGAAAAATACTTATTCTAATTGAAAACTGAATTTTTCCTAATGAAAATAAAAAGATAATTTTTTAAAAAAATTTAATTGTTTTTATTTTATAGTATTAATAATCTAGTTATTTTAATTTTAATAACTTTAATATTTTATTTCGTTATAAAATAATTTTATAATGAGAAGACTTTCTTTAGAAAACAAATTATCTTTCATTTTTACCAGTTTATTTTTAAATTAAATTATGCCAACTATTTCCATGGACTTTGATAAAATGGATTAATTTTTTTGAATAATAATAATTAATATTATGTAATAAGGTCAAATTAATTTTTTTTCACAAAAAATAATAAAACAGTAAAATCTGTTTATTGCTATTAAGGTTAAAACAAGATTATTGAGGGATTATAGTAAATAGATACTGTTTAAAATAAAATGATACTTATCTAAATCAAAATTTAAATTTTTATTTAAACCTTTATCACAATAGGATCTAAATTCAATTTTTATGGTATAACTTTCAATTAAAATTAATTACTAATATTTAAATGTTTTTAAAAATTCCAATTGTGTCCTCACCCTCACCCATAAAATAACACCCAATGTCTAATCCTATACACACTTAAATATACATATATATCATCCAATAATAGGCCAAATATCTTCATAAAATCCATACCCATATCATATTGGTCATATTTTTCCAAAAATAACAACTGTAGAGGGTTCAAGGTGTCATGTAAAGGAGGTTGTATGATGAAGAGATGTAGGTTTTAATTGAATGTTTTACTTTTATATGATGTTTTTACTCCTTCAAAAATCTTTCTACCACTGTGATATAATAGCATCAGTAATTAATATATATTTATATGTTATTATTTTGATTTATGAACCTTAATCAATCTTCTTCTTCATCTAATGGAAAACTAACCCATCGTTCTTGTGTATGACAGACTAACACCTCACGAACTAATGTAATTATTTTTCCATAACCACCTCTTATGAATGGTAAAAATGATAGATATAACTGAAAAAATTATATATATGATATAAATTCAATTATTTTATGTTATGATTTATTTCATAATTATTTCTTCATAATCCAAATGAAAAATCAAAAACATCCCTCGTTTGTACATGTATGTAACTCCCTCATGAGACATTATAATTTATTTTCCATCATTCCCTCGTATGGATGGTTGTATATGTGGATTTAAATAATTAGTATGATATTTATTATAAAATAATATATAAATAAATATAATATTAATCCTAACTTCTCCATACATTCTCTTTAAAAAATGAAAACATTAGTCATTCGAATGTGAGGACTACCGCCTCCATGATACACCATATTTCATTTTTCAAGTATTTTTTATGGTTGGGTATAATGAATTAAATAATGTATAAAAATTATTATTTTATCCAAAATATGATCCTATATATTTTGGATTCAAAATTGTTTTAAAAATATTCAACATATCATTCCCATTATGGACTTATAGACCAAACATCCTCAAAATACCTAACCATAACTATTTGATTATGTAATTTTTTATGACTTGGAGGTAAGTGAGATAAAATTAATAATAATATTTAAAAAGTTTATTATATTTTAAATAATTAATATATGTTTATTATTCATTTGTAAAAAGAACATACATGTCATGTCGGGGCATAAGTTAAGAGGTTTCTTAACTCAATTTCTTTTTATTTGATTTTATCACATCTTGATTCATTATATTATTCCATGATTATTTGTGTAATGATTCTTTTTATTTCATGTTTACAATTTTTTTTTGTATTTACTTTTTTTACAACTTATTTTATCCATTGATTAAATCTAAATTCAATGATACGATCATTGTAATAGTTATTCATCTCTAATTTTAAATATTTTGGACATATGTTTTTGTTAAGAATCTATCTAATTTTATGTGGCGTATATAATACCACATGAAATGATATATCATAGATAAAACGATATTCATTTAATTTAAGGATTCATTAAATAACATTTAATTCACAGCCCTAAGTTTAAAAAATTACCAAAATAGTATGGATTTTGTTGATACAATCTCATATTATTTCAGGATTGTCTATGTTTAGTATTCCATTGAGAGGGTTCCTAATTCCATATTTTTATGAACCACATATATTTTATTCTCATATGGTTTTGATTATGTTTCACATGTTTAATTTCTATTTAATGTCTTATTTATTAAATAAACACCAATTAAATAGTTTGTAAGTGATACTGATATTGTATCTTCTTTCGAATCAGAAATATTTTTCATTCATATCAATTTTTTCTAAAATTTTTTCAATAATATGTTTATACAAAGATAAAATTTTTATTAAGTTAATTTTCTTGTGTATTTTAATGTATTATGTAGTTTTTAAAAAAAATATTTATAACATTGTACACATGATAAAGTTTTACTTTCTTTTCCAATGTGTGAAATTAATGATTTATTGAATCATATATGGATGAAACACCATTTTGAAACATCATGTATATTTTTCAATTGAATCATAATCTGATTTATTCCAAGGCTATTTTTGAGAAAAAATGTTTTCGTAATATTCTGGAAATTTTAGTTTCTAAAATTGAGTTTCAATATGTAAATAATTTTTAATTCAATAATATTTTTAATGATATTTTAATAGAATTTATATTAACCATCTACAATTACCCTTGATATTATTTATGATCCATTGTGTATATATTTTAATGATACCATCTTTATTATTTCACAAGATTCATTATTATTATTTCCAATATATTTTCATGGTACATTTTCATTTTAATGGTTAAATCATACTATAAAAGAAAAATGGTTATTATTACGTTGAAAGGTTAAATATTCAAATGTTTTTCTCACTATATGGTACTTTTAAATGTTATTGGAATAGTTATAGGCGGTTTAATTATAAACCAATGATGTGTGGTTCCATTATAAACCAATGATAACTGGTTAAAATTTAAACCATGTATAGGTGGGTCTGTTATAGCCTTCAAATCCATTAGTTAATGCGATGGATCCAATTATTGTTGTTTACTCCTAAGAGAGGGTGGTGAAGCTATCACTTGATAGTTAGTCCTTTGAATTGATGTCGTTAGCTATTTTATGTTACTCGTAAAATAATTTTTGGTTTATCTTATATAGGTGATTCCATAATGAATGTTTGATGTTCCATGTTATAAACATGTTTTCTTTATTCATCCATTAAGTTTTATTATTTCATTTTATAAATGACTATTATCACAAGGAACATGATTTTTGACACACAAGTCTTTCATATTTTGTTAATCCTTTAGTGCACATTAAAAAATTTATAATCAAGTTTTTTATCGGTATGAATAATCTTATCTTATGCTTATAAACAATGAATATGTTAGCATACATTTATTCCCATCTTGTCCTCATTAATGTTTTTCAATTTTTATTAACTATATTTATCACCATTTAATTATTATACATTTCCATAGGTAATTAATATTTATTTTAAATGATTTATATCTATAAGAGGTTCATGTATGATGAATTTTATTAGATATGTTGAAGATATAATGTGTAAAAAGATAACATAGGTATAGTGGTAAAAATTATCACCTAAAGTCATATGTATTTTTATATAGTAGTTTTTATTAATTATTTAAAACTATAAACCTAAAAGGTATTTGGTATGTTAGTTATTCTATATTTGTATTTGATTTTTTTATTTTGATAGTTTAAATTTGGTCACAATTATCAGCATCAAATCCAGAAATATAATGTCTTTTCTTTTAACACAAGATCTATGAGGTCAATTTCAGGGCAATCATTGTTTGTATCAGAGGGAAGTTTAAATAAAATTCATTATAAGATATTTATAAGTGAGGTAACATAAGATTCAGGGATACTATTGGTATTTAATAAGTTTAAGGTTGATCATAAATTCAATAGAGGAAATTATATTTATAATTTCATACCATAAGATGACGCAATATCCTAGATTTTGTTTTGAAATGACTATGTCCAATAGTGTACAGGATACCGAACATCGCTCTTAAACGAATAGTGAATTATTATTAATAATTAGTAGGAATGAATATTACTAGCCACATTAATAAATATATATAATGATCATATTCAGTGATAATATAATAATTAATTCTTAGTAAATACGCTCTATAATTTTAGTAAGTCAGTTTATTATTTGAAAATACATTTTCTTCAAAAATGGATTTTCATAAATTTTTATGAGTGAATATTTTAATCAGTTTTAGTAAATTTCAGAAAATATATTTTAAAATAATTAATTTCATTTTTGACTTCATAATGTCAAAATAATTTTATAATAATGTTTTGAGAACATTCTTAAACCATTGGGTTTTCAAGTAATATTGATTGATATTTTTTATTGAAAATCATATTTTTTAAATAATATACAATGTAAAATTATATTTTGTATTATTTTTTAAATTTTATTATTACTTTTTCATAATGTGATTATGATTCTTTAAATGGATTTTATATTGTAATTTAATATATAAACATTTTATATTTTAAAAGGCCATTTTCTTTAAAAAATCATAACATTTTTCAAGTTATATTTAAAATTAAATTATATAACATATATATTTTAAATTTTGAAAAGTGGATTCCATATTTTTAATAAGTGTGTCCAAATTTGGTAAACATATCCAAATTATTTTTTATTTATATGAATAGTAATCTTAGTTATTTGTTTTACCACGGTAAAAGGTAAATAATATAATTAATGCAAAAAATAAAATTATAAGGATTATAAAATAAATCTAGCACTTTTATTCAGTTTATTTTATGAGTCAATTTCATCCATTCGAATCCAATACTCTTTTATATGGAATATTATTCCTTCTTTAGGGTGTCATTATAACAATTATGACATTTTATTTAATGAAAAGTAATAATGGTCACAATCTTATTTTTTATAGCTATAAAATTTTTAGAAAATGGTTAATAATATGATAATTATTGTTATAAATATTATTTTTAGATATAAAATGTATATACTTATCTTATTAATTTATTTTTAATTTTCATTGAATAAAAATATCAATAAATATTTACACAACACTGATGAAGTAATTATTCAATTAATGGGGTCATCAAATAAATGTTATTAGGAATATTATAAATAATATAATTTTAGATAATTATAAAGATCCATGGATTTTATAGATTACCATAACAAGATAGGGATTTGTTAATCTTTTTTAAAAAATAACTTGTTATCTTGATGTTATTGAAATCAATGTTTTGAATAGTTCTAAAAATATTCATTAATGATATATTATAATAATTAATATTTAAATAAATGATATTAAATAACTAGAAATATTATATTCAGCCAATTAATTAGGATATAGTTTATAATATAAACCATGATCCATTTATTTCATGTTTTTTTCATTTTAGAAACTATATTAATTCTCAAAGAGTAAAAATATTTTTTGTCATGGTAAGAGTAAAGATTGGTTAGTGAGTGGTTTAAAAAAATGATATAGGTAAAATATGTCAACTAAACTTGTCCAAATATTATGTTATAGGAGTATTTACAACAATAATAATCTTATATTTACTAAAAACCACTATTTAGTCATTTTTAATTGAAAATTAATTTATATTAATTTAATATTTTGAGTAATTCCAATCATGCTCCTCCTCTCTCTTATAAAAGGGAACCACTTCAACTCATTTATTCCCAATTAAAAACCCATTTGTCTCATCAGAAACCAAACCTAATACATTCCTAGAATATTTCACCTATTTTTATAGGTCATGGATTAAGCATAACCCCATCTTTAGTGGTCTTATGGAGTTAAAAAATAGAGCTTTTTCAAAGAAGAGTTATTGTTTTTAATAAGAAAAAATTCTATATTATTTCTTCTTCAACCTCCTTAAAATATCATTTAACTATAATTAAATAAAAACACTAGTATCCTACATATTCTTATATGTCATTATTTCAATAACTTAACCTATATAAATCTTCTATTCCATCAAAGGGGAAATAAAACCATTGTTTCTGTGTACGGATGACTACCACCCTGTGAACTGATGTAATTTGTTTTCCATTACCATATCTCATTGAAGGATTATAATGATATAATTACTATTAATATAATATAGTATTGAAATATTTATCATTATGGAAAGTTAATATATCATCTAACTTCTTTCGTTTCCATTCACTGAAAAATGATAACATCATTTGTGCGTACATGTGGACTGCCACCTCCATTAGGTGATGTGATTTGTTTTTCATCACTCCATTAAATGTATGATATATATAATTATATTTAATGTATTCATAATATATTTATGATATTATTTTAAATTTTTAATGATGATATAATTCTTACCTTATTTCTATAATTATCGTTGAAAATAGGAAACTTCATTCATGAATATGTAAGACCTACTATCTCCAGGATTATAACGTAGTTCATTTTTCATAACCACATATAATAGTTGGATTTAGAGGTACAATTGATTAATAAAAATGATAATTATTTAGTTATTATTATATATTTTATGTAACAATGAACCCTTTGAACATAGTCAACCTACCAAAGTCATTTATGATATATCATCTGAATATCATCAAAACCCCAACCCAAATTTAATTGAATAATTAATAGTGTGTAACATGATATTAAATTAAATAAATTAATAATAAATATGAAAAAGGTTCTTAATCATGTATATAATTAATATATTTTTTATTCAGAAAGATTAATAATGTATGTGATACGTTGAACTCATGGTAAGGGAATTTCCTTTAGAAATCTTCTTTTAAAGTTCCCCATTCAAAACTTATTACAAAGGTCAAATGAAATTTGTATTTTTATATTAAGTGAAAAAACAAAATTTTCCACCATAACACTTCCTAAATAATTTGATGTTACATTTATAAGTTTCCATATTACTTTTCAAAGAAAATGGTTCTTCATTATGGGGAAAGTTTTTTTATTTTAATAAATTATTTTCATAAACATTATTTTAATGTTTTTTCAAAGAAATGGTTTTACGAAATGATTGAATTCCTCTAAAAAATAAAAAAGGAACGATAAATTATAATTTATATAAATTTAATCAATTTTCACACCACCATAACCATTATTTCATGGTTTTCTTCCTTGACAAGATTTCTTATTTTATTCAATTAAAAACTATCTTTTATATTTTATGGGTATTTTGGCATTTAAAATGGGTTTTTAACAAGAAATGGTATTTTAATTTGTAAAATTTTTTACACATGGATTGAAAATATTTTTCAGTTTGTTTGGTTACGATATGATCTTTGGACATTATTTATGATGGGTTGAGCCCCATTATAGCTCACAGGTGATAAAAGTATAGCTTATACAATGGGTTTGACCAGATAGATACTACTAGAATCTTACAGAATACCGATAATTTAGAACCATTTTTATAGCTGATAAAACCCTGGGTATAGGATATAAACATGTTTTATAGAATTGTGGGCACTTAATATGCCTGTATAAGTCTATACACACAGTTTCTATAAAAACCATCGGTATAGCCTATGAAGTATACCTAATAAAAAACGTTTAATGAAAAATGTGGGTATATATCTATACCCTAGGTTAAGAGAACCAAGTGTATATAATCTCCCCTAGATAGGATATACCAACGGTTCATTGAACCATATGTACAACTACATATGTTAAAATTTTAGTAGTCCCAGATCCATCCCTACCGCACAAACAATATTAAAACCTGTAAAAAAATATAAATAACTAGGTACACATTAATTGAAATAAAAAAATTATATTTATAATTCAACCAACTTCTTATGGTTTTAAAAACCTTTTCAATAACATAACATACATTTCCATCTAGACAATTGATCAATTAAATTCATTAAAAAAATCCAGAAGTCTCATTATTGTTAACTAAAAAACAGAGTGTGTCAATATCTCCCCCATAACCAACATCCTCATCCTAACCACCAGCACCAAAATTCACATCACCACCATCACAAAAATCATCATCTAGGGTACTCACGTTGTCATCATCACCACCACCACCATTAGTATTATCACCTTGACCGCCACAATGACCCTCATTGGAATCACTCAGTGAATCATTTATAGAGCACATTAATTCAATAAATTAATAAAAAAAATTGTAATCCTATAATGGAAGATATGGATATACAATTGACATAGATTTAATAAACTACTTGGTGACTAGTTTAACTATTTCACACACCTGTATAGCTATTATGTTAGCCTCATCTGCTTCTGCAAGAGCATTTTTCAGCTCGAGGTGTGAGGGGTTTGATAGGTTCTTGAGGAGGGACAATATCTAGTGGGGATGATGTTTTTTCCAAGTCAAAATTACACTCTCCCCTAGTTCCCATCACTTAATACCTGTCTCAATTGATCATTTGGACATAAGGTGTTATCTTCTTTCTTATAAGGGCCTCTAAGGAACACTATTAAAAATATAATCAAGATATATATTTATGAATTACTTATCAAAATCTGAAATATAAATAAAAATTATTTCATTATTTTCTTGTGTTTATTCATTTACAATACATCCATACATGTTCTTACTATATTAAAATAATTTTTCTCATGACACACGACGTTTGATACCCAATACCGCTTGCTAAAAATGAAATTTTTGCTAACTGAATATAGTGAAAATTAAAACTGGCACATGTACTATTATATAGAATGTCCAAAAGGGCTTTTCCTATCCCCATGGACTGTCACAGGTTCCTGGGTATGATAATAAATGGGTTAAAAATGGTTTACCCGTGTTAGTATACATAATATATCCAATAAAAATAAGTACACTGAATCTGAAAATAACCAACAAAAAAATAATTAAATAAAATTTAGAAATTAATATATTGTTTTAAACATGACACAAGAGGTCTTAAACTATAAAATTAGTAGATAAAGTACCAATGTACCACCACATGACAATGGGTGATTACCCACAAGTCGTCCACACAACACCGCACCATGGATAGAAACTTACAAACTGAGTTTCCATCTCCAAAGGACTTTCCCTTGTCTAAATCAAACATGGTCAAGTATATTTAAACCCAATTTTTTATTTTGGGTGTGAACCTAATCCCAATATGATACCACCCCAATATTCTATGTGACAAACATTATACGATAAAGGCCTTCATGTTTTTATAAATAAAGAATTGAATCAACAATTTCTAAAGGGTATCCTTTAATGGAAAATAGTTTTGAAGGGTTAACATTAATGAATGAATACATTAAAATAAAATCATGTAAAATATTGAATTTTCTAGACAAAAACTCCATAAGCTAATGGTGAAAAACAAACAGTCAATGAGCAGTAGTCATGGGAACACCCCTAGGCACTCGTTAACTATGGGACCAAGGTACCTCGTATCTCAATGTAAAAGTAACAAAATAAAATATCTATTCTCATTCAAGAGCCACTAATAGGGAACATACCAATAACCTAGTGGTCCCTATTCATCATCCTCATAGTTTTGTTAGTGTTTTAAATGTCAAACATGACAAGAGAAACAGGTATAAAACAACTCCAGATCACTAGCATTCCAGTACACGTCCTCCCACCTAGATACCCAAGTTTCCCTCTTTGTTAACAAACAAGTTCCACATTATATAAAATATCATTTAAATTTAAAAATAATTCTTTTGGTCATACACAGTCAAAATAGAATCTAAAAATTATTTTCACCATTCATATAACTAAAATAAAAGCATAGAATTTTCATAATACAATTTCACAAATAATAACAAAACTTTTCACATAAAATCCACTTAAAACCCATATTTAAAAACCAAATTCATAAAAATAATACACAAAACAATGATTTATAGAACTAAAACATTTTAATAAAACCATTCCATGAATTGTTGAACAACTTCGATTGGTGAAACATGGATTTCACATGAAAAATAGCCATTTTCAATAAAAATTAAATTTAAAAAAGAATCCCATAACAAATTGTACCACAAATATGTTTTATCTCAAAAAAAAAGAAATATAAACATGCTAAAAATATATATCCTACAAGCTTACTCATTCTACATTTCTTGTACATGGAATCACCTACCAAATGTGTCAAAACCCTCAAATCCTTGTGCAAAACAATCGCACCACCTCCACACCACAAGGGAGTGAAAGCAAACCAAAAACAACAATATTGGACCAATAAACTCAAAATAAAACCCTAGGTATGAATACATAGCTTATGTACATTTTGTAGATACAATAAAAGTGGGAGAAACCTTAAGGAAGTGAAAGGAACTAAGAAGGAAACTCACTTACTAGAGAGTCATTGAAAAAATCTCTCCAAATACACCAATAAGTTAATCTACAAGCATCCAAAATTTAAAGGGGGGATAGAATAAGGCTAAGGAGGTCAAGTGGGGAATGAAATGGGTTAAATTTTTTGATAAATGAATGATTTATAAAGGAAACAAATTCCCTTTACAAATCATGATTATTTTAAAATCATTGAAGAAATTGTCATTAATCCAAAATGAATATTAGATACAAAGAGGGAAAATGTTACATGTGGGTGTAACTAGGTTTTTTGGGATTTAGTTAGAGGTATAATGGCCGAAAAATTTTGATATATAAAAGAAATAAATTATTTCCCTAAATCAAAAAATGGTCTCACTGGTTGGCCCAATTCCGGAACAAATCACCCAAATCCACCCTGACTACGAGTATCGAAGGGGTAAAAATGGATATGGAAGTTTAAAATTTTAGTGGAGGCCATGTGGGAAGTGTAATGTGTGAAAAAATTTTAAAAATTAATTTTTTATAAGAGAGAATAATTTTGTTTTTAAATCTAGAAATGAGCCCATGGTTTGGCCCAAATCTTAAAAAAAACAACCATTTTCTCCAAAAATGCCTGGGAAACCCATGAAAATAAAGAAATATATGAAATTAAATAAAAATATACATTTAGAAGAAGTCATGGATGTGAAAATTATCCCAATCGTAAAAACATTCCAACCTCAAAATGTTTTATTGAAGCCTGATCAGATAAGAAAATTAGAAATTGCTCTTCAACCCAAGACTTCCACTCCCATGTGTCATGCTCATCAGACCCATTATGCCACTGGACTCAAACTAGATGAATATTCTTCCCTTGAATAACAATTTATTGGGAGTCCATAATACACACTGGTCGCTTAACCATATACAAATATGGTTCTAACTCTAACTCTTCCCAACTTAAAATAGGGGACGGGTCTGGAGTGTATTTCTTTAGCTAGGAGACATGGAACACATCATGGATCAATTTCAACTGAGAGGGAAAATATAACCAACATTATGCCATACTAATCCTATAAATTATTACAAAAGATACCACATACCTTGTTGATAGCTTCCCTTGCTTACCAAGATGACGATGACCCAAATGCGGTGCCACTTTCAAGAATACCCGGTCACCCATGGAAAATTAAAAAAATTAACTTCTCTGATTGGAATATGACTTGTTTTGATTAAGATATTTCAATAACCATTGTTTAATCAAATACTACTTGTCCTATGTCTCTTGCACAATACTCGGACCCAGTAGTGAGGTCTCACCCACCTCCACCCAACATAAATAGGATTGACACAACATACCAAAAAGCTTTGTGACTGATACCATCTTGATTGAGGATTGGTAGCTATTATTATAGGAAAACTATACCAATCCCAAATGAAAATCCCATTAACCAATGAAATCCAACCCACATTCCTAAAGAATTTATTTCATAATCTGACTAGCTTACTCCATCTAACCATCCATTTCAAAGTGGTATGTCGTACTCAACTAAATCTGCAACCCCAAATCCTTATGAAGGCCACCCCAAAATCGATAGGTAAAAAGAAGGTCCCTATATGAAATGATGACAGATAGCATACCATAGTTCCTCAAAACTTCCTTCACATACAGCTGGCCCAATTCTTCCACTTTTCTCAAATCCTTGATCAGAATGAAATGGGATTATTTGGTTATATGATCATTCACCACCCAGATATCATTCTTTCCCCATGGTGTATGAGGAAATACAACTATGAAATCCATGGAAACCTCATCCCACTTCTCAGTAGGAATGGGTAATGGATGAAGAAAACCAGAGGGCCTTTGATTCTATTCTTTCACCTGATGAAAAGTATAGCATCTCGATTAGAAGTTAGTTATGTCATGTATCATGTCTGGACACCAGAACTGGTGATGAACACTATAATACATCTTAGTGGAACCATGATTAATAGAACAATGATACTGGTGGCTATCCTACATCACCACATTATGGAGAGACAAAAGAACCACTAATAAGACCTTGAATCACAATATACCCTCAGGGGATGAAGACCAATCAGAAGATGTCTCCCCACCACGAATAATCTTCATTGACCACTGACATAGCTCATCACCGGGATACTCCCTCTGAATCAACTCCATAAGAGAAGGGTTCAAATGAACGCTCTCCAAGAATTCACCTCCAATGTGGTCATTGGTGTCCACATGCATTTGAGTGAAGAGCCACATCAAATCCCACTCATCACTGGACATCCTCAATGCCTACACTAATACTATTCTACTCAAGGAATCAGCATTTATGATACCCATACTTGGGGTGTAGATGTTATTGAGGTCGAACCCCTACATGTATCGATTTTACACAACTTCCTTAGGTTATGATCCTTCTATGAAAAGATGTTTTCTAAGATCCTGTGATCATAATATACCACAAACTTCTCCCCAAATAGGTACTGATTCCATGTTTTCAATGCATGCATCACAATTACTAGCTCTAAGTCGTGGGTTGGATTATTCGTTTCATGTTATCAGAGTTGGTGGAATCCATACACCACCATGTGATAATCCTATATAAACATGCACTCATGACCCATAACTGAATCATCAGAATACAGCAAATATCCCTTTTCATATTATGGAAAGACCAAAAAGGGGGAAGTAGTCAAACACCAGTTTAGATCCTAGAAGGATTCCTTACATTCTAGGACCAAAGAAAACTTAAAACACTTCTAGGTGAGAGCGGTCAAATTGAAAGAAATTGAAAAAAAATCCCAATCAAACCACCTATAGTATCCTGCCGAACTGAGGAAACTTCTAATAACAAACATGTTCTTCAACATCTCCAATGACATCACTGCACTAAACGTTTTTGGGTTCCACCAAAACTCCCCACTCTGATATCATGTTACCTAGAAATATCACCCCTCATATCTAGAGGTTCACTTGGATAACTTTTTATAAAGGAGTTGATCCTGCAAAGTGCCTAACACGATCCGCATATGATTCTCATGATCCAATTTTGATCTAGAGTAAACCAAGTTTTCATCCATGAATATGATGAAAAAAGAGTCAAGATATTGTTGAAACACCCTATTCATGATTTACATAAAGACTGTTGGAGCATTGGCCAATCTGAAGGGCATGAAAATGTACTCAAAGTTGTGGTACCTTTCTTCGTAAGGCATTCTTCTGTATGTCGGACTCTTTTACCCTGAGTTTGTGGTAACTCGAATGTGAATCTATTTTAGAAAACAAATTATACCCCTTCAACTGATCAAACAAGTCATCTATTCAGGGAAAAGAATATTTTCTCTTTATGATTTCCTTTCTCATATTCTGGTAATCAATATATAACTTAAGGGATCTAATAGCCTTCTTCACAAACTAAATAGGACCTAACCCAAGAGAGTTGCTCATGCGAATGAATCCTTTGGAATCTATATCATCCAGATGTATCTTTAATTCCATCAATTTGGTGAGGTTTATATGATACAAGGAAAAATATGTTAATTTTTCTCTTAGCACCAAATGGATTGAGAACTCCATATCCTGCTCTGAGGGAATGCTTGAAAAATCATCAGAAAATTCCTTGGGGAACTCATACACTACATGGGTTAATCCACCCTCAGAAGCATTATCATCATCATATAGCACAAGTGATGAAAAATGGAAGACAATATTTCCCAACATTAGTATTTTATGTTGTACATGACCCGAACGAGGATCCCATTCCCCATGAAAAACATGAGGGCTACCATCAGGTTCCATGAAACTCACTTGTTTCCTACAGAAATATATGTGCACTTTAAAGTGTACTAACCAATCCATGATGAGTATTTCATTCAAATGATCCATATCTAAGACCAAGAGGTATCACTCTATCTCTACCCCAGACATGGTTAGTGAACACAACCGGCTCCTGAGAACCGACTTTTTCTTTTTACCTAGCGGCATCACCAGCTCCGTCACAACACATAAGAAATAATTTGGGAAATTCTGTATACACACAAAATGGGAAGAGATAAATGATATATAAGAACCAATATCAAAAATATAAATAGCTATAAAATATTCAATCAAGATGGTACCTTGGACTATAGAATTCCCTGCATTTGATCCTACTGATGCATGCTCTACTGCATGAGGATGCCTACTCTTTGCCTAAGAATGACTAATCACATGTGGATCTACCCAAAATTGCCTCTATCTAGAAGATGATATGGTCCTAATTCCATGACCACCAAATAGAGATCCCCCATCTTCAATGGCTCTAACTGAGCAGGAACTCCCCAAGATTCCACAGGTGATGTACCACTCTAGAGTGGAAGTGCCATCCTGGAAAAAAATTCAAGTGTCCCATACCTCCACACTGATAGTCGATCATCATAGGATATGTGCATGTTGGTCGGTTTTTCCCTAGATTCCCACAATAGTGTAACACAACAGACATTTCAACAAAAGCCACTGAAGAAAACTTCCTGGAAGGTTGACCTGAAATACCACCTCCATTCTTCCCCTGCTCCTCTTGCTTCCTTTTATTCTCAGAATAATTTCCACTTCCCATCACTGAGACTACTCGAGAAAAACCATACCTCACATTTTGATCAATATATATCATAAAATCCCAATAAAACACCATGAATTCAGTCTTGAACTTGAACAATAATACATGGTAATTGATCTCTAACCATAAACCCATATTGAACTTCTGATCCATCATATACTCTTTGAAGACCATTTCTGGAGCACACCAGGACAGCTCAGCAAAATGGTTAGCATACACCATAAAATAAAGGTCCCCCTAAAACAGCTCCACAATCTCCTAGGATATAGAATATTCCAAGACTTCTGTCTAGTACTGGTCGTTGAAGGTACCTTTGAATTCGTTCTAGATCATTTATTCATGCATACTGGCTTGATGTACTGATTCCCACCACCTGTGGATGGGACCCTCTAACAGAATATATTTACACCACACCTTAACTTTCTCAAGCATTTCAAGAAACTTTGATATTCACTCGATCTTCTCAATCCACTCATCTGCTTCCTGGGGTTTTGTGCTACCTCGGAAAGTAAGAGGCATGTTCTTTAGGAACTCTTAGGATTTTTTCATTCTAGGACCATACTACTCTTTCCTAAAAATAACCGAAGTATGATATCCTCTTTAAATTAGGGCTTGGACATCCCTGACTATAGCTTTTACCATTATTTCATCAGTCGGTGAGGGAGAACCCTCTCATACGTCCTCTTGTGGGTGAATGGGATATTCATGGGGAGGATTGTTCCTACATAAGGAAAAAATCATAAAAGATATAATCAATAAAAAAATTTAGAAAAAATTTATCAAATACATAAAATATAAATAAGTTAAATAGATCACAACATTGAAATAAACAACCACATCACTCCATCCTGATGTCTACTTGCAGTCTGCAGCCCCCACATCCCACCTAGAAAAGAAGTTAAACAATCAAATGCAGCATCCCGGGGTGACTAAAGGATTGTCATGAGAGTTAATTGATAGGATACCTACTAATAACCAAAACTCTGAGTATTTACAGTCTTAAATTTTATCTCACCAGACTCACCCCAAAATAAAAAATATGATCCAAAAAGATAAACCTGCCCTGATACCATTTTGTCACGAACCAAATCTGGTCTCAATTAAAATAGGCACCCGACCCTGACTATGGAAAGGAGCAAAGGTAATTCCCTATCCCCAAGTGTTGGATAAAGTGTTCGGGTATGATAACTAATGGTTTTGGAATAGTTTTTTTGAGTTAGGATACATAATATATCCAATAACAATAAGTACATTGATTCTAAAAATTACCAATTGTGAACCTTATAGTTTTTTAGTGGTTTTAATGTCAACCATGTTAATTTATAGAGGTAACATTATCCTAAAAGTTACTGGGTTGGGAAATTCTGGAATGATGAGAGAGAACACGCACCACATGCCTGTAGTGTCCCAAAATCCTTTGTCTGTTCATGCTTCGGATTCATCTACGATTAGAATCCCATCGTCGGTAACCTTTGATCATTTCCCTATAAAAGCACCGATATTTGGGTCCTTATATGCAGATGTAAATGGTCCAACATTCAAATAATCCATATTTGATTTGTCATAGAGTTCGCGAGGTTCTGGTGTTCCTGAAATTCAACCTTTTTTCCCATTGATTTGTAGGAATGATTCTGGATTGTTATTGGAAATTCTGTCAGAGACATATGAAGATGTGGCTTACTGTCTCAAATGAACCCGTATTGAATGATTTGGATCAACAAAGCTTTCATTATTTCTATTCAAGAAGTTTTTGAATTCTTTTTTGCTTTCTTATACAGTAAATATTTCTTCAGTGCATCGGGTTTTGTTCTGCTTAATCTTTAATTCTGAGTCAGATTTCATTCATGGATGGTGCAATGATCCTTGTATCATAGGTCATTGATGTTTCAATTTGTAACTATGGTCAATTGATGTCCATTAAGGGAGGGAAATTCCTCAGGTAGCGGTGTGGATTTCTCTTCCAGTTTTTCCTCTACTGGTGCATAATGAGTCTATTCTTAGGTTCATGGGGGATTCCCTTGGAGGGTTTCTTTGTGAGGATAACAAAACACGTGGTTATGAGAATGTATCATTTGCAAATATTTGTGTTGAATTAGACTTTTCGGCACCTATTATGGATAATATATCCTTGAAAGTGAAGGAATCAACTGCTTGGAAGTATGATATTGTTTATCTGGTGTTTCCAAGTATTTGTTCCAATTGTTCTTTACATAGACCTTCGATTAAATTTTATAGGAAAAGACAACAAGGTAATTTCTATCATACTGATCCTGTAATGGCCAAATTTAACGATTCATTTGCTAATGTATTTATGGATATTGAGAAGGATGCTCCAGTAGCTTTTGAACAACCATGCAGAGAGGGAGTGAATGAATATGTACGTCATACAGATCCTGTTATATCCAAAATTGCTGAGATATCTGATGATGATTCTTTGGATGTTAAGGAGGTTAATCCTGTAACTTTTGAAAAATCATGCAGAAAAAATATTATGGAGTCATTGAATTTTTTCATCTTTGGTGTATCTCATTTAAGGAGGATTTTATAAGGACAATCAGGGAGAGTGGTTTAATGAATGTATATATTAATACTCAATGTTTCATGTTTTCATGGTTATGGCTGGAGAACTAGTCTATGGTCGATACAATGTTTCATCTTTTTCATATGGTGTTGTGTTTGTCCAAAACATAAGTTATCCAAGTTAAAGATGAAATTGGAACAGTGATAGATAGAGGTACAGAATCATGTAAATTGCTGTTAGAGGACAATAAATCTTGGTCCTCATCTAATAAAACTAGAGGATTATAGGCGAAGTGCTTCTTTTGTTCCTATCTCTGAAAATTATCGCAACCACTCTCCTTTGAACAAGGTGGGAGGTAGATTTCGATGGAGAGGGTCTTTTTCAGGTTCTCCTAAGAAATATTGTTTGGCCATGGGAAATGGAGTATGTACAAGATCAAATCTATGTTCTATACAGGAGTTTTTATATTCTCATCCTAATGTGACCAAGACACATGAGGTCAAATCCAGTCTAAAGACGTTACAATGATTCCATTCCTAATATAGAATTCTCATAGCATTGGTGCTCGGGTGAAGACAGATTATTCTAGCCATGGAAATCAAAAAACACAAGGTTTGTATTGTTGTTATTCTATAACACAAGAATAACATGTTGAGAGTAAATGTGTTTTCTTATATACTTAGAATGCATACTGGTTTACATGAAATACCAGATAATTATCACATATGTATTTTTTGGAAGAAGGAAATAATGGTGGATCTGATTAAAGCTAGTGATTAGTATATTACAGTAAAAGTCAATATGGGTGTGGAGGTGATGTATATATTCTTTGTGTATGGGAGTTGTGATGCTCAAAAATGGGAGGTTTTATGGCAGGATTTTTATAGCATTGATCCGGAGGAATTCCCATAGTTTTTTTAGATATTTTAATATTATTTACTAACCAAATGAGAAGAAGGGTCGGGTATATTTCCTTGTATGGATAGAATGAGTTTTTTTCATTTTATGGTGGGAAAAGGGCTTATGGACAGGGGTTATTTTGGTGATTGTTTTACTTGGTGTAATAATCAGAAAGGAGATCGTAGATTCTGGAGTCAGGTAGATAGGTGTTTGGTGAATTCTCATGCTATAGAATGGTTTTCTAGTGCTAAGGTGTAACATCTTGTTCATGGCATCTCGGACCATTCTCTGTTTATAATTTCATTTCCTCAAAGACAGGATGGTTCTGAGAGGTTTATATTCTGTAATCAATGGGCTGTTGTATAGGGGTATCAACAGTTGGTTAAGGATAGCTGTGGAGAAGATAGTCGAGGCTATGCTTGGGTTGCATTACACAACAAGCTGAGGCGTTTGAAAAATAAACTTCACGTATGGGCAAAGAATATCCCTCCTTTGCATCAGGATGTGGAAATTTTAAAATAACAAGTTGAAATATTGGAGAGAGCCCTTGAGGATGCATAGGATGAAGAAAATTATAAGGTGTTGTATACTAAGAAAAATCTATTAGCTAATCTAGTTTTAAAATAGGAACATGTTTAAAGGTAAGGTGCAAGATTGAAATGGCTTCTTTAAGGTGATAAACACTCATCCTATTTTCATGCCTTCATTAAATAAAGGAGGAGGTTATTTAAACAAAATATTCTACTTGAATATGGGTCTTATTCGGATGATAGATTGGTGATTGCAAATATGGCCTTTTCTTTTTAAAAAAATTTACTTGCAGGTCCCAATCTGAATATGCTAAATGGTTATCCTAAAGGGAATTCTGAGATGTTTGGGTTGATTCCAAACATGCGTTCTGATAATGATAGTGCAGTGTTAGAAGTCATTCTAGATGAAATGGAGATTTACGATACTATGATGGGTTTCGATCTGGAAATTTCTCCGGGCCCGAATAGTTTTCCTAGTTCGTTTTATAGGGGGTCGTGGGAGATTATAAAATCTGTTATCATTATATCCATTCATTATTTCTTTCGGGGTGGTTCCTTACCAAGAGTGGCGGGGGATACTACTTTGGTGATGCTCTCTAAAATTAAAAATCCAGTTTATATTCTTGATTATAGGCCAGTTAGTATGGGTAATTTCCATTATAAGAACCTTTATAGTATTGTCAACTGGTGGATTTCAAAGTATGTGCCTTAGTGGGTTTCCATAAGTCAGCATAGTTTTTTTAAAGGCCATTCTAGTCAGGGTGCAGTAGCTTTGTCCCATGAAATGATTTGGGATATTAACTTAAAAATCATGGTTCAAATATGGCTTTGAATCTTGATATGAACAAGGCTTATGACAAAATGGAATGGGGCTTTATCAATAGGGTACTAAAAGGTATGGTCCTTTCCCCTTGGTCTATGGATATCATTATTAGATGTTTTAGCTATTCTTGGATGGCGGTTTCGTTCATGTGGAGAACATATGGTATCTTCCAGTCTTCATATGGTATTAGAAAAGGGGATCCAATTTATCCAACTCTATTTATTATTATGCAAGATACTTTAAGTCACCTTATTAACAAAAATATGTCCATGGTAAGTATTCTTCAATATCGTAGGAAAATGAATCAACCTTCAATTTCTCATCTAATGTTTGCGAATGATACTTTAGTTTTTTGTAACGCTAGTGGAATATCAGTTGGTGGTTTATCTACGATCCTAGATGAATATTGTTTATGGATTGGTAAGGTGATTATTAGATGCAAGATAAGTATTTTTATCTCTAATAAGTTTGGTGACAGACAGGTTTCATCCCTGTATAGTAGAATGGATATTCAGAAGGGATATTTTCTGAAAAAATGTCTTGGATATCTTATGGTTCCTAGTCATCCTCAAATTTGGTACTTTGATTATATTGTGAGAATGATTGTGAATCATGTGTTGAACTAGAAAATTTTCTTTTTATCCTTTGGAGGCTAGATAAATCTAATAAATAGTGTGTTAAATTCCATCCCTATTCATAATGTGTTGGCCAAATGTTTCCCTAAGGGAGTCTTTTCTTACATTGATAAAGTCTTGGTTGGGTTCATTTGGGATGATTCATTTGAGGGGAAATAACATTGGGCCTCATGGGACCGATTGATAAGAATTCTCCAAGAAAGTGGGATTGGAGTGAGAAGTATGGCTAATATCAACCACTGTATGCATGAGAAACTTTCTTGGGAAGTGGTGGAGGAGTGAGCTTTGTGGGGGAATATTATGTTCTATAAAGGAACTAGTTACGTGGAAAATATTGTTTTAAATGGATCTCCATTTTGGTCCTTAATCCATGAGTTTCATCTGATTATTCGGCAACATTCAAGATGGATTATTGGGAAGGGGGAGTTATCTTTTTGGTTTAATAACTGGGAAGGTTCAATTTTGGCCTATCTGGGATGTACTGGAACTTTGATATCTTTCAAGGAGGCGAGTGAGCATCTCAGTTTTATTGATGCAATTCTGGATGAGGGTAAAAGGGAGGATTTTTATGATATTATATAAAATTTTGATATGGATAAGTGTGTGTTTATTGCTTCCAATACAGGGGATTTTTCTTTAAAGGACTTCAACTAGATTTCGAAACCTCAAGGGAGGCATGATAATTACAATAAAAAGGTATGGTGTAGATGTATTCATACTAAATTCAAATTTCTTGTATGTAAGATAAGAAACTAGTCTATTCATACATATGACAATGTGAGGAAGATAGCAATTAACCTGGCTTTTAAATGTCATTGCTGCAAGTTATACAGGTAGGAATACACTAATCACCTTTTCTTTGAGAGTGACTGGTCCAGAGCAGTATGGATATTCATTGGAGGGTTTAATGGTATTTTTTCAATTGGTATTGATGAAAATTATTTTATGGAATGATGGTTCCAGGGTATTAATGGTGATGGACTGGAAAAAATGGCCAAGGCTATAATATTAACTGCAAGTTGTTGGTGCATCTGGTGGGCAAGGAATGTGGCTAGGTTTGAAGGAATTATTGCCATAGAATGGTCCATTGTTATGAGGATGAGATCACTGCTGATTGATATTGTTAATGTTTTTAATAAATGTAATGATTCTCCTCCTTTGAGATTATTGTAGGGGAATGTTTCTATGATTTATTAGCCTACTAATGCGATAAGATGGAACTGGGTCTAGTGGATGGATCCAAACACCGGTTTGAAGTTTAATTTTGATGGTTCTTGATTTCTAGTTGATATGTGAAGAGGAGGGGTGGTTTGTGATGCCTGGGAGAGTGTCTTTATTTCATATTCTTCATATTTTGGGAGGGGTAATTCAATTCAAGTAGAAGCCAAAGCTATGCAGATGGGTCTTGTTTTGTGCTGCAAAAAAATATTATTCTCAGTCAGGTTGAAAATGATTCCTTAATTTTTCATGATACAATTCATGGTAAAATTTCAGCTCCTTGTCTAATATCCTACCCTATAAGTATGTGAATATCTATCCTCAACAACAACAACATTCGTATTTCTCATGTGTGGTGGGAGGGCAACAAATTGGCTGGTTATCTTGCTTCATTGGCGGTGGAAGATCAAGGTAATATTGTCATTTGTTTTTATATTTCTTTGCAATTGTGTTTGGAGGGGGTTTATTTGATTTTGGGGGATCAGTTGGGTCTCTGTTATTTTAGGCCCCCCTAGTTAGGTTTTCTTTATTTTCTTCCTTGTTGAATTCCGCTTTGTTGTAGTTTTTCCTTGGACTTTAATAAAAATGCAATGTTGATAAGTGATTGAGGGAAAAAACCACTCCGGATCACTATCATACTAGAACACATATCCCCGTATAGATACCCAGGTTTCCCTCTTTGTGCTCAAACAACATCCAAATGATATAAAATGTAATTTACATATAAAAATACTTTTTTTGGAAATACACCCTCAAAATAGTATCTAAACTTCCCTTTCACCATTCGTATAACTCAAATAAACACATATAATTTCCATAAAACAATTTCCCAAAGGTAAAGCCTTCAAGATGATATTAAATGTAATTTACATATGAGATTCAATTTTAGAGGTAAAATCTTCCACTTCATCAGCCATATCATACAAATATCTTTTTTTACATGAGAAACTACACTCCACCCTACATCCACAACATCATTCATATAATATAACATTTTTTGTTGTGATGATAAGATATATGGATCATGTATTTCATGATCACCAACCTCCATGAAGTGAGGGAAGTTTGTAGAAGTAAATTGCAAGGAATCTCTTTTAACACCTCTGATAATATCTACCCAATTTCATTTGAATAAAAAAACTAAAAAATTATTTTGGAAGTTTACCTCAATAATATAAGCCAGTTTTATATAGTATCCCACTTCATAAAATATAAATATACCACTATTCTATGTTTTCAAACCCTCTTCTAGATCGACTGTACAAAATCTAAATCCATTAACATTGTAAGCGTCGAACATTCTAAATTGTTTTTTAGGACCTTAAGAAATAAACCTCAAATATTTTTGAGAATTTTTCTCAAGTATCAGTATTCATGATCTTAAAAAATAAATATACTCTATTAGAATTAGAAAATATGTGTGTCATCCTAATATTTGTATATATTGACATATTTAGGATCTTACATACCGTGAAAACCATTCTACGTGATCTTTATTAACATATTTCATTATATCTTTCTAGTTTATTGTTTGGCCTCCCATTTGTATTTTTGTTTATATCATCAAATATTCAAAAAATGGATCTACAGTTTCGCTATTTTGAAGCACATGTCTATGTTCTTGTAATAATTCTGTTTATGTCAGGGTATCATTTTAGTTCCTCCCAACTGATCAGCCAATAAAATGAAATATTTTTTATTTCCCATGTATTTGAGATTGAGTCAATGTATTTTTAACACAAAAAACTTGATTAAATATTGTCTCAATAACATGGATGTGTCTAGAACCAAATGTAAGACACTCTTATACTAAATATACTTTAGCAATAGGGCCTTCTGGTTGAGCTTTATTTCTCACGAATGATTTCAAATTCCCAAGATATCTGTGAAATAAAATAAACAAACATAATTATGCATTTAATTAAGTTCCCAAAAAATTGTTTAATTAATTGGAAAACATATAAATAATGTACCACTCAATTGGATATGTCCATCTATAATGAACAAGGCTTCTTAATTTAGTTTCTTCAACCCAATGCACAGTTAAATGTGTCATGAAAGTAAAAAATTATTGAAGAAATATCATCACTATTGCAAAAATATTCAATAAAAACCTCTCCTAAAGGTTGTAAAGCTCAAATGGATGTAAAGATTTCTCACATGTTTGACTAAAAATGTATATAATTGGAGTACAAAAGTAGTAACAATTTTAGGTAATAATGTACGCAATTCTAATGGTAGTAACATCTATTACAAAATATGTGAATCATGTCTTTTCAATCCATGTAAATTACTATTATTTTAAGTAAAAAAACCTCCAGATGTTACATGAATACCAATTAGATACTTGAACATGCTTTAAAATTTTAAGGAATTTATCTGTATCTCTATTTTTCGTTGAAAAAATTGTCAAAGCATACTTTTCATTCTCATCTGGCCAGATATCATGTTTTATGTTCATTACTTGTAAGTCGTTCCAAGCATTTAGATAATCCTTTTACATTCCATGCTCATTAAGAAATGTGAAGACCAAATTTTCACAGATATTTTTTTCAATATGTGTCAAATAAATATTATGCCGCAAAAAATTAAATTCCCAATATGAATGTTTAAAGAATATACCTTTTTATTTCATTGATCTATTCCAATTTCACTTGATGATGCACTTCAAACATATTTTTTACTATTATTAAAATGATGAACCTTACCAAATTTTGTTTCAAAATTTCCATGTTGTTTCAATATTTTATAACCAGTTTACAAATTTTGGAGGTGATCTACGATCAATGAAATTTTGATCTGTTCTGCCGAAATCTATGAGATGCATCGAGAAATCTTCAATGGAACAAAAGCACTATTTTTTACTATGAGGTGTCCATTTGTGCTCAAAATCAAAGCTACAAATAGAACAAGCCAAACCTATGTAATTTTTCCAAACATATAAATTCCCAAGCCCCGAGAAGTCACTAATGGTCCATATTAAAGAAGCAAGCATTTTGAAAATTGTTTTAGAAGAAGCATCAAATGTCTCAACATTGTTTCTCCATAACTCCTGTAATTCCTCAATTAAAGGCCATAAATATACATCCATATCATTCCTAGGAATTTTTTTCTAGGATTAATCATGTAAATGATAAAATATTTTTGTTTCATGAACATACATGGAGGAAGATTTTAAGGTTTTCAAACAACTGGCCAAATTCTATAACTGGTACTCAAAGTCCCAAATGGGTTGAATCCATGAGCAACTAATCCCAAACAAACATTCCTAGGATTATCTGAGAAATCTGGATGTAATGAATCAAATTTCTTACATGATTGTGATTATCATGGATGTCACATTAACCCATCATTGTTATTATCTACAGAAATCCACTTCATGTGTTCGGCGGTTTTGGATGACATGAATAATTTTTGCAATCAAGGCTTTAATTGAAAGTAACACAAAACCATTGTAGGTGTGTTCCTTTTCTTCTTCATCATGTTAATATGTTTATTCAAACTTCCAAAATCTCCCATTGACTTCCATCTAAATAAAAAACATTTTTTCAATTCTATCTCCTTGAATCCTATTGCCAATAAAGCATACTATCATTGGGACACACATGTATTTTTTTATAATTTAAACCAAGCTTTTACCCACTTTTTTAATAACATAAAAATACTCACCGATTTTTGCTTCAGGAAAGGAATTAAGCAATAATTCCAATATCATGGATATTTCTTTATTTGTAATTTGACATAGACATTTGATATGGAACAACATTAGCAGAAAATATAGTACTGAATATTTCAAGAATCCACTATACAACTCTTTATTTCCATTATCAATTAAATCATGAAATGTATTTTCCTAAATGATGTTTTCCCTTAAATTAGTCTCCACATAATCAAGTGTATTATACAATTATATGTTACAATCTTGATCTGGTTGTCTTACAGTCTAAGAAACAACACATGTCACATTGCTATTCGCAGCACTCTCAACTGGTTGTTCTAATATGTTTTTATCTTGATGGTGGTGTCTTTCTGTTCCGAATGCATCATTTATAAGATTTTCCATTTCATTTTCCATTTATGAGAAGTCAGGAGCCCATTCTATGGATTGAAATTTGTGCTCAACCTTTCTCTAACATTTGATTCTCTATCCCAAATCCAACAAAAATATTGACCAGGGAATTGCTTCAATATTTAATGTTCATAAACATCATCTTTCATCAACTATATTTTAAATTTACATTTAAGACATTAAAATCATATTAAACCTTCAACAAATAAATTATAAATTGAAAAATCTAAAAACTCCTCCAAACCCATAATGTACTAAGGTGTGTTCCTTGGTAATGTGATCCAGCTTTTATCCATTTACATGACAATGTGCTTATATAATATTAAAATAATTAAAACACATAACTATTACTAAATAAGGAAATAGATTCATATATACATGTTGAAAAAATATATAATATGTTAAATAAGATTTTCCTATATAAATACATATGGAAAATAATGAATCCATCAAATAGAAAACAAAAGCACTCAAATTAAAAAGATCTATAAAAGAAGAGGAGAACAAGGATCCTATCCCTATACTTTTTTGTATTCCGTGCTATACCAAAATAGATGGACAAATTGATGATTTCATAACTTTGATATCACTAAGGAAGGAGATTGATAAATCGTATAATAATTGAATTGAAGTTAGGAAAATGAAATGGAATCAAAATCTTACCTTAAACATGACTCACTACTTTTGAAAATAGCTGGGGAACCAAGATATAGAACATGCCAGGAATCATCAAGTAAAATGATTCATGGATAGGTTGGATGAATCCAAGTAATATAAAAAGTTGGAGAACCTATTAAATATAACATGTCAATTTCATTTAATTTTTTTCAATTAAATCAAGTGGGAGAACCTGTCGAATAAACAGTCTTATGGACTTCATATAATGTATTCAATCCCCAAAAAATAGAAAATAGAGGTAGTATTAAATATTGTGTATATTAATAATTTTTTTCTACTTTGTATGTTATTGGTGGCCTCGAACTTGGATTCACATTGTCGGGTATGGTCTGTGGATGAGAATTTTACAACATATAGGGTATCATGGTAAAGTGTTATGGGTAGACACATGTTATGACCCTACGTGTTTTTAAATTTTTATGATCTGGGGTGGATCATGGAACATCAATGGGGGTTGAAACATAATGTGGGCCTCTATCAGAATGAAATTATAGTTGGCCCTATGATGTTTTGATTATCTTCTATGTATATAGGTAAGTATAATCTAAAAACGAGACAATTTCATGTTTGGGATGACATTCATAGATGATTCGGGTTAATATTTTTCCCATCACCATGATTAAAAAAAATAAAAAAAATCATATATCCTATCTGACAGACATCTGGAGAGACTCTCTATAATTATTGATAGATTTTTAGAAAAGACGTGTACCATTTATACTCATTAAAATGTTTAAGAGAACCATTTCATTGTGTTATTATAAAAAAAACTACTAGAAAATGATAGAAAACCTCTAGAGTCCCCATAAGTAGGATCCTTGATAAGAAAATCACACATAGATTATAAGGGGTTTATTGAAAAGATTAATCGAAACTAATAACAAGTTGGCACTATAGGTACTACCATAAGATAAATTCCTGAGGTAATAAATTTTGATTAATCATCGTTACTTGAAGCTAAACATGAGGAGTTAAACATTTTGGTGATATATATTGATTTAAATCAAGTCCTTGAACAAAATAAACATGTGGTATACATTTCATGATCATATTATAGCCATTTCACTAACGAGTTTCTTGATGTTTAGGGCATGGAAAGTTATACAGTATCCTTTCAGCTAAGGAAATTCTAAAAAAAATAAGAAACGAGAGAACTAACCATATCTATTATGGATTTTGAAATCATCATATCTAGGATATACCTACCCTTTCAAAATCATTACACAAACCATCGCCCATTCCAATAAAATGACCAATTGTTCCAACAATCACCACCCTTCTGAAATCACAATAAATATCGTTATATCTAATCAGACCAACAACCATATCTCCTAAAAAATAAAACATATGACCATTAATCCAATAGTGTAAAAAAATCAATTTATCCCAAAAAAATACACAGATATAATTGAATTAAAATAGATAATAAAAATTTTGAAAGTAATGTCCAAAAACCAATGAAAACAACTAACAAAATAGTGTCTGTACCCTACAAGGCACGCTGAGGGGAGCCAAGAAGCGTCGAGCAGCATCACGAGTTAGGTATTGCCATAAAGAGGTGAGATAGGGTTTTAGGGGGTCAGTGGTGATGGGAAGAGAGCCATGCTAAGTGGAGGCGAGGAAGGCTAAGGGGTGGCATGGCGCACTGAGGGGTGGTGAGGCATGCTGAGGAGGGACGAGGTGGCAAGGCATGCTGAGGGGAGGCGAGCTAGGGCTTTGGAGGAAAAGGGGTGCCTTATAGGTTCGTGGGGTGGGGGTCTAATGGGTGTCGGGGTCGGGGGGTGTCAACACTATAAAAAATTTGTTTAGTAGGAGTTGTTAATAAACTACCACTAAATCATTTATAAAAAATTTAACGACAGTTTACTAATCCCAAACTAAAAACCACCTCAAAAGGATATATATGTTATAGTGGTTCATTACATCCTAGTCTATAAAAAATAGATCTGTTAACCATTATGTAAAATGGGTCAATATATATTTTACTTGAATAAGATGAAAATGAGAATTTATAGAGAGGAAAGAAAAAATTGGATCTTTTAGATAAAATCTACCACAACAATGATAAACTACACACATATAATAGTTGATAATGAACTTTTCCTATGGTGGATCCATGATATAGATGTATTAATTAATGGTTCATAATCAAATAGTTCAAAATATCCATTATAATGTGGAATAATGTTTAACCAAGACACTCCCTACCATAGGGACACATTATGGTCTATCCTCAAGTGTCATGATGAAAATAATCTCCAAAGGACTAAATAAGAAATAAATTCCCATTTTCGAAGGGAATGTTCAAGAAATAATATTCCCATTATATGGAATTAAACTCTTTTGAAGGGAGTTAAAATTAAATATTCACTTATTAAATTGAAATTTTATACATCGTCTACCAGTATGGTTTAACACATGGGTTTCATCATGAATGACGACCGATATAATATATTTTTCAAAAAACTAGGCTAAAAACCCAAACACATGTTCACAAACTCCACATATTCCTTAAGTGTATATAATTACTGATTACAAGGATAATATTTTACACACTTTACATCACGTAAATTATTTTTTCATCATGTTATTACCCATATTTAAACAAACATTCAAATACATATGAAGAATATTGCCTAAATATTCATTGTGGGAAGGGAACCATATAAGATTTTTTCCAAATTTGTCTTAGAGAACATTGAATTTAAATTTAATTTGGTCTAATATAAAATAAAAAACTATTGTTAGGTTATATAAAAAATAGATAATCTTCATAAAATATCTATTTTTTTGTAAAATCAATTAAATTATATGAATGTAATAATTCAAAATACAATATAAATCATTTGTTGTGTTAATATCAATTTTTGAAAAAAAAAACTACTATGATAAGTTCAATAAATAACCTGAATTTAATCCTTTAAATGTGATATTTTTATTTAATATTTAATTTAAACATCCTATAAGAATTTATTCTATTCGTTATGGCACAGAAAAATATGATCTATAGAATACATGACTCTTAAATGATAATGATTTCCTAGAGATCTTTCCTTTATCTACCTGTATTATTTAAATTAGTGGGATAATTTATTTTATGAAACATTTTTTTCTATATATTTCTATTAAAAAGAAAATATGAATAATTATACTACAAAAAATAATCATTACAATATTTCATTTATGAAAATATGGGTTACTTAATTTTGGGATATTTTATTGCAAGGGGATATCACTAGACTCTAAATGCCTTTGTTTTTTTCATATACTACATATCCAGTGATACAAATCAAATTTATGAGAGATTATATTTGATTCATAAGGAAATTTATATATATTTTTATTGTTGTTTATCTCAATATCATATAAGTTGATGATTTAATTTTTTATGAGTTCACAATTGATGGATTGGATTCCTCTAATTAATCAGATGTTTTTTATTGTTTTTTGTACCGTGTATTGGGAAACTATATTATTTGAGAGGCCTCTAAAAATGTGTGTTGTAGTGAGGTTAATTCTTATTAATGGTTTCATATGATGTTTTTTTATTATTAAGAAATCTAAAATAAATTTATTAGGGAAAAATAAAACAAATGACTATTCATCCACTAGTGTAAGAAATCTGATTCATCCACACAAAAAATACATTGATGGAATTGAATTAAAATAAATAATAAAAATGTTTAAAGAAATGTACAAAAATCCATGAAAAAATCTCACAAAAATAGTGTTGATACCCTACGAGGCGAATTGAGGGGCGACAAGAAGCATCGATCAGTGGCATGGGTTAGGACCCATAGTGGGGAGGTGAGCTAAGGCTTCGAGGGGTCGGCGGTGATGGGCAGCATGTCACACTGAGGGGAGTTGTGGCACATTGAGGGGTGGTGAGGCATGCTAAGGGGACGTGATCTAGGGCTTCAGGGGTCAGGGGGAGTGTCGGGACTGTAAAGAACAGTTTAGCGGTGGTTTTTAATAAACCACCCCTAAATCATTTATAAATAAATAGTGGTGGGTTAGTAAATTGATAATAAAAACTACCGAAAAAGACTATCTATGTTGTAGTGCAACGCTTTATGGAAATTAAAAGGAAGAAATGTAAATGATTGGTATTTTTATTTACTTAACTTATTATATTAGTCACTTTCTTGGAAAGGTGTCACCCTACACACATAAAATTATATCATAAGGTAAAAAGGGTTGATATATTTCCATCTTATGAGATTTGGAAATGTTTTTAATCATTCATACAAATTTTATTAGATTTTTAACTACTAAGTAAACTCATTTTTTCCTTAATCACTATAATTTAGTTTTAACTAATTCACTAATATTTTTTTATAAATTTATGTTGGCCATATTATTCATTATAAATTATTTTGATTAAAAATATGGAATATGTTTTTCTAAATTATAGTCATAAAATTGAAATTATGTAATTTAAATTTAATCCAACATGCATGATAAGAAAAGGGGGATTAAAGTGAAAATGTTCAAAAGTTTATAATGTTTTTATATTAAATTTCAATATGAAATTTATTCAAAAGACCTGTATTGTGTCAACTGGTATAAAATTTTACTAATTTTTATTTAAAAAATAAAAAATATATTTTAATATTATAAATTAATTAAAAAAATTGAATTTTTCAATAAAATTTAAATATTTTTCATTATTCCTCAGAAAATGAATCATCTCGGAAAAATAAAAAAATATCACCTTAAACTAGTTTTCATATCCATCATTCCAAAAAAAATTATTTTTTCAACTAAATTTTCTCAAACTGTTAAAATATAATTTCAAAATATTTCCTCCAAGCATGTTTAACCCATCTTTTAGAAAAGATACTACTTTTATGAAACATTAATTTTTAATTTAAATGATTATTATTTTATTTATATTAAATAAATAACTAATAAAATATTAACACAATATATTTTCATAATTTACTTAATCCTAATAATCATATTATTCCAACGAATAGATTATTGAAATCTTATTAAATAATAATATTAATATTATATTGTAGTGAAGTAAAAAATCATTCATGTGTCTAACACAAGCAATTTAAAGAACTCAGTATTTTTTGAAACAAAAGTGATACATAGTATTGAATGTACCCCAAACTAATCTCAGTATTCCATGTAATACAATATTAACTTGGTGTTGCGTATAAATAAAGATTAACTTGGTGTAACTTGAAACACAATCCTTAAAATAATTGTAATTTATTCAAAAAAAATTAGAAAATGGTGGTTTTACATACTACCCCCTTAAAATGAAGTTATCCCTCTAAATTTGTATGGTTTATAAAATTTTTAATAATTGAGACTTTCTTTCCTAAAAACCCACATCATAAAAATTAATACTAAAATTTTTAATAAAATGTAAAGTGAAAAACATAAAAGTTAACAAAATTAAATCATGACTAGGTTTCCACACAAGTGCCCATAGATGGGGAGTGAAACAATGGAAATAGAAGATAAAACTAGCACCCAAATAATAATGTAGAGTGATAGAGATATTGAATAGGATATAGTTAATGATCACAAATTTATAAAATAAATATTCTTGAATGTTTTAATTAATATTAATGAAAAATTATGATAAGTGGAAAAAAATATTATTTCAGACCCTTTTCATAATGTTGATGAATTTCACAAGAAGATATTATATCTTGATTTTATTCCATTTTATAGACACAATATTTTCATTTATTCCATAAGTAAGATATTATCTTATATAATATATTCTCATTAGAATATTCATCTCATGCTTCTATAGATAATATATATAATATTATTATATTATTATATAATCCATTTATAGGGAGGTAAACAAATGTAATTTGACTAAAGGATAAATAATAAGATTTTCATATGGCTTATTCATACAAAATAAGACATGATATTCCCAAATAATTAGGGGATGATAAATTTTCATTAATCATCATTATTAAATAAATCCATTTTTATTTCATAGGATTTCCCTTTTTTCCTTTATCCCCAGAGGTTTATGTTTATTTTCATATATATTATCCCAAGGATTGGGGAATTGATTATCATAACTCCTAAAATCCTTCCACATGAATTAATATATTTTTTGTGGTGTGTTTTATGGATATTTCTCTAGTAATTTCATTGACTAGACTCTTCACAAAATTTATAAATTTTTTTATTGATAGTTAGACTTCTCACACATAAAACACCTTCTTGTTCTTTTTAGGATGAATTATAACACCAAAAGAGTACCATTAGTTTCTTATAGAATTTTCTTCATAGGAACCAATAAATTCTTCATCCCTCTTCTTAATATCTAGGAATTTCTTCTCTTTTTTTCTACAAAGATTATAGGGAAAGTAAATATTTAAAAATAAAATTTTAAAATCATCCCACTTCATATAGAAAATTTTATTTTGTTTCTTAATATTCTTGATAAGATTCAACCATTGATCCACCACACCTTCTAGAAGGAATACATATACAATTAATCTTTAATTATTAGAACACTAGATAAGGGAAGATAAATTCAGTGGTACCAATCCATTTATCAGTAACTAACTGGTCAGTTGAACCACTTAAAGATGTTTTTCATTACCTAATTAAGGACTCAACAAAAAATGGTTACCTAATTTTATCATTGGGATGTTGACCATGATTCATTTCTTGAGAAATTTCTGTGAGAATGTCAATGTGGTTTTTCTTTCCATAACCCCTAAAGTTTTCTTTCAAATGAGTAAAATCATTTCATTTTACTTTTTATTGCACATTGACATGGTTCTTTAGATTTAAATCCATTAAATAAAACCAAAAACATTATGTGAAAAACACTAATCATAGTGGGGAATCACATAATCATGAAAAATAACTCATAGGATGTCAAAATCATGAAACATTCTTCTTTAATCCTTAAAACCTTAGGTTTATCGTTTCTTATTCATAGTCAAATTCTATTTAAATCTATCAAGATTATTAGTAAAGATCTTTTTAATTTTCTAATAATATCCCTGGGGATTTTTAAACCAGGTGTGCTGTAAGGTATATTGTCCAACACTAGTTTCTAATCTTTTCTATCTCAATATGATGTATTCAGGGTTTTTCATCCTAGCTACATATATCCTAGGTCCACAAAAAACTTGTACTATCTAGATAATATTGTATTTCTTGGAAACCACTCACTCTATCATTTACCAAAATACCAAAAAATTTCTCTAAACTTCGACTCATCCTTAGACGCATTCTTAGAAAAATACCTAGATATATCCAGATAAATATCCCTAATGATCTCACTAATGTTTATCATCATAATTTTCAAAGCTTAACTAAACATTTTATTTGGTATAAACTATTTTGACCTATTCCTCCCATATGTGTATATTAAATTTTTTAAATGAATATTAAATACATTACCCAAACACATGACTAAGTGCCATAATTTTTTAGTGTCCTTAGACTCATGGAACACAATATTATAATCTGTTGAATGATATTCAATTATTCCCAAAAAGATATTCCCATTTATTACTCCTCATATACATACCCTGCCTAAAGAAATTATTTATAACCTACTGAAAGGAAATATAAGAATGGGTGAGATCAGATACTCAAAAAGGGTAAATAAGGGTGATATGAAATCATAACATGGGCAAATGAGTATGTGAACATAAGCATAAAATTTGAAAACCATACCTTGCATAACAAAGATCATAATCATGAGTCATTAAATAAATATTGGTAATTTATGAGACATGATTCATATGATAATCAACAAACATGATCTATGGTATAATAGCATTGGTATAAGACATAGATTTTTTGTATATACACCATCTTATAACATTTTTCACATGTATAACTAAAAATATGTTCACTCATTAAGTTTTGTACATGAATTCAAGACTTAAGATAAATATATATACATGCAATCGGGTCCTCTCATATTATTATTGAAATGAAAGATAGGTACATGCATAACATTGTGAACATGTAATCAGGTTTATACATAACATTATCAATATTTAATCAGGTTCGCGGATAACATTGTTGACATGTATGTAGGTATAGGAATAAATTTTTTTGACCATTTAATTAGGTTCACTCATAACATTGTGAACATTTAATCATGTTCATGAATAACATATATACTCCAGAGTTATCCATATTTACCCAATGCATCGGGGAGAGATATAGGTCCCACCCTTCATATAATGAAATACATAAACATGTTTTCCACATGATCATAAAAAAAAATCAGATCATAACCCATGGAATTAAGTGGGTATCATAAACATTTAATCATTGAATAACCCATGAATAGAGGCCAATATTATAGTAATTTTATCATGTTTTAACCCATGGAAGAGAAATGGATTTTTGAAACATCATTTCATCACAACATAAACCATTTAGAGAAATATTTTGAATGGTATCCTTTGATCATATCCCCATTAGAAAATAAGAAACACCAAAATATTTCATCTTACATGGAAAATAATTTTTAATGATCATTTAAAAACTTCTTTACAAAAATATACTTTCTACTTTAAAAAATAATTTTGAAGCATAAAAATGTTTTAAAATCTATTTCATGTAAAATAACATTGAAAAAAAATATGAAGGAGGCTTTAAAAATAATTGAAAACATTTATTAAAAATAAAAATTTTCAAAATATCTTTCATTGAAAATGATCATAAAATTTCATTAAAAATTTTTTTAAAATATTTTTAGAAAAAAAATTTTTGGAAGAAAACAGATTTTCTACTGAAGATAGACATAAAATCATATTTTATTAAAAACAATTCATTATTATATTTAGTACCAAAGAGTGGTAAAATGGTACAATTTCTAGAATATATCATTATTAAAATGAGGAAATTTTTTTATGATAATTCTTTAGATATGTATCATAATATTTTATTATTGGAAGTATAATCATATATTTTCTTGATAAACGATGAAATTGTAATATAAAATCATTATCACTTTGGTAACTTTGAATTGTAATCCCCGTGAAAGAATAACATCAAATTAAACCTAAAATATCATGAGGATAGATAAATTCATGATATTATATGTCAAATTGGATTTATATACACCTAATCAATTAATATGAGTGCATAACATAACATACATCTCGATGAAAGAAAATTGAGAAAAAAGCCACTACCAGTTCGGTTACTCTTAAACCTTAAACCCCTTGAAATAGTGATCCTAAAATCGATATTTAAATAAAAACAATTATTAGTATAATAATAATTAAATACATTAAAGTGTGTTATACAGACCATATAATTGAATGATATGTAAAATATATAATGTGTCTTACAAAAGTAAAAATTGAGATGGAAATCCCTAACTACATGAATAACTTTTAAATCATAAACCCCAAGAAAAAATAACATAAAAAGAAACTTTTTTTAGTTAAATGAGTTATATTCATGATATATAATTTTCTATGAAATTAATACACCATACAAAAGAAAAAATTGTTGAATTTTAAATAAGTCTCTCAAAAATAAAAGTGAGATTATAAATATGCTTACCAAATGTCTTGAATTCCTTCGTATTTGTTCAAAATCACCATATAATAAATATATTATTATTATAAATCTTCAAAATAAATTAATTCCCATATATTTTACCATATATGATTTTATTATGACTTTATATTAGTTTTTTATTAAAATTTTAATTTAAATTTTACATTTTAGGTAATACCTGCTTAGTTTTTCAAATATTTTTTTACTTCTAATTTTTTTTCCTCTTAAATTGAAAATTGATTAATTATTTGAAATTTTTTTACAAAGAAATTAGTATCACATATATTAATTATATATGTGATTATATTAATCCATAAAACCTCGGTAATAGTAATTGGAGTACATTGTTCATGGAGATGGTAGATGTACGTACGGATGAACACTATTTCAATTTTATTATAATATTGAAAGAAATAAAAGTAAATGATATATATATTATCATCATTGTAGACTTATTATATCATATATATATAATATGTTTATTAAACCCATCCCTAATACATTCTATTTAAATTGGGAATGAATTACATCATTTCATTATGGAGTTTTTTTCCATACAGACAAACGACATTATCATATTCTAAAAAAATTAAAATCATATAGGTATGTGTTATATAATAATTAAATAAGAATAAATACATCATAAATAAAATAAATATCATATATATAAAAAATTTCCATTGTTATGACCATGATTTAGGTGAGAAAATGTAAAAACGAATGACATCGGTTTAAGAGGCGGTAGTCCGCCATACACACGAACAATGATTTCAAAACCCATTTGATGGATCTATATGTTGTTTCTGCACATAACATTAACCAAAAAATATATTAGTTTCTATATTATAATTATTTTATAATATAATGATGATATGAAATCAATTTATTTAGGTTGAATAAGATATAAAACAAAAACTCTCATTGATGAACATTACGTATTCGACAGGTATTTATTTTTGGTTTGAAACAATGACTTCTTTGGTTGGATTTATTCCCAAATTATGGATTATGGAATTATTGGAGGGAATTTGGGAACTGTTTTTGGAAGATATTGGTAAATTTAAATGGATTTATAGGTGTGAATAATGGGGGAGAGTGATATCTATTTTATAGTTAAGGAGGATTGATATCATTGTAAATATACAAAAGTATTCACTATTAAAAGGTCTACTTTACCGCATGTGGATCCAAAATTTAATAATAATGGAGGGGGTGTTTTTTTGGTCTTAAAACCCCTCTACATTACAAAAAATAAACACATTTTTTATTTTTCTTCTTTAGTCGTTATGTTTACTCAATTTTTCCCCAGCTGTTTTTACCGTGGTAACTAATTTTTTAAATGGGTAAACTATACAATAAGACTAAATTTAATTAATAATTATTAGAAAATTTATACCAAATGATTATAAATATGATTTTAAATTTATAAAATATTTATCCTATGAGTTTTGGGAATTAATTTTAATACAAGCGCCTGAATGCACCTAAAAACCACTTTAACATTAGTTTCGCTAACTGAGTTTTTAATATTTCACAGTCAATATAGTATTTATAATAGAGAAAATGGTTTATGAATGTAAAATAGATTATATTTATTAACAATTAAAACTCAATTGATAGAATATATGTTTTTTAGTACTTATAAATTAATTAATAAAATACAATTTACAATATAATAACTTTAATGTCAATTTTGACAATTTTTATTTAATTTGAATTTAAAAATATCAATAACAAAATAGAAATTGAATATATTAAGTTAAAACATATTTAAAATTAAAATTATTATAAAAAAATATGTAATATGATAATTCATTAAATTTACCTCACTTTAAATACTTTTAGTATCATTTATTTTAGTTAATTATTAAAAAAATAATTATTTTATTGGCATTCTTTAATAATTTAAATTAACTATATTATATCAAAAAAAATTAATTAATTTATCATGATTAAAAAACTCATTTACATTTCAAAATAATATTTATAAAAAATCCTTTGTATTTTTATCCCTATTCTAATGATTCACATAAATTAAATAGAAGAAAGGTACATTTTTGGTCTTTTTGATCACATAACACATTATATGGGTCAATTTCCTGGAAAAGATTCCCAAAAACTATAAATATTATATGATAAAGTCACAAGTATTGAAATACTTCTATAAAAATGGTTTTAGACAAGTTTGGGGTCATTATTAGACCTTATATTCTAAGTTTAACCACTATGTAAACTTGTTTTTCCAAAATCACTACATTTTTTTATCTTTTTTAGGTAATAATTTTGGCCAAAAATTATTTTGGACTTATTATTGTTTATAAATTATTCTAATACCAAATATGGAATCTATTTTTCCAAATTCTAAAAAAATCATCAAAATTAATGTAAATTTAATTCCGTAGGCATAACAAGAAGGTTGGTTTTTAAAGTGAAAATGTTCAAAAATTTATATTGTTTTTATATCCAATTTCAATATGAAATTGATTAAAATGACCTAAATTTTTTAATTGATATAAAATTTATTTAATTTTAATTTAAAAATAATTAAAAATAATATTAATCATTATATTTTATTTAAATGAAAATACAGTTTTCAATTAAAATTATATATTATTCATTATTTATCTAAAAATAAGTCATCTTAGAAAAATACTAAAAATTCTCCCTAATAAAATGTTGATATTTTTCATTAAAATTTTTTGATTTTTTGAAATAAATTTCCATCGGTGGTAAAATTTAATTGTATGTTATATGTTCCATGTAAGATTAACCTATATTTCTGAAAAGATTTTGTTTTTCAAAAAAAAAAATATATTTTTTTAAATGATACTTATATTATTTATGATCAGTAGATAACTAATAAACACGTAAAAACAATATATTTTCATAATTAATATAATCATATTAATTCCCCCCATTATTAAGGCAATGTGATAAATTTCTTATTAAATAATATTATTAATAGTATATTGTAGTTCAGTAATACTTGGTCTTGCATATAACACAAGCTATTTGGGGAACATTGTATTGTGTGAATCAAAGTCGAAAATCATTGTTCCATGTACCAAAAAAATCTCATTATTGCATGTAGTGAATCGTTAACTTGGTGTTGCATATAAAGAATTCTTAACATGGTGCAGCATGAAACACAAGACATCGAATAATTTTAATTTATTCAAAAAATCATACAAATAATGGGTGTTACACTTCCTAACATATTAATTTCACATAATTTTTAGACAAGATGTTAAGAGGTTCTTCAAGGTCTAAATATTCTTTATAAATCACCTATAAAAGCCACTTAACCACAAGAAACTCCATATGTCAAACATATTCTTAGGCTGCTTCCAAAAAACAATTGTGCTCGCGATCTTAAGGCCAATTGATACTCTTTTCTCAAAGATAATGTTACCCAAAAGGTGAACGGTTTCAATCCATATACGGAATTTAAGTGGATATCATAAAATTAGTTCTCTCTTAATCTATTTAATACAATATTATGATGTTTGATGTGGTTGTGTATAATATCTGGGTACACCTATCTATTTCTCATGAAGGCAAACACAAACCAATCGAGATACCGATTGAAAACACAATTCATCAAGTCCATGAATATTATTGATGTCTTCATGAGACCAAACTACTTCACCCATTACTTATATAATTCATATAGAATTCAGAATATTTTATGTGGAATATTTTAAATTCGTACTCACGCCTGATAGTAGCTAGAACTCAAATGTATCTTGGAGAAAACCCTTGATCCTCAATTCTAGTCAGTGTGTTCATTAATACAAGGTAGTGGATATAGGGTCTTAACTTTAATCTAGTTCAACCAAAGATAATCCACACAAAGTATGATGGTACTATCTACCTTCCAAGAAAAAATGCCATGAAGACCATATGGTGATGTGATGGGTTGTTGTCATGAATTGAATCTGGTCGCCACTAATATCAGCACCAAATCTAGCCCATGAAAAGGCCTGAAAGGTGTTTTATATCCCCACGGACTAGAACAAGTTCTTGGGTATCAATACATTTGGTGTGGGAATGATTTACCCATGTATGAAAGCATAAGACATTAAAAAAATCAAAAATTTGAATCAAAAATTTTAATTCCAAACAAACCCTAAAAAACCAGATCCGAATAAATGGTTTTAAATAATTTACAAACGGTCCAAATAAAAATTTAAAAATAATAAAATTAGCCGCAAAGACTCTACAAAACAAAGGTTCATCAACATCGAGTCGTCTCCACAACACCGCACCATAAGTGGGGACTAACAACCCAAACTGCCTTCACCCGAGGCTTTGGCTTTACCTGTGTCAAACATAATCAAGTCTACTTACACCAAAGGGGTGTAAGTATGGTATGATACTAAGCCCAATATGATACCAACCAGATATTACAAAGAGTTTGAAATATATGTTGAAATGCATGCAGTTTTGATATGTAAGAAAAAGTGCCGATAAATTCAATGAAATGAAACGTTGAATTGTAAAAGATTTTCAAAATAAAACATTATGAATGTTAATAAATTTAAATAAGACATGTCTTCTTCTATAATTTACTTACAAAAACACCCTAATATAATGTTAAATACCACAAATTCAATGTGTACCAAAACTGGGAACACCCCTTGGCACTAGATAGTCTCGGTCCCTATGTATCTCATACCTCGGTGTAAAATATCCATTTCATAATCCTTTCCCATGCACGAGACATTAGTAGGGATCATTACCATAAACTATTGGTCCCTAAACATCATCCACATAGTTTATTTAGAGGTTTATTTATAAAAAATGCTAAGTGAAACAGGGACAAAACCCATCTGGATGACTAGCGTACTAGTACATATCCTCCCCCCTAGGTACTAGAGCTTCCCCCTATGTGATCAAGCAATTTCAGCATGCTTCATACATCCCTTTGCATAAAAAACACCACTAATGTGAACATACAAATAATACAGTATATATACACACATTATACCTTTTAAAACACACACAAAAACATTTGGATTTTCGATAAAACAACTTCACAAAATCTAGCAATGTTTTGCACACAAAAATCCCTTTAAAACCCCACTTTGAACACCATGTTCACACTAAAATTCACTATAACATAATTTTAATCACCCAAAAAATTTCTATAAACCCATTACATTAGTTATAAAACAACCCCAATAGGCATAACATAAAATATCCATGTAAAACACCCAATTTAACACCAAATTGGTACCCAAAAATCATTTACATAACAAAAGTCACAAAAACTAGATTTCATAGTAACAAACAAAAGAGATGGACACTCAAAACATGATTTTCATCCCTAATACATTTCAATAATATCAACTATGTAGTTATTGGAAAGAACCAAATGAACTAATAAAATACTTCAATAAAATATCCAAATTTCACATAAAAATGGAACTTAAACATCATTTTCTTTACAAAGACCACTAAAAAAAATTTATTTATTAATAATAAAATGATATAGACATGAAAATATTATAAAAACATCATTCTAAGTCACAATTATTCCATACACATGGAATCACCTACCAAAAGTGTCAAAAACCTCAAATCGTTGTGAGAAAGTTCAACCGCACCACCTACACACCAAAAAAGAGTTAAAATATACCTAAAACCTAAATTTAATACCATGAAACACAAGTTAAAACCCTAATTTTGAAACCTTAGTTAGTGGAGATTAGGAAAATAAATAATAAGGGAAGAAACTCTAAGAAAATATGAGAAAGAAAGAAAGAAACTCACTTACATGAGAGATCATGAATAAATATCACACAATACACCAGTATATAAATTACCAAACTTCCAAAAATGAATGTGAGGTTATAAAAAGTATGATGAGGTCATGTAGGAATTGTAATGGGGAAAACGAGTGGGAAATGAATGAGTGATGAAGGAAACAAATTACCTCTTCAAATCTGGATGATTTGAGAAATCTTGAGATTCATTTCCCTAATATGAGATTTAAATTAGCTCCAAAGAGGGAGAAGAGAAGAGGGGGTCATGCCTAGGGATGTTTTATTTGATTGGGTGGTTGAGTCACTGAAAAATAGTAACAAATGAATAGGTTATTAAATAAACAAAATTTGTTTTTAAAAATGGAAATGGGCATCTGGGCTGGCCCAATTCATTAAATAAAAACCCAAATCCACCATGATTATGGATTCCTAATGTTTCCAAATTAATATGGTCATTTTAATAGGTCAGGTGAGGCCATTTTGGAAGTTTAATGGGTGAAAAATATTGATAAATTAAATATTTATAAATCAAACTAAATTAGTTTTTATATTTGGAAATGAGCTCATAGTTTGGCCCAAATCATGAAAACACACATATGCCTCCACAAATTCATAGGAACCCCACCCAAAAAAAAAGGATGGAAATTAAATGAAAGATAAATATAAAATAAGTCATGTATGTGACAATTATAACCTCTGTGAAAGACATTCCTCCCCATAAAGTCAACATGAATCTTGATCCAAAAACAAGAATGGGTACTCTTTTTCAACCCATAACTATCATTACCATATCTCATGTGTATTATTCCCATGCATCCAAAGAATCTGGACCAGTGGAATAGACTTTCCATGAAGCACCTTTTCTTGTAAGTCTACTATTATCACCAGCGACTCAAAAATAGATAAATTGGGCTCTATATCCAACTCCTCCCAATTCAGTACATGGGATGGATCCGGGTTGTATTTCTTCAACTGGGATACAAGGAAGACGTCATGGATGTATGTCAACTGAGAAGGTAAGTCCAAACTATATTCCACCTTTCCAATATGATCGGTGATTTCAAAAGGTAGAACATACCACGACATCATATTCCATTTCTTTCTCAATTGAAAATGGCCCGGATGAGGGGCCACATTTAAGAATACTATGTCACCCATAGAAAACTCAAGGTCTTGATGCCTCTAGTCAGAATATTATTTAGGGAGACTCTATGCTATGAATATTCACTACTAGATCCACATGACCTTCTTAGATACCTCTTGCACCAAACTTGTCCCTATTTGTGAGGCCTCACGTACCTCAACCCAACATAGGGGTGACTGACAAGGCCGACCATTGAGTGCCTTAGAATGAGCTAGTAGAATCGAGGATTGGTAACTGTTATTATAAGAACACTAAACCAATCCAAAATGGAAATCCTAGGAACCTCCAAAGTCCAGAACACATGCGCAGAGAATGTCCTCCAAAATCTGATTCACCCGATTTGTCTCACCATCCGTTTGAGGATGGTTGGATGTGCTCTTCTAAATTTGATACCCCAAGGCCTTCTAGAGGCCTTCCCAAAACGAATATGTGATACAAGAGTCTCTATCTGTGACAAAATCTTATGGAACACCATAGAGCCTTACCACCTCCTGAAGATAAAAATGACCCAACTCATCCACTTTAGTTGTATCTCTGATCAGAATGAAGCAGGATGATTTGGTCACATGATCAATCAACAACCAACTTGAATTCTTACCCCGATGTGTATAAGTTTATCTGAAAATGAAGTATATAGAAACCTCACCCCACTTCCAGGTAGGAATGGGTAACAACTAGAGAAAACCAGAGGGCCATTGATTCTCTTCTTTCACTTGATGCCATGTGTAGCATCTCAACACGAAGTCCAAAATGTCTCGTCTCATATTAGGACACCAGAACTTCCGATAGACATCATAATACATCTTGGTGGCACCCATTTGGACAGCCCACTAAGACTAGTGTCTATCCTCCATCACTACCTTCCGTAGAGACAACGACACTACTAAATGTCCTTTTAAGCATAGGATGCCCTCAGGAGACAATGACTAATCAGAGAATGTCTCCCCACCATGAAAAAACTACGTTGAATACTTACAAAGATCATCACTAGGATATTTTCACTGAATCAACTCCAATAGAGAATGATTCAATTGAATGTTCTCTAAGAAAGAACCCCCATTTTTATCCCTGGTCTCCACAGAAATATGAGCAAATAGCCCCATCAAAGTCCACTCATCACTAAACTTCCTAAAAGACTACACTGTAACTATTCTTCTCAAGGCGTTGGCCACCACATTACCCTTTCCTGGGTTATAGACAATGTCAAAGTCAAACCCATCAAGTACTCGATCCAACGATGTTTCCTCCTATTGAGGTCATTATGTATGAATATATAATCTATGCTTTTTTGATCATAGTGCACCACAAAATTCTCCCAAAAGTTGTAGCTACAATGAGTCTTCAAATCATGAATCAATGATTCTTGCTCCAGGTCATGGGTCGGTTAATTCCTTTCATGTGGTCGGTGTTTTTGAGAGCTATACACCACCACATGATCATCTTACATCAGCACACACCCAAGACACATACCTGAAGCATCTCAATACACCATATAACCCTTTCCAGCATCTGGAAAAATTAAAACAGGTGTGGTAGTCAAACTCCTCTTCATCTCCTCGAATGATTCCTAACATTCTAGGCCCCATAAAAACATCACCCCTTTCCAGGTGAGCGCGATCATCAGTGATGCAACCTGAGAGAAATCTTGAACAAATCACCTGTAATAACTAGCCAGGCCAAGGAAACTTCTAATATCAAACACATTCTTCGGTTTCCACCATGACATGACCACATTGATCTTCTCAGGGTCCATCGAAACCCCCTATTTTGAGATTATATTCCCCATAAATTTCACTTCTCTGGTCAAGAAGATTCATTTGGACAACTTTAAAAAAAGACGATGCCCTCACAAGGTGCCCAAAATGATCCTCAAGTGATGTTCATGTCTCCCCTCAGATCCAGAGTATACTATAATTTCATCCAATAACACCATAAAGAATCATGATACTTATGGAACACCCTATTCATGAGATTTATAAAGACCGTTAGGGTATTGGTCAATCCGAAGGGAATGACCATGAACTGGAAGTGGTCGTCCCTACATCAGAAGGCTGTAATTGGAATATTCACCTTTCCCACCATAAGTTGATCACAACCCAAACACAAATTGATTTTTGAGAACCAATAAGACTCCCTTAAATGATCTAACAAATCAAATATTCTGGTAAAATGGTATTTTTTATTAATCATTACCCTATTCATCTTCCGGTAGTCAATGCACTACTGGAGGTATCTATCATCATTTTTTGTGAACAACACAAGAGAGGACCAAGGAGAGACTCTTGGGTGAATGAATCCTTTAGATTCTAAGTCATCCAGCTATATATTTAATTCCCTCATCTTGGTTGGGGACACACAATATAAGGTAAGAGATATCGGTTGTGTTCTCGATGTTAGATCAATCAAGAACTCCACATCCCGCTCTGGGGGAAAACCTAAAAATCATCTGGGAATACCTCCACATATTCATTCACCACATGAGGTAGTCCAACTTCAGGGTAAATTCCATCATACTTTAGCTTGAGCGATGATAACTATAAGATAAGACTTCCATACTTCGGGAGTGGAGGTCCTGCACGACCCGACCGAGGATCCAATTCTCTATGAAAAACCAAACAACTCCAATAAGATACTGTAAAACTCACTCATCACCTATAAAAATTGAAGTGTGGTTAGAAGTGTTTTATAAAATCCACACCAAGTATTTTTTCAAACATTTCCATATATAATACCAAGAGTTCCACTCCATATCAACCCCTAACATGGAAAGTGAACACAATGGGAACTTGAGACCCACCTCTTTCTTCTTTCCCAACGGTGTCACCAACTCCATTGGAAAAGAAAAAAACTCGGTTAGAAAATTTACCATGTCCCAAAAACAAACAAAAATGAATTAAATAGAGGAAATAGTGTCAAAAAGAGTTGTAACTAATGAATATGTGATCAAAATGCTACTTCAATCTTTTGACGGTCCCACCTCTTATCCTGATGGTACATGATCTACTACTTGGAGATGTAAGGTCTCTACTTGAGGACGGCCGATAGTCTATGGCTATGTCCAGAACTGGATCTGCCCAGAAGATGACCCATCCCTACCACCATGGCCTCTAAAACAAGATCCCCCCATCCATGAAGGCTCATACTGAGATGGCACTCCTCTTGAATCCACTAACTTTTCCCCACACATAAGTGGACATGACACCCCAAAAAATCACTGCAATTGAACCATACCATCACATTGGTAACAGGGCTTTGAAGGAAGTGGGCATGCTAGACATGTGTGCCCTGTCCTCCCAAGGTAGTGGCACATTAATGATCTTGGATCATAAGGAATGGATAAAAACTACATGGAAGAGTGGCCTGAACTTCCACCTCCCTTCTTCACTTGTTCCTTCCACTTCATTTTCTACTCTAATGAGATACCACTGCCCACTACTGATACAAATCTAGAGAATGAGTCCCTGCCTTTATGTCAAATGTCCACCTTGCACACCCTATCAACTAGCTCCCAAAGGTCCTCAACTTAAACTAGAAAACCTAGGATTATATTTATGGTTGTAAGCCTTTCCCAATCCTCTAGGACTTTTCTTATTCATTCAAGACGATTTCAGGAGAATATTGAACCATCTCATCGAAATGGCTGGCATATTAATTAATAGAAATATTCCCATGAACATGGTCCATGAACTCTCAGGACCTGGAATATTCCAAGACCTCGGGGCAATACATTTCATTGAAGACAGGCTTCAGTTCTCCCCAGTGCATATTCTAATTCTTCTCAGTCTGAAGTACTATCTCCCACCACTTGCGGTTGGGAACCTCCAACAAAAAGGAGGAACATTTCACCATGAGCTACTTGGTTGTATCTAGGAATTCATACATACACTTGATCTTCTCAATCCATTCCTCTACTTCCTGGGGTTCTATACTAGCTCGAAAAGTAGGAGGCTTGTTTTTAAGAAACACATGAGCTTTAACTTTTCTAGTACCCATATCTTCTACCCAATCACGAATGGGATCATGAGACAATCCCTATCCCAGATCTTTGATAGCACATACGACAACCTCATCTAGAACTGATCAATCAGTGTGGGATAACTCTCTTCTGCTTCCTCCCGTGGGAGCATGAGAGCTTTCAGGGGATGCATATTGCTAAAAAATGAATCATTCCCAAAAAACTATATTCAATACCACAATTTTGAAAATTTTAATCAAATACAACATATATAATTAATATAAATGCATTATAGTAATTAGAGAAACAACTACTCCACCCCTTCAAGATGTCCATGTGTGGTCTGTAGCCCACACCCCTCACCTGGAAGTGAAGTCAATCAGAAAATTCCAACATCCCCTAGTGGTTCATGGTATTCTATAAGAGGTGTAGTCCAGGGAACCTACATATGACCAAAACAGTAGGCCCTGATAGTCTGAGCTCATGTCTATCCTAACTCATCCCAAAATAACAACATAACCCAAAAACATAGCGTGCTCTAATACCATTTTGACAAAAACTGAATCTGGTCACCAATAATACCAGCACCAAATCTAGCCCATGAAAATGACTGAAGGGTGTTCCATATCTCCACAAGATGGGACAAGATCTAGGGTATCAATAAATTTGTTTTTGTAATGATTTACCCAATTTTGAAAGCATAAAACATTAAAAATAATCAATAATATGAATCGGAAGTTTTCTAGCAAAAAAGTCTTAACAGAAACCATATATGAATTCATGGTTTCAAATAAAGTGCAATAGGACCAAACATAAATATAAATAGTATAAATAATCCACAAATATTCCACATGAAAGGTGTAATCAACCCTAATTAATCTTCACAATACAACACCATAGAAGGGGACTAACAACCTGAACCGCCTTCACCTAAGGCTTTGCCTATACCTGTGTCAAACATAATAAAGTATACTTACACCAAAGGGTTTTAAGTATGGTTTGAGCCTAATACCAATAGGACACCACCCAAATATTCCATATGGTATTCAATACAAGTTGAAAATCATGCATTTTTTATATGTACTGAAAAGAAGCGATAAATTCCAAGAAATACGACTTTTAATTGTAAATAGTTCTCAAAATAAAACATTCGAAATGTACACAAATTTAAATAATACATGTTAACTATTGTAATTTACATCCATACACACCCTAATAAAAGGGTAAATACCACAAATCCAATGAGCACCAAAACTGGGAACACCCTTAGGCACTAGACAGTCTCAGGCCCTGTGTACCTCACACCTCGGTGTAAAAAATCAATGTCACAATCCTTTCCCAAGCATGATACACTAGTATGGAATATAATCAAAACATATAATTCCCCAAAAATCATTCACATAGTTTTCTTAGAGTTTTCCTTATCCAAAATACTATGTGAAACAGGTACAAAACTCATCCATATCACTAGCGTACTAGTACATATCCGCCCTCCTAGGTACCCCTGCTTCCCCTTTTGTTCTCAAACAATTTTTGCATGGTAAATACATCCCTTTTCATATAAAAACATCACTAATATTCACATAAAAACAATATAGTATCTATACATACATTATACCACTTCAAACACACAATAAAACATTTTGGTTTTCGATAAAACAACTTCAGAAAAGCCAATAATGTTTTGCACAAAAAAATACCTTTAAAACCTCACATTGACCACCATGTGCATACTCAAAATCACCTAAATAGAATTTTAAGCACCCAAAACATTTCTATAGAACCATTACATGAGTTATAAAAAAACCAAAATAGAAATAACATAAAATATCTATGTAAAACATTAAATTTAACACCAAATTGGTACCCAAAAATCATTTACATAAAAAATGTCACCAAAACCAGATTTTCTAGCAATAAAAAAATGAGATGATCACTCAATACACTATTTTTATATATAATACATTTATATAAAATCAATTAAGTAGTTATAGGGAATCCACAAATTATCTAATAAAAGATTTCAATGAAAACCCCCCAATTTCACATAAAAACCGAACTTAAATAACATTTTCTTTACAAATACCTCTAAAACCAATTTATAACCATATAATAATATGATATAAACATGAAAATATTATAAACACAGCAAGATAATTCACAATTATTTCTCACATAGGTAATCACATACCTAAATGTCAAAAACCTCAAATCATTGTGTGGAATTTTGACCACACCACCTCTGCACCAAAAAGGTGTCAAAATAGAACTAAAACCATAATTACAGACCATGAAACACAATATCAAACCCTAGATTAAAAACCAAACTTTATGGACATTAGGAACCTCAAGAATATGGGATACAACCCTACAAAATGTGAGTATGATAGAAGAAAACTCACTCACTTGAGGGATCTTAAAGAAATCTAACACAATACACCAGTAGCTGAATTTCCAAATAGCCAGAAATGAATGTGAGGTTATAAAAAGGATGAGTAGGTAATTTAGGAATTTTAATGGGGGGAAATAGTGAGAAATGAAGGACTTATGAAGGAAAAAATTAACTCATCAAACTTGAACGATTTGACAATGATTGAGAATATTTTCCCTAATTAAAGATGGAAATGTGCTCCAATGACGGTGAAGAGAATTTGGGGTCATGCCTAAGGATGTTGGCCTCAATTGGAAGGTAGGATCACCAAAAAATAGTAAAAAATGAATAATTTATTAAAAAAATAGTTTTTAAAACCAGAAATGGGCTGCCAGGATAGCTCAATTCCTTAACTAAAAACCCAAATCCCCCATGATTATGGATTAATAAAGGGAAGAAATTAAACTGATGGTGGTAATAGGTTAGGGTAGACCATTTTAAAAGTGGAATGAGTGAAAAATATTGAAAAATTAAAGAGGTATAAAAGAAACAAAATTGGTTTTTAAATACGGAAATGGGGAAATGGTTTGGCCTAAATCAAGAAAACTCATCAATTCCACTAAAAATGCATGGGGAATCTCCATAACAAATAAATAGTGAGAATTAAAAGAAAAAATAGATTTAAAATAAGTCATGTATGTGATGGATTTATAAAAGCCTTATCCTTTAAATCATCTAGCCGCATCTTCAACTTCTACAAGTCACTAGTAGAAATCTTATAAGGATGAATGGATATTGATGATTCTCCTAGAACTAGATCAATAGAAAACTATACCTACCTTTCAATATGTATTCTAGAAAATTCATTTGGAAGTATTTCACTAATTTGATCAACTCCAAGAGGTAAATCATCTTGACATAGAGCATGACCATCTAGGAAATGTATAGAAATATATAATGTCACTCTAATCAATCTAGGATGATCTAGTTGAGATCATATCTCCTAGTCATCCCATTCACCCTTATTTATATAAATTCCAACCTATTGGGATGTAAAAGAAAACCTATGGGTATATAAATCCACCTTGTTTTGGTATGTAATTAGCCACTCCATATTGATAATGATGTTGAAATCATCCATCTTGGGGATGAAAAGTTTCCACATAAAATGATATCCACATATCTCAAGTGGTAATCCTTACATTGAAATACAATATCTAAACATATATCCAATAGAGTTTCAAGGCTAATCACCCAAACAATGTACTAAATTTCATGTCTGATACATTCCAAAATTGCAATAGATAAGAAAAAAATGGGAAGTTTCATTGTCGAATAAGGTATAAAATAAATTAGAGGACGTGATAATTGTACCTCTAACAATAGATATCCCAGATCAATATTCCTCTATAAAAGGATGAACTATATGGATATGGACAGATATAATCCCTATGAAATAAAATTAATTCCACAAGCAGGTTCACCTTACTGAAACTATACATATAAATCCTGGATACCTCATCCATTACCACCTCATATTCCTAAAAGAACGTAAGTACTCCCACTACCTATATAGAAATTTGATATTAATCCCACTCATGAAGGTATAGCTGATATAGATAGTACCCCACTAGTAACATATGGTAAGTTCATGAAAAAAATCAAAATATTCCCCAACCTGACACAACCTCAACATTCGATAAGGATCTTTAAGACACTAAGGATTATTAGTCCATGACCTCCCATATTAGTGAAAACCCATGTAACTACCAGTGGGTGTAATCTAGATACAAATTCCACCACATGTAGTCTCAATTATATGTTTTAGGCTATTATTTGAGCCACTTCTTTATCTCAATTATGAACAACCCCGACCGACACCATCACCTTACCTCAGGTTTCACTCAATGATGAGGGTCTGGATTACTATTTCTTAAATAGTGGTAAACTAAATTAAATTCACCTGTGATAAAATGGTGTATATGATTCCATCCTCAAAATGTTGTGTTGTCTCCAACACATCACCATAAATATTCAGTGTGAAATTTTTGAGCTCGATGAACTGAGAATAATATTCCATCGCACACATAGTATCCTGCAATATATTTATAAACTCTCTAGGTTGGTCCACTCTCAATATATTTTGAAATAAATAGTCATTCAATACTATCTAAAATCTGTCCTAGTTCATTCCATGATGACGATATTTCTGTGTGATAAACCCCCAATAGCATGGAATAATCAGGAATCATATATATATATATAGGGACATTAAATATCTTCATAAGAGGTGTCTCTAGGTTCTTAATGATAGTCAACATGGCCTCCAACTATGACTCTACATCATGAGACCCACTATTCCCCAGAGACATGGGTGGATGATGCTGCTGAAATTCTCAGATCAACACTGAAATAATAGGTTCATGTATCAAGGATCCCTACATGGTCTACATGATCCATATAAACCCCTCTCAAAATAGGGAATCAATTCCATTTTCTTCTATAATAGGAGGTGTTTTAGGTGGAAATATCATTTGGTTAGGTCCAAAAATCTATAGATCATAGTAATTTCCACCTTTCTATCTCTTTTCATGTAGAATGTTTGGTGACATATATGTAATCTTCTGAAACACATCTATCAAATCAAGATTTGGTAACAACATAAGAAACAATTATAAGAATTGAACAATTTCAAATTCATTCTATATAACAGTCACACCCTTATTCTTGCTTCTAAATATAGGTTGGGGAAATATATAGATCAAATGAAATACAAGAGGTTCCACTTAATACACACTAATATGGTTGGGTTAGGGTCATGTTCCCTACTATATGTCTGGGGTCTTGGTATACAGAGTGTCAATTACAAGGTATTGATGAAAAACCCTTTATGTTTCAATTTGTATACCTATTTAACGGTGACCATTTTTTTATAATTTAAATTTATTTATGTTCGTACTCATTTATATAGACTTTTTTTATAATGTTTGAATTATATATATCACAATTTATAATTTATAAAGGCCCTTAAACATTAAAATTTGAAATGTGCAATCCATTTCATCAAAACAAATAACTTGTTCCAGTCCATGTGACTATTGTTCTGTGACTCAATGTTCCATAATTGACTACTTATAGTGTCAACATCAAGATATAAAAGAAAAACTATTAGGCTGATTCATGGAATTTATGTAAGAAATTATATTTCTCATTCCCCTATAAGAAATGTTTGTATAATTACATATATAATAGTAAATGCACTCACAGAAACCATAGAATATACAAACAATGTGATGCACCTATATGGAATGGCGTAATTCATGACATGTGAATATCTATAGGCCAATGATGATGAATTATTCAACAATTCCTTGACATACTAGGTTAAGGGTAAAAGAGAATCCAAAATCATAATAATAATAAGCATCACATATCATGTGTGCCACCCGGTGATGAAATCAAAATAACTATAAAAAGAGGAATCCGAAAAATTAAATTCCCATCCCTGGTAAATTGGATTTTCTTTTTTACATGGGTTAGATACTCCCAGGATCTGTCACATTACCAAATTTTGACACCTAAATATCATTTCTACCATCCCAAAAAACCTTCTTCAAATACTACTTTGTGACATCCCAACCTATCTCACTTGATAAGTGTCTCCAAATCGGAAGCCACATGACATCAAACATGAATCCCCATACGCTGGAGGCTACTGAATAGATGTTAGGTTTTATTACGATAAAATGATTATACACTTTAATCTTGTGTCAAAGTAACATAGTGGTGATATTACAAATAGATATCATAATATTAAAGAGAAAAATAGAGCTGCAAAAGTAAATAATCTAGAGAGTATTAAAAAATCAATTCAAAATTATCACCATATACAAAATTATGGGTTTTTCATGGAGCTATATAAATGAAAGAGTATGTATATACGTGTTTAAAAAATGAAAAAAAAGATAAAAATGACTATCCAGTAAAATCACAATCCAAGGATCAGTCCCATGCTCCCAAGATCCCATACTATAATAAATCAAGAATCTAAGATCAATCAGATTCCTTTATCCCAACCTACATCCATGAAGTTTTTCTTAGTAAAAATGGTGGTATGAATAGAGTGTGATATATAATTATTTGGAATCCACCAATGATATATAAAATTATCCATCAATTGGATATAATATGAGAAGTTTTGAAATATAGTAATGGTAAACTAGTAATGTAAATTGTAAATTATAAGCTTTGTCCGCTGAAGGACATTGGGCTGACACTACCTACTTCAACTCATGCCTGGAAACCTCTGACTATATTTCATCATGAATATATACATATATATATTCAATATATATATAATAACGTTTATAGACATATATATATATACATAGTTCTATCCAAGGCCTGAGGTATAGCTCAGAAGTCAAAGTCTAGTCACGGGAGTCATACAATGTCGTAAGGGAAGCAATGCTCAGTTATCACACATCATAAGGGTCACCATGCCCATGTATCATAGGTATGTGGGATTCCATTTCTAAGCACCACTAGTATATGGGTCTCTATGCCTAATTATTTTATCATAAGGGCATAAATTCTTGAGTATCATATTAGTAGGGATGACAATCACGAGTATCACAATTATATGGGACACAATGTCAGTGTTTTTTATAAATAGGTGTTCCATGCTCGAGTGTCATAAGAAATAGTCATCCAAATAGGTTTTTTATCAAATAAATGGTTTATAATTCATTACCACTCCAATTAAACAGTGGTGTAAAACTATTTATGTAAAATCCCATGATTTTGTCATATAACACAATTTATATTTAATTTATTGTAATTATTTTAAATACATGGAAATATAAAACCACTTTGGGAGTGATTTAGTCACATAATGAATCATATTATCATGAGAAAATTCCATAATCACACCACATGGGGTGGAATTAGTCGATGATGACCTATTTCAACTAGAAAAAGGGAGGACAAGGCTATTTCTATCAAGGATAACTATTTAATTAAGAGGAAATTGTATTTTTATTTTAATTCATGGAAAATGTAGCAAGTGTAATCATGGAGCATAATATAAAGAAACAAGTTATAAATACAAGACTACCTAACTTATTCCCATAGTATATTCTGCATCCAACATCATCCCTATGTTCGGTCTAGAATGATGGAAAATAGATAAATATACAAATGACCTAAAAATAGGGCATATTAAATCACAAAAAAATATAGTAAAATATGGAAAGATAAATAAAAAAATTAAGTAACATATTGAATCTCTTACTAGTTTTGATATAATGAAACAAACGACACTCGCATTGGACATTAGATAGGGAAGGGAGATCAAAATCTATAGAAGATGGACGAGGAGCACTCATCATGTAGGAAATGTTGTTCATGAGAAGTGATGAAAAAAAGATAAATTAATTCCAAGGATGGAAGGTAAATTAATAAATCCCCACACATTATGAGGCAACATGATTTTTATGCATGATTGGTCAAACCATGTGCCAACCGTGCTACATGCACTACCATAATGCACCCCTCACACGAGCTAGGCACATGGCTAGGATAAATTTGCATTGTTCGTGTGAAACTCCTTTGAAATGAGATTTGAATAACTTTTAGGGTCATGTGATCTAGGTTGCATGGTTAGGATAAATTGTGTGTCCCCTATAGTACACTAGAGCTCCCCACACAATTTTAAAAAATGTTTAGACTAGGCCGCACAGTTTAAACTAACCATGTGGCCTACATGTTTCGTAAAAAACTCATGAATCTAGGATTAGAACAAGCCCTATACACCCTAAAAACCTAAATTATCAAACTAAACATTCATATTAGGTCAAAATAAGAATTTGAACTTGAAATAGGGGTTTTCTTCCTCATAGAAAAGACTTTATCTTTTAATTTTTATGTTGAAAATTTAAATATTTTAATTTATTCATGAAATAGTATATGGAATTATGTGTGGATTATTGAAGTATGGTTTTTTATAAACTAAGGAGGTTTGGTTACACTATAAAACTAAGATGTGTGGATAAGTTATAATGTTAGGATTGGTGTGTAACATCCTGCCCCACCTTGTTGTCTTGAGTTGATGTGTGATTTTTACTTGGAATTAGCCAATATCCCAAAGACTCTAAAGCCTGGAAATAAATTCCAAGGGCTTAAATGCAATTGGGGAATGATTGTACTTTGAATTAAAACAACCCAAACAAGCACACTATAAAAAAATAAACACTAAATTATACATGATAAAAATTTATGAAACTCAAGGTATTACCAATCAAACCAAACTATATCAAAGAACCATGAAGAAAAAATATTTACATCATATACAAAGTGGAATAAAAATCCAAAAAAGCTCAAAGACTCCAAAAACACCAACTATGGAACTCCTATCATGATCCATGATACAACTCCAAACTTTATTCCCAAGTATCAGGAATAACTACTATCAAAATGTGATACATTCTTTTTACTGTTGTCTCAATAATGGATATTTAAAAATGCACCAAACTGCCCAAGAAGGGGGTGAGTAATGAAAATCTGTAGGTTTTCCCCAAATGAATTACCTAGTAATGCCTCTAGGATAGAACATGTTCACATATTTATTTAAAATAATTTATATTAAAAAATATAAATCAATTTATCAATTTATATCCAATCCAATTGTTTTGACACCAAAACATTTTTAAAGGAAATAAACCAAACAACACTTTATGACCATTTTTGAAATTCTCCATTTTTTCCATTATATATTACATTCCACATTTCCACACATTTTATGATGAATGAAACCATGTAAATACCCAGAACCATGAGTAATGATTCATCCTTTCACAAATCTATCACTTGTTGAACCATTTTGATGGGGAAAATTTCATACCCTTTCCCACCCTACTAATGATGGGGGAAACCTCATACCCTTATTTGTCCCAATGAACTTGGACAAACACCATCCATTAGTCCAATAATCAATGTCAAATAAACCATTTCATTAAAACAGTTTTTTATTTAAAACATTACTATCAGTCGATTTCCAAGAACCAAAACAAATTCAACTTTTAAAATAATCATTTTAAAATCCATAAGCAAATCAATTTTCACAACAAACAATTTTTACAATCCAGAAAACAACAATAAATAAGGATTTTACCTTTATTTTCACACATATTTAACAATAAATATAAAGTAATTTGAACAATTTAAAAATAAACATTCACGTTATAAAAAATAGGAGTCTATAGTGAAGAAACCTGTCTCAAAAACTATGGAAAAAAATAATAACAATATAAATTTTTCAATAAAACTGGCTTAAATATAAAAAAACAACATTATATCATGTTCTATAATATAAATATTGTCATATCTATTCATTATTTTCATCAACTATCACAAATATATCTCTAACAGACTAGATCTATGAATTAAAGAGAGGGAAGAAGAAAATTTATAAAGAAACCCACTAAGAATGGATAGTTACTAAGAAATATGGCCTTAAAATCCTAAATGTTTTCCAAAAAATAACTTCCATGTGGTTGAGGAAGGTCTACACATCCTTTTATAGGAGGAAAAATTTGAGTTAGGGACGAAATGAAGGACAATCAAGTGGTTTAGGAGACAAAATTAGTGAGAACCACTTTTTAAAATCTATTTCAAAACCGTTCATAGTTAGATCGCATGGTTTGTAAAAATGTGTGATAACCATTCACCATCCACTACCTTGTAATACCCTTAATATGGTTGGATCAAATGATCATACAAACTAGGTGACAACTATATTTTTTCTTCTATTCCACTTTTCACGGTTACTCTTAGGTGGTTCAACAGTTTGAAAAAATAGTTCCCCTAACCATGTCCCTTCCCATATCCTACTACCTCAATTTTCACGGTTTATGGAAGGTTTTATATGGTTTTACCAAACCATTATCATATATTTCAACTCCATAAACACCCTAAAAACATTGAATATTTTCTCTAAACTATCCAAAAAATTTCCAAAATAGTTTATATACTTAAAAGACATTATTAAAGGGATACTTACTTGAAACTTGGGGTGATAAATTATCTAAACCATTCGTATTTCTATCCCCAGAATGTAGAAAACAACCAATGCCTTGAAATTGTTGGATCCATTTATTGATCATTTCCTTCTCCCATTTCAAATATTCTTCCTTAATTCGACCATGTTTCCACAAAACCGGAACTATACTGATACTTTTCCCATGAATGACCTTGTCTTTCAAATCCACAATCAACACTATCACATGATCCAACAAAGAATCTGGATCTAGGTCAATGTGACACTATCGAATCAATGGTCTAGATTATGCTAATTATTTTTCAGCTGATATACTCAAAACAAATTTTGAACTCCGACAAAAATTAGTGGAAAAGACAACCTATATTGCACCTCACCAACCCATTCAAGTATCTCAAAATTGAATATGTATTTAGAAGATAAATTTCCCATATTTCAAAAACCCTGATTACCATTATTTGGAGATATTATCATGACACATGATCACTCACCTTGAACAAAAACGACCACCAATGATGATTCATATATGATTTCCAACAATTCTATGTTTCTCCATTCTCTTCTTGATCAACTTAATCTTTTCTATTTTATATTTTACAAGAATCAACCCAACAAGTGATGTGTCACCTATTTCCACCCAATAAAGAGGATAACGATAAGGATTCACAAACAATTCTTCAAAGGGACCTAAATATATCGAGGCATGATAAATGTTATTTATATGTTAACTCTACTAACTATATGTTATCCTCTCATGAGACACCAAAATCCATTACACAAGACCACAAATTGTCTTCCAAAATTTGTATCATCCTTTGGGATTTCCCGTACATCATTGGATGATACGCTATACTCATAGTCAACTAAGTCACAAGGAAATTATATACGAATTTCTATAAATGAGATGTGAACCTTGGACCTCCATCTAATATAATCAAAAACGGTTCCCCATGCCTCTTTACAACTTCTCAAATATATATTTTAGATAAGTACCACACCAAATGAGATTCCATAATAATGATGAAATTTGTCAATTATTCAAACTAAATCACTATCACTCCTATAGAATCATGTTTCCAAACCTTCCTTGGGAGACCCATCACAAAATCCATGGCTATATTCTCCCATTTCCAAATATAAATGTGTAATTACTATAATATAACAACTAGTTCCTAATGCGCTACTATAACATGCTGATAAATTAATCATCTAGAAACAAAATCAACCACCTTTATTTTCATGCCCAGCAAGGAAAATTATGATTTCAACCCCTTTTACATCTTTTGTATTCTAGTATGAATATCTCATCTTGAATGGCGGTAAGCATGAAAAGGTTGTTCATATCAAGTCGTAGATAGGAACATCTAATTTTGAAACCAAAACATTGGAATCCCATCTAGCCTCTACCCCTCCATGGTCTCAAAACATTGAGTTTTGAGCTTATTGTAACACATTATGAATTAAAATTTTGTTCCTATTTAAATGTTTCAACTAAAGAAAAAATAGGTGAAATTGGAAATAAAATCAAACCACTACCTCATCTCCACAATCAAAGTGCTTGTTGGTTATCATCGACATCAATATACACTACTCTAAAGACACTTTTTCCAAATGAGAATATGAATTTATTATTAATGCATATTACAATGAATTTACTTTACTCAAAGTATACATCAAGTAAGAGTCCAACATTTAGATATACTCCTTCAATTTTTTTTGTCTCAGATTAAAATACCTTTATGAGAAATTTTGTTCATGAACACATGATATGTAAAAACTATAAATTTATGATAAAATAGGTAATGACAAGAAGTATTCAATGCATATATGATTATAGATAACTCTAAATCATGCATTGGGTAGTTTTTCTCATGTACCTACAACTTCTTGTGAGCCATAAGAACCAACATGATCTCCATACAAGAGAACACATCCCATATCAGATCCTAAAGCATCATAATACACCACATAACCTGGTCTTGATTCTAGAAATATTAGTAGTGGTTCCTATGTAAGGTAAAATTTAAGCTCTTGGAAATACTTGTCTCATTCTTTATTCCATTATAATGGAATATTTTTTCTTATCAAATTTTTTATTGGTGATGATAGTCATGATAAATCATGAAAAAAATTCAGTAATAACCAGATAGACTAAGGAAACTGCATATATAAAAAGTTTTATTTTGTGGTTTCAATGAGATAAAAACTTCTATTTTTTCTAGATTCATATGAACAAGTTTTTTTAAAGATAACATGACCATGTAAATTTAATTACCATATCTATAAATAATACTTTGATAATTTTTCATACAAATAAAAATCCCATTAAATTACTAACTATAATTCAATGTGATTCTCAAGATCACCCCTTATCCTTGAAAACACAAATATGTCATCCACAAACACCACCAAAAAAGAATCCAAATATCTTTGAAATATAAAATTCATTATTTTTTTAAAAACTAGTAGATAATTTGTATGACATAAATGAAGAATCACATACTCATAATGGCCATACCTACTCTTGAAATCTATCTTTTGAATATATTATTTCTAAACACAATATTGGTAATATCATGATTGAAAGTAAATTTTAGAGAACCACTAGAATCCACTCAATTTATTTAATAGTTCATTAATTTTCGAAAGTGGATATATATTATTTATCAAAATTTTGTTAGGATAACTATACTACACACAAAACTAAAGAGTTCCATCCTCTATTTTTATAAATAAGACTGGTGCTTGTCATAGAGACATGACAGGTCAAATAAACCATTTTCTTTCTAGCGCTTCCAACTACAATTTGAATTCCCTAAATTATGTTTCTTCCATTCAATAAAAATAATGTGATATATGATTATTATATGGAAGGAGATAAATCATAAAATAAAGTTATCATGTGGGTGGGAACCCTAATAAATTCTTAGGAAAATAATTTGGAAACTGATCAACAATAGATGAAAAAATACTAATCTCATTCTTATTCACTAATTCCAAGGTCAACGCTACCATCTGCTATGAGATCGTTCTAACTGTTAGTGCTAACAATCATGTTGCATCTACCTTTATATTTTTTTCTCCTATAATTAGATACTCAACATAGTCATAAAACTGACCATTCATGTATAATAATCGATGTGACCCTTGAAAAATTTCAACCCATCCATTCCCTGGATTATTTCATAGGAATTCATCTCAAGTACAAAAAAAATACCATTTTAATTCTGCTCTATAAAAATTTATAGAACATGATCATCACATAAAGGCTCAACGTTCTCTTTGAAAAATATAAGTTTGATATTTCAAAATAAAAGTCATCATCTCAACACTTAAACAAAAAATAGAAACAACATGAGAAGTAATTAAAAAATTGGATGTACCCATATCAAAAAAATCTTACATAATGGAAGAATTCAAAAGAATCATTCCTTTCAATGTAGATGGTTCAGATTGATCATCCACAATAAATTCCTCATATCCATATAATTTTTACTCACTTAACTCTATTTGTTATTTCCCTATTGAGATTTCACTTTTTGGGGAGTCATGGTATTATTATAATCTTTATGGATATCTTGGTTTTAATGATGAGAAGTATTATTCTCCCCTCAACCCTTCAAAAAATTTGACATCTGTGAAATAAGAGATGTGTCCCGTACACATGACCTTAGAGAACTAAGTCCTTAGATATGGAGATTAACCATCTAGTTAAAATTGTGGAATTATATATGTGGTGTTGTACCCTCTAACTACATGTGGTCAGAATATCCAAATTGAAAACATCATGGTTTTCTCTAATGTTTTGTATGAATATTCATTGATCACTCCATTTGATTCTGATTTATTATAGAACCTTGTAAATTGTTTTACTACTTTTGATTATTCCCAAAATTATAGTTCCCACCGTTTATTAAAGGTATCAACATGGTTCCCCCACTCATAGCTCCTGAGATGTCACCTTCTACCACCATCACATTATTGACCATCTATATACAATCATTTATACAAAGCATGATAATATTTGAGTGGATCCCTTTCCCTATCCTCATTTAAAAAATTTGTTCCTTAAGGGATACACTTCCATTAACTTCAGGTACAAATAAGTCCTAATTCATAAATTAATCTTCATATTCTATCACTGAGAAGATCTCCTTATTCAAAATGGTAATGTTTTTTATTCTTTCAATATTTAACATATGAGGAGAGAAATGATCATTGAAAAATTATTCAAAATCCTCCCAAGTAATTCCTTAGTCACCATTTTCATGGAATACTAAATCCTACCATTGGCATGAAATATCCTCCATCATATATGTGTACAAAATGAATTTAATCCCTACTAGTGTGCTAATGAAATCAAAGTTCTTATTCATCCAATTAAGAAACACGTCTTCTTTTTTGGGTTCCAAATAACTATTAAATATGGGTGGATTCTTCTTCTCGATATAAACAGAATGATCCAATTACCTTGGTTCATCCATTTTCCCCCTATATCTGTTGCATGAAAATATTTGACTATAATTTAAAACATTTGTTGGTTCACCAGTGGATCTTCTGCAACCACATTCTTTGTAACCTCTTCAGGTTGGTTTCTATGATTCCTATTATGTTTCGTATATATAAACATAATAAATGACATAAATATCACTGTCTAGATACTAAATTATTAAAAAATAAAATTATAATAAAATATATATCATAACATTTCTTTCCAAAATACAATATTTTCCACATTCAACCATTTTTGAAAATTACACAATGATTTTGAAAACAAAACAATATTCAAAATTACCACAACCATTACCTTTTCAAAATCTCATATTTTAAAAGAACATAAATACTTTTTAAAAAATTATTTTTCCCCATGTGATAAATCATTACTCAAAATGAAATATGAACTCTTAGTGGGAATTCATTTCAACAATGCATGTCCTTATCTTCTCATTGGATAAACCCAAGACACTGAGGTAGCAAATTCTTCAATTGTCTCCAACAAACATATATACCCAACTCCCTAGTAACATTAAGTTCATTATAAATTGGTTAAATTTGTCTTTTTATGATCCAAATTTCATGTTATGACAATAATTCTCCTTTATACCATCTCAACTAAACGACTAATGAAGAATGATTATCAACTCCAGTATTGAAAAAAATTCCATTTGTCCCAAAACAAATTATATACTGACTAAGACTGATACAATTTTTAATTCAAGAATTGATAATATGATAAAATTTTTGACATCCCACCCCTCCTCATTAGATTTAGTTGAGGTAGAATTATTACTTGTCCTTAGGAAATATCCCCAAGACACTAAATGTTGATAGTAAATTCCAAGTGCTTCAATACAATTACAATATGATTTTACCTTTTAATTAAAACTACCCAACCAAGAACACAATATCCAAATAAATAGTAAATTATCCACGATAAAAATGTATCCATATCAAATTATAACAAACCAAACCAAACTATATCAGTGTTCCAAGTGGAAACCAAGATCAACATCACATAAAAAGTGTAAGACAAAACCAAAATATCTCAGTGACTCCAAATACACCAACATTAAAACTCCCAACAATCTCCAAGATCCAACTCCACAATCATTTCCCACGTATCACAAAGCACAACTAATGAAACGTGATACTTTAATTTTAAAAATTTCTCAATAAATTTTATCAACAAATGCATCAAAGTGACCAATAAGGTCATGAGTAATGAAAATCAGAAGTTTTTTAAAAAATTAATTATTTACTCATGACACTAGGATAGAAAATGTAAATTCATTTATAAAAATAATTATATAAAACAATTTAAAACAATTATCAGTTTATAACAAATCAATATAGTTCAACTCCAAAGAAATTTTATTGGAAGGAAACCAAACAACTATTTAAACCCATTTATAAAATTCTCCATTTTTCTATAATCCATTACATTCCACATTTCCACACATCCAACAATTCATGAAACAATGGACCTTACTATACTAATGAGTTTTTATCCATCCTTTCATGAAGCCATCACTTGGGGAACCTTTTTTGAATTCTGAAATTTGATACCCTTATCCATCCAACTAATGATGGGGGTAACATCATTCCATTACCCATACCAATGCATAGGAACACACACAATCCATTACACCAAAAACCAATGTTAAATATACCATTTCATGAAATTTCAATAAAACATTTATTTTATTGGTAGCATTACAGTCAAATCATTTTTAAAAATCAAAACAAATTCCCATTTTAAAATCATCATTTTGAAATCCATAAACAAAGATGTTTGCATAATAGTTAATTTTTACAATCCACAACCCATCACTAAAGAGGATTTATACCATGATTTGTACATAAATTTCACAATCCATTTTAAGAAATTTAAAAAAAATTAAAATAATCCATCATGTTGAAAAAAGAGAAGTCAAAAATGAAGTAACCTACCATGGAAACTAGGTTCAAAATGAAGAAGAACCTAAATTATTCAAAAAAAAATTAGGTTGAATATCGAAAACCCCACATTAGATCTTGTTTCCTAACATAAACACAAAAAATTATCATCATTATTAGAATGAAATATCATTATCTATCCTCAGCCGACTAGATCTATGAATCCAATAGAGGGTAAAAGAAATGATCCCAAGAAAAAAACAAAGAACAGACACTTACCAAGAAATTTGGCCTTCAATGCTCTATTATTTTCTAACGGATTGATCCCAGATCGAAGGAGAAGGTCTCTAATACCATTGGGAAGAGGAAAACCTTATTTAGGATCTAAATGGAGAAAAAAGTTTGGTTTAGGATCCAAAACATTTGAGATCAACTTTTATAAGATTTAATTTTAAACCATGAATGGTTGGGTTACAAGATTTGGTAAATAATGCACCAACTATGTGATCGACACTACCTATAGACACCTTGTTCATGATTGGATCAAATGGGCAGAAAAAATATGCACTAACCATGTTTTTCCATCTATTCAACATTTCACAGTTACTCTTAGGTTACTGAACAAATTGGCCAAACAGTGTTTCTATCCATTCACCTACACAGATCCCACTACCTCACATTGCACAATTTTTGAAAGGTGTTGAATAGTTTCTACTAACTATTGTCAAACCCATGAAACTCTGTAAAATCTTCAAAAACAATAAAAAAATTCATTAAACCCTCCCATACAACACCCGAACATTTTACATTCTTAAAATACTTAAATAAAGGGTTACTTACATGAAACTGGGGGTGCTACATAGTGGATCCTTTGTAAACCTCCAATTCATTGGTTAAATAAACAATTAATTCTATTTCTAGTTACTCCTAAGAGAGTGATATAGGTTTATCTTTTGATAAGTAATCCAATGAAGTGATGAATTTAACTATTATAAGTTAATCCTAAAATAATTTGGTAATTATCCTATTTAGGTGATTCCATGATGAATGATTGATTTTCAAAGTTACCAACATGTTTTCTAGGATCACATCAAATTATAATGTTTCCTTTAATAAATTATTACTATCACGTGAATAATGATTGTTGACATATAACTCTCTAATATTTAGTTAATAATTTACACAATGTCAAAATGTTTATAATCAAGGATTTAACATCTATGAATTCTCTTTTGTTATTCTTATTCTGATTTAATATGTTTTTTAACTTGTACCCCAAATGTTGTATATAAAACAAGTTCTATTATTTTTACCTATGTTTATCCTTACTAAGCATTTCAACACACAATTTATTTTTTTTCAATTTCTCTAAGTTTTTAAGAATGACGTTGAATGAATTATTTCTTGATGGGGTTCATGTGTTGAGAATTTCATGGGAGATATTGAATAATTACTGTGGAATAAGAATATCCTGTTATTGAAGGGATAATTACCACTTAAAGATATGGTTATTTTTATGTAATAGTTTTCCCAACTCTCAAAAACATTATTTCTAAAATATTTTTGGTATATAAGTGATATAATATTTAAATTTGATTATATAAGATTTGGGTTGTTAAAATTGGACAAAAATTATTTATATCAATTCCATAAATGGAAATATTATGTTTTAGCACATATTTAGGAGTGAGGGTTTTGGGCTATCATAGCAAATAGAATAGATTTTAATGGGTAAAGGAGGGGTCCATTTTTTTGCAATTTTTTAGTGGAATTTCTACAAATATTCATTCTTGTATATATATAAGGTTTTAATTTAAAAGGAAATTAGAAAGAAAAGAAAAAATATATATTTGGATCAAGAATCCCCTTATCTTAACAATTTAGAGATAAGGATTCCTGATATTTTATGTCTTTAGATCATAGATAAACCCGTTTTACCTCATTTCACATTTTCTTTGATAACTAAATTTTTACCTTAGTAATTTTTTTTGATTATTAAAATGAAATTAACATCATAAAAAATGTCATTAATCTGATTAAAATAATTTAATGAATTCAATATTATAAAATTTAAAACTAATATAAACTTTAATTGTAAATAAGAAAATAAAATATATTGGATAAATAAATTTTATAGAAAATTATTTTATCAGCATTAATTTATTTTCAATCCTTATTTAGATAAATTAATACTAAAATGTTCATAAATATATTTTTTATTATATTGAAATATTTTGTTATAACAATCCTTAAAAAATGATCAATTTAATTTATTATGATAAAAATATATAATAGTTAAAAAGATCCTTGAAAAATATCAATTTGTTAACATTTAATGTATTTATTGTTATTTACACACAATTAATAATATATCCATGAATATTAATTCATTTTTATATATAAATAATAAATTTATCTAAATTTATTACCCCAAATTAATGAAATTTAGATTTTAACAAAAAACATTTAATAAATAATAAAATAAGTTTTTAAAGAAATAATATTTCCTTCACCTTGAATAATTGGATTTTCATTCATTATAGTTCCTTAATTATTTCAGTGATTATATTTATTTAATTAACTAATCATTAATTTTTATCAATCCAATTTATATAAATTATTCATTAAAGTTAATACATTATAAAAAATATCTAATTCATAAAAGGCAGTTTCTTTAGAATCAATGGTATTCTCCACAATTAAATTAGTATATTTTACTTATATTCCCAAATTATTTATTTTAAACAAATAAAATTATTTATAATTAAAATTTATATTTTCAATGTCTAAATAAACTTTATGTATGATAAATACACAATGAAGATTCTAAACTTATAAAGTATTCATTGGAATTACACCAAAAGTCTATTGAAAATTTTATAATAGTCATATAATAAATATATTATTCCCATTAAATACTATAAATTATTCCCACTATATATTAATATTGTTCAAATATCATTCCTATTGTTTTAATTTTTTTTTTCTCAAAAAGCATACTCTTTTGATGAGGTTTTTTGTCATTATAGGTCTTATTCTACTAATGGTGATTCAAAAGGGTGAATATGATCTTTGAGATTTCAATGTTTTATAAAAATATTTCATTTATTTATCTTCTCATTTTTAATTTATAAACTTTTAAGGTATTTAATAATATATAGTATGTAATAATCCATAAAATACTTGGTTTCAGGTACATCGGTTGTAATGTTTCCTTATGAGTGAATAAGTTATTATTAATTTGATTCATTTATTGTATATATTTTTTTCAACCCAAATTTCATTAAAAATATTTATGAATGATATAAATATATTTAAGTAAAATAAAACGGATCCTAAAACCATGGGTGTTACACCCCCTCCCCCGTAAATAAATTTTCTCTCTCATAATTTTAATTATATCTCACTAATGAAAACAGTTGAGGAAAACCATAAGATATAAAAGACTAAATATATAATTACAAATGAGATATATAACTTTATATCTTTGGAATGACTAATAATGAAACCATTCCCAAAACCATTTCAGTCAAACTTCCATCTTGATTCGATAATAAGGAACATATAATGGAATTAATTTCCATAGAGATTTTAACAGTCATCCATGAATTGACATATAATCAAATTGTGATTTAAGATATGAAATATTATTTCATCATTACATAAATCGATATGGGATATTTTTATTGAGACACAATATATTTCTAAAATCTCATCAAATCCAAGTAAATAAAAAATAAATGCAATTAAAGGGATCGCATTCCCACAATTTTCTATAGGTGTTATGTAAATGGTATGAAATCATTATAACACAAGGTTTTTTTCTTATAATTAAATATATAAACATTAGGGTTGGTATTTTATTGACTCCCCAATATTTTAGATAAAAATTATTTGGTTGATCTAGAATCAAAAATGAAATTCACAATTCTTGACTGGATGATGAGTTTCACTTACATGAAATTATTTTCAAGTCCTTATTCAATAGTTGTGATTACATAATCCTTATCTTTTCCCATTAACATATGAGGTTATTGATATCAATTTAATCATTAACCCTTGATTTAATTGGTGATGTGGTTGTAATAATTTCTATAATCTCTATAATTGAATCATTTAAATTTGGGAGGTGCATTAGCTTTATCATTATTTTCATTCTTCACATCCCTTTGACATTAATATGATTTATTTTATTCCCTCTCACATACGAAGGAATTACCTATCCATTTAAATAGGTTTCCTCAATTCTTCTTCTAATATTTTCAACACATAAGAATGTTAAATTTTTTCCTCTATCAATTTTGTTAGGTGAGTTTCCTTAAAATTCCCTTCTTCTCTTCTTATTACAAAAATTCAGGAATAATTAGAGTCTCTAATGTCTGTTTCACCATTTATTGCACATTAATATTTTTTTTCATATCTACTAAAGACCCTAATATGAAAAATATTTCACATACATGGATTTAAGACACTAATGAAATGATCGAATTTAATTTTAAGTTAAATGATAAAAATAGAGGTGTAACATACATATCTTATGAAGTATGTTTCATAGGTACTAATGGATTTATTGAACTTTTATATGATATAATTTAATTCTCTCAAAATTTTAGAGAGAACACCTTAGGGAAAATATTTAATAAAATAAACAGCTTGAAATTCTCCCATTTCATGGAGTTTATTTCTTTCTCATGACTCATTTTCATTATTAGGTTCCAATATTGTTTAGTTTCACAATAAAAATGATAAATTACTTGGAAAAACATTTCATACTCTAACCTATGGAGAATAGAAAAAATAATTTCTTTTGTGTTGATACATTTATCAATAATTAGTGGATTTCAATACCCAATAAAAGATAATATTCCCTGATATATGATAAAATCAATATAATATTACTCTTTATTTGGCATGTTCAGGATCATAACATGGTTTAGGTTATTGTTCAAAATGTGATATAATATTTCTATGAATTTTTTTACTCCTTCCATCTCATTAAAATTCTTATTTGGACAATCACAATATTATCCATCACATCCATTTTAAAAATGATTCCTTCAAGCTCTATCCATTGAATAAAAATGAATGGTGTGAGTATTAAGAAACAATAATTAGATCAAGTGATTATAGGATAAGGGAAATAAATTATAATATTTGTTAAATTATGAAATATTCCTTTCATCCTATTAAATTTTGGGTTTATCTTGTATCACGTTTCATCCAAAATATGTTTTATTATATTCTATCCTATTATTATAACATCTAAAAATAAAAATAATGCATTATATTCCAACTAAAACACCTGATACCTACTCTTCCAAATCTAGTTCTAGTTTTTTTCACATATAATTTCATAGTTACTAAGATATATAGGGTATAAAATGAATATATTTTACATCATTTCAATAACTAAAATATTACCTCTCATAAATAAACTCCCACCAAAAAATTGAAATATTTTTTGACTTTGGAGGCAATAAATATGAATCTTTCATTTAATATTGTTTCTTCAACATCCCCCATAAATTTTTTTCTCACATTATATCCATATATAAACAAAAAAATTAATACCCTTTTTCATTTTCTAGGTAATAGAAACCTATGTAAGTGTGAGGTAAAATTCATAATAAGGTAAACAATAACAATGATTCATAAAGGGTTAGATCATAATCATGTGATAAAACATGATAATAAGAGAAATATATGATTAAAAATAACATATAATAATTTGAGTTATCTATAATTCAGGTAATGGTGTGATACTATGGATACATGAGAAAATAATCATTATCTATAGATCGTAAAATTTTCATGTCACATAATATATAAATTTGTCCCAAACACAAGCATATGAAATCATAATATTATGAACATAGCTAACATAAATCATTTAGAAACAAAATAATTCTGAAAAACTATACCTAAAATCTTGTCCATTCACAAACCTATTAATAAATATATCTAAAATATTTTTCATAATTAAACTTGTAAATAATGCTACCCAAAATATAGTCTATGAAAAAACATGTGAACAAATTCACCCACAATCCTATTAATGTAGAAAATAATTATCTCAAGATATATCAATATTTACAAAATTCATTAGAGGTTTATAAAGGAACTACCACTCTCATAATGATAAATAATACATATTTATGCCACATGAACATGAAAATATTCATAATCCCAAGATAGATTAATTAACATTTCAGTATGAAATGAGTTTCATGAAGAATTATATAAGTACTTATTATAACCCATATAAAGAAATACGATATATTAAATCATTAGAATATATTTTCCATGAATGATAAGAAAAATTAAATTATTTTTACTTAAATGGAACAAACCCTTTTAGGACTATTATTATATTTTATTGAAATAAAATTTAATGAATTATCCTTTACTTTTGATCACTTTTATTTTAAAGTAAACAATTATATAAATGATGGGAATTAAAATTACTTTATAAAACTAAAATATCCTAGGGTTGATTTTTCATAAATAAAAATTATGAATATGGTATGAAAATCTGTCCACATGAAAAACATTTTAAAAATAGAAATCTTTTACAATTTTTTTAAAAAGGTCAAAATCAATTGAAAATTACTTATGCAGAAAACAATAAAAAAATATATTTAATTATTTTTTAGCTAATTGAAAGACTAATAGAAAATTAACTTAACAAATTATTGAATTATGTTTATGTATATATATATATATATATAAATTTAATTAATATGTATGTTGGGGATAAATTTTCCTGAGTGAAAATAAAAAATAAGGTTGATCCCTTTATAGGAAATCTTTCAGTTGAATTGTGATCCAAATATAGATGAAATTGTATGATTAATTAAAAAAACCAAGAATATAAATAATAGAAGAAAAATATATGTGGGTTAATGAACAATGAATAATCATTTTCCATAAATTTTATCTGAGACATATATAATATCAGTTTTAATGAAGGACAGGAAAGAAAATCCTTCTAACTTTGGTAACCTTTGAATTGATATCCATTGATACAGAGAATTATATATTTAGTCTTAAATTCTATTAATTTTATGATAATTTTTATAAAAATACATTAATGGGAGGGTAAATACAAAAAAGACAAGTAGTTAATATGGGGAACATCTTAATAATTATAAAATTTATATGAGGAACACAAACCATTACATCTGAATTCCATGAAAGAGATTTTACCTATTATATAGTTAAAATAACAATATTATTAACTTATTTAAGAACCTTGTTAATACATGAAAAATTTTATACTCTTAAATGAAAATAAATCATTACCCATATATTAGGTTTTTATTTTCTATTTTCATCATTCGATTTTAGTGATATTTATTATATTATACATGTTTTGAAATGGTGATGTAGATGCTCATTCATTGATACCAAGTTAATAATTCATTGACTATTCAAGTAAGTATAATCATTATTATCAAATTATTTATTTAGTACCATGTTTATTTTTAGGACGTTATGGGTATGTTTTATGATAATGTAATCCGCAATGAGCAAATTTTGTGTAATAGATCGTTAAAAAAGTTACTTTATAATGAAATATATATTTTTATTCACACTTACACTTCATATTAATAAATCAAACAAATATTTAAATGTCATACATTAAAATTATTAATATATTTATAATCATTATTACATGAAATGAAAAATATGGTATAGTATCATTCATTGTGGTGGTTGAGCCTACCCAAACTAAAACATGTTGTAATAAATAATGAGTTAGAATACAGTTGTATTTTAGTAATATAAATTAATCATAATCATTAAGATCTTAATATAAAATTATTAAAATTGGTAATGAGTTTTGTAAAAAATTTATATGTGAATGTAATTGAAAAATTCATTTAAGAAATTGGCACTGACTTTGATCAATTCAGTCCTTCGAAAAATAGGTTCCTTCAAAATTATGGATTTGGGCTTCCTTGGTAAAAGAAAAAGTTTCCAAAAGATTACTAAGAGTATTTTAGTGGAAAAATGGGTAAGTATTCAAGAGATAAATGTAATAAATAATTTTTTTACAAGGGGAATAGAGGTATTCCTTTTATTGAAGATTATTGATTGGTATTTTTATAAATATTCATCCCTTAATGTATAAGGTTTTCATTTTAAAAAGGAAAGTGGATAAAAAAGAAAAAGTAATGGAGTTGGTTTTTTCATCTCTTGATCAACATAATTTACAATGGTGATTTATTTTTTAGTATAAAAATTAAATTAACTTTATTAACCCATTTGAACGGTCTATTTAAAAAATTTGAATCCATTTATTCTAATTAAATTTATAAATTTAATAAATTATACTTTTAAATGAAAATATAAAATATATATATAATAAATTTTATAGAAAAAATCGATATTAAAACATCAATTTTTTAATACTATGTCATATAAATTACTAATTAAAAGATTTTTAATATGTCGTTTTAAAAATTATATATCTTATTAGAATAATCGTTAACAATATTAACAATTTAATTTATCTTGATAAAAATAGATAATATTTAGAAACACTATTGTTAAAAAAACATTCTTTTATAACATTAAATGATTTTATTATTAATTTTGACCAACTAATAATCATTACATGAATTTTAATTCACGCACACAAACACACACATATATATAATATATTTTTTTAAATATCATACTCTAAATAATATAAATTTAACATTTTCATAAAATATATAATATATAAAAAAATATTTTTAAATAAAACATATTTTATTATATATGAAAAATTAAAGTGCAATTCATTACTGTTCTTTAATTATTTTATGGATTGTATTTATTTAATCTAATTTTAAAAAGTAGTTTTTAAATATATTTTAATGAAAACATTTTATAAAATTAATTAGTTAAAAAAATGTGAAATATATAAATACATATTTTTAGAATCAGTTTTATATTCCTCTTGTAAATTAGTATCCTTAAAAATCAATTATTTATAAATAAATTTTATATTCTAAACATATAAAAAAATTATATTTATTAACTACATACCAATTATTATAAACTTATATGATATTTATTATTGTTATACTGAATGTCTATATCACCATTTCCAATAGTCAAATAACTGCTATATTACCCCCATTGAATCTTATAAAGTCATCTAATTATATCTCTACAATAAAAACATCTCATTCTTATAGTCTTAATTTTATATTTTACAATATTATTATCATTATAGTTATTGATATAATAATTTTTATTTTCAAGGGTGAATATGATCCATGTATTTCCCAGTAATAATAAAATTATTCATTTCTATTTATTGTTCTATTTTTAATTATGAACTTTTAAGGGATGTAAAAAACCATGGTATATAATAATTCATGTAATATTTTGACAGATTTACATTGTTTGTAATGTTCCATTATGAGTGAATAAATTTTTGTTAATTTGATTACATTATAGTATAAATTATTTTCTAATCAATTTTTTAAAATATAATGAAATATTCATCAACGATATGAATATAATTAAAGGAAGGAAAATTGTTCTTTAAATCTGGGGTGTTTAAAACATTTATAATAGATGTTCCATGGCACAAATTGGGAATGGAATAAAATCACACATCCCTAAAAATAGTGTTTATTAGAATCTTATATGTCATAATTTCATGTGGAATCTGTTTCGATTATCCTTTAGTGGTAAACCAAGAAAAATGCCTATGTTCTTGGTGATTTTTTTTAATATAAATTTATCATTCCATGCAATCAATAAGGTAAAAATGAGATATTCAATGTGTTTTTTCTAACATGAGAACAATATTTTTAGGGATAAAAGTCCTAGAGAAAAAACAATAAACATACCACTTGATTCATCCCACAAAATAATTCAGGACACCCTGGTTCTTACACCCTTTTAAATAAATATTTTGAAGCACATACAATCAAATAAATCCACAAGGTTAAGTATGATGTGACATGTTTTAGACACCCACTTAAATATATAAATCCTTTGATATTATATCAATTAGTTGTTCAACACAAATTCCCACTAATTTTTCTACAATATTGATTAGAGATAACAATTTTATCAGAATTAAGAAACCTAATATGGATAAAAATAATCAATCATTAAATTCAAGATCATAACTCATGAATAAGAAATTTCCGTGGTAGAATAAAACTAAACTGAATATCATACCTAGAATATAAATCCTTTTGTTTAAATATATTAATTTAACAAATAATTTTAGATACATTTTAATTAAGACATAAGTCAATTAATAACATAAATAATTTATATCTATGAATAAAGAATGGAATACTTCTAAATAAATGAATATTTCATATTTTTATATAACAGATAATTATTTATGAAAAATTCATAAAATTAAAAAATTAAAACTGAACATCATTGATAAGTATTCCATTATATAAATAAATATGAAAATTCCACACTTCAATGTAAACACCTTCATATTATCCATTAAAAATGAATTTAATATGAACTCATTTATATTCAAAATATATCACATTTTTAAAAAATTTATAATCATATAAACTTTTTAAATTTTATGTAAAAACGTTTTATAAACTAAATAATTCATATTTTCCCAAAAAATTCCTTTTAATACGATTATTTTATATTCTCAATTATGAATTATTCTTAAATCAATATAAACACCATTATACATTGTCTTATATTATAATTTATAAACATTTTATAAATTATTTAACAATTTCAATTCATTTTAAATATAATTAACATGTTCAATAATTGCATTTATAGTGTAAATCTACCTCAGATATACAATTATAGTGAAGGATATTATAAATTTTTACATAAATTAATTTTCTTAAAAATTCCAATAACCATGGTCATTCTATACTATCACCATAGTATAGTTTCTCCCTGAATGAAATCACTTTCCATAAGGAAAATGAAATTAATTTTTCTTATAAACCATGACATGATTTATCAAAATAAATAAGGTGAAAAACAAAATAATTTTGATACATACCATGTATTTTATTCAATAATCACACTATAAACCATGGAAGTTTTAGATAATATCATGTTGTTTTGGATATGTGGTCATAACATAAACCACATATTTTAAATATATACCATGATTTTGTCTGTCACCATGGTAAAAACTGAATTCCTATAACTAAATTTTAATTAATAATAATCTATATTTTAAAAATATAGAAAAAGTATTCATTGAAATTCATAAAAAAAATTATTACCATTCAGGAAAACAATGATATGATTTTATAAAGATAATGAAACCACAACCATTTTCCACTTAAAATTATGTAGTTTTCAGATTAAAAAAATAACTATGGTTCTTTTATATAAACAAAATCAGAGTTTTGATTAATAGTAGTATAGTATTTTTTTTACTGACCTAAAATACCAATGGCCTTAAATTATTATTAATTTTTTCATAATACCGTTTTTATTTTTCTTGAGGAGTTGCCTTACATAACTCGTAGGCCTAGTGTCAAATGGCCTAATACATGAAACAGATGGCCCCAAAGACCTGATACCATAAGTGAAAACCCTAAACAGTATATTTTAATATAATTAACCATGTAACTAAGATTTTATAGCTACACAACATTGATTTCCCCATGCATAGTTGCAAGGGTCATGGTAATGATGGAAAATTTAATAACCTCTCTACCTTCCCAATATAGTATCCCGGAAATTCCAGGTGCGCTACTTCAAAAACCTCATCTAGGACTACATTTTGAGGTATACCTAAACCCAAATTGTTTCACCTTAGGAATCTGCATACATTCCTAATCATCATCGCAAGATTCTCTCTTATCTAGATCCCTGATCCCCTGCTAAAAATGAAAAAAATATGGGACTTGGTGAAGAAAAAAAATCAATAATAGTTTTACAACAATTTTTTAAAATTTTATTAAAATGGATAAAATGAATGAATAATATCTAAACTATATTTAAATTGATCATGAATATCCATAATCCTTGACATGGTCTTCATAACAATCACTAAGAAGTTTTCAATAAGTTCTTTCTTCCTAAGTTTCTAATGGGATAAAAACATATCCCAATGTTTGGGAAGGACACCCTATTTCACTTGGTTTTCTAGAAAATTATACTTAGATAGAGGTAGATAGAGATATTTTTGAATTAGAGAGTATTCGATTTTATTAAATTAACCAGCTATATCATGGTATTTTCCTCTTTATATAGGCATCATGGGAACTCCTTAATACCCTATACAATTTATAACATTTTCAAATAAAGGTGAATTTTACAAACCATTTAAAACATATAGTCCTGAATAATAAAACATTTAACTCCATAAACATTACCAATTCCATCATCAATTATCCTTTAAATTATTCTCATATAATAATTAAATAATTTTTATATTTTAATAGGATAAGAATTCGACAACATTATAATAAAATCTATGGCTCAATGTATTTAACTATAACATGGTGACATTCCCCAAAATTTTATATATCATATCCCATACCATATGAATGAGGAGGCCCAATGGATTGATTGATATCCATATCTGCATCAACTTCAACAATGGAACTGATGGTGGTGAGGCAAGAGGAAAGGTCTATTTATTGGGTGCCAAATTTTTAGAAAATGTGGCTAGCAAGGCTCTCTGGACGGCCATGTTTAGTGGGGACTAGTGTTGGACCGACGGGAAAGCATTAGGATTTGATAGAACCAATGGATCTAGACTTATAATTTGTTTTCATTTGTTAAATGCCTACTAGGCCTACAAAAGATATGTAATGAGATCCTACTATCCATTATAATAATAAGGGACTTTGTTTCAATAAAAAGTGTATGGATTCCCCCTACCTATTTAAAAAACCATATCCCACATAATATATAATTTCTAATAAATGGAAATAATTTAAACATCAATATCATTACTTGGATTCTTGGACCCTAAAATAAGTATAGAGTACGTAATGTACATATAGTTTTTTCATAACCTTGGTTGTGAGTAATAATATTCCATAAAAAATAACCATACATTATTAATTTTAATTAAAGAGAAAATAAATTCATGTTATATTTAGATAATACAAGATGAAGGTTTATTTTTTTATTTCTGGTAAAGTTTCTTATACTAAGAAGCATCAGTTGGGTTTTCAAGTTTCCCATTAGGAATTCCTTTGTCTACAAGCCACATTAATTGAATTGAAATCTTGAAGCTTCATTGCATTCATCGATATTTGAATAACAGTAATGTATTTTAAATATATTGAAGTACGTAATCTTTCTTGTATCAACCAATATCATAGTTAGGTAATAATTTATGAGAATTATATTACACACACACACACACAGAAATATATATATATATTCTCACATACATACCTACACATGTGTGCATAATTTCACGTGAGTATAAATTTATGTAATATATACACAAATTTATTTAAACATATTACACACGCAGAAATACATATGAAGGGATATGCTAATATTCTATATAAAGTAAGATTATATAGTATAATTTATGCTTATATAAATTATATAAGGTTAAAATATAAATAATATAAATATAAAAGATACATATAAAGTATTACATAATATATATGACTATACATATAAATTGTATAATGTGTTTTTTATCTATATATAAAGTGTATAATATATATATAAGAATGAATATAAAGTATAAACATATAAAAGCATAATATAAATTATTCGTGTATATTATTCCTTAGAAGATATATAATATATTATTTATATATATATATATAACCACATAATGTGTGTCTGTGTGCAGAGAGAAATTGAATAATGCATATAAATATATATTTACATAATATATGTGTTTGTGTGTCTGTCCAAATTTACATAATGAAAATACATATTAATATAATATATATGTACATTCATATATATATATGTAATTAATAATGAAATTAATAATAACATATATTGATTATACTAATAATGAATACAAAATAATAACAATAAATAATCTAAAAAATAATAATTAATATATTAATTAGAAATAACTAATATAGAAATTAGTTATACTATTAAAAAATACTAATATTGGAGGGGGGGTGTGCTAATTTTTTCTTGCTCATGGGTGTGTATTTTTTCCAATTTATAGTAACCTCCAGGACCTTTATGAATTATTATTAATTTCAATATTATTTATTAATAATATTAATATAAATAATTATTAATAACATAACTATTTATAAATAATTACATTATCAGTTACTATAATAATTATTATAGATTACATTATTAATTAGAATTAATTAAACTATCAATTATTATTAATTAAATTATTATTAATTATTAATTACAATCTTAATTATTATTAGTTTTCCTGTTAATGATTATTATGTATTATTATTTAATTTATTAATTATTACTGACTATTATTAGATCCAATATGAATTCATGTTAATTATTTTTTTATTTCCTATATTAATTATTTTTAATTCCAATTATAATAATAAATATTATAAATTTAATTTTTAAATATTATTAATTATATTATTAATTAGAATTAATTAAATTATTATTTATTATCAGTTCCAATATTAAAAATTATTATTTTCAATATTAATCATTCTTAATTTAATTATTAATTATTAATTATTTGATTATTAATTGTTATTAATTATTAATACGTATTACATTATTTATTGTATTTATTATTTATTAATAATGTGTAATTATTAATAAAAAATCATAAATACAAATAAAAAATCATAAATAAAATATCTAAATTGAATGGATTTCATGAATGTTATGAAAAAATGTTTAGTTCACTCAACCTTATTTTATAAGACCTTAGTGGGAATGTGTTTCACTTAGAATTATGTGGGAAAAGACTTTCGTTGTGGCCAAACCTATGTTATTAGAGAGATTTTATGATCTATAAGATATTCCAAGGTGGTTATGGTCATCCATCGGTGGTGGACCCTATTAATATGGTAGAAAGAGACCATTAACCTTTATCCTTTATTCTAAAACAAAATAATATGTCATGGACAATTTTTTATCATAATTTAATACTTTTAATTTTGAACATATCTAATTTTGAGTGGGTCATTTATGGCCTCCCAAAAAAATTAAACCTAATTATATAAACCAATAAGTAAAGATTAAAAAACATTGGGTAAAAATATGGGTTTCCCAACTCATAGCTAAGTGTAAGCCATGATAATGGTTAAGCATGTGTATTTCTTGAATTGGTGTTCTTTCTAAGTAGATTAAGTGAATTCCATGCTTGAGGCTCAATGTAACAAGTCTAGTTTTCTTAGATTTATTCTTTGAATATTTCTTTAAGTAACTCTATATTTTTCCTCAGAGTTGGAATTTTATTTTGGGTGACGGAGGACCCTAAAATTAATATATATAAAAATTGAAAATATATTCAATTACATATATAGATATTTTCATAATAAATTTAATTCCTATTGAGCATAATCACATATAGAAAATATAAGTATGTGGTTGGTTCTATAATATTGGGTTTACCCTATGCACAACATATGTTTGTTTGAAGTTATATGTTTCATTGAAGATGATCATTGGCAGGTGAATCGAATAACTTAAATAATTTAATTTATTTAATTTATAACCTATACCTCTCTTATTTAAATACATCATTTTGTGAAATATCCATTGTTATCCACATATCCTAGGATATTAAAGAAGAGTAAAAGTTCAACCATTAGCATTGGTGAACTCATGAATCTTTCCTGACATCGAATGAATCAAAAATATTTATAGGAAGAACGATGAACACAACGAAATCTACTATAAAATCAGTAGACAACATGTTCTTCAACATTGATCAATCTATTCTCAATGTATGACTCATAATTTTATGTAGTTTCTCACTAATGATTTAGATTATTTATCATGTACTATTCATTACATTAACTCTTTGATTTTCATTCTTCATATGAACCAATAATTTTATTTGAATTCTTGAACCAAATTATTTTTTTCATTATTGATCTCTTGTTTCACCCATTTTGTTTTTTTATTATGATCATTGGTTGAGAATACACTGACCAAATATAAACATACTTTTTTCTTATGCCTCTACCACCCCTGTTCTTCTTATTCTTTATCATTATCCCACGGGGTGAGAAATTTAATATTTTCATAATGGATAAAACATAATCCAACCCCTATAATCATGGTGATTCTGTGAATAAACATGGAATAAATGGTTTTTCGATATATTGAGGTGGAAAGATGAATAATTTAATTTGTTTTTGGGTACTGAGACCTTAGTTTGGAAATGGGAGGTGTGAAAGATCAAGCCTAAGTGATAAAAATATTAATTTATATCTATGAGAGGTTAGGAATCAATGATCAAATGTCACTACCATTTATATATTAATATTTTGGAATGTTAATTCAATGAATTAAAATATATTTTTTGGATCTGGAAAATATATAATGACTGAGAGATCAGACATCAATGTTTGAGAAAATCCATACAACGCGTCATGTATTCTAGACGAACACATGCCTTGTTAACTATATTCCTATTAAGGCTAGGGGTTTGTATGGAGTTAAATATTGAAAGTCATGTTTCCAAGACCACACGTTGCATATATCACTCAGGTGGTCGATCGGTGTGGGGAGATAACATTCCCATGGCCTTGAGTGACCAATAATTCCATGTTCCCATAAGAACATGTTATGTGGAGGTACATGGATAGTTGATCCATGTTAAGGGAAGAACATGAGTAATTATTTAGATGTAATTTCACATTAAATTCCCCAATGAAAACACCACGTACTTTTCGTAGAACTTTCTACCTTAAATATACCTTTCTTCAGGGCTCAGATTCGATCCCATTAGTTTCCCATATGGCATAGAATTCCACATAGTATGTGATATCAACCTTTTTTTAGGAATATGAGATATTATGTGAGGTGATTTAAGTTGGTAACTTCATTGAGAGATGTTTATAATATGATAGTGATAAGGTTTGATCATCAAAGAGATATTGGGTAACTCCTCTAAATCGTCTGGGTGTGGGTCCCTATACTCTATATACTGGTAGGTTTGGTACTACCCCACCTTATATAGTATAAAAATACTCTATCTATAAATAATTAATCCATAATAAATGATATTATTTGTGGAGGGAGTCCTCCACTGGATACAGTAATCCAGTAGTTGTGGAGCATAGTGGTAAGGAGTGTGCCTCCAATCAAACTATTGTCATGTTGTGTATGGTGATTAGAATCAATGACGGGGCCTTTGAAGCTGGATAAAAAATCATAATTCTTATATGGATGTGGATATTGATACTTCTATCCTTTTGTGACTATGTTTTTATTATGATAATATCTGATATTCGGTTTCTTTTCCCTTCTACCACTTATGGGTTGATTAAAATATTTTATTATGTTGCTTCACTTTTGGATTGTGAATATTATTGTGTGTTTTTATAATCATCCTAACATGGTGTCTTCTTACAAGTGACATGTATTATATATAAGACATACATATTTATAGTGAAAATGTTATAACTAATATTATAGGGGAATATTAGTGTTTATAGGCACTTACCATGATTTCTGGATAGACTTTAATATTGTGATTCATTATCTTTTATTTTTTTCAGTTTTTTCTTGTTGGGAACTCCATTATGGTTGAGTGTTTATTTACTGCTTTGTATATATTATATTAATTTTCCATAGTTTTATTTTTTCCTAGAGTATGTCACATGAATTTATTAATCTCTATATATTACAATTTTATTCTATGTATGCATGGTTTTAGGGAGATGGGTGTGTGAACATGATTAGATGTACATTAAACTAAAGCCTGATATTTTTGTGATATACCGACTCAACTCTTATCTCAAACCTCTATCCAATTAGAGGTATAAAAGGGTTGTCCCTCACATCTTATTTTTTTCCCAGGTGGGGCCTCTATGAGAAGGGTCTTGATAGAGTGGTTTCAAGGGAGGGTTTTCTAGGTTTAGTGTTTAGAGTTTGACATATCATGATTATTATATTAATAACATAAGGAAATTTGGTTGATGTATCTGGATTTCGGATCATAAACTAGGGAACCCAGTAATGGTGAAATAGAAAACATATCCGTACATTAAGAATCTGACTACCTATTTGTTGAATTAGTACACTAAGGGACTAGTTGTAGAGAAAGCATTGATAAATTCATCATATAGGATTGAGTCTTTAAATTCCATGTACTTATTGTGTAAGATCCCCATATATGATCACATATCTATGGTAGGTCTTATTATTTTTTAGGATTCCTCCATGATGATAGCTAGCTAAGATACAGATACAAGGTCATGATTATGATTAGTTGAGTGATGATACCTTTGTGTAGGGACATATTTTTGAGGTGTTCCACCATGGTAAGAATATTTCACTATTTCAACCCAAAGTGAATCAAGTGGATCAACCTTCATTGGTTTGGGCAGATGATCAACATAATTTTTTGTTGCTGATAACTCTATCGTGTTTGGAAAATAATTCTCATAGTATTATAATTTTTTGTGAGATATAGGGATAGATACCACTCAGGTTTTGTGGGGAGCAATACCCTAATGTTGTAGAGGATTTGATCAAGTTAATGCTCTATGTTTTATGACTTGGATGGGCCATGACTAATTTGATTTTTTTGTATGAAACTAGTCTTATTCATGGATGAGTGGGGAACTGGTGGATTCTGGTCATTCAGAATCATGAAGAGATGATACTCTCATGGACATAGTTTCAGAAGTATTTCCATGATTAGTATTGTCCCTTGAGCATGCACTCTATATGGATCTAGGATCTTCTTTAGGTGGTGTAGGGAAATATATTAGTTGTTTAGTATTACCTAAGGTTTACTGACCTCACATTATACTTTATTGACATGGTGTGAGATATATAATTATGGGAAAATAAGTTTGAGTTGGTCCAGTATAGAGATATATGGGTCATTATATCCTTCTTTTGAATTCCCACATCTGTTAGAGCATTAGAGAAAACTTGGTGATAGAAATATTTTTCATAGAGAGGGTGTCAGGAATATGTAGTGGATAATGGACATCATGGGGATGATTCTTCTTGTGTGGAAAAAAGTCACTAGTCAACATTGTCCTAGAATAAGAGGCATACTCATTCACAGACTCATACATAAGGATCTATATCACAGGGATCATGTAAAGTGTCATGTCATCCTGGTGAAGGATAATATTATACTTTTGTAAGAAAGTTCACATGGCTTGTGATTTTTCAACTCAAAGTCTTATAGATAATGGATATACTATCAATGGATTCATGTGTTATAGGTAGAATCATGATCAATGATCTCCCATTCATGTAAAGCATAGTCCCTATATAGAGAGTAATAATAGAGGGGTGTGTGGATTTATAGAGGGATGGTAATTAGATGGGTAATTCTACCACCACCACTAGGTTTTCCATTCTTAGATATGAGGTTTATTGGAAGAGTACATTGATCGTTTAAAGATACATGTGGATTTGAAGAGTATTCACATAAGATGATTTAAGTTATGACATGTGTTTTATATAGTTTATCTCATGTACTTGTTGACATAGGCATGATTCATTACTTCGTCTCCATATCCCATATGTAAGATTTAGATATTTTAATAGTTTCTATGGTCTATCAGTTGTCGCAAGAGGTTCCTACATAGAGAGATTCTTCTATATCACAAATATATCTAGAGTGTGAGTTGGTGGTTAGTAGAGAGAAAATATTGTGGGATCTCTTGATTGTTGTGATAAACCCACACAACATAATCTAGGTTATTAACTAATCTTATGTATTTCATACACGGGTTGACTATCCCCATGTGAGGGTTTTATTCATACATGATGGTGATGGAAGGTTCTCCCACTTGGGAGAGATGTACCTTATGGAAGAGATAGCGGTCCTCATGAGTAGAAAGTGGCAACCTATATCTAATTAGATGGTGATTTTGGCCTTTGGTGTAGTGGGTTATTGATACATATTACTTCTAGAGGTAGTGTAGCATTATATTGAAATATTACCCAAAGCTATTTCAACACTGACTTTGAGGATGGATATAAAATTATACATTGAATCGAATCACTGTAATACACTAATATATTCCATATAATATCATATATCCCTTCATATGCTTTGGGGGATGAGGGTGTAGATGGAATACATTGGTGAGAAGGGTTTTAGTATACCCAGTGTGCCCCATGGATGGCTTGAGTGTTGTTTGTGAAAAATAAGGACAAGATCATGAGGTTATTCATTGAAAACCATTTCTTGAATCAAGTAATGATCAATAAAAATTAATTTGTGTCAAGGATTTAAGACCTAATAAAATACATGAAAGGTGAAAGATGGTTCTAAATGGTTGATCTCTGAAGCAGGCTTCATTAGTTGGGAGTTCACAAGGATGATATTCAAAGGATTACATTCCAAGGTCTCTATAAGAACTATAGTCTCCTTGTGATGAATTTCGGTGTGTTTAATGACCCCAAAGTGTGTGTGGAACTTATGAACCAGATATTACATCCCTTTATGAACCAACTTATGTTAATTTTTATCAATGAATTACCATTTATTTTTTTCTGGGGTGGATTTAGAAAAACTTCAGGATGGTACTCAACATAATATGAGAGAACCAATTATAATTCATGCTCTCAAGGTCTAGGTTTTGGATCTGAGAAGTTCACTTTTTGGGGAATTTCATCTTTGAACATGGTGTAGCCATTAACACAAAAAATATTTCTATAGTACATACTTGGAACCATCTAAGAGAATGTTGGGGTGTAGTGTTTGTTTGGTTTGGTAGGGAACTATGGGAGTTCATGGTAGAATTTTATAGGTTTTAATCCACTTTAACTAAATTAATGTGGCATGTGAAACAATTTTTATGGACTGAGAAACATCATAGATCCTTTGATGAGCTAAGGTAGAGGTTTAATAGTTCTCTCATGTTGAGACTACCATAGAAATTTGTAGATATAGATATGTTTTTATGACTATATATATGGGCTCGAATGTTTGTTAATGAAATGTCAGTTGATGATTACTCATGGGTTTAGGATGTTGAGACTTGATGAGAAGAAAATAATTCCCATGACATAGAGTTGGTAGTAGTAGGATTTTACTTGAATATGTGGAGTCAATATCATTTTATTTAGTGTTTCACTATTTACTAGTACCACCAGAGTCTCATGTACATATTTACCCAACGAGAACATAATCTAATATTGTGTAATTGGGGTTCCCAAATCCCTTTTTAGGAATTATCATTCTCACACAGTGGATCAGGAGTAATAGAAATTATCTTCATTATATATGACCCTAATGATGGAGAGGGATATAGTTTATCCTCAGTTTGTGGTGTTAAATCCACCCCTTATTCATTGATTGAGGGAGGATCAGTTTGATGGAAATAAACGGTGTTTCTCTTCCTAACCAGATATCCTCAAAAAACAAACATGAAATATTTCTTAATTGGGGAACACATCACCCTTTTTCCTAGGGAGAACAGTAGATCCGATGATTTTTTATGAGGAGGTGTTGAGGTATTCACATACCTTCTACTTTTTAGTACATATTGAAGTGGAATGTATATATAAATACCTTTATAGGTAGTTTTTGTGGTATGACATTATTTTGAGTGTTTCGTCTTTTTTATCTCAATAACCCACATGTTAGCTGGTAATGGTTGAACACCAAGTTCTAATAGGACATAATCAACCTCTTAAGATCATAAAATGGAAGAGGGGTGGTATATTGGTGGATTTTATGATATATATACCATGGAAAATGAGATTCCCCAATGGAATATAGGTCACTATTTATTAGAATACCAAGTCATCCCACTTTCTTTCTATCCAGGTGAATATTTTTGTTGTGAGTTTGGGGTGTTTGTATGTTTAAGATATCATCCTTCTTCATAGGGTAACAGTGAAGATTTTCTCTGAATGTGATGATTGGATCACTTCCTATTTTTTGAGAAGAATTTATTGTATTTAAGGGCCCAATTATAGATGATTATGAAATTTCACACCCAGAAATATCGCCTGACCAAGAAGACAACCCAGATTTTTGAGGATATGTTGAGTGCATATGGGCTATGAATTGACTAAACCTAGAAGGATCACGTTCCATTGGTGGTTTTGTCTTTTAATAACATATATCACTTCACTATAAGTATAACACCATTCATATAGCCCTATGGGTAACCATCATATCCACCCTTGTGTTGGGCTGTGATAGGGGGGACACATTTTTGGGTTGGATATGGTGTAGAAGAATAAATCGAAGCTTATAGTGATATCAGAGTGTATGAAGACATATTAGATTTAAAAAATAGATTATGTGGACAAATTTCATTATTTGTGGTTTGATTTCTTTGAAAACATGAGATCATGTAGGATATCTCATTAAATAATGTGATCTATACATGAGCTCAGTATCATCAAAAAAAATTTTGTAGATTGTGGGTGTTGGAATAAAAAAACTTAAAGCTGGGGAGAATATAAAAATAATTATTTTCCTTGTTTGATCGTTTGAATATTTATTTATATATCTCATGGGTTCTTCTCATAGTTAGTGTTGTGTTTTTGGTGTTTTAGGGCCTCAAGATTAAAGCATATAAAATCCATAAATATATTAAAATAACACACATATATATTTTTGGAATAAATAGAATACCCTTTGATCAAAACCTTAAATAGAAAATATGAGGTTGTGGTTGTTTTTGAAACATGGGGTTTTCCCTTGGTGTGACAAGAGTTTGGTTGAATTTGGGAATTTCATAATAGGTAGTTATTTGAATGTGTGTTAAATAAATTAAATTATTTAAATATTTTAGTTTTTTTATGGCCTATCATGGCATCCTCCACATTTAATACATAATTATAAAAAATCTATAGGTTTAGACACATAACCTGGTTATAGAGGGAGAGGAGTTCCACTATTAGTATTGATGAACTCATGATCATTGTTCAATTTTGAACAGATCGAGGTGATTCATAGGTTGAATGATATGAACATCATAGAATATTTAATGACATCACTTGAGAATGTTTTCTTTACCAATGTTTAGTCTGTTATTCAGTAATGGGGAGTTATTTTATGGATTTTCACTTTTATGATTTTGATTATTGAGCATGGATAACGTATCTTCTTAATTTCTTGACTTTCTATCAACTCATGAAACAAGAAATAAATTAGTATTATTGAACATAATTATATGTTGTTCATTGTTCCCTTATTTAACCCCTTTGGATTCAATGATTATGATTTTTGTCAAGGAACACATTGACTAATGACAATCATAATTTTTTCTTGGGTCTCTCCTACCCCCATTTTTCATGTTCTTGTTCTTTAGAACATGGGGTAAGTGATTCAAAATTATCAGACTGGTTCAAGCATGACGGAACACCTTAAATCTTGGTGGATATATAAATGATATGGGGATCTATGGTTTTCAAATAGATCAAGGTGTTTTGATGGATTTTAATGTTTTTATGGGTGTTAGGGTCATTTTTCAAGAATGGGGGGGTGAGATGTATCATGCTTCGGTGATCAGAATCCTGATTTTCAGCCATCAGAGTCTGAGCATCAATGATCAAAGGTCCCTTACATTTATTTTTTTAGATTTGAGTTATATAATTGGGATCTTCATAGTTGATTTTGTTGACATAGTGAGCTCATGAAGACTAAGATACTAGATTTCACTGATTCTGAAAATCTTTAATACACCCCTTGTATTCTAGAGGAATAAATGTCACATTTCTTGTATTGTCACAATGGCTTGGGGTTTTCCTTATGTTAAATATGTCATTCCATGTGGTACATCCAACACACCATTTGATACTACTCATGTTACTGATCCATATAGAGTTACCCAGGACCAAGGTCCATGTGACCACACATTTCCTGTTCCCCTAGGGAAACATCATGTAGAAATACATGGATGGATAAGCCATTTCTAAAGAATAACATAACAAGTTATTCAATTGTAATTACATAGTATATTCCCTGATGAAAAAACCGCTTACTTTTACTATAACTTAATACATTTTGATCTATTTCTCTGGGACATAGATTGAGGCCACAATTAGGCCATTATGAGTGTAATATTACATAATATGTGATGGTGAAATTTTCTTGGGCACGTAGGATATGATGTGAGATTATTTAAGTGGTGATATTATTTTATAAATGTTATAAAGTTAGCGGTTAATGAGTTTTATCATTAGAGAGATACTGCGGTCAGTACTGCCCAAACACACCAGCGCATAGGTTCACCATAATTAGTATAATGGTAGGTTTGATACCCCCCACATTGTAGAGGGTGAACATCCAATATAAATGGAGTAGTACTCTCCTTTAATTATGATTCTGTAGGGATAAGGTCATCTAATGAATATAGTTCCCTCACGGTGGTGGAGTGTTGTAGTGAGGAGCGATCCCTCCACTCTGATTCTTGTGAGGTTGTACATGGTAAATACATTAGAAATCGGACCTTTTAAGATGTATCTAAATCAATATTTCTAAGATAATTTTTGATATTGGGTATTTTATCCTTTTTTTACTAGGTTTTTATTATTGTTATATTATATGATGGTGTTTTCCCCCTCATTGACTTATGGGTTTATATGTCTATTTTATTCTATTACTTCCCATTGGGTTTTGAAGGAATACTACTATGTACGATTATACTCACCCATGTATGGTATTTTCCCACAAGTTTAATTTCTTATTTAAATGATAGATATATTGATAGTGATTCTAGTGGACCTTGTATCAAAAGAGGATAGTAGTGTTTGGAGGTGGTGATCATGTTTAGTTGTTAGACTCAGAGATTGTGATCTGGGATCTATTTTTTTTCCCAGCTATTCTCTGGTTGGGTACTCTTTTATGGTTGTTCATGCATTTTCTTCATTGTAATTTTTTTTTTCTACACATTAATATCTTCCAATATGTTTTCACACAGATTGATTACTCTATATATTTTTCCATTTTATTATATCTAAACATTTTTATGGTGTTGGGTGTGTGTGTGTGAGTACATGTACATTAGTCTAATTCCTCCCATTTTAATGATATTCCTACTCAGAAATTGGCACCAGTCCCTATCCTATTGGGGGTGGTCCTGGGATGTCAATATTTTATTATATTCATCCTAGGTGGGGCACTTGTGTTTTGGATCATCACACTTGGTAAACACCGTAATGAATGTTGGAAATCGAGATTACATTTCTAATAAATAGAACTTTAAAATTCAATATTTTATAGACAAAATATAGAGGCCATGTGGAGTGAAAAAAATGATAAAAACTCATGTCTTAGAGCATATAAGAAATATAATCTCGCATGGGATATTTTTGAATCAATACCAAAGGGAGAATGAATTAAATGAATAAATTTGAGTCATTTTAAGTAATCATGCATTATTCCTTCATGAATGTCTACATAGACAAGGTATTTAATTTTTATATTTTCAAAGGTAACTCTATAATAAATATGATAAAAAAATATAAGTAAAGTTTATTAGTTTCATACTCAATTAATCTAAATATTTTCCACTCATCTTTGAATATTTTCAAATGTCACATACCATGATGACATATTTTCATTTACCTAAATTGTCCCTTTGTAACTTAATGGATCTATTTTACAAAACTATTACCCATAGGATGATAGTTTCCCCCAACCTATTTATTTTAAATATTATTGTCACCAGTTTCTCCATTCACATGGATCAATTGATTAGAATAACTTTTGATGAGGGGAATTCTAAAACCTATATAATGTCTCCCTAATGGAATTACCCTTCCCACCATGGATCCAAATGAGGTCAAGAATCAATTCTTGGATTACCCATGAACCAAAAACCTGAGTTGGTTTATGAAATACCCATGGGGTATCCCTAATCCCCATAGGCTAATGACCTGCATCATGTGAATCATGACACAATAATTGGGGAAAATTTTACACAACAAACAAACAAGAATCATGGGTTCCACTAATAATGAATGCATGGAAAACCTAGTTATCAGAGTTCCATGCTTATAAATATAACAATAATAAAAAATAAAACACTTTTAAATTGGGAATGACAAAATTAATATTCAATTTCTCATAAATAAATTTAATAGAATCAATATACAGGTGGAGGAGGATGAACTTTCCAATAAATCAATGATACTAAAATAGAATCCAAAATATCAAACATCATGCCTATATGACCTCAATGGTCACCATAAATCCAAAGTACCCAAACACGCCATGAACGATCCAGAAGATCAATCTGGACCTGAAAAATTTCTCAGTTCTCCCAACATTGAGTGGAATAAGTAGGGTGCAAGAATAAAATAGCTCAATAGATTATCACCGTAAAGTCCGTACATCTAATTTACCAAAACATACCACAAAAACTAGTCTAAAATATAACCAGGAAGTATATATTTATAAATTTGAAGAAATAAACACAATATTTCCCTACAAAAAACCCTTTGAAGAAATTTTCCTTTTATAAATCCCTTCATTTTTTTATTGAAAAAGCTCTACTCATAAGGAATAAATTCAACATGAATAAAAAGGGAATCCTCAATATGTAAATAAATTTTCTTAATAAATATAGAGGAATAATATAATAATGAATTTTGGGCATAACATAAAAATACAAGATATATAACTATAGTAAAAATATAAAATATATTAAGTAAGAAATAATAATATATAAGTAATAATGATAAATCATTAATGTTTTTTTAGGAGACCCCAGATACACTTGTTTTTGAACTAGTTTTAGGCCTATCAATGCATACCTATGTAAATACCCATCTAGATTCTCTAAAAATGTGTCACTAATGTCTCCACCCCCATAGCCTATATACATCCATCCTCACTGGGGATCAATTTGATCTCATCATGACTAAAAAAATGTATCTCGACCCAAATAATGATTCCTAGGATCCCATGATGATAATAGAAATTGGAGGTGGGGTTCTGAACACACATAAAATTTTCAATAAAAAATAAACATTATCCAACATATATGAAAACCCACAACAAAGAACCAACCATGTGAAACCTATCACTAAAATATGGATACTTTTATAAGGGAGAAAAAATTTCAAAGAAACCCATTTGAAGGTTACATATGTCCTTCACATTTTGAAGTATTAGTATTTCGTAAGAAAATACTTATTTTATCAATTACATTTCAGAACCAAAGAAAAACCCAAACCATTTCCCAGAAGTGATAAACAGTATTCAAAACATTATTTGGAAATCACACACTTTAAATCAACCTTCGAATGATATTTTGGATTCAGGATACTTATTAATAGTACAATGGTTTTAAAGAATAAATTACATTGAAGTTACATTTATATACAAGAAAACTTCTATATGTGTATATTTATGTAAATATATATATGTAAATATCATAGTCTAATATATATTATCATCTATATGAATGTTAGGGTTTTTAATTAAGGAACCCAAATCAATTGACACATCAAGCATTACAATTTTTTCTGTGAAACCAAAAAAACCTAAAAAATGAGAATAATAATTGAAACCGAAATTATTCTGCAAGAAGTAGAAAAAACAATTTAGTTTTTGTGTAAACGTGAATTGAAACATGAAAACCCCTTGAAAATAGTGTTTTTCAATTTAAAAATCATCTTGTTGACAAATACCCTTGATATTATATGATAATAATTGGAAACCCATTGTATATCACATATTAATCCCATAAAGAAATATAAAACAAAATACAAAAATACAAAAATAGGGGGATTTAATGAAATGTAATTTAGAATGATGAAGGTATTCTCTGGAATGCTTTATAAGGGGGAATGATAGAGACATCAACCACAATGGTGTGAGAACACTGTAAAACATTATAATATAAGAAGAATAAGGCCTAATAAAACAACCACTTAACCTAACATAAACATAAAAAACACACATGAGGAAATCCTCACTGTAGTGGTTTTCTATAAAGTAGCCACGCCATGGAATAAATAAAATTAAAAATAATGGAAAGAGAAAAATTAAATGGGTTTTCCCATTAATAATCCATCAAAAATCAGAAGAGTGGGATTTGAAAACAAAGGAGAAGAACATGAAAGGTTTGACCCCAAGGACCCTTTTAGGACTTCAATTGAATGATGTAGAGGGAATCATTTTTGGGATTTTATTTTCAAATGCTATAATAAAAAAATATTTGTATAAGAATTTCGAAAGTCCCATGGTTGTGATACATGGTTTATTAAATCATGGGCCAACTGTGTTCCACTCACTAGATGTTAAAACCCCCCACACATGGTTTCCTCAAATGTTTTTGAAACGAAGAACCAATCATAAAAACGTTTCTATTAAAATTACAGACACACACACACACTTGTCGCACAATTTATACTAATAATGCACAATCTGTGCACTAACTCCTAGACACACCAAATAGACACATGGTTTCACTATGAGTGTTACATAGTTTAAACTCTATAATTAAATAACCAAATAAAGAAAATTAGTAAAGTAAAAATTATAGGAAAATATCCCATTTTTTATATTTGTTTCATGGTTTCTCTTAAAAAATACATGTTAACATTTCATGAAGAAAAAACAGCACAAATACTCCCAAACACAAACTTTTAATGAAAATTCAACCTAAAAATCAAGAAAGATATCAAAGGCCTAGAAATAAAAAAAATATGGAAATTAAAATTAAGGGTGTGAAAATTCTCCCAATAATAAAACTTTCTTCTCCCATAATGTCACAAAATTATGAAAGAGCATTGACAATAAGGATTTTTCCAAATGGAATTTTTTAAACTGAAGAGATCCACTAATCCAAATGTGATTTTTAAATCCAAAAGACACAACTAAATAGATAAATAGAGGATATAATAGATTTATAAAGTGGATATCACCAATATTTACAAATATATTAACATTTCTTTCAAATAAATAAGAAACCTGAATGGTTCAACACTAATATAATCCATGATTCAAATCAAATAACTTAATAAAATAAACTTATCCAAAAATAATTCATGAATTCCAAGAGAAACATTCCTATCTAATAAATCATAGCATAAAAACCACCCCAAATAAACACAAATATTAGAAAAATATATAAAATGGATGAGGAAAATTAAACTACAAAAAATCTACTAAGGGTTACCTCAATGATCAAACGGAACGGTTACAAATATTTTGGGTAGGCACAAGATTATTTTTCTTATGTTGAGATCCTAACCTAGAGAAATTCAAAATATACAATTATTAAAAATAATTATGGAAGTTATTCATATTATTAAGGAAAAAAGTATTTTAATGAAAAATCTTGGAACATTTGAAGCACAAAAGCAAGCACTTTCTTTCATAAGAAATAACAATAGAAATTGGATGCTCCCCCAAAATAGTTTTCCATGGTTTCCACTTATCACTAGATTGAGAACCTTTTTTAGGACCAGTATGGAATCAACCTTTTATGGGATTGACTCTAAAAACAACCCATATAAAGATTCCTTATCCATAAAATATTTAAACAATACTATACTGTATGAGATAACTCGATAGAAATAACCCTACACAAAATATGTTACTTCAATGATTTACTCAACGTCATGTTTAGATAATAAGGAATATTCTACATAGAGTTGTTAACATAATCCTTCACCATATATTAGACTTTTTGAATACCAATCATATCAACCAGTTTCCTTTCATTCATGTCCTTAGAAATGAATCATTATGATAAAGTGTCCTTGAAAAGATATAATGTCATTTTTTTCCTTAAATGAATATGGAAAAACCAATTACAACTGATTCACACATGGTCCCTTGAACATACCCATGAGAACTCTCACCCTAAAGTTTTCTAGATAATATAGGGACCTACATATCCCTTCAATTCATTTTGGACACTACACAACCTCTAGCAGACCTCGTTCACTACAAAATACATGAAATGAATGAAAAGGGTATTGATCCCCCAATTTACAAGGATTGTGGGTAGATTTATCAACTAGAATAGATTTAATAATAAAAAAAAGACATTTATGCGAATTATAGATCAAATATCACAAAAATATGAGCCTATTAAATAAGAAACCAATCTCAATCCCAAATTATCTAAAAATAACATTTCAACTAAAAATAGAAATTTCATAAAACCAATTCATAGAATTGAAACTAAATAAAAAGTACCCTATTAAAAACTAAAATTTCAATTCAAAATTCCAATTATAAATTTAAAAAACACATTAAGAATATATAAATTTCCTGTTTCAAATATCAACACTTTAATTATCCTTTAATACACTATTTTCATAAATAAATCACCTTTTTAAATTTTCAAAACCAAATATTCTTTATTTAAAAGAATATCAGACCACCCAAAATTATTCCAATAATGTCACATAATCCAAATCTCATTAATAAGGGAGTTTTTTTATCGATGAATTAGGTAAATTGTTTAGTATTTAATGTTCCAATCCAGAAATCACCACTGGGGGTCATTAAAACACATGTACTCGGTCTTGAAATGGATTTCTAGTCCATGTGAGATCACTAGGTGAAATTAGATCAACTACCATTAGCATCACTCAAAATATGTAGTAAATTGAATAATATTTAATACATTCAACATGAATAAAAATTTAAAAGGAGTCACAATTTTCGACGCAAAACCTGAAAACCCCTGGAAATTCAAGGACTAAGGAGTGTAAGAGTTCATGACACTCTTCTTTCACCAATCTATGGTGTTTTGATAGTACAAAAATAGTCTACATGGAACTGAAAATTAAGAAATTATACTAAGAAACAAAGGATATATTAAGAACATAGTCTTTGATAACATTTTTTGGGAACTAACCATGGGATAACCCCTAGACTAGGAATCCAATATGGACCAAAATATAGCTGAGGGGCATCCCCAATCCCCACATCCCGATGACTAGTGGTAAAGGTTTCACCAAAAAATCACTGCATATTCTTTTATCAAATAAACAAAAAATAATCATGGGATTCCCCCAAAAATACCAAATTTAAAAATATATACTTTAGTGTTCCATTAATAGAAATATAACATGAAAAACACTAAAATAAAATAGGGAATGTGAAAGTAGACATCCCACTTATCATAAGTAAACAAACAAATAGAATATAAATACAAAATCTTGAACATGCAGATACAACAATGATACTAAATAAAATCCCAAAACACCCACAACCATCCCCATGTAACCTCCACATTCACCATCCACCCAAAGTACCAGCTGACTCCATGTGTAATAAAACTTTTGTACATAAATCTAAAAAATATCTTTGTTCTAAAAACATTGAGTTTCACAAGTAGGTTGTGATCATAAAACAACATAGCAGTTTTGAACCATTGATTCCATACAACTCCTTTCTTGAAGTAGAGAATAATCAATATTTTGAAACTATATATAGAAATAATATTATTACTATTTTTTATAATGAACAATAATATTTATTTGAAAAAAACATATAAAATTCAAAATTTAAGAAATAAATTCTTATTATAAATAAAACATAGAACTAAAAAAGAATATATTCAACATGAATAAAAAGGGTGATATCACTACACAAATAAACCATTTTCATAAAATAATAAGAGAGATGTAATAATTAAAATAGGTAAAAATATAAATGAACCATGATACAAAAAACCAGTAAATAATTCATGTATAGTAATAAATAAACAATAAGATGTATATAATAATTGGAAATCCATAGACATCCTATGAGCAGACCCTTGACGTACTCTAGTTGGAACCATCCACATGCCTATTGATGAATCTTTATGTTGATAACCATTTTTATTTCCTCAACAATCTTTATAAGTGTAACTCCCACTAAGACCTTTATATATCTATCCTAAGGGATTTATAGCTCATCTTTGTGGGACTGGATAGAAATGTATTTAAAGCATTATAATGACCCCTTGGATCCCATGGTGTAAAAGAAATGAGAGGTGTCGTATCTGACACACATACATTATCACCGTCACAAATCAAAATAAGACAACATATATTTCAATCACATATCATAACACCATCCATGGGAAACCCTTCTCTATAACAATGTGACTTCCATGAGGGTTCAGATATTTTAATAAAATCCATCTAAAGGTCCCATTCAGGCCAACCCATTTAGAACCAGTTATGATTTTTCAAAAAAATAATTGTTTTATCAATTATATTTCAAACCCCAAGGAAATACCAAACCATTTCTAAGAAGTTAAAAATGGGATTAAAAATATGATTTGGAAATCCAATATTTTAAATAATATTTATAATTTCGTTTAGGAACCAAGATAAATTTTAAGAGTCCAAGTGTTTGAGGAATACATTCCCTAGAATTTCCATTTTTATACATGTACACTTATATATGTACACATATGTTTTCATATATATATGAACATGTCGCACTCATATATAATTTAACAACCATATGTATAAAAAGGTATAAAGGAAGATACACAAATTAAATGGAATATCAATCTTAATAATTATTTTATGTAAAACCATCGAAACCTCAATAATTGTAATAAAAATAGAAAGCTAAAATAGATCCATGAAAACTAGATCACATGTTTCAATTTAATTCCAAATATTAATTGAATTATAAAACTCCATTTAAAATTTTATAGAACATCTAGTATGAAAATACATTGGATGTTATATAATGGTTATTGATTTATTATGTTCTTTTTAAAGGCTCCATGAGAAGAACATAATAAAGACACCTATCATAATGGTGTGAGAACATGTTGGAACATTTGATTATGGGAAGAAGAATGAATAAAGATCCTTCAACATGAATTAACATAACAAAAACCACATAATCTATCACACACCATAGGATTTGAAAAAGAAAAACCAAACCAAAGAAGGAAACAATGAAGGGGGGAGAAAGGGGATAAGGGATTACGTGAAAAATCCTCCAAAAACTAGAAGATATGGATACAAAAATCAAATAGGAGATCAAGAAGTATTAGTTCTTATTCCCCATTGGGAATTTAAGTCAAGTGAGTTTGAGTGAATATTGAGTATACTTTTATTTTTAAGAGGGTATAAAAATAAATAACATTTTTCAAAAATAGGAATAAAACCTATTTATACAGCATGATTTTGAAAGATAATTCACCAACTATACACCCTCCACTGCATAGAAAAACCTACCTCACATGTTTTATATTAATTGTTTATAATCCATGTACCAACTATACCAAATGTGTCTATTAAATTTCAAACATCTTCATAAGATTATCATTCATTTTATACTTACCATGCTATATGCCTCCTCCTAGAAACCAAAACTACTGTATAATTCCCCTTGAGATTCGCATGGTTTGTAATCAACCATGTGCTAACCATGCATACTAAACCATTCAAGAACTAATTGAATTGAAATCACCCCATGTGTAATGGAAGTGGCACAATTTCTTCTAAATATTTCTCACTGACTTTGCGTAGAGGATAAAGGTACTTGAAAAATAATAAACTAAAAATATCAGCATGAATTAAAAGTGACATTCAAATATGATATAAAATAAAAAAAAACTATATTACATAATAAATTAATAAAAAATATGATGCCTAAAATAAGTTTTTTTCATTCATGTACCCCTTAGATAGTGAAAATTGTTTTTCTTGGGTAATCTAGGGTATAAATCCTAGATCTGGATTATATTATGACAATTAAGATCAAAATAAATAATATTAGGATATCATTAAATCAAAAAGCCCATACTTTTGACTAGAATTTACATGCTTCCATTTCAAGTATTGATGTGTCTGGTTATTTTCCATAGTCAAGATTCTAATACTATCACCCTTAGTAACTTTTAGGTTTCCTTCATCCTAGTTTGTTAAATACTAATTCCAAAAAAAAATTATATCCTTATGTATATTTACAATATAGGTCTATTCATATAATCCTATCCTTCAAGATATATTGGTATTTGTTTCATGGACTTTAATGAAATAAAATTAATCATTATTTCAAGAACATAAATGGATTAACATTAGTCCTTATTTGTTAAAAATCAATGGTATAACATTAATACTTGTTTAGTAATCATAAATAACACAATATTGAACCATATTTTTCCCATTAAAATAAATTTTTATCCTCTTACTCAATCTAAAATTATAACAATAATTTTTAATGGATTGGTGTTACACATTTTCATATGTATATAATCTATGAAATCAAACTATATTGGTATTAATTCCCCTATAATTGATATGAATTATTCTATATGTTATCCCAATCCAAACATTACAGAATCTTTCACCTCTTTATGAAACCATTTTATTTTCTAGGTGGCATTAATATTTATAATTTAATGATATTTAGATTTTAATTATAACATATGTAATAATTTTCACGTACATAAATACTAAATATGATATAATAGTACTATTTGGGATGTGTTGTGTTAAATGCCTCTATTATAATAAATAAAATTCATCAAAAGATAACTAATATTGTTATAGGGAAGTATTTTATATATATAATTATATCTATAATGGACTTCTATAATATAAATAAATTTTTATTATGTGATTATTAAGACACTAATACTATATGTTTTGATACATACATTAAAGAAACAAAAGAATATAGGGTTCACAAATTATTTTAGGATCCTAAAAATGGTGAACCGAATATAAAATATGTTACCATTGAATGAGATTGATTAATCATGCATCTTTTCTTATGATAATTCACTGACATGTTTTTTTTTTGAGTTTCATATTGTATTAAAATGTCTACCATTACTAATTTATAGTAAGGCATCAGGAACCCCTATAAACTTGTGATAATCATGATGGATACTAGGTTTTCTGTTAATTATCATTCAATATTACTCTATAAATTTGTTCTGACTACAATAGTAATTATCTAAAATCTATAGTACAAAATTTAATTTTCAATTATAAAACATTGTCACCACTTGTTAGTGACTAAAATAGTATAAATGTACATCCATTATTTCTTAATACTAATATTGACAAAGAATCCTGAAAATTTGGAAGAGGATATTTTTTTAGGAAACTATAACATAATCAATCTAGTTGGAGACATATTGTCCCGATTGTGACATAAAACCGTTTTTACTCTCCCCAAAAACATTTTTTCCTCTTCCTTATTCTACAATATTCCACATATTACTACCCTAAAAATAAACATAAGCTTCTCCTATGTTATTTATTCTTCTCATATCATTCTCTTCTCCTAATTTTTCACCATCCCTAAAACCATCTCATCATTTTGGAATTTTTTGCATGGTTTGATTTTCCAATTTCAAGCAAAATCCCCCAAATTAAAAGGGACGTTTTCTACTAGGTGTTAAAATTCCCCTTAAATTACAATATAAACCCAATTTTATGATTTTCATTTAACCTAAGGCTCGCTAATAAGTTCAAATAAATTCAGATCTTTAGTAGATTATCCAATTATTTTTATTTTCTTGAATTTTATTTTTTAATGATGATTAATTATGTCTTAAAAGTGGGATTTATATTTTTAATAAATATTTAAATTATTGAATAAACCATAAAGGTAGGTGAAATTAGGTTTAACATGGGTTAAATAGTCTATAAGAGATCAATTATTTTTCAATGTAAATTATATGATTTATATAAAAGTTATTCTTATTATTTATGATCAAATTTTATTGGATTACTTGATGTTATTCTTATAAATTAGTAAATTTAGAATATGATTTATACAATATATATTTACCAAGTTTTAAAAAATTGTTTCCAATAATTTTTCAGAGAAAATTACTATTTTAATTTCATATTAATTTGATGAAATTGTTTTTTGGTAAAGGGCATTTATATTTTATAACGAATTGAAATGTTTATTTTATATATAATACTCAATAATAATGTAAATTATAATTAATTAATATGTGTTCATTATTGAATTACCCATTATGTAAATGTGTTATTGTTTATGGATAATGTGCACTTACACTACTTATATCATTGAGTTATATTCGACTTTGACTAGAAAGAGGTGAAATCATATGTGGGATATGATTACATTTATCTTTTAATACATAAAAATATTTGTGAAGAAGTATATGGTACTTGTAAGGGATCCTAAGATAAGTGATGAACTCAGTGAATTAATAAACTTGGGACATGGGGCTCCCTTATGTGTATAAATTGGGACATGATTCTCTTTTATATATATATCACCCTACATGATTCTCTCTTAAATACCTGTGTGTGGGAGATAAATCTCCAACAATTACTAAATTGTGTGGACATAATGCGTCCATATAATGGTACTTCAAGGATATGAAATTTCAAATTAGGTCTGTTGGATCCATAACTTAGTTCCATTAATTATACCCATGACTCATGTTTGACCTTTGTTTGATAAGTATTCCCCTTATCTATGTTTGATTTCATTAAATGAAACATACTTTATTCACCTTATTTATTTTACATAAATAATATCTCATGGTTCATTATTTCATAATGAACCAAATAGAATTTTTTATATTTATTTCAAACTAGAAATGACAATTTACATTTAAATGGTTTTATATATACCACGTGGTGGAATCCTATATGTATTGTTATGCTTGCATCATACATACACCCCCGGTGTTTGTAGATTACATTGTCTTGATAAATTTTAAATATAGGGATGGATTATCAACTATTTTGTAGATATGGTCATTATAATAGTTGAGAATAAATGAATATTGTATTATGCAATGGCGGTTATTCACCATCAGGTGTAACTTATGTTTTCCTAGTTTTTTCATATTTAATTTGGTTCTTCTTATATTGGTCTTGTTGATTTTTGTATTCAAGTTATAAGATATAAACATATTTTAGATTCTAATTTGGGTGTATTAATATGATTAATTTATTCAGTATTAATTATTCATTACATTTGTTAGGCCATAAATTGTTAGAAATTCTAGGGGTAGATTCCCTCATTACTTCTTTTTAGCCCAGGATAACTGTGAATAAACCATGGGAATTGTTCAATAATTCCTTGGGTATGGAGATAAGGTAACCCAGGTTGGTTTATTATAAGAAATAAGCTAAATAGAATATCCCTTATACCTATTTGACTATTTATGAGTCTCCTATATGGTCTCCCATTAATCATGGTCATCATCTCTATCTTATAACCCCAACTTCTCCAGAAATCATAGATGAAGGACATATCATTGTCATCTAAACATAGATTCCAAAAAAGAAACACATTTCATGAGAATCCAATATAAAAACCAAGAAATTGATTAATTTTCAAACCATTTTTATTAATCATGAATGTCCCTATCAAATATACATGATAACTTAGGGAAAATTCAATATAAGTTTTAAAGGGAATCTTTAACATTCTCCAAGATAAATGATGATACCCTCATTATACAATCATACCCCATTAAGGGAAATAAATGGTAATCATTGCGTTCTTACTTATGATAAGGATGATAAATAACATAGAATTAATCTATATAGTGATGTTCTTAGTCAGGATCCATGTATCACTGAGAGGGGGTTGAGGTGAATCAGTGATATATTTTTCTTTTTATGTTTCTATGTTTTTGAAATAACCTTCACCTCCTCTTAAAGAGTTTCTTACCTGCTGAACTCACACAACCATAGGAACATAAGATTTACAAGGTTCACTCCTCAACAAGAGTAGCAACGTCTTGTGTATAGTACGGAAACAATCGAGTACCACACAATCCACTAGAAAACAATTCTTTGATGTGGAATAAAGCAAGTAGTATATACCCTTACACTCATGTAGAACATGGAAAAAAATCCACAATCACGTGTGCACCCTCCTAGCACAAATAGTAAATTACAGTACTTCATTGCTTCTTTAAAATTGAATAGTTGTATTCTCTTAAATACAAATCATAACTTTCCTACCTAGAAGCTGGTAAGAACTTCTATACGCACATCTAAAAATGTACGATGTCCCATAATTTTCTACGTAGACTTTAGGGTTTCTTGCATGCAATTCCAATGGCTTTCATGTAAAAATTCCCTTTTGGTGCGAAAAACCATTTTTGCACACAACTTCATTTTTCGCAGAACTTTACATTTTTTACATAGCTTCCCACTTTTTCACGCACCCTTATTTTTTTTGCACACATTTTTCTGTTCGCTCAACTCACTTAGAGTAAAATTTTACGTGCACCAGAGCTCTGAATATATTCTGAGTGTCAAACCATGAAAATGAAAGGGGGTCACCTCGTAGTTATAGGCCTTTTTAACTCCGCATGAAAAACAATAATCCGCACATAAAACCCCTTCGTGCACGTCAAACTCTTTCACGCAACATCATATTTCATGCAATTCTCCAATATTTCACGTACCTCATGCCTTTTCCAATTCTTGAGATTCAGATCTCGAAACACCTTTTGCGTAAAAAACTCCATTCCACTATTTCACACACCATGCCAATATTTCACTCGACCTTCATTTTTCGTGTAGCCCATTGATATTTCATGCACAACTTCATTTTTCATGAATCCCGTTCTTATTTCACGCACAACTTTGTTTTTCATGAATCCTGCTGGTATTTCACACACAGCTTTATTTTTTGTGCATCCCACTGATATTTCGCACATCCTGCTGATATTTCATGCATGCTGCAAATATTTCTCGGAATCTTTACATTTTCACGCACTATGCCCAAATTTTTGCACACTGCATGCCTTTGCCATTTTTTGATGTTGTGATTTTGAATCATGCCTTGTGCGTAAAAATATAAACCATCTTTAATCTTTCACACAACATCCATTGTATCACCTCCAGATTATCTATTCCTTTGTAATTTCTCTCTATATTGTGTCCCATAAAAATTCATCATCTTTCATCAGGAACTCCACTATCGTGATATATATCCTTTGATAGATCAGATTTAGCATCGTCAGAGTTACATTAGGATATACTGAAACTTCCCTATCTTCGAGTAGAATAATTCATTCGAATCAAAACTGTATATAACTGACATAATCATTTATCCCCCTTTCCTTCACAAGGCTTGCATCACAAGTTCTCATAACATATGAAATCTGTGAAATACATAGCAGCAAAGCATCGTATGGTTTTAGGTCCTTTACAATGTGAATTGTATAATATTTTCTTTCCACAAAAGACAACACTCTTCCAAAGATAACTCTTCAAAATTCTTTCTTCATCCAAATTGTTCCCAACATATAGTACTCACCATTGATGACCACCCTTTAATGAAATATAATAGGTCCTCCATATAGCAATGAAGATTATAGAAACCATAGAGGTCTTCCCTATGGTATGTGATATGAAGGTCCTAACCATGATAAAATATCCACTCATCATGGAGGTACTAACCAGGGTGATAAAAGAACTAGAATCCATGGAGGTACTCTATATGTTACTTACAATAGAGTTCCTCCTCGCGATCAAATATCTAATCACCATTGTAAAGACCCTAACCCTTGTATCCTGAATCTGGTGCCTTAATTTATTACATTGGTATAATAAACAAGGAATATGTATCTCAAAGAAATGAATAGTTTAGTACATTTTTAAAACTAGATACAAACATAGGTTTTAAATTAAAATTTCAAACAATATACAATATATAAAATCCATCAAAAACATCCATAATCTTTTAGGTTATCCATTAAAGTCATCATAACACACATATTTGCATCCTGGGGAAAAATTTAACATAATAAAGGAGAGAGATCAGATGCTCAGTTAGGGTATTTAATACAGTGGAAGTTAATATAGACAATAATACATGATGAATGACTAAAAACATAGGCTATTAGATCATAATCTTGGGAATAATATGGCTGGATGGAAACAGGAATAAATAATTGTATATAAATAATCACATGATAATGAAACATAACCATGGATATTATAATAGTTGAATAAACACCTGGTTTATCAATTAAAAATATCATAATTCGGTTATGAATAATTTTGGATATCAAAAAATATCATCGAGGCCTCATCCAATACATCTAAAAATAAATGGTTAATGCCTCGGCTAAAACCGTATCTGTTTTGTCTCACAAGATATACTGATGAATTAAGGGGATATATCGGGGCCTTCCCATCACTTACTATATCTGATTAAATCCTCGTTGAATATGGTTAGTCATAAAAATCATATACATACAATTTTTAAATAGCATTCCCTAAACAGTAAACATAATCACTAACCATTCTGAGTAATACGATGAATGGTATTAAGATGGCACATCCACAGTCAAATTGATTACAAACCATTTAATAAATTATGATAGAATATTTCATAGAATATTAATCCCAATTTATAATAATATTCATCTCAGGGTGTTTAAAAATATGAAAACACTGTAATAAAATAATCGAATAATTCATGAGAGAAATACCCTTTCTACATTGTAAAGAAGAGTTCTTTTGGAAAAAACCATTTTATTTGTCATAATTGTTTGTATAAAACCAGAAATAAAAAAATATAGTATTTCATGAAAAAATAGTGATTTTAGATAAACAATGGTTTCTTTATGTATATTATGGATTGTACTTCAAAATGGGTAAGAAATCAAGAAATACCCTTTAATCAGGCTAGCATATCAGGAAGAATTGGTAAGGAAACCTTATAAAAAATTATTTACCCATAAAATAAAGATACATTATTTTGTATAAATAATTTTTAAACATAGAAATATAATTTAGAGGTATTATATATAAATAAATAATATTTACATTGGTATAAAGAGTAATAAATCGTAATCTGAATAAAAAATGGAGGTTTGGGTAGAATCCCTTACCATATGTCTGAAACTGTTTTCCACATGTACATAATGTCCTGGACAATGAAATTAGATTAATTTTTGACTTAATTCATAACCTATTGGAAATTTATTTTATTTAGTAAAATTTTATGATGTTAATTTATGGACTTTTTAAGGAGTTATAATATTCATGTTTGTCATTTAAGAGTGTTCGTTTCCTTGATTTTCATTGTTGATTCACATGTATACATGTATGAAAGATCTTGTAAATTGGAAATAATTCTCCATAATTAAAATTATAAGTTATTAATTAACATAAAAAATATTAAATAGTCTTTTTCTAGATATAAGTATTATTCATTAGATAAAACTATAGTGATGATTATTTTTGGTGTTTTTTCAATCATGACGAACTAGTTTTGTCTTGTTGATTAATATCATGGATATATATTAGTTCTAAAACACTAAATAACTTATAATATGTTTAATAAAATATTTCTTTCCAAAATATTGGTTTTATAAAAATAATTTAAGGTAGTATTGAAAAATGCAGTAGAATTATCCATGATGGTTGTAAATTAGCACATCACTAAAGGTGTTTTATATTTTAGAATAAAATAGGTAGGAGAAATATTTTGATGATAAATCTCCCAGTAACATAATAAAATTATATTATATATGAGGTACTGGAGTTATAATTCATGTTTTTATATAATACTTATGGATTGAATAAAAATAAATTAAATTAAATGAATTTGAAAGAGAAAGAAAATCGGTTTACCTCTTGAATTCATCCCCTTATGAACCTCATTAAGGAAAATTGATATTGGGTTTTTGTGAGATCATAAAGAACATAACATGTGGTATAGGGTTGGGATAGAAAATAAGAAAAATATAAGAAATATTTATTACTTTTTAATTGTGAGGATAATATTTTTTGAGGGATGGTATTTATAGTAGAGGAGAGGGGTGTGTTTTTATTATTTTAATCATTGGATTATTATTTTGGAACAAGAATATGAACAGTTTGAGAATTATCAAAAAATATATTAAATATTTAATGGAATTTATATATTATGGATTTTACATCACTCAATACCCATGGAATAGTTTATTTATCTTATAATGTATATATACCGTAAATTATCATATTTCATTATTCACTAAAAAATCAACTATTTCTGAAAAATTCCCAAAAATTCAACATAAAACATTTTTCAATTTTTATAATTAAAAAATGAATTAAATTATGTATGAAAAAATTTATAAATATGATAAATTAAATTTCTTATTTAAATAATTATATATTTAAAAAAATACCAATTTAAAAATTATAACCGATTTATGACACCAAGAAATACTAATTAATGTCTTGTAAAATTATCATGGAATAATAAGACAATAAATTGTTAATTTATAAATCTATTTTATGAAAATAAATTTTCCTTCAAATCATTATATTAATGAAAAAAATTTAAGTCAAAATAATATGTATCACAAAAATAAAAATGCTTAATTTATCATTTTTAAAACCTTTATTTACATAATCCATGATATAAATATCACATATTTTCATTTATAAGATACAAAAATTCTATTTACACTTTTATAGGTGAGGTTACTATTAAATTTACCATATTACTATTCTTAATGGTCATATTACTATTCCAATTTTGATATTTAATAGTGTATTATGGTTTTAAACTTGGTGTTGCGGGAAGCATAGAATATCAAAGATATTAAATTTTAAAATAAGAATTCCATAAAATCATGGGGTGTTACAACCATGAAGGTACTCCTTGTGTAAATTATTAACACAACCCCATGGAGGTCCTCCCATTGTGTTATACTTTTAGGTGATCCAAGTGTATAAATATCCACTCACCATAATTTTCCTCCTACTAGTGATCAATAAAGAAACAACAATAGAGATATTCTCGAAGGTAATGACCACAAACGTTTCCCCCAAGGTGTGATTTCCACTCACCATGGAATTCCTCTCCATAATAATGAAGAATCAAGAAACCATGTAGGTCCTCCTCAAGTTATAGGTTATCGAGGTCCTCCCCATAAAAAATCATTTATCCAACATAGAGGCCTTCCCTATGGAAAACAAGAATGGAAAAACCATAGACATCCTCCCTATAATATTGTACATTTTGATCATCTCTGTGAAAATATAACCAATCAACATGCGGGTCCTCCTCATTATGAAAGAGAAAGTTCAATCCAAGGAGGTATTTTCCATGGTACCCTCAAAAGAGGTCCTCCCTATAATGAATTCTAAATTTACCATAGTGTTCCTCCTTATAGTATAGTCATTCCAATTTTACTATATTATAATGAAATACTTGTGAAATCAGATATAGACTCATTAGATATACCTTCATCTATTTTTTAAGATTACTTTTAGTCAATTGGTATGTTTAGATAGTGATCTTAATCATTTCATCTATAAAGCATTTTGAACGTTGGTAGATTGAATGATTTCCAAAGGTACATAGACATACATTATAAAATCGTTGGAAAATTACCCACATATTTATAACAAAATGAAAATTCATCCATTGGTAATAAGGTTTTTCCAATTATATAAAAATGTATTTCAACACTGGTAATACAGTAGTCATGTATTATCCTATTTCCACCATCCAGAATATGACCCCTAAATTCATTAGGGAAGAATACATATCATGTCTCAGTTATATTTAATGGGAAAATATTAAGTAGTTTGGATGTCACAACATTCCTTATGAAAGATATATTGATCATTTAAAGGAACCAGATGGTAAATACTACCTAACTGACCATGTCATCCTATTAGTATTTTGGAATACTAAATCTTGAATATAATGTGAGAAACTCTGATGCACATTCAAGAATTGCCACAAATGAATTTTCCATTTCAATATGTTAGATACTATTTATGCACACATCAAATATTATAGTCAATTTAGGGAGTATCATTTTTTCCATCCCAATTATCAGTAGGATCAATCTTAAAAGTAAATTTGAAATTTTTTACCATAAATCATACCCCTTATATAAAGCATGATACTATAATTTATTTTTTTCAATGAGACCATAATATCTCATGTTAATAAAGGATACAAGCCTAAATAGTTTGATCAAATGATATAATACTCTACTGAGATAGTAGGTATGTTAATGATGTATTAGTTATAAAGAAGTTCAAACTCAAAAGGTTAGGACCATATTTTTCATTAGACCCTTATCAACCTATATCACTAAAGGACTCAACACATCCAACATTCATTGGAATTATATCATAAAAGGATGGATGAGTTTTAATTCAATAAATAATATTTTTAAACCCGTCATCATCCCCAATATCATCGATAAATCATAAGGAAACGTGGATCGCTTACATGCCTCCTTTGAGAAAGTTATTATTCGTAAAGCTAAAGAGAGAACCCCTAATAGTTTATGAACCAAATCCACTACTTGGATCACACTCAATGTTGGTCAATAGAAATTCCCTCAAAATTAATTTTTATGAGAATCATCTCATTCATTTCAGTATGATTACTGGAATGAAAGGGTTAGATAGAATTATTTCTACAAATCCATGTTTCCTTCTAATAATTTGATGGTATGAATGATTATAAGTAGACCATTTGTATTTAATCTTACGTTTTTGAGTCTATATAAAACACATATTCAAATTAGGGACACATTATTATGAGATTTAAAATAGTGGGTGACATTATTACTAGTACTACCATTTCTTGAAAACATGATGTTGATAATGAAAAAATAAGTAAGAGTTTTTTTGTATAATATCACTAATATCATGATTTATTGGTAATGAATATGTATATGTATATAATGAAAACCTATTGAATAGTGTTCCAACCTAATATTTCAATTTTAACTTCTTAGTATAAAATTAATAATGGAAAATGTATCATTATATCCTTGGAACTAATGTCATTGGAAATTATTATGGTGTCCTTTGATAATGAATAAATCACCTAGTAGAAGGACATGTTAGAAAATATTAAAAATCATAATAATGATTTGATCATGGAAAAAACACATTGAATAGGACTTCCAAGGGGAATATATACCTCTTTTGTATAACTCTCATCAATATGAGGATGCTACTAAATGTAAAAATATATAATCAATCCATTAATAATATCAGAAACTACATCCATCCATCTGGTATATAATCTCTCCAATATATTTCTAAGATAATATTCTATTTTTCTATTATAAATGTTAATATCAAGAGATTAATCTACGATAAACTTCATTATATCAGAAAAAAATAATTAGATATATTATATGTAATTACTACTTATTTAGGGGTTATTTAATCTTAGTGTGCTCTAATAAAAAAATAAGAATACATGAATTTCGTGGTAAGACCTTTATTACCCAATAATAGATATCCCAATATTTCATCATGCAATGAAACAAGAGACCCAAATCAGCATCTGACTCATTTGTATTCTGAGTGTAACCCACTATCATAGGCCCTAGAAAAATAGAAGATGGATCCAAAAAAAATTTGGATATAATTTTTTATATCCTAATTTATTTGGGCATACTAATCTGGTAATTTAATTCTTCACTATTTTCACATATTTTTGTTGATAATTAATTCTCCAATTCATATTTAGACTAATAAAAATGGGAATTTGTAACATATATAATTGTATGTAATTTTATAATTAGAGTGTTTATAATTATTTTTTCAAATAAAATGGTCTTATATATTTCCTAAAGACACAACTCCCCCTTAGAGAAATTTTTATTGATTTTCATGGTGAGTTTCCATGCATAGTTTACAACTATGTTAATCCTATTGAAATATCATAGTGTATTTTGAGAGTTCTATAAAATAGTCAATTTTATAAATTATTGTATTCATTAAAAATGAATAAAATATTATTAATTAACTCCTTCACAAATATGGATTACATGATAGGGAGACGTGATCAATGTCTCTAAAAAATCATATGTGAAAAAGACCATGGCCTCTAAGAAAATCATGCTTGATGAAGTTACTCCAATTATGAAATATAAAAAAAATTATATTCCCCAATATAGTTATAAAAGTTAGGATTAAGGATACAATATTTCTTCATGTTTAGAATTTGGGGAAAAGGAATATTATTTGTAGAAATATTATGATATAGGGTATTTTTTTCATCCAATAAAAAATTTTGGCCACAAAAAAAGAAGCTGATAAATATAATAAATTTACAATAAATGATTTCCCTAATGAATTAATTTACCGTCATATTTTTGGAAACATGATCTATGAGTCTTTAATCATCAAATAATTTCTCTAAAATCTGGTATATAGAAGCCAACTGGTATTGGATTGTCCCAAGGTATATGCAACATATGTGCTTGCCACTTTCCTAGATGAAGATGAAGAATGAGAAGAATTTTAAAATAATAATATATACAAATAAACAAGATAGATTGAAGGCTTGAAATGAAGTTTGACATACACATGAAATCATCAGGACATGATCGAATTATTCTATCACCACACTAGTTCTATCAATAGACTTTGTAGGGAACCTTGAGCATTATATTATTTTGGAATGCAAGACAATAGGAAATGATATAGGCAATCACCTAAATAAGAAACACCTTGGGTTCCAAAAATTAGTAAAACTCATATGAAATTAATTCCCTCGTCATTTGTATTATGGAAACAACACTAGAAAATAGAATCTACTTTGGATGAATAGTACTCGTTCACCTTGGTTGATGTTATTCGACTGATGGGATGTTTTATAAACTTGGATGAGTTTTATAAATTAGGATCCATATGAAATTGTCATAAAATAATTTAATTATTAAAATTATTTTCCTAATGAATGACCCATGTTATGGTAGTGGTCTCCAAAAATTTAATATATTTCATTGAAACGAAGAGAAATTTGATTCAATATGCCCAAATGGTGAAAATATAATCCTAGATCCTTAAATATCACTTTGATCCTATTTAATTGGTAGATTTATTTTCTAAAATATAATAAATTAGTTATCCCTAAAATATGATGGGATTTATTTATCATAACCCATGAGAGAAAAATGATTTTAAATTGAGTTTTAGGAATACCGTCTTGGAAATTACATTAAGAATCCATGTCTCATGTTCTATAATAATTACATGGAAATAAATACATTCACTTATCCTAATTTCATGATATGATTATGAATCACTCTATTATTCTAGTTTTAATCTCATGTTTAGATTCCCTTCATTGGTCTCAAGAACTCATAGAAGCACTCACTGATGATTTTCTAAATCTTCAAGAGTAACAGGAAGAATTAGGTGATATAGTGAGATATCATGCTGAGACTGTATCCATGTAGTTCTATATGGTCATCTCATTTATTTATTTTTTGAAAAAAGTAATAAAAGGGGATATAAAACAATTAAATATGTTCAAAAAACTAAATGATTTCAATATTCATCAATCCCAATTGGATAGTGGTTTAGGTATCATCCTCATTTCAGCCTTTAAACTCCACCTAAAAGGATACATAGAAGCTAAATTAGTTCCTTATAATATAACGATTCAAGTTTGTGACAATTGTGATCTACAACCTTTTTGAAAGAAAAAATTAAAAAAATAGAAATATTTTGTTTAATTCTAATTTCATTATTGTTCAACAAGATATCACCTTTAATTTTCTATTAGGACAGTTACAAATTCATTTATATGTAGTAAAACCCACTTAGTGTCATCAATGCTTGAATTATTCTAGAAATAGATAAATAAGATTACATTATTGTGATAATCCCAATACAGATTCATTTAAATGTTTATATATTAATGTAGGATACTATAAAAGATAAGGAAACATCCATATATAAAAGAGATAACACAGGTGTAAGTAATAAATTAATTAGATACCACTCTTGTATTCCATTATAAATATATAAATTAAAGATTATTTATCCACATCCATCGTATTGAAGAAAAATTATATTCTAAAAAAATCAGAATATCCTTCCATCCAAGTGGGATGATCCCCAAATCATATTCTTCACCTTTGGGGAAAATGTAGTGCTGCGTTTTGATCCATCCCCACCAAAATTAAAAAAAAATATTTCTCTGTATCCCATGTTCGTTGATTATGGATTTGATTTTATCACTAAAAATATTAGTGGAACCAATATTCATCCAATATAATACAGATATTTTAATGAAAAAAATTCATATGACTTATAGAAGACCAAGTATTGAGAACCTCTTTTACTATAATAATGGTCTCAGTAGGGTATGAATTTTTTTTATCAAAGTCTGATGAGTATGATCCCAATAAGGAAAAACATATTAATATATAATAATTAAAATATTAAAATAATTATCCACGGTCTCCTTAGGATATTCATGAGCACGTTCTTAGAGATTCCCCAAATACCTTTTAAGAAAACAAATCTCACACTATTATTATACTCAAACAAGTAAACTTAGGTAACAAATGAGACTCACAACCAATAATCATTAATGATGATATGAATCCTAATAAACTATAATTAAGTGTTCTATTAAAAGGATAGGACGAGAAATACAAGTACTCATTCTTCTCCTACTTCTACTACCCAATCAATTTTGTTATAATCTGAAAACTATGAGAATGAACATATCTCACAATTACATTTTAATGTCCTAGACTTAGTTCTCCCTCATGTGGCTAAGATTATTGGATTTGTGAAATCATGTACACATCCATTTATGTCAAAGGATACCAACTAGCAGTGAGGGTGTGAGGAATATAGTGGGGATACTATACCCTCTGGAACCGAGTTGTAATGAATATAAAAAATAATAGTAGAGTTAAAAACCAAGAAGAAAAAATATGTATAAATAAACTTGAAACAAATGAAGTGAATGGAAAGAAAATTCAATAAAATATTAGAATAATGTAATGAAAATTAATGTGAAACTAATTGAATTACTTAAATTAATGTAGATAATAGAATATCTATACTCAAATAAAGACTCCAATGACCCTAGTCCCGATCACCATGTCAGTCCTATCTCTAAGATCCAACCCATAAAACCATCTACAAATCAACAACAAAGTTCATTTCCCTTGTCCAAAACATCATCAATGAAATCATTCCATGTAACAAATGACAGACTAATAGAGTTTGATTATAACTCAGTAAGTAGAAACCATAATATCTAAACCAATTTAGTCTATGAAAAGTATTTCATGCAAAAAATTGGATAATATATTATTAATTTAACAAATTAATATGGAACATGAAATACAAATATTGAATTTAAAGACATTGGTTAACACCAAAGGCCATCAAAAACTACATTATAAACCATCCAAGTATATCTAACTAATAGAGGATCCCCATCAATTAGGAACGATCACCCAACATGGGGAAAATTCTCCCACTGAGGATGAATTGAACAAGCATCAAGTCCAAAAATAAACTATACCCAATGGTTATCTAGAATATTACCCTCGAGCATCAAGTGACTAGGAATATGGTCCTCAGTCATTCAATATAATAATATAATCTTACCTCAGGCATTCAGTACATGTGCGCCTATTTCAGAGGTGGTATGAAACTATACTACAAGACCTCACGTGTCAACATATATCATGAGCTATTTCTAGAAAATCTTAATATTCCAATCAGCTACCCACCCTATGAATCAATCATCATAATGTAACATAAGAGAATAATCTAATCAAGAAACCCACATGGGTAACATCAAACATACAAGATATATCTATAGCATGAATAATAATCTATTCATAAAATTATCATTTTTATTTACAGTTATGTATCATAAATATAGGATACCAATTTCCCCCATATATATATATCAAGCCTATTTCACTAATCATTTAACCATAATTTCATTAACATACCAGTTTACATAATTTATCCATGGTGATTCTACCATAAAGAATCATAATATACATGTTATTACAATTAAATAGAATAATCCAACAATCAATCATTTTTTCAATTTATCACAGGGATCTAATGTCAATATGATAATGTATCAACATGTTCTAGGGATGGAACTATAATCATGTGGTCGTAGATCACAACATCCATGCATATGGAATCAACAAGATCCAATAGATGTCCTAAATAAATATTATTATTTAACATATATTATCTAATTAACTAGGTCGCACACTCATTATACTAGTGTGACTATAAATAACTCACATAATATGGATAATTAAATCATAAAAAGGGATAATATTTTGACCACCCGCTTTAAAAGAGGGTGAGGAGATGAAAAAACTCAACATCAATAGTCCTGATCAACTTCTTCCTTCCTTTCAATAAGAACCAAAAATTCTATCCAAAATAGATCAATAAGTGGAAGAAGAATGGGATGACTGGACCTACAAATTCGGGTCTTTAATAAGAACTAACATATCCTCATTTTGGTTTCAAGGGGATTCCCCAAAATAGAATACTGAAGATGAGCAGAGGAGAGACGAGAACGTATTAAAAAATGCAATGTTTAGGGGATTTAAAAAGGGATAAGAGTGGCTTTTTCACAATGTGAATTTATTTCACATTGTAAAATAATTGATTACCCCATATTCCACAATTTCTATCACACACAAATTTAAAAAAACAAATAAAAATGTTGTGCTTTGAAATGGTTTTATGACACGGGTTTCATTTAATGGAACACTTTATGGGGGTGATAGTATTATATGGGGTGTAAATATTATAGGGGGTGTATATATTTTAGGGTTTGAATTAAATTCAAGATGTCTACCTAGAATAATTCAACTAACAAATATAATTCTTGGGAATATCCTAGAATGACTCACACCGTGAATATAATTCCTAGGGTCTTCCTAGAACAATTCATGTTGTGACTATAATTCATAGGGTCTTCCCAGATCAGTTCACATCCTAAATTAGTTTCATTATGTGAACACGTTTTGCATTAATTACTCACTTTTTATTCTTATTTCACCCCTACAATACATAACCAAACATAAACCTAGTATTGATAAGAAAGTTCTAAATTAACGACAAACCAATAAAAAACTTTTATAAAGAAAAATTAAGATATACATACCTAAAAAAATATGGGATCTTAAAAACTCCCCACCATATAATAGATTAACCTCAAGCTACCACATGCATCACAATAGGGTATCGGTGAATAAGTCTAGCCACTTTGATCAAACATCAGACTACCTATCCCATGACTTCTATTGACCACACCTATACATCCTATGTACTCTTAGTAGAGGCATTATCATACCTTGATGATTATTCACCCTTTAGTACACAATATAGATTATTTTATCCTTTAAAAATGTTTTTTGGACCAAGATGATGAAGGTGATCATATTTAGTTACTATTTTTTCTTGTCAAAAATGTTTCATAACAAAAGTAATTTTATAAATAAATAAAGTCAAATCACTTTGTATTTGATAAAAATTGTACTTACCATCGTATTCAAGACTTGATACTCACATCACTTTAAAAAGGTCGATCATAATGGGGAATAATCGGTGTTTTTATGACTATGATATAATTGTGATGATGCATTGTTGATCTTGTAGTTCTCGTAAATCAAAAGTATTTGAAAAAATTATAATGAAAACTTGATGAAGGAATGGAGGAGTGAAAGAGAGGCTACTAATCATATTTAAATTGATCGTATTATGATGAAAAGGGAGATAAAATGTTATTGGGGATCGTATTCAGGTCAAATGTATTCTGAAAATTTGTATTCAACCTGGGTAGATATGAAAGATATTAGTAGAGGAATAGATTGGTATAATACATTCCACATTAAGTTAGATGTTTCTAAATATTATATTCAATAGTTTCAAAGTCATTATGGTTGTCCTTATACAAGAGAAAGTTTATAAAAGAAAAATTTTGGTGAAGATGATTTTTTCCAGCCTCAAGTTCATCATAATGAGTTTTCTAGATGCTGATTTGTTTAACACTAAGAAGGATGCTTATAATGAATAAAGGGAAAAAGTTTATAAAGTTGAATCTATTAATGATTATCCATTATATTCGACATACCATAATATTCATTAACGAAAAAATTGTTCCCATCAAGACTTTTGGAAAAGGAATTGAAACTACTGAAGTCGATTCAATCTATAATGATATAAACCAATGAATTATTTAGTCAATAATTTATCAGGTGTGACATAAATCATAATGTGACAGGTCTTAATTAGAACTGTAATAGGATTTGATCTTGGTAACATAATGAAGGAGACGGTAAAATGTGTTGTTAAATAGGAAGCTTGAAATTTTAAGATTCAAAATATTTTGGGAAAATCTGATAAAAAGGGTATTGGTTTTTAGTCAAACAAAAATCCAAAATATATAAATCTTAAGATAATGAATCTGATGGGTGTTTTATTTATAATATAAATAAAAACCATAATATTTTTTCAAATTATTTTATTAAGTGGGTCAAGAACCAACGTATTAGAGTTGATATCGATTCATCTTGTAGATCGTAGTGACAAAATTGGAATAAGAATATTGTCTTTCATCAGGTGTAGAGCAACATAATCATATTGAGAGATCAGATTGATGAATAATAATAATGTTTTGTGAAGCTTTCTATTTCTTCAATATAAATAACTAGTTTAGAGTATCGTAATGAAGAAATTAGACTTATAAAATTGAAATCAGACTTGTTTTTTTAAAGAAAGTCTAAAGAAGACATAAAGTTGATACAAGATTCATGAATAATAGAAAAGAAATAATATGAATTGAGAAGTGTGGAAAAATCAACCTGTACTCGAAATTCAATGAATTGCGAACATTTTGGGAATTTGGTGGAGCAGGAAACAATTTTAGATTCTCAAAAAACCACTTCTACATCACCTATAAAATCCAAAATGTATATTATACTTTTTGACAGAAGTTATGTTTATAGTGAAGGGGAGAGAACATGGACCACTAAATAATTTTATAGATAGAGGAATAAGTTTATGTATTGAACTTTTTTGAATAAGATTCATTAGATATGAGTGAAAGGAGAATAAACAAGATCACAACATATTAATTTGATCATCATGTTCAGTAGATCATTTTATTCAGCTAATGATTGTATTATACTTGTCAACGTATTTGGTTGGTCATCATATTGGGCTGGATAATTATACTGGGAAAATCGTATTGATATTCTAGATAGATGAAGAAGGTGTTTATAATTTTATCGATTGTATTCTAATAGATATATATTTTCTATATTGAGCAATCAGACTGGGAATATCAGATTTTGAAAACTAGGTTTGGCAATCTGACTGAGTTTCACATCAAATTCCTCGAATTTTTTACCGTCTTCTAGGTAAGAAATTGAGGAATTTGTTTACAAAGAATACATTTCTAGAATTTTAAATTTAATCACATGTAACATGTGTTGTTAAAAAACATAATGTTACATCAGCTGTTCTACAAAGAAAATACAAACTATTAGATTGTTAACATAGTTCTACACAAGGGAACGAGAATGTCCTACTCATTGTATTCCATAAAAAAGGAATGTTTTCCAATGTATTTTAAGGTATTTTATTATTTCCAAACCATATCATGTATGTGGATATTTTTATTTAATAGCAAACCTTGAAAATACTTGTGTTCTAGTAGATGTGTAATTTTAGTATGGGAATAAATCATTAATATGAGGTGAAGTTTTTTTCATATTGAAGGAAACATAAAAGAAAAAATTATCACTAATTTACCCCCACCCCTATATGTGATACGATTATCCAGACTAGGAACTTACCACTAGTATTATAGAGGAGGTTTAATTATCTTATTCTTTGTAGATGTTTTGAAGAAAAGTTGACGGAGAATCTTAATTGTGGGAACAACAAAGAAATTATGGTTTTTGATGGAATGAATTATCATATCTAGGAAGATAAAATGTTGCCTTATATCATGTAAAATTGATATAATGTTCTTTCATATATAAGATATGGTTTTCCTCATATTGATGAAAAAGTTCTTCTTACATCTATTGATAAATCTAGTATTTAGAATGATGGAAGGGTCAATAATACTTTATTATCATCAGATTTTGAAAGTGAATTTTTAAGGGTGAAAATGGATTCCACATCCAAAGGTATATTGAAAAATAGAAAAACATATACTAAGAAAATAAGAATGTTAAGAATGAAAATATAAAAATCTGGAGATTCATGTATGAATATTTGAAAATTGGTGAATATAAATCTGTTGGGGACTTCTTTGCGTGGGTGAATGGCATTTTTAGAACTTTGAGATGTCTTAGTGAAAAGTTATAAGATTATACAGATTTTAAAAATATCTTATAAATCTTTCCTAACAAGTTTTATGAAAAATTTTCTTTATTGGAAGATAGAGACATTGAAGCATTATCTCTATATGATTTTTATAACACTATAATTACTTATGAAATGAGAAGGGATAAAGCTATGAAAAAAAGTTGGTTAAGATATATATTTCATGTATTCCAATAAATAGTAGTAAAAAAATATACTTATTGAGTATAATTCTAATTTTGAAAATGATTTATATAAAAATCAAGATGATAATTTATCATTATTTTCTAAAAAAGTGAAGAGTGGTACAGGTAAATACAAAGGGAAACATCCCTTTAAATGTTTTGAATGTGGAGATGTTGGGTACTTTGAATATTATTATCCTCAATAGAAATAAGAATAATACAATGGTAAAGAGTAAAGAAGAACAAAAAGGTCATGGAGGAAATAGGGAGATAAAAAAATCATATTCAATATGGAAAGATTCAAAATTCATCAAATACCAAGGAAGAAGTTTCTTATCTAAAGATAATAAAGAAGAAGGAAATGATTCTAAATACAAAAATTATATTGAGTATATCATTTAGAATACTTTTATTAAAATAGAAAATGATGAATAATTAAGAATCAGTTGTTCCATTGAAGAAGAAACTCAACTTGAATTTTATTTTAAAGAATAATTGAGTGAATTTCAGAGAAAAATCAAAATACATTAAAATAAAAAAAGAAGTTAAAAGATGAATATTCCTCAAGAAGAAATCAATAATGTTTTAATTAATAATAAGGTTATGTAGGTAAAATAAATTGATGATATGAATAAATATCTTGAAGAATAAAAGAATATTAATGAGCATAAGGAAGGGAATATGAAGGAAAATGAATAATTGTTGAAACATGTTCAATTTTCTTAAAAAATTTGTACAAAGAAACACATGTTTCAAAAAATATCTCTAAAATTTCTGAAATCTCTCATTAGAAGAAATGTGAGAAGTTTCAACAAGATTTACCTTCAATATATGTGAAGAAATATGGAATTTTTTCTAAAAATAAGAATGATAGGAATGTGATGTATGTCACCAAGAACAACAAAGTTGGGAATTCAAAAGTTTCAAAATACCCTGAGTCTGAATTTTTTCCAAAACAATATACACCCAAAAATACTTCTATTACCTATTATTTTAGAAAGTATATAGATAGAAAAAAGATTATGATTGATAAGAATTAGGTTTTTGGGTTAGATAATAATGATAATATGATTGTTGAGAAACATATTTACAATTCTGGTCAATATAGATATTTCAAAGGTAAATAATTTTCTATGGATACTTCTAGTATTCTGGTTTATTCAAAAATATGGGAAATATTTGTTGTATCAACAAATTTTTTATAATACTCAATTCATTATGAAAGTAATATTTTGAGGGGGATATAATATCCTTAAGGAATGAAGTCATAGAATGTTTTTTTTGATAAAACATGAGAAGGTGGTATTAAAGATTGGAAATATGTTCCAACTATTGAAAAATGTTTGTGAAAGATTTGAGATATCTTGAAACCTTTCAAAAGGATGTATTGTCTTCATATAGTCTATGAAAATTTTCTATCAATTCTCAAATGATAGAAGTGAATAAATAAAATAATAACAAAACACTCTTATTGCTGAAATTGATTTGAAATCATTAAAAGGAGAAGGACCATAGATTATTGATAGTGGGTGTTCCTCTCAAATAACAAGAGATTTGAGATTTTTTAATAATGTAAAATTTTCAAAGAAGGAACAGTTATGTTTGTTAATGATGAATCCTTAAAAATTAAATGTGTTAGCTCATCTATCATTGGAAAATAAAAATTTAAATCCAATAAATATTTATATTCTCATGGGATGAAACATACCTTTCTGAGTGTTTCAGAATTGTGTGAAAAATGAAATAAAATTACAACCCTGAAATATAGATTTTTTTATGAAAATTGAGAAGGATGGAAATATAGTTACAAGAGGAAAACAAACAAAAGAAAATTTATTTTAAGTTGGTGAAATCCAAAACTATTGTTACTTGGGCATAGTGGAATAGAATCAATTGCAGCATAAAAGACTGGGAAACATGTGTTAGAGAAACATGAGAAAGTAATCTAGAAGAAATAGAGTATGATATATTCCTGATTTTTCTAAAGAAATATACTATTGTTACACACTTTTTCATAAAGAAAATATTACCAATTAAGTGCATAATAATGTTGAGATTTGTTCAAAACAACACATAGAGCTTATTCATTCTAATATTTTTAGGACAATTATAAAACAATAAATATATAGAGATAAGTATTTGAATACTTTTATTGATGATTTTAATCACAGTAATTGTGGTATTTGTATGAAATATAAGTTATATTCACTAAAAATGTTTAAAAGTTTTTGGAAGGATGTTGATATATAATGTTAGTAATTTGTGAAGAAGTTGACAACTGACAATGATGGTGAATATAGAAATTATGAATCCCAAATTTATCTGGAAAAGAATAGAATTTAGAATGAGTATTATTACCCATAAACTCCTCTACCAAATAGTGTTTCTGAAAGATATAATTTATGTATGGTGGAAATGGGGAGAAATATTTTAATTTAACATAGTCTTTCGCATTATAATTGGAGTCAAGACATGATTACTGTAATATATATTCAAAATGGACGTTTCTATAGTTCACGATATGATATGAATCCATATGAATTTTTTTATGGAAACAATACATTTTTATAAAATTTAAATATATTTAGGACTCCATTCATTATAAAGAAGAAACGCAGAAACTTATTAAAGTTTTAATAAGAAGTTAAGGATTGAATTTTTTTCTAGATATGCTCTAGAACGAAGAGGATATGGATGATTCAACAAAGAAATTGGAATAATTGTTGATTCTTTTTATGTGAAAGTTATTGAGAAGAGTAAGTAATAAAAACATAATCATGTAGATAAGGAACTTGATCATGATAAGGAAAAAAATATGATAAGGATTAATACAACTTTAATCCTACTACTGATGAAGAATCAATCTCATCTATTTCCATTTATGAGGAAGATGCTTGAAAATCACATCCCTGGATGAGGAAATAAGTGGAAGCTCGGAATATTCTTAAATATCCACATAAAAAAGCTTCAAAAATGAAGAAAAAATTTTATTAACCATACCTCATTATATTAAAAAGTTGAGCCGAATGATGTGGAAGAAGATTTTGAGTATCTAGAATCTGTACATGCCCTGAATGAAGAGATCGATCATATTGAAAAGAATAATATAATATGAGAACTTATTTTTATAATATAAAAAAATTATTGGTATAATGTGGGTTTTTTTAAACAATATGAATGAATGAGGTGAAGTTATAAGAAACAATGAAATATTGGTGTGCAAATGTTTCTCAAAAATTAAAGCTTTTGATTTTGATGAAACCTTTTCTCTGGTGGAACGATTAGAAACAATTAAAAATTTTCCTTCTACTACAGCAGAAAAAACGTACAAAATATTTCAAATGGATATTAAATCCACATTCTTGAATGGTTATCTTGATTAGGAATTTTACATTGAACAACCTTTTCCAATTGTAGTCAGAAAGATGAAAGTTATGTATGATGATTGAGAAAGGCCTTTCATGGGCTTAAATAACGTCCAAGGGATTTTTATTCCAAATTTGATACTTTCTTGTGGAATAGGATATTTAATGAAGGAAGAGTTGATAGAAATATTTAAATCAAATAAATTTAGGAGTGTTCCATCATAGTAGTTGTTCATGTTGATGACATTATCATTGCTGGGAATGATGAAAGATCATGGAAAATATTTTTTGAGGAAATGAAAAAGTTATTTGAGATGTATATGTGTGGGGAAATGAAATATATTCTTGGGTTAAAAATTATAAAAATTAAGGCATACATCTTTATTTTTCAAGAAAAATATGCTAAGGAACTTCCTATAATCTTCAGCATGGGAAACTCAAAACTTGTTTCCACACCGATTTTAGTGGGAAAGAAGTTGTCTAAAGATTGATAAGGTAAATAAGTTAATAAAATATAATTTTAAATGATTATTGGATATTTATTATATTTAACTACATCAATACCAGAAATTTTTTATGTTGTTTCTTTAGGTGTATTATTTCATAGTTCTAAAAAATAATCACATTTACTTACTGGAAAAGTATAGAGTATGGTAGCTCATAATGTATTGATTTGTTTGGGTATTCAGATATATATTAGGTTGTAAATATAGATGATCTAATATCATGATTTGGTAAAATATTATTTCTAGGAAAGAGTTTTGTTAGTTGACATACAATGAAATAGAATTTAGTAACTCATAGAAAATTTGAAGTTGAGTATGTTGTTGCTACTCAAGCCACTAACCAAATCATATGGATGAAAAGTCAATTATAAGACTTAATTATCTAAGTGAAGTTACCCTTGATCATGGGGTGTGATAACAAAGTGAAATAATTGTAACAAGTTATCTGGTTAAACATTTTCATTCAAAACATATTGATATCAAATATCATTTCATCGAAGAGAATTTTGAGAAGAATGAATTGAAACTATTGTATGTTCTTACATCGGAATAAGTTACTGACATTTTCACAAAACCATTACCGAATGAATAATCTTCTAAATTGAGGTTTAACGTGGGTATCCAACCTATTTACCACCAAGGTAGAGGTATTTTTTTGATCCCCTATCTCATCTTGAATTTGGATAGTTTTGTCAACGGGATAATTATTTCATAAATCTATCCATTTGAGAGCATTAAAAAATTGGGAGTTGTGGGTAAGCTTTGAATCCAACATTGTATGTGGGTGAACAATTCCAACTATTTTTTGAGTGTTCATAAGAAACATGATTTTTTTTATTCTAGGAAATAATTAAACTAAGGATGAAAATTTGAGCATAGAAGTTGAGGAAGAAGAAGAAAGCTGAGGATGTTTTCATAATCACTAATTTTGGACTATATGGTTTTTCTTTCAATGATTATTATTTACTATGAAAGGGGGGGTTGTGTGTAAGTTGTGAATAAAATATTTTATTTGTGTAAAATATTATAACTATTGGTTCAAGTGGTTAAAAGAAAAAAAACTATTCCAATAATTAAGTAAAATGAGGAATAAAATATGAGTATAGAGGCTGAGGAGGAAGAAAGATGATGATTGATTTCATAATCACTACTTTAGGATAGAATAGTTTTTATGTAAATGATTCTTCTTTCCTAAAATGAGTTTGCTCACCTAGGCTTATAATTTTTGATATGTAATCCATTTTATAATGATTCAATGTTTAGTTATTTATAAAATTTGGTTGATAACAAAATACAAAGGGGGGTATTATTAGGACCAATATGATGAGGGTGATAAAATTCATGTATTGTCTTCTGTTTTCAAAATTGTTTTAGGATAAAAGGATGTTTATGATTAAAATTAATCACCTCACTTTTTATTTGGTAAATATCGGACTAACCATCATATTCAAGGAATTTGACTCGCATTTCTTGAAATGGATGACCATAATGAGAACGAATCTGAGTTTGTATGAATATGATTTAAATGTTGTTATTCTTTGCTGATCATTGAGTTCTCAAAAATCTATCTTTTTTAAAACATTCATGAAAGCTTGATGTGGGAAAGGGAAAATTAAATAGAGAATGCAATCGTATTCAAATTAATTATATCTGGATAGAACGGTGGAGAAAAGGGTGATAGATATCGTATTTAAAGAAATTATATTATGAACAATCATATTAAGGATGAGTAGAGACGAAATATGTTATTATAAGAATAGATAGGTATAATAATTTCCATTGTAAGTAGGATGGTGATAAATCTGAAATTCAACATATTCAAATTCATAAAAGAGGTCATTATACAATATGATGATTGTAAAATAAAATGTTGGTGAAGATTAAGTTTTCCAGCCTCAATGTAATCGAAACAAGTTTTCCAGATGATTATTTTTTTTGCTGAGAGGGTTGATCATGATGAAGAAAAGAAATAAGTTTTTGATTTCAATGTTGTTAATGATGATCCATCTTATTCAGTGTATCATCATATTCATTAAAGTTAGAATTGTTCTCATCAGGAAATATGGTTATGGAATTGAAACTGTTGAAGCTGATTCAAAATGTAATGAATGACACTGATCAACAATGTAGTCAACCATTTATCAAGAGTGACTTAATTCATAATGAGATGGATCATAATAATATTTGGAAATATACATTAGTTTGGAAATAGTATTAAGGATATGGTTGAGTGTCTTATTAAATAAGAAGCTTGAAATTTTATGGGTGGGAAGATTTTTGGAAAAATTTTGAAACCAAAGGTACTGGTTTTTAGAGAAACCAAAATCCAAAAGATAAAAATATTTGGATAGTGAATCTGATCGGTATTATATTTGGAAGAGAAATAATAACACTGACTTGTTTTTAAATTTTTGTATCAAGTGGGTCAAGAACCATTGTATCATATTTGATACCAATTCATCTTGCTGATCATAATGAAAAAATAAGAATAAGAAGATTGTATTTTATCTGGTATAGATAAACCTAATTATATCCAGCAGTCAAATTGAAGTATTATAATAGATTTTTGTGAATCTATATATTTCTTTAATATATATATATATATATGGTATGGATTATCGTAATAAAGAAATAAAACTGAGAAAATTGGAATTGGACTGGTTTTTGTTAAGAAATCATAAAGAAGATATGCAGTTTATAAATGATTTAAGAAAGAGAGATAATAAATGATAAAAATTGAGAAGTGTGAACAAAGACAACATGCACCTAGAATTCCTGGAATCTAGAAAATTTGGGTAATTTCATTGAGTTGGAAATAGTTTCATATTCCCACCAAAACTAGTTTTGGGTCACCAATAAAATTTGAAATGTACATCATACTTTTTTATGGTAGAACTATTCATGTGAAAGAGGAGAGAAGGAGGAGCGTTGGAAAATTTTATAGTGAGAGTAAGATGTGTTTGTATTGAATTTTTTTGAATAATTTTCATCAGAAGGGAGTGAAAGGTGAAAAGACAAGATCACAACAAATTCAACTGATCATCATATTCAATGGATCATTGTATTCAGCTAACTATCATATTTAGCTTGTCATTTTTTTAGCATGTCTGTGTATCAGCCTAGATAATTAGGCTTGGACTATAGTATTGGTTTTCAAGTCTAAGGAATATGGTTTTTAGAATTTTCTCGACCATATTCATATTGATATATATTTTTTATATTGGGTAATCAGACTTAGAAGACATGATTTGGTAAATTGAACTGCGAAATCAAAATGATTTTCATTTCAAAGTCCTCGAAATTCATACCTTCTTCTGGGTAAGAATGTGAAGAATTAGTTTTTAAAGAATACATTTTTGGATGTTAAAAAGAAATTAGAGTTAAATTTTCTTGTTACAAAATCATTTGTTACATAATTCGTGCTAGAAGGAGAAAACATACTATTGGATAGTTTACATTGTTCTACATGAGAGAAAGTGGATATTTGACTCATTTTATTCCAAAAAAATGAGTGTTCTTTAGTAGACATTGTGATATTATATTTTTTCCAAACCATACAAAGGACATATAAATTCTTATTGAACAGTGGACCTTATAAATACTTATATTCATGTGGATGTGTGTTTGATTTTTTTTTCAGTCGGGAATGAAAAATTTAATAGGAGGTGAAGGTTGTTTCATTTTCATAGAAACATAAAAGAAAAAATTTTCATGGATTCACCCCCTCCCCCTATCAGTGATAAAATTATCCTGAATGGGAAATTACAGAAGCATCAACATCTAGCTCGACGTCATCAACATATATCATGTGTGAAGGGTTAGAATGATATAATCAATGTTTTGATACTTGAAACACATCATGCATGGTGTTATAGAATTGGGAAAGGTACAAATGGTTTTCCAATTTACTGACCCTCGCAACTATCTTTAATGGCCCAACAAACCTTTGCACTAAATTCCCTTTATTTTTTATACAAAATTTCCCCATCCTAGGAGACACTTAAAGGAAAACTCAATGTCCAACATCAAACTAAATTTTTCAACTAGGATGGTTAGCATATTATTTCTATCATCTCTATGTAGTCACGAACTTATTTCTGACCAACTCAACAAGCTCAATCTCTTCAGTATGAGACATGTCCCAAAAAGATCTCACTTACCTAAAACTAACTAGAAAATAGTTGAACAACATGATCTTCCATACTAGGCCTCAAAATGAGCCATTTCGATTTATTCCAACAATATTTAATTATAAGATAACTATATGAGTTCTAAATGTTTCTCCCATGAACCACCTAAATCCAAAACATAGAATAATAACATATCCTACAAAATTTGAATAGTCTGTATAGATTTTCCATTAGTAAAAGAATGCTAGGATGTACTTATAAGAACATGAAATCCCTACTAATTTTTTATACTGTTAAAAAAATAATAATTGATTTGAGGACCTTCTTCAAAAACAATTCGACTTAGAACACCATGCAACGACACAATCTCACACACATAAAAACTACCCAGATCATCAATGATGATGGTATCCATAATAAGAATTAAGTGGGATACCTTAATAAATAGATGAAAAATTACTAATAAAACACCACTCTGGTGTGTTTTCCCTAGTAATATTATCACAAAATCCATAGTAACTTTATCCACTTTCACTCCATTAATGTAAGAGGTTGTGACAACCTAGTATGCATTTGATTTTTTTCCTTCACCTGCTAATAAGTAGAACTTTATACCACGATGTCTATTATCCCCTTATTTATTTTTGGACAATAGTTCTTTCTAGGGAGATAACAATTTTTATTTTCCTAACTAGGATGTATTTACCATCAGGAAGCATGAAACCCTCTCATTAGGTCCTCACAAAAACTTATAGTAACCCATACCAAACTAAAAAAGAGATGAACACCACTACCTCCCAAAGACCATCCAGGTAATGGATCCCCACCATAAATGTTTCCCCTTAGGGAAAATACCTCAGGACTGGATAATTTTTCCCTCTTGATCCAATCAAGAATATCTGATATAATATATGTCAAAATGAGATACAATTATCCCAAACAGTCATGAATATCAAGATTACTATATGAAAGGAGTGACATCTACCACCACTTATCACAATATTCCCAAACTATCTCTATCTATGTCTTTTGGATTAACGTATCAGTAATGAAATTTCCCTTTTAGGGTGTGTAATCCAGTTCAAAGCTGAAAGACTATAGATACTCATCCCACCTCATCTACCGAAGGGTTAGTTATCACTGATAAAATATTTACATAAGGCTCTTATAGTTTATTTACCAAACACCTTGCATCCATAAGATTGAGCCTATATCATCTTTGTGTTTGTACCACTGCATCGAACTCTAAATCATGAGTATGATAATTCCACTCATGTGGTCTCAATTTTTTGGAGCCACAAGTGACCACATGGTCCTCCTACATCAGAACTACTCTAAGAATGACTTTAGATACATTTCAATATATAGTATAATCCTTACCAGGATCAAGTAAGGTGAGTATTGTTGATGAGTTAATCCTTCTCTTAAAATCTTGGAATTCACTCTCAAATGAATATGACCTAACAAACATCATACCTTTATCAGTGAGTGGATATATCAGTGATTCATGTTGGGATAAGACATGGATAAAGTGATGGTAATACAAACCAAGACCAAGAATACTCTAAATCAAGAATACATTATTAGGTTTATCCAGAGATAAAATAGCTCAAACCATATCTAGGTCCACTAAAACACTATCCTCTGAGATAACATGGTCAAACAATTACATGCAATCAATCTAGAAACTACATTTGGAAATCTTGGAAAAAAACAATGCTCCCTCAGTGTACTCATGATGATGGAAAGATATTGGGAATGATTGTCTATATATTGGTAGTAAACTATGATTTTGTCAACAAAAACTGTAACACCCCAAGATTCTATGGTACGTTTCCTTTGAATAATGTAATAGATTGCATTATATGCGACTTCAAGATTCTAACACACCACGACCAATCAAACTAGTCGTTATGAATAGTAATATCCACTTTTTGAAATTTTATCTTTCAAAATGGACTTCATTTTTGGATTCGGAATATCAAAATTAGCTTAGGAGTAATTTTTGGTATTTTTCTAAAAACTATCAATTTCTGATTAATAGTGAAAAACATTGAGTTATAGTTTAAAACTGAATTTTTATTTAAATAATTATTTATATAATTTCAATTTATTTTAGGTCAAAAAAGATACTTAATAACTATATAATTTCAATGTAATTCATTGGATTCATCTTATAATAATTTTAGATATATAAAAATTTTATTGAACTTTTCACCGTTTTTTACCCACCTCCTAAGAGAATTTGAAAATTCACATAAAACATAATTTTACTGCTTCTGTGAGTGGAATTTCAAAAAGCTGAGAGACATAGTTGATATCAGTAAGTAAAATGTGGTTCAATAAGATGAAAATAATTTTTGGTGAATAGTAACTTTTTACTTTTATTTACCACGTTTAAAAGTAAATATGGTAATTAAGGTTAAAAATGATATTATTACTACCCTAAAACATGTCCTTATTCTATTGGATAAGTATAATTCGACCAAAAACAACATTAGGGATAAAATATGATCCTCTTTGGTCCACTTGGATTAGATTAGGAAATTTATTATTATTTAATTCAAATAAGAGTTAAAAGAGTTAAAATCCAAGTTTAAAAACTAAAAAAAAATTAATACAGGGTTACATATAAGATAAATTAGACTATAAATATTCATTAGAAAGTTAAAAATATTTCCTACATTGTGTTATTTTATGTATATTTTTTAGACTTTAAATAATTTAATTTATTTATGACACAATGATGAGGCAGTAATTACCTCATTAATGAAATATTAAAATAATTGATATTATACATATCCAAATAAATGTAATTTGAGACTTTTTATGAATTCCACTAAATTATTAACACCTGAAACGACAATAATACTAAAATATTATTAACAAAACAATATTACAAGATCATATATGATATCATATTGATGTATATGATTCTTGAATAATTTAATTAAAATTATTTCACAATTATACAGTAGGTTAACCTACCATCGACCAAGGAAAAGTACAAATTAAGGGGTTTCTTATCTCACTTTTATCCATCCAACATCAAATATTTTATTATTGAGACAAAAAACGTCAACAAGGTTCAATGGGGTCTAAAATAATGGAGGCCCAAAGCATCTCCTCTAATCAGTCTAACCCCCTTCGGCTTGAAAATGTCAGTATTAGTGAAAATAGGTAGCCCCGATTCCTCCATGGAAGCAAGGTAATCCAAAACCTTATTCCCTTCTCTCCATGTTTGAGCCACCTAAGTGATGTTGTTCAATAGTTTTTTGCATTCTCTGACCGAATAAGAAATAGGCCAAGGGGTGAATTGTCTTCCATGCAAAGTGTCATGGAGGATCAAAGAGTCAGTTTCCACTTGGTATAACTCCATGTTTTCCTGCCTGCATATGGATAGGCCTGTCAGTATGGCACTTGCCTCAGCTTGAAGGGGATCATTGGTGCCATAATTTTCTGCAAAGTCCAGCATGACATTCCCCTGGGTGTCCCGGACAACGCCCCCACCTCTCATTCTGCCCAGAATACACGACCCATCAATATTAAGCTTATAGCCCTCTTGCGATGGGTGCCACCGAACCCACTGGACCTCTGGTTTGTTTAAGAAGACACGGTTTGGCAGAATTTGTGCTTTGAGCAGGTTCTGTAAGGGAGCAGCACTGGTGTCTTCAAAGAGGGCGGACATGTCGGATATCAGGTTCTTCATACGTACTATAATATTCCTTGAAGTAGGGTTGATCCCCTCATACATGGCCTAGTTCCTTGCCTGTCACAAGCACCAGCAAGCACCACTAAGTATGATGGCCCTTCCCATTCATTCATGACCTGCCTCTGAAGTCCCATTTAACCACCCATCCAGAAAAGAAACTCCATCATGCGCATTTCCACGGGACAACACAAGGCCCCCATAGAAGGACCATACATCACGAGCAAATTCTACTTCAAAGAAGAGATGGCTCGTACTTTCCTCCCATGGTGATCTACAACAATGACATCGAGAAATAATTGTAATACCGAGCTTACTGATGGTATCATATGTTGCCACTGTCTGCCTCCTAATTCTCCATGTGAGAAAATTGTACTTGGAGGGGATCCTGGTGCACCAAGCCATGTCATACTAGTTACTGTGTTGATAATGCTCCGACTGAAGCCTCTAGAAATCCCTGATGGTAAATTACCTTGATGATGAAGCCGTGAATATACATTTTTCGAGCTATTTTCAAATGACAATTTAGTCGCAGATATTTTTCTGCTCCTCATTCAGAACAGCCTTACAGAACTTCAGAAAAAGGACTGCTTCCCTAAAGGATATCAAGGGGGCAGGGCATCTGGGAAAACCTATGATTGAACCATCCTAGTTTGGGATTTTACCTTCCCCCATGATCCAGCGCAAATGTGGTTGGAGGACAGGGATGATCTGCTGAATCTTGGCGCATAAGGGGGAAATATGTCCTCCATTGTCTTCCAGATTGTGTACCCTTATGTGGGACATTTCTTTCCCCCATAGCATACATCCTTCAATGATTTCCCATGCGATTCTTGCATACATGCATTGAATGGTGCTGCTGAGGCTCCTCACATTAATCCCCCCATCATGGATTGGTCGTGCCATCTTCTCCCATGCTACCCAATGCCTTTTACCTTCAGCTCTGGAGTCCCATAAAAAACTATAAAGAATCATGTCCACATTTTTAATGACACCCTTCGGTATGTTGGTAGATTCCATAGCATGGATGGGTATGGCCGCAAGAACACTATTGACAGAGGAAATCCCGCCACTGAAAGAGAGATACTGGTCCTTCTAGTTGAGTACCCTGCCCGATATTCTGCTCACTATTTGATCAAAGTTGCGACCATGAAGTCTCCCTGAAGATATAGGTGTGCCCAGGTACTCTAGCGGGAAAGAGCCCTTCTGCATATTCAGTGTAGTACACAACCATGAGACCCAATGGGGAGCACACTTTCTGGAGATAAAAATATTTCTCTTAGAATAGTTGATAATTTGGCCGCTCCATGCACAGTAGTCTTCCAAAATACTATTGATACCATTCACTGATTTCCTTCCACCATTGAGAAATATAATGGTGTCGTCTGCAAACATAAAATGGAAAAATATAAGTAGGTTAGCTTTCCTCTTGAAAGGAAGGATATCATCGTTAGACACACCTTTTATAATGAGTCAGCTAAGAGTGTCATGCACTAGTATGAACAGGCTGAGGGAGATGGGGTCTCCTTGCCGCAATCATCGAGTCACCTTGAAGAATCCATAGGTCTTTCCTAGAAAGGATACTTCCATCCACGGGGAGCTGAAACATCTGAAAAGGATATCAATGGCCTTATGAGATAATCCCATAGGCTTCAGCACTCTGTTGATGAAACTCCATTCGATCCTGTCATATGCCTTCCTCATATCGAGTTTAATCGCCACATTAGATCCATGCACCTTGATATTGATGTCTCTCACCACTTCTTGCGTCAAGGCTATCGCCCCTTGGATGGTCCTGCCCTTCACAAACCCGTGTTGTTCCATGGATAGCCAACTTGTGGGATGCACCGACATTATTGTGTTAATAATACTTGCTAGGAACTTATAAGGAAAATTACACATGCTTACAGGTCTGTATTACGCAAGGGATGAGGGGTTCTTTCTTTTTGGAATGAGTACCATGGTAGTGGTCAAGGCTACCCGTGGGAGGTACCCTCTGTGGAAAAAATCGTGGATCGCTACAATAACATCTCCTTTAACAATATCCCAAGCATCCTGGAAAAACACACCTGGGATGTTGTCAGGGCTTAGTGAACTCTCTGGGTTGAGGTTCTTCATGGCTTTCTGGATTTCTTCTTCCTCTGGTATCTTCTCCAACCATTCATTGTCCCTTTGAGAGACCAATGATGTTATAGTTCCCCAGATCTCTACATTGCCTGAGGGAAATCCATTGGCCATCCATGAGTTGGGTCCTACCAGTAGATCCTGAAAGAACGTCAAATCCATGTCGCCGGATACATCTTTCTCATTCATAAACATACCATCCTCAAGCTTGATGTTGGGAGTGATGTACTGCCTTTTTTCTCTGATACAAACATGGAAGAAAGCAGAATTCTTATCACTCTCCTTCAGCCATTTAATCATGGATCGTTCTCGAGCCATCCTCTCATGTTTTAGTATCACTTCAACCCAGATTTCCTTCTTCTCCATGAGTTCCTCATAGATCAAATCATTCCACTCTCCCTCCAGACATAGCTCCATGCTCTCAATATTCTGTTTAATGGACTCCATATCCTGATCACTTGTAGGAATGCATTTGTACCATTCTTGGAGACTATGCTTCAATCTCCGTAACTTGTAGTGGATGGCTACCCATGTATGACCTTGGGTCGGCTCCCCCGATGAGTCACTAACAATCCGTTGGTATTCCGTGTATTTGGTCCTGAAATGATAGAATATGAATTTATCTTGGACAACCCTCTGTGGGGACAACAGAACCATCAATGGGGAATGATCAGATATACCCCGAGAAATATGTTCAACCCTGGAATTAATAAAACTCGATATCACGTTTTTGTTCGCTAGGCATCGATCAATCCATCTCCAGCATCCATGTCTTCCCTTATGGTTATTACACCATATGATGTTGCCCCTAGAGTATCCCATATCTGTAAGGCCTGCATCATCCTTGAATTGGAAAAACTCCAACTGGCATGCCGGGGGAAAGGCCCTCTTCCCTTCTTCTCCAAAGGTTGTGATATGATATTGAAGTACCCGCCTACAAGCCACGGGAGGTCTCCTGGATCAAAATAACTTAGGTCTTACCATAAATGTACTCTACTGTTAGCTTCACAACTACCATACACAAAATATACATATAAGTTTTCACCATCTTTTGTTACTTTCGTGGTGATTCATTGGTCCCCCGCTTACACAAGGTCCACCTTTATCTCCTTTTTCTAGAAAACCCAAATATGTTTGTTAATCAGATCCGCTTGCATGGACCCATGCATTTGAAGTCAGCGGCAGAATTCATTGAGCCACATCGTGTTCTGCTTATGTTCAAGGACTTATCCAATAAGATCCTTGTTCTTCTTAATCTTAGAAACAAGGAAGTCTATCTTCACCCAAGCCCCTAGGCCCCAGGAGTTCCATATTATTATAGGTAACATTTAGGCTTGGTTGGACCCGGCTTTGGCCCCAGGCTCCTTGCTCTCTTTTCCATGGGAAAAAGTGCTCTACCTAAGCTGCCTTTATCCCAAACGAGTGAAAATTTCAGTGCTCGATACTAGGGGAGTAGATACTAGGGAGGGTGAAAGGGTAGTTGATTTGAAGGTTTCACCTGTCACCAACTTGGAAGGGGATTTGGTTACAGAGGCTTGCTTCTCACTCAGAGGATCATAGGACTTGGGACTTCCACTTTCTTCTGGTAAGGTACCAAGGTTTGCGGTCATATCCTGGAGGATGTTGATTCCATCTATACCCTTGTTCACCTTCACCTTTTCTTCCAGACTGAGGGGAAAAATCAAAGGAGGCAGCGTTTCCCCGAGCACTAGATGAAGAGGAGGGAGCCTTAGTATTACCTTCAGGCACCCCCTACCCCCCCCCCCCCCCGCATGAAATAGTAGGGGGTACAAAGACTCATCCCACGGGTTAGAGTACCTTAGAGAAGGGGCCTCTGGGTAGTAAGGTACTATCTGCCTACACTGATTTTCCACTTGTTCTAGGGTAGACCCAATGACAGAGGGGGGGCGGGGAAACTGCGCTGGAACCGTTGTCCTGGGATCGGACCTTGGAAGGGCAGGCTCCTTACCTTTTTCCGGTTGCGCAAAAGAGGCCTCTCTAGAGGCCATCCCTTTTGTATGAACACAGCTGACGAATCTACGATGCCATCATTCCTACAATGAATGACCGTGGAAGATACATGAGGGGTAGTACATGGGTAAGACCGGGAAGATGACATCTTTAATCCACACCACCTAATTATGAACCTTCAGGGATATATGATCCAGGGGAGGGGAGGATATGTCTATCTCCACACATATATGAGAAGTAGATGGATCCTCACCTCTAGAGGTGCGGTTTTCTGTGCAGAGAAATCCTCTAAGAGAGTCTCTAATGACCTTCAGTATAGCTTCATTCTGAAAAGGTAGTGGCACACCCGGAAGACTAACCCAAACTATCATTAAGGGGCTCTCTTTCCCTCTATGGGCATCCATAGACCATCTAGCTAGATTGAACCACCACTGCCTGAAGGAACTAGGGACTTTGCACCAAGTGTGGAGGAAATATTCCTCAGACGCCATAACCAAGAAAAAAAGTGTTCTGATGCAACAAGGAGATCTTTGGTGGAGAGATCGTCCCCCATGAATCCACAAACCTTATAAAAAGAACTAGAGGCAGTTTCGCTGAACCGAAATGAGCCACCAAGGTCAACCTAAGACAATCCTCCACCTCCTCAAACGCCTTCATGGACACATCCATCAAAACACAAGATCCCTCGCGCGATGTCGTCAAAACGACCAGACGAACCTCCGAGAGGCAAGCCTGTCTCTGTCCCGATCCTCTAGTCGCCTCACTGAAGGGTAGATCCGTCCGGTATCTATGAGAGATAAAAAACCGGGCCTTGTTGGGGAGGCGCCGCAAGGGATTCCAGAGCTAGATCCCCAGAAATAGGAAGGGTAGGGAACGATGAGGGGGGAGCCAGACTACCACTATTTCCTTTTGTGTAGTGTATGTACTGACCAATTATTGTATTCTTTGTGTAATGTACTTTAATTTATGAGTAATTACATCTTCATTTTATTATCCATCATTCATGGGATGTATGTTTTGTAAGTTACCGAATTGGTAAGGAAATTTGAAATTTCAATTTCCACTCATTCAACATTATGCATACTTCATTGATTATTTTACTCCATGATTATGTGTGGAATCAATATTTTTTATTTGTGTAGTAATTTCTACTCCCCTTTCTGTTGATATAATTTTGATACACATAATCACACCTCTGATAAATTCTTAATTCATCGATATGAACTTGATCAGAGTAATTTTTACTCAATCTCCATTTATTGAGTGAAACATCCAATTCATTGGTGTTGTTTTTACAAGAATATTTGTGAATGTAATCTGATTGATTTACACTTAATATCCAATAATATTTACTGTATTTATATTTTTCACACATAATTATTTCATTGATTTATCTTTAACCTAATTATATGGTCTTTTTAAGAGATTTCATCTCAATTTACATTCCATTGAGACTTCTTTGTTGTTATACACCGATTCACTTTTATAAGGTGTATATAATATACTTTGACATATCATATCACAAATCCCTTTATTCCCATGATATTATAAATTTTGGATTACCTAAATTATTTTTATTTAAGTGTCTCTCTTTTGGTTAGGAAATCTAACTAAAATATCATTTTAAAATGTTTTAAAGATTTATTATTCTAAATATTTCTCATTAATTTTCATGTTCTAAAAATGGTTTTAAGGATTTATTTATATGGACAGTAAAGTTTTAAAATTAAAATTATTTTTAAAAGTATCAAAGTGGTATGAGACACTTTAATTCAAAAATCTATTTTAAACGGCTTCTTAATAAATAGTGAGACTTTTAAATATTTTCATGAAAAAGGAGGATATTTCCCTCAAAAAATTTTGATGATTATTTTCATCTATGTCAATATCATTCATTATTAAGGATGATCTAATATAATAAAATCTTCCATATTTTATTGAATGAGTTATGTTTGATTGTGGATGTGTTATTTTAATACCATTCATGTTTCATGGATAAAGTATTGACATTTTTTATGCTACTTTTAATACTAATGTTTATTTTATCTTTAAAACTTTTTATATGAGGAATGCATTGGACATAGTATGTGACAGGTGGAGACCACTATAGCTCCTTGATACATCGCTAGGTCTTGTGAGACAAACTAGTTTCTTGACACAAGGCCTTGAAAAAATCTTATTTGTAGTCTTCGCACAATGCCTTGACAATGTTGTTATAAAATTATACCATTATGCATTCCATCATTATGAAAGTGGATATTGATATTGCATGTGATTATTAGACTCGTATAATATCTATGTGAGTACGTAAATGGAATTATTTTGATTTATATCTTCCATATTATGCGGATATTTATGTTGAAAAGGCTTCTGTTTTAGTTATATACATTGCCTTAAATGTTTGTGCTAATTTATAAAAGTGTCGGCTATATTGTTATCCTTACTGAGCATCTGAGCTCACCCCATTCTCATGATTCATTTTCCTAGGATATAAAAAATCTTGTTATGAGTGACTTGTAGGAATAATCTAAGAAACTTGGATGTTTTTAATGGAATAATTTAGTGTTTTTTTTCTTTTCAAGTTGTAATGTTGACCTTATGAATGTATCTAGTATTTCCAAGGATACTAAACTAATCGGAATTTTGGGACATGATTTCCTTGTATCATGCCAATGTATTAAAATAATTCACCATCTCTTGGATTCTGGGTCGGGGAGTTACAGTTGGTATCAGTTGAAGTTTATTACAAACCTTAGAAACTAGATTTAGAGAAACTCTGATTAGAGCACATAGTGCTAAGATAGACTTTGAGTATTAGTATGTAAAAACGTCTTAAAATTTTGGTATTATAGAGATTTTGTGAGTTTTCCAAGAAATACATCCTTTTCTGGATAAAATCTGATTAGATCACATATCTCTAAGATAGACTCTGACGATTAGTATAGAATAACATCCTAAAATTTTGGTACTGTAGAGATTTTGTGAGTTTTCCAAGCAATACATCTATATCTGGATACGAGCAGGTAGAGGCGGATCTGGCACAGATGTACTTAAGGGTGAAACTTGAAAACACCGCTTTGATCTAGACTCGAACGGGAACTGGTGCATGAAAACGGGTCTTGTTACACTCTTGGTTATGACAATCCCAGGGGATTCTCTTAGGATAAGTTACATGTTCTTTAAAAACCAATTTGAAGGATTTTAATGTAAGATGAGAATAAATAACCTTGGTTAATACTAAGGTGTTTGTGATTGAAAATAAAGTGTGATGGTATTTTCTAAATACTTTTATGACTATTCTTACTCACACAATGTTTTCTGGTTTTATTTAATGGTTGTATTCCAAGGAATTCATAGTGACATTGAACATGATGTACAAGGTGGGAACAATGGGGGAAATGAGAAACAAAATGGAATGTTGATAGGAGTAAAAGATATTGTCTTCATGCCGAATCAGTTTTCCAAAAATATGATCAAAAAAATATATATTAACCAATACCTTGACTCAACAAAGAAGAGAAAGGCGGTGAATGATAAGAGCTCCAGCTGTAGATACCATAGAGAGAAGAAAGCTCAATTTCCATCATTCCAGAAATGTGGAAGGAGACACCCAGGAAAATGTCTCAATGGAAAAAATAAATGCTTTATGTGTGGGAAATAGGGACATAAAGTAAATAATTGCTGAGGAAAAATGAAGAGTACTATGGAAGAAAATAAAAATGATCCTAAGATTCCAATTATGGTTAATTGTCATAAATGTAAGGGACTTTGGCGTCACCCAAGTCAATGCCCTGTTCTATAGGATAACATCTTGGTCAAGGAAGAACCTATGTGGAAATAATTGGATGGGAAAATGTTTAAAGGTATTATTGGTCTTTGTTTTTTAGATTACTTTGGATGAATGTTATCTTATATGTGTAAGCCTGCAATTTATCATGTGAAAGGATATTCGAGGGAGATTTATCTTTTATTTAGTGGATATAGTTATAAATAACTACTTGGTTTTATATAATCCTTGAATTTGAGGCAATTAAAAATTATTATATTTTTTGGATGAAAATGCAAGGTATGAGATAAAATTTGAGGTTAAATTGTGTTATGGGTATTTTGAGGAATTTATCCCAATTTGGTAATGTTATAAAATATAGTTTTTGAAAAAGGGAAACACACAGACCGTGTGACAACCCGTCGCGTCGGACAGAGTTGTGCGAATCGAACCCACAACTAGAGTTTGAGTGGGATTTATCACTTACCACTGGACTACGTGAATTCCCTGGTTAGTGAGACTAATTATTTTTAGTTAAATGATTTTATTGATCAATAATAAGTTGATTTGGGAACTTATGTATTATCAAATGAATACCCTTATTATAGAAAAATGATTTGGGGATTAAGTGATAAATGTTATTTTGGAATACATTCTCTCTATTGGGAACACTATATACCTATCAAAAATAGAATACTATAAGATTTCAATTGAAGTGTAATGGTGGATTTTTATCTATGTTTTTATTGTGGATTTATAGTGATTTGGGTTATTTATTGAAATTATTAACCTATAATAGAGAATATGTGATTAGTTTAATTAATTTTATGTATGTGACTTTATGAGTAGTCGATGTCATTTGGAGATACAATTTAATGTTTAAGACTATATAACCAAATTCTTCTAAGTTTTGGGTTTCAATATTAGTTTGGATTATATTGAAGGATTTTGAGGACAATTGTCTATTGAATGGTCTGCAATTTGACTTTGGGGTTTTGTTGGTTTAATTTTAGAAATTAAGATTAGTGTTTATTTATCTAAATGAATATTCTTTCGGGGGATCATCTGATCTTGTACTAATCGTTTTGGTTTTGATTAATCACTAAATACAATGTAAATATATAGTTTATCCTTTTTGAATCATGTGGTTCTCTATATGATCATTCTAGCTCTTCTGGTGTGGCCAAGTCATCTTGAATACTCATCATTTTAAAAAATTAGTTAGTAGTATAAATTTATTAAAAAATCTACTTAAAAAGTAAGTATATCTCTTTATGTTCTTGGTCAATCTCATAAATAAATTCCTCATCTTTATGAAATGTAACTTAAAAAAATGGTTTCTGTTCACTTTTCCTACTGGGAAACTAATGGTCGTTTGTCCCATCACAAGTTTGTGGTTTTTTTGTTGTTAACTTTCTCTTGATCATGTTTTATATCCCTCTCCATTAGAACTCGACACTTAGTTTATCTTCCATATCCATGTTTTCTTACATGGAATCCTAGTATGGGTTATCTCATGAGACCTTTGTACTTCTCTTTATTTTTTTTAAAGTGATAGTTTTATTAACTCCTTTTCCAATGTTGGACATTCAATTCTGTTCCTAAGCCCAATTTTAAAAATTGCAAGGATTAAATTTCCAAAAGGGTAGAAGAATATAACACACCAACCTTCCACAATATGTTTCTTTAAATAATTTAATAGCTTGCATTGTACGCAACATCAAGATTCTAACACACCGCGACCAATCAAACTAGTCGTTATGAATATTAATACCCACTTTTTGAAATTTTATAAATTTTATCATTCAAAATGGACTTCATTTTCTGATTTAGAATATCGAAATTATCTTAGGGTGAATTTTTTGTATTTTTCTGAAAACGTTCAATTTTTTATTAATAGTGAAAAACACTGAGTTATAGTTTAAAATAGAATTTTTATTTAAATAATTATTTATTTTATTTCAATTTATTTTATTTTAAATTAGATACATAATACCTATATAAGTTCAATGTAATTCATTGGAGTCATTTTATAATAATTTTAGATATATAAAAATTTTATTGAACTTTTCACCGTCTTTTACCCACCTCCTATGAGAAATTGCAAATTCACATGCAACTTAATTTTACTGCTTTTATGGGTGGAATTTTCAAAAATCAGAGACACACTATTCATATCAGTAAGTAAAATGTGGATCAATAAGATGAAAATAATTATTGGTGAATAGTAACTTTTTACTTTTATTTACCACGGTTGAAAGTAAATATGATAATTAAGGGTAAAAATGATATTATTATTACCCTAACACATGTCCTTATTCTATTTTATAAGTATAATTCGACCAAAAACAACCTTAGGAATATAATATGAACCTATTTGGTCTACATGGATTAGATTAGGACATTTATTATTATTTAATTCAAAGAAGAGTTAAAATAGATAAAATCAATGTTTAATAACTAAAAAACTTAATATAGGGTTAAACATTAGATAAATTCAACTATAAATATTCATTATAAATATAAAATGATTTCCTACATTATGGTATTTTATTTTTATTTTTTAGACATTAAATAATTTAATTTATTTAAGACACATTGATGATGTAGTAATTAACAAATTAATGAAATATTAAAATAATTGATATTATAAATATCCAAATAAATGTAATTTTAGACTTTTTATGAATTAAACTAATTTTCTAGGTTAATATGACATATTAGGTTTGGTTATACGAATTTGTTTCAAAGTAATAATGTTTTTATGAATTAAAAAAAAACAAAATACGAAATAGTTTTAAAATTGACATAAAAGAGTTTTTAAAAGAAATATTATATTATTAATTGATATTGTATATCTAAAAATCAAATAATCTCCCAATATACTTATATAATGATAGGTGTATCATTAATGAACAACTTGGGATTATCTTGGATGTATATAGTAATTTTATTAAACATATTATATAAACATACAAAGAGACATGGTAAGTGTCAAACTATTTAACTAAGAGTTAAATCTAAAAGATAAGGTTAATATAGTGACCCAAACCTATCTAAAACCTATTTTTGAGTGATTTTAGAACCTTATACACCTTATACTTTAAATAATTCACTTTGGAGCCATTAAAAACTGCTTATTATTTTATTATAAAATAGTATTTCTTGTTTTTTCTACGGTTCCCCTAACCCCTCTTATAAAAGGGCACTCACCCTTCTCTCAAATTCACACCTTAAAATCCTTTTGTATCAGACAAACGCTGCTCAAATACCCTCTAAAATTTCCTAACTTCATCCTAGTGTCCTTAATTTAGTCATAAAGTCAACCGAAGGAGCCCTTTTGATCAAATAAAAAGAAAGAACCCGAAGAAGAGGTAAATATTTCATCACTTCTTTCATGTTTCTTTCTTCTTCCACTTCCTCTTTCTTTATTGTTTCCATTCTAAAATAATAACTCCAATATCTTATATACACTCTGATATTATTATAATTATATTAAAACACTATTTATTATTCTATCCATCCTTTGAATGACATGTAACCATATGTGTGTACGTACGGATTACCGTCTCTATGTTGTGGTGTAATTATTATTCAATACATTATTATTTGGATGAGTATAATAATGATGTTTAATTGATTTAAATAATAAATAAAACATGATAATGATTCTATATATATTATATACCATCCAATTATTTATTATTTTAATATCAAAAAAATGATATTGTCCCTCGTGCGTACGTACGGATTACCGTCTCCACGAACGCGATGAGATTCATACCCCATTGTAATACATTCAAGACTAATTTTCATTAGATGATTAAAAATAATGTTTAAAGAATTAATATGATTCTAAATATTAATAAGAATCATCCTATTCCTAATAATCACTAATTATGAAACAAAGCATATAAAGGAAAACGAATTGGTTAACACCCGAAATGACGATAATACGAATATATTATTAACAAAGCAATATTAAAAAATAATATATGATATCATATTAATGTATATGATTATTTTATAATTTAATAACAATTATTTCACCATTATACAAGATATTTACCTACTATAAACCAAGGAAATGTACAATGTAAGGGCTTTCTTATCTCACTTTTAATTCCATGAGATTTCCGTTGTTCGCCACTTATTTATTAAATGGGGTGTATTGTGTGCTGTAATTTGATATATATATATATATATATATTATCATTATTCTCTTTATGCTAATGGTATTCTATTATTCAATTATTTTTTATTAGCTTTTAGTCATATGGCTCTACTTATTACAATAAAGTAAGGGGTTTCATGTCATTTCCTATTTACGTGAGATTCATGTCATACTTCCACTATTTCCTTTTGTGAGGTGTATGTACTGGCCAATGATTGTATTATTTGTGTAATGTACTTTAATTTATGATTAATTACATCTTCATTTTATGTTCTATCTTTCATGGGATGTATGTTTCATAAGTTACCAAATTGGTAAGGGAATTTCAATTTTCAATTTCCACTCATTCAAATTTATGCATACTTCATTGATTATTTTATCCATGATTATTTTTGGAATCACTATTTATTATCTGGGTAGTAATTTCCACTCCCCTTATAGTGGATATACTTTTGATACACATAATCACTCCTTTGATAAATTCTTAAGTCATCGATACGAACTTGATAAGAGTAATTTTAACTCAATTTCCATTTATTGTGTTAAACATCCAATTCATTGGTGTTGTTTTTACAAGAATATGTGTGAATGTACTCTGATTTATTTACACTGAAGATCCAATAATATTCACTGTATTTATATTTTTCGCACACAATTATGTCTATGATTTATCCTTAACCTAAGGATACGGTCTTTTTAAAAGATTTCATCTCAATCTACATTCTATTGAGACTTCTTTGTTGTTATACACCAATTCAATTTTATATGGTGTATATAATGTAGTTTGACACAGCATATCATGAATCACAATATTCCCATGATATTATAGTGTTTTTATTACCTAAATTATTTGTATTCAAGTGTCTCTCTTTTGGTTAGTAACTCTAACAAAAATATCATTTTAAATTTTTTTTAAGATTTATTATTCTAAATATTTCTCCTTAATGTCCATGTTCTAAAAATGGTTTTAAGGATTTATTTATATGGACATTAGTGTTTTAAAATTAAAATTCCTTTTACAAGTTTCAAAGTGGTTTGGGACACTTTTATTCAAAAATATATTTTAAACGGCTTCTTGATAAATAGTGAGACTCTTAAATGTTTTCCAGAAAAAGGGGGATATTTCTCTCAAAAAGTTTTTAATGATTATTTTCATCTATGTCAATATCATTCATTATTATCTATTTAGGATGATCTATTATAATAAAATATTCAATATTTTATTTAATTAGTTATGTTTGAATATGGATGTGTTATTTTTATACCACTCATGGTTTATGGATAAATTATTGCCATTTCGTATGCTAGTTTTAATACTAATTTTTATGTTATCTTTAAACCGTTTCATATGAGGAATTAATTGAACATATTAAGTGATGGGTGGAGCCTACTATAGCTCCTCGATGCCTCGGTAGGTCTCAGGAGTCAAACTAGTGTCTTGGCACAGGGCCTTGACAAAATCTTATTTGTAGTCTTCACACAAGGCCTTGACTATGTGGTTATGAAAGTCTGGCATTATGCATTACATCATTATAAAAGTGGATAGTGATATTGCATGTGATTATTTTACTAGTAGAATATCCACACTATTAAGTAAATGGAATTATTTTGATTTATATTTCTTATATTATGATGAATTTTAGTTTGAAAAGGCTTTTGTTTTAGTTCTTTACCTTGCCTTAAATGTTAATGCTTACTTATAAAATTTTCTGCTATATTGTTATCCTTACTGAGCATTTGAGCTCACCCCTTTCTATGATTTATTTTTCCCAGGATGTGGAGAAGTATACTATGACTGGCCATTAGGGATAGAATATGGGATCTCATTGTTGTCTATGGAAACAATTTTGTTGTATTTTTCCATTTTATGATGTAATGTAGACCTTATATATGTATCTAGTACTTCCAAGGCTACTAAACTAATTGGTCTTCCGAGACATGATCTTTTCGAATCATGCCAATGATACGTATTAATGAAACGACTCTGGGCTTCTAGGGTTAGGGCTTTAAAAAAACAACCACAAATTGATCCAAGAATGGTCGAATGATCTAATTAATAATGTTCATGAATATTACTAATGCATTGTACAAAAAGAACAACATTATTATGATCTCATGTAAGCCATACCTACTTCTAAAATCAATTCAGGGTATATCCGATGGTCTGACCCTTAACTGGTGGTACCTTGACCTTAATTAAATCATAATGAAAATCTTTAAATCTCTCAAATAATTAGCAATATCGTCAATACATATAATTGGATACCAATTCTTGATCATCAACTGGTTCAATATCTAACAATCCACACATAAATGCAATGTACCATCAGTATTCATGGTGAAAAGAACTAGATAAACCAACCTAGATTTACTAGTCTATATGAAACCCAAATAATCTAGATATTCCAACAGAAATTTCAACTCACAATTCTCTACTGGTTCCATCCTATAAGTCTTGATAGAAAATTGCTCATCTCCTAGAACTAACTTGATCATGAACTGAATTTCATGCTTAGTTGGTGATCTAAATAACTCTTTATGAAATATTTCCTAAAAATAATACACCATAGGATAAAAAATATCATGATATATTTCTCAATTTTTCATAATAATGCATGTAATCTAAATAATAAAAAAATCCAATCTATAATAAATCTGTCCTCCATGAAAATATTGAGGATCCCACTCACCCAAGTGAGTATAACTCCCCAAGTATAAACATAGAAAGACAAATATCCTACAATAATAGTTGATATGAACCTATTATAGAACTATCCAATCTATAAAAATAATCAAATCAAATTCTATCATTTACTATAAAAAAATTCCCTACAAAAATTGATAGAAAAAAATTTCAATGAAACACTCCTTGTCGTTCTTAATACCCTTTGACCGCACTCCCAACAGTGTTTCAATGGTCATAACCCCATCTATGATCTCAATATAAAAGCCAAGTATATTTTAAAAAGTAGATAGAAAGTATATAAATGCTCATATGTCAAAAAAATCCCATAATATGGTATATGATACATGAATCATACCTTTGACAGTTGGTAGTCATGCATCCAAACTGGTTGAAGCATACTGTATAGCATGTTGTTGGCTTCCCCTATACCATAGTCTCTAGTCTGACTATCCTATAACATTCCCACTGAGTGGTTATATCAGTATTGCATTGGACTACCACATCCCATTCCTCATCCTAAAATACCATTCTAAATCCATCTACCATTCTACTCGAATGTAGGTGGTCCCCTCCTTGACTCATGTGCCAATCCAAATCCCCCTCCACTTTTCTAATGTGAATATTTCCATCATATTTTTTGATGTTGAACCCAACTACCACAGACACGAAACTTCATTATAGGGTGATGACATTTCTAGAAATTGTGGACCAACATTCCACACTAAAATCACTACATTGAACTATGGTCCTAGGGTAGAAGTCCACTCCATTGACTTCCCTTCCCACTACTAATATTGTTGAAACTTCTATAGAGACACTTTATTCCAGCAAAATAACAGTTCTCAAATCACCCCAACGAAGTTTTCTAGACACCACATAGATCCTCTGTCAAATTCACTTACCTGATAAGAGCCCAATTCACCACATCTGCAAGGATTCAAATGTTAATTTTGTTCACTTACGATATGATCTTATAGAGAATCCTATCATAAAAACATCTCACGCTAATTATCTCATCGGTTTCTAAGGATGGAGAAAAATACTAAAGGTTAGTAATAAACCTTTGTTTTATCAATGGACGTCACTTCTTATTATTATTCCTTATAGTATAATCACAAAAGATTATATATATAACACAATACAAACTTTATTGAAGAATAATGAGTGAAATAAATCGTATCTTTAGAATTTAAGGAAAACATACTAATGAAATAGTAACTTGACCTTTATAATATTAATGTGACCCTTATGAATAAAAAACTGGCCAATGTAATAGTAACCTCACCAAAGAAGGTATAAATATTTTTCTTCTTCTTATAAGTGTTGATATGATATAATTATATTACATTATATGTAAATAAATATTTTAAAATGTATTAATTAATTGATGGTATTTTTTTAATTCATATATATTTAATCAAAATTTTATGATTAACTTAATAAATTAAAATAAAATTTATTTTCCTAAAACTTATTCATAAAATAATATATTGATTTATTATTATTATAAGGTATTTTTGTGATAACTTAATTATTATTTCAAAGTATTATAAAAATAGTTTTAATTTTAAAATTTATATTTTATAGGAAATTGTGATTTTAATTAAAACATAAATTTATCATATTTTAAAAATTATTTTTTAAAAATTGATTTCATTTTGGAATTATACATGTTGAAAAATAATTACATTTAATTATTGGGTTTTTTCTGAAATACTTGAATTTTTTGAACAGTAAAATACTACAATTATGCTATATATACATTATAAGTTAGATACACTATTCATTGAGTCTTGGATGATGTATAAACCATTGGTTCAAAAGAGAATTATCTCATTACTTTATATAGGCTCAATAATTATCACTACTTTTTTTCTTGGTGAAAATAATAAACTAATGAATTGAATATTGAGAAAACACTCATCTCCTCCACTTTAAATACCACACTCACCATCTATTCTCAAAATAATTCTCAATCCTTATGACTTATCCAAATTCTACTCAAGTCTCTTAAAAATCCCCTCCCCCACTTCCATGATCACTTGGTCTCATAAAAAAACTTATATAAGTAGTCTCTCTAGGAGAATAAATTCAAGAGATAAATTCTTCTTTCCAATTGTTTTATTTTCTTTTCAAGCTCTTTTATTTCCTTTTTATGTATTAAAATACTCTAATAAAAATGGTATTATTACCCCAATACCTTAAATATACTATAATTTTGTTATTCTATAGAATTAATTCATCAACATATTTCATTTCTCCTCCTTTTATAATAAAAATGAAACCAACATTTGAGATCTGTTAATTTATCACATTCAAGGATGACAGTTTTCAATTTCAATTATAATATTAAAGGATGATAATGAAACCATTTTAATGGTTTAAACAGATTATAATAAAGGTATTATAACTTAATTTATGTTGTGGAATAATTTTTTATATATCATATTAATATATAAAACAAAATGAGTTTGTTATGATATAGAAATTGCCAAATTAATCCAATCGATTAACATTAAATGTTTATCTAATAATTCCTCCTCACCCATTTAATAAAATGAATTGTATAAAAATTTTATCATCTATAATTTCATTAATATAATATAATTACACTTCTGGAAAACAATTCCCATTTTACAAGAACTTCCATTCACTTATTGAAGCGAATCTATCATGAAAACTAAGGAAATGAGCACTTAGGAAAGATGAAATTGAACACTACAACTCATAAAAATGGAATAAAAGAATATAATAAAGTGATATTAAATAAAATTCATATATAATAGCTTTTGAAATTATTATTTAATGAATCTAATTTTTTTATCCAATACATTAATATCATGTGAAGGAGACCTTCAGACTTAAGGTAAGGGATTCTACCCAAACCACCATTATTCCTTCGGGTTTCTCTTCCTCTCTTTTTACACAAATAAAATTCTCTTTTACTATTATTTAATACTTATAAATACTCTTTACAAGTTACAAAATCATGTATCAAGACCGTTTCATCCTCTTTATTTAGGGATATATATGTTTTAAAGTGTTCCTTTCTTGATGGTTTCTCAATAAGCTAGTTTTTTTAAGGGAACATCATGAATTCTTAACCATTTTCATGTGCACTCCAAAACCTATTTTTGGATACCATTATTATAATAAAACTTATAATTTTATTTTTAAAACCTTCATGGTGATCTTATTTTTTAATATAAAATATTATTCCTTTTTCCATTATAAACTATTTTCTTATTATCCTTAAATAGAACAAAAATATTTTATTTCTATAGTTTTATAAATACTGTTTTTTCATGTTATCAATTTAGTTTGACATAACCTATCATTATATATTCATATTATCCCTTATGAATGTCTATTTATTATTTAATTCCTTTCTTTCATGGAAATTTTTATGTTACACCCATTTATTAGGCTTTGTGACACGATTAAGACACCTGATTCTTTCCACGGGTAAACATTATGTTTATGTTTGATTCCTTCCTTATAATAATTTATGTGGAAAAACATATTTGTGAAAAATTTAGGATGGGATCAACTGGATAGTGCCTTAATTAATTGGGTAAACATTGGTTTCATGAGACATTATGTGAAATGTTCTTGGTTATTATCCTTGACTCGTGATCCATGTGAAATAGTCTTGGTGGTTAGCCTTGACTTGTGATCCTCTATGTAAAAAAAGACACAAACCATGCTCTTTTATGTGTGAAGATCCTTGAATTAAGATAAAGTCATGTTTTATGGTGCTTCCACATTACAATTATTTCATGATTATATGATCCCATGTTCTATATGTTAATATTATTTATGTTCCACACATTTTTATATCATTATGTTATTCCTTCAAATCCATGTGCTAAGATTTATTCTTATAATTATTACCTTACTAGGATTTTATCTCATCCCTTTTTCATGTTATGCCCATGTTATCATGTGCATATGTTGTATCATAATAAAAATTAGGAGCTCATTTTAGATATTAAATAAAGTTTTTTATGATGTTTAATTTTGTACATAATATTCTAAGACACTAGAATTTATGATCTATGGTTTGTAATATGATGTTTAATTATGCCAAAAATCATGTAATGACATGTGTTTAAGTATAGGTTCACTATATGGTTGCTGATGTGTCTTTAATATCCCATTATAAAAAATCATTCCAATGTGAGTTGAATGAAATAGGAAGACTTATCATCCCTCAATGACTCAAGAAATAAATTACATAGGAAAGAAATTCCTCAAAAACATTTCCTTAATGTATTTCCTTGATAACTCCAATTTCATTATGTCTGGATTAATAATATCCCACAAATATTTTGAAGGTCGACAAAAAATATATACAACAATCTACACACTCTTATATGTGGGTTTCATGATGTTCTTGAAGATATTCAAGTCTCTATAGATCCAGAACTCAACTGCCTGGGGGCATCCATCCCTAGTGAATTTAGATGGATGTTGTAGCTAAAAATATCTCATAAACTCAAACATAAAAGTTTAATTGTGAAAATATCCATATCCATGGATCCCATGACCCTCAATAATCTTTTGAGAAGTTTAACAACCAACTGATTTTTTGGAGCTATTGGATAATCTAGCTCAGTAGTGTTAGGAGGATGCTGATTTTTGCTCTCCGGACACTCTAATTGAAGAAAATGAGGAGGAAATCTTTATATAATGAAAATACACTTCTTATAACATATGTTACACAAAAGATCAACCCAATAAATTGAAAAAAAAAATATAAAAACACCATATCATGGTCTCTCAAAACAAGGCTTCAAAAATAAATTGGTATTGCATAATAGTTCACTTATTCTCATTTTCCTCATATAGGAATAGAATCTCATTTCAGTGTACATAGAGTAAAATATATCACATCCAATAAATATTTCCCTATCATGAAATATTCATGTCAATATATGTATATATATATATATATATCCCTATATGCCTATCATGATGAATTTATACCAATCTCATTCCATTCTAAGACGAAAGTTGAAATATCAATAACTACAACATAAAACAACATGTGAATCACCAAAGTTTAGATAACACAAAATCATAAAAGACAAATATCATGAATAACAATACAATCCCAAGGCATTCAGATTCCCCCCATACATGGGTTATATACTTCTGTTTAAAATATCACTACAAATTACCAAAAATTCCTAGTATTATTTTTATCTTTCCCAAATAGAAAAAGATAAAACATGATCCTCTTATACCACTTTGTTACATCCCAAACCCGGTGCTCCCTTGAGTTACCAAGATTGATGGGTATGTGAAATCATGTATGCCTCCATGTGCACTAGATTCTTCCAAATAAGAGAGATGGTGTAAGTAATATAGATAAGAGAATATACCCTCTGGAATTGATTAATAATGATTGCAAAAAATAATATTAGAGTAGAGGAAATAGATGAAACAAAATGAATAACTAAACTAGAAACTGGATCTGATAAGGGAAAACTAAAAAAATAAAAATAATAATTGAATAATGTAATGAAAATATGAATGAAATTAATGACATGATAAAAGTAATATAGATAAAAGATGATTCATATTAAAATAAAAAAATCCAATAACCTCGACCATAATCCCCCATTTTAGTCCCATATCTAAACTCCAACCCATCCATCCAGTTAAAAATCAGCAATAGGGTCCCTTCCCCTTATCCAAACTGAAACCCCTAAAATATATATCGGTACCAAATGATAGACCATAATTGGTGTGAGTATAATTCAGTAGGTGGACAATATCATGTCTAAATAAATCCATTTAGAGAAAATTAGTGCATGCAATAAAGATAATAATTGGGTATTATGTAAATAAATTAATACTACACAAGAAATAAACTTGGAGACCCTCATGTTATGGATTAACACCCAAGACCTGTAAAAAAAATTGGCACCCTAAAAAGTATCTCTAACTAAGGGGGGATCCTCCTACATTAGGATGGGTCATCCAACTAGAGGAATATTCTCCCACTAAGGATGAATCACACAAACAACCTCTTCACAAATGGCATATTCTCATAGGCTACCCATGATCTCACCATTGGGAATCTAGTGACTATGAATATAGTCCTTATAGATGCAATATAATTATATAATATACACTCAAGCATCTGGTACCTATGCACCTAGCCCTCTGGTTGTATGAAATCATACTCCAAGTCCAAAAGAATCAACATAAATCAAAAGTTTTATCTAGAAAAACATAATATTCAAATAATCTTCCCACCCTTATGAATCAATCACAATGATGTCACATAATATCAACATCTAATAAAGAAACTCACAAGGATAACATCAAACAAAGAAGATATTTCCCCACAATTAAGAATGATCAATTCATCCAATTATATTTTTTATTCAAGTTTTTTCTCATAAATTCATATTAAAAATTATCCCCATATATATACAAGCAATAATATATATATATCAAAATAGTTTAATTTATAATTTACCATAATGTCATTAATAAATTAATTAACCTAATTTTTCCAAGGTGATTCCTCCTTAACAATTCGAAATTTACTTGTTATGATAATTTAAAGGACTAATCCAACAACAAATCAATTTTTCAAAATTATCAAGGGGATTAAATTTTAAGTTGACCATGTCTCACCAATGTCTATGTTTGGCACACTAATTGGGTGGTCTCAGTTCTCATTCTCCACACCTATGGACCAAACATGATCCAATGATATTCTAATAAAAGGATTATTAACTAATAGGGATTATCCAATTACTTATTCCATATGCTCTGTGTACCAACATGATTGAAAATATCAAACATAGTATGGGTAATTAAATCAGAAAAGGGTATAAGATTTAGACTACCCACCTTGAAATTGGAGAAGGAAATAAAAAATCCTCACATCTGTATTAGAGATTGACTACTTCCTTTCTTTTAATGAAAATAAAAATTTATATCAAAAAACGTTTAATATGATGAAGATGAACCAGAAGAAATTCATTAAAAATATTGGTATAGAACACCATGACCTAATGTAGCTACATTCTGGTTCAATGGGGATTACCAGAAATCATGCATCGAAGGTCTATAGTGGAGAGGGGAGAACACATTTAAGAAAATTTCATGCTGGAGGTATTTAAAAAGTTATGAGTGTGACTTTTTCACAATGTGAATTGATTTAAAACTTATAAATAATATATTCTATTATTTTCCATAATTTATATCAACCAAGTATTTAAAAAACATTAAAAAAATCCATGTTTTGAAATGTTTTTATGACATGACTTACTTTTCATTGGGTTCTTGGATGGGGTGAAAATATTAAAGGAGGTGAAAATGTTGAAGCAGTTTAAATATTAAATGGTGTGTAAATATTACAAGTGTGAATTAAATCCATGGGGTCAACCCATAAAAACGTATTTCTTGAATATAATAACTGGGTTATTCCTAGAAAAATTATAACCCTAAATATAACTTATAAGGTATTCCTAGAACAATTAGTGTCATTAATATAATTCACAGGGTTTTCCCAAAAAAATTCACATCATGAATTATATTAGTGACATGAATTTATTCTATAGCCCAAACATACCTCATATTCTAACAACACCCCTACAACTCTAACACCAACCCAAAACTAGGCTTGATAAACAAGGTTTATATTAAAAAGATCCCAACTCAAAGAGATTTATCAAAAATTAAAGAGAAGCAGCCTGAGGAAAAATATAGGAACATACAACCATGGTAGAAACCTAGGTGGATAAGCTAATTAGAATATACATTCTCTGATAGGTTTAGTATAATAATTGGAAAGATAATATTAACTCATTTATACATAAAAATTAGTAGATTAGACACTCAGAGATTTGGGCATGAAATTAGGAGTTGTTCAGAGTGTTGGGAAACAAGAAAGATGCTCCGGTGGATATGATCCTCAGAGAGGAGCGAGTGGCCCATGATGAATCGAGGGTGAGATGGCTTCATGAGGGGGACTGTAACACTGCATTCTTCTTTGATTGCATCAAGGATGGACAAAGTCATGCTAGACCCAGTTTGAGGATCGAGTATGGTTCTTATATAGATGACTAAGACACTATGGGTGGCTTGGGGAGGATTTCTTTAGAATTTTGCTTGTAGGAGTAAATACCAGGATGCCTGAGGGGTACTCGTAGGGCCATGAGATGTCACAGAGGTCATACCCAGGGTGTTTTCTGATCATGAGAACACTCTTCAAGAGTCCTTACTATAAGAGGATGAGATCTTTCAGGCTACTATGATCCTGAACCCAAACAGTGCTCTAGGCCTAGATGGGTTTTTGGGATCCTTTTATTGTGCCTCCAGGAGAGTGATCAAAGAGGATGTAGTGGTTGCTATTCAAGACTTCTTTAGAGGGGGTTATCTTCCTTAATCCGCTAGTGCTGGCACCATATATCTATTTCCCAAGGTCAAATATCCCTCCCTACTCCACCATTATCGCCCCATGATCATGTGCAATTTTTTGTACATGATCCTTGCCTCTATTCTTAAAAAAAGACTTTTCCCCGACCTTCATCAAGTTTTCTCTTGTGAGAAGCATGGATTCGTTAAACAGAGGACCATCCAAGGAGAAATTGTGCTAGAACAAGATATCATTGAAGGAATCAACACATGGGTTCATGGAGCAAACATGGTGGTTAATTTGGGAATGGATAACGCCTATAATAGAGTGGAGTGTGCATTCATCATCATGGTTTTATCAGGTATGGGTCTATCTATGTGTGTTGTGGACCTATTATTCTGATTCTTTATCTCTGAATGGATGGTTGTTCTCTTCATGCGTAGGAATTATGGTTTCTTCAAGGTTATTTGTGTTCTAGGTCAAGGTGATCCTCTCCCACTGACCCTCTTCATTCTTTTACAGGATTCCCTTAGTCATATTATCAATAGGGCTATCTTACTGGGAACCATCAGGGCCTATCGGTGCATCCCAAATCCAAGGAATATCTCCCATATGATGATTTCATATGATTCTATTATTTTTATTAATGAAGGAATGTGGTATATTCTTGGTTTAACAAGATCCTTGAAGACTATTGTCGATGGATTGGGCAGGTTTTTAATCACACCAAGAGAACCTTCTATGTCCTAAAGAGATTCCTGGACAGTAGGGTGGCTTCCTTGAGTAAGTGTCTTGGCATGCAGTGGGGCTCCTTCCCAATGGATTATCTTGGTGTTTCGGTCTCTCCTAGTAGAATTTGTATCCTACACTATGAAAATTTCTTGATAATATGACAAGAATAATTATGAACTGGAATAATCGCTTCCTGTCTTTTGGAGGCATGATCACCATAGATAATATTGTTTAATCCTCCATCTGTTGACATGAACTTGTGGCCTCCACGGTTCTAAAGGGGGTGATCACAAATATTGACTCTATCATTTCTTCTTTCATTTGGGATGTGAATGAGGAGGGGCTAAAACACTTGGCGTTATGGGATCGGCTGGAAAATCTAGTTCAGTAGGGGGTCCTTAGTGTCAAGAGCATCTTGGATGCACTGCATGGAATGCATGCGAAAATGGAATGGGAGGTTATTGAGGGGTGCACACTCTGGGGTAAGTACATGGATTCTCAGTCCAGTGGATGGGTGAACATCCCCAATTCTTGCCAGTCGCTTCTCTTTATGGTTGTTCTCTCCCACATACAGGCCCTACATCCCTTCCCGAGATGGATCGTCGGGGTGGGGTACACCTCTTTCTGGCACCACAATTGAGTTGGGTCTATTCTTGGGTTTCAAAGATGCCTCAGAACCCAACTCGCTTTCAAGGAGGCAAGAAGGTATCCATAGTTCATCAATGCAGTGCTGGATAGTACGCAACACCAGAAATTTGATATGATCAACCCCTTAAATGACCATGACTGTTGTGTTTTCAAAGTATCATCTTCGGGAAAATGGAATTCGCTACGGATGGGAATATGAAGCGCTCAAGAATCATCTTGGCCTCCCATTGCCTGTGTTTTAGGGCTCCCAAGGAAGAATACTCTACCCACCTCTTATGTAGTAGTGATTGGGCATGCCAGGTGTGGCTGGTTTTTGCTTAATTCACAGGCTATTCTATGGCGGAACTGAGGAACCTCCCCTCTCTTGATCTATGGTTCCAAGGGGCTAGGGAAGGTGGCTCGGGGAGGAATTTTTATGCCATGATTCTCATCTCGGGCTGCTAGTGCTTTTGGTTGTCTTAGAACAAAGCTAGGTATGAGGGGTTTTAGTGCTCAAGTAGGACCCTAGTGGCAAGGACTAGTTCATCCTACTTGATCTGGTCTGTTCATACAACAAATGGTGAGATGCCCACTCTCTTCAATTCATTCATAATGGCCTCCCTGAGAGGATCCCTCAAAAGGCTGGGCATTGAGTTAGATGGAATCCCCACCTATTGAGACTAAAACTCAACTTTGATGTCTCTTGCTCCTCATATGACATGAAAGGCGGCGGTGTGGTTCGGGATCCTTGAGGGCATGTAACCCTTGCTTTTGCTGCTCATTTTGGCAGGGGTCATTCCCTCCTAGCTGAGGCCATGTCCATTCTCATGGGACTATATCTTTGAAGGCATCAAGGAATCACTTTGGGTGCAATTGAGATAGATTCTATCATCCTCCACGACCCTATGGACCACAAGCGCAACACCCCCTGGTTGGTTATCTATATTCTGAGGATATAGAGAAACATCATCAGCAGTGACATTGTCTTTTTTCACACATGGAGGTAGGGGAACAAGGTTGTGGATTATCTAGCAATGATGGTGGCGTAATGTCTCTATGTGTCTTCTCCTACGAAGGTGTTTTCTTATCCTCTTGTAGAGAGGAACCTGGGCAGAGGGTATGCTCTTGGACTGTAATACTTTAGGCCCCCATAACTCATTTCGTTCCTTGTGGGTTTCTCTTTGGCCACTTTTTACTTTCACCCTTCCTGTGATCAATAATGAAATAATTCTGATGAAAATAATAGATTAGACACTATATTGTTTTTGCAAAACATATCTATTACTACATAGATTTTGATTTCATTGTCCCAATCATAAAATTGTTTATTGATAAAACATCTATAATTCAATCCCTCTTATTCAAAGATAGCTAGTCTAGTATTTAAAAAAATTTAATGAACCACAAATAAAAAGAGGCCATATAATTGAGGGTATGTTCATTTATAATAGATAATTCCATTTATTATAATAAATTTTTTATCTATATGTGAATGAATAATACATTATATTTTAATAATTTTATATGAAAAATCATATAATGTTATTAAAATGATGTTGTTATCAAGTCACACTAGTGTCCAAATCAATATACTGGTCTCTTGGATATATTTTTCAAATTATAGTCACATAATATGAAATTGAACCCACTAAATAATGCATTAGGAGAGGCTTAATGGTTTTTTTTATTTTTTCTATAATTGAGACATATAGATCAAACCCATGAAAACAAAGGTGATACATAAAATTACTCCTCCTAAAAACCTTTTAAAATTGGGATAATCTTAATGAGGGATCACATATTTATGTAATTTCATTAAATCCCATGTTAAAAAATGTTTTACCTTCATTAAAATGATTAAAAGTTTTGTAAATTTTAAATGGAAAATAAATTTCGTCCCCTATTATAGCCTAAAATCTTAAAAAATATTTTATAAAAGAATATTTAAAAGGGTATTTCTAGAGATAATTGAAGGGGAAGTGAAATTTATATATAAGTAATAATTCCACGATGGTACATTTAGTTAAAATAATACAGAAACTAATCCCTCTAACCATGTCAAAAAAATTGGGTACTATTTTCCCACTATAACGTACAATTGAATGAAATTAACAAAAAAAAATTCATGTATGTTAGGTGAATAATAAATTCATTCATTCATCCATAGAGTTTCAAAATTATATAATCCTATCCTAGTTATTTAATATATAGGGAATATATAACACTGGTTCTTACCCTCTATCAATCATTAGGTAATTAAAATTCATTATCACTATAGTATCACCCTACCTCTATATAAGGATTGATTTCTATCTTTTTTTTTAAATATCAGAATATTCAATGAGTTGTTAGTTTTGGAGTTGATGGTGGGTACTCAAAAATATATTTTATGAGAGTGGTATTGGTTGTTAGTTATTTATCCTTTCATACCTTCCACAATTTACTTGGTGGTAATTTATAAAGAACCCAATGGGATTAGTAGATATGGGAGTAGCTCAAGTTGAGCCATTGGGTGGCTGGTGACCCACGTAAAGGTACCAAGTGGTTTCTAGATAGTTTTTTTTTTAAAAAATCATTATTCCAATTTGTATTAAATTAGAAAATTTTCTCATTTTCCTCACATAGTAGTTGGCACATCCCTTCTACTCCCTCTTTTTCTCCCATTTCAAGTAAAAACTATCTTTCTTTCATGATAGTGATAGAGTCTCATATGTAATAGAGTGTCATTAAATATAAGTATATATATCATCATCAATTTGTACATAATTTCCCCGATAGTTTATATATTTTCTATTAGTTATGAATAATTTAAGGTATTTTAATATATTTCATGATTTCAACTAATATAGGTGAAATAAACTGGTTGTTTATAATTAACAAGACCCAAATATATCTTAGTACATGGTTCATTATTTTCATCATGATATTTAAATGAATTTAAATAATTTTATAGAATATAGGAAATTGAAGTTTGTTTCTTAATGCATAGAAGAAATTTATTTTTTCTCATATCCCTAAGGTATGAATGAAACCCCAGAAGGATACAAGTGGTTTACGGATGGTGTGTGTTATACCTATTGGTTATTGTTGAATAATTCCATTTGAATTTGAATTTGAAACCAATAATTTATACCGGGTATGGGTGACCATTTTTAGAGACCTTATCCAAATATCCTTGTGTGGTGTCCAGGTGTATTCCTTATTAAGAAATTTCTTGATAATGAGATAGGATAGGGATGATCTTTCATAGGAAGAAAAAATTAATCATATTAATGGCTTAAAATCGTAAACATTTTTATGATATGTAGATATTAATTTTTTATATTGAAACAAAATGATAAATAATTCATTTTAATGGATTCATTGTATGACTATGGAGCCTCTTCTACATGGAGAAAATTTTAGGTGGTATTTCATCCAACTGTTCTATATTAAGGTATATCAACTACCCCAAATGATACCAGTGATCTTTCAATCACTATGGTGTAAATGTAATAGAGAATATTTTTCCACTTTGATATGTTAGGTATTTGGTATATCATCCACTTGAGTATTAATATTGGAGGTTCATAATATACCTATGATAGTTTTCTTAGTGGTAACTTATCCACCTAGAGACTTGTACAAGTAGTATATTGTTCTCCTATGGAAGTGGTATAGGTGTTGAATTATCCACTTAGTATGGGTACATATGGTATATTTTCAAAAAATATATTTTTATATTTGGTACATTATTCAAAAAAATATTATTGATAGCTTTACACCATATACCTAGATTTTTTTATAGTGGTGCATTGTCTACCCGTGGAGATAATTGTTGTGTTGCGCCGTCCACTAATAGTGTGATGAATTAGTTGTTCCTAATCTTCCATAATTATGTAATGGTCATATTTTATCCACTTAGTAATTAGTAGTGCTGCTATATCATCCAATTATATATAGTGATGCCTAATTCACATGGTTATACTTTTTAACCCGTGTTATTGGGCTAAAAATAGATCATTCACTTGGTTGGATAGGGATGATGATGCATCATTCACCTAAAACACATGATGGTGATTACTTATTCACTTAATCTATAATACGAGGAGGGATATCATCTCATTCCAAAATAGTCTACGTTATGTTGGGTCACATTTGGTTAGTGGGAGAAACCTATAAGTTTATAGGTCATTTACTTACTTATTTATTGAGACATAATATAAAGTATTCATGTGTGTTACTAGTATTTTTAGGACCCCACTATGGGTGGAATACTATGTTTTTTTCCAAACCCTAATCAGATCCCTTCAACCCATGGGGAATTTATATGTCAAGACCTATATAAGGTCAAGGGCCTTAGTGTCTTTGATGAATAAGATGGGATATGGCATCTGTGTTGATAGATTGGACTAGGACAATAGTTAGGTATAGTTTAGGTGAATTATATTTTACTTCTATTTATTTGGGAACCAATTGTATATGATATATCCAAAAAATATCCGATAGTTATTTTATGACATGTATGGTATGTAGAATACCACATTTCGTTATAAGAAGGGGATTGTGCCTACTTTTTGCTGGAATTTAGTTGTTTTCTTATTAAGTGTTATTTTATATTAGGATATATTATTATTTGTATTGATCATGTTGTGTTTTTATTGTAATATATTATTAATGGAATTGTCTCCCTACTTTTCATATGTCAACCCCTTATTAGTCTAAATCTTATGGCATATGGGGTAGAACTCCGGATGTATATATTAACTTAATTCTGTCAGAGTGATGTGGAACTAGATTGTGGATGCTATAAAGTTGTATTATAACGGTTTTTATTATTTTATCTTACTATTTGTGATATTGTAGAAATAGAATTGGTTTTTTGAGATTTACACAGAAATTATGAATGGGTTTAGATAAAACATATTTTAGGGAACTCTAAGTTACTTGAAAATGATACTATTTTTTTATATTTTCTCTTCTATAATCACACTACTTTACCAAATATGTTTTATTTTGATATTTATTTATAGTTTATGGGATTTTACTCTTGGAACTAGGTGGAAATAGAGTATCAGTTCACTCATTATTATTGGCATGGGGGTCTAAAAACACATTCATATACCTACCTATTATTGATATAATTGGTTATTGTTTTGGTTATGATGTAAGATTGGGTCCATTAAAGCATAAATAATAATATATATCGAATTTTACATTATAATATCTTAGTGGAACCTTACATAATTGGCCCTTTATTACTAAGTGTTACTATGATATACAAATACTATCACATGATCAAACGTGATTTTTTTACCTACCTAGATATTTGTTAGATTGGGAAAAACTCAACCCCAGATATGGTAAACTCTTTTATTATAGAGTGTGTTTAGTGTATAGTTGTGTGTTCTTATTTCTTATTACCCCAAACATTAGTATTTAAACATAATATATAAATGTTTTATGATTCATATAAATGTAATTATATATATTTCACTACAATAACCACAATGTGAGTTTCAGTAGGGAAATGATGGACATTTCAAACTGGTAATTGTTCCAAAGCTACTATTTTCACATTTTCTTTCAATTAATTTGTAGCACAAATATTTTTTTCTTCATGTCTTAGAATTTATGGGAAATGGGATGTCAATATCTCATATGACCATTCTATACATTACTCATGAGTTTTAGAACATAATCCACGCCAAATTGTTTAGGGTGGATCATAAGCTACTGTGTTCAGGATAGGGTTCATACATGACATCATTTATAAACTCAAGATACCCCCACTAATAGGTGGGTGAATATTCCTGTCTATATTCATTTAATACTAGAAAATTACTATATGGAAATTATTGTCTTAGAATAAAGTAAAATTGGGATATCGTATATGGATATTAAATCTTGATTTTTCAATTATTTCATCCTAATGACTCTGATTGATAATAGATCTTTACAGTCTATGCATATGGTTTAAGAGGAATGTCGATGATGGATTATACCACCCACTTCAATGATCTTCTAGGATTTTCACATATCATGGAGGGTGATGAAACTACCTAGGTATGGTGTTTTGAGGAAGTTATGAGTTATTATATTTGGTCCTAGTAAATATCATTTTATTACTATCCTTTTTAGAGTACATTAATCAGACTCTAATTATAAAGATAAAACAACCTAAATATAGATCTTCAAGGTAGTATAATTCCTATTACAAGGATGGGAGTGTGTATTTAGACAATAATAAGTGGATATTACATGATTCTTTCTAGTGTAGAGATAGGAAGGGTTGGTGTTCAGGAAATCTTCTAAAATATTAACCCTTAGTCGGTTGTTAGAAGTGTGGTTGTCTATGGAATATTTGGAAGAAAATTGGAAGAAATACAATGAAGATTTACTACTATGGCGAGATGGGGAACCTACAGATGTACTTTGGCATAATTGTACATTTATCTAGAAATCTTATTTCTAGTTATACATTAGCTTTAGAAGTGGGCTCAATAGTATAGTATCAGTCAAAAAATTTGGGATCCAATGTCAATTCAAGTCACGAAGGAGGACATGGAGACCATCATCATGGGGAACATCACTAGTAGGATAATGCCTCATAAGAGAACAAGGGGATGTGAGTTCTAGGATATTGTTCAATACATGTTCACTCTATTGATATGAATAATGTCATTTAGTGTATGGATCCATCTATGGCACAATGTAAAATTATTGTTGCATTAACCCTAGATTCTATTCTATTTAATATGTGTACATCACACCCATTCATATTTTTTCATCTAGTCTACATCCTAGATTTTATAATAGGTTTTCTATTTAGGTTATTTTCTATTGATACTCTCTTAGTGGTTTGATCAAAAGGTATCTAGAGATGTCTATATTGAATTATAGTGATATTTGGATGTTGTATTTTTTGGAATTGTTTTTATTTTGAGATACAAAATTTTAATGTGACCCTTAGGATGGATTTGTTGACTCGTTATAAATAATACATACACTTCTATTATAGAATATTATTATTCACATTTTTAGAGGGAGTCTGTTATTCCTATTTTTGTGAAGGGTCTTTATAGGAAGTTTGTTTGGGACCTAGACATTAGTAGCTGGGGAAAATTACAACTCAATTAGCTAATTTTTAGTTAAGAGATCATAAACTGTGATAGTCATTCTTTCATCCTATAATTCATTATTTTCAAGATCTGTTATTTGATGTTTTTAAGTATTTTTAACCTTTTATATAAATAAGTTTATGATTGAGCTTATTCCAAGTACGTATCTCGTACATATATTAACTTGTAGGATAATTATTTTAGAGAGTTGAGAGAAAAAGTATTAGCTAGGGGATTTAGAAAAAAAGGGTTTTATTCTCCAATAAATATCCCCTTTTGGTTCTCCTGTGTTGTTTTCCCAAATGTAAAATTGGTCATCATATTTTTTTGTGAAATACCAACGACTAAACTATGTGATGATTAATAAATTATACCCTATTCCTTTTATTGAATAAATATTTTATTAGTTGACATTATCTAGTTGGTTGTGAATAGGATTCTTGAGGATAGGATATAATTAATTTATGATTCCTATGACATTATGTGCTATACTTTTATAAGTATATGTGACATTAGTAAGTATCTTGTGACATTTTTTGGGTTTATGAAAATGAAAATGATTTTTATATATCGAATTAATGATTCCTCTAACTATATATGGGCTCTTTTATAGTTATCTTCACTGGGGTTATTTTGTTATATTCTATATTTCGGAAATATCATTCTCTCCATTTATCAACTGTTCTATTTACACTGAGTAATAATTAATTATATGTTAATCACTCATGGTGTTATTTATCTATTCATGAGTTATAATTCATGGGGAAAATGATATTTGTGGTAATAAAATAAATGTACTAAAATAAATTTATTATTGTGGTTTCATGGGAGTGGCGCAAGAATGTTTTTGGGATATATAGTTTCCTAGGATTGGAAAGTAACTACTTGTGGTTTATATAATAATTCTTAATTTTGGAAGCATCGATGAAGGCCCAAGCCAGGTAATGGGTGAAGTGCATGTGGTAAGAGTCTTGTGAGAGACCCTTTTATGTGATAGAGTGGAGGTTGAAATATATGTAAATTAGGAACTTACCTAAGTTAGTTATGGTGTATACTATGTATTTTGATGATTTAAGATTCATCATTGGGATAGTGTTGATATAAGTTGTCCAAGTGTTTTTTTATTGATCTTGGAAAATAATACTTTTTGATCCAAACTACCAGATGTGTTATTTAGAGATAGAAACAATAACATTAATATATTAGGATAATTTCATTTTTTTGATAGGTTCATGGGGTGTACCGACATTAATATAGTGGGTTATATATTTTTAAAAAGATACCTAAACCTTATTAGAGGACATGGGTTGTGTACCTATAGTATTTTTATTTTATGATTATGTATACCCTTAGAAAAGGTAATTTCGGTTTCTAATGTTTTGAGTAACAAAATCTGGTCATATATAGTGTTGGTAGCTATAAGCGAGTGATAGGTAATGATAATTTTCTTTGAGATGTTTAATGATGTACAAGAGTATTAGGGTGTAGAAAACTGAACATCTTTGAGTACTATGTCATCACTCTTTAAGAGGGTAAAAGATAGTAAACTATCTATGTTTGATTTCATAGTGTATAGTGAAAATGTATATGGTGGGAATCTACTTTCTGATTGGTCCCATGATACTGATAAGGATATTTACATCTGAGGTTCGTTTGGGGTCCCTACAAGCATGTATGAGAATATGAAATGGAATTTACATTCCATAATATGGGATTCTCACTTGGGACGTAACAAGATGTATCATGAAATATGATGATAGTAATGGTAGGTTGGTTTGTTAGATTACTTGGTTGGGTTCATTTAATTATTCTTCACATCATAGTGTTCAATATTGATGCATAAAAAACCCAGTAGTTTTATTTAGTAACTATCTATTAATTATTATAAGTGGTTTGAAGTTAAAAACATGTTTTTTGGGATTTCATAGGTCATCTTATGGAAGTCGTGTAGTATGGGTATCATCTTCCAGTTGGTGAAGGTTTGTATTTCCTACTAAATTCAAAAAATATTTATTCAATGAGTTGGGAGTGAAATACATACATGAAATAGTTTACTTTCATGGGGTGATGAGGAGTGTCATTTCTAATCAGGATCCGTATTTTACAGAACAAATTTGGAGATGTATTTAAAATTAATGTGATACATTGGTACACTTGATTATTTCCTACAAACCTAAGATCGCCTGACAATCTAATTATACCATTCAATTTTTTGAGGACTTTTTGTGGGAATGTAAACTCAATTTTAGTAATGATATTGACAATAAATATGTTATATTTTATTTATATTTATATATTTTTATTACCACATATTTACTTATTAATTAAGTATTAGGATGGTTTATAATTAAATTATTATTTATTCTTATTTTAGTAATATTTTTCAAAATGGATAAAATTGATAATTTGATTTATGTTTATTATTATTTTGTTATCAATAAAATTAATGTATATATTTTGATATCCTTTTTATTTTATTTAGTTTAAAATGAGTTCGATAAAAAATGGGAATTATATATGTAAAAGTGAAAATGTTTATTAAATTTAAAAAACTAATAGAATTTAAGTGTTATTATATTTTATTTTAGATTCATAAAGGTCATTTGGGGAGTAGAAGAGAGAAGTTTAATGAAGTATTGGGATGTATAAGAATAAAAAACCCAAACATAATAATCACTAAAAATACATAAATTTCCTTATCTTTATCAATAGGAAAAACATTAGACAAGATAGAAGATACTTAAGATTCATTCTTGTGGTCAATGTAATATGTAAAGGTATTTTCATTTTCAATTGGAATGAAACAAAGAGTGTCTATGGGTCATAAACTTCTATATACGATTCATTTATTTTAATTATTGAGGTGAATTGATATGATTTTAATAATACATAAGGGTCATTTCAATTGATGATATAACACATAAGAGTCACCTAATATGGATAAGATAGGAAAATTCTAGGTTCCCTAAAATATATAAGGTTATTCTATATTGTGAAAAATCATCCATGATTTACATGTAAGAGTCTTATATATTTCAAAAAAGAAAAATTCCATAATGAGTAACTGTCTTCAACCAATTCATAAAGATCAATTCCTTGGACTTGGAGAATAAATAATAATATGTAAAGTTTAACAAATGTTACGAGAGGTATCCATAAAGTAGATTTAATTACTAAAATATTAGCTAAGATGTTGATATATAAGTGTCACTCTTATATCCCAAGTGATATGTAATGTTCTTATATTTTTTCCTAGGGATGGAATATTGGCCCACACAAGAATCATTAGTGACATAATTTAAAGATAATCCTCAAGCCTACTTCCAATAAAATAATAATAAAACTCATTTATGGTAAGCTAGGTAATGTCTCATGTATGAATAAATGGGTTGTGTAAGGTTACATCGAATGGGAATCATGTCATGACTAATTTTCACCTTGCATGATTAATTCCTGGATCCACAATGCTACTTTAGGTTAAGTAAATAACTCAATATGATTTATATAAATTTTCATGTCTAGGGAGTCCAAAATAAGGTTAATTGAGAACCCTGCATCTAGACATGTGTATTCTGAAGTTCAGGAGATACTATTATCCCCTATGATATTATAAAGCTCCATCATATATGATTAAAAAATAAATTCCATATACACTTAAACTAATTTACACCAAGGGATTCAAGGATCAACTTAGAATCTATAATTCATAGATACCTCATAACCATGCCTGAATTGGGAAATCATTACACGAGAATCCATTTAGAATTAATCCAAACAATAAAAATAAATGATAATAGAGGATTTGAGAATCCATTAGAATATTCATGATCTCTTGACATAATTAAATCTACACACTTTGGTTAGTAAACATGGAATAAATCATAGGAAATTTTCTTTCAAGGGATATTTAAATAATGAAGACATAAGATAATGGGAGTTTGATGAAATTCAAATATGTTTATATTTTTTAAAGCAAAGAGAGACAATATAATAAATATGTCACAGATACTAAGGATGCAATTTTATTAATTAAAAAGATATAATTTATATGGAGAGAGAACATAAGATCAATCATGAGGGGAGAAAGTATGAAATAGAGCCTTTAGTCTTCTGGACCATGTCTAGTAGAATGCATTTCAACAAATTACTAGAAGATACTCAAAGATTCCCATTTTATTCTATAGTTTTTTATTTAATCATCAAATCTATTTTGGAATTATTATTTTTTAACTAAACTGGTTTATTTCTATAATAGAATGTGATTATTCATATGAATCTAATTTAAATTATCATCTTTCAATTATTAGTGAAGGTGGTTTCATTTTATTATTATGAAATGATGATCTATTTTTTTGTCTTTTTGAAGTAATGAAGTTTTTTTTTCTATTTAAATTTCTTAATCAATGCTTTAATTAAGAGAATATTTATTTTGATTAGATTTTATTTCACAGTAATTATTAATTAATTAGAAAAATTTTAAGAGAAGAATATTATTTTCACATTAAGGTTTTGGTTTCATATATATACATGATTAGTTGTATATTATAATGTTTTAGAGTGTGTAATGATGGATTCAAAGAAGAAAGTATTATTGAAAATTAAAAAGGTAATATCAAAATGTCAAAAAATGGTTCACAATTGTTTTCTATTACATATTCAAAAACCCTCCTTTATTAATATTATTTGGTTATCAATATTCAAAGTGTTCATGAAAATCCCTAAACATATTAAAAAAATTGAGAAATAATAATATTATGTGACAATTTGAGATTAGCATAATAACTCCACACAAGACCAAGTTAGGGACTGGAATTACTACATTCATAGGGAATAAAAATATGAACATATACACATGACAGATATCATAATTTTCAACAAGCTTTATTATCGAGGTGGTTTCTTGAGATTTTATAAAAATTCCTTAAATTTTTTTAAATTTTCTTGAACCCAATATGTGGTGTTATTTTTGGTAAAACAATTATTATATTGTTTTCTTAAATTATATTGAATTTAAATACTAGCTTATTTTTTTATCCCCATAAATAAATAAAACATATCATTCTAAATATTTTGAAGTGATGGATGAGGTGGATACAAATCCAATTGCTAAACATATTAATAAGGGACCCTTAGTAAACCAACTATAAATTATTATCTCTTGGTGTGAACCAAAAAAAAACAGATAAAATGAAATACATTAAACCCAATAGAACATAAAATATCATAGAAATTTTAATGAATTATCTACCAAAAATGTTGAAAACCAATATATTTTTTTACTATACCTAGAGTCATCAACTTGTTTTGAAATAAAATCAGGTTTCATTCAAAAAAATTCAAATTTTATGGACTTACTGGAGATTATCCACACAAAAAAATTCATGATTTTATTTATCCTTGTATAAATATAAAACCACTGGTTCTAAATGGTGAACAAATTAAGCAGATATCATTACCATTTGCCTTATATGTAATGGAAAAAGAGTGGTTATACTAATTTCACTCTACTATAATAGTAAATTGAAATGAATTAAATTGATTTTTACTTGACGAAAATTTCCCCACCATTATGATAGTTCTCATTAGGATATAGATATATGGGATTAGACAAACCCAACATTTAACCCTAAATGAGTACAGAGAGAGATTCAAGAGATAACATTTTAGTTTCCCCTACTAATAGATCTATGAAAAACTACTGATTCACTAGATTTATGTGGTTCATGTTCATAATATTAAGATAAGGATAGATAATTTCTAGGGAGGTGATTTTTTTGATAAAAAATCAACTATAATTAGAAATCACATTGATATTATCTTCCAAAATGTCCAATAGTTTGGTACTAGTAGCTTGATTATTGTAAAAACAACCTTGGAATGTCCTACATCATGTTCTAAAAACAACATGTTTGTCATCTATCTTATTAATATTACCAACATAGTGAGGTCCGTAATGTTATCAAAAACATCATTAAAACAACACCAAGATGAAACATGTTTCTAACCTCATGTTAAATATTATTTTTTTACCTCATATAAATAATTTAGTGACTAGTGCCCACAAGTTCAAGATTCCCATGAATATTGAAATATTACTTTTATAAGGAAACCCTATTGAAAAAATATTATTCAAGGCCTTCCCACAAAAATAATACCTACATCTAGGGAAAGAATAACTAATAAAATGAATCGGCTAGATTATCTGAATAGTGAGGAATACTTTTACAAGGCCATGAAATTAACCCAAAACCTCTTTCCTTTTAGTAGCAAGATAATGATCAAACTAGAAAGAAATTTATGTCTTTAAAACCCACTCATATAGATATTAAAATATAATTTATGTATCAATTAAATGAAAACAAATCATTGTGAACATCTTATTAACCTTAATAGGGAAAATTTCTATAGAAATTGATACCATAAGGAATAAAACAAGTGAATGAATTAATTAAAAAACTAATGTAAACCCAAAAAAGGAATTTATAATGTTATTTAAATTAAACAAAGTAGTTTTACTTAGTTTAATATCCCCCATGTTATGAGTTTTGATCATAAACCTATTGACGAAAATTACACATATTTCCTTAAAAAATTGGACCTGTTAAAGAAATGTCAACACATATTGATTATAATAAATAATAATAGTTTATTGTGAGATATAAACCAATATAAAAATGGATATTATACTTAGGATAACCCAATTATACTTATGGATATTGACAGGATCTTATAATGGTAACAAAATTGTTACAGATTACCAAAATATACATAACCCACCACTTCCTTAACCTTTGAGTAGCCCTTAAATGAAAATGATAATTGAGTACGAGATAGATTATATTAACTTAGAGATTTTTAATATTTTTTATGTTAAAATAATATTTTTTAATAAGTTGAATATATCCCTAAATATTCCAAATTCTTAAAGGTGATTTTACCCCATAATATAAAGTTATAGGGAAGAGAGAAAGTTATACATGGGAGGAATGTTTCCTCCACAATTCAAAAAAACCTCTCTATGGAGTTTAAATATATGGGAACCATTATTATTATATGAATTATATATTATTTGGAGTTTAAATATGTTATATTGGATTAAAAACTACTATAAATGTAATGCCTCACTCTTTTCACTCCACATTGTAGGGTGTAAAACTCAATCCTACTAGTATTTTGATCTGATTGGCCAAAAAAGTATAGAAACCCCTATTGGGTTCACTGATGATGTGTTAGTGATATTAGGGATATGTTTTTACTTATTTAATTTTATATATTGGATATAAATGATGATATATTCAGTCACATGAATTTTTAATTCTATCAAGAGATTTTTATAAAACTAACAATGAAATTTTTTTTATAAAGGTGCAGTTTCACTTGAATTTTGAAAACCAATAATCACATTTAAAATATTTTTCTTTTATAAAATATCTGATGGGTGATTACTCATTTCATCAAGTCAATATTATTGATTGGTTGTCCTCTGGATAAATTCTATATTTTTTCAAGTAATGAACCATTCTTTAATGCTTTTAAGAATGATGTTATTTCCAACAAATGAGAATGATTTAAAAGATTATAAAAATATGGAATGGGAATAACATAGAATTTCTAAAATATATAAAAATGATCCTTTTAATATTATGAATAGTTTATTCATTCCATTGAATATGTTGGTAGCTTATTAGCTGAAATATCTATTGATCGCTTCTTTAAATAAATGATAAACCTGCATGTCAATCAATTATTTAATTCTCTAAACCTATTTGAAATTATGCTCATGAATCAAATATTAAAGTATTTATTGAATCTAAAATTTTTTATGAATATGAGTATTTTCCACAACATATTTCACAATTTTTTACTACTAATATAAAAAAAATATTACTATTTGGAAAGAGTTTTTATTTATAAGTTAAATGTTTTTGTGACAACGAAACCATATTCTCATAGTGTAGATAACCCACTGGATGTGTAACTAAAACCTTTTTCATTGAATCTAAAATAGAAATTTTTAGTGGAAAATAAAAAAATTCATGTTATCAGTGATAATGGTATATAAATAGACCCTAAGAATAATAATTTAGGGATTCTTAAACAGAACAATATATACATATAGTATAGGCCTTGTCTCATCTAATTAGGACTATTCTTTAAGTGTCCATGCATAGAATCTTATTGGAAGATTATGTCAAACCAAAGAAGTGGTGTTAAGAGAGATTAAATAATATAGTCTTAGTGGAAGTTAAGAAGTAATTGACCACTTTTATAGATAATATAATAATTTTTACAATCCCTCATTTCTAATGGGTTAGTTCTATCAAGATTATACCTAAATAGGGTGGTATTGCTATTTAAAAGATTTAATTTTGTGAAAATTTCCTTATTATACTTCCTAATAATTGTAGAGTGTGTATATAATATAGGAAATTTTACCTTGTGACTAGGAAATACTACTACATTATTCCATTCGATGAAACAATTATTCAGATACATATAGGTATATCCCAATAGAACTTTTTAGATGATTTCTTAGGGTATTTTAATATTTACATTACATATGAGGATTAATAAAATATTATCAATACCTACTCTTCAATTACTTTTTCATGAAAAATAATTTTCCTTTTGATTGTGTAATTATCTATATTCAATTAAAAGTTATATTATGAAAATATTGGATACATTTTGTTTTGGAATGTATGGATATTATTATATATGGTTTTACAATTTAAGGGATCTTTATTGAGATATTTTGGAATTTTTTTGTTTCTCACCTTAGATATTTCATTTATAATAATTTTTTTATAAAATTTTATGAAATTCATTTTATAGTGGACTGAAGTATTGGGCTCTATAATGTATTTTCTAGGGAGATAAAATAATTTGAAAAGTCCAAGGTTGATGTTATCTACCCATATCCACTCATAAAAAATAATTAAAGCTGAAATATATTTCCTTTGGCATGTTGGGTTCTATAGTAGTTTAATAAATTAATTTAGTATGAAAACCCTAACTTCATCAATATTTCTCTAAAGAGGCTCATGAATTTTCCTTCCAGAGATATATAAAGAAGAATTTATGGAAATGATATTAAATTTTGTGTCCCTTCCCATTATCCATCCACCTAGATTAGATATACTATTTTAATTGATGACTAGTACATAAATTTTTTATCTACAGACTTTTTTGAGTCAAAGAGTGGAAAAGATGAATCATGTTATAGCTTAAAAGTCTAGGAATTTATATTCAACATGTGATAATTACACAAACACTATGAAGTAGTTTCTAAACATTTTATTTTCTTTAAAAATGTTTAGGTTGTACTTATTGGGATTAAGAATTATTTCATTCATTGTAAATTCTCCCATTTAATTTTTTATGAGGAAACATGAGGAAAATCCGGGATACTAAGATGATTTTTTTATTGTCTAATTTATTATATAAATAATTAGTTGGAAGGGTGGTGATAAATTACTGTATGACCATTTGAGTACACTACCTATTATTCTAGAAGAAAAAATGAAAAAAATTATACTTATTTTGGAAACCATCCCTAATGAGGAACTTCATATAACTGAGAGTGGTAGACCATTGTTTATAAACCTTATAATTATATAAATTTATTTCATATGTTTTGAATGATGTTTCAATATTTGTTTACATACTTGAGGATGAAGTGTCGATTCTTGGAAAAATTTTATATATTTATTTAATGACTTTTGATTTAATTCTTCGATAATTATCATTATATTGTGACTATTTTTGAATCGGAATTCAATGAATTTTTCATGTAAAAAGGGGATTTAATTAAGTGAAAATGTCTATAATAAGATATGACATCATTATTTAGGTGATGGAATTGAATAAGTCCATGAAAAATGTTTTTTATTCTCCATGATGAATATTGAAGGTATTTAAGAAGATACCATGGAGAAATAGAAAAATATGAAAAATATGTTTTTTAAGGATTTATTATTTTTTAAGAATTATTTTTCATGTATTCTATATTGATAATAAATTAGAGATTTATGTAGAATAATTTTTTAAAATCATTATTGGAGTTTAATCAAAAAACATACTTGCATCCGTATGTCATCCAAGGACCACCTCAACCACATATAGGAACTTATGGGATCAACCATGTGGGAGGAAATTAACATGTCTTGTGCATAGCAGCTGTGGTGTGAGATTGGGCATGCATAGCACCCACCAACCCTGCATGGGTATGTGCAAGTATCATTGTAAGAGAATGCAAAAAGGTGTTGGTTGGCCAATGTTGTTCGGAGCGGTTCGTGAGGTAGGTGTTTGTAGTTTTGGTATCATAGTGCACTACGCACTACTCACAGAACAGCCAAGAACACATAAATTTGTTAATGGGATTTCCCAACTGGGTGAATTTTGGATGTGGTACTCTCAAATGCATTTACTATTCATCCTCCCTTAAAAAACATACAATCATTATTTTGAGCATTCCAATTACATTTATCAAATTTGTCTGATGTCCCACACCATGTGAGTTTAAATAATTCTGCAATCTTTAACCTCAAGGAATGTTAAATACCTTAATACACACTCCAAAAAATTATAAGTCACATAATATTCTATATTTAGTAATGGGATTTCTATCGATATATCGAACCGAAGTTATGCTTGAAACTTTTTCTTCCATACATGTCATATTTGAGTAACTTTGTTCCTTTAATTTATTCATTTATCATGATTTCAATGTATGAAAAATTTAAAATAATGAGAGAAATAACATGAACATCATAAGATTTCAAGAAGAATAAAACAAATTTGAACACCAAAAGCTTCTGTTATTTAAAACTATTATCACATGAATAGCTGAAATTTTTCAAGTGGTTGTCTACTAAGCTAACAAGAAAAATCATAAATAGGAATACCAAAAATAAAAAAGGTATCATAAGAAGTACATTAAGGTGTAACATGATCATGTGAAGTGAATATGTGATCATTTTATCTCCCTGCTGTCAAAAGAAGCATATATTATTAGAAACCATGTTTTTTCACTTTTTAAATTTAAAGATATCACAAGATATATGGGTTTAAATGATCCATGAAATTCCATAAATATTTTAATTATGGTGACTATAAGATTTATATATATAAATATAAAAGGTTCTATGGACATTGTATTCTGTGACTTTAAAGAGAGCCCTTATTTCTCATAGAAATAGGCCATATATATGTCTTGATCAAGAAAATAAGATAAGGTTTCTATTTGATCTGTTCATGTGAAGCACATCCCATGAAGAAACTCTTTGTTACATGAGGAAGTAAGGGTTTGAAAACCTGGAAATAAAAACTATCATGGGAATGGACCCATGGATAACCCTTTCCATGTGAAGGAACCCACAAACAACCCTTGTCAAGAGAAGGGACCTGGGGATAAACCTTTTAACCAGAAGGAACCTATAAAAACCCTTTTCACATGAAAGAATACTGAATAGTTTTTAATGAGACATTAAAATTAATTCCTTACCTAAAGAACCTTCAGGACTCACAAGAAACCTTGAAAAGTTATATAATGGATAAAAAGACCACAATGTGATCCCTATATGGATTTCTTAAAGGATAAAATAGATATTGTGAAGAACTTATTTAAATATGAACAAGACACCCCACATATTTTTTCTGTCAATAAAAATTTATAAAACATGAAGATATTATAATTTAAGGAAGATAAATTTCATGAACCACACCTATTAAAAAAAATTAGGAAGGATAAAAAAACATCATACAATATATTACATGGAATATATTACATGCAATTTTTGAATGACATGCACCCAAGGTGCTAGTATTAAAATGATTCAATATTTTGGAAGGGAAATTCACGAAAAAGATTAATATGGTTTTTAAAAAATTTAATATTAAAATATTAAATTGAAAATATGCATAAAATAATGATAAATATGAATGTCTTTGTGTATTGGTCATGTAATATGCATTATTTCATGCATCCGTGAATTTAATTGAGAATTCAAGAAGACATTGAGTTGACATTGTGAAACTATATTATTATATATTTTATTACTGAAGAAGTTATATGAACAACATGAACATGTTTTTATATATTCTATGATATCATCATACTAAAGTAATAATTATTTCCTATGACTTTTGATTGACTTGGGAAAACCTAATCCTCTATAGAAGATCAAAAAAACCAAAGTAAGATCATCATGTCTAATAACAATCTATGGAGGATCATGATGTGTACACAGTTAGGTTATTTTGAGGATAATGGTAATAATTTCCTCATTTTTTACATGTATATAAATTATTTAAACCCTCAAAAATTATCAATTTGAGTTTATTTGCATCAATTTTTGATTTATGGACTGTTTTGGACTAAAATATGAAAATTACATACTTCTAAAAATTTAACATATTTTAATCACTAAGGTATTTTAGTAATAAAAATTATAATATCATACAAATTTTATTGATTATTACTTTTATTATTCCTATATTTTCGTGATTAAACTTTTACTTTTATACTAAGAGCATATTCAAACATCTTGAGGCCCAAAAAATCAATTAAGTTGTCATATTGTTCGAGCAGACTTGGTGGAAACCACCTCAAAAAATGAGGCATAATTTCATCTAAATATATCAATTTTCAGTGATTCTAGTTTAATGTGAATTAGGAATCATATACATATTTGGACAATAAATTTGGAGGATTTTTTCACTCATAAAGGTTTCATTACTGAAAATTATTTTTTATTATAAATAAAGACACTTTTAAGGTGAAAGTGAGAAACCATAAGTTCCAACAACAACGATAAACATAAGATCAGAAACAACCTCATCCAAGCCAAAGTAGCGACCGCTAACTCCAAAGAAGGACCACTCGATGATCCCATGCAAGCATGGTCCCTCCCAATGGCAAGCCATCCCTCTATATCCACCACATCCCAAATGGCCTGCAGAGGAAGAAGCAGCACACTCTAGCCCATCTGAGCCGAACTGACCCTTCCACATTCCTCACACAACAATATTGGTAACTCAACAAAGCATAAGCTAAGAAATAAGTAAAATAGAGTCATTGAAAACCGGTTGAATCCTACCAGAGTCAGAGTCCCTAGGGGAGGATTCCTCGAATTATTAATTATTTAACTTCAATGAAACTTGTTTATAATCTATTTGTAATGGATATGAGAGTATTTGATGGGTGAAGTGGTCTTATACCATGACATTATTTACAATTCCATTCTTTTGTTTTTGATTCAATATTTCTACCACCCATATCTAGGTCAAACACTTCAAATAGTGCATCTTTGGTTTCTTTAAAGGATGAAAAGATGTACAATTAAGCTATGTCTTTTTTAGGAATAACATTATCGATTAAAGTGTTTTTATATTTTATTATTATAGGATGTATGGTTAGGTGTAACGAAATAATCCTATAATCATACACATAGTAAATCAATGGAAAGTAATTTTGTAATGAGGTTACGTCAAACAAATTATCAAATTGAATTTTAAAAACAAATAAATAATAAATGAACCCATTTTCGTAAGCCAAGGGCGATGACCATTATTTCTAATCAATATTATATATACATCTAAATTTATATTTAAATTTCAATTATGCATTTCATTAAAATAATTTCACATTTTTTGAAAACTCAAACAATCATTTTAATAAAAAAATATAAAAATAAAAAATAAATAGATTAGGTGGGTTGGAAATTTTTGATTTCACTGACTTTGACACTCCTCATCTGAGACGACCCTGGATAGCCTCTATTCAATATTAGTAATATATATTTTCTTTTTTCCGTGTCATATGATGGGTGTGCATTGAAAATAGTTTTTTTCGGGGATCTAAACAATTATTATTATCATTTTTTCTAAATTCAAAATTTTGTAAATATTTTTCATAGTTTTATTTATAAAAAATATAATAAAAATCCTTATTTTCTTATGATGTTTTCAAACCACCAATTTTTCAATTCATGGAACAATTACTCACATATGAAAATACAATATGTTGATTATAGTCATCTAAATGGCTGGGTAAAAAATATGAGTGATTCTCTGGATGACTTTGGGAGAAAAATAGAAGGAAAACATGATAATGTTTATGAATTAATATAGAAACCCAAACCTAAGCTAGAGAAATAACCTCATGTGCTGGTGGAAACAATTTCACCACTCATCACTAAAATTGAATAACTTGGGGAAGTAAAAGTGGATGTAACTGAAGATTCATTCATCCTTGATCAACCATTTCAAGTATAGATAAGTGAAAAGTATGTTCTTCATGAGATACATGTGGGAGATTAGCATGAAATTGATAAATTCTAGAATAAATTTGAGAAACTACGCAATCTCCCCAGACCTTTCATCGATGAAGAGACACCACCATTGTATATATCCCTAGATATGTAGAAATAATCTATCCAAATGGATTAATTTTAAAAATATATCGATGATCCAGACTTCCAATCTCTATACAGTGACAATCAACTCTAAGAGGTACATTCCATCGAAGAAGAGATTCAAGCTGAACCAACATAGGGATATGATCAATTATAGAACTCAAACTCATTTAATATTATTAAAAATACACTGAGCATTATTCCCAACTATTTTAAATGTTTATAATTGGGTGATTATTATTATTCCCAAGAGGTTTAAGAGTAAAAATTAATTATATCTATTGAGGAACACCTAGATCTCCCTAAAGACATTTAATATTTACTATAGGTAGCACAAGAAGAAATCATAATAGTTCATCCTAAAGAAAAAGATATAAACAATGTCTACATTAATAGGTATATTTATAAATTTATTCTTCAAATTTTAATTTTTACTCTCCATTTTATTATTCTATTCATACAGAAAATATGACGAAACAAGAGGATAATAAACAAGAAATTTTATAAGTGGCAATGAATGAGGAGGAGGTTCCAAAATTCATCCTACCTCTTCCATTAAATATATAATACTTGGAAAAGGGGGTCTAGTGTACTATATCAATGTAATTTTCCTAAAAATAATAAATAAAAAGATGCTGGTAAAGGCTACATGTGGTGGTTGATGTCCAAGAAAATCCAACCACCATTAAATTATGTATAATAGTGGGTACATCTCTCAGGAGGTAGAAAAAAATTAGAACCTAATTGGGGGATCATACCAAGATTTATCTTTAAATTCATTCTAGGAATTTAGATTTCAAATTAATTCTTAGTAATTAGTCGATTATGAAGCTCACTCCCTCTTATCTTTTTGAGAATAAATTATATAATCCTTATTCTTAATTGAGAAATTTACTTTTATATGACCATGATGGAATAAGGAACCCCACAACATTAGTGGAAGCATATTGAGGTTCATTTAAAAATGGATTTCACTTTTAATGTTTATGTTTTAAAATATATTAATTTTGGTGATAGAATATGTATTGTTCTTTGAAGTGGAAAATGAATGCAAATTATTGAATTATATTTTTACTTGACTTATCTAGGAGATATTAGTTTCTTAAAAATACTATGATTTCATATTATAGATTTCAATTTTAGTGATATTGAATGAGTAAAATTTATATTTGAATTACTACATTGAAGCATGGATATTAAAATGAGGACTTTAAGGAAATTAATTGATTCTTGTAAATGAAATTTCCCAATCATTTTTAATTCTTTTAATTTATAAAATTTATTTTAATTTATTTATTATTATTAATTATCCCGTCTGTTAATTTATAATGTTTTATTTCCAATTAAAGAGAGAATTTATAGACTGAATCATTCCTATTTATTATTGAGAATATTTCTTTAATGATATTGGGACATGTCACTGACCAAAATTTTCATTTAAAATTTTCAAAGCTATGACTATTAAAAAATTATTTTAAATGATTGATAAATACGTTTGGAAAACCACTTATCCTAAAAAGACCACATGTACATTAATAATTACTTTTCCTATAGAGTCCATGAAAGAAATTTATAGGAATGATCCATGTTTAAACCCATTTTTATACATTCATACCCTTCTCCTAGTATTTCCTTGATATATTGAAGTTTAAATGTGGGGGTGAAGGGTTTAACAGTGGAAGGGATGGAATAAATTATAAGGAAAAGTGTGGGGGTTCTTATTGTGGGAAATTATGGTTTTTGATTCCTTCTAGAAACATTATTGTTTTCTCCTCTTTAATTAAAACTGTAAAATGAAAAAAATGAACTAAAAAAATAGAAGATCTATATTTTGACGGAAAAAGATGAAACAAATTGGGGAAATTCAATGAAGAAAATAAATATAATAAAAATGAATCTATCTATAAAGAATAGAATTGAATGAATTAAATATTTCTATGATTATTTCAATAAAAATGGCCATTGTTATGATGAGTGATGGTATGTACCAATCATGCTCAAATCATCTGATAAAGTGATGAGAATACCACAACCAAAATAGTGGCTTCTAGGAAGTGACAAGTCATCCATGAGAAATGAATAAAAATAAAAAATATATCAAACTAACTATTTCTAAGAATAAAAGTGACATAAATTATCCTACATTAATGTTAGAAATATATATTTCAATAAAATCACTACACCATTTAAAGTGGATGGATCAATATGATGAAGTACAATAACAACAAAATTCTGGTTAGAATACAAATCAAGGTTAAGAAAATATTTTCAGAGGTTTTTACTAGTGATATAAAAGATATAGGAACAAATCCTACTGTTTTCTGATAAACATGTAATTTTTAGGAAAAATTCATGAATTAAAAAAAATTCATGATGAACTTATGAGAATATATTCTCGTAGAAACAATTTTATGATAAAAAAATATATCCATGATCAAAGTTAAGAACATATATGAATGCTTGGAAGAATCACAGGGAAGATGTACAAATAAGGGACACACAAAAATCAAATACATGAAAATTCTGCAAAGATATATTCCCTATATTATAAAAGGGAAAATTATTCCACCAAAAAATATATGTAAGTCATGTGATGATTCCAAGAAGACTAATAAAGTCTTGAAATAGTGTGTAGTTGGTTGACCAAATCAATTGAAATTAGATAAATGATTAGAGGAAGTTGAAAAACATGATAAATCAATTGAAAAGATCACATCGTTAAAATTTTGATGAAAATACCATAAAAATTTATACATAACTAGAAATTTAATAAAATATAGTGTCTTTTGGGAAAGTTGCACGAATTTATTCCATACAACCAATAAATGGTTAACATGACCTCTTTTATATTTGGAGTTGTGTAAAAATAAAATGAATTCCCCCATGGATTCTTGCGCTCAAATTAAAAAAATGAAAAATTGACTCTCACACAAAGAATAATTTCAAAGGAATAAAGAATATAATAAATTAGATGAGACTCAAAATAGAGATATGAGTCCAAATAAATGTTTCTAAACTAATATTGGGAGGAAATAATAGCCGAGGTTTAGTGGAATCTCTCAGCCTAATTGTTACACCTAAAGAAAATAAAGGTCCCTCCTTATAAATTTATATGTGTGTGTGTGTGTGTTTGATTTTGTACTGACTTACAGGGAATTGAATAAGGTGGATGAATCCCTTTAGGGAGAACATTTATTAGATAATGTTATTAATTCCCCATTACATAGTGAATGTGGAACATCTATAAAGCTATGGAAAATTGAGAATATGATATCATAATCACTCCCAAATCCCAACTCTAATTGAATTGATAATCATTGTCACTATGGAGTTGATATCTTACTAATTAAGGGTAACTATATATTTTTCTCTTGGGATTTCTGATGTTTTCATTAATGTTTTTGTAGGATTTATCATTCCTTTAAAAAATATGATTACTTCCAACACCAAAAAAATGATATTTGAGAAATTATAATAACAATTTCATATTTATTGAAGGTTATAGACTACATAGAAATCCATGGTTATATATCTCTTGTTTTGTACACAGTTTATCCCATATAGACCTAAAATTGATTAATTAGAGGATATGTTTTAATAGAAACATGTTATATCATCCCTATCTAATTAGTATTGAAGAATTAAAATTTTAAGGGGGAAGAATATTTAATGAAAAATTTAGGAGTTGAGAAGAACTCCACTTTCACTTTTAATTTAATATTCAAAAAGTGGAATAAATTATGAGCACACATATTGAATTTTATGTTTGAAGAGATATTGAAAAACAAATATAGTGGGTATATTATTGATTCAAATAATTGTATTTTTTTCAATGATGTGTTAATATGTGTTTGAAGGTTTATTATGGATTAATTTAATAGAATTGGTTTTCATGAATATATAATTATCCTCATAAATGTTATAAGTTTTGAACTGATCTTTATTATCCAGGACATGTAAAAAATTAATTTAATCAAGTGAACGATGTCTTCAATAAAAGAATCTATTTTTATTTGGGTGAAGAATTCAAAGAATGGAATGAAAAAAATTATGTATTTTGAATAAATAATATATAATTGATTTAAGAAGAATACATGAAAAAAATAAAAGTCCATGAAGAATATGTTTTTTCACGAGGATTTTTTATTGCATGAAGATCTCTTTTTCTTGAAATTTTATATTGAGAATACTTTTGATATTTTTGTTGAATAATTTTGAAAAATCATTATGGGAGTTTACATAAAATAATATGTCCAACCATAGGCTCATAAAGGATCACCACAACCGCATATGATACACTAGGGGTCAACCATGTGGGAGTAAATTATCCTGGGTAGCCCATAACATTTGGGGTGTGAGATTGGGCATACTTAGCACCAACAGAGTCTCCACAAGGTGTGCGAGTACAGCATGCACAGAGGTGCTAGTGTTCTAGAGTGGGTTGGTGTGGCTCTTTATGTATGTGTGTAGTGTGTGTATGTGAGAATACCCCTTTATACTCACTGAGTGCCCATGTAAAACTGGATGTATAAATGGGATAACCCAATTGATTTAATTTTATAATATGGTACCCTCAAACATGGATACTATTTATCAACCATTAAGAATATATAAAATTTAATATCTGACACATTGCATTAATTTAATCCATATGATCTCTATAGAAATGTTATTATAGATAAATCCATCATCTTTAACCTCCTGGACAATGAAACCCCATCATACACACTCCAGACAATAGGTAGTTGTATAATCGTCCATATTCAGAAATGGGATTGATACTTCTCGATCAAACTGAGACCACCCAAGAAACATTATCTTTTATTCATGCTAATATTTCAATAACTTAATTTTGGAAAAGATAATAATTTCACAGGATTTAATCACATTAAAAAATGTAAATCATGAGTGAAATCACTTGAACATCAAGAAATTAAATCATTCCCTCGCGTGAAGAAGAACTTATCATTGATAACGTTAAACTTCTGTCATTCATATCTATTACCATATGAATATTTTATCATTTAATATCATTTTTACATTGACCTATCAAGAAGTATCTTATCAAATTTCCCCAAAATCACCACGACATCATGATAATTCCACTAAGGTGTTTCATGATCATGTGTAGTGATCATGTAACTGTGGTTTCACCTCAGTATCGAAAAAAAGTCTTTAAGTCAAGATAGCATGATTTTAAAAGATTAAAAATTAATGATATACCAAGAACATTGGGTTTTTAAATGATACATGAATTTCCCTAAAAATATGAGGTAAGGTGATGAAATTCTATATATAAAAATAGAGTCAATGATTGAGGGTGTCTGTCGTTTGGGACTTCACAGAGATATCTCATTTCAATTTGAAACAGAGTATATGTGAGCATTAATCAATCAATAAATATAATAACTATTAATGATCTGATCAATTGAAGGTGATCCCAAATGTATCCTTTTATATACATGAGGTATTAAGGGTTTTAGAACCTATATACAACTATTTTCATGCGAAGGGACCCTCATACAACCCTTTTTATATGAAGGAACCCATAAACAACCCATATGATTTTAAGGGATATTTAAAAAACCCTTATTACATGATGGGAATCATAGAAAACACTTTTCATGAAAAGGAATACTTAATAGGATCACATGATCCATTCACATGATTCCCTTATGTGAAGAACCATTAGGACCTATGAGAGACCTTAAAAGGTTTTGGGGATGAGTATAAGACAAATATATGATCCATAACTAGATATTGTAGAGTAAGAAGATGATATTTAAAAGAACTTATGTGAATGGGGACAAAGAAAACACACTTTTTTTTTTGATTTTCACTTGAGATCACATGAATATAGTAAACTTAAAGGATGAAAAATCGGATGAACCACTACTATTCACATCAATGAGGTGGAGACAAATTGTGCATGCAATATATTGGATGCAATTTATGCATGGAATGCACCCAACATGTCAACATTAAAATGATTTAAGAGTATCATAGGATAATCAAAAAATAAGATTAAAGGGATTCTTGGGACATTTTGAGATTAAATAATTTATTTTATATGGTTCATAAAATAATGGTTATGTGTAATGGTCATGAACTATCAACTATTGTATGCATGTATGAATTGAATTTTGGATTCAACAAGATAGTGAGTTGATATTTTGGAAGATTATTACTGTAAAAAATATTATTGAAGATGTTTTTACCACTTTAACATGTTCTTATTGAGGTTGGGACTTCATCAGAAAGAAGGAGTAATTATTTGTTGATCATTTTTATTGACTGAGAAAGACTTGATCATTTTTAGATGATAATAAGAACTTGAGAAAGTCTAAAAATCCTTATCACTAGTTTAATAGCCTCCTGCTGTGTGCATAAGATGGCTAGTTGATCTAAAACTATTGTGCATGAGTATTAGCATCCATTGGTGTATAATTAACCAGTAGTAGAATATCTTTATATCGAAGGATCGAATCCAATAATAAAGAGCTTGTCAAAGTGGGGTATAACCAGTTTTTGAAGAGGAATGATGGTAAGAGAAGATGATAGGGGAGTATAACCAACCATGGAAGAAGAGTTGGAGTGTAAGTAGGTATAACCAATATTGACTAGAGGTTCAACTACTAAATTGTATAACTAGTTTATTCCTAAAAATTATTAATTAATAAAATTATTATAGTGAATAATTCATGTTAGGGGGGATAACCATCACAATAAAAAGTATGAATTTTTAACAAACGTTTTAAATAGGAATTTTTGTGTTCTCTTTTATTATATATTCAAGAAAAGTGAGATTTTGAGATATCACTTGGTGAATCTAGAAACTTAACAAATTCTATAGGTTTAATTTAAATGAAATAATTTTTAAAAATATATCATTGATTCATCACCCCCCCCCCCCCCGCTCATTGGCCAATCTATCTTGAGGTTATTCACTTAGTAATTTTTAGGTTCTTGTCCCACTAATAATACCCCTCCTATGATGGTAATGAATATAGGGATATTGTTTCCCTAGAATCCCACCTCTAATAGGCCATGGGTTCGAAAGTAGCACCGAATATATATATATATATCAAACGCATGGGAGGTATTACTCTGAATATAAATTTTATGACTAAGAGATAAGATCATAACACCCCAAACCAATTCCATATATTAATAAATAAGACAAACCCATTACATTTAATTTCATAAAGAAATTGAAATAACTAAGAAGTCTAAAAAAAATCTTGATAGTGGCCATGATGCACTAACAGCTCTTGAAAAACTCATCAGTCTTGTAATTCCTAGATCAATCAACATCCAACTACTATATACTTGAAAAATAGTTTATATATATGTAGGGTGAACATAACATGTATACTCAATGGGATTAATGTGAAAACACTTTGTGTAAAATGTAAAAAAATCATACTAAATCCAAAATGATGAATAAATGAGACTAAATCCTCACATGAATAAGTAGTGTCATTTTGCCATCCTCATTATGGATCACTCACCAAGTAATGCATATAAGTATATAATTCTCTATAAAAGTCATATATATAAATAATATTATCCATATTCCACTTCCCCACAAGATTTTTTCTCTCACTCCCCTAATTCTACATATCCTATGCTCATCAGTTCTATTATTCATCCAACATCTCATGCATGAATATCATAACCATTCTACATCTAATGTAGACATCACAATCACATCTTCGTCATCCCTTTTGTAAATGAGTGTATTTTTAGAATCCCCTAAAACCCATGTAGATGTGTTATACCTTAAGACGTTGTATAACACACACGTAGAACCATGTGAAGCTATAGGCACCATGACTAGACAGAATTATGTGATATACCTCAAGTAGTTACACCCCACATATAATTGAATAGTAAAATATAGTCGTAATATCTAAGGAATGAATGTACCCTATTCCAAAATACGTTATATCCTAGAATACACATACACATAACTATAGATAAATGGATTGTGAGGAAGAGGGAGAAGTCATCCATAAATTCCCTCACCATTCTGGATATAGAGGTAAAACCCCCTAAAACCGATGGGTGTAGATTTCCCAATTGACCCATGTGGTGAACTAAATGGGATCATAAAATATAAAGTATATCGCACACAATACACACTTAGGAAAACTATATACCCTTAGGATCATATTCATTTATCATCACAAATGATACATGACTTCCACCTTTAATGACTAGATCATAAGCATACACAAAAAATAAAAAATTTATTTTAATTAATTAATCATATATTAATTAATATTATTTTTTAATATTTATTTGATTAATACTTTAGTATTCTAATTAAAGTGTCATTAAAATGATAAAATTTATTTACTACATTATTAAATTTGTATTCATTATCTATGATTATCATGAACCATCCTCAGTCACTCCTTCATTCATTAATTTATATTTGATAAATTTTAGGTGCTTTATGACTCATCCTATGCTACCACAAAAAAGATTCACATGCCATGAATAGAGTCAAACATCATCAAGATATTGGAAACTGAACATATAATATCCATCCAACTAGCTATTTAAAATCATAGAATAAGAATATTTTTTGATGGGTAATCCCCACTCTGAATATGGCATGATTTCCCTGGTGTCATTCCCGCTCCATTTCAAATTGTAAAATACATTCCTTCCCTCATTTATGTTAAAAACACAACATTTCTATATTCCCATCCCATTTTTCATCAAAACTACCAACTATTATAGGTTCAAAATCAACAAAAAACAAGTCTCTAATATCCTAAACCATGCACACATGAAAATAAATGTATTTCTAAAAAAACAATTCAAGGGTAAACTAATGCCACAAAACTAAGGAATTCTAGCCTTTAATAAACAAATACTGGACAAAATATCCCCAAATAATTATATTTATGAAATAATTATTTTAGTTCTCATTTTCAATTAAAAGCATTATTATGTGTAGGTTTTCTTTATCAAAAAATATATAAACAATATCTAAAAAGAGAAAAGAAAACATATAAACATGTTTCAATCATTATTTCTTTATTTAAATAGTTTCAGGAATGATGGTAACTAATTAACATGCCTATTTCACCATTAAATTTGATATTCCAAATTTATATTGATTATTTATTTTTGTAAATTAAACCATGTAATACAAAAACATAAATAGAGACACGTAGATAAAACACTTTTTAATAAATATCAAGAGGCAACATCAAAAAAATTATATAAAATCATGTGATGCCAAAATACCAACCATTAGTTTAATCCACGTATTATAAAATGTTAATTATCTACGATATACTAAAATATATTATTTCAATACTAGAATTAATAGAATAATAAAATATATATAATCTTATAATAACAAGTAAATAATAATAAAACATATAATTTTTATCCAATAAAAATAATATATACAATATAGAAATTCTTTTAATTAAAAATATTTTTAGTAATATTTATAGTATTACATTGTGTGAAATTATTATTTTTATCAAACATAGATAATTTATAAAATAATAATAAAATATTATACATCTTATATAGAATATAATTTCACCTGTCTCCCACTTTACAATTTCTATATTCTTTAATAGTTATCCTTCATATGATATATGTATTTTTATCTTTCATAAAGTTAATCCCATATATACATATAGAGAAACTAATAAATGATTAAATAAAAGATTTCAAAAAATAAAGAAGAAGATTTATATACCCTACTTTGAAATAAGACCATTTTTTACCAAACTAAGAGCAGAGTAGAGATGGAGTTACACACACCTTGTAAACTTGTTAGAAGAACTTGAATGATTTCATAAGGGTTGAAAGCCTCCATGGGTAGATTCTTGGGATTGTGAATACTTGAGGTAAATAATGAAGAAATGAATGGAGTATGAAACCATGGAATTTAAAAAATATATATAAATTTTAAAATATCTTTAGGAAACCCATTCAAACCATCCTATTGTAAATAACATTATTTTAGTTTTTTATGAACTCTTATTCCACCAATCATTTAAACAAATTATTGTTAAGGAAGTCAAATAAGAAATTTAGGTTTATTAATTGATGGTTTGAATCATAATTTTACATTTAATATATATTTATTTTTCATTAAAATGTATTTTTACATAATTAGTATATAAATATAAAATATTATGATTTATTAGAAGACCAACCATGAAAGGAAATCACAGGGATCAATTACACAATATAGACAATTAAATGCATGAAAAACTAAGAGGATATAAGGATATAACTCACCGCATGGATCAACCAAATAAAAAATCTATCAAACATTATTATAGATCACATAGATCGATACAATGAACAAGTGACCACATGAAAAAAGGATGGATTGATAGTATAAAAAAACAAGTAACTGCATGAACAAAGGATAAACAACATGAATGAAAAACGTGATTATCTAAACAGACATGTGACCACTTTTTTCAGACAATTTTTACATAATCAACTTATGATTACAGGGTTAGAGAAGATATTTTAAAAAAAAACTATAAATTATAAACATAAAAGGTTCTAAGAAACCTTTTGACCCCAATTATATTTTGTAAGAAAGACAGGATGGGTTTTAGAAATATTGAACATTACATCAGATACCTATCAAAAATGATCATTCTCAAGAATTTAAAACAAACTTATAAAGGTAGAAATGGGTCTAAAAAACCACACCATGAGACGAACCATAAGGAACATGGTAAACCATGTAAATATATAGTTATCAAAATAATAGGTGGTATAACAATACCACACCATTGAAAAACATCAAAACACACTCTGAGGGGATATACCCCCAAAATAATTGAAAATAAATAAACATGAATCCTAGAAATGAAAATAAAAGATCTCATTAAACAATATAAGGTCAAACATAATGTATTCAAAAAAAGGAAAAAAAGTGTCACAATAAGAAAAATAAACCCTTAAACAACATGGGATATTGAGTGTTTATATTTAACTCCCACTCAAAAGGTATCTCCTCTAAACCACTATTTCACCATAGGACACAAAAAAAGGATATCATGCACATGAAATAACATCTTTTAATGCACCTAAATCTCAATTTGTCATCCCTTGATGGTTAAAAATCATTAGAATACATATCAATTTAACTGATTAAATGGGAATCATAATGAAGATATCAATAAATCCTAAATATATGGTAGACATCATGAATTTGGATTATATTTTGGAGTTGTGATAACTGATACTAAGGAAAGATAACACCTTGAAAATACCAAAACAATGGGTAGAAAACACACATCCCTGAACAATCCATCACTTCACACAATTAGGAGACACCTTCAAGAACATTTTATCTCTAATTGAAAACATTATATTCCTCCCTGAATTATCATCATGGGGATTCAAATGAAACTACACTAGCTTAATTATTTCATGAATTGCCTATACCATATTTATCATTCTATGCACCAATTACATACAACTAATAACTGAATATTGTTCTCATTATGACCCAAAATATTTTTGTATGATGTCCATACAACACTTTAAATGGTTCCATTTCAATGAAGTAATAAAAAACATTATTATAAAAATACTTCACAAGGGTTGGTGCCTTAGTAACATACCTCCAAAACCTAGAATGTACATGTGAAATATTTTCTCTAATGTAAGGGTAGTCTACTATATCTAACCATCTATATGTCAATGAGAAGTAGTGAAAAATAATACATAGGATCCAGATGAATTATGTAGACCTCCGCACATTCTATATGGAAAAAAGTATCATGATGAGAGATGATCATCTATAGAACCCCATGAAGCCTCATTAACTCTACAAATATTTACTCAATAAAACCTCTATTAAGAATGACTCTTTTATGTCCAAAAAGTGATATGAATTCATATACATGTCCATGATCACACATAAAAAATCATAACCCCCATGAGGTCTGGGTAAAATGGTGACAATTTCCATTGATATATTATCATTTGATAATATCATGTGGATCAAGAAACCCACCAGGAACATGATTCTTATCTTTCATCATCTAGATAAACACACAATGAGAGAAAAAAAAATTCAATTGATTACTTTAAAAAATACCAAAAAATTGGTCCCTATAAGAATGATACATCTCCATCACATCAGGATGTACCAATAAGGGATAATTTGAAGTGACATTTGAATTGAGTTTCATTGTTTTCAATAAGGATTATTAAATTGATATTCATATTCTATCAATATATGATTAATGATGAGGAACTTTAGGGAAACCTCCATAATAGATTGTGTAATATTTTTTTGTCTTGGAATTTTCTAATTTATTATTCAAGATGCACTAAAATTTTTTTCCTCTGACACTAGGAAACCATGAAGGATTGAATCCACTACTTAGGTGGAAGTCCATCCCTTGGTTGACCATCATAGGTGGTTGAGGTTATATGTGAGAATAAAGAACCATTATGAGCACAAAATAGTATATTGGCACCACTATAAAGGGTGGCATGTTGGTGGGAGAGAGCTGGCATATGCCGGTGCTAGAAGGAATCGAGGGCAAACCTCGTTACATGATTCAAGCTATCTGAGGGGAAAATTTTTATAAATGGAATCCTATAATGGAATTAATAATAAATGTGGGAATCGTGTACATAGGTTACATGTCCAAAGTTCTCTGATCTCACTGAACTATTTGATCTTCATCAATGGTGTATTCATCCTTTGGATGAGGGATTCTTCATGTGCTCAGAATTATTTATAGTTGAATGTTCAAAGATTGAGATGATATATTGTGATCAAACTTATCTCATTGAAATAATTTAGTTAGATTATTATATTCATGTAACATTATTTTCATGAAAGAGATATACTTAATCTATTAAAAAGTTACATTGTAAAATAATGATGGTATTTTTGTACTTAGGGAGGATGATCAAGAGTAGGCGCACACTTAAAGTAAGTTGGTTTGAATGAGTTAAGTAAATGAGGGTTTATTTATAAATAACCCCATAGGAGATCATTTGTTTGTATGATATTAAGGTATATTTGGGAGAGTTTTTTAGAGAGTCTAGAGTGAAATAGAGTAGTGTAATCCCTCTGTATTCACGTATGGTTTCAATGTGCCTGTGTTGTGTCTTCCTAGACCTCCACATTTTCATGAGGTGGTTTTGTCTTCAGGAACTAGTGGAGATATTGAAACTGAGCTACATAAAGATGAATGGAAAATAGAACCTATTTATATTTTTACATAAAGAAGAAATCAAAAAATTTATTCCACATATATTGTTTTATTAAAAAGATTGTGAATCGTGAATGAAATGATATCCATGGAATAAGGGTGTTTTCTGAGCATGATTTGAGGAAGAGATCACATGTACATTTTTTATGTGAATAAATAGTGGGATAACATGATATTTTGGTGTGAAGATACATTTTGATATATCATTGTGTGATATTTACACAAAGGAACAGAGAAGTGGTGTTTTGGAGTTGTTCATTATATAATCAGTATACATAAATGAAATATTGTGAATATAATGTGGTATACTTATATGTTGTTTGGTTTTATAATGTATGGGTAGAAAATGTGTGTATTTTCGTGGACATAAAATAATGTGCTCAAAAAATGTGAGATGGTTTTGCATTTTTATTGTTATAAATATTACATTGGTAATACCATCCACCGTATTACATACATGCCTGATTTTGGAAGAAATGAACATTCTTGAATATTGTGTAGTGTTTTGAGAAAAAAATCGAGCAGTAATTCTGATGAAATATACCCATGTAGTCATTGTATTAGGATAAGTTCATATCATTTGAAGATTAGTGAATAGTGATAAAGATTTGGTAGTTTTTTTATCAGTTTTTAAAGTTCTTTAATATTGTACACAAGAAAATTAGGTGATCCATATTATTTTTTGAGAACTAATTTATCTCAATGATGTTTAGAAAAAGTATAATTTTTGTCTTGATGTTTCTATCAGATGATCATAACATGTGTGAGTCAATACTAGTGAAATTATTCGGTGGGACTATGAAGTATAAAAAGTATCTAGTGTTACAGTAGATAAGGTTGCTGGCATACTGATAATATTTTGTGATGCGGTATAAAGATACTATTATGTGAGTCTAGAGTTTCTAGTGTAGGTTTGAACATGTGATATCTAGTGGGAATATTGAGTGGAACATTTTTGGACTTAGTCTTGATGAAAATGGGACTTTACATTGTTGTAACTATCTAGGTATAGTGAAGAATCTATTAATTGGAGAATAACTTGTCAAAATAAGGAGTAGATATTTTTATCAAACATTTTAAAATTCCATCTTTATTGTGATTTATTTTATTTTTTTCAGTAGGGAGAGGTATATAATAAAATATGTGGTATCAAGACACTAATTATCCAATGTGTTTGTATCAAAAGAAATAATTTATAAAAAACAATGTACCACTGATTAACCCCCCTTTTAATGTACCTAACTATTCATTGGACACTTGGATTGGTATCAGAGAAAGTTCCCTTCAGAATATAAGAGATATTTATGATAAATAGAGAATCATAATTTAGTGAACATATATGGAATACCTACTTTTTATGGAAATAAATATCATATATAGAGAAATAAAATACATCCTTTTCATTTACATCTTTTCCAAGAAATCAGATATAGAAACAATGGCCATCCTACCTATTGATGATTATGTTTTATTACTCACGATTATAATATAAATCTAGAAGTTGATGGAAAGACTAAAAATTATATCCTGATGGATTTTTCAGAAAAAATATACACTAATGTAATGTGTCTCTAAACTTCCAAGGAGGTCCAGAATAAACTGAGAAGTAGTTATGAAGGTAATATTTTTGTCAAGGAAGCTATGATAAAAATATGGATAAGAATTATTGAGGATATTAATATGATAGATGATGATGGAATTGATGACAATTTCATTAGACTCATCAAGATAGTATGTAATATCTTGTTATTTTATAAGAAGCTATTAGAATAAATAATTGTGAAAAATATAATGATAAATTTATGACAGAGATTTTATTTTGAGGTTTCATCTGAAAATATATGTAATTAATTTCATTTGATGAGTTATATAATATTATCATAGCTTATGAAATGATAAATGATATGTCTTTCAAAAATAAGGTAAAAGAAGAGATTTATTTTGAGGCACTAAGAAAAGGAACATTCAAAGAAGTGGAAGTTAAGGAATCAAGTGATTATGATGATGGTGATGTGGATTAAAACCTTAGTGATATTTTTATATTATTAAAAGTGTTTTAAAAAATATAAAATGGAAAAAAAATGAAAATGAGCTACTCAAGTGTTGTAGATATCATGGTATCGGTGATTTTTTTATAAATTTCCACATGAAAGTGACTAAATCAGAATATGATGATGATAGTGAGAAACCTCAAAAATAGAAAAAGGATAAGAAGAAGAAGAAGTATACCAGTAATAATAAGAATAATATGATGAGAATAAAAACACAATAACATTGATCGTCTGGTATTTCTTCATAATATAAACTCAATTTCATTTATTTTGTTATGAAAGGATCAAATTCCTCAAGTAGTTATGATGATGGTGATCTCAAAAAAGATATATAATGGAGGATGAAAGAAGAGTTGGATTATTTTCTTTAGTAAAACATTCAAATCTATAAAGAGAAGAAAAATATTGAAATAAAAAAATAAAACATTATCTACTAGAATAGAAGAGCCTAATAGAATTTAAATATCTATTACTGATGAAAATAAGAATTAAATATTGAAGGTAATTGATCTAGAGAATATGGTGAGTTATCTTTTTAAAAAATGACTCTCTAATAGGAAGAACTACTTAAGACACAATCAATGTATCTGATAGTAAAAATTGAATTGAAGAAGAATAGAGAGGACTTTAATAATTCTATTGAAATAAAAGTAGATTCATCTCAAACATATAAGACAAAAGGTCCCAACAGAAAATGTACATTTCTAACAAAATTGTTTCTAAATAAATATTACATCACTAATAGTGCATTTGAATCTTTGAGGATGAATAATCCAAGAGAAGATAATATCACAACATCAAAAGATGAAAGGAATATGTCTATAAGAACATTTCCCCTAAGAAAAAGAAATCATGCCATAGAAAAACGAACAAAATCGTGAATTTTGTTAATGCATTTATAAAAAATATAAGATTGCAGTTAAACTTTTTTTCTGATGTTTTGGGAAGTATTTTCATTAATTATACTCCTTTGGGTACAACATGTCGTTTCAAGGAAATATTTAGGAACAAAAGGGGACTTATAGTGAATATATAAGAACATATTATCAAATAAGTAAATAAGTGTTCAGAAATCCATCAAAGGTTCCAATACAAAACATGTATAAATGAATAAAATAAGCATGTGGAAGATTTATATTAGAAGGCCACAGAGCTAAGGAAATCATGACTAAATTAAATGGATAGGTTCTCGATGATTTGATTAGGAATAAAAATTAGAAGGAAAAAAAAGAAAATAATTCATTTATATCATATAATCATTGTTAGACCCTTAAAAGGATGAGAATATAAAAAATTATTGTTTGGCTATTTGTACAGATCAACTAAAAATGGATAAAAATGCAGAAAACTAAAATAGATTCTAAAATTGAGGGTAATCATATTTTTTTAGAATAAGATAATGAATTATATAAGAATTAATTTTTATGTGATGTTATGGAGAATCAAGGGAATTAGGGTGAAAATTTTGGATATAACACGGATAATTCTATTAAATAATATGAACATAAAGTCTATTTACTTATAATGGTGGAGAAAATATACCCACATGAAGAATAGATTAATTGGAAGGAGTTATCTTCTAATTTTGAGATAAAAAGAAATAAGGAAAAGATAAGGTTTAGAGGAACCTCTTATCATAAGTGCTAACTCTAAAATAACAAACATCTCCCTAATTATTCCCATGTATATATATATATATATGCTTTTGTACTAACATGTATGGAATAAAAGGATATGGATACATCACTTGAGGGGGGTCAAAAATTATTTAAATATATTAAGTATTCAAAATTATTTTGAATCTGATAATAACTATCATGTTCGTAATTTTAATATTATTTAAAAATAGTTATCAAAATAGAGTTTGTATTGAGATAAAAAAAGTGGAGTATATATTGTTTCACTTCAAATTTATGATGTGTTTGTCTAGATCAGTTTAGGATAAATATTTTCTCCGTCAATCGATTTTCAAAGAATTGATTTATGTGAGAGTTTACTAGGAACAATATCACATATCTTTTTGTTCAATTAAAGAACTTATTTTATTTGTTACACACTCTTATTTAGAACAATGATATTTCTAATTATTATATAGAGTTCATATGTTAAGGGATATTTGTAAAAGAAAATATGCATTATCATTTTAATTGTAAAGATGGTGTTTGATGAGAAATTATTTCATCAACATGTCCTTTTTATTCATTTTTATCAAGGGGATAAATTAAAACACAAATATTAATTTTGATGATGTTTGGTGGTATTAATAAAATCAGGGGGGGTTTAATATCCCTTTGAGTATAATTTCATTTGTTGTAAATGTAGAGACCCGAAGATTATCGTACATGGACATTACATTACATTTTCGGAATACTTAGTACATAACAAAAACACACACACAAGGATCGTAATAGTTTAGTGTCATTGGAAACTCGGAACGTAATCTTCTAATCGTGGTGAAAGATCTTCAATATCTCCCATAAAGATCTTCCCTTTTTTTTACCTAAAACCTTTCTTTATATCCTAGGGAAAAGAAAACATAAAAAGGTGAGCTCAAATGCTCAGTAAGGGTAAACAAAAGAAAAATCAATCACATCATATTTATAAGAACATAACTTTTGGAAATCTTAACCTGCAAAAGAGAGCATAATTTCATAACATGGGATAAATCATAGTAGTGAAATGAAATCCCAATAATCATAACTTAAAACATAAAACTTTGTGGCATACACACATAATCATAGAGAATCATTTCTTGTTAGTCAAGACTCATTGTCAAGACTATCTTAGTGGACAAAGTCCCTTTCTGAATCGAGTAACCCTCATTTCAGTCCTGTTTCACTGAACCGATATAACCTACCATTTCAGCCATGTCTATCTCATGAGATATAAAATCGTTACCCAATGAGTTGGAGGGAGATATAGGTCCCACCCATCTCATAATGATACCATTCTTATGTGTGCCACAAAATCTTAAAACATACATCATTGCATAACCCATGTAATAAAAATGGGAATCTTAAACATCGTGACATCATAAAACAATTCATATAAGATAAAGGAATTCATAAGAAATATTTCCATCACAACATAATCAAATCCATGTAATAATAGGGATAGAAACAGAACCCTCTATTATCTTAGATGGAAAATAATTTTGATAAAACACTTGAACTTCATTCTTGAGGAAAATATCCTTTCTACTTCAAAAACACTTTTCCTTTCTTAACATGTCATACAATTTTAAACTAAAAGAAGTTTATTAATAATAAACTTGAAAACTTGTAGAGGAATCTTCTTGGAAATAATGTTTTAAAAATCCATTCATGCCGTATAAGTTAAAAAAACATTCTTCATACTTTTGTCGGAAAAGTCAAAAATTACCTCGTACAAAAAAACGACAAAAGATTCCTTTCATATTCTATACTAAAAAATCACCGAAGGGTAAAATTGAATTTAAACTATTTTAAGTGGATGGAAACAATATTAAATATTTAGGGAACATGGATGTGGATGATAAAATACACCCCAGTAAATACTTACGAATAAACAATCTCGGATAAAAATGAGATTGTGATATTTCCCTTACCTTAGGTCCGACTTGCTTTGTAAGTGTCCGAACCTCCTGTATAATGATTTAAATCATGTTATTGACTTATTCCAGAATCATATTCATTGTTATTATATCATATATGGTCCACTTATGACTTTATATTACCTGTTCTTTTGTAAATTTATGTTAAAGTAGCGTTTTGGGTAAAATCGTCTCATTTGTCGTTCGTGTTTTTAACTTGTAATTATTCATATGATTACTTAGATCATGATTACTTAATTCCGGAATATAAAACATGATTTATATATATATATTCAGAATATACATATATAATAAATCAGTAAATGGAAAGAAATACACCGTTCATGGAGACGGTAGTCCGTACATACGCATGAACGCTGTTTTCGTTTCCTTATTGAATTGAATGGAATTAAGTAGACGACATACATATAAATATAAATAATTCCAGTATGATTATTAGGTCATATATTTCATTAGTACTTATTATATATACTTTATAATCATTCATGAATGGTTAATCATTGAGAATGAATCTCATCGTGTCGTGGAGACGGTAGTCCGTACGTACGCACGAGCGATGATATCGTTCCCATGGTCGTGGAATTGTGTTTAAGTGTATGTAGACTATTTCAGTATCAATATTAATTTATAATAATAATATATAGTTACTCATTACACCATTATACCCATCCTATTAAGTTGGTGGTGGAAAATAGATTACACCACGGCGTGGAGACGGTATTCCGTACGTACTCATGCGTGGTGATTTCATTTTTCCGTAGGATGGATAGAAGGTGAATTAGGGTTGTTTCATATTTATAATAACATATCATTATTTAAGTAATACTGATGTTATTACTTTTTCATGAAACAACTAAAGAAGAAGAAGTTGAAGAAGAAAGAAATTGAAAAGATCGGTAATGGATATTACCTCTTCTTTGAAACGCCTCTTTGAATCCTCCACTTAGGGAAATAAGATTGGTCTTTGAGGAAGACCAGGACCTCTAGGATTATTCTAGGGAAGTGGAGAAGGGATTTTGGCAGGGTTTGGACGAGCTTGAGTGCTCAAATTGGTGTGAGGAGGAGGGGGAGGAGGTGTCCTTTTATAAGGGAGGAGAGGGGCACCTTAGGAATATCTCAAAATATTATTTTATATTAAAGTCAAAATCGGTTTATAATGGTTCCAAAGGGTCTTATTTCGAATCTAAAGTGGGGATGGGTCTAAATCCTATCAACCAATAGGATTTAGACAAGTTTAGGTTATTAGTTTAACCTTATCAATTAGATTTAACTTTAAGTTAAATAATTTCACTTTTACCGTGTCCTTTTGTTTTCTTACACTATATGGTTAATACACTTACTATAACATGTCAAACGAACCCCAAATTGTTTATTATTAATATATATATCCTTACCTAAGTCATTTGGCCAAACCTTAGATTTTTAGGAATAAAATAACAATTAATAATATAATATTTGATTTAAAAACTATTTTGTGTCAATTTTGACACTATTTGTTATATGATTTTTGTGAAAGTCATAACAGAATTATATGTTCGAACAAAGATGATTAAATCAATACTAATATATCATAGTAACCTAGAAAATTAGTGTAATTCATAAAAAGTCTCAAATTACATTTATTTTGGTATTTATAATATCAATTATGTCAATATTTCATTAATAAGATAATTACTACATCATCTTTGTGTCATAAATAAATTTATTTGATGTCTAAAAAATTACAAATAAAAAACCATTATGTAGTAAATCTTTTTATATTTTTAATGAATATTTATAGTCGAATTTATCTTATGTATAACCCTATATTAAAAATGTTTTAGTAAATAAACTTTGATTTTAACTCTTTTAACTCTTCTTTGAATTAAATAATAATAAATGTCCTAATCTAATCCAAGTGGGCCTAAATGATAATATTTTACACTTAAGGTTGTTTTTGGTCGAGATACACTTGTCCAATAGAATTAGGACATGTGTTAGGGTAATATTAATATCATTCTTACCCTTAATTACCCTATTTACTTTTAACCGTGGTAAATAAAAGTAAAAAGTTATTATTCACCAAAAATTATTTTCATCTCATTGAACCACATTTTACTTACTGACATCAACCGTGTCTCTCGGATTTTTGAAATTCCATTCACAGAAGCAGTAAACTCAAGTTTTATGAAAAATTCAGTTTTTTTAACTACCACTTAGTAGTTTCACTATTCATCAAAAATTGATGTTTTTCAGAACAATGCCAAAATTTCATCGTAAGCTATATTTCATATTCCGAATTCAAAAATGAATTCTATTTTACCAAATTCATAACATAGAAGTTGCATTAATTAATTTTATAATTAAATCCCGCTGTTAAAACAAATAGCGTGTTTTTAAGGAACAATATCTATCAAAAGATTGACACTTGATTATGTATGGTTTAAATGTGAAATTACATCCAATGACCAACATTGTATTAAATTGTAAAAATATATTCTAAATATACTTTAAAACCACTCAAATTAATAATTTATCACTATTAATTATTTCGATTAAAAAAGTTGTTTTTAATTATAATTTAGTAATTTTCACTATTCATCAGAATATGAAAGTTATCCGAAAAGTACCAAAATTTCACCTTAGGCTAAATTCGATACTCCGAATCCAAAAATGAAGTCCATTTTGAGAGCTAAAATTTCTAAAATTTTAAAAAGTGGTTATTACTATTCATAACGGCTAGTTTTAATAATATTTTAATAGCATATCGTTGTTTAGTGAAACTCGGTATTGCATATTACACACGCTATCGAGGAAGGTCGTGATTGCGTGTAATGCAAGGCAAGTCAAGGATGTGTGTTGTGCAAGCTCCTTTTTGTGTAGCGTACAACACAAGACATTAGTGAAATTAAAAAGAATATTTTTCATAAAATCTTGGGCTGTTACATTCTACCCCCCTTAAAATGATTTTCGCCCTCGAAATTCGTCGGGGTTATAAATGGTTTACTATTCGAATGTTTCTTTAATAGAAACCCACACCGTAAAAAGGAATACCAAAACATGGCTTTAAAAACTAAAGTATGAAATGTAACGATTACCCAAATAAACTAATCACTGGGTTTCCACATAGGTGAAAATATGGATATGGAAGAGAAATCTAACCATCATGTTCGGATAGAGAGTGGTAGAGAACATGGCTATGGAAAAGCCAGCAATCACAACGCCATAAATTTGTGATGATCTAAGGTACCATCTGATTCATCAGATATAAGATCACTAGGACACCATTTTTGGTTTTCAAGATCATTTCCCTAAAGTTGATGAATTAAAAGAAATACTTACATGATTTTGGTACAATCTCACTGTTGTTCGTGAATTGAACAATTTCCACTTCATATTATAAAGAAATGAAGTTGAATATGTTATTCGTGAAGTGTTATAAGATCATGTGATAGAATGATGGGTCGTTCCATCTATTTCAAACAAAAGGTTAGCAAAAGTTATAAGTCCATCTTATAGTGAGATTAATCATATATTGTTCCAAAAATGAACTTATACTTCATATATCAAACTGATTAATAAAATAAAACTAGTTTCTACTAAACAGGGACTTCCTGTAGGCCAGTGGTAGGCGATAAAGGCCAGTCGCACTTCGGTTGTGGGTTCGATTCCCACAGCCTTGTCCGACGCGATGGACTGTCGTCCGTTCTGCAGGTTGTCATTTTTCTAAAACTATATTACTATAACATCCCATCAATAATATCGAAAAAACTTCTATACTTAAACAATACTAACTTATGTCCAACATAATCCATTCCAATCTTTAGGCTTATCCATAATACTGCAGTCCACTCTCATAACATAGTGAAAATGATTACCAGAGATTTAATACCATCGTTCATCCCTATATATCATAAGATATGTTTTGTTGGTCACATTCCAAACATTCAAAGGCCTTAATCATGTACTCTCTTGAATACCCATTTAACCTTAGTGAAAACATGAATGCAGTTAAAAGTTAACATTTTCCACATACCAAAATCCTCAAAATTCTATATACTCAAACCATGATATCACTTAGCCCTTATATCAATCATGAGCTCATGAATACTGTTAAACATTTCGTTTTCTCCTTTTCCCTTCATTATGCGCATATCATCTTATTTCCAAAAATATCTCAATTACCTTGAATACCACATTAGACCAATACATAAATATTCCAATACTCCATGATACAATATTATTTTGGAATCCCATTACATAAACACTTAATCATTCCACCACATCGTTGTTATATTCAACATCGCCAATAGTGATCGCATGTGACTTCCCTTTGTCCTTTGCCTCTAGTGGTTGCTCATGTTGATCATCACTAACCCTTGGATTAGGGAATTTATTAGCATAATGCCCTATTTCCTTGCACTTGAAGCATTGAAGTGTTGGTGGTGCGTTCTCTGCGATGTTTTCTTTATTCACATCATTAGAAACCCTTTTTCCATTACTTCGACACTCAGCTGCTCGATGACCTTCTTTTCCACACTTAAAACATTTTCTAGTCCCTTTAAGACAATCTCCACCATGCTTCTTTCCACACTTCGTGCATAAGGAAACATTCATCTTCTTTTCACCATTATTCTGAGATTTCTCCTTGAACCCCATCTTTCGTTTCTTGTCAAAACCATGAGATGGATATGTAACACCAACTTCCATTTCTACCTTGATAGAACAACGCACAATTTCTTCATAGCTACTGAAGTCTCTTATAGCTAATGCCCTTCGATGACTTGGTTTTAAGCCACTGAAAAATCGATCAACTTTACTTTCAGGTTGGATGTTAATTCCAGATGCATACCTTGCAAGTCTTGTAAAATTCGCTTCGTATATACCAACAGATTCATCATCCTTTTTCTTTAGTTCAAGAAACTCCTTCTCCATGTTTGTTCGAAGAATACGAGGGAAGTACTTACTGAAAAACAAGTTCTTGAACTTGTCCCATTCCATGGACTCAATTTCATCTCTTGGCCTCGTATTCTTGATAAGATTCCACCATTGATCAGCTTCACCTTCCAAACGATATACTGCTATGATGACTTTATCATGTTCAGAACATTGAAGAACTGAAAATATCTTTTCAGTGGTATTGATCCATTGTTCAGCAACAAGTGGATCGGAAGTCCCACTGAAAAAGGTGGGTGTTTCCTCATGAAGGACTCAATAGAATACTGTTCCTTTCTCTGCTCATTTGGAAGTCCAGAATGATTCATAGCTTGTGTAAGGATAGAAATAAGATTTTGCACTCCATCTCTCATAACATTTGTTTGTTCAGGAGGATAATCATTGCATTGTCCATTGCATTGATCAACATGGTTCCTTCGGGTTCCAGCCATCGTCTAAAACCCAAAAAGAATAGTGTGAGAGGAAAAAATCATGCTAGGGAAAACAACATAATAAAGGGGGAGTACCTTCAATATCTAACATCTTAGGTTTAATTCAATGATCGTTAGCGTAGTTCTAGTACTATAACCTATACGTATACTTAACCTTAGGGACATCCCTAGACATACCGTAGAAATATCTCTAGGGATCTCACTAATGTTTTCACATCCTAGTTTTCAAAGGTTGACTAAACCTTTCCTCTGATACCAACTGTAGAGACCCGAAGCTTATCGTACATGGACATTACATTACATTTGCGGAATACTTAGTACATAACAAAAACAGACACACAAGGATCGTAATAGTTTAGTGTCTTTGGAAACTCGGAATGTAATCTTCTAATCGTGGTGAAAGATCTTCAATATCTCCCATAAAGATCTTCCCTTTTTTACCTAAAACCTTTCTTTATATCTTGGGGAAAAGAAAACATAAAAAGGTGAGCTCAAATGCTCAGTAAGGGTAAACAAATGAAAAATCAATCACATCATATTCATAAGAACATAACTTTTGGAAATCTTAACCTGCAAAAGAGAGCATAATTTCATAACATGGGATAAATCATAGTAGTGAAATGAAATCTCAATAATCATAACTTAAAACATGAAACTTTGTGGCATAAACACATAATCATAGAGAATTATTTCTTGTTAGTCAAGACTCGTTGCCAAGACTATCTTAGTGGACAAAGTCCCTTTCTGAATCGAGTAACCCTCGTTTCAGTCCTGTTTCACTGAACCGATATAACCTACCATTTCAGCCATGTCTATCTCATGAGATATAAAATCTTTACCCAATGAATTGGAGGGAGATATAGGTCCCACCCATCTCATAATGATACCATTCTTATGTGTTCGACAAAATCTTAAAACATACATCATTGCATAACCCATGTAATAAAAATGGGAATCTTAAACATCGTGACATCATAAAACAATTAATATAAGCTAAAGGAATTCATAAGAAATATTTCCATCACAACATAATAAAATCCATGTAATAATAGGGATAGAAACAGAACCCTCTATTATATTATATGGAAAATAATTTTGATAAAACACTTGAACTTCATTCTTGAGGAAAATATCCTTTCTACTTCAAAAACACTTTTCCTTTCTTAACATGTCATACAATTTTAAACTAAAAGAAGTTTATTAATAATAAACTTGAAAACCTGTAAAGGAATATTCTTGGAAATAATGTTTTAAAAATACATTCATGCCGTATAAGTTAAAAAAACATTCTTCGTACTTTTGTCAGAAAAGTCAAAAATTACCTCGTACAAAAAAACGACAAAAGATTCCTTTCATATTCTTTACTAAAAACTCACCAAAGGGTAAAATTGGATTTAAACTATTGTAAGTGGATGGAAACAGTATTAAATATTGAGGGAACATGGATGTGGATGATAAAATACACCCCAGTAAATACTTACGAATAAACAATCTTGGATAAAAATGAGATTGTGATATTTCTCTTACCTTAGGTCCGACTTGCTTAGTAAGTGTCCGAACCTCCTGTATAATGATTTAAATCATGTTATTGACTTATTCCAGAATCATATTCATTGTTATTATATCATATATGTTCCACTTATGACTTTATATTACCTGTTCTTTTGTAAATTTATGTTAAAGTAGCGTTTTGGGTAAAATCGTCTCATTTGTCGTTCGTGTTTTTAACTTGTAATTATTAATATGATTACTTAGATCATGATTACTTAATTCAAGAATATAAAACATGATTTATATATATATATTCAGAATATACATATATAATAAATCAGTAAATGGAAAGAAATACACCGTTCATGGAGACGGTAGTCCGTACGTACGCATGAACGCTGTTTTCGTTTCCTTATTGAATTGAATGGAATTAAGTAGATGGCATACATATAAATATAAATAATTCCAGTATCATTATTAGGTCATATATTTCATTAGAACTTATTATATATACTTTATAATCATTCATGAATGGTTATTCATTGAGAATGAATCTCATCGCGTCGTGGAGACGGTAGTCCGTACGTACGCACGAGCGATGATATCGTTCCCATGGTCGTGGAACTGTTTTGAAGTGTATGTAGACTATTTAAGTATCAATATTAATTTATAATAATCATATATAGTTACTCATTACCCCATTATACTCATCCTATTAAGGTGGTGGTGGAAAATAGATTACACCACGGCGTGGAGACGGTATTCCGTACGTACGCACGCGTGGTGATTTCATTTTTCCGTAGGATGGATAGAAGGTGAATTAGGGTTGTTTAATATTTATAATAACATATCATTATGTAAGTAATACTTATGTTATTACTTTTTCATGAAACAATTAAAGAAGAAGATGTTGAAGAAGAAAGAAATTGAAAAGATCGGTAATGGATATTACCTCTTCTTTGAAACGCCTCTTTGAATCCTCCACTTAGGGAAATAAGATTGGTCTTTGAAGAAGACCAGGACCTCTAGGATTATTCTAGGGAAGTGGAGAAGGGATTTTGGCAGGGGTTGGCCGAGCTTGAGTGCTCAAATTGGTGTGAGGAGGAGGGGGAGGAGGTGTCCTTTTATAAGGGAGGAGAGGGGCACCTTAGGAATATCTCAAAATATTATTTTATATTAAAGTAAAAATCGGTTTATAATGGTTCCAAGGGGTCTTATTTCGAAGCTAAAGTGGGGATGGGTCGAAATCCTATCAACCAATAGGATTTAGACAAGTTTAGGTTATTATTTTAACCTTATCAATTAGATTTAACTTTAAGTTAAATAATTTAACTTTTACCATGTCTTTTTGTTTTCTTACACTATATGGTTAATACACTTACTATAACATGCCAAACGAACCCCAAATTGTTTATTATTAATATATATATCCTTATCTAAGTCATTTGGCCAAACCTTAGATTTTTAGTAATAAAATAACAATTAATAATATAATATTTGATTTAAAAACTATTTTGTGTCAATTTTGACACTATTTGTTATATGATTTTTGTGAAAGTCATAACAGAATTATATGTTCGAACCAAGATGATTAAATCAATAATAATATATCATAGTAACCTAGAAAATTAGTGTAATTCATAAAAAGTCTCAAATTACATTTATTTTGGTATTTATAATATCAATTATGTCAATATTTTATTAATAAGATAATTACTGCATCATCTTTGTTTCATAAAGAAATTTATTTTATGTCTAAAAAATTATAAATAAAATACCATTATGTAGGAAATATTTTTATCTTTCTAATGAATATTTATAGTCGAATTTATCTTATGTATAACCCTATATTGAAAATGTTTTAGTAAATAAACATTGATTTTAACTCTTTTAACTCTTCTTTGAATTAAATAATAATAAATATCCTAATCTAATCCAAGTGGGCCTAAATGATAATATTTTACACTTAAGGTTGTTTTTGGTCGAGATAAACTTGTCCAATAGAATTAGGACATGTGTTAGGGTAATATTAATAACATTCTTACCCTATTTACTTTTAACTGTGGTAAATAAAAGTAAAAAGTTACTATTCACCAAAAATTATTTTCATCTCATTGAACCACATTTTACTTACTAACATCAACCGTGTCTCTCGGATTTTTGAAATTCCATTCACAGAAGCGGTAAAATTATGTTTTATGAAAAATTCAGTTTTTTTAACTACCACTTAGTAGTTTCACTATTCATCAAAAATTGATGTTTTTCAGAATAATGCCAAAATTTCATCGTAAGCTATATTTCATATTACGAATTCAAAAATGAAGTCTATTTTACCAAATTCATAACATAGAAGTTGCATTAATTAATTTTATAATTAAATCCCGCTGTTAAAACAAATAGCGTGTTTTTAAGAAACAATATCTATCAAAAGATTGACACTTGATTATGTCTGGTTTAAATGTGAAATTACATCCAATGACCAACATTGTATTAAATTGTAAAAATATATTCTAAATATACTTTAAAACCACTCAAATTAATAATTTATCACTATTAATTATTTCGATTAAAAAAGTTGTTTTTAATTATAATTTAGTAATTTTCACTATTCATCAGAATGTTAAAGTTATCCGAAAAGTACCAAAATTTCACCTTAGGCTAAATTCGATACTCCGAAACCAAAAATGAAGTCCATTTTTAGAGCTGAAATTTCTAAAATTTTAAAAAGTGGTTATTACTATTCGTAACGGCTAGTTTTAATAATATTTTAATAGCATATCGTTGTTTAGTGAAACTCGGTATTGCGTATTACACACGCTATCGAGGAAGGTCGCGATTGCGTGTAATGAAAGGCAAGTCAAGGATGTGTGTTGTGCAAGCTCCTTTTGGTGTAGCGTACAACACAAGACATTAGTGAAATTAAAAAGAATATTTTTCATAAAATCTTGGGCTGTTACAGTAAACAAAGATAATTAACAAGATATGAATAATTTTTCAATATGTGAGTGGTTACAAGGAATGTTGTAGAAACATCCATAATTGATTGTCATGATAATTGAGCTGGTCTTAAGTTCCCTAACATGTGAAAATAAATATGGAACATTTATTACACCAATTGTTTTGAAGAATATTTTCATGAAAAATAATTTTTAGTTTACATGTTGAATATTTGAGTACCTTTTAATTGATAACTCCATTATTTGAGATGCACAAAAAAATTTGCCTCCCACACAAGCCATCCAAGGAGAACCACAACTACTGGTTAGGTGGGAAGTCAATCACAAAGCTAGAAATCATAGGCATCAGATGGTGTGTGTGAGTACGACATTCCATTAGAATATCATGAGAGTATAATGGTTTAACCATGAAAGGAGGCATGACAAATGGAGAGATCTGGCATAGGTCGGTGCTAGTGGGTGTCAGAAGCATACCCTATTACACACTTCTTGCCATATAAGAAGGTAAATTTCTATAAAAGTATGCATGATAAAGTGTCAATTACCAGTTTGGGATTCACATATTCTAGTAAATATTAATATGTTATTAATGATATATGAGAAATAGTTTCATTAAATAAAATATTATCGATCCATCTGACCTTCATTGACATCCTCTTCCTCCTTCCGCTGATGAATTTTTTCATGCACTGATATGTATGGACCAATGTACAAATATCAACCTAAGACATTATGATAAAATGGATATCACATTAATATTCAAGTCATGTCCTCATATTCAAGAAATTTATTTTCTAGAGGGAGAGATGCTTACTCTGAGACAAATATGTATTGTAGAACAGCGATGGTGGTTTTTGAAGTCATAAAGGATGATGAAGAGTCATTATATTCTTGATATAAGTTAGTGTTCATGAGTAATTTTAGTGAGGTATTCTAAAAAAATTCTCCTTTAGGATATCATTTGTTTTTTCAATATTAACGCATATCCACGAAAGTTTTTTGATATATCCAAAAGTGAAATAGAGCAGCGGAAGAACTTTTATTCACATATGGTTTCCCTAACTCCTACTATTTCATTAATGATCTCCATGTTCACATGATGTAGTTTTTTTCTATAAACTAGTGTAGTCACTAAAACTAAATTACACAAAGGTAAAAGGAAAATATAACCTTTGTATATTCTTACATGAAGAATAAATATAGAAGAATATTCCATGTATACACTTACATGAAATAACATTTGAATCATGCATGAAATTATATACATGAAATAAGGGTGTTTCACAAGAATCACTTAAGAAAGAGACCACATATAAATTTGTTACGTGAAGATGCAGTGGGATAGCATGATATTTTGGCACAGAGAGAGTGTGATATATTATTGTTTGATATATTTGTGTGATGGAAAAATAAAGTGATTTTTTTTAATTTTCCATGATATATTAAGTATTAATACATGAAATAATATTCACATTACATGGAATACCAATGAGGTGTTTTATTTTGTGAAAGAAGTGTATAAAGTGTGTGTATTTCGATGAACATGAAATAATGCATGTATAAAATGTGATAAGTTTGTGAATTTTTATTGTTGAAAATATCACATTGAGAAGATGACGTAGTGTATTACATAAATGCATGATTTTTGAAGAAATGAACATTCATGAATATTGTGCAGTGTTTTTTAGGCTAATTTTGGGATGTGATTCATAATACATATAACTGGGTAGTCAGTGTATTGAGATAAGTTTGGATCATTTGATGAATAGTGAATATTGAAAATAATTAAGAAGTGATTTATCAGTTTTTAATGTTATTAATGATTATACAATATTAGATTAGGTGATCCAATTTGTTTTTGGAGAACAACTTAATATTGAGATAGTGGAGAAGAAGTTTGAATCTGAAAGATATCTTTATATGAAATGATTATTTCTTCTTTGAATCAATATTAGTGTAAATATTCATTGGGACTATAAAGTAAAAGAAGCCTCTAGTGGGACTCTTGATAAGACTGGTGATATACTAGTAACATTATGGGATGTAGTATGAAGATCTTCCAATAGGACTTTAGAGTTTCTAATGAAGGTTGGAACTTGTGATCACTTGTGGGACTCTAGATTAGAACACGGTGGGACTTAGTGTTGATGGGAATGGGCCTTTCCCAAGTTGTACTCACCTACATAAAATAATGAATCTAAAACCAAGGGAATAATAAATTACAACAAAGAGTATGTCATTGTACAAAAACTTGTAAAAATTCTTGTGTTTTGAGATTACTTTTATGTTTTTTTGAAGTGATTGGAAGGTAATTAAACATGAGGTATCAATACATTATATCAGTCCCAGTGTAAGGATTAAAAGAATTAATTAAAAAAATATTGTACCAAAAATTTACCCCCACTAAGTGGTTCAATACTGATCCTTGGACAATGAAGAATCATGTAACTCATAGAGCATCATATCATTCATTGCTAAAGGAATAAAAATATTCCCCATAAACAACTCCCATGGATAACTATCATCCAATATTCATCACTAGGATAACCAAAAACAACTCTATCACCCAAAACGTATACCTAAAAATCCATCATCTAGGAGTCATACACTCTCTAAACTAATGATGACATCAATGTTATATAATAAATACATAAATTATTATCAACTACACCCATGTAAATTTGTAGTGAGGAAGACTCTTCCATAACTCTTAAAGAGTATCAAGACTCACATACAACACCACTGATTATCCACTAAATGTGGCTAAAATTAATTATTAATATATATAATATTAATGTGACTTATTATTAAAAAAACCATTTTAGTGCATTTTAAACTTTTAAAATCACTTCACATTATGATTGTAATTCCTTCTTAAAATGAACTATTATGTGGTACATTTTTTAACATCATTTAAAGTACCCAAAGATTCATCTGATTTTAAGGAATTTAATTATTTATATCTTAATTTGATATTTTGGGTAATAGCTATAAACTTTAATATTAACATGTTTCATTCAAGGATAAATGTAGGATTCATAAAGGATGATGGGGAAATCTGGAGATAAATGGAAGCAATTCTAGAGAAGGCAGATTTGACACCAGTCCACTGATGAGAATGTGGGACCCACATTACAAACTAAATTAAGCCCAAACTTCGTGTTATTATATAATACATATATATAAACAAATCATTATTTAGGATCTAGTTCTAATTCGGCCTCCATTGTGTCTATTTAGGCGGCCCAAGTTAGAGATAAAATTCTGGGCCACATTCTGCGGCCTAGAAAAACAGTCCACTAATCTAAACATATCTCCAATTCCACAACTCCAAATGGGCTAAAATTTATAGTTGGTTAGGAGAAGTCATGGGATCCATTTTCTTCTTATATGTCCCACTCTAATTCGGCCATCTAGAAGGTCTTAAAAGTGCTTCTGTTTAGTGGATGAAAGCTGGATGTCACCTCTGGTCAAGGGGGGAAAAATCAACTCTCCCTCAACTTTCCACCCACCTATGGCCTACCAAAATTAATTTAGGATAATTTAACTATTTAAGGATAGACCCAAGGCTTAAAAAATGCATGTTTAAGGTAGTGTTGGTGGAGTATTTGAGGATCTTTGAGCTTTGTTTTGTTTTAATGTTATGCTTCCAATTTGATGTTGTAATTTCATTCCTTCAATTGTAAATTCCTTAAATTGCCTTAGTTTATTTATAAAAGTTCTTCATATTATCATTTTATATTATTTTTCTCATCACATTGGTATCGTTGCCTCAGGGTGTGAACTTGTTCATACCAAACCTTGTGAGATTATCACACAACGGTGGATTGATTTTTTTTTCATTGTTTTTTTACTTCTCTATTTCCTCCCTCATGAGTCAACTTTCCGCTTCCATTGAAACCATGGGATCAATGGAGGGATAACCCACTTATGGGTTGATCCAGGGGAGTATCAAGGGGAAGGATTGGATGTTATTTATCATCCAAATAATTTCTAATCATCTATTTAATTGATATTTTTATTTGATTATTTTTAAACTCTATCATCCTTGTCGAATTTAAGGCCACACACTTCAAGTGATAATAAGAAATTTTACCTTGAAGTGCTCAAAACTTTGATCCTTCAAGTGTATAGGTGATTAGTATTTCGGTTTCTAGGCATTAAACCAGTAATTTATGATTTTTTTATCTCCTTCAATAAACCCATCTCAAATATAAAAATTGAAATATTTTTACAAGAAAAAGAATGTATCCAATCCACCCCTTGTAATAACCTAGGATCAACCCTTCTCATAATTTGAATTCACTTAATAATTTTATTGTTCACATAAACCCATCAAAAATCAACCCAAAGTTGGCAACTCAATAGCCAAAAATAGTCTATATAATGTACGTGTCCATAGGTTAATTCTTAGGTTTCTGAGGATTCGACAACCCAAGCTAAACTACAAAGACCGTTCTACCTTCTTCTCTTAGGTAAATTTGAGCGTGAATCAAATTTTGGCCCCATTTACAAGGACCCAAGTAAGTCATATAAACAACCATTATATTCTCCCCATTTCTTGTTTTCTCATCCAAATTCTCATATCTTGTCCCTTTCTCATTTTTTTTCTTTTGGCGCATGTTCTCCTACACCCGTGATCCATCAAACCGTCTAGTTAGGGTGGATAGTCCTGGGGTTGGGGAGTCAAGTACACCAAGAGAACTCTTTCCATTAGATCCTAATATTACTAATACTTCAAATTCAAAAATTGATCCTATTTCAATGGAAGGTATTCAAAGAAACCAACTTATAAACCTGGGTTGGAACCAAAATGGAAACCCAAATAAGGCAGCCCCAAACTTGGGGAATGCAATTGATCAAATCATGAATGACTACCTCACACCATCCTGGACCAATGCCCACTCATGCATTAGACACAATTCCATAATAGATGTCAACTATATCTTTAAACCCCATGTCCTAAACCACCTTCCCACATTCCATGGAATGGAGTCCGAGATGCCCTACCTTCACATTAAAGAGTTCAATGACATTGTAGAAACCATGAGTCCCCCAAATGAACTAGAATCAGGTAAGATGATGCTATTTCCTTTTTCATTAAAAGATCGAGCTAAAAATTGGCTAAAATATTTGAGACCATAATCCATCAACTCTTGGGACCAACTACAAAGAGAATTCAAAAAAAAATACTTTCCTCACCACAAAACAATTACACTTAAAAAGAGAATCCAAAACTTTTTTGAAAAAGAGGGAGAGTCATTCTATGAAACATGGGAGAGGTTCAAGGACACTATAAACATGGTTCCACATCATTGTTTTTCTATTCCAGAACAAGTGATAATTTTCTATGAATGTTTGGGTCCGAGGAATAAACAATTCATTGACATGATGTGTAATGGAACCTTTAAAAACAAATCCCCAAATGATGGTTACGTGTATCTAGAAAGCCTTTCGGAACAAAACCAAACATGGGGAACTTAACCTTATTCTGAAAAAACACAAAGAAAAATTGGATATCATACACTTATAGAAGAGGAAAACCTCAGGGCTAAACTCACATCACTCTCTTGGAAGGTTGAAGAGATAGACCATAGGAAATCTATAAAATCCAAACTGTTGACCTTGTTTGCACAATTTGTGACAAACATTACCATAAGACAGACAAATACCCAACCATTCCATCCATAAAGGATGTTATTTTAGGAGGACCCCCAGTGGAAGTAAATTATTTTAACTTTCAAAAGCCTCAATACCAAAATAACTTCAACCCAAGGTATAAAGACCACCCAGGCTTCCGCTGGAAAGATAACCAGCAACCTAGCCAACCACAGAGACAAAACCCTTACCCCCAACAAAACTACCAAAGCCATAACCAGTTCCAAACCCAACCTATCCAATAACAACAGCCACCAGTTCAATTTTAACAAACCATCCCACCTTTAAAATATCCCCCTGGGAGAAACCAATCTTCTCAAGCACCAACCCAAACTGTTCTGCAAAGCCTACTAGATAAAATATGCAAATAAATGGAGAGGATGAACTCAGAAGTCTCTTCCCTAAAACAATAACTTCAATCCATAAAAATGGAAAGGAACACATGCCTAATCAGGCGGTACCATCCTCAACTTCAAGGGGAGAGTAAAGTTTCACTCAAACAACTCATGAACAACTAAATGCTCTGACTGTTTTAAGAAGTGGGAAATCAATTGAGAAACCTGAACTACTAATTCAGAACCCAAATAAAGATTCAAACTTGGATGAAAATTCAAATGAACTAAATTATCAGACTGAAAAACATGATAACATTGTCAAAGAAACAAATCTTCAACAAAAAACCCCACAACCTTCACCATTTCCTCAATGAATGAGGGGGAAAACCAATCCTTAATTGAGTGAAACATTAAGGTAAATCTTCTCACAAGTCAAGTTGAACATTCCCCTTCTCGATGAAATCCAAAACATACCTTCCTACAAAAAGAACCTTAAGGACTTATTCACTTTTAAAAGAAAATATTCAAATAAAAACCAAGTCCTTTTGGATACTAATGTGAGTACCACCATTCAAGGGACCAGTCCTCCTAAGTTGAAAGACCCGAGTTTCCCTTACATCAACGGTGAACTAGGAGAGAGAAAATTTGTCAAGGCCTTGTGTGACCTAGGTGATAGTGTCAATCTCACTCCCTACAATGTGTACTGCTAGTTCGGCCTAGAAGAACTCCAACCTGCATCTACCGCACTTCAACTTGCTGATTGTAGAATTAGGGTTCCAAAGGGTATTTTAAAGGACGTTCTGGTAAAGGTTGAAAAATTCATCTACCCTACTTACTTCATTGTCCTTGACAACCATTAAAACTTAGGAAATAAGTAACCAACCCCAATTATTTTTGTTTGTCCCTTTTTTGCAACAATAAACTCTAATATCCGAGTTCGAAATGGGAATATGACCATCACCTTTGGGAACATGAGTCTAGAATTCAACATTTATAATGAAATCTCACAAATAGGGTATGATGAGGACATTCATGAAGTGAAATGATAGGAAGCATTGATAATGATTCTATAGAACATCAAGGAATATTTGATGGATGTTTAAGTCAGGATGAGATTGATTTCCTTTGTTCACATGAAGGAATTCTATTTCCTTGGATTGAATCATTTTCAAATAACTCTTATGATGAAGTCTTAGGTCCAACAATTAGTGAAACCTTTCAGGTAACCAATTTCATGGAGACCAATCAAACTTCCTTCCCTAAATCTGATCAAGATAATCTTGTAGCTGAAACTTTTACATGTGGGGAATCAATCATATCTAAAACTCTAGGAAACAAAATTGATATTGATCCAATGTCCCAATATTCTAATGAAATTCTGAACCAACCTGATCTTGAATTGAAGGAACATCTCGCTGCACTCAACTATGCCTTCCTAGGGGACAATCAAACACATCCTATTGTTATTTCTACTTATCTTGAAGCCAATCATGAGAGGATTCTTCTAGATGTCCTTAGGAAACATAAGAATTCCATTGGATGGACCCTGTCTGATATACCTGCGATTAGCCCACTTATCGAGACTCATAGGATTGTTCTAGAATCTGATTCAAAGCCATGTCATCAACCTCAATGGCGACCCAATCGTAATCTCATGGAGGTAGTAAGGAAGGAACTTCTGAAATTGTTAAAATTAGGTATCATATATCCCATAGTTGAGAGTGAGTGGGTCATGAAAATCCAAGTGGTTCCCAAAAAGGCTGGAATCATAGTGATAACCAATGAGGATGGAGAGATTCCTCCAACAAGGGTGAGTAGTGGCTGGAGAGTCTGCATCAACTATAGGAAGCTAAACTAATTTTCCAAGAAGGACTATTTCCAATTACCATTCATTGACCAAGTCCTTGAGAGAGTGGCAGGTCTTGCCTTCTACTATTTCTTAGATGGGTACTTGGGGTACAATCAAAATGAGGTATCCCTAGAGGATCAAGGGAAGACTACATTCACCTGTCCATTAGGTACCTTTTCCTTCAAACGCATGCCCTTCGGGTTATGCAATGCCCTTGGAACCTTCCAGCGGTGCATGATGGGAATATTCTCAGACATGGTAGGGGATTTCTAGAGGTCTTCATGGATGACTTCTTTGTGTTTGGGGATAAAATTGAGGGATGTGTGAGGAATGTAGAGAGAGTCTTGTCAAGATGTGAAGAAAATAATCTAGTCCTAAACTGGGAAAAATGTCATTTCATGGTTAAAGAGGGACTACTTCTAGGCAATCTAGTCTCAGGTATGGGGATTGAAGTTGATAAAGACAAGGTTGACATCATTTTTCACCTTCCATCACCCAAAACTTTCAAGGAAGTGAGGTATTTATTAGGACATGTTGGATTCTATAGAATATTCATCAAGGACTTTAGTTCAATCTCCCGTCCCCTTTGTGCTCTACTAGTAAAGGATGCTCCATTTGTTTGGACTGAAAGCTGTGAGGGTTTATTCTCAACACTAAAATCCTCTCTCACCTCTCCTCCCATTATGAAATATCCAAATTGGAACCTTCCTTTTGAACTTATGTGTGATTCCAGTGACTTCCCTGTTGTATCTTTGTTATTACAATGTTGTGATAAAACTCCTTATGTCATTTCGTATACAAGAAAATCCTTAAATGATGCCCAAATCAACAAGACCTGTACTAAAAATGAGTTACTTGCTATTGTGTTTGTCTTAGAGAAGTTTAGGTCCTACCTCTTTGGATCCCCCATCACTGTGTTCACTGACCATTATGCACTAAAATAACTCTTCCAAAAACAAGATGCTAAGGCTAGACTGATTAGGTGGGTCCTTCTCATACAAGAATTTGACCTCACAGTCAAGGATAAAAGGGTGTTGAAAATGTTGTAGTTGATCACCTCTCTATGATGAAATTCAAAGATAACTCAAATCACCTTTCTATGTCTGATACAATACTTGATGAACACCTATACTCTGTGAGTGACTACCCTTGGTATGCTGACATATCCAATTTCCTAGTTACAGGAGTCATCCCAAAATTCTTAGGGACTCAAGCTCAAAGGAAATTCCTTTATGATGTTAGGCACTATGTGTTTGATGATCCATTCCTCTATAAGTTATTCCATGACCAAGTCATTAGGAGGTCTGTCCCAGAATCTAAATAAGATTCAATCCTTTAATTTTGTCATAGTGAGGCATGTGTAGGTCACTTTTCCTCTAAGAAAACATCTACTAAGATCTTCAGTATGGTCTCTTCTGGCCCACTCCATAAAGGGACTCCTTCACATTTTTTAAAAGTTGTCCTAGGTGTCAACAAGTAGGGTCCATCATAAAAAGAAATCAAATGCCACTCACTCACATCTTAGTGATTAAAATCTTTTACTGCTAGGGAATCGATTTCATGGGTCATTTCCCAAACTCTAGGGGATACCTTTACATTCACATAGCTATTGATTATGTCTCAAAATGGGTTTAGTCCATTCCCACAAAATCCAATGATCATCAAACTATGATTAGATTCCTAAAAGAAAACATATTTTCTAGATTTGGAATTCCTAGAGCTATCATTAGTGATCGTGGAACTCATTTTTGCTATCGTCCATTCTCATCACTCATGGAAAAATATGGAATTTATCACAAACTATAAATTGCATACCACCCACAGACCAATGGTCAAGCTGAGTTTACTAATCGAGAAATCAAACAAATTCTTGAGAAAACGGTCAATCCTTCTACGAAAGATTGGTCCAAGAAACTCTTTGATGCCCTTGGGTCATATCTTAAAGCATACAAAACCATCCTAGGAATGTCACCATATAGGATGGTTTTTGGAAAATCATGCCATTTACCTGTTGAAATTGAGCATAAGGCCTTTTGGGCAATTGTGAAAATGTATTATGACCTCTCATTGGCCGTAACAAAAAGTAAATTAGATCTCAATGAACTAGAGGAACTAAGGATGGAGGCTTATAAAAATTCAAGGATCAATAAAGCTAGAGTTCAAGCCGATCAATCTAAGAATATCAAAGTCAAAAATTTTGAATTGGGAAAATTTGTTCTCTTGTATAGTTCAAAAATAATTTACACCCGGTAAATTTAAGGTATAGATGGTCAGGTCCATACATAGTGCATAAGGTGTACCCCCATGGGGCTGTAGAAATTCAAGATCCCACCAATGGTCAAACCTTTAAAGTTAATGGTCATAGAGTCAAACCATTCATTGAACCATTCCAAAAACATGAAGTTGATGAAGAATTGTGTGAACCCACCTTAGAGGATGAAAATAATTAATCAATTAGGGGTCCAAGTCAAGATAATGATGTTAAAAAAAGTGATGCATGGGAGGCAACCCATGCTTTTCAAGAAACCTATCATTTTTTTGTTTTAATCAACATTATATTTTAAATACTAATAATTAATCATTTTGATATTTAATAAAAAAATAGACTGTTGACCTGTTCTTATATTATGAGTATGGATGGGTATGAAAGGGGAGCTCCATATTCATTTGTGTCACGTGGTGTGATCCTTGAGTAATACCTTACCCTGAAATTTAAAAAGAAGACTATGTATCATCAGTTTATTATATTTTTATTTAATGTGATTGTAGTTTAAAATAAAAATAAAAAAAATAAATAAAAATATAATAATAAAAAAAAGGCCAAATCGTAGGTCATGGGTAAAACCCCGTCACAACCAGCGAAGCCATGGGGATTCGAACCTGGGACTGAAGGAAGACAGGGGCATGCTCTTACCACTGACCTATGGATTTTTGTGCTTCCTTATTCTATAATTTGTATATGTATACTTATATTTTCATTTCTTTATTATATATATATATATTGTTTTGTTTTGTTTTGTTTGTTTGTTTGTTTGTTTTTTCTCTCTCTTTCTTACTTTTCTACTAGGGAACTCTGAATGTGACATGGATATCAAAGGACTGAATTGAAGAAGCAAGAACTTCAACTTAAACCACTAGGTGACTTCATTCCATGATCCTTTTTTCAATTTCCTTTTTGAACTCTCATTCGCTTCCTCTACTCCTTCTAAATTTTCTTTTCTTCAAACACTGGGGACAGTGTTATTTTAAGTTGGAGGGGGAGATGAAATTAAAAAATTATTTTGTGTCAAAAAAATGAATGATTTGAAAAAAAATGTGTGAAAATGGAAGGAAAAAATTATTTAACTTTGAACATGCTAATACACATTACACACTTTGAAACTGAATATAAAATAATTTAGCATGCCCTGATTCTAATTTTAATCCTTTTATAATTTCATGAGCATAGATTTTGGAAAGTGTTGTGGTCCAATGTGATATTTCATGGTTTATATTTTTATCCAAATAAAAAAAGAATCACAATGCACGTCCTTTGGGTAGTGGGGTATTAGTTTGAGTCCATGGAGTCCCCTAAATAAATAGAATAGGTTTGGTGATCATTATAGTTTTAATATGAGTTATCAAAAAAATTAAAAAAAAAACAATAAATTTGTGCATAGAGCAATGAAATGACCTAATGTGTGGCTTTCGACACTTTGGGATCATGACTCCATAGTTGTCTAGCCCAGAGTTAGTAATTTTATCTCTATTTTTGGTAATTTGAATTTTTTTGACTAATTTAACTTGAGATGATGCCCGAGTATGTGGGCTTCACATGTTTCCCTATGGTCTTCGAGCCTGGGAGACATCGGCAAAGTCTCGCTACAGGGGTTGACTATTTTGAGTTCAATTTCAATTACCATGGAAAAATTACAAATACAATAAAAAATACAATAAAAAATTTTAATACTCATCTTAATATTGAAATGTGATTCCACCTATAACTTCATTCATTTCCCCCTTGAATAAAGATGAACCCCCATGTCTATTTTGATGAACAACACATCCTCAAACTTAATTGATATTGGATGAAATATGGAAATGAATTTGAACCAAGAAATGGGATTTGGATTGAGATATTTTTATGAAACTATCTTGTATTAAAATATTTTTATGGGTTTCATGATTTTTTGGTATAAGGGTTTTGGTGATCATTGTGTATTAAAATGTTTTTGGAAAAGGGAATTTTAATTTCATATTGTTGAGATATATTTTTCTCAGGACTAGCAAAACTCAAGTTGGGGGGTGTGATTAGCCACTAAATGAGGCTAATATTCATTTTTAATATATATAATATTAATGTGATTTATTATTCATAAACACCATTTTAGTGCATTTTACACTTTGAACATCATTCGACATTATGATTGTAATTCCTTCTTAAAATGCGCTATTATGTGGTACATTTTTTAACATCATTTAAAGTACCCAATGATTCATATGATTTTAAAGAATTTAATTATCCATATTTTTATTTGATATTTTGGTAAATTGATCTACACTTTAATATGGACATATTTCATTCAGATATCAATTGAGGATTCATAAAGGATGATGGAGAAATTTGGAGATTAATGGAAGCAATTATAGAGAAGGAAGATTGGACACCATCCCACTGATAAGAATGTGGGATCCATATTACAAACCCAATGAAGCCCAAATTTCGTGGTATTCTAGAATACATATATAAGAACAAATCATTATTCATTATCCAATTCTAATTCAGCTTCTATTGTGTCTATTTAGGTGGACCAATTACAAGATAAAATTATAGGCCAGAATCTGCCACCCAGAAAAAAAATCCCACTAATCTAATCTTATCTCCGAATCCAAAACTCAAAATGGGCCCATATTTTACAGAAGATTATAAGACATCCTAGGATCCATTTCCATCTTCTATTTCCCACTATAATTTGGCAATATAGAAGGTATTCCAAGCATGTATGTTTGATGGATGAAAGTTGGATGCCACCTCGGGTCAAGGGAGGAAAAATCAACTCTCCCTCAACTTTCCACCCACCTATGGCCTAAAAAAATTAATTAAGGAGACATTGAATATTGAAGAATCGACCCAAGGCTTCAAAAATTTCTATTTAAGGCAGTGGTGGTGGAGTATTTGAGGATCATTGAGCTTTGTTTCGTTTTAATGTTATGCTGCCAATTTGATGTTGTAATCGCATTCCTTCAATTGTATGTTCCTTGAATTACCATAGTTTATTTATAAAAGTTATTTATATTATAGTTTTATATTATTATTCTTATCACTTTTATATAGTTTCCACAAGGTGTGAACTTGTTCATACCAAACCTTGTGAGATTATTAGACAACGGTGGAGTGATTTTTTTTCATTGTTTTTTTACTTCTCTAATTCTTCCCTCATGAGTCTACTGTCCGCTTCCATTGAAACCATGGGATCAATGGAGCGCTGACCCACTTATAGGTTGATCCAATGGAGTAGAAAGGGTCTGGATTGTATGTTATTTATCACCCCAATAATGTCTAATCACTTCTTTAATTGAGATTTTTATTTGATTATTTTTAAACTCCATCGTCCTTGTTGAATTTAAGGCCACACACTTCAAGTGCTAATACGAAATTTTACCTTAAAGTGATCAAAAATTTGATCCTTCAAGTGTATAGGTGATTAATATTAGGGTGTGTAGTCATTAAACCAGTAAGTGATGATTTTTTTATCTCCTTAAATGAACCCATCTCAAATATAATAAATTGAAATATTTTTACAAGAAAAAGAATGCATCCAATCCACCCCTTGTAATAACCTAGGATCAACAATTATCATAATTTGAATTCACTGAAGACATTTATTGTTCACTTAAACCTATATAAATTCAACCCAAAGTTTTCCACTCAACATACAAAAACAATCCATATAATTTACGTTTCCATAGGTTACTTATTAGGTCTCTGAGGATTCGATAACCCAAGCTAACCTACAAAGACCGTTATACCTTCTTCTCTTGGGTAAATTTGAGCGTGAATCAACCACCACATGATATTTTACTCAAGTCATTCACCACAAAATTCCATTTAGTAGTTTTAAATTAAATATGAAAGTTCTAATCCTATAATAAATCTATATACCAATTATACGAAAAAATTGTGTTTTGAAATCATAATAAATACATCAGACTCTTATGATTTGTGATGAACAAAAAATGACCACTGGAGAGAAAATACCACAAAAAAATCAAGTAAAATACTAATGTGAAAATATCAAGGTAATGGGTGTATTATTCACATTCATGAGGTCATAAATGTAGTGGGTCATTAGAGTTAATAAAAGATGAAAATAATTTTAATAAATGTTGAATGAAATTCCTCCATTTAGTAGCTGTTGAAAATGAGAATTGAAAATATTATCCTTAAAATACCTCAAATCATCCTATAATTGTTCATTTCACACAAAAACATGTTCCTTATTATTCAATATTTTCATAGGATTCATAATCATAGAAAAATTTGGGAACAAGCCTCCTTTAAAAACTAGTTACTCTAAAGAAAATCTATATTTATACAACATTTTTGGGGGATACCCAAGAAACAATTACCTCTATCATTAAAATTTTAATGGATATTACATTTTTATATATGAAATTCTACATGAAAAAAACTCAATAGATAAATACTCACACTTTTATAGTTTCTTGAACAGAAGACGAAACCAAAATCTCCTAAAAAATCTCATAGATGATTTACATGCTCCACCCTCTACCTAGATAGTACAATGATATATTTGGTAAATTCCACCATGAACTAAAATATGAACACATAGAACACTATGTTAATTAATCCCATGAACAATTCCTAAATTATAACAACATCATAATGAACTGGTAATTCCCATAATGATCTGCAGTATTCAGTATATCATCATCCTTTAATCACATTTTATGATATCCAAAACCCAATAAAATCTTTATAATACTAGCTATATCCCATCAAAAAATCAAATAAATCTTCAATTCCTTGGAGGGGATAGTAGTTTGTCATCATCATAAGATTTAATAGGAGATAATCATCACAAAACATTATACTTCCATCATACATCTTTTCATATAGAACTACTGATCCCTAAGGTGAAACATTAGGCTGAATGAATCCTATATATAGAATATTGTCAATAAGAATCTGTATTTCTTGTAACTCAAAGAGGGAATACTATAAGGATGCATCGTTATCGGAGAAACGCGAGGTTCTATATCTATCTTAAACTCATTCTATCATCAATGGTTAACACCAAAACCTATTCAATGAAGACATTAAGGTACTCTTTAGAAACCATAGGTAACACTACTAGTCGATACTCCATAAAACAAAGCTTCAATACGTCTATCAAATAAGAAGCAGACTCAGTATTCCTTTAACCAATCCATGATCTCTCTCATGAAAAAACACCACATAGTCTCCAAACTCATCATCAAATATGCCATAACTCATAATTAAATCCATGATACCTTGTATTGAATATAGCTAATCAATGTTGTTGTTGATTTCATATGGATTTATTCATAAGCATTGTATATCCCCCAAGATAATTTTTTTCCCTAGAACTATCTCACATTAAATGAAAACATTACACAAACATGATGAATATAAAACTAGAATAGTATATTCCATGACCATGGGAAGCCTCTCTACCTTAAGTCACAAAGAATGGAATAGAGAAAGAGAAATAAAAGACTGTATATCTATTGAATTAAACAAATAATAAAACCAAGTATAAAATAGTCACATAGTACCTTGCAAGATTTTTGGCCTGCCTAGAGCTGGAAAAGAAAATGAATTCATATGACCATAGAAACCTCCATGACCACCCTAGACCAGATGGAGATCACCTCCATAGACAAGGTGTCACGGTCATGTCTTTATTTTATGGAATATTCTCTTTTATTTTTTTATATATTTTCACCAAGTTTTCCTTTTTAAATATATAGAAAAATAATTATTTTTAGGGGGACAGACCTAAGAGAACTATTGGAACCTAATTAATAGTAACTTTGTGCCCAACCGAGGTAACTATGCAGTAGGAGATAGAACCTTCCACATGGACACCACATGGTCGTGCACCCTGGCTTATAAATTTGTGTGGAATAGACATACCCTATTCATGGTCACCGCATGGTTTGTTAAACCATGTGAACAAACCATGTGCATAGTATAGGTCATTAAAAAATATTATATACCATCTCTACCTTAAATAATTAAACCTATCCAATCCCTTTTCATCCCCACAAAATATTTTCATCCATATAAGGCATCCAAGCTCTCTTAAGATCCCTTGGAACCCATTTTTTAAAGGGTTTTTGTGGGATAAACATCAAGAATCATTATGTAAGTGGATTTCCCCCTTATTTCTTCCTTCCCTTTATGGATTCTATCATCTTTCTCAAGGTTCTATTTTTCCAATAGATAGTGATTCATACCTAGGGTTTGATATTTTATTTTTGGATTTGATCTCTTGGATTTTGACTCATTTTTTTCTTGTGGTGCGGTTGGGGTGAATCAGAAGATTCACACCAATTTTTGGGGTTTTGATATGAAAGGTAAGTGGTCCATTTATAAACATTACTTGGTGAATAATTTTTCTTGTTTAATTAATTTATCATGATTTTAGGTTAATATATCTAGTGTAAAAGTAGTTTTTGAAAAAGATTAACAGACGTTTGATTTTTAAGTGGAATGTTAATGTTAAATGGGTTAGGTTTTTGGTGCGATCCCATGTTGTATCACTTGATAATGTTTTATGAATATTTTAATAAGTTTATTAAATAATGAAAGGGATTTTAATTGTGTTTTGATATGGTATTTGTGTATGTTTGGTCTTGAAAGTGGATTTTGAGTGGTTTTTCTTGTGTAAAACCCTGTGAAACTTTTTGTAATTGATTTATGAAAATTTTAAATGGATTATTAAATTATATAAAGGGTATAAAACAATTTTGAGAAATATTTTTGTGTGACGATAATATTTTAACTATAATTTGGTTATGAAAGTGGTATTATGTGACATGTTGAACATGATTGAGCATAGAAGGGAAGCACGGGTATCAAGGTAGGTGAACTAGTAATTGTATTCTAGTGATTCAGTAGTGGATGTGGCCCAATTTTACTTAGAGGGATTGAAAATTAAAACAATACATATATATGGAAATGTTTTTGAGACCACTAGAACATAAGATATTTCTCATCTCTAGGGGATCATGCACAAGAAAGCTATTGGTCGCGGTTTCTATAACGCATTTCACCGAGATACGAAGTACCATGGGTCCCACAAATTTTCAGTGCCTAGGGTTAGTTCCTATGATAAGTCCTCATTGACTATATTGAACTTATCATCAGCATACAGTAGTGTTTTCTTGTAAATTTTCAGAACATGTGTGTTCTCTTTTAAATTGTTTTCTTCAAAATATTTTTTCATTTAATGTTGTTTTTCTTAAAATTGTTACTAGTATTTCCTTTATGAAAAATCATTCAGGGTATTTACCTTATAATGATTATTACATGGATTATTTTCTTCATTGGAATCCTACTGGATTTAATCTCACACCCTATTTACACCTTTGGGTGTAAGGTGACTTGGTAATGTTAGACACAGGTATGGGAAAGGCTTTTGGTGATAGTGGTTCGGGTTGTTAGTTGTTTTCTTGGTTTGGTGTTGTGGAGGTTGTTTTAGGATGATGAACTCTTATTATTTGGTTGGTTTTAAGATAAAATTTATGATCCTTTTTTTAACCCTTTTGGGTGTTTTCTTAAAATATGTATCTCAATTATAAAAAAATTTAAGTCTTGTTCGGTTGAAATTTCAGATTCAGTTTATTAACTTTTTTCTTGTAGTTTTATATGTTTCAATTTTGGTAAATTTTTCCCAGGCTTTGCTTATGATACCCGGGCACTTGTGCCAGACGGTGGGGATCAAGAATTCCCTTTAGTCCATTCCATGGACTGGGTCAGGGACCATTTCAGATGATGACATGTATTTTTTTGTGACAAAATGGTATCATGTCCAGGTTTGTTCATTGGTTAATTTTATTTGGGATGAGTAAGGTTAGGTAGGAGCTATGATTTTTGGGGATCTGAATTCTAGATTTGAGTAGGGTGATTGCCCAACAAACCTCATGATATACCTCGAGTTTCCATGGGATGTTGGGACTTTTGTTTGAATTCACTTTTAGGTGGGATGTGTAGGATGTAGACTGCATGTGGACACTGGTTGGGGGTGAAGTGGTTCATTTATTTTATTTCCATTGAATTTTTAATTTATTTAAATTTGATGTTATTGTTGAACTTTTCTGAATTTTTTACTAATGTTTTCTCATGAAACTACTGATTTTTCAACATCATGCCTCCCCAAATACCTCCCTTGCACCCATAGGAGTAAATTGGACAGAGTTATGCAACACTACTTCTTAAATGATTGGTGGAAGATGTGTAATGGGTTGTTAAGTATCTGTGACATGGATTTTATCCTAATCCCAATCTATTTAGAGAGGTTGAATCTGGTTTTAAGGAGGAAAAAATCAAGAATTTATCGAGAACAAGCCTCCTACTTTTCTAGGAAATGTTAATCCATAAGAATTAGAGGAGTGGCATGAGAATATTGAGTGGATGTTTAAGTTTCATGACACCCCTGAGGTAGTTAGGATGAAATGTGATTTGTTCATTCAATTGGTACCCAATCTAAGGAGGTGGTACTTAGTGCTTCAAGATGGAAAGCATTAGCAGAAGAACTGTAAGTATTTCAAGAACATTATCAATGAGAAGTATTTTTCCAAGGTCCTAGCCTATATCAAATTTCATGAGTTCATGGATATTTCCCAAAGAGATAGGTCAGTGATAGAATATGCTAATTTTTTTTTCTGAACTAGTTCAGTACTTACCTGAGATTGTTTCCAATGAACATATGAATGATTGGAAGTTTGATAAGGGTCTGTGACATAAATTTACTCTCAAATATTCTTGATCTAGCAAAGAACCTATACTAAGGTAGTAGATCATGCTTTCATGGTTGATATTGATCATAAAAAAATGTATGGATTTTATGGACTAGTATTCGTTGTGGGTAGTGGCAGCTCCCCAAAGAAAAAGATGAAGTGTGCGAGAAAGGTAATAAGCGAGGTGGTTGTTTGGGTCAACCTTTCAAGAGGTTTTCTTCTCCAATATATAATTAAATATATTTTGTGTGCCATCATTGCGGGAGAGAAGATAAATCTATACATGATTTCACATATCCCTCTATTACTTGTAATCAGTGTGGAATTAAGGGGCACTTGTAGAGTTTATGAATGGTGATGTGCCCATAATAGAGTGGGGTAGGATCTATGGCTTTCAAGGGAGTAATTGTACAGTAAGAACCAACCCAGATGGTGGGATCTTAATTTTTTTGGTCATGGAGGCAAGACAATATCATCTTTGGGGTAGAGAATGTTTAGGGCAGAGCTGTAGGTGAGAGGTTATTCTCAGGCAGAGACCAGACATCTTCATGATGTGGATCAGGCACCACACTACAAAAATTAGAACATCTATCATCGGTTTTATTATTTGGAATTGGTTTACACCACCACTATAAGGTTCATCAATGGTTTCAAAAAAACCACTGCTAAAATTGGTATTGGAAATCAACACATGGTAGTTTATTCCATTTAGGAGCAGTTTCTGGAATGTTCCATAGAAGTTGTATTTTTCAGAGGTTTTATTTGTTTTAGTAGCATTTTTTTATTAAAAAATAACTGGTATCTTGAATATTTTTCGAACTGCTACAAAATTCTAGATTTTTTTTTCAAAAAAATATTCCACTAATATGGATAAAACTGTCGCAAAGTAAATTATTTTTATATTTATCAGCATTTTTACCCACCTCCTTAAAAGAGTACCATAATATGGCAGGGGGTTAAATTTCTGTGAAAAAAATCCTATATCTATAGGTGGTTTAAGCCACCATTATCTCATTAAATAAAAGAACAAGTTGCGGGTTTTGTATCCCTAGAACCTGCAACTATAACAAAACAACATTGACAATGAAAATTTTACTAGATCATAAAATATATCATCAACGTACAAGGAAAACAATACATGTTAAAACTAAATAACCAACGTATTTTGACTCTCACCCAAACATAAAGAACCAACACATTGAAAAATGAAAACAACATAATAAATGAAATAATACATTTCTCAATACATTGAAAGAATCAAACAAGAAATAACACATTAAAAGAATCAATAATACATACAAACATGGAAAGAATAAACACATTGAATGAATCAATAATACATTTCTCAATTCATTTAAAGAATAAATACATTTATCAATACATTTCTCATTGAATGTATATTGATTCTTTAAACTATTACAAAACATATTTCCAAGGGAAAAATAAATTTAATAGATTTAAGACTAGTTTAAAGAATCTACGTACTTACATTAAAATGAGTCTTCACATGTTAAAACTAAATCCACCAAATTTATAAATTGGATAAATTAATTTAATAATAAATAAATAAATATCAATTAGAGACCATCCATCATAAATTCAATTTTGATCAAAAGGATCATTAATTATTCAAAACTAATAAGAAATGCTTATCCAAAAGATAAATCACCCTAAATATCCCTAAATGGTCTACACTTCCACAAGCAAGGATTAACACTGACATGGATTTATAAAACATGTAAATACTTTATGATATCCTAGGACTTCCAAAACTAATCCCACCCCCTTCTAAGATCACAAAAAGAATCATAGATGCCTCTATGTTCCTAGACTGACTAAGGTTCACATAGTGTGAGTTACCCAATTATGTCCCCATGGCTTATCCAAGACCAACAAGATAGAGCTAAAAAATTGGTTTCATCCACAAATAGAATAAAAAATATCCCAAAAGGGAGATCACCCAACACATTAAGATTGATCTCTAACCAAGAAAGTGAAAACAGAGGATATTAATCAAATAGAGGGTATGTATATAGGGGTTATCCTATATGTTATAGGATTGAGATATCATTGTATGAATAAGTGATATGGAACCTTTGTTCGGTGAGAGATACCATAAAATGATCCTAGGTTAGTACGACTATGTTATGATGTGAGATTTGGAAAAGGGTATTGACTTTATTATAATGTCTAGGGTTAGATAGAGATTACGTTCTTGGGGAAAACCATGGGGATTTGTGTTAGGACTTCACTTTTAAGGAACTTACTAGGGACACCAGTAAGGTGAGAGTGACACCACATGTTCACCCCAAATATTTGAAGGGATAGAGAAAATAACAGAGTAATAATATCACTGATGCGGGAGGATTTATCCTATATTACGTGAACTCACACACACTCAAATCCATGAAATACCACATAGTTATAATAAAATAAAATATCTCTTTGTAAAAAATTCAGGTAGAAAGGTATAGAAAATACGTCATAATGAGATAAATAAATATAAAGGAAAAGAAAATGGTAAAATACATGTCAAACCAATAATAAGGAAAGTAAGTCCCAATCTAGAAGCAATTGAATGTGAAAAGAAGAGGAGTTCCCAACTCAAGATCTCAATATTTAACCACCAAACATCATTTGTTCCTCCAATGGATTCTATGTTACATAGACAATAGGTCCACTAATGATTCCATCTACTAGTTCTCTATATAAGAAAAAAATCATGCATGCAAAGACTATGCAGGTGTGAGTACAAACATGCATAGTAAAAAACCATGAAACAATGTGGGAAATAATATAATATTATAGTCAGATCAATCTATATGTAAAAGGGAGAAAGGAAAATAAACATAATATATGATCATATAGAAATTTAAATCTCCATATCTAGTTTCAACACTACATATAGACACATGGTTATACAACACATATATAGGGAACTCGTTGTCCCGAACCATTCTAAAATATAAGAAAAAGATAAAAAATACCAACATTGAGTGTACTGATTCATGAAAAAACCCTTTACACTAATCATTTCCCAATGATAAACTCTAATCATCACCCTTTCCATATACATCTATACTTCCAGCTACCGTAACGTGTAAGAAAGTTATATTGAAAATTATACAATGTTGTATATTTATATTTAAACTTAAAGTTAATAAATTTTTTTCTTCTAAATGATTTTAAAGTTTTGTGATTTACCTTTTCACCAAAAGTAATGACTTGAAATCCTTTTTTTCCTGCCAAAGACCTTAGATGGTAATAATCCCGAACCCAACCATGCACTAGATCAGGATGCGCCTTCCTGAGAACTTTACCAACTCAGTTATCCTGGGATACTGAGTAGGACCATGTGGGATTTACATCCTATACTTCTTTAATTTTTACCTATAAATCAAATAACAGTCATATTAGAAGTAATATATGTTATCTTAGTGAAAAATAATAAAAAGTTATTATAATGAAAATGAATTCACACCCCAACTTTTTTGGAAATCTCATTAACCAAACTCCCATCAGATTTTTTATGAACATTCAACCACACATCTATTCTGGAATCTTGGTAGCCTAAACTCGGTGACTTCATTAAACCAAGATAAGTCAAAATTTTCATCTATTAAAAATATTACATTTTATAATATATATTTAAACTAATTAAAATATTACTTTAGTCGATCGGCTTCTAGAAAAACTCTTTGACCCCATAGTGTGAGTATAACACTTCTTTCTTGGAATTCCTAGCATTTAATAAAATAAAATTATGTTCATAACATATGTTTTGAAAAAATAATGTAGAAAAAAAAAGAAATGATAACATATTCACAGTACAATCAAACAAAATATACATAACAATGATAATGAATGACTCCACAAATTACATGTGGTTGATAAAGGAATGGATAATTGCACATACAATAATTTTCTCCTTCAATTATGTCAGTTTCTTGCTCCATAATTACTTCATCTACTTTTCCCACCCTTGAAAGACTAATATTTTAAATATCATTATGAAAAAATAAGTTTACTTCTTGCTATTGATGAGATTCAATGTTAGAGGTCAAATATTCAACTTTATCACCCATATCATACAAGTCTATTTGTTTTACGTGAGAAACTATATTAAACCCTTCATCCAAAACATCTTTCAAGTAATATACCATTTTTCATGCAATGATAAGATATACAGATCATGCAGTTCATGGTCACCAACATCCACCAAGCAAGAGAAGTTCACAAAATTAAATTGCAATGAATCTCTCTCAACACCCGTGATAATATCCATTGAATTGAATTTTAATAAAAGAATTGAAAATAACCATGTTAGTTAAATTCATTAAGATTATTCAACTATCCATAGTATTCCACTTTATAAAATAGAAATATTCCACTAGTATATGTTTTCAAACCCTCTTCCCAATCAACTCTGTGAAATCTAAATTCATTCTTGTTGTAAGTGTCTAAATTTTGAGTTAGTTTTAGAGGACTTAGAGCAAGAAACATCAAATCTTATGACAAATCTACCTGAGTATCAGTATCCATGATCTGAAAAATTAATATACATTATTAGATTTTAAAAATATATGTATCAACCTAATATATGTATTGATTGCAGTATTTATGAAATTAAACATCATACAAACCATTCTGTAAACACTTTATTAACAGATTTTATTATACCTTTATCATTTCATGTTTTTTATCTCAATCATATCTTTGTTTTTATCATAAAATCTTTATTAAATTGATCTAAAATTTCACTATTCAGCAACACATATCTATGTGCTTGTGATAATAAAATTTTAGTTAGTGTTATATTTGACCCCATCCCAACAGATCAGCCAATAGCGAGAATGATTTTTGATTTCCCATGTATTTCAGATTGAGTTAATGTGTCATCAACACATATAACTCGATTAAATGTTTTTTGAATATCATCTAGGTATCTAGAACAAAAGGTAAGACACTACTCAACCAAATAGCCTTTAGAAATAGAGCCTTTAGCTTAAATTTTTTTTCCACTGATGATTTCAAATGCCCAAGATATCTGTGAAATAAAATAAAAAACATAATTATGTATTTAATAATGTTATGAATTTTTTTTACTAAAATGAAAAACGTATAATTAAAGTACCTCTCAATTGGATACATCCATTGATAATGTATGGGGCCTCCTAATTTAGCTTCCTCAACCAAATGCACAGTTAAATGCATCATTAGAGTAAAAAATAATGGAGAAAAGATCATCTCTGTTGCACAAAGTGCCAATAAAAATATCTATTGATGGTTTTCAAGCTGAAATGGATATAGAGTTCTCTCACATAGTTGTATGAAAAATGTGTATAATTGGAGTACAATAGAAGTAACCTTTTTAGGTAATAATGTACACAATACCAATGGATGTAACTGATGTAAAAAAATATGTAAATAATTGATTTTCAATCAATGTAAATTATGATTATTTAACTCAACATTCCTTGAGATGTTACTTGAATACCAATCAGATACATTCATATGTTTCAAAATTCAAAGGAATGTATCATTATCTATATTTTTCATTGAAAAAATTGTCAGATCATACTTTCTATTCTTATATGGATAGAGATCATTCTTTAAGTTCATTACTTGTGATTATTTTGGAGAATTGAGATAATGCTTCAAATTTCCATGATCATTAAGAAATTTGAAGATCAAATTGTCACAAAAATTCTTCTCATTAAGTATCACATCATGAGTATTTCTTAACAAATTAAATTTCCAATATGAATGTTTGAATAATATACTTTTATTCTTCCATTTTTTTATTCCTATATCACTTGACGATGCACATCAAACTCATTTCCCACTATTATTCAAATGATCCACCTAATCCAATTCTATTTCAACATTTCCAATTTGTTTCAATATTTCATAACATGTTAACAAATTTGGAGGTGGTCTACAATTAATGAAACCATTGAATTTTTACTTGTTTAGCTGAAATATATGAGATGCATTGATAAATCCTCGATGACACAAAATGCACCATTTTCTACTTTGAGGTAGCCGTTAAGGCTCAAAATCAAAGTTAAAAACAAGGTAATAAAAACCCATGTTTGTGTTCCAACTAGATAAATTCCCAAGTACATGGAAGTCACTAATGGTCCACATTAGAGAAGCTTGTATTTTGAACATTATTCTAGAAGATTCATCATATGTATTGACATCGTTGATCTATAACTCCTATAATTATTCAATTAAAGGCTACAAGTATACATCAATATCATTTCTAGGTTTTTTTTCCCAGGAATAATCATTTAAATGATCAAATAAACTTGTTTCATACACATCTATATAGGCGGATTGTAAGGGATCAAAACAACTGGCCAATTGCTATTACTGGTACTTAAAGTCCCAAATGGGTTGAATCCATCAGCATCCAATCCCAATTGAACATTCCTAGGATCATATTAGAAATATATATTTAATGAATCAAATTTCTTTGACGATTTTCAATCTCTTGGAAGTTTAATTAACCAATCATTGTTATTATCTATAGAATGTCAATTCATGTATTTGTCGGTTATTGATGACATGAATAATCATTTAAATAGAGTATTTAATTTCAAGTAACGCAAAACCTTTATAGGTGTGTTATTTTTGTTCTTCTCCATGGTAGTATGTTGATTCAGACATCCAACATCACCCATAGACTGCCATCTAGGCGAAGAATGTTTCATTCAATTATGTCTTCTTGAATCCTCTCCCTAATAAAGCATACAATCATTAGGACACAACTAAATTTTTGTTTAATTTAGACCAAGCTTGTTAACTGATTTTTTCATATCATAAAAATTCTTAGGGATCATTGCTTTGAGAAATGAATCATGAAACAATTCTAATATCATGGAAATTTCCTTATTTTTAATTTCATATAGGCATTTGATATGGTACATCTTCAGTATAAAATAACGTTTTCACTACTGGAAATCATGATTTTCTCAACACTTTTATACCAATGGTTCTTTTGAACCATTGGTATAAGTGTTATTTTCCTACGGTTTATGCAAACTGTTGGTAAAGATGGTTATAAATTGTGTTTTCCTAATGGTTTGATGAAACTGTTGGGAAAGATGGATAAAAATTGAGTTTCCCCAAAGGTTTGATGAAAACAATAGGAAAGATGGGTAAAATTTGAGTTTTCCCAACAGTTTGATGAAACCATTGGGAAAGATGGAGTTTTACCAATGGTTTTTAACAACTGTTGGGAAATGTTTCCCCCAATTTCGACAAAGCAGGCGACCCCCCACCCTAATTCCAGAAGCAGACCCGATTCCAAAACCCGCAACTCCAGAAGCATTTCCCGACTCCCAGAAGCCCTTGAGAAGCCCCAGCACAGGTGCACCTCTTCCATCCGATCATCTTCTAGGTTAGACTCCTTACACCTCTTCTCAAAGATATCCTTCCACATCTTCTCAAGGATATCCTTCTATTCTCAAAGATATTGTTATTCCCTATTTCTAGGGATTTTTAAAAAATTTCCCCCAAATTCGACAAATCACTACATCGGTGTATACATTGTCCAATTAATGTTTTCATTACATGTATACATTTATAAGGGAATGATGTCTCTTTCATGTTTTCTAATTTTAAATATTCATAGTTTTTTTATCTCAATGATTCAAATATTACAGCTTCATGTATATGAACTCATAGGAAATTGTTTGTAATATTTATTCATATTATTTAATGAAAATCACTCCTTTATTCATAGTATTTCATGAACTAATAAGAAATTTTTTCTAATTACTTCCATATTTATTTTCATTGTAGGAAATGACACCCATTGAAGAGAGGTGGTGGAAAAAGATGACAGAAAATAATCATCGCATGATAGAGATGGGCATTCTTCCACTCATACCTATTGTGAGTATTTTATTTCAAATATATATATTTCAATAACTTATAATATAATGTGTTTAAATTTGTGTTAAATTTTTTTTCAGGATCCACCCCCTAGATGAGAGATACCCGACGAGGAGCCTGATATTGCTCCCAGTATAGAGGATGGTGGTAGGAGGGAGGTGGTATCAGATTTAGATGATCATCTGGTGGTCTTGCTACTGAGGCAGGTGGTACGAGGGCTAGTTGTGCGAGGGTTAGACGATCCACTCGTCGTACTCGATTGGAATATTCCCCTACCACAGATGTATCTTCTACACCCCATTTTTATTCTAGTGTGTCTTTAGGGACACACGAGGTATTTAGGCCTCTGATGTTTATACTACCAGTTGTCCAGACATCTATGCCATCATCTTTTGCTTCAGGTTGATTATCTCCGAGCTATTATATTCCACCTTTTTCGACTCCTGCTCCAACACAGTATGTGGCTAAAAATCATACACTGAGGGACACTCCACCTGTACAGGATATTCCTTCAGCTTCTTCACATCCAGTGATGCCCATTGATCCGACTACCACAGGTATATTTATATAACTCTAACAAATTTTTTTACAAAAAAATATTTTTATTATAACTTGTACTAATATTTTTTTCCATTAATAATAGATTCATCTACTCATAGAAGGCAGGGGAGGGGGAATACTCGTGTGCGTGTGGTATGGAACTACCTAACACATTTGATGGTTGAATAAAATGATGATGGATATATGATTAATAAATCTAGGCAGGAATGTCAGGGTTTTTTGGCGATGCTAGCCAAATACTCCGACATCATTCCAGTCAGCCCTCTCTCTTGGAGAAATCTGGCACACGAAGTCAAGGATAATGCGTGCGCACAAATATGGGTAAAAAATTAATTGGATTTAATGTACTATTTTTTTTGTATTTATATGAATTAATCTATTGGGTTTCACCTTCGGTTAAACTTCCCTGGTGGCGAAGGTGCACGACCAGCACGTTTAAAGAAACTAGAAGATATTTGAATAGCTTATAAGCATGAGCTATATGTTGGCCGGTGTGATAGAGTGGGCATGGATTTAGAGACATTACCTATCGTGGATGACTGCCCGATAGAGCAATTTCGCCAAATGATTACCCATTGGGCGACTGCCAAATTTAAGGTATTAATCCCATTTGAGGTATTTAAATGAAAGTTTTCATATTTTGAATTAATATTATCTTATTTATTATTAAACATTATTTAGGAATATTATGAGAAAACAAAAAAACATTGATTCAAAGTAATACCTCCACACTTTTGGGCGCACAACTATGTCAGATCATGAGAGGCATCTGGTACGATATAGTTGTTTATAATGATTCTTTAGGACTTTCCCTTTTTATTATTTCCTACTTAAATTATGTGATTTATTGAATATTGATTATATAATTATACTTGCACTATATATTGTTTCAATGTCATTACAGAAGCAAAAATTGAATATTGAAGGACATATCACTCGAGCAAAAAAAAATTTCTCGAGTAGAAGGAAAAAAAGATGGAACTGCAGTTAATGAACCCACACAAGAAAAGATTGTATGTTTTAATTTTTTTTATTTCAAAGATTAATATCTATTTTAAAATTTACTAATCTATTAATATTTTAAACAGGCTTCTTTAAAGTCCCTTGATGCCCAGGAGCCTGACAATTTTGGGCCACATGATCATTTATATCAGGTTTTGGGAGATGAGCACTCTGGTCGAGTACGCTGCCGACATTGTAAAAATATAGTCCCAACGAGGTATTGGTCCTCTCCAGGTATCCATTCTAGTAACACCGATTTGGAAAATGTTAAAGAGAATGCAATACAGTCTGATAAAAGGGTCACATAGTTGGAAGAATAGGTTCAAACGAGGGAGAAAGAATTTGTGAAACTGATCCAAGCTTTATCTTCATCACATCCACCAGAGGCCAGCGCGGCTTGTCAGACATATATTTCGTCGATGGGTGCATTATCCAATACAACAACCGGCAGTTCTAGTGGTGGTCGCGATGATGAATTTCATGGTGATGAAAAGGATGCTGAAGAGGACAAGGGCGAGGTTGAGGATAAAGACGAGGGTGAGGATGGGGCCGAGGGTGAGGATGGGGCTGAGGGAAAGGATGGGGCCGAGGGCGAGGATGAGGATGATGATGAGGATGATGAAGAGAACAGAGATGGCAGTGAGGATGAGGCTGATGATGATAGTGGTGATGGTGATGGTGATCAGGGGCAGATTGATCCATTACATTTTTTTAATTCAGTATAACTCTTTATTTTTGAACTCGGTTTTTCACTCTGGTATGGATATTTTTGAATTCAGTATAACTCTTTATTTTTGAACAAATATGGAAGCCTCTTTAATTTAAGAATGATTTAAATTGAATTTAGTTTCTTTCTTAATTCTGTTTAATTATATTGAATTGCATATCATGAATAATATTTCTTTAATATAATTTTTTGATTTGATTAATAAAGTCAAATTTTTATAATGAAACCCCTCCAACAGAGGTGCACTGTCTACGAAAACTCACAGTGATAGTTTAGGGTGTGATAATTTGACTCTCAATTAGTAGTTTCAACTACCTAGTAACACTTTTAAAAAAAATATATAAAATATATATCTTTATCAGACCACAATCCTGAATCAAGAGTCTATTTTTATAACATAAGATCATTTTCTATAATGTGAAGGACAATTACATAGGATTTATTTGGAATCCTGGTTGGAAGATGTTGCCCCGCGGATGTCGCTGGACCGGGCCAACACGCTGCGGTCACCCCGCTGTCACACCATGCTCACACCGCGGCCACGCCGCAGTCATGCCGCGGTAATGTCGTGATTTGGCCCTGCTCTAGGAAGACACCCCGCGGTGGTTCACAGTCCTGTCGGAATTTGATGTATGATACCTAGATAGATTTCTAGATACATTAACCACCCACCTTTCTTGACCCTGGACATCCCCCCACCCTCCTCCCTGGACCTCGAACAGCCCCCTCGGATATCCCCTCCCACCCGCCTCAATCTGAGGCACGTTGTGGCCGGTACCACTCAAAGTGTCTTTTTTTGTTTAAAATGGATACTCTTTTATGTAAAAACAACAGGCATATGGAAAACCGACCAAATGCATTTGGATTGTGTTGATACTTTAGTAAAATGATCCATGGGTCATTTTTGACGTGTACGAGTCAACCCCACCTCGATCTGAGGTGCGGTGTTGCCGGCACCACTCAAAGTGTCTCACTTTTATTTGAAATGGACACGATTTTAAGTGAAAACAACAACTGGCATACTTAAAACCTATCAAACGCATTCAGAATCTATTTAATCATTAGGAAAATGATCCATGAGTCATTTTTGATGTGTTTGAGTCAACCCTGCCTCAATCTGAGGTGCGGTGTGGCCGGAACCACTCAAAGTGTCTCATTTTTCTTTGAAATGGACAACATTTTAAGTGAAAACAACATCTAGCATACAGAAAACCAACCAAACACATTAGGATTGGGTAGATACATTAGCAAAACGATCTAATTATTATTCTTGAGGTGTATTCAGAGATAAAACGTCATTCAGATGTGCGGTTTGCACGACACTGTAGAATAATAGTTTTTTAGGTGTTTGGTGCGCTTGAAAAGCCTGCGTGGGGCGGTCGATACCAGGCGAATGACCTCAGAATGCCATGAAATCGGACAAAAACAAAGGGTGGGTTAATTTTGAAATGGTCGGCTAGACGGCATGTCAATCAGAGGAGTCTTGTGACCGTGGTTGCCAAAAACACACTCCGCGTGTCGTAAATGGCCAAAACATGCATTTAACGGTCAAATGCATGATGAACGACATCAGAATAACTTGAAATCACACGAAAACACCCTAATTATTATTCGCGAGGTTTATGAGGAGACGAAACATCATTAGGATGCACGGTTTGCATGGCACGGTAGAATATGTGTCTTTTAGGTGTTCGGCGCGCTTGAAAAATGTGTGTAGGGTGGTTGATACTGGCCGAACGACCTTGGAATGCCATGAAATCAGACGACAGTAAAGGGTGGGTGAATTTTGAAATGGTCGGTCAGACGGCACGTCAATCAGAGGTTTCGTGTGACCGTGGTGGATGAAAAAGCACTCCGCGTTTCATAAATGGCCGAAACATACGTTTAACGATCAAATGCATACCGAAAGAGATCAGAATGACTTTAAATCACACGAAAACATCGTAATTATTATTCTTGAGGTGTACGAAGAGACGACATGTCATTTGGATGCACGGCTTGTGCAGAACAGGTGAATATGTGTCTTTTAGGTGTTTGGAATGTTTGAAAAACGTGTGTGAGGTGGTTGATATTGTCCGAACGAATGCCATGAAATTGGACTACAACAAAGGGTGGTTTAATTGTGAAATGGTCCTCCAGACGGCATGTTAATTGGAGGTGTAGTGTGACCATGGTTGCTAAAAACGCACTATGTGTGTCGTAAATGTCCAAAACATGCGTTTAACTGTCAAATACATGCCGAACAACATCGAAATGACTTGAAATCACACGAAAATACCCTGATTATTATTCATGAGGCGTGTAAGGAGACGACATGTAGTTCAGATGCGCGGTTTGCATGGCATGACTGAATATGTGATTTTTAGGTGTTTGCACGCTTGAAAAACAATTGTGGGGTGGTCAATACGGGCCGAACGACCTCAGAATGCCATGAAATCAGACGACAACAAAGGGTGGGTGAATTGCGAAATGGTCGGCCAGAAGGCACATCAATCGGAGGTGTTGTGTGACCGCACTAGCCGAAAATGCACTCTGCGTGTCGTAAATGGACAAAACATGCATTTAACAGTCAAATACATGCCGAAGGACATCGTAATTACTTGAAATCACACTAAAACAGCCTAATTATTTTTTGTGAGGTATACTAGGAGACATCAGGTCATCAGACGGGCGGTTTGCACAGAATAGCTGAATATTGGTTTTTCAGGTGTTTGGTGTGCTTGAAAAGCATGCGTGGGGTGGTCAAAATTGGCCGAAAGACCTCGTAATGCCATGAAATCAGCCGACAACAAAGGGTGTGTGAATTTTGAAATTTTCGGCGAAACAGAATGTCAATTGGAGGTGTCGTGTGACCGCGCTGGCCGAAAATGCACTTAGTGTGTCGTAAATGGCCAAAAATAGGGTTTTACGGTCAAATGCATGCCGAACGATAACATAATGACTTGAAATCACACGAAAACAACCTAATTTTTATTATTCAGGTATACAAGCATATGGAACATCATTCAGACGAGCGGTTTGCATGGAACAACTGAATATGTGTTTTTTAGGTGTTCGGCTCGCTTGAAAAGCGTGCATGGGGTGGTTGAAACTGGCCGAACGACCTCAGAATTACATGAAATCAGACGACAAAAAATGGTGGGTGAATTTCCAAATTGTCAGTTAGAAGGCATGTAAATCAAAGGTGTCATCTGACCGCGCAGGCCGAAAAGGCACTTTGCGTGTCGTAAATGGATAAAACATACGTTTAACGGTCAAATGCATCCGAACGACATCAGAATGACTTGAAATCACACGAAAACACCCTAATTATTATTCGTGAGGTGTACGAGGAGATGACACATAGTTCGGACTCGTGGTTTGTGTGGGACGGCTGAATATGTGTTTTTTAGGTGTTTGCACGCTTGAAAAATGTGTGTGGGGTGGTCGATACCGGTCGAACAACCTCAGAATGCCATGAAATCAGACGAAAACAAAGGGTTGTTGAATTCTGAAATGGTCGTCCATATGGAATGTCAATCATATATGTCGTATGACCGCTATGGCCGAAAACACACTCTGTGTGTCGTAAATGGCCAAAACATGCGTTTAACAGTCAAATACATGCCGAACAAAATCAGAATGAATTGAAATCACACGAAAACACACTAATTATTATGCTTGAGGTGTACGAGGAGACAACACGTAGTTCAGACACATGGTTTACGAGGTACGGCTAAATATGTGTTTTTTAGGTGTTTGCGCGCTTGAAAAACGTGTGTGGGGTGGTCGATACCGGCCTAAAGACCTCAAAATGTCATGAAATTGGAAAACAACAAAGGGTGAGTGAATTGTGAAATTTTCGGTCATACTTCACGTCAATCGGAGGTGTCGTGTGACCGTGCTGGCCGAAAATGCACTCTGCGTGTCGTAAATGGCCAAAACATGGGTTTTACAGTCAAATGCATGCTGAACGACATTGGAATGACTTGAAATCACAAAAAAATACCATAATTATTATTCATGAGATGTAAGAGGAGACGACATGTCATTCGGACGCGTGTTTTGCACGGCACGGCTAAATATGTGTCTTTTAGGTGTTTGGCGTGCTTGAAAAACATGCATGGGGTGGTCGATACCGGCCGAACGACCTCAGAATTCCATGAAATCGAACGACAAAAAAGGTGAGTAAATTTTGAAATGGTCGGCGAGACGGCACATCAATCGTAGGTGTCAGGTGACCATGGTGGCTGAAAACATACTCAACATGTCGTAAATGGCCAAAACATGCGTTTAACGGTCAGATGCATGCCGAACGACAGCGGAATGCCATGAAATTAGACGAAAACAAAGGGTGGCTGATTTTTGAAATTTTCACTTAGAAGGCACATCAATCGGAGGTTTCGTGTGACCGCGCTGGATGAAAACACACTCGACGTGTCGTAAATGGCCAAAACATGGGTTTTATGGTCAAATGCATTCTGAATGACATCTTATTGAATTGAAATCACACGAAAACACCGTAATTATTATTCTTGAGGTGTAGGAGGAGACTACACATCATTCTGACACGTGGTTTGCGCGGCACGACTGAATATGTGTTTTTTAGGTGGTCGGCACGCTTGAAAAGCGTGCGTGGAGTGGTCGAAACTCGCCAAATGACCTTGGAATTCCATTAAATCGGACGATAACAAAGGGTGGGTGAATTTTAAAATTTTCATCTGGACGGCACGTCAATCAGAGGTGTCGTGTGACCGCGCTGGCTGAAAAGGCACTCGGCGTGTCGTAAATGGCCAAAACATGGGTTTTACGGTCAAATTCATACTGAACGACATCGGAATTAATTAAAATCACAGAAAAACACCCTAATTATTATTTTTGAGGTGTACGAGAAGACGACACATCATTTGGACGCACAGTTTGCGTATCATGGCTGAATATGTGTTTTTTAGGTGTTCGGCGAGCTTGAAAAGCATGCATAGGGTGGTCGAAACCAGTCGAACGTCCTCAGAATGCAATGAAATAGGACAACAACAAAGGGTGGGTGAATTTTGAAATTATCGGCCAGACGACACTTCAATCGGAGGTATCATGTGACTGCACTGGCCGAAAATGCACTTCGCGTGTCATAAATGGCCAAAACATGGGTTTTACAGTCAAATGCATGTCGAACAAAATCAGAATGACTTGAAATCACATGATAATACCCTAATTATTATTCGTGAGGTGTAAGAGGAGACGAAAAGTCATTCGGACGCACTACTGGAAAAACAGCCTATACCCACGGTTTAAAACCGTGGGTATAGCCCCCAAAACCGTGGGTATAGCCTATACCCACGGTTTTGGGAACCGTGGGCTGGAACGCCGTCGGTATAGGTCCCCAGCCTATACCCACGGTTTTGGAAAACCGTGGGTATAGGTGTCCTGCCACCGTGTCACTGAAACATAGAAAATTTCCACGGTTTCAACAACCTATACCCACGGTTTCAAAACCGTGGGTATAGGTCCTAAAAAAAATGCAGGCGCCGAGTTTCGATCCCGCAACCTCTTCGCTGTAAACACCGCGTCTAACCACTACCCTAACTTCACGTATATGTATATATATATATATTTAGTTAAATATAGTTATAAAAACCGTGGGTATAGAGGGAAGAACCGTGGGTATAGGGTTCCCGCCAAAAAAAAAATACTTCCCGCGGAAAAAAAAATTTCCCGCGCACACAAAATTGACCTATACCCACGGTTTTTCATAACCGTGGGTATAGGTATTTTATCCCAGACCTATCCCCACGGTTTTCACCAAAACCGTGGGGATAGACCCCCCCTATACCCACGGTTTTGGGAAACCGTGGGTATAGGTGACTTTTCAGGACCTATCCCCACGGTTTGCCAAAACCATGGGGATAGAGCCCCCTATACCCACGGTTTTGGCAAACCGTGGGTATAGGTCATGAAAATTCACCTATACCCACGGTTTTCCAAAACCGTGGGTATAGGGGGGGTCTATCCCCACGGTTTTGGTGAAAACCGTGGGGATAGGTACATTTTCCAGTAGTGACGCGTGGTTTGTGCGACACGGCTGGATATGTGTTTTTTAGGTGTTCGGCGCGCTTGAAAATCGTGCGTGGGGTGGTCGAAACTAACCGAACGACCTCGGAATGCCATGAAATCGGACAACAAAAAATGGTTGCTAAATTGTGAAATTTTGGGCTAGATGTCACGTCAATCGGAGGTGTCGTGTGATCGCGCTGGCCGAAAACGCACTCCGTGTGTCGTAAATGGCCAAAACATGGGTTTTACGGTCAAATGCATGCCGAACGACATCGGAATGACTTGAAATCACACGAAAACACCCTATTTATTATTTGTGAGGTGTATGAGGTGAAGAAACGTCATTCAGACTTGTGTTTTTCATGGTGCGGCTGAATATGTGTTTTTTAGGTGTTAGGCACGTTTGAAAAGCGTGAGTGGTGTGGTCAAAACTGATTAAACGACCTCAGAATGCCATGAAATCAGAAGACAACAAATCTTTGGTGAATTTTGATATTTTCGGCTAGATGGCACATCAATTGGATGTGTCGTGTGTCTGCGTTGGCTGAAAACTCACTTCACATATCGTAAATGGACAAAACATGGGTTTTATGGTCAAATGCATGCCGATCGACATCAGAATGACTTGAAATCACACGAAAACACCCTAGGTATTATTCATGAGGTGTAAGAGGAGAATACATGTCATTCAGACATGCAGTTTGTGTGGAACGGCTAAATATGTGTTTTTTAGGTGTTCAGCACGCTTGAAAAGCGTGTGTGGGGTAATCGAAACCGGCCGAACGACCTCGGAATTCCATGAAATCGGACAACAACAAATGGTGGGTGAAGTGTGAAATTTTGGACTAAACAGCATTTCCATCGGAGGTGTCTTGTGACCGCGCTGGCCAAAAACACACTCTGTGTGTCGTAAATGGCCAAAACATGGGTTTTACGGTCAAATTCATGTCAAACAACATTGGAATTTCTTGAAATCACACGAAAACACCCTAGTTATTATTTGTGAGGTGTAAGAGGAGACGAAACATCATTTGGAAGCACAGTTTGCACGGCACGGCTGAATATGTCTTTTTTAGGTGTTCGGCGCACTTGAAAAGTGTGCATGGGGTGGTCAAAACCAGCTGAACGACCTCAGAATTCCATGAAATCGGATGACAAGAAAGGGTGGGTGAATTGTAAAATTTTCTTCCAGACGGCACATCAATCGGAGGTGTCATGTGACCGCGCTAGCCAAAAACTCACTCAGCGTGTCATAAATGGTAAAAACATAGGTTTTACGGTCAAATTCATGCCAAACTACATCGGAATGACTTGAAATCACACGAAAACACTCTAATTATTATTCGTGAGGTGTACGAGAGGAAGACATGTCATTCGGACATGTGGTTTGCACAGCACGGCTGAATATGTGTTTTTTAGGTGTTCGGTATGCTTGAAAATCATGCGTGGGGTGGTTGAAACCAGCCGAACGACCTCGGAATGCCATGAAATCAGATGACAATAAAGGGTGGGTGAATTGTGAAATTTTTGGCCAGAAAACATGTCAAACAGAGGTGTCGTGTGACCGTGCTGGACAAAAATGCCCTCTGTGTGTCGTAAATGTCCAAAACATGGGTTTTACGGTCAAATGCATGCCGAACGACATCAGATTGACTTGAAATCACACAAAAACACCCTAGTTATTATTTTTGAGGTGTAAGATGAGATGGAATGTCATTTGGATGCGCGATTTGCGCGGCACAGCAGAATATGTGTTTTTTAGGTGTTCGGAGCGCTTGAAAAGCATGCCTGGGGTGGTCGAAACCAGCCGAACAACCTCATAATGTCATGAAATCGGACGAAAACAAAGTGTGGGTGAATTTTGAAATTTTCAGCCAGACGGAACGTCAATCGGAGGTGTTGTGTGACCGCGCTGGCTGAAAATGCACTCTGCGTGTCGTAAATGGCCAAAACATGTGTTTTAAGGTCAAATTCATGCCAAATGACATCGGAATTACTTGAAATCACATGAAAACACCCTATTTATTATTCGTGAGGTGTACGAGGAGACGACACATCATTCGGACACACTGTTTGCATGGCACAACTAAATATGTGTTTTTTAGGTGTTCGGCGTGCTTGAAAAGCGTGCGTGGGGTGGATGAAACCAGCCGAACGACCTCGAAATTCCATCAAATCGGATGACAACAAGGGGTGGGTGAATTGTGAAATTTTCGGCTAGACGGCATGTCAATCGGATGTGTCGTGTTACCGTGCTGGCAGAAAATGTACTCGGCGAGTCATAAATGGCCAAAACATGGGTTTTACGGTCAAATGTATGTCGAACGACATCGGAATGACTTTAAGTCACACGAAAACACCCTAATTACTATTCGTGAGGTGTACGAGGAGACGACATATCATTCGGATGCGTGGTTTGCGCGACATGGCTGAATATGTGTTTTTTAGGTGTTCGGCGCGCTTGAAAAGCATGCGTGGGTGGTAGAAACCAGCTGAACGACCTCGGAATTCTAGGAAATCGAACGACAACAAAGGGTGCGTGAATTGTAAAATTTTCAGCTAGACGACACATCAATCAGAGGTGTCATGTGACAGCGACGGCCAAAATGCACTCTGCATGTCCTAAATGGCCAAAAAATTGGGTTTTACGATCAAATTCATGATGAACGACATCAGAATGACTTGAAAACACACGATAACACCCTAATTATTATTCGTGATGTGTACAAAGAGATGACAAGTCATTCAGATGCACAGTTTGCGCGGAACAACTAAATATGAGTTTGTTAGGTGTTCGGTGCGCTTGAAAAGCGTGCATGGGGTGGTCGAAACCGGCCGAACAACCTCATAATTCCATGAAATTGGACAACAACAAAGGGTGGGTGAATTTCGAAATTGTTGGCCACAGGACACGTCAATCGGAGGTGTCGTGTGACCGCGCTGGCCAAAAATGAACTCTGCATGTCGTAAATGGTCAAAACATGGGTTTTACGGTCAAATGCATGCCTAACGACATCTGAATGACTTTAAATCACACAAAAACACCCTAGTTATTATTTTTGAGGTGTACGAGGAGACGGCACATCATTTGGATGCGCGGTTTGCACGGTGTAGCTGAATATGTGTTTTTTAGGTGTTCGGCGCGCTTGAAAAGCATGCGTGGGGTGGTCTAAACCCGTCGAACGACCTCGGAATTCCATGAAATCGAACGAAAACATAGGGTGGGTCAATTTTGAAATTTTTTACCAGACAACACTTCTTTCAGAGGTGTCGTGTGACCGCGCTGGCCGAAAATGCACATGGCATGTCGTAAATGACCAAAACATGGGTTTTACGGTCAAATGCATGCCGAACGACATCAGAATGACTTGAAATCACATTAAAACACCGTAGTTATTATTCTTGAGATGTAAAAGGAGACGTAACGTCATTCGGACGCGTGGTTTGCACGGCATGGCTGAATATGTGTTTTTTAGGTGTTCGGTATGCTTGAAAAGCGTGCGTGGGGTGGTCGAAACTGGCCGAACGACCTCGGAATGCCATTAAATATGGAGACAACAAAGGGTGGGTGAATTGTAAAATTTTCGGCCAAACAACACGTCAATCGGAGGTGTTGTGTGATCGCGCTGGCTGAAAACGCACTCTGCGTGTCGTAAATGGCCAAAACATGGGTTTTACGGTCAAATGCATGTTGAACGACATTGGAATGACTCAAAATCACATGATAACACCCTAATTATTATTTGTGAGGTGTACAAGGAGACGGAACATCATTTGGATGCCCAATTTGCACGACATGGCAGAATATGTGTTTTTTAGTTGTTCAGTGCATTTGAAAAGCGTGCATGGGGTGGTCGAAATTGGTCGAACAACCTCACAATGCCATGAAATCGGACGACAACAAATGGTGGTTGAATTTTAAAATTTTCATCCAGATAGCATGTCAATTGGATGTGTCATGTGACCACGCTGGCTGAAAATGCACTCTGGACCCCCCCCCCACCCCGGAAAAACCCCCTCACCCCCGAAGAGCACCCTCGCACACCCCGAAGAGCCCCCCCCCCCCCCCCCCCCGGATAGCCCCCCACCCACCGGAACCCCCCCCCCCCCCACGGACATCCCCCACCCCGGACATCTCCCCCACCCAATGATCTATGGATCATTTGTGACGGTTATGAGTCAACCCCACCTCAATCTGAGGCGCGATGTGACTGGTATCACTCAAAGTCTCACTTTTGTTTGAAACGGACAACATTTTAAGTGAAAACAAAAACTGACATACGGAAAATCTTTACGAGTCTACAGATAGATTATTGAAATTAAGGGATAAAAAATAAAATATGGTTTATTGGTTGTACGTTATTATAAGAAAATATTCACAAGGCATAGATTGAAACATAATGGGTTATAGTATATATAGAAAAACATGAATTATATTAGGAATGATTCTCGGCATCCCATCATGAACATTCACCAACACTCATGTTCTAATTCTCAATCACGGGGCATTCATTCTATACAATAACATACAATAAATAAATATCATATAGTGATTTCATATGAAACCTATGAACACTCAGGCATACCATATAACAAATTGGTCAATAACGCTTCACATAGATTCTTGAAAAATAAGTTTCAAAGTCTCATTAAAAATACCCCAATGGTGAGGAATACATATGGTGACACCATAGCCCCATGGATCACCTCAATCTCATCCTCAAACAGTGGGTTCTTGGACCAAACCAAAGTCCCTTTGGGAACCCAATACCAAAGACTTAATTGAATATTCATACCCACTACCCAAGATGGGGATTCATCTCACATCACACCCAGGAGAGAAAATTACAATTAGCCACATACCCCCTTATTCTAATTGAAAAATATATGAAAAACATGTAGGCTATTCCAGTAACTCATCTCATATGTTGAGATTGGCCAATGTTTCCCACAAACACATCAATAACCATTTATACATGGATACATAATCATTAGAGGAATATAAACATCCCATGTTCTTCTTATAACTCATCCTAGGTCTAATCACATGAGCACTAACATTTTCTATCTTATGGGTATCCTGATACTTGCCATACAACCCATGTTTTTCTGTTAGTTTTGAGATACTCAACCCAAGACCATGACTAAACATCCCATGTGCTTCCTATAACATGTATTTTTTTCTCTTGTGTTTATTGGTGTTGTGGTTTGAGTGAGGAATGAATTCTAAATTTTGAATACTCTTATGTGTGTTGGTGTTGTGGTTTGAGTGAGGAATAAATTCTAAATTTGGAATACTCTTATGGGTGTTATTGAATTTCCTATAACATGTAGGCATTTTCTCTTATGGGTGTTATTGCATTTGAATTTCTAAATTTTTAAATTCTGGAATGAATTCTAAATTTTGAATACTTTGGATGGGGATTCTATATTGGTGTTGTTGCAGGTGTGGAGAGGGGTTGTTGTGCTGTTACAGGTCTGGAAAGGGGGGAGGGGACTACTGGTGTGGAGCTGTGCAATTGTATACCAAGGGTTCCGCAACCGTTGGTATAGATAAAATTATATAAGGCTATAGCAACGGTTCTATAACCATTGGTATAGATACTATTATATAATCTATACCAACGGTTTGTTATAACTGTTGGTATAGGTTTATACCAACGGTTATAACCAAACTGTTGGTATAGCCATATAGCTTGGCATATGCCCTCTATACCAACGGTTATAAAGCGTTGGTAGAGGTCTCACACACATATACCAACAATTTTACAAACCATTTGTATATGTTATACTTTTACACACATACACGAATGGTTTGTAAAAACTTTTGGTATACCTCTTATTTTGACACCTATACCACCAGTTTTCACAGAACCGTTGGTATAGGCCTATTGTCACGCCTTACTCGCCCACAGTTGAGGGAACCATTGGTATACTATATACCAATGGTTTCCAGGCCTTTACCAATGGTTTTGAACTATTGGTTGAATATTTCAAACATCCACTATAGAACTATTGATTTCTATTGTCAATTAAACCATGAAACACATCTGTCTACATAGTGATTTTTTCTCTTACATTATCCTCCACAAAATCAAGATAAATATAGACTGATATGTTACAATCTTGATCTTGTTTTCCTACAATCTCAAAAAATTCACTTTTCATGTTTTTATTTGTATCACCCTCAACTAGCTGTTCTTAAATGATTTCATGTTGGTTTTGGTGTCTTTCAATTCTGAATGCATCATTTATAAGGTTTTTCATTTCATTGTCCATTTTTTATGATGTTGGGAGCTCATTCAAGGGATTGACATCAGTGCTCAACCTTTATGCAACGTTTTATCATCCATGCCAAATCCAACACAAATATTGACATGGAAATTACTTCAATACCAAGTGTTAAAAAAATCATATCTCGACAACCATATTCTAAATTTACATTTAGGATATGAAAAGTCTTTTTCCCATCAACGGATCGATTAGAAATTGAAAAATCTAAAAACTCTAACAAACCCTTATCATACTGAGGGGTGTTCCTCAGTAATTTGATCCCTCTTTTATCCATATATATCAGAATGTTCTAAAAAATTAGTAAAATAAAATTAAAACACATAACTATTACTAAATAAGAATAAAGATTCATATATACTAGTTGAAAAAATATGAATATGTTAAATAAGGTTTTCATATATAAATACAGAAGAAGGGATCAAGAATCTATTTCCAAGACTCCACAAGTTCAATCACCAAAATTATAAATAATTTTATTTATGAAGGGATCTATCATGTAACATAAATTCTTTGTGGTTAAATACATTTGAACTTTATATATGTTTTTTTGACACTTTAAACAACTGAATCCCATTACAAATTTCCAATTAAATTCATTCATGTATATGTCATGAAAGTAATATATACTAAAGATGGTGCATGCACATGGGCCTCATTCTAATGATAGAGGATATGAAAATTAAAAATGAAAACTTCTGTAAGAACATTATATTCCATAAAAAATTCAATTGTAGCAGAAAAATGAAATAAGAGAAATCCCACACCCATGGTAACCTTGATGTACCACTGAAAAGGTTTTCATGACTCACCTATATATAGTCTGTCATAGGTTTTGGTAAATTTTTCATATTCCCCTCTTCCATATACACAATTTATAAAATAAACTAAATGATATGATGTCACATTGTAATTCCCTATTCTAGAATCATCATATGAGATGAGGTTTTACATACCTAAATAATTCCAACACATATACAAGTGGATCAAAACTTTATTCAAGGTACTAATCCATATTCTATGGTGGAAAAATAAATCAACTAAGATTATACTATAATAGAAACATTACCAAGACATCTACCACATATTAATGTAAACAATAAAATTAAAAAATACTATAAATTCCATGAATAATTCATATCAACGCATAATCAATAATCACCCAAGGGATGATGAAAAATATAAAATAAACCAGTAAATAAAACACTATAAATCTAGACCTACATCAGTCCTCAGGCCTCAACACACCCTATAAAAAAATATGCATCATGCTTTACAAGACATATCCACTACAAGTGATGTGATTATCTGGAGTCTAAATATAATGTATGCATACACATAGAGGTTACCATGAATGGTGTGATAAATACATCTTCATATGGCCTTACTAGGTTCCCCTAGCATATTCTATCATATTCATGTATACATGAGAAATAAAATAAACATTCCACCCAAGATAATTGTATTTAATGTGAAAACCTTGAAAAAAACCATGAATTATCATTAAATGGTAGGAAAGTTATCTTTGAATAATTTTTTACATGTAAGAATGGATGGAGGACCAATCTGATTTACATTGTTCTCATAATGACCATAATAATATTTTTAAAGATATAGAAGTCACTAAAGGCATTATTTAAGGGTTCAAAACCAATAAAATAACCAAATATTTTCATTAAATCTAACTACAACTATTAAATATTAATTTGTGACATATAAAAAATACTCCAAATATATATGAGGATTAGTTTTCTCCAAATTAATGAAAATATAGTTTTATTAATTTAAAATTCTTCAAACATTCTTGTAATGTTTAAAACATAGAAAATGACCATAAGTTGATTTGAAATTTTTGAGCAATTATTTTTGGATAATTTTTAACATGTATAAATTAATGAAACGTAAATCAATGTGGGGTTTATTTAGAATAACCAAAATGTGTTTTTAATGATATAAAAGTCTTTAAAACATTTTTTAGAGTGTAAAATTCTACAAAATAACATTGCATTATTTTCAAATATAAGGACAATTATGGGTGAATAATTTTTGAAATATAAGAATAAAAATCACATCAAGCTGAGTTTTAGTTCTCTTTTAATGAATGAAATTGAAAAAAATATTTTTTTATAACTCTATAATATTCATAGAATTGTAAAAACTAATAAAATGACCCTTAATTTATTTGAAATTATAAGGAAACAATCATTAAAAATTTATTAAATAAAAGAATATGTAAAACGTCAATCTGACATTTAGTGTGATAAAAAAATATCACAAGTTCGTTTTTGAAAATATAAGTATCAAAAAACATGATTCAATTTGTCAAAACCATGAAAATTACATTGGATTATCATGAATATTTATGAAATAGACTATTGGTTAATTATTGAAATATAGGAATTGATTCCCCTACCACTTCGTTATCTATAAAGGTTGGGTTCATTAATCTCATCACACATTGTACCATGGCACAACACTCTCATTTGAGGTCCTTAACTAAATAATACTAAATAAAGGTTAACTTATCACACTACCTATATCTTAGAGAGATACATTATTAACTACATTATGTGATAGGGAAAAGGCTTTCATTCTTAAAATATAACCCTCTACTTGAGGAAAAATGTGACAGCCTTAGTTCCATTATGTCACATCTCGTGTCACTTATTGGAGGCCACATAAAACACACTAAACTATCACCAAAAAATTATGTGAGGTCACATCAAGAACATGAATCATAGGAAAGGACCATTTCATTCACATTTTTTACAACCTGATACTAGGTAACTATGCATTCGAGAATTATCCCCTCATAATAACAAGTTCAGCATTACCCTTTGGGGAATCCATTTTGACTTTTAAAACCACGATGGTTTATAGTCTTTGATATAATCTCACACACTTATATAATTAGTGATTCTGCATCATAAAGTATTATCCTAAATAAAATTTCAATTTCCCTTCCAATATAATTGAATCAATACCACACTCCTAGTCCTACTACCCATGGACCATCCCAATCCATGTCACTCTAAACACCATGGAATCCAATCTCATCCACGGTGCATCTGAGTTCATATCAACTCTCAACATTTTCATCACATCACATAACATTAACAACTACCTATAAATAATTACAGTTATTTATTTAAATTAAAAATAGGCATCAATGATTGAAAACACACCGAGTAATACTATCGCACTGAACACAAATCCAAGTCCCCTTATATGGTTTATGGAGCACTCTCGACACTATACTAGAAAAAAAACCTATTATGTAACATCTATTTAACCATCAATGTCATCTGATTTTGGGAAAAAACCAAAAATAAAATACTTAGGTGTTTCTTTCACTTACCACTCGACCTTTGAGCGGTGGCGAGGTGGGGGTCGGGATCAGCAGTGAGGGGTGGCGAGGAAAGGCATGTCGAGGTGCGGTGAGGAAATTTGCGTAGAGGGACTAAAAAACAAGGTGAGGTGCAGATAGGCCTTCTGTGGCGAAGCATGGTATAGAAAACTAAGGTGCGGTGAGGAGAGGTACTATGAGGACCAAATATGGGTGGAGACAGGCTAGGGATTTAGGGAGTTGGTGGGGTGGGGGTCAGGGGGGATGGGGGTGTCACGGGAAGAGGGAAGTAGTGAATGTGTTACTTTGTATAACTATTTAGAAGTGGTTTACAAAACTGCCCCTAAATTCTTAGTTTATTGTTGTGCCAGGGGGATAGGATGCAGGTCCCTTGATAGTTTGAGGTACCATTCTAATTGCATCTACTATAGTAGATATTTTATTTGATACAAGTGCATCCATTTCTTTTATCTCTACCCATATTGTGGATCTATTGAACTTTACAACTGAGGTGACGCTTTTTTAATGGAGTTAGTAACTTCATTGTATACTATGAAGAAGAAGGGTCTCAGGTATCCATATTGTGTGCTCAATATGTTAGGGGTTGAAATAGAGTGATATTTCTTAGTCCAATACATGGACCTATTTTATTTGATCCTTTACATGAATTGGTTGGTGCACTTCCAAGAGAATATTGATTTTTATAGGTGGTCAGTGAGTTTCATGGAACCTGATGGGAGTCCTCAGGTACTTCTTGGGGAATCGTATCCTCAGTCGGGTCATTCAGGACCTCTACTTCCATAGTTGGGAAACATTATCTTTCAGTTATCATCGTTCGCATTGGAGGACTATGGTGGTTCTCTTGAGGGAGGACTACCTCGAGTAGTGGGTGAGTGCTCCAATGTATTTCTAGATGACTTTTCAGGCTTATCCATAGAGAGGGACATGCAATTATCAATCTATTTGGTGCTGGGAACACATCTGATATCTCTTTTCCATATCAGATGGCCCCCACCAAATTGATGAAATTGTTGATACCAGTAGACGACTTGAAATCTAAATGGTTCATTCTTTTGAGAATATCTCCTTGGGGTTCTCCTATCTTATTCATGAAGAAGGATTATAGATCCCTCTGGTTGTGCATTGATTACCCTATGCTGGATAAGGTAACTATTAAGAATAAATACCCTAAGTCCTAAATTGATGAATTTCTTGGTCAACTAAAGGGGGTAAATTGGTTTTTCGAGACAGATTTGTGATAGGGTTATAACCAAGTATGGTTGAGAGATAAAGACATCCTAAAGATGTATTTTCATAGTAGGTAACCACTTTGAGTATTTCTTTATTCCTTTCAGGTTGACCAATTCTCAAGAAGTTTTTATGGAACTCGTAAATAGGCGTTCTACCTGTATCTCGACTCATTCATTGTTGTATTTTTTGATGACAAAATAGTTTATTCTGGATCTAAAGAGGAGCATTAGCTTCACCTGCAGATCATTTTGGGCACTCTATGGGACCACTTTTTATATTCCATGCTTTCAATGTGAAAATTTTTGGTCAAGGAGGTGAAGTTTCTAGGTCATGTGATTTCATAGCAGGGGATTTCAGTGTACCTTGAAAAGATTAGCATAGTTATATCATGGGAGAATCTAAATAATTCATTAAAAATCGAGAATTTTCTCCATCTTATAGGTTATTATAGATGGTTTGTTTGGGATTTATCTCATATTTCCTTTCCCATGAAAACACTCACTCAGAAAGGGGTAAAGATTGAATAGATCCAAGAGTTTCAAGAATACTTTGAGGATTTGAAGTAGAGGTTGCATAATGCACTTGTTTTGATCTTTCTAGAGTCTGGGAAGAGATTCATGGTTTACTTTGATTCACCAGGTATGGGTCTCGGGTGTGTGATTATACAGGGTGATCATGTCGTGGCATATGGATCCCGAAAACACCGACCACATGAAAAGAATAACCCAACCCATGAATTTGAATTCAAACCAATTATGAATGACCTAAAGACTTGGAACCATTATTTTTTGGGGGAAGAATTTGGGGTCTAATTTAACCATAAATGTGTATCCTACATTTATCCCATAAAGACTTGAACTTGAGGCAGCACTGATGGATCGATTATTTGAAGAGATTTTACATTGATATTATCTATACCCCTAGGTAAGGGTAATGTGTTGGATGATACCTTGAGATTAAAAGTTCCATTGTAGGATTTGAGGAAGTCCAGTGATGAGTGGAATCTGATAGCGCTCATTTCCCAGATGCATTTGGAGATTGAGGAGTATAGTGGGGGTGCGTTCTTGGAAAGAGTTAAGTTTAACCCATCCCTTATGATGTTGATTCATTGGGAATAGCCCAATGATGAGATTTTTCCGTATTATATGAATTTTTTTCATTGTGGGGAAACATATTTTTATTATTCCTCATATCTTAAGGTATTTTTATGATTTAAGGTTCACTCAGTGCTTACATTGTCCTTGAGGAAGGTGGGGATGCAGTTTAGCCACTAATATCAGTGGGTATTTCATACGGGGTGACCAAGATGTATTATGATTTTCTTCGGCAATTTGGGTGTCCATGTACGAGGAGGGACATTACTAATTTTGTATTCAGTTGTTATATGTTTCATTAGGTAAAGGAAGAGCATCATTGTCCCTCCTTCTTTCTTTAATCATTACCCAATACTACATGGAAGTGTGACGATTTTTCTAGGGATTTCATTTTTTTCCTGCCTTGTACACCTTAGGAAAGAAACTTCACCTACGTGGTAATTGACAATTTGACCAAATTAGCCCATTTTATTCAAATCAGAGATGCATGTAAAGTGGATGATCTTGAATTATTGTATATTCATGGGGTTGGTAAGGCTTAATGGGGTTCTATGATTATTTTATTCATATAGAGATCCCCATTGTACATATTGTTTCTAGGAAGGCCTTTAAAAGGCATTGGGGTCATAGGTTAAGATGAGTATAGCATACCATCCTCGGACAGATAGCTAGACAAAGCAGGAAAACTTGATTTTGGAGGACATGCTTCATGCTGGTGTTTTAGATTTTTGTGGATCGTGAGATAGTCATTTGGGGTTGCTTGAATTTTTTTTATAATAACAGCTACCAATATTTAACTCGAATGGCCACATTTGAAGCGATTTATATCTGAACTTGTAAGTTTCCTCTATTGCTTATTGAGGTGGGTGAGACCTCACTTTTGGAATTGATCCTTGTGCAGGAGACGTCTGATAAAGTCATGTTGATTAGATAGTAGTTGTTTATATCATAAAGTCTCCAAAAGTATTATACTGCTCAAAGGCGTCATGAATTTGATTTTTTTCATGGGTGATTGGGTATTATCAAAGGTGACCCTTCGCCTAGGTCATCGCCATTTGGAAAAGAAGTGGAAGCTAAACCCAAGTATTTAGATTTTTTAAAATCACTGAGTATATTTGGAAGGTGGAATAAAAATTAGAATTGAAATCTCATTTGAAATCTTTTCACGATTTATTTCATGTATCCTGAATGAAGAAAGATAATTTCGACCTGTACCATGTGCTGATTTGGGAGGAGTTGGAGATAGAGCCTGATTTATCAGTGTTTGAACGATTGGTGTAGATAGTGGATTACCAGGAGAAGGTGCTTCATGGGAAGTCAATTCCATTGGTTTGTGTCCTTTCCTAGCATGGGAATGGTGTACATTAAACATGGGAGTGGAATCCATTAGTTGAGAATGATTATCCCTTCTTGTTTTTTGATCAAGCATTGAGTTGACTTTATAAGAGTGGATTGTTATTATGAAGGGGAGAATTTTCACATCCATATCTTTATTTTTGGGTATTTTTTTATTTATTATATACATTTTCTTCTTAGGATTCCTTTTAAAAATTGCAGAAAAATGGAGGTTTATTGGTGGAAATACCAAGGTGTACGGTTGGCGCCTGGTTAGAAGTAACTATAAACACAACCCAAGTGACCGTGTGGTAGGATAAAGAACCTACCGCATAGACACCGAACAGATGTGCACCCCAGCCTAGGTGTTTGTGCAGTCTTGGAATACCTTGCATAGGTTAAGCACATTATTTATTAAATTGTGTAGAAAAGTCATGCGCACATACCATGTCATTAAAGGAAATGTTATTTACCATTTCACCCTATCATAATTAAACATAACTAGCCTATGTTCTTCCCCACTTGGTATTTTCAACCATATTAGGTCTCCAAGCTCCCTCAAGCTCTAATATAACACAATTTGTAAGGGGTCTTGGTGGGAGAAACATAAATAATCATCAACTATGTGGATTTCCACCTTATTTATTCTTTCTCTTTAGGATTTCTCTGATATTTATTAATATCATATTTCCAATGCATCTAGGGTTTTATCCCTAGGGTATAATCTCGGGTTTTTGTGTTTTCCCTCTTGGATTAGGACTCATTTTCTACATTCTTGTGGTGTAGTTGGGGATCAGTTGAATATTCTCACTAATTTTTGGTGTTTTAACATAAAATATTGGTGGTTCCATCTATAAACATTACTTGGTGAATTTTTTTCCTTATTTAATCTATTTATCATGTTATTTGGTTAATATATGTGGTGTGAAAGTATTTTTTGAAAGAATTTAACAAGATTTTGATTTTTATGTGGCTTGTTTATGTGAAATGAGGTGTTTTTTTGGTGTGCTCCCATGTTGTATCACTTGATAATGTTTTGTGAATTGTGAAATAATTTTGTTAAATTATGCAAGTTCTGATAATTTTGTTTTGATATGGTATTTGTGTATGTTTGGTCTTGAAAAAGGATTTTGAGTGGGTTTTCTTTTGTAAAACTTTATAAATTGATTAAATTGTTTTATAAAATTTGGAAATGGTTTATTAAATGATATAAAGAGTCAAAAAAATGTCTGTGAATTTTTTTGGTGTGATTTTGATCTTTTAACTAATATTTTGATGTTGTGGAAGTATTATGTACCATGTGTAACATGATTGAGCATAAAAATGAAGCCTAGGTATCTAGTTGGGGAAACAATACTAGTATTCTAGTGATGTAGAATTGGCTACAATAATGTTTTACATAGAGGGATTGAAGATGAAAACACTGACTATATAGAGATGGCAGATCAAGGTGATCTTATTTGTAAGGATGGAAATTGTGCACAAGATGGTGATATTGTCTATATTAAGCCAGATCTAAATCAAAAAAAATTGATATTCATAGACACAAGTAGATTTTTTCCCTTTTTATACCTTGAAATAAAAATGTTTTAGATCCCATGAATCTCGTAGAGTCATCTAGCCGGAAGAAAAAAAATTTAAAATGTTTTTATATCTGCATCGAGCATGACTTTATTAGACTTTGGGGATCCTTTTCCTGGGAGAGTCATCAAAAAATGGAAAATAGATCATGTTGCAACTAATTAAGAGGCTATAGATGGGAGGATAAAGAGTTGTATATTTTTTATCATTACTCAGGTATTAAACCCTAAGGAAGAGGGAATGTAGTGGTTTAATGATATGATTAATCTAATTTCCTTAGTTTGGGGGTTTGGTGAATGATTCACGACTACAATGGAGAAGGTATATTTTCAAATATTGTTTCCCTTATTTGGACACAAGAGGCCTACATGGATATGTGGCTATGTATCTTGGAAGACTGGAATCCTAATAATTCAGGAATGGGAAAAAACAATTGCTCCTTTCACAGGGAGAAAAACACATACTTAAGTGTGGATTCACATTTTTAAGATCAATTGGCTATACTAGAATTATATAATTCTATGGGATATTAGATCTTCAGTTGTAAATCTGAGATGAAATAGCAAGAAAACTAAAAATTCATGGTTCGATTAATTTTAAAGGGTCCTTTTTGAATTTGATATGGATAGTACACTAGTGGAAGTGGTTTTCCTAATCACAAGAGGTGACATATTTAATCTAGAAATTTTCTATGAAATAAAGCTGAAATTTTGTAATGATTGTAATTTTTTTAGACTTATCTTATCCATTTGAAATAGAAAAAAAAGTTTTCACAAAATATCACATGAAAAATCATGATGAATCATCATATAGAAAAGGCTTAGACTGGGGGAAAAGTAAAGTTGTCCCTCCAACCATGAAATCTTGTGCAAGTCCCAGCATAACTGTAGGTGATGGTAGGGAACCCCCCTAATGGTCTATAGGATAGTGAGGAGGCCATTTAACTCGACCCTAAAATGGATCCACTTATTGATATTATTGAGTTGGAAGTGGCTAACAAGGATATCCTCTTTTAGTACTCATACAATTCTCTTGTAGTGGTTGACATGCAGAATTTAGATGATGATCCTCAGTCTATGGAGGAATTGGATTGTAGGTAGTGTAATATTGATTTGGAAAAGTAGGGTTATACCAAGAATGTTTCAGTGGATTTTGGAATTTTACAATACCTACAACATGTTCTGATTGGAAGGGATTAAAAATAAAATCACTAGGATCCTTTGATGGTGATCATGTTCCTCATGTGGGGGACATGGTTATACTTATTATGGTTGATCTGTAGCATTCTGGGAAAACCAATATGATCTTGGATCAGAAATCCTTCACCCCCAGATTAGAACACTAATAAGAAAGATGATAATGTCAGTGATTCCTTGGATCTATTTGGTTCTCTTGAAGATGATGTAGACCCATGAATAACAATTACCTTTATCCTTGACTCACAATTTGATAGATCTGAACCAAGACATGTGTCTTCCTTGTTTGTTGGTGGTTTTATGGATGAACATGAACTAGATTCACAAGTGTATGGTACAAATCCAAGGCATGAAGCCATAATACACACTATTGGATCTATGGTAGAAAAATTTACTCATGAAAAAGGTGAATTTTTTACTTATATAAACCCTGAAAAATCAGAAAAAATGAAGGTTTTGGGATCTATATTCTCAGTCATTGATCATTCTTCTAATAAATTTTCCCATATCAATGGGGATTCAGGGGATAAGGATGGTAAAAAAGGTCCTCCCCTAATTGATATTCCATATGCTACTAGTGATAAGGATGAATGATTGTTGGGTGGAATCAATGAAAAGAGTGTAAAAAAGGGAGACGTAAGAATAAAAATTGCAATAATCTAAGGGACGAAGGCCTATATACAAGGGACAAAACATCATCACATATATGAAGATATTTTTTTTGGAACTTTTAAGTGCTTGGAAATTCTTCCATGGTCATTTCCATGATACAGTTTATAACGGCCAATAAACCGATTATGATTTCTCTCACTAAGCCTGTATTAAAATTTGAAAAATAGAGATCCATAAAATTGGCTTATCTTGCCTACTACTTTGTCTTACAAAATGAAAGTAAGAATGACTCTAAGTATCTTTGGGTCTTAGAACATGATATAATTATCATTATCTCTTATACAATAAGTCACAAAGATATATCAGTTCACATTAACATCCTTGGGATGGTAATATATATGAATTTTGTCTATGATTCCAATTCCTACATCAAAAGAAGGAAACTTTAGTATGATGTTGAAACGATATTTGACAAGAATCCAAATTTCTATGTCTTGTTTGGTGACATTAAAATTGTGCTATGACCTGGGGAAAAAATAGGATCCCATTTCAATAAATGGGTAACTCTTGAATTCTCGTATTATCTTTAAAAGTGAAGAATGGTTGAGGTCCCTATTGTGGGTGGAGATTACACTTGGAACATATACACACTCAATGGATTACAAGAAATAAATTTGGATAGTTGATTTTTTTATATTGAATATGGGAATGATTTCATTGATGTCTCAAGGTTGATGCTACCAAAATGTCACTTTGATCATAATCCCATTATTGTGGTTAATTTTAAAACCAAATTGAGGTCATCCCAATTACTGTTTATGTTCAATAATTCTTGGATTCTTATACATATTTTTAGAGATGTTGTAATCAAAGTATGGGATATAGAAGCTATTGGAATCTCAATCCATGTTATGGATACAATGCTGAATAATTTCAAAAAACAGATTCCCGAATGGAGCAATGATTTTTTCTCCAATCCTGATAATGTCATCTAGGAGGTTGAGGAAAAATTTATGCACTTCCAAATTTATAACCATGACTAGAATGATCCTACCAATGACGTGATTAGGGCCTTGTACAAGATGGATGATCTCTTTAACAAAAAGGAAAGGCTAGCCTGAAACCATTATGACTTAAGGTGGTTGTAGGAGGGTGATAGAAACACTAGATTATTGCATTGTTTTCATAGGTAAAAGATGATTTGAAGGGTGATAACATCCATTAGCATTGATGGTTCATTGTACATTTTTGAAAATGAAATCTCCCATGATGTGTTTGGATACTTTTAAGGCCTTTACTTGGATCATGGGGATAATGGAAGCTATAAAATGAAGGATAACATCATATATATTATTAAAAATCATCATAATTCATATTTAACTAGACCCTAAGATGAGAGAGAAGTAACTTCCCTTTTCCCTTTCAATATTTATATTGTGGATGGCCCTGATGGGTTAACAAATAAATTATTTATGTTTTACTAGGACATTGTATGGGTAGAGCTTCTTAATGTAGTGAGGGAGTTTTGAAAAAGTATATACATGGGAATTTTTATTTAAATATTGATATCTTAAAGGATTTTGATACAATTATGTTGAGAATTATCTTTGAAATGCTCTGACGGTATGTTTTTTCTAGTGGCTTCATCAAATTAATCAGAATCATATTCAAAATCACAAGGATTTCCATCATGATTAATGTCTCCCCAGGAATATTTTTTCCAGTGTTTCAGAGGATTAAGGCAAGGTGATACATCTTATATGATCCCTTTTTCTATGGATGAGGATTATCTGAGTATCTGCATTAATGACCTTGTGAAATATGGTATATACGGAACAGTCAGGTCTTAAATTTATCTATACACCCCTTCACATCTCTTCTATGTCGATAATATTATTCTATTTAGAAGGAAAACAAGAAAAATATTCTCTTTCATTTAAATGATATTTTCTCATTATGAGAAGGTCTCTAGACAGAGTGTTAGTTGGAATAAGTCTTTTCTGTTATTTGGTGATGGAATAAATACCTCTAAAAAGAAAAGGGTTTCCGGAACGCTTAAATTGAAATGGGGAATTCTCCATTTCACATATCTTGGAGTGCCTCTTTTTTGGGGAAGAGTCAAAAGGTGCCATCTTAAAAATATTATATCTATAATAATTGGGAATATGGAAACCTGTAAGGGGAACACTATGTCACGACAATGAATAATATTTTTGGTTAACTCAGTTATAACTTCAATTTTTTTATGCTTTTTCTATTTATAAATGACCCAAATCCATCATTAAGGAGGTTCGTATTTTGATTAGAAACTTTGTGTGGGCAGTTTCAATACATGAAAAGAAGCTTTTAATAGTGGAATGGAAGGATTTTATCATGAAAATTGATATGGTAGGATTGGGTATCGATGATTTAGGTCTCATCAATGAGTATATTGTAAGTAAATTCACTTAGAACCTTTTTATATCAAGTGAAAACTTTATATAATTCCTCTCCATCAGATTCACAAACAAAATAATGAGTGAATACTCTCCATTTTTTCCATCTTCAATTTGGATAGCTATTAAATCCCCTTATAAAGGGATCCTATGGTGCTCATAATGGTTTGTTCGCAGGAAATCAACCATGATCTTCTCGAATACACCCTGACTGCACAAGACAATTAGTGAGGTCTTCACTGATCCTAATCACATAAAGAAATTATCTATAAATGATGTTATGTTGGATGAAAATTTACAAGACTCTTTGCCTCCTGCTATTCTACTAAAAATACAGTGGTATAAATTTGTTGATTTTGATATGTTGAGTTGGACCCATGATCATGTTGGGATTTTTTTATGATAATGGATTTTTTAGAAATAGTTGTGATGAGGGCACTATTTTCCCTTTGTGGAAGAGAAAATTCAGGATAAAATTCATTTCACCATCCAAATTGCTATTACATTGGAGGATCTAGAAATGTAGGTTACCAATGTAGGGACACCTTCAGTAAACTAAATTTCAGATGACACTTGTGTGTCTACTATTCTTGTCCTTGGATAAAATATGGATCATGTTTTCACTTCATCTATACTCCCATGTTAGATATGGTTTCATATCCAATTGGTCTTTGGAATTAAGTTGAGGCTTGGTATCCTTGAAGACACAATATTGGACATTTGTTACTTTAAATGCAGCAAATATATTCAGGATATGTTGTACCTAACAACTAATTCTCCCATTTCTTTCATATGGATAGAAAGAAGTTATATTACTTTTGAAAACCAAATCCCATCATTTCATGCTTGATTCACTGCTATTTATAGAGAGGTTTCAGCTGCTTCCAAGGTCCAAACAGGTACCATGAATAGTGATCTATATGATATCTTGATAATGAACACATTTTTTGTCAATATAAGGATCATGAAAAAATTATTGTTCAATTCAATTAGGTGGATTCCCCTAATTCTTGCATGGTTAAAGTAAATGTGGTTGGTGAGGCATTCAGTTCACCAGGTCCATCGGGCTGTGGTGGTGTCTTTTGTACACATCGGGGCATAGTGACCGGATATTTTTGTCACTATATTGGTATTATTGTGCTATTGAGGAAGAATTGTGGGATATTATTATGGTCATTAAATATGAGGTTCAATATAACTGGAGACATATTTTGGTAGTGTATGACTCCACCGCTGGTGTTCACTTTATAAAGTATTCATCCCGATGTGTTCTATGGATAGAGTTCCCATCCTAGATTGAGTGACTATTCTTATCTGGAAAAATTGTATTATAGGTAACCCATGTGTATATAGAATCCAATCATGTTGTAGATGCTTTGTCCAAAATGGAAATTCATTAGACCTACTTGAGATGGTCAATCATCCGCCCAGACTTTTGTTATAATTTTTTCGATTTTGATATTCATAGTGCCTCTCACTCTTGTTTATGTAAACACACATGTAATGCTACATTGACATTATTTAAATAAAATTTTATAGGAATGGGATAATCCTAACTACTAAACCTTGTTGATTATGGAAATGTTTTGATATCACTATAACTTTGGATATTTCTCTTCTCTAGTGGCTAATGAATGAGAAAGATATTGGTTATGGTTCCTATACCACATTTCACTAAGATACATGGTACCTAGGGTCCCACTACTAACTAATGACTAGGGGTAGTTCCCGAGATTGTTTCTCATTGACTATGTTTATCTTACTATCGATATATGGTAGCTTTGGGTTGTAAATTTCCAGAACAGTCATGTTCTCTTTTAAATTGTTTTCTTCAAAATTATTTTTCATTTAAAGTTTTTTTTAATTTAAAAATTTACTATAATTTTTTTGTGTAGAATATTTCAAGTTATTTACCATTTAATATTTAGTACGTGTAATATTTTCTTGGGTGAAATTATACTGGGCTTAGGCCTACACATTACTTACACCTCTGGGTGTAGGTAGACTTGATAATGTTTGACATAGTTAAGGGTAAGGCTTTGGTGATGGTGGTTTGGGATGCTAGCTGTTTTCATGGTGTTGTGTTGTGGAGGTGGTTTTAGGGTGACTCCCCCTTGTCATTGGGTGGTTTTAATGATAAAATGGAGTCTCTATTTTATTGTAACTCTTTTGGTTGTTGGTTTAAACTATGTATCTCAATTCTGAAAAATTGTTTAAGGCTTGTTTGGTTGAATTTCTAGATTCAGTTTAATAAAATTTTCTGGTTGTTTTATGCTTATAAATTTTGGTAAATAGTTCTCAATATTATTTTATGATACTCGGGAACTTGTGCCAGCCCATGGGGATCGGGAATGCCCTTTGGGCCATGCCACAAACCAGGTTGGGTACCAGTTCAGATGACAACTTGTATTGGTGGTGATAGATGGTTAACTCATTTTAATTAAGGACAAGGGGTATTATGAAGATATACCTTGCCTTAACCTTCTCCTCTATATTGATCATAAGTTGTACAACCCGACATATCTTATTACTTTGACTGATACAACACTATTGGATGACCCTAAACCGAGCACCAGCAATATCCTAACTATTATGGAAGGTTGGGTATTCATTTTTATAATTTTTGTGACCTTTATAAGAAAAAAACAAAACTAGCCCACACTAGGTTGCTGAAAAAATTATATCCCTATAGAAATTACATTGCAATTGATGGAACCAACTCCCTGTTAACTAAAAAATATTCTTCTCGTTGGGTAATTGTGAATGCATATTCATTGATTTTATCAAGGTAACATCTTAGTGAATTCCATCCCTTGGTGATCTGGTCCTAGTTAATATCCCCTCAATGACCTCAACCTTTGTTAACACCTTGTTAAATGACTTCAAGATAAAATTGTTGACCTAAAGATGGATCTATATATGAAAATCCTCCTCAAAATGACCCTCCCTAACCTCCTCATCTAGAAGAAAGTCTGAATAACATTATAGGGGGTTCATGTATTGGATTTTAAACTCCCACACACCATAAATTCCCTGATAAAGGGTGAAAATATTATTCCCAAAATCCTCCTGATATGTATAATAAATAAATATGACATAGAACTGATCATTGAACATCTACCACAAAATATTCAACTCCTCATAATCTTAAAGGAATAAATCCACCATTCTTAATTTCATCCACATAGAATTATCACATCAAAAGAATCATAGTGATCCTTTCGAGTATACATCAATCATAATGTCATATAGAGCTCCTCCTATAAATCCGCAATATATTTATCCCAATAAAATCACTCATAATTCTAAAAATCCTTGTGATGAAACTCCTAGAGTGTTCTAATTAATGTTTCATAACATTCGACCTTTACCCTATAGTGATATATTGGAATATAATATTGAAATTATTTGGCATGAACCTAATAGATATATCGAACTAGATACATATATATATATATCATGAAATACTAAAAATAATATAAGTATGATTAAAGGTTAATTAATTCATTAATTTTTAAAAAAATTATCATTTTATACCCAGTTAAAATAGAGGCATAGACAATCAAAATCCATGATCATTAATTAGGTTCTTATCTAAAAATAATATCACTTCGCTTAACATGTTTAGAAATCATGAATCTACTTATGTATGATAATGGTGGGGATAAAACAATGTTTTATACATATTGTATCCCTTTTTTATAGAACACTCTATGACTAGTTGATATTATTTCCATACCAACCAATGTAACCTCACCAGTGCCAAACTCCAAACTCCATCCAATATTTCAACCATCATATGTGATACTAATCTTTCAAGATCCCATATTATAAAAGGTAACCCTCCTAGGTAGGAAATGAGGAAAGGGATATAATGACCCCAGAATCCAACCTCTAATCATATATAGGTAAGGGACTATCATCAATAGAATATCAATCACACACATGGAATGTATTTCCAAAAATATAAAATTAAGGAGTATTTGGTAAGATGATAAAACCATCAACCAATGACATTCACAAATAATGAATAACTCTTAATACATGTAAAGTTATATAAAAAATAAAACAACTAGAAATTATACAAAACAACCCCCAAAATTAACCATGAATGTCTTATAGATCCTAAACATTTCAGCAATCTAGTAACTCCTAACTTGATCAACACCCAACTCCTATGGACCTGAAAAACATTATATATATATATATAGGGTGAGCATAAAATGTATACACATTTGTATCCTCCCATAAACCTCTCATGAAATTTTTTAATGAATCATAATAAAGACTTATGAATAAAAAAATAAAAAGACACATCATCTAAAAAGGTAGAGTTATTTCTCTCTCACCACCATGGCTCAAGTACCATGTAACGCATAGTAGTAAATCATTATATATAAAAATAATATATATAAATGATGGTACCATGATTCCACTTCCCAATTGGATTATTTCTCTCATGCTCCAACGAAACACATCCTATTCTCATTCCTTCCATAATACATCTTATAACTCTTGCATACATATTATATCCAATATGTATCCCACATAGCCAAAAATAATCTCATCATCATCATATCATATATAACCAATAATATGTTCAAAATACACTATACCTATTATAAATTTCTTATACCTCATGTCATTATATCCCACACACATACACCCATTGGATTCCATAGACAGCTTGACTATATCAAGTATTTTATATTCCTCAAGCTATTACATCACATATATAAATGAATATTAAAACTGTGAACTATCACAACCTCATTTGGAATACATCGTATTCCATATGATATTATAGCTCGAGATACACTGATAAATATATAAAAACAATGGGAGAGTAGGAAGAAAAATAAGTTATCCATCTATTTCCTTTCCAAACTAGATGTTGAGAAAAACACCCCCAAAACCCTTACAATTTTGTTTCCCTACCAATGTAGGTGGTGAAGCATAAGAAATCATAAATCATAAATTATATCTCATGCAATCCACAAAAATGGAATCTACATTTACATAAACTCATATTCAGTTATAATTTTACTAGACACTCAACTTTCACCACTATGGACTATATCATAGACATGTGCACAAGCATAAAAGTCACATATTAATTAATTAATCAGATATTAATTATTATTTTTTATATATATCCATGATTAATTTAATTTTATTCTTACTAAAGTTTCAATTGTTCGATAACTTTTCGCTCTTAAATTTTTTAGTATGTAATCATAATAAGAAATTAAAACAAATGATTACCATTCATTCATTGATATTTTTACATTTCAAAAAGTATAGGCACTCTAAGACTCATCCTAAACATACACAACAAATATTTTTACATCATGTTTATACTAAAACTATTTCACATAATTGGAAACTAATAATATAATATATAGACAACTAGAAATTTAGATTCATCAAGAATGAATATATATCGATGAGAAAGACCCACTCTGAACTCATCTTGACCGCTTTGATGCAATTCCCCTAAAATTTTGTATAATAAAATTCATCCCGATATCACTGAAATCTACAAAAATTGTCATCCTAGGATCCCATAACAATATTTATGAATTTATCAAACCCTTCTATGTTCATAATAAAAAAACAGGACTCTAATATCATTAATCATGCACACAAGGCTATAAAGGTATTTTCATCATAACATTTTACGTGGAAAATAAAGCCATAAAACTAGGGCTTTACAATATTTAATAAAAAAATTTGGGCTCTCTCATCCAAAAAATAATTATTTGTAATAAATAATTATTATAGTTCCCATACTAGATTAGTTGTTTTATTAGGTATATGGTTACGACAATAAGAAACATATAGGGAATACCTAACAATATTTAAGAAAAACAATATAAACATGCTTCAATCATTGTTTTCTTGTTAAAATTGTTTAATTAAATATGGTAATAAATATTTATGATTGTTTTTCATTTCACTTTAATATTCTAAATTTATGTTGTTTATCTGTTTTGATAAATTAAGCAATGTTAACCAACAAAAATAGGAAAAATAAAGAAATCAAACCATAAAATAAACATTAAGAGGAAACAATAATATATTTAAAAAAACCATGAAATCACCAAATAATATAAATTAGTATAATCCATATTTTATAAAATTTTAATTATTTGCGAAATGCAATAATTCTCTGATTTCAATTCTCTAATTTCCATAATTATAAAATAATTCATATTATAAATTAGAAAACAAATCATACTAATTAATTATATATCAATACTAATGAAATAATATCTATAACATGTGAATTTTTTTAGTTATAAGTCATTTTAATAATATTAGTAATATTTCAATATATCTGATTTTTCTTTTTCACTTAGATATTTATAGAATATTAATAAAATATTATTTATCTTATACCACATGCAATTTCTTCTTCTTCCCCATTTACAATTTATAATTATTATATAATTATACATCAAGTGAATTATATATTATAATATCTCTAATGTTAATCACATTTATCTATCCATAGAAACTAAATCTTGATTAAACCGCACATTATAAAAAATGAAAGAGAAAAATCAAATCATCTACCTAGAAAGAAGTCCATGTTATGATAAACTAGAAACTGAGGAAAGAGATGATTATGCATAACTTTTAAACTCTTGGGAATAACTCCCAATATTGTAGATGGGTTTCAAGAATCTAATAGTGAAATATTTTGATCATTTGGACTTAAAATAGAAAAAAACTAAATGAACCAAGGAAGACAATTAAATTTTTAGGAATAATAAATATGTTTTTGAATACTTATAAAAACTCATCCAAAATATCCTATTTAAATTATTAGAAATTTAATTTAGTTTTAATATCCACTCCATGAATCAATTAAAACCCCTATTATTATGGAAGTATATTATTAAATTTTTCTTTGTCAATTTGAGTTTTAATCCTTTTCCCATTAACTTTTTCTTATTGTTTTTGATAAAAGCATGTTTTACACCATTATAGGATAAATATAGGATTTTATAGTTATGTAGATCATATTACATGATTACCATCCATGTGAAGAGACCACAAAGATCGATTGAAAATGTAAAAAATAAAACACATGAATAACCAACTAGTCATGAGGATCGACCACACCGTATAGAAAAAATGTATGAAAGAATTGTTAACTGTACAGATCGACTGCAAAAAAAGGGAACATCGTCTCTATAACATCTTGATATTTCAGGATTTATTAAAATTTAAATAATTTTATGTTTCTAATATATTTTATAAACTCAAACACCAACCTTTAAGAGAATTTAGATATATTATAAAAATATTATTCTTTAAATATGATAACCAGACCATAAAATTAGAGGGAATGAATATAATCAACCAAATTATAATATATATATATATATATTAGTGAAATTTAATATAAATATATTTATAAATTCATATAAAATACAAAATAAATTTTTGTTAATTTTTTTATTCTTCAAAAATATGTTTTCTTCATAAATGGGTTTTATTTCATGTTATGCATGGAAATTATAATTATTATATACCTATGATAGAAATTACATTTTTTAATATGAAAACAATTTTTTAAATAAAAATATAAAAACTAACAAACTTTGTAATTTGAATATTTTTATGAAACTATTGATTTTTCAATGAATAGAGAAAAATACCAATTTTTCAAATATTCTCAGTTATTTTAATTAAATAAAGTAATTTTAATGTAACACTATATTTTAGATTTTTAATTTAAGTAAAAAATGATCTATTTTATTTTTAATAAACTAATTAATTCCATTTCAATATGCAATACTCATGATTTTATATATGTTAAATGTTAATCTAAAAACCCATTTTTTCTAGAAAACGTTTTTTCATCACATTTTTTGAGTTTATAGTAAATTTATTTATTCTAATTATTTGAATTTAATTTGATAAAATAAATTTAATATTTTTAATTATAATAATTAATGTATTGTAATAAGTTCAATATAAATTTTGGTCATTAATAATAGTAACCATGATAAAAATTTGTCACATTGGTAAGTTTAAACCAAGTAAAACTGATTTAAAACACTAGGTTAATGATTTAAAATATATCTATCACATTAAATTATATTTATATATTATTGTTTTTTAAAAAAATAAATTTTGAAGTAGTTTAATAATTTATTTTGATTTACGGAACACAACTTGATTTTTGTGAAAGATAAGTTATATTTAATTCAATTAAAAGTTATTTTTGAGTATTTTCAATTAATTCCATAGTTATAAGATTCCATTTATTATGGGATTAATCTAAAATTCAAAAAAAATTCAATTTTTTATTATTTAACCAAAAAATAATCCTAGAAACAAAATAATCATATTAATGAAAGTTAAAATGTTTTTTACTCTTAAATTGTGTATTTTTCTAAAAATAGATTTCTATGTTTTTTGTGTTCTCATATTAAAAAAATTATACTATGATAAAATATATTTCAATTTTTGAATCATTAGTTCAAAATTTATTTAGAGTTAACCTTTTATTTTTTGTCATATAATTATGTTATATTGGTTAAAATTTAATTTATCATGGGTAAGATTAAAATGGGGTTTAAGTGTGTTAACTAGAAGATAAGGATTAAAATATATCAAAAACACTTCTGTATTTGGTTGGTTGATTTTATTTATAAAATAACTGATATAATATTATTATTTTTGGTTCAATTGTAACACATTACTTGAATATGATATATATATATATACATTAGGTAATTTCAAGTGTGTCATTTCCATCCACAATAAAGGGATTCCACCACTCTTATATTATTTATCCACACTGATCTATTTTCCCCACAAAAAAAATATATATCATTAAATTACTTATAAACATTCTAGAGATTCTGGTCTTCCCAAAATTCCATTTTAAGGTCCTCAAAAAGATATCAAAAGGAGTTTTTTCAAAGAGAAGTTAATAATCTTAACGAATATATTTCTTTTTTTAATTCTTCTTTTACCATCACAAATTATGAACATAAAATTAAAATATAATAATACCATTATCTCCCATATTATAATATTCTATTATGTTTATGACATAATATTTATCCATCTCCTTCTCCATTAAATGCAAAACAAAACCATCATTCATGTGTGTGGTGGACTACCACCCTGCGAATCGATGTAATTTTTTCCATCTCTAATTCACATGGATATTCATAAAAAATGGGAAAATTAATATATATGATACTTATGAAATAATATTTATTTTTTAAAATTAATACATCAAAAACTTCCTACCTTTTCATCCATTAAGTAAATGATAACGTCACTCATGCATACATACGACTTACAGCCTCTACAAAGAGATGCAATTCATTTTAAATGTCTATCATTCAATAATGGTTATAAAAATGTATATGAATAATAAATAAGATATTAATGAAATTAATATAATTTATGTAATGATGAAATGGTATACTAAGAAAAAATATAGACATCCCTAAAAAAACATGCGTGGGAAAATGAAGTAGTTAACACCCAAAAAATGAAAATAATGAAATATTATCCACAAACTTGTGATAAGATGTTATAAGAGACCAATATATGATATTATAAATTTTAATATTGTTATTAAATAAATTAATAACATGTTTAAAACCATTATAAAGGTGATTAAATCACATTAAACTAAGGGGAAGTGCGAGGTACGAGGTTTCTTAACTCAAATTCCATTAATTGGTTTATACTTAAACAAAATTGACTATGATATTACATGATTATGTGTGAAATGAAAAATGATTTTATTATTTTTAATTTAAACTTTATTCTATGTATTTGAATTTGTTATAAAAAAGAACTTCATTGATAATTATCACATTAATGATATGATCTTTTTAAGGGATTTCTTCACTCAATTTCCATTCATTGAACTATATGTGCAATTCATTGACTATGTTATACGATGATTATGTATGAAATGAAATATAATTGAATATATTGTATTTATATTTTTTATATTTTCAATTTGTTACAAATAATCACATTATTTATTAACTATCACTTCAATGATATGATCTTTTTGAGGGATATCACCTTAATCTCTACTCCATTAAGACATATTTGGCATTATCAACATATTTGATTTTAAGTGATGTGTAAACCAATTGAATTATTTTTTTTACATGAATATATATTTATAAATTATTATTAATGTCTTTAGTCAAGTTATTCTTTTATGGTGTTAAAATATAAAATTTACCAAAGAGGTAATAATTTGTTTTACAATCTCATTTTTCTTAGGTCTCTTATATATTTCATTGATAGAATAATATAATATATCTTTCATAAACTCTATAAATTTTATTATCCAATAGATATTTTAGGATTTTTCATAGTTTCTTCCAAAATTTACTATCTTTATAACTTGAATGAATCTAATAAATTTTTAAAAGTAAAGTCCATATTATTTATTTATTTTATTAGGGATATATTTCTTCCATGTCTATATTTTTAAAAATTATTTTGAAAAGGTTCATTAAATTTACCCAAATTATTTATTAATGAAATTTTATGGTATCCTTTAATTTTTTCATAGTTAAAAAATTATCATTCTACTATTTTCTAAAATGGTCATTTTAGACTTTATTCATAAAAATTAAAAAGGATTGATTTCTTTTTTAACATATACATCATTAAGATACTTTTCCTTCACCATACATGTGTTACTTTATTTAGATTAATATATAATTTTTTAATGGATTTTAATAGAATCATATTTAATCATAACTTTTCTTAATGTTTCACTTACATTTAATTTTATTCTTCAAATTTTTCAATTTATTAAAAAACCTATATTTCTAATGATTTATTCACTTATTAATTTTTTGGACATTAAATATCTCTTTAATAATTCAATTTCCTGAGATAATTTTTCATTTGAAAATACATTAAACATAAATTTACATATTATTTGTATTATGTATATTCTTAATTCCTTAACTGTATACCATTTATACAAATGATAATTTACTGTGAAATTTAGTTGATTGACTGGGGAAATATTTATATTTCATATCCTTTTCTAAATATAGATATTTTATGATAAGTAATATTGTTTATGAATTAAATTATTCATTAAATATATATTAAATTCACTGGTAATGCAGTTACAGGTGGGGTTGATTATAGATACTCATTCAATGAATCTAGATGTCTCATGAGACAAACTAGTAGGAAAATTATTAAATGGGTTTTTGTTGTGTACCTACACATCGATTAAACAATCCCAGAACAAGTCCTTGATGGTAAATATGTCATGATTCCTAAGATAAAGATCTACAAAACTATTCATTTACTCTATATAGAATTTATTTATTATTATTCATGAGGTTAATTAATTAATATTATCCATGGGTACATTTCATCCTCGAGTTATTAATTAAAAGACTCATGTTTTAAGTTATTTATATTTCCATATTAATTATTCTCTATTTTCTCAAGATCGATTCTATAGTATTTAATCCTTATAGATCATTTGATATAAACCTTATTTTTTTGCTTTCCCAAAGATATAAATTAGGAATATTTGAACGAGTTCAATGATGTAGAATATTTACTTTTACTATGTTTTATATATTATTTCCAATATAAAGTAGAAAGAGTGTTTGTATTTGGTTATTAAGGAGTAAAAAATTGATTAGCCATTTAGGATAAGATCCCAGCATCTTACGATATTGTAATAAATTGGAAATCATTGGTATGTTTTAGGAGTTGGGTTTGATATATTTAAGAAAAAAATTTGTTTAAGTACATGACCCTATAAAATGGAAGGAAATCATGTAAATTTTCCCATGTTTGTATATTGTCAATAAATTATAATTATAATTTAAGAAAAAAATATTGAAATAAAACATTTACACTTTAATAATTATTTCTAATGAATTGATAGTCTTTTCAATCCTCACTAATTTATGGTTTTTTGGTCATTAAATGTATCATGACCATGTTCACTATCACTCTATATTAGTCCTTAGACAACAGTTTTCTCATCCATGTCAATAATTTAACTTCCCACTAATTTTAACCTTTTCTGGAAAATTAAATATGTTATATTTCTATTAACCTTTATATTTCATACTTTCCCTTTTCAAAAGACGTTTTATTATCCCTATATACGATATGGGTTTTCAACAAGGGTTGAACCACTGATGACCGAGATAAAATTTTGGTAGAATAATTTATTTAATGGGGGTATAATGTAACATAAAAATAATTTTTGATATATTTCACTTTAAATAATTATATGTGTTTAACAACTTTTTGAAAAAAAATATCAATCTTTATGAGAATTGGGATATATATTTAAAAATATTATTAACTAAATATGATAACCAAGCCATTGAAATGATGGGTATAAATATGAATAAATTGTTTAAACAATATATTTATAATGTTCCTAATCAATAAAAATTTATTAATGAGTTCTTGGTAAATACACTCCTAATTTTTATGTAGTTATTTTTTTGCTTCAAAAAAATTTTGTGGAAAATTGTTTTAAATCATTTTGTGTGTGGAAAATATAATTTGTTTCTTCTAGTTTTAAAAAATTATATTTTATAAAATGAAAATTAATTTCTAAATTATAATATCAAAATTAACTTAGGGTGAATTTTTTTTATTTTTCTAAATGATTAATTTTTCAAATATTAGTGGACAATATCGATTTTTTAGATACCCTAATTTATTTGTATTAAATAAATTAATCCAATTAACCTTTTTATTTTTTATTAAGATGAAATATGATCAATATATTTATAATAATATATTTTAATCCTATTTTAATAATAAATATTCATTATTTTGATATAACTTAAATTTTTGGCTCAAACACATTTTTATGGAAAATTGTTTTTCATCATGTTGTGAGTGTTTTTTAAGATAAATTATTCCAATTATATGAATTGAATTTTATAAAATATATTCTATATTTGGAATAATAATAATTAATATTAGGTAATATTGTTAGCTTAATTTTTGGTCATTATGAATAGGAACTATGGTAAATATTTTCCCCTCGGTAATGGTAAATTTGGTAAAATTGGGTTAGAACTATGTGGAAAAGCTTTAAAATATCTCTATAACATGACTTTATCTTATTGGATTAGTGCTTTTTGACAAAAGGTATTATTATGTAGTTAAATAATTTATTTTAAATCATATTTTTAATTTTGGCAACCCAATCATGAATTTTGTGAAAGTTAACTTATATTCAATTCTGTTACAAACTATTTTTGAGTCTTTTCATTTAGTAGAATGGTTGAAATATTCCATTAGGTTTAAAAAAAATTAAAAAAATTAATTTTTCTTATTTTATCAAAAAAACGTATGGAATATAATTCATTACATTATTTTAGGGTAGTTATTTTCTCTAAAATTGTGTATTTTCATAAAATTTGTTTTTCATGCTTTTTTTTGTTTTTATATTAAAATAAATTCATATCACAAATAAAAAATAAATTTTATAAAATGGATTCAATTTTGTTTGTCATAATTTAAAAAAAATTGAGGCCCCTTTTATTTTCTTTGTTGTATAATTTTTTTATCTTGATAAAATGTTAAATTATCATTGCAAAGGTTAAAATGTTATTAAGGTGGTTTAACCAGAAGATACAACTAAACATATAGTGGAAAATTGACAAAATGTGATTAATTTAGTTTATTTATACCCTATCACGTAATATGATTCAATTTGGGGTTCCTTGGGGAAAATTAACCAAATTATCGTATATATAATAATAAATGATTTAAGTAATTCAAACTGTCTCCTTCCCTCCCATAAAAAAAGATACCACCTCTCATCTCTTCTTCACACCTATTGGGTCATTTATCTCCTCCAAAAATTTGGGAAATCACACTAAAACATTCATATTAATTTTCTAGAGGTTTAGTCTCCCCAAAATAACAACCCTATGTCCCTTCAGAAGTTATCTAAATACAACTAGAATTCAAGGTATTTGTGACGGGTTATTTGTGATGGGATCCCATCACAAATAGGCTTTAGCGACGGGGCCCCATCACAAATAGCCCGTTGGAGAAAACACCGTCGCAAAAAATATTATTTGCGACAGGCCCGTTGCAAGTAAGTCTCTGATTATATACTTTTTATATGTATAAGCTATTTTGCGACAGGACCGTCGCAAATACTTTTTTTGTGACGGGCCTGTAATCCCATCGCAAATAGCTTTTTTAAGAAAAAATTATTTAGACTATTTGCGATGGGATCTCGTCGCAACAGATCCTCTTGCAAATAATAAATAAATTTTAAAAAAAATTAATAAAATTATGATTATTGAAAAATTAATTTTAATATTTTTAAAATAATAAAAAAAATATTAAAATTCTCAATATTCACAAAAAAATTAAAAAAATCATAAAATATTATTATGATTTTTGAAAAATTAATTTTAATATTATTAAAATAATAAAAATATTAAAAAATATTAAAATTATCAATATTCACAAAAAAAAATATAAAAACAATCATAAAATATTATTATTATTATTGAAAAATTAATTTTAAAATTATTAAAATAATAAAAAAAATATTAAATTTCTCAATATTCAGAAAAAAATATTAAACATCACAAAATATTAATATTAATGTTTTTATTATCAGTAAAATAAAGAAATGTTAAAAAATTAATACTAAAAAAATATATTTAATAAAATTATGATTAATGAAACAATAATATTAATATTATTAAAATAATAAAAAATATAAAAATTATTAAAATTCTCAAAATTCACAAAAACAAATCATAAAATATTAAAAATTAAATTATTTAATAATCGCACTGATATAAACGACAAAAAACTATAAATAGTTCATATTACAAAAAAATTAAATTCTAATGTTTTTGACATAAAAAATCACTTGGGGGTCGTCTTATGGAGGAGGTGGAGGACCTGAAAAAGCTTGTGGAGGAAACTCCATCCCTAAACAACGAGTCAGATGGTGCATGTACTCCATCTGCTCGTGATGATGCTGCTTCCATCGATGCATCTCCTCCTCGTGTTGTTGCTGCTGCTGCTACCATCGACGCATCTTCTCCTCGTGATGCTTCTGCTACTGCTACTGATGTATCTCTTCTTGCTACTTCTGCAAACTCTCTATAAGGTTATTCTGAGCTCGAAACTGCTCATGATACTGTGAGCCAGAAGATAATGCCTCTTCACGACCTCCACTCGAGCTAGACGCCGACATCACAACAGTACCATAATAAGTACTAGGAGTCACATGAGAGCCGATACCAACTACTCAGCCCTTCTCAAAGCCATACTGAGTCAGCCGAATCCATTCCACCTCGTCAAAATAGTGGGCACTGGTCTGATCAATCATCTCATCCTGACCCTTAGCCTGTGTCTAAGAATTTGGAACCTCATATGACTCCTTCAATTCCAATTTGAAATTGAAATTGTGAAAATATTATATGTACTTAATTGTCAAACTGAAAAAAAATAAGACTAACCACAATCTGACGCTGACGATCACCTATAATCTCTCTGGTGGCTGGATCACTGTACATCCTCTGATAAACATCGTACTCTATAATATCGGGATGCTCGACTACCTATATGAATATAAAAATACACTATTTATATTTGAAGTTATATAAAATATTTAAAAAATATATTTACCAAATGCTCTCTATGCGTACTGAATGTACAACCACCAGCTCGATGCATCTCCTCCTGTCTCCCCCGGTTCTGCTGACCCAAAGAAGACCTCCTCTGAAATCCTCCACCCAAATAGTGTGTACATAATCCATCCCAAACCTGAGATGAAATGTACTCTGGTCGATGGGCTCTATACGACTCATCAAATATTTTCACTCCTACTTTCTTAATGGTCATCTTTCTCAAATTGTGCAAAAACCGACGCAAACTCTCATGCATAGCCACCTCCCATGCTACATAGATATCGTCATGCATGATATAATCGATGGGATACCATAAACCCTACATATTATTTATATTATCAAGTTATTAATAAAATAAATTTCAAAATAAATATTATTTATTTACGTACCAGCCAATGATGGTACATGTCGAGCTGCAAATCAATCGGAATCTGTTCCCATGTGGTCAGCGACTGAGAAAAATAATTTCACAAGATAGCACTCCCCTATCCAACAGCTACATGTGAAAAACTCTGAAAAATAAAAAATAATTAAACAATTAGTATATATATAAATAAATTAATGAAATATAACTAAAATATACAGGTTACCATACCTCTATGTGCGTGGATCAAAACCATGACGTGGATGTAGCTCGGGGATAGGGTCAGGAACCATCAGTTGTGCAAGACCGCACCCCCTCTGTGTACCTCTTAAACCACAAGTAGGCTGAGGATCAGATGATCCCACATCCCCCTCATCCAAAGGTAGCTCAGCATCCTCTAACTCACGCAATAGATCAGAGTCCATCTGAAACAAAAAATGATTGTTGTTAGTAGACAGATTAAAATAACTATAAATATATATATATATTAGTTATAATCATAACCAGCATTTAACTATGCCAATTTTCACCTTTGTCATCATCTTCATATCTAAAGATGTCAATGTCTTCATATTCCTCCTCGACATCATCAATATCCATATGAGTTTCACTTTCATCATCACTTGTCAATTCAATTTCATTTGTAACATCATTAACATCTTCGTCACCATGGACACTTAATTGTGGGGTGTCCTCATCGATATTCATGTTTCTTTATGAAAAATATGGATTTTTAGTAGTCTCTTGAAAAATTTCAATTTCTTTTACTTCAGCGGAACCACATTCAGTTTTAGTAAATTGATGTTCCCGATATTTCATTTTTATTATGCTCCACCAATCACCCAGGTCTCTTGAAGTAGAATAGTACTTTGCGTAATAAATTTTATGTGCCTTTTGAGCAAGTAAAAAATGGTTCATTTACAACAATAAGGCTTTTATATTTAATATTGATTATTCCATGAGTCAGATAAACACACAAGCCTCTCTCAGTATCCAACCACCGACATTTAAACATCATTATGTAATTTTGTCCAAGATAACATAGCTCAATAATATAATCCAGAATGTCATAAAAGTCAACTTCAGTTTCTCTATTATGTGATCCTCTCAAACAAACTCCACTGTTTATTGTTTTTTCTGATTCCCCATATGAACGTGTTTGAAATCGGAAACCATTCACCGCATATGCATTATAAGATTTTACCATTTTGGATGGTGGGTTACTCAATATACATAGTCTCTTATCAATTTTATCAGCATGTTGAGACACCTGGAAATTTGTAAAATAATTGTCAATATAATAAATAGTAAACTGAATTGATATTAAACCATCAATAATTTATGTTACCAGCTTTTGAAACCATTGAGAGAAATTTTTTTGTCTGCGTTCTTCAAGAGAAGCTGTAGTAATTTATGGAACTTGTTTCTGGATATGATTAACATATAACCTACAAATAAAAAAAGTTTACATATTGTAACAGAAATTATAGAATAAGTGATATAAGCACTCATAGTACAAATGCTGTCATTTCTTCACAGTTGAGCAGAACATATATATGATCTATGTGATGTTCATCGTCTGAAAGCCGTCGTTCTTGAACTACACTGAAGCCAAGATTTGGCTGATTAAAAACTGATAAATGATTTTCCATTTCATCATTAACATTCTCCTTGTTCCATCCCATGTGTTTGTGTTTTGAGGGATATTAAAATTCAAAATTGTGGGAGTAGAAAAAAGCAATTTCCTCTTGCAAATAAGCTTCAGCAATTGAGCCTTCAACTGATGCTTTGTTAAGTAATTTTTTCTTCAATTTCTACATGAATCCCTCGAATGGGTACATCCATAGAAACTGTACTAGTCCTCCACATTTAGCTTCATGTGGAAAATTTAATATCAGATGTTCCATTGAGTCAAAGAAAGTAGGTGGAAATATTTTTTCCAATTTACATATAATTACAGCAACATCTTCTTCCATTTTCCTCAGCACATCGTAGTTAGTTGTCGCTGCACAAATGTCTCGAAAAAATATGATATATCTGTTATCGAATCCCAAATCATAGAATTCAACAAACCTCTAAATCCAATCATCATAATTCTTTCCATTATAACATGAAAATCATGACTTTTTAATCCAGTAACATAACTATTCTTAACAGATCTTCCCAAATTGGAATCATAGCCATCTGGAAGTCTCAAATCTATAATCCAAGGACAAAATAATAAATGAATCTCTTTGGACAATGTATAAGCTTCTTTTGGCTTCATTAACCTCTGTGATCTGACATTTTCAAATAGTTCAAGTTCTGGTCGCTGTCAAATTTGGGCAAGATCTAATCGTGCTTTTACAGTATCTTTGGTCTTACCTAGTATATCCAAAACTATATGAAATAAATTATCAATACAATCCTTATCAATGTGCATGAAATCCAACATGTGGTAGACCAATCAATCAGACCAAAATGGTAGATCCCAAAAAATTATTCATTTTATCCAATTATGTTCTTTACCAAATCCATGAATTTTCTGTTGGTTTATTGTTGGTCCAAATGTGATGGGAGGTAATGAAAATAAAACTAATTTTTACTCTGTACCTAAGATCATTTTTGGAGTTTCATCCCTTTAACTTGTGCCTTTTTTGAAATGAGATTTGTTCCTTCGAAAAAGATGATCGGTTGGAAAAAATCTGCGATGACAGTCAAAATAACAAGCTTTTTTCCATTGACGAACATAAAAGCTTTGTTTTCTTTCATACGGTAAGGACATGATTTTGGACCATGTGTACTCCAGCCAGATAACATGCCATATGACGGAAAGTCAATAATCGTTCACATCAATGCATATTTTAATGTGAAATTTTGTTTCGCAGCAACATCATATATACTAACACCATTACTCCACAATTAATTTAACTCATCAATCAATGGTTTCAAATAAACATATATATTATTTTTCAGATGTCTTTCGATTAACATGGTAAAAAAGATATAGGGATCCTTCATCAACATCCATGGAGGTAGATTGTATGGAGTTATAAAGATAGTCCAACATGGATACTAAATTCCATAAGAACCAAACAGACAGAAACCGTCAGTAGAAAGACCCAATCGTACATTTCGGGCTTCTAAAGAAAAACACAGATGAAGACGATCAAAATGTTTCCATGAATCACCATCCGATGGATGGTTCAATATTTTACCAGGTGAAATATTGGTTTTGTGTCATGACATTATTTACTTTGTGTTATGAGACATAAATAAACGTTGGAGCCTGGGTGTAAGGGGGAAATATCTCAACTGTTTTACAGGAATCGATCCAGACTTCCCATTGAATAAATGTGATATTAGATTACTGAATGAATGCAATGTTTTGAATCAATGTATTCAATGTTGAATCCAATGTATTCTTTGGGATATCATTTAAAAATTTATTGAAATTCATCTAGTGAATTATCTTTAGTTGTCTAGAAGTGTATATGTGGATTAAAATCACAAGAAAACTATACTAAAATGATTTTTAAAAAATTAATGAAGGGAGATAAAGAATTAGGGTACATTGATCTAGATAGAGTCTACATAAATCCCATGCAGGGGCTATAGGTACCAATTTTTTTTAGAAACATATGTAACTAAATTGATCAAACTTTGATCAAATATATATAACCTCAAAGATAATATTTGAGATATCACTAATAAAGGGAGGATCTACAATCTTCCATATTTTTATGATTATTTTTAACCAACCTTCACCACCTATTAGGATGATCGATATTCATTGTCCACATATATCCAATCACACGCCAACAAAAGTATCACAAAAAAATATAAGGCTATCCTCTCAAGAAAATTTATTACTTATTTTCATTTAAATATGTCTAAGATTACAAAACTCTTTAGAATAAACATGTATGTATAGTTGAGTAGGTTTTATCCTTGAAGATTTTGGTTTACAAATCTTCTGGAAGTTCTTTGGTGCATCCCACACAAAACGTCATCTAAGAATTATTAATTATAATATATTTTGGTAAAATATGATACTTATTCTACCAATAAACTAATATTGATTTCTCAAGTTTGTTTAGTTCTCCTTATTCTTCTATTATAATACAGTAGCAAGAATCATCGTCAATCTATAAGTACATCACACAATGAAACAACTCCACTAACCATATATTTCTTTATTGTGAGTGTGGTCTTAAAAAAATATATAATTATCAAATAATTATACTACTATCCCAATCATGTGAACTCCATATATAACTACTTTATTCTTCTTCAAAAAAGTTCTTGATAAATTTTTTTAGTGATTGTTTACACACCTCGTGTTCTTCTTCTTCAACTATATATTCACACAGATTCATGAATATATCTTCCCATTTTATCTCTTTATTTCATGGTTTTCCCACGATAATTAATTATTCATATATATTTTAATTTAAATTAACCATCATTTGAATGATTTAAAATGAAATTAAAATCATTGATATCACCCAATGAAGTTTTCCAACATTCAATCTGATTCTACAAGGATTTTTGAAATATCACACACACTATAAAAATATATTACATATCATTATTATATTTTTTTGATATATTATATAGAGAAAAAATATCATACATGGTCCAAAAACATCATATGTGGTACTTATAATTCTATCACGTAGGTCAAAAATTCATACAACCCTTCAATATGACATACATGAAAAAGAAAATTTTATATTAAGACTCCATATAATATGACATCAATATCTTATGTGAATAATAACTGTCATAAAATATCCTCACTTTATAATAATCTTCTAATTCATTATATATTCCTTTGTTATTTTCTATTAGTAGGACTAGAAATTAAATTCTCTCCAAAATAATAATAAAAATATCCATATTTCTAAAAACCATCCCAAAACATCCAAAAAAATTCACCCCACATATTATAATCAATTTTATTGTAGTTTTATTATGATTTATATATATTGAAAACAAAATAAATCTTAATAAAAATATTCACTTTACATATTTTCAACAATTTCCCAAAAAACCCAACAGTATCAAAAACATCTTATGGGGTCAACAATCCTTCTATTGGGATTTTTTTCACCAATGAAACAAAAATCACTACAAAACATTGAATAATTTGTGATGAATAATATAAGGCCCCAGCCTTAAACCTTACTTAAACTTGAGTTATTACAAGGTTACACATTGAGGATCTTTTCAGGTTTAGAGTTTTAGAGAATTAGATCATGAAACTTGCATTACATTCCACATTTAAACAAGGTGGTTACATAAAAGACAATATTCATTCTTCTCATCAATGGAAACCTATTTAAAATAAAACACGGATTCTTTCTTGACACATCCTTGACACTATCGTCACATCATGTACCTTTCCCTTGACCTGTGAAAAGCATTTCAAAAACTTGGGATGAGCATAAAAAGCTCAGTAAGGGTTATAAAAATATGGAAAGGAAACATGAGTTCATATATACATAAGAATGAAATCATACTTTACCCATAAAACATAGGCATACCAAATCATGAATAAATCATAGAAAACATAAGACATAAAGGTAACTTGAGGCATTCATAACATTCTTACTTAGGGAGTAACCCTCTTGGTTACGTTTGGAATACCCATCACAGTATATTCCCTAAATCTCTTCGGAGAAACCTTAACGTTTCACTCCTTCGCGTTACCCAATGCATTGGAGAGCTATATCGGGCTCACCCGCCCTTAGTTTATCACAGAACCACCCGTTCTTCATAACAATGCCCAAGAACCATAACATAATCGTATCACATAAAACATGAAGAAAGGAAACATAACATTTCCACATTTCAATCACAATATAACATTTTAGGATATTGAAATAATGAATCCATTCAAAAAGAAACCATTTCCAAAACCATTTAAAACATTTAATAAATAGATTTTTGAATCAAAGTGTCCCATACCACCTTGAAGATTTTTACATTTTAAACCATTAATATCCATATAAATAAATCCTTAAAACCATTTTGAAAACATGGATATTAATAAGAAAAAATAATTAAAACATTTAAAACGATATTCTGGTAAAAGGGGTTTTACCAAAATTAGAGACACTTGAATACAATAATTGAGGAATAACATTTAGTCAGAACTTTATAATATCATGAGAATAAAAGGATTCATGATATAATACTCCAAAGGACAGTATATACACCATATAAGAGTGAATTGGTGCATAACAACAATGAACCCTCAATAGAAATGTCAAATGTGATGAAATCCCTTATAAAGAAGGTATCCTTAAATTAAGGACAAATCAATCTCAAAATATGTGTGACAAATATAAATACACCCAATATAAGTGGATATTAAGTGTAAAACAATAAAAGGTCATTCACACATATTCAATGGATGACATATTCAATGACTACATGTTGAACCCAAAGAAATCGAAATTGGTTTAAAAAGTTCCCTTGACAGCCTAACGGCATCACATCAAAATGAGTTGATGAGAGATAAAAAGTGTATCTCATCACTTAGACATCAATTTTACATCAATAAGGATATATGAGAACATATCCCAACATAACAATATTTAAATTAAAATACCCAACAAAAGAAGTCTTTTAAAAAAGAGGAGGGTGAAAGGTTCCCTTACCGACTTGGGTATCTTTCAAAACATACACCCCATGAAAGAAGGACAATAGATAATTGATGTAAATACTCATAAATGAATGTATATTACACAAAGAGTAGAATAATGGGCAGTACATAAATCACTCAATGGAATTTGTGGCAAATTTAGCATAAATCTCACGAGAATAAAAGTGAGATGAAAAATCCCTTACGAAAACTCAGCAGCCTAACGGCGCCACTTAAAACATTCAAAATGGAATCATGAGATCAAATAGAGTATCCCATCATATTACAATATAATTTACAGCAAGAGGAATATAAAAGAAAATCCCCCAACATAACAAATAGGAGCTTAGAAGAAGTGACACAAAGGAGAGTACTTAAAAAGAAAGAGAGAGGTTAGATCTCTTACGAATGTTCGGCAGCCTAACGGCGCCACTCAAAACTCCCAAAATGGATTGATGAGAGATAATAGGGTCTCTCATCACATGAACATAAAAATTACAGTAAATTTAATATAAAATATCATCCCAATAACAAGAAAGATGAGCTTTAAAAGGAATTACATAAAAGTGTATACTTAAAAAGAAAGAGAGGAGTAGGATCCCTTACCTCGGGTCCGACTTGACTCGATCGTTCTTTAATCTCCTGAATAATAAACTTGAGTTAATTTCTAATTCCTTAAGAACCCTTTTTCAAGTTCATTATTACTTTTATACCACTTATTACCATGTCACAAACATTATGTAATCATTTAAGTTAATAATATTTGTTTTGCCGATATTTGGTTCTTAAGTCGAAAGTGGTCTTCTTACAATTACATGTTGTTCGTGTGGCCAAATGTTTATTATATCCAGAATTGTATTCATTATGTATATATCATATATGTCATATATATCCAGTACATTCAATCATTTATAACATTACATAATCATTTAGAGGTAAGAAATGAAATGCACCGTTCATGGAGACGGTAAGCCGTACGTATGCATGAACGCTACTTTCATTTCTATTTCGTATTTTATAGAATGGAATAATAATTATATAAAGCTATATTATAATTCCAGTGTAATATCATATATAATATCATATTTCCATCCTTTATACATCCCACATATGGTATTTAACGAATCAAATCACTTTGAGGGGGCGGTAGTCCGCACTTCCTTAAATGAAGATATCGTGTATACCCATAATGGAAGCCATAAAGGAAAGACAAAAATGAAAAATACAGAAGCATAAATAAAACATAAACATATTATATATCATATATAAAAATAGTGACATCATAATGGCCACCTTTGAAGGTGTTAAATGAGTATTGAACAATCATCGTTTCGGGAGGCAGAATTTCACCATCCACGGAAACCGTAGGTTCTTTAACCATTTGATGTAGTTGTGTGAGAGTGTAGCTCGAATAAATCTTATAACAACATCCTAGTATATTTAATATACTGGTGTTGTTACAAAAGAAGTAAATAAAAAGAGTTTATGGGGTTGGAGAAGCAAAATAAAACAAATGAACATGAGAGAATGAATTACCTTTAAAAGTGTAACTCCTTTTGATTTAAGCCTAAAGGCTTCCTTTGAAAGGATTCTGCCCAAAGGGAGTCCTCTATGATGAGGATAGGGATGTGGAGAGAGTAAATGGGCAGGGGTTGGCCGAGCCAAAGGCTTGAGGAGTGTGTTAAATGAGGTAGAGGTGGGGGCCTTTTATAAGAGGAGAGGAGGGGCACTTTTGGAAAGTAAAGAAATATTACTTTATTTGAAAATGTGTTTCGGTTTCAAAAGGTCCCACATTGATATAATTCTTGGATAAGGTGATAAGTCTTCGAAATCCACTCATCCAATAAGTTTTGGACATGTGTAGTTCATATATTTTACATTATCTTTCCATTTTATTTAAATCGTCAAATAATGATGTCATCGCTGCATCATTATTATGTCATAAATAATTTAATTTATTTAATGTATAAAAATTATAAAACAAATACTATGATGTAGGAAATCTTTTTAGCTTTCCAATTAATATTTATAATCAAAAATATGACTTGTATATCCCCACTTAAAAATTGTTTTAGTAAAACATATCATGTTTGTGTCAATTTTACTTTTACATTAAATAAAATGTTATTTATGTCATTTCCCAACCAAAGTGGATCCATGGGGTCCCCAATTTGACCCATGGCTTGTCTTGGTCGGCCATGATACAACCAATGAGGGTAAGACATGTTTCAAGCTCATCTCATTTTATTAAAGCATTATTTTTACCTTAAACTACACTAATTACCACTAATCGCGATTAAAAACTTAATAAGTTACTATTCACCAAAAAAATATTTTAATCTCATTGAACCACATTTTACTTCTTAATGACAACCATGTATGTTTGATTTTTGAAAATCAAAACACAAAGATGGCAAAATTTCATTTAAACGAAAAATCAGTTTTTATAAGTACCACTTAGTGGTTTCACTATTCATCAAAAATTGAAGTTTTTCAGAAAAATCCCAAAAATTCACCCTAAGCTATATTTGATATTCCGAATTCAAAAATGAAGTCCGTTTTACAATATTCAAAACATATTAGTCAAATTAATTAATTTAATATTTAATTCCCGCTGTCAGAGCAAATAGCGTGTTTTTATAAAACAATAAGTATCAAAAGATTGACACTAGTTTAAGTCTGATTTCAAAGTGAAATTAATTCCAACGACCACTATTGGATTTAATGGTAAAAATATTTTCTAATTTCACTTTAAAACCAATTCAAAATATAATCTAATCATATAAATAAATTAGATTAAAAAGAGGTTTTGAATTAAAATACAACATTTTACACTATTCATTAAAAATGAACTTTATCGGAAAAATACCAAAAAATTACACAAAGTAAAATTTGATGTCCCGATTCTTAATAAGAGTTTTATTTGGTCCAAAAGAATGTTTAAGAGTGAACAAAACTATATTTAATAAAGGCGATAAGTGAACCTTTAGTGAAAACTAGGGCATATACGCCTAAAATTGTATTCTTTCCGTATTTTAAGCCTTTAGCTTTTATTGGATAAATGTAAAAACATTTAAAAAACATATATAATCATATTTTAGTTATTTCTATCCATTCCCTCCAATACAACGGCTACATGTTAACTACCATTTGAAATAATATTATTTTCTTATTAGAGTGCAACGTAAGATTCCCAAGAAACTCGTTGTTGCTTGTTGGGTACGCCATCGAGTATAGCGTCCCCTTTAAAGTCATATTAATATTTTATTCACAAATATGGATAAATATGAAAATTTCATATTCATTATTTACCTGGGGTGTTACATCCTTCCCCCCTTTTGGGAATTGCGTCCTCGCAATTTTAAAATTGCGCTTGGAAACATCCTTGAAAGTCCCACATCGGAACAAAAGTCGTTAAAACAAACACTTTAAAATAAAGAAAGATAAGTACAAAGGTCACCCGAGTTAACCCATACTAGGATTCCAAGTATGAAAATATAGACATGGAGGAGAAAACATAGGTTCATGTTCTCATGGAGAGTGATAGAAAACATGTTTAGGAGAAAGTTAACCATGAGAAAATCACAAACTTGTGATGGGTTAAACGGTATTCGATTCCCCAGTAGGAAAAGTTAATAGACAACATTTTTGTTTTAAGTTACTTTTTATTGAGGAATTTATTCATAAGGAAACATAATCACTTATCATATTGACTTTCAACCTTTATTAGATTCCTTACACAAACTCATATTTTCTCCAAAAGACGAGTATTTAGGAAGACTTGTTCACATTAAGAGTACTATAATCAACTTCTAGAGAATCACCTAATCCACAAAATAGAACTATATACTTCCCATGTATTTAGACTTTAACCAAATCCAAAACCAAAAAGGCTAGTACAAGATCAGATAATCCAGAAAAGGATAACCCTTTATAAAAAGAAAATCTATTCTTAATCTCCAAAATTTGTCCAACAAAACCCAAAGTTCAACGAGGACCATTCTATAATCAATTTGTCCATAAAATTCTTAAAAGAAAACCAATATAAGATTGAAACCCAAATATTTGAAGGATTTAGTCGCATAGTCTTCCAAGATAAATCGTAACATTTATCTCCAAACAATATCAGTTGCTCTTAAAGTCTCGTTTTGAAAAGTAATTATCCTAATCACATATCCTCCATGATAGGTTAATAATTTTCATAAATAACCCAAAATCAACTTACTCTTAATTCATAAAATCATATAACTAGAATGAATCAGTCAAACTAACCAGGGACTTCACGTAGTCCAGTGGTAGGCGATAAACACCAGTCGCACATTGGTTGTGGGTTCGATTCCCGCAGCTTTGTCCGACGCGACGGGATGTCACACGGTCTACGTGTTGTCCTTTTTCCAAAACTATATAATTCTTAAAACATTCTCCAAAATGAGATAAAATCTTCAAGAATAATCATAACATATTTTAACCTCAAGTTTATCTCATTCCTTTCATTTTCCATCATATCATAGAGTAACACATAATTACCTAAAAATTAAGTATCATATAAACCCTAATGGTTACCTTAATAATTATTACCTGAATTTCCACATCGAATTGGCCATCTCATACTTGATGCATTAGAGAACTCACTAAGGTTGAAGTGGTTGATCATGACTCCTTGATATTTGGTTTAGAACAACCACGAGTTTCCTCATTGAATCCTCCATTTTATATAGTATCTTAATCAGAGAACCACCACAGTTTCCTTCAAACCTATTGTCTCTTTGGTGCCTTCTAGATCCATCCATTCACTAAAAATAGAAATGTCAGTGTGAGTATATCAACAAAACCATCATGTACTAATGAGGAAGGTAAACACTAAGACACACTTACTCATTCACTTTATCAAAAACTAGGACTCTTTCTGAAATCCTAACCATTATGGTAATGTCACTTATGCTTAAAGAATACCCTAACCTCTAAAGTTATCTAAACCGACCTTTGATACCAACTATAAGGCCCCAGCCTTAAACCTTACTTAAACTTGAGTTATTACAAGGTTACACATTGAGGATCTTTTCAGGTTTAGAGTTTTAGAGAATTAGATCATGAAACTTGCATTACATTCCACATTTAAACAAGGTGGTTACATAAAAGACAATATTCATTCTTCCCATCAATGGAAACCTATTTAAAATAAAACACGGATTCTTTCTTGACACATCCTTGACACTATCGTCACATCATGTACCTTTCCCTTGACCTGTGAAAAGCATTTCAAAAACTTGGGATGAGCATAAAAAGCTCAGTAAGGGTTATAAAAATATGGAAAGGAAACATGAGTTCATATATACATAAGAATGAAATCATACTTTACCCATAAAACATAGGCATATCAAATCATGAATAAATCATAGAAAACATAAGACATAAAGGTAACTTGAGGCATTCATAACATTCTTACGTAGGGAGTAAACCTCTTGGTTACGTTTGGAATACCCATCATAGTATATTCCCTAAATCTCTTCGGAGAAACCTTAACGTTTCACTCCTTCGCGTTACCCAATGCATTGGAGAGCTATATCGGGCTCACCCGCCCTTAGTTTATCACGGAACCACCCATTCTTCATAACAATGCCCAAGAACCATAACATAATCGTATCACATAAAACATGAATAAAGGAAACATAACATTTCCACATTTCAATCACAATATAACATTTTAGGATATTGAAATAATGAATCCATTCAAAAAGAAACCATTTCTAAAACCATTTAAAACATTTAATAAAGAGATTTTTGAATCAAACTGTCCCATACCACCTTGAAGCTTTTAACATTTTAAACCATTAATATCCATATAAATAAATCCTTAAAACCATTTTGAAAACAGGGATTTTAATAAGAACAAATAATTAAAACATTTAAAACGATATTCTGGTAAAAGGGGTTTTACCAAAATTAGAGACACTTGAATACAATAATTGAGGAATAACATTTAGTCAGAACTTTATAATATCATGAGAATAAAAGGATTCATGATATAATACTCCAAAGGACAGTATATACAACATATAAGAGTGAATTGGTGCATAACAACAATAAACCCTCAATAGAAATGTCAAATGTGATGAAATCCCTTATAAAGAAGGTATCCTTAAATTAAGGACAAATCAATCTCAAAATATGTGTGAAAAATATAAATACACCCAATATAAGTGGATATTAAGTGTAAAACAATAAATGGTCATTCACACATATTCAATGTATGACATATTCAATGACTACATGTTGAACCCAAAGAAATCGAAATTGGGTTAAAAAGTTCCCTTGACAGCCTAACGGCATCACATCAAAATGAGTTGATGAGAGATAAAAAGTGTATCACATCACTTAGAAATCAATTTTACATCAATAAGGATATATGATAACATATCCCAACATAACAATATTTAAATTAAAAGACCCAACAAAAGAAGTCTTTTAAAAAAGAGGAGGGTGAAAGGTTCCCTTACCGACTTGGGTATCTTTCAAAACATACACCCCATGAAAGAAGGACAATAGATCATTGATGTAAATACTCATAAATGAATGTATATTAAACAAAGAGTAGAATAATGGGCAGTACATACACCACTCAATGGAATTTGTGGCAAATTTACCATAAATCTCACGAGAATAAAAGTGAGATGAAAAATCCCTTACGAAAACTCAGCAGCCTAACGACGCCACTTAAAACTTACAAAATGGATTGATGAGATCAAATAGAGTATCCCATCATGTTACAATAGAATTTACAGCAAGAGTAATATAAAATAAAATCCCCCAACATAACAAATAGGAGCTTAGAAGAAGTGACACAAAGGAGAGTACTTAAAAAGAAAGAGAGAGGTTAGATCTCTTACGAAAGTTCGGCAGCCTAACGGCGCCACTCAAAACTCCCAAAATGGATTGATGAGAGAGAACAGGGTCTCTCATCACATGAACATAAAAATTACAGTAAATGTAATATAAAAGATCATCCCAATAACAAGAAATATGAGCTTTAAAAGGAATGACATAAAAGTGTATACTTAAAAAGAAAGAGAGGAGTAGGATCCCTTACCTCGGGTCCGACTTGACTCGATCGTTCTTTAATCTCCTGAATAATAAACTTGAGCTAATTTCTAATTCCTTAATAACCCTTTTTCAAGTTCATTATTACTTTTATACCACTTATTACCATGTCACAAACATTATGTAATCATTTAAGTTAATAATATTTGTTTTGCCGATATTTGGTTCTTAAGTCGAAAGTGGTCTTCTTACAATTACATGTTGTTTGTGTGGCCAAATGTTTATTATATCCAGAATTGTATTCATTATGTAGATATCATATATGTCATATATATCCAGTACATTCAATCATTTATAACATTACATAATCATTTAGAGGTAAGAAATGAAATGCATCGTTCATGGAGACGGTAAGCCGTACGTACGCATGAACGCTACTTTCATTTCTATTTCGTATTTTATAGAATGTAATAATAATGATATAAAGATATATTATAATTCCAGTGTAATATCATATATAATATCATATTTCCATCCTTTATACATCCCACATATGGTATTTAACGAATCAAATCACTTTGAGGGGGCGGTAGTCCGCACTTCCTTAAATGAAGATATCGCGTATACTCATAATGGAAGCCATAAAGGTAAGACAAAAATGAAAAATACAGAAGCATAAATAAAACATAAACATATTATATATCATATATAAAAATAGTGACATCATAATGGCCACCTTTGAAGGTGTTAAATGAGTATTGAACAATCATCGTTTCGGGAGGCAGAATTTCACCATCCACGGAAACCGTATGTTCTTTAACCATTTGATGTAGTTGTGTGAGAGTGTAGCTCGAATAAATCTTATAACAACATCCTAGTATATTTAAGATACTGGTTTTTTTACAAAAGAAGTAAATAAAAAGAGTTTAGGGGGTTGGAGAAGCAAAATAAAACAAATGAACATGAGAGAATGAATTACCTTTAAAATTGTAACTCCTTTTGATTTAAGCCTAAAGGCTTCCTTTGAAAGGATTCTGCCCAAAGGGAGTCCTCTAGGATGAGTATAGGGATGGGGAGAGAGTAAATGGGCAGGGGTTGGACGAGCCAAAGGCTTGAGGAGTGTGTTAAATGAGGTAGAGGTGGGGGCCTTTTATAAGAGGAGAGGAGGGGTACTTTTGGAAAGTAAAGAAATATTACTTTATTTGATAATGTGTTTTGGTTTCAAAAGGTCCCACATTGATATAATTCGTGGATAATGTGATAAGGCTTCGAAATACACTCATCCAATAAGTTTTTGACATGTGTAGTTCATAGATTTTACATTATCTTTACATTTTATTTAAATAGTCAAATAATGATGTCATCGCTGCATCATTATTATGTCATAAATAATTTAATTTATTTAATGTATAAAAATTATAAAACAAATACTATGATGTAGGAAATCTTTTTATATTTCCAATTAATATTTATAATCAAAAAGATGACTTGTATAACCCCACTTAAAAATTGTTTTAGTAAAACATATCATGTTTGTGTCAATTTTACTTTTACATTAAATAAAATGTTATTTATGTCATTTCCCAACCAAAGTGGATCCATGGGGTCCCCAAGTTGACCCATGGCTTTTCTTGGTCGTCCATGATACAACCAATTAGGGTAAGACATGTTTCAAGCTCATCTCATTTTATTAAAGCATTATTTTTACCTTAAACTACACTAATTACCACTAATCGCGATTAAAAACTTAATAAGTTACTATTCACCAAAAAATTATTTTAATCTCATTGAACCACATTTTACTTATTAATGACAACCATGTATGTCGGATTTTTGAAAATCAAAACACAAAGATGGAAAAATTTCATTTAAACGGAAAATCTGTTTTTATAAGTACCACTTAGTGGTTTCACTATTCATCAAAAATTGAAGATTTTCATAAAAATCCCAAAAATTCACCCTAAGCTATATTTGATATTCCGAATTCAAAAATGAAGTCTGTTTTACAAAATAAAAAACATATTAGTCACATTAATTAATTTAATAATTAATTCCCGCTGTCAGAGCAAATAGCGTGTTTTTATAAAACAATAAGTATCAAAAGATTGACACTAGTTTAAGTCTGATTTCAAAGTGAAATTAATTCCAACGACCACTATTGGATTTAATGGTAAAAATATTTTCTAATTTCACTTTAAAACCAATTCAAAATATAATCTAATCATATAAATAAATTAGATTAAAAAGAGGTTTTGAATTAAAATACAACATTTTACACTATTCATTAAAAATGAACTTTATCGGAAAAATACCAAAAAATTACACAAAGTAAAATTTGATGTCCCGATTCTTAATAAGAGTTTTATTTGGTCCAAAAGAATGTTTAAGAGTGAACAAAACTATATTTAATGACAGTTCTCCATTAAAAGGCGATAAGTGAACCTTTAGTGAAAACTAGGGCATATACGCCTAAAATTGTATTCTTTCCGTATTTTAAGCCTTTAGCTTTTATTGGATAAATGTAAAAACATTTCAAAAACATATATAATCATATTTTAGTTATTTCTATCCATTCCCGCCAATACAACGGCTACATGTTAACTACCATTTGAAATAATATTATTTTATTATTAGAGTGCAACGTAAGATTCCCAAGAAACTCGTTGTTGCGTGTTGGGTACGCCATCGAGTATAGCGTCCCCTTTAAAGTCATATTAATATTTTATTCACAAATATGGATAAATATGAAAATTTCATATTCATTATTTACCTGGGGTGTTACAAATAATCAATCAAAAATTATAATATTACATTAGGTAAATAAATGTTTGAAATAATAATATTTAATAATGATATATGTTTTATATAAAAATAGTAATTTATATTCAACTTATTAAAAGATAATCCACTTGGTTTTCCAAAATGATGATGATACCTAAGAATAAATTTGAATTTAGAAACATCTAATATCAATATTTCATCATGAAATCTAGGAATCATAATTTCTTCAATGAATACCTAATTATCACTAAAAATATGTCCACAACTTGACAAATATCTCCAAAAAAAAATTATGAAAAAATTCTTATATTCAGATATTGAAAATAGTTTGGAAAGTTTATATATTCGTACTGATAAACTCACAAATAACCCCTTTTAAAAACACTCTCCAAATATATTATCCTAGTAATATATTCCCCCCCCCCCTAAATATTTAAACACATATAAATTGACAACACCCACCATATTTTATTCTCCCCTTTTTATAAAACATATTTAAATAAACATAGATGAAGATTAATGTTTTCTTTTGTTTTCTCCCCCCTATAAAAATAATATACAAAGTTAAGATGATATAGGGTGAATATATTTTTTTCTTGATATGGGTCAGTTTAAGCACCCATAATAAACCTAAAATTATATAAATAATATATAGGAAGTTTCTTGCTAAGAAGATCGACTATTTTTTCCATTATAATAGAAAATTTACGTTTAAATTAATTTATTTAAACAAAATTTTTGATGAATTTATACACTATATTAATGTGATTAGATCTTAAATACTAAAACATATTCTCTGAAAAGTGTATATCAGATTGAAAATCACATATAATAAACAGGGAAAACTTTAATTCAACCTTGGGATCTTCTTGATGGGTGTTTATCCACATCTATTAGGGTGTATCATGAGTATTAGCCACATATTCTTCCTTATAAGTACACAAGTTGACAAAAATATACTTCACAATTTTCTAATAAATACACTTCTCTATAAGGTATAAAAATCCACCAAATTAGACAACATATCAATGAAATAACCATCCCAATATACATCTACGTACCTTAACAGATCAAGATAATGATTGTTTCTACAATTCAAACTAATTTCTTTTACCTTTGATATACCTAATAATCCTTCTTCCATAACTAATATGTTTTAATTTTTTACTAATTTGATAACTATAATAATTTGTAGTATAAATAACCACAACCATTCTTGAAGTTATCGAGTCAAGTAATTATAATGGGCTTCCTAAATTACCTTTCTTCAATAATCATTACATTATCATCTTTGGAATGCTTGGATCCTAGTAAGAGAGGGATAGAAATGTATTTTTAATCCTCCATGAAAAATTATTTGGACTCATTTTGATACATATTTTTTTTATCATTTCTATTATATTTTTGTTCTTTTTTATTCAAGATATAATTTACTTTATTATATATCGAATATTGATCTTTTTTTTGAATTTTAATTCATTCATTGTCTGATTGAAGATGTGGTTTTTGGTGATTTATATATTAATGTTCTATTTTGGATGGAATATTTATTGAGATATTTTTTTGGAAGAGTTTTAATGGTTAAAGAATTAGGGTCTAATTTTTAAATTTTCTTTGTTATTATCACTTTTATTATCATTTTTTAAATTTATTTTAATTATTTGTGTTTTATTATAGAACTTATTAAAGCCTGTTTTTTAACATAAAATTTATAATACAAGTGCAGGGGTCATCCTATGGTTAAAAATATATACAATGGTTGCTTGTTTACTATATAAAGTCTATACAAGGGTTTAAGGTTTATCAAATGGTCACCATAGATACAATAGTTATGGTAAAGGTATCATAGATATTATTTATTCTACATACGGTTATTCTTGTTCCTTATATGATGTGTTATGGTATATAATAGTGGTGCATCGGTATATAACAATGTCTTTCCAAATCTACATGAAGGTACATATTTAAGTGTAAATTATTAATTTTAGATTTTATATCTAGGTAATTAAGCCACTTCATGATATGTTCAATGTGCATAACTTGTGTCACGATACAATAAAAGACTATCTGTGATGCGTAAAGGTCGCTAAAAGGTGTATCAAGTTGATGTAAAGGAAAATTAAAACTTGAGAATACCTAAAATTCAAAATAATATTCCATTAAAATAGGATCTTGGGACATTGATATCCTAAATTAGTGAAGTTTATGTGAAGCTAATCTAATGTAGAATGATAAGGATTGAATCAGGAAATAGTTTTCTACAAGTGCTAACTTCATTAAGATAAATTAAGAACTAACATGAGATGAGAATATTATATTATAGGGTTTAAACTAGTGTAACTATGAGGAAGAAAATAAACACTGAATCATGCCACAAAGACGTCATAGATTCATCATGTTTAACTAACTATGAGATCAAGGATTGGAGTAGTGGATGATTCCATTTTTAATTAATGATCCTGAAAATTTGGAATGATTATAGAGTAGGTACATATAATAGACTCTAGTGGCTGAGAGGGTGATCAATTAGGAATTCACTAGAGATGGGAAACACCCATTACAGATTGTCCATTAGGAGTTAATATGGTATAAGTGGAGTATATTAAAAAGGAAGCCTTATTTTCTATTTTTATTTCATCATGTCTATCTATTTATATGAATTATTTTAATATATTTCGTGTTAAGAAAATGTGTTGTAAAATTTCATAAGGACATGGGATGAGATTAATAGATCTATATTTTCCAATTCATGTTCATATAAAGTTATAAATGTTAGTGTTTTTAAAAAAATTAAATTCCTTCTTTTTTAATATTTTTAATTAGTTATTGAAAATATATTTTGGTGTTAGATTAATATGTAAGCTGAAAATGAATCACTCTTCACTGAAATTAGAAAATTTAGGTGAAGTTTACATGAATTAAAAAGATTTATATATTTTCTTTATAGTGTTATTATTTTCAATTTCTAATGGGCATCATTTTTTCCCTAATCCATGTACTGATGGATGAAGAGTATTGGATTCATTTCCCATGGTATCTTTAAATGAATTAATTCATTTGGAAAAGGTTAAAGTTATATTTTTTTACATGAAGAATCAATTTTAACATGATTTTTATAGAAATATCATCATTATGAGATTTCACTGTGAATGGTCTGTCATTAAGATATATATATATGTTTTAAATCCCTTTCTTACAAATATTCAATATCTTATTTTTTTTAAACATGATGTAATAAAATAGTTACTTCTTTAATTTAAAGTTTTCCATTTTCCCCAAATCCATCATTTTTCATCCCTCTCCTTCTTTTTCACCTATATTCACTATTATTTTTCAATACTTTTTCAAAACTCTCGCACCATAACTCAATCACATTTATTATTCATTTTATTTGTACTACAAACCTTTATTGATTTCCTTTGGGTTCCACCATACTCATCACTAACTGGTTTAATATGTATTATAAGCTATATTTTTTTTCAAAGTCCAAAAAATAAAATAAAATTTCTTTTTGGTGAATGAATATGTGTCTATATAAAATAGATAAAAAATTTTGTATACTTTATAAAGAATTTTTTTTCAAAATATTACATTTTCATGTGGTTATTGTTCAATGTTGTGTGTGTTTTTAAAATGATTTTACTTTAAATTACATGAACGATATGAATTATTTTATGTCTGAGTTATAAACTTTATATCATAAAATAAATAACCACTACACCCACCTATAAAAATTAAAATTTAATCGAGAATATGGAAATTTAGAGAGATGAAAATTTAAATAAGAATTAAATTCCACGTCAACCTAGGAATTATAATGTTGAGAGACTTGGGATAAGGGATTTAAAAATACCTACAATTTTAAATAACCTTTATTTTATACATTTTCCATCAATTTTTATGAATTATGAGATGGATTATTCATATATTTCATTCCTACCTTCCTTTAATGGTCATCACAATGAAGATTCGATTGAGTTAATTATAGATTTATATAGTACATATTAATAATTACCACCTCACTGGATTATTAGGGAGGAGATTAGGTTTATATTGTTTTTATTTTTGTTAAAGTGTAAGGATATTATTTTGTTATAAAATTTAATGATGAATTTTTTGACACTTGGGACCATGTTCTAAATTCATTTTCTGTAATGTTTTATCTGAGGAACACCACCATTAATGTCGGGATTAGGTTCATAGGTTTTTCCTTAGATGAGGTATAAATTATTATAAAACATGGGATAGAGATATAGATCTAATTAGGTATTTTCCCAACACTTATCCTGATCCCCACATATTAATAGAAATATTCTATAATGCCCTTACTTCATACCACAAAATGATAGAAACTAGTCCTCATGTTGTTATTTGTATGATATTAAAGGTGAGGATATTAGGAAAATATTTGATAATCTATATAAAAAAATAAAAAATAAAATTTATTAATAAGGGAACTATCCATATCAAATATGACCACCACGATGCTTATATAGTTAATGATAATTCACTAAGAGAATAAGGTTGACACTATGAATGGTTTGGAAACTCTATGACCAACTTCTCCAATTTTTATTTTCTTACCTAGATGCTAAAAATATAAATTATAATGGGTATGGTCCTAGAATACAAGTTATATATATATTATATTATAAAAATTAAAAATAACACAATAAAAATAAGAACAACCAATCATGAAATGAATACAGAGTGTTTATATCAAATACATCCCTTAGCTTCCCATAAAAAAAAATTTAAATCCATATGAGGAAGAGTCTATAAATTCTCAAGGTGATTTAAAGGATCAGGTGTGGAAAATTTTTCTTGAAATTGGTTCTTTTAAAGAAGATAATGATATTAAGTTCCATAATATGGAATTCCAAATGGGATAATTTTTTAAAAATTTATGTTCTTGTGAGAAGGGAAACTTCCCATAAAAATATACAACAGTATAAGAGAAAATGTATTGGATATTACCACAATATTATCCTTGAAAAATAAATAATGTGGTACAATATTCTTTATAGATTTTGGGATATAATATTTAACATATTATAAAAATCAATATCTAAAAACACCAAGTCATAGAGAGTATACAGAAAGGTAAAAACTAAACATAATTATTAACCATTACTTGGAAGAGATACGGAACAAATAAAATTGAAATGGGAAATGGTTATGTAAGGTAAGAAGAATGATATGTATGAGGAGGAAAAAAAAAATTTGATTCATTATTCCCCTCTATTTCCCTTATATTAGAGGGAAAAAAGACGAGTGATGAACCTGATTATTTGAAATTCCATGGTATTTTTATAACCTTAAGAATAAATATGTGTTGTGTTAGTTAATTTAACAAAATACATTCTTATATAAAATTTATCAAGTTGATTTTAGCTAATAAAGGGGACTTAGAAATGATTTATAACAATATTTTAAATTATTAATGTAGTTCCTTAAACTAAAATATGTTACCAACTAAATTAAAAGACTTTATATGTTTTTATTCCTTATATAATAGAAGAGGGTGAGGATAATAAAAAAAATTATTAGTTACATGCTAGAATCAACCTATTTCTTTATTCCTTATTTAGAAAGTTGGATCTAGGGGATCAAGAATAAACCTCTTTGTCTCTTAGGTTGGTTCATAGGTCAATCACCCATCCCAATTGTAGGTTGGACGACTTATTAGTCAAAATGGGAAGATATAATTATACATTGAATTATAGGTGCTTGATATGATGTTTGATAAGAGGATTCATATCATTTTGGAAAATAAATTACTAGATATAAGTGAGGATATTAAATAATTTTCCAATGGAAAAGTGAATTTCCATATTGTTGATGACCAATAATTGTTCTATTTTTTTAATGAATTGAAACATCAGGTTAGATAAAAACTAATTAATGTTGTTATATATTTCATTGTAGACAAGAGGAGGGAAATTAATGATCTTTTTGAGGGAGTAATCTGGTAGTCAATGAATGAAATATTCAAGGTAAAGATTTTTGAATCTAATTCCATGACATATTATAAAAGACTATAGATACCTGAGAGAAGAATCATGGTACATATTACTAAGGATAAAGATTCAGTCCATTATAAACAATGATTTTTTTATAATTCTTCTCAGGTTGTTGATCAATAATCACAACCCTTTTTGGTTAGAGAACATCCACTATTGGTACCCTTATAGACTCAGGTTATCTTTTGACCTACATGTATATTTATGTAGGATTCTTAATTAAGGGTTATTATTTCAAGGTTATAGAAATGTCTGAGGTGATTCCCCTTTAATTAGGATTTGATGACATGTTTTTTTTTCTATCTGTTTAGATAGCCCAAAATGAGAATCTACAAAATTTTCTAGATATGTACTAAATTTATGTTCCTAGAAGATGATATTTTTAGAAGATGAATTTTTTTCTCTAATATTAATGTGTTATTAAGAGATATTTGTGATTCTTTACCTACTATAAATAATGAATTTTACTTTGAGTTTGAGGTTTTGGATGACAAAGATAATGGTTCGATAGACATTGTACCTAAATCAAAGTGGTTGGATGCTTTATGTGTGGATGAACCATATGAAAATGGTGGCAGATGTTTTAGTGATTTTTCAAACTACATTCATTAATATGTTTCCTGTTTTTTATATTTTGGGCCTTTAAATATAAGTGGAAGGAATCCTTTGTTTTTTGGACTTAGAGGAAATTTGGAGAATGTTAATTGATACATGTGTTGTAGTAATTTTTAGAAAACATTATGAAATTTCCATATAAAATAGTGAAGAAAAAATATTAACAAATCATACCCATAGTGTTATATTGCATAAAACATTGAAAGGAAATTATTGAAGATGACTCTGACCATATTGTTGCATTTGAGGAAAACCATGGATTTTGAATGCTTTCTTATTTTTTCAATTTAAATAAATTTCCCTCCCACATATGTAATTTTAACCTCACATCCTTGTAAAAAAGGGGATGTTCTTTCCAAATATGTAATCCAAAAAGTATCCAAACTACAACATCATATTAGTTTAATTTCTTAAAGCTTTATTTCCATGATATTTTTTTATTTGTTTCAAATTTTTATCAATTTTTTAATTATTTGTATCTATTTCACTATAGTAGGAACCTCAATAGAGACCATGTGGAGATGAATTGTTCAAGAAAGTTTCTAATAATTATATTTAAAATGAAGACCATAAACATTAAAGGGATTCTTCTTGATAATTTATGTTTAATTTTAACTATTTGTACTAGTAAATACAACTTAGACGGTTGAATTAAAATTATTCTTGTCTTATTTAGAAGTTTTTATTTAAATAAGATTGTTGATGTAAAATAAGTGTAAGGGTTTTTTAATTGTTGAAATATTTTGGTGAGTTGGATATTTTAAAATGAAGCATTTTCATTTTGATAAATCTTTTTTTCTTGATAATAAGTTTTAAAATAGAAGTCCAAACCTAATATCACCCAAAAAATTCTCTTTTCTAAAACACATATTGAAGAAAAAAATATTATTCAAGATAGTTTCTGCGTTTCATTGAAAATATTTATTTTCTATTTTTAAAAAAATTATTATAGACCTCAATTTCTATTTTGAAATTTCCCTTTGATATTGAATAAAATATTTAATTTTTTAAGTACTAAGTGGTGATATAGGATTAAATAAACTTTTAATCTCACTCCTTTAATTAAATCCCTCGCCACATGTTATTTAAAATTTTAATTTCTATAATCTAATTTTAATCTATTTGAGATTATGGGGGATAAAATATAAGTAACCATAGTGACCTACATAAAGTGAAGTAGTGGTAGAATAGAATTAATTTAAATGAATAAATCATCCAATATCAGGGTATTATTTATTTTTAAATGTTTTACTTTTCATCCAAATCATCTATTTTAAAATTGATCTTGTCAATTCTTGGAAATTGAAGGTAAAAAATATTTTAATGTAGTTTTAAATGATTCAAGAAGTACTTATAAATTCTTTTATGTTGCTTCTACATTTTTTACTATTCTTTTTTACCAATTAATTATTTTTCATTTTATTTTTTCTACCTAATTGAAGGTTCTATTTAACCTGAATATATAGAATTGATTATATTGAAATTTATACTTTTGAACAAAAATAGTGGTGTAGTAAATTACTAGAAAACTCTCTATAGGATCAAAAAAAAATTAGTATTTTATTTGAGAAAAATGTTTTTTTCATGTCATGTGACCCTTTAACAATATTTCTTATTTCCAAATTAAGTATATTTGTAAACAATACTTTTATATTTGTTTCCTATAGATTAAAATATCAACATTGAGGTCCATATTGAATTATAAGGGTGAGGTAAGGGTTTTTCATTAAGGTAAGACGTTTTTTAATGTAGTTCTCTCAAATGACACGTGAAATTTTTCAAAGTTGACTATTTTCAATATTTATCTAAATTGTTTTGTGTTTTAATGAAAAAATGATGTTTGAAGACTATTTTTATACATTAAGGGGGTTAATATTTTCTATTTATCAATGGATATAACTGAATATATCATTTTATTAGACTCCTAGAAGATATTTTCTTTTTTTAACATTTTAGTATTGAGTTTTATAATTTTCATTGAATTTGATATTTTTAATTTGATATAATCTCGAATAATGTTCTTGGAGAGGGGATATGAAATGAACTCATAATATTTGTAAACATTTTATTTTGTATGCTAAAAATGGTGTTTGAGTTAATTAATCATACTTTGATTTATTAAACTCACTCCTTAAAAAAATTCATAATTATTTTTTGTTAAATTATGTGATTTTATTTATATGGATAAAAAGATATGGTTTGAAGAAAAACTAGATTCAAAGTGAAATTTTTTAAATAATTTCACAATTTTCAAATTAGATCAATTTTTAAAATAAGAAACTATAATTTATCAAAACCATTTTATCTAAATAGATAAATAATAATTTATATTTTAAAGAGTACATGGGATATAATATCTTTGAATACAAACTTTGAAATTCCTTTGATCCTATAAATCATTTTCCTTTCATTTTCTTAAGCTTGTAGTTCCACAAATAGTGTTTTAAGGTAGAAATTATGAGTTAGAATTAGAGTATGGTAGTCGTAGACATAGTGTGGTGGTTGATGACTTAGTATTTTGGTAACAAACATAGTATAGAGGTATCATATTTCGGTAGTAGGCAGCGGTAGCTAACATAGTATGGAGGTAGCAGACTTACTCTTCCAGTTTCAACTAGAGATAGAATTTGATGGTAGTAGACATATTCGGGTTGTAGTAGGTGGAAGTAGTAAATAGAAATGGAATCTTGTGGTAGTATCTTGAGGAATAGACCAGGGTTTATAGATTGTAGTATTAGTTAGTGGTAGTAGCAGGTGGTATAATTTAGTATTAACAACTTCTAGTTTTTTATGAAACTTCCAATTTTTCCCTTTTTATGTTCTTTATTCCCAAAATTATTTTAAGATGTTAATTATGATAAATAAGATTCATTTAAAAATTTAATATTTATATCCCTTATTTATTATATTTAGAGTGATTTTAAATGGATCTTTTATGTGGATTTAAAGCGATTCTCAATTAATATTTGAAATGCTATCTAAAAATACCATCAGTTCCATATTTTTTTCTCTTTTTTCCATTGTGAAAATACTAGCATTATTTATTATAGTCCAAATAAACTATACTTATTATTTAACCTTGTCTAATAACCTTCACATCCAAAAACCACCCTTTTGATATATTCTGGACATGTCATTATTCAGGTTGACACACTGTTTCAGCAGTATTTGTGGAAAGATTCCTTATAGTTATGGGATTGGTTTCTTATACTTTATTTACAAGCAATGGTATGTTTTCCATAGTTTATCCCTATTAATGTTAGTGTAATTAACAATAAGAAATTTTTAACTTGATTAAATAAAAAGTAATTTTTCATGGTCTTAGTGATCCCAAGTGGTTTCCTTCTACCATTATAGTTGTTTGAATCATGATTTTTTAGAGAGTGTACTATCTACCTTATGCTTCTTATTACATTTTTTAATGATTTGTTTTGAATTATTATTGGAAAATGGTAAATAAAATAACATATTTATTAATTTTGATAGATAATAATATTAAGAGGAATATTTAAGTAATCAATTGATTCTTATAATTTTAGAGTAATAATATTGATGTTAAATAAATGCTTGTTTAAAGTTGGTATTCCATGTGTTAATAGAGTTTATAAGGAACACAAATCTTATAATTCTTGTAAATGATGAAAATAATAAAAAGGAATCGTGATTGAGACTTTTTCTTATCAAAAATTGAAGAAACTATGTTTATACTTCAAATCATGTAAAATTTAATTGATAACCTTTTTTAGATAATGGATTAGGTTGCATAAATTTAGAACTTATGTTAATTTAATTAGTTAATTCAAAAAGGATTAAAAAATATTATTCAATAAATATATATTTTGTATGGTTGAGTGAAACTATATTCTTGGGAATGTTATGTACCTTGTGATTAGGCCATGTTGTCATCATAACTATGCATGTTTGTTTGCATCCTTTTGATGTACTCTAGATATGTTTCTATGATATCTGATGATATAGTCAAGGATGTCTGGATAACGTGGCAATAATGGATGCCTATGACGGTGAGATGTAGGGGGATATGCATGAGGATTTCGGAGATGGTACTGGAGATGGAGGAACAGGTTAAAGTTGTCCTTACCTATTGATTTCTTGGAAACTGGGATTATTTCTGTGAATGAATCTATATAAATTATGTATTGATAGGTTTATTTTTTAATCTTCATTTCTTTCCCTGTTATTTAAAGTAGGATGATTAATTTGGTCTAATATTTTTTTGGTAGCTTAGGATTTGTACCTACTGTACCTGTAATTATAATAAGTTTTAGAATGTTTAATAAATGACTTAACCCATGGGGTTTGTTTTTATAGAATGCAAATTTTAATGTTAATATTGAGAAATCATGGATGGTTAGATTATACATAGAATGTGTGGACTTTTCTTGAGGATAATAAAGTGTTTCTAAATCAATGTTAATTAGTGATTTATCATAATTAATGTAGAATGATGTTAATTAATGTTTAATTAATTAATTAATATAAAGAAAATGACAAAAAAATGTAATAAGTAATTTAATATAGCTCGATTGATTCTTGTGTGCTTATATGAATCATGTCCATAATAGTCGTAGATGGGTGTCTATGTGACAATAACTATGATCAATCCAATGAATGGGTTATGCCTAGAGTGCGGTTTTGAGTTATATTATACCCTATATGTTCTTTGGTTTCATACTCTACTCCACCAATGTTAGTTAGCATGACTGACACCCATTAGACTATGGGAGGGTGTTTCCCCCAACATCTAGGTTGGTAAGGAAATGATGGTTAACTAACCACTCAAGAACCACTCTCTTATCTTTTTAGTAATATATTTTGGAATTCATAATGTTTATTTACATATATATGTATAGAGGGTTGTAATGGGTTGTGGTTATTTTTCACAGATATATCTCCAAATATAGTAACCAAATAATTATTATAGGTATGACTTGTACAAGATGGGATGGATTGAGGTACCTTAATTAGTGTATAGGCTATGATGAATTAAGGTATAACACTTGATGTATGATACATGTCATATGGGATGTGGTGGATCTTAAAATTTACATGGTTACTATATGAGGATGTGGGTGAGATGATGTAATGAAGCGATGGACAATGTTCATGTTGTGATACTTACCCTTGGTGTCTTCGGGTTGGCTTACTATTTGAGAGATATGCCTTAGGACGTAAGATATTAGGAAATAGTGGAAAACTAGTGTGAAATTGGTAGCGGGGAATCATTGATGATATTATATTATATTCTCTCTTATATTTGATACTTTGTGAGAGATAAACATTGGGAGTTTGGTAATATAGTATAATAGTATAGGTGATGAGTTAGTTTCAGTTATTTTTTACTAGGATTTGTTGTGAATTCCTTGTATTTTTTTTGAAATGATCTAGGGAGGATCCTACTTAGTATATTGTTATTCTAACCCTATGTATATATAAATTATTTTAAGGTCATTTTGTGTGGTTTGGAGATCTAACTTGGTATTACTAGCTCATGGATTTTCAAGAGTTGTTTGAGCTTCATGGTCGCTGAAAGGTTTACCTTTTTGATACTTGTGGTTCTCTTTTCTAGTTGTTTATGTTATCTATGAAATTATATGTATGTACATAGATTTTATTTCATATATATTCCCAGTAAGTATTTTATTGGTGTTTCTATATTATTCTCTTTTCTGCATGATTCTCAAATAATTTAATGTCGCACATTGTTTATATGTTTATATCCTCGAGGCTTTTCACCAACTCGGGTCCTATAAGAGGAGGGACTCAAGCGGTGATTATCATCCTTCTCTTATTATAGTTCTTGGGGGGTAATCTTTTGGGGGATGAGCTCATAAAAAATTCCTTATTGGAACAAAAAACATTATTCCTGATATTTCATTTCTTTTACTAAATATGTATCATTGGTAGCTCGAGGACAAGTAATATATTAATTGTGGTGTGATTTGATGTGGACTAATTTTTATATCTATTTTTTGAATCATATCTATGATATTTTAAATATTTTATTTTCAAAATGAACATTGACCAATTATATATTAAATATTTATCATTCTATGTTTGAACTGTATTTACATTAATGTTTGATTTAATTTTTTTTTGGTGATTTATGGATTAATGTTCTATTATTGGGGGAATGTAAATTGAAATTTAATTTTTGATAATATTTTAATGGTTGTGGATTTTGAGACTAGCTTTTATATTTTCTATGTTTTTATTCATTTTTTTTAGAATTCATTTTAATTCTTCTATTTCATTCTAAAAATTATTAAAGTCTGCTTTTTCACATAGAATTGATATATTTCACTGATTGTTTTGTTTTTGTTTCTCATAAATTTCATAATGGTTCCTATACACCCATTTAATAGTCATAAAGAAACTCACACACTATGTAAAGGTAGATCAACACATGGTAAGGGTTAGCCTATGATTAAAAAGATATATAATGGTTATTTCCTTACTTTATAAAGGATAATAAGTAGTTTAATCTCTTTGAAAAAGACATTGAATATCCAATATCTTACATAAAGGTATCACTAAGATTATAAATTTTAAATATGTTTAGTAACACACCTCAATATATACATAAGGGTATATAGTAGTGTTCTGTAAGGGTACCACCTTGCCCCTAAAAAGCTACATAAAGGTACCTATAAAAGGTTAAACACCACATTTTAGAGATCGTGTCAAGGTAAATGGTCTTTATTAAGTTTACATCCATATGTTTATCTTATGTCAAGGTATCACCAAATCCTAGTAATGCTATGTAAAGGTTACAAAAAGTTATTTAAAGGTGATACCAAGGTAAATAAAAACACTAAAATCCCAAAAATTCAAAAAACTGACTTCATTTAAAAGAAGAGATTATGTATTTTTAAAGCTCAACAAATGGAGTTCCTAGGAAACTATATAAAAGTTAAGTGTTAAGGATAAAATCACATTTTAGTTGAATACATATACTAAAATATTGATGATGAAACAATAACCAACTTTGTAGGATCACATTCTGTTATATTTTTTCATCTAGTCTCACTCTAAGGAAGCTGATGAATAGTGACTCACACCACATATAGGCCAAATATTAGACCTATTTAACAGACTAAAATCTCATGTATTAGAGTTTTATGTGATTCAATTTTTAATTACTCATAAATGAAATTTAAAAGGATTATAGACTATACAAACACTATAGAATATAATGGCCAAGATAGTGATCATTTGGGACTCCATTAGAGTGGGACAACACTCATTCTATACTAGCCAATATGAGTAAAGTATTTGTAAGGGTTAGTTATTGAAATATAAACCTATTTTTCCTTTTATATTTCCATTTTTTCTATTTTTATGTATTGTTTTAATATATTTGATTTTTATCAATAGTAAGTCAATTGGTTAATGAGGTGGTATGAGCTGAATTGATCTATCTTTTGTGATTATTGTTCAATTTTTTTAAGAAATGACTGTTTTTATTCTTGGTTTACATTCACTAACTTCTTTTATACTTTCTCATATGAATTATTGAAAATTAAAAATTTAATTATATTTTTTTAGTAGTTTAATATCAATCACTCTATTGAAATTGAAAAAAATAAGGGAAATTTTGTTGGAAGTCAAAAATGTGATCTTTTCATCTAGTGTTCTAATTTTAAATTTATCATCCACATCATTTTTTCCATATTTCATATACTGAAAGGATGTGATTTATGGATTCCTTTTCCATTATAATTTTAATAAAACTATTTCATTTAGAAATGGATAATGATCTATTATATATATGAACAATCATCCTTAACATGTTTTTTATATACATATTAGTATTAAGAAAGGTCACTCGTAATGTTTTGGTCCCAAAGTGATAGCTAGGTGTTTCAAATTTCATTCATACACAACATTTACCACTTCTATGTTTAAAATTAATGCAAGAACATGTTTATTTATTCAATTCATTTCTTTCTAAATTTCTTAAACCCATCAATATTTATCACTTGTGTTAATTTTTTTTCTATATACACCACCATTGTTGGTACTTATTCTTCACTTTTTCACTATGACTTATTTACATATACTTTTTCTATTTTTGATTGTCTGTTTTGGTTAGATTTAGACTCCAAACCATTATTTCTTTCCATTTGTTTTCACCTTACACAACACTAACATTATTGAGAAGATATTATAAATTTTATTTTTCTTTTTCCCAATGACACTCATTTACAAAACCTTTTGATAATTTCCATACAATAATTCTGTTAAAAAAATGTGATCAATCACTTGAGAAAATTTTAATCCAGGAAGGTGCCTCATTTCACCAAGAATGGGCAATTAAAAAATATTTTTATTTATTCAGAAAATTATTTTCAATATTCTTTATCATTTCTAGTGAATATTATATAATATAAATAATTAATAACAATTATATACACCTCTATATCATCTTTATTGTTTATGTTTTTTTTCACCTATTCATTTTTTGAAATACAACATCTTCTTAATAGTGACAAGCTTATATTACCAAGATCATGGGGCTTGTTTTATCCTATAAAAAGACATATTTATCCAAAAAACATAATTTTATATAATCCTAAATAATGAAACTACATGTTTTCTCATTATATACATCCTCTAATAACTCCCCATTGAGGAAGGAAGACATGAAATCCATTTAAATAATATTGAATTTCCTTTATGCTACAATAGTATGAAAAATTCTTATCATCTAAAACCTTTCAACTATTCTAATGTTCACATAAAAATCCACTCCACTAACCTAATAATATCTCTTACACACATGTATTTCTTTTCCTCTTATGACTTCAACATTTTTATTCAATATGTTTTGGTATGCCCATATTTTCTTGATAACAATATTATCTTTGGGATTTCGTGATATCTTCCACGTCTCATTATTCCAGATATTTTCTAATTCTTCATTTATATAAATAACCGACTCTCGATGATTTAAGGCTTCTTTAACATCTATCATTTCAGGTTGAGAAAACAATCTGGTATGAGTTTATTTCCATAAGGTTCTCTTAGTTTGTACCTACATCCCTTGATATCCAATGAATTTTATGACCTAAAATTTACATTAAGAAATTGGATAAAAGGAATAATATTATTCCACATTACATAAAATAGATATAAAATATTTTATACCCTTTATATATTCAAAATTTTCATCCTTGTTAGAAATTTATTGAGGTTTTTTACAAAAATAACACCATCGTCACTTTCGGAACTTACATTATCATATGAAAAAAATTTATTTGAATGATCTAGAACCTTAACATCATAAGTATGAATAATCCTTCCATTATCCTTGTTATAACATTAGTAACCTCATGCATTTGGAAGATATCATAGGAAATTTCTATCTACACCACTCTTCTCAAGCCTCCAAAGACGTTCACCTTTTACCTTTATAACACAACGGAATACAAACACACAAAGATGATTTAAACATGTTTCTAATACATATAATATGAAGTCATATCTGAATGTTTTCTATATAAAAAAAATATTTTAAATGAGAACCACTGTCCTAATGGCCTTCCTATAAAAGTATATTGATATATCATTCATTATTATTATTTTCTAGGGTATCACCACCAAACATTTTTTATTTTATTAAGTTACACCATTATATTATGGTGTATATGGTACATTGAGTTCATCTATAATTCCATAAGTATCTAAATAATCATCAAATTTTCTATTTTAAGATAAGTCCCACTATCATTATGGATCCTCTTGGGAGAAACCATTATGTTTTCTATACACTTACTCAAATACATTTAAACATACTTAAGGCCCTAGAATTGTTCATTTTAAACATAATAGAATTCATATTATTTAATTCATCAGAAACTTTATAATATATATGTGATGCATCTTCACCACTAGACATTGGAGATGACCTCATCAAAGAATAGGATGTCCAAGAGACATGAGATGCATCTTCGTCACTATATATTGGAGCGCTATAACAACAACACTATAGATGTACCATCTAATTATAGTTGTGATAAGATAGATTTCATGTCATAAATTCCAACTTATTATGAGAATTATAACCATATTGGAAATATTCAAGATTCATATTAGGGTTTGGAGGGAAACTAACTAATCATATGGTCTGATTCTAAGATGTTCCCCCACATTGTAAGTAGGTACCCCTATTCCACTTATTCCTGACATTTGAGTTCCACCAATTCTAATGGTTATTAAAATAATACCTCCATCTATATTTTTTGAAGTATTAATCTCCACCACTATCACTCTATTTACAGTCTCCATAAAATTATTAACACAAAGGAAAATTATCTTAGAGAAAATATCTAGTCTTAGACCGGACTCAAAGATTCTTTCCTTCAAGGACAAAATAGTTTTAAATTCAAGGAAAAGTGGAATAAGTTAGTAATAATAGTTTAATACTCTATCATGGATATACTCTCTTACCTCGGGGTAAAAAAATATTTTTCTCATTATTATGAATGTTTTAGGGTAGACTTATTTTTATGAAACATTATTCAACATACGCCCATTAAACTACTTGTTGAAATTTATCATGGACATCTAAATCCATACATTTGAATGTAATATCATCCATAATATAATTTTTCATGTTAAAATTAAAATATACTAATGTACCCAAGTACTCAAAAACTCAATTAATTCGATTCTACCAAACCTTTGGTTTTTTGAGTTTTCAATCCTCCAAAAATATAGGTGGATATTGTTTCTAAAAGTCAATAGAGTGGTCCACTTTTCAAGGTTTATCATTCCTATATACTTAATATATTTTTTAGAATGACTGAATGATTCATATGACAAGATACATGTTTACCTATGGATCAAGCGAAAAGATGTTTTTAGTAGCCTCTTCTTTCTAATTCATATGTTTTATACTCAGTTAAAGACTCTATTTATCGATTAATACTCCATTTATTCATCACTCATGAGAAAATAAAGGCTTAGAAAATTCCAAATTACCATAATCAATAAGAATTTTACCCATCATTTCAAAAAAAAGAACCATTTTAATAATTTTCATAAATCATTAAACTCATAATGAATAATGCAATCCTAGTGGAAAGTATTACTAACAATGGATGATATGAAACAAACATCATATAAACCCAAGATGATGAGATAAAAACATTACTATGAAATTATTAGAATATTTTTTTTCCCAACAACCATGGAAAATTGAATTTCAACATAAAAAGGTTAGATACATCTTTTTCAACTAAACATTTCAATTTCTGACATTCTTATCTCATTACTACAATCCCAAGAGATAAAAATACTGACCATAAATGATATCATTTACATAATTTTACCCTAAATCATTGTCTATAGAAGATTTGGAGTTCTACTAACCTTAGGTGACATCTCCAAGGAACTAAAGGTAGGAAATAAATTCCAATGTCTTAGGAAAAAAACTAGGAGACATTTTTCCATTTAATGATAAACAACCTGAAAACCAAAAACCTAAACATCCAATACTTATATATGATTCATGATTATAGGTAATAAAATAAAAATAAAAAACTAAAAAAATAAAAATATTTGACATATAACAAAAGAATAATAACCACTATCAGAACCAAAGGACATCATGACTTAAGGGAATCAATGTAACATGATCATAGGCACCACCTAAACTATCTCCAAGATCCAGAACCACTTTTTATACCACCTATATGAAGATTCATCTATGGAGATATAACATATTGTCCCCTTTTATTTTTTTGTATGAAATATGTAAACACATTTAAGTTCCCAAGTACGGTTTGAGTATAAAATCAGTAGGAAATCCCCATAAACATCCTAAAACATGCCACTGGTACAACATATGGATACCAAATTTCATATAAAATTGTTGAAAATAAGTTAAATATTTTATATAAAATCATAATTGGAATCTATGTGAGAAAACCATAGGCAAGATTATAAATATTTTTCCATACTTTTCATAACCATTCCCATGTTCACACACACACATCCATACAATCAAGCATGGTGTTACCATTGATAGTGGTTCTCCCAAACCATATTCATTCTTACCATGATGGTACCACTTCATGACCACCCTATGTCAAATTTGAACACACACCAGCCCAATTGTGCTATATTCCATAACAATTCGTTTACATAAAAATATTTCTTTTGAAAATATTTCACCAAACTTATAGTTTTAACAAAAAAAACAATAATTTTAAAAAAATTATTTTAAAATTTTAAGCATATAGTTTTTTGGGAAATCTAACCAATTTTCTATAATTAAAAAATGTATATCAAAATGGTTTTATTTCATAGAATCATATAATGTTTTTAGAGAAAATACAAGAAAACACATTTAATAAAATCAATACTTCAAGTTTTAAAATATATAGAGTTTAGAGAGAATCCACTTACAACTCAATGGATAACAAAAAAATAAAGGCACTAAGAACTTATATATCTAAGATAACAACACACTCTCTTCAATAAATCAAACACTATATCATCAAGATTCTCATCATAATGCATTGATCTATCCATAACAGATCAGATTTGTGGATTTTAGATGGAGGGGAAGATTATATATAATAATAAAAAGGACGAACATTGACATATCAATGATTTTGGATATTTAATGAACACTGATTCACCCAAAAAAATCTAAATAAAAGAGAATTTTCTTGGGATCCTAGGTGATGAAAAGAGTTTGAGACCATGGGATAATATAAGAGTAATTAGGGTTCTTGGGGATTAAACCTCATTTAGAGTTAATTTTGATAGTATTAATTGTTGATCTCATGCTTAGGTGCCACATTTTAGTAAATTGTGCTCCAACCGTGGACATTCTACTGGATATCACCCAAGTAGTTGAATGATAGTTCCACATGGTTTGGAAAACCATGTGCCAAATTTTATGTGTTTTTTGTATCAAGTACATACCCTCACATGGTTATATTACATGGTTTGACAAAACATGAAATAACCATGATTATACCACTATATCTATTTACACGCATTCCTTAGGAATGATCTGGTATTGAAAAAATCATAATCCAACCAAGTTCTTTCCTAGTGAACATTGTTATCTCTTTTCATGGGTTCTTTAAAGATAGTGCATAGTTTATACTAACCATTCTCAGGGTATTAACTTCTATAAAAACTTAAAATAGAATCCAAAACATTCAAGATAATATAGATACTTAAACCGAAAATTATATAACATACACATACACAATAATAGTGTAATGTAAAATAAAAATTTGTGTTACATAATCCATCAAGATGAATAAGTATATAAATATTTATCTTCTGAAGCTAAAACATTTTTGTCAAATATTTCAGGTAAGATGTGTAAGATAATATCTAAAATTATCAAGTCTTATAACTTCTAATTACGTCCTATGATCATGATCATAACTTCATTAACCCATGTGAATAAGTTATCCACAATTTCATCACCATTAATTATAATATATTCATATATTAACCCCCAAATTTATAGTCACATATTCATGATTTTGGTATTTCCTTCATAGAAATATGTAATTTTATTCAAAATTTATTTTTATATTTGATTCAATTAACTTTAAAATAAAAAACCTATGAAATATAATAAAAATTATTATTTTGAGAGCATCCATTATTCTCTCTATTTTTCTATCTATTTCAGTCAAGATATCATGTTTACCACGTAGGGTTAATTCATCAATCATGGATTCCAAAACATCTTGACTAGTAGAATAAATTAGGGAAACATTTTTTCATTCCATATATGATAACCTTTCCCATAAAATGTATGAATTCTCTTCAAGTTTACTAATTTTACATTATCCAATATTGAAAATTAAGTATGTGTTAACTTCTTCAACAAGAGATCAATTTCAAACTCCATAACATCCAATCACAAATAATGGGAAGATATTATATTGATACCACTCATAAAACCACATAAAATATCTATGAGAGATCACTGAGAGGGGGGATCATAGATCTCACTTATTTTAATGTTTATTTTTAACCAATTATCTCTACCTATTAGGATAATTGATATTATCTATCCACACACATCCAAACACTTGCTAACATAAGGATTACAGCAATTTATATGGTTCCCCACTCAAAATTAAAATTCTAGTCCTTAGTGTGATTTGGAATTGAACATAATCATTTGAAACACTAGCATCAACTTATAGTAACATAATATTAGGTTTTATCAATTAAAATATAATTTAGATGTCTCTTGATAGTTCTTCAGTGCATCATACACACAAGCCCATACCATACATTACAATGTTAATAAAACTAGTTAACAATAAAAATTTATACCATTAATTAACTATTATAGATTTTCTATGTATGTTAAGTCAGAATTTTTCGTCTATTCTCACATAGTCGACATAATCCTCTTCAATCTGCATGCATATCATAGTATCAAATGACTCCACTCATTGAATACTTATTTATTGTGAGGTAGTTCCTTGAAAATATAGTATCAACCATTTATTTTAATTCTTTCCCTAACCAATGAACTTCAAGACCAAATCACATATTCTTTTTAAACACTATTATCAATTATTTTTATTATAAAATGTTCACTCATACCTCTATTATTCTTCTTCAAATAAATATTCACATATATGTGTGAAAATTTTCACCACTATATCTATTTATTTTCTAGTCTTCCACCTATAATAAAATAGTTCCACATATTTGAATTTAAAATTCCATATATGCATAATTATATGTTCTTCCCAATATTTGCATTATCATGGAATATTGTCTCATTCTTAAAAATTGACATAAAACACAAGATAATAAATATACCAAAATTCCATGACTTACAATTCTTTAATAATGGAAAAAACATTTATTTATGCCATGAATCCTTTCTATTTCATCAAAAATTATCAAACTATTGTGTTATAGATTAACTAAAGAACATGGAATTTATTATTTTATGAATAGATTACTACATCAGCTATATTAGTTCTTGAATAACAGAAAGCATTAATATAAAACATTTTAAATTTATTTCCATAAAAAATTTCTCACCAAGAATCACTTTTTTCTAGTTCATAATTATTTAAATGAGTTAAAATGAAATATAAATCATCAATATTGTTCAATAAAAGTTCCTAGACTATAATTTAATTCAACTGTGAATTTTTAAAAAACATGTGCACTATAAAATGTATTAAGACCCATAAATAACATAAAAAATAATATGTTATTTATATAAAAATATCATATATAGTCCCCAAATATCGTACATGACTCAGAAACATCATACACAACATTTTTAAGTCTTATACAAAGATTACAATGTCATATGACCCTTAAAAATGAATTACACACAAATAAAACATCTAGCACATAATATATATTTTATTTTATAAATATAATATGTGAATTTGAATATTATAAGAGATCCTTTCATACGAATCTAATAACTTATGATATATGCTTTCATTTTATTTTCCAACAGTAACTATAGAAATAAGAATCCCAAAATAATATTCCAACGCTTATTTATATTATAAAAAGTATTTTTAGACATCATAAGACATTTAAATGAAATATTATACCCCATTTTAGGTTCGTTTAAACAAAATTTATATATAATAATATAAAATTTAACATAATAAACATGTTCTCTTTTAATTGTTTTAGTAATCTCTTAAAAAAATCAACAGTATCCAAAACACCACCTCAGCTCAAAAAAATCAACTAATGTCACCCAATCTAAGAAAGAGATAAAGATACCCACGTGGGAAAGATGATTAGATATAAATCAAGGTGAACAACATTTCCATCCATGTGTAATGATCTTAATACATTACATTCATTTGGAATGATTGTAATTGATTAGGATAAGTATATATTAAAGATATGGTGTATATTGTAGGGAATCAAGTGTAGGATTGTAACAATTGTATTAGATGGATATACATATAAGAATGTTGTTGATTTTAGTTTAAAAATTATTTTAATAATTTTAAACTAAATAAAACACAAGACTCTTAATTTAAGGTTACCGGACTTCGACATTGTCTGATTAGCAAATTCAGATAATCAGAACTAGAAACTGCTCGATTAAATCAGAGTGGAAATAGTAATCACAATAGATCAAATTCATATCAATGTTTTATTATCATAATTAGAGATAATATAATAAAACAAACAAATTATAAAGTTCAATATGATTACTCATATTATTTTATATCCAGTGGAATTAAAAATTGTAAAAACAAGGAAAAGAATAGCTATGTAAAAGTAAGAATGAATTACCAACTATATTAACCAATTTAGTCTCTTTGAACCTCATAAATAAGGTCTTCACTAACACTGACTAATGGTATCCAATATTTTATACTTACAGTAATTTCTATAATTCCTTAATAGGAAATCCCCCGATATAATGACCAGATTTTCTTTATCTTTATATCCCCACAATCACCCAATATAAAAATTGGTTCTATCTTCCTAGCCCCAAAATCTACAGATATGATGATCGAATTCACTATCCTCTTATCCCCTAAATCCTTTGATCATGACAATGATCAGACATGATAAAAAGTTCAAAATTTCTTAAGGAAACAACCTTAACAAGGATTCAATAAGACTAAAAGTGTCTAAAGAAATAAAAAATACTACAAATGATCTATTAATGATAAGTATTATTACGATAACATTTGAGAGAAAATTAATTGGATATAAAATATTCAACCGAATTGGTATTTATTGGTAGACTCAAAAAATTCATATTTTTGTGTTTGTTTTATAGGACTTGGACAATAGGCTCCAGATATCTCATTAGTGACTGATTGCCCGACGTCATATTTATTAAAACGATCATGGTGTTAAATGATATTCCATACATTATAAAAAAATTCATAGTTGAATTATGAACCTAGGTTAATTCGATGGAATTCCTTTACAATGTCAACTTAAAAATACTTATAAGAGTTAGTCATATTGTATAAGCACCAGTATCAGTCCCATAGTAATAACATTTCATAGTATGATAAAAATGAATAAAATCGATCTTCTTGTATGATAAAGGTGGGTCCGATTAATTAGACTCATTCCTAATATGATGATCTTTTTGATAAAAGTAAATTTTATATTTTTAATACATTTAAAACATTTTCTATGTATCATAAAAGATAATTTTTTATATAAAAACATTCTAAAACACTTGGGATATAAAATGTTAGTAGTCATTTTTTGAGAAATTATTTATGATTTGAAAAAATAATGGAATAGAAATGAAATAACAAGAACTTCTAAACCAACAGTCTCCACCTTTCTGGAAAAAAAACCCCTAAAAAATAAATGAATAATAACTTGAAAGACATACATCCCATTATTAAATTAATAACTTTGTATTCATATTTATTCATTACACCATAACTCCCAATGAGTTTATAACCATTATGAATACAATATTGAATACGATGAGAGTAATAGAATTGTTATTCCATTAGAAAAAATATCCCCTTATAAAATATTATCTCCCTATGTATCACATTATCTCCCTTAATGAAAAATTCCCCCCATGTGAACAAAATCCGCCTTATATTACAACCCCCCATTAAAAATTCTGCATCCCTTTATAAAATATTCTCCCCCTTTATGATTTACAAAAAGGAATAGAGGAGTAGTCTAGATTTTCAAGAAATTTTAGAAAAAGATAAAAATATATGAAACAAAACATTGAATTAAATAATCACCCAAAATAAATATGAAGAAAATTAAACCAATAATAATTGGAAAAAATTTGGAATAATCGGATTTTTATTTACAGTAATTCATTATAAACTTTCATATTTTATATAAAACTAATACATCTGAGAGTTAAAAATAAAAATAATAAATAATTTTTCATCAAAGATTTTAAAAATCCTTTATATTTTTAAATCATAATTGATCTTTCTCTATCTTGGAAATCATTTCATTGGGTGACTTCATCTTTTTTACTTCCTAAGAAAGTTATGTATTCAAATTTTTTAACATGATCAATTAATATTGACATGATATCAGCCAATTTATCTCAATTTCTATTTTTTGAGTATTTTATTTCAGGGAATTCACATCTTTAGTATGCTCATCGATGGAATATATGAAATTTTCAACAAACATTACTCAATTTGTGATGTTTGATGACAACAGATTAAAATAACGTGCTGAATCTTCCATAATTCTCATTATTTCATTTAACTTATCATCATGTATTATGATATCGTAGTCTAATTTTTTATAAAACATCACCATTGGATTGCACGACCTTTTTTGAGTCTGATAAATTTCTTGATAAACCTTCAACTCTTCCTCAATCCGAATGACATTGTATATTAAAAATTTTAATGATTACTATTTATGGTTAATAGTATCTTGAATCATCTAACACCTTGTCTCGTGATTTGGAAAATATGGAATAATTCCTTCTATCCTTACCAAATCGTGGAAAATATAATGAAAAAATTTCTATAATATCATTCCATCCAAGTTTGATTGTTTTGGATCAATATCATGAGGTTATGTCCTACTGTTTTTGATAACTTATTCCTTACATTTCTTTTTTTCAATCTTTGAATCAATTTTTTCATATACCTTATACACTTTCTTATTATCTTATAATTATATAATGTTCACATATTTATCATTTATAACTTTTTTATTAGATTTTGAGTTTGAAATTTGATCTTCTTCCTCTTTATTGGATGATGACTTTTCCTATTTTTCTAAGGAGGACTCTTCCTATTGAGAACATTCAAATTTTTCTTCTTTATCAGTTTTATAGGTTAATTATGATGAGCATTACTCTGATGATTCTTTTTCAGACTAAGATTATTTAGTTTCATTATATTAATTATTTTATTCTCCCTCTTCTTCTTCTTCATCCTTTTATTCTTCTTCTATTTCTATTTCTACTTCTTTGTATTATTCTTCTAATACTACTACTTATTTTTAATTTCCTTCTTTTCCTTAAATATATTTATCAATTTCTTTATCAGTATCATCTTTTAGCTTTCTTATGGTTCTGGGATCTCCATTACCATCTACTTCCAGTGCTGATTCTTTTTATTCAACTAATAGAACTGATTCTTTAACAAAAAAAATTTCTTTTCCCTTACAAGTGAAAGAAATAATATCATCTTGAACTATAACTATTTCTTCAATAATTAATCTAGCATCAAGATTCACCTGATCTGTATGGGATACTCCTATAAAAACCTTATTAGAGTCTCTTTTAACTCCTTTTAACAAATTCTCACAAATACATGATTATTGTAACCTCTTCCTTTGTTTTTTTATATTTATCTTATAACATTTCTGTAGATTTAATTTTAAAATATTTAGCCTCTTATGTGTCATTTATATTCTCAATATCCCCTTGATTATTCTCAACCTTCTTTTTAATAATTTAATTAAAAATATCTTCAATAATATTCTATTTCTTCTTTTGTTTCTTTGGAGGATTTTTCTCTACCGTCCACTTCTCCTTCTTATCAGCTTTTTTTATTTTCTTCGTGTTTATTCCACTGATGCTACACCATCTAATTTCTCAAAAAAAATATTTTATTTTGAATAAAAAATTAATCAAATTCTACTCATCATGTATTCACTAATAAAATAAATCTTTTCCCTCATCATATATGTTTTTTTTTCTATCTTTAAATACATAATACAATGAATGAACATTTTTATAATAAAATCCAAAAACATAAATATTCATGGATTGATTGATACATATCTGATGGTGTATAGGGTGGTAAAGATAAAATTTATCAAATTAATCAACTTCATGTTTACCAATAAATCAAGTGAAAAGCATATGAGTCCTTCAACTTATATTGATAACTTTTCTCAGAATTAATAATCCATGTATCTATATTGCAACAACTCAATTATCCAATGTTAGATGTGATAAATTTAAGACCTTATCAAATTAGGAAAACAAAGAATCTATGTCTCTAATTTTATTAAATGTACCAAGACTATTTGGAAAATATTGAGAGGGGTTATAAGTTTCACCTTCTAAGGTTACTCCAACATCATGAAAATTCATCTTATATAAAACATTATACCTCTTTTTATACATATTAAAAAAGATTATATTTTCCATCCTCCTTCCAAATCTGAAAAGATTCTTAGAACCTAGGCACAATATTTAGAAAATAAATATTAAATTCATTATCTAGTTTCCCAAAAATACAATATTCCAACCTTAAAAAGATATTATCTTCTTGATTATTGAGTCATACTTTTATAACATGACCTTTCATCAAACCATTTTATTTATACGAACCACCTCACAATATTATCCTTAGTTTATATTGGATTCTAATTATAATAATGATGATCAAATGAAAAAGAATGCAGTCAATTTGGGAGATTTCAAGGGTGAAGAAACTCAGTAGAAAAATAACGGAATATCGATCTTGGACATAGGGATGGTCCTCCTTTATATAGGCATTGAAGTGATAGTTCATCTTCCATATTATATCTTATAGTTTAGATTCAAAATAATTATGATATGATGGTTGAGAATTATCCGAAAAATGTCTTAAAAAAATTTACTATCAATGTTTTAAAAAAATTTACCAGAATAAGAATGAATTTGATTTGAAAAATATTTTAAAATTTTGAAAAAAATTTTTTTTTATAAAAACTAATAGTGTAACAACAAAAAAATATTAACTTAATGTAATACTAAAAAAATTAAAATAATATAAGAGTACCTTTCAAAGTGAAAATGACTATCTATATAATAAAAAATTTCTTCTTGGTTTTTTGTAAACTAATTATTGAAAGTTATGATTATGAAAAAAACCGAATAAAAAAATTTCACCCTATAAACATTGTAAAAAAAGTGAGATAGAAATATTTTATGACATTTTTTGGGTCTGGGAAACATTTTGAGGATTTTGACTTTGAAAATTTTATAAAAACATTATGTCTATAAAACTCATTGTGATTAAAATTTTAGAAAAACTAGAAATTTTAAAAAACTACATGTTTTAAAAAGAAGTAAATGTTTTTGAATAATCATAATACATATATAATCCCCCTATTAAAAGGAGTAACTTAATATGAATATATGGGTAAAACATAAATATATATGAATGATTAATTTAAGTTGATTATTCCTAACTTCGGTTTAATATATTTAAATCTATTATCACAAAGGGGTTTTGTAAAAAAATCAGAAAGTTGATCTTGCATTCTGAAGAATTGTAAAATTATATATCCTTTAGGTGTATCGTCTTAAAGAAATTTGTGTCTTATATCTATGTTCTTAGAAAATTATAGATTCGATGGGGTTTCCCTTAACATACTAGAAATATAATTGTCACAAAGTATTTGTGTTTTAGTAAAACTCATTCCATATTTTGTGAGTGTGTGTTTTATCCATAACACTTCAGCATAATAACTTCTAACTACCTTTTATTAGGACTAATTAGTGGTAATGGATAATGAATATTGTTTATTATAATACTAAGAAACTAAATAATCTCTTAATAAAGTACAAGTTTCATGTTTTCTTTTTCTATCCATACTAGATCCACCGATGTTAGTTTCTTGAAACATTTTTAGTTTATAAACATTTCTAAGAAAAATATAAATGTCTTAAATCCAATGTTCCCTTAAGATAACTAAATTTTTTTTACTACTTTTTAATGTGGTTATTTTGGATTTTCTTGTTATATTTAACATAATCATACTAAAAATATTATATATAGATGACTAATAATAAATTAAAGTAAGACTCCTATCATCCCTCAATAAATGTTCAAATCAACTGGTTGTCCAACCTCATCAATATCTAGGGTATTAGAGGTGCCAACGGGAGTACTAATATTTTTAGTATTTTTATATCCAAATTTATAAAGAAGTTCATCTATATACTTTTATTGTGATATAAAATTTCTTTTTGGTTGTTGAGATATTTGAAAACAAAAAAAATGTTAACTCATCCATCATACCCATTTGAAATTTAGATTTCATAAGATCTTCAAATGAATATATTAAATATTTTTTAGTTTAACCAAATATAATGTCACAAACATAAATTTTTAAAATAATAATATTTTTTTTAACTTATTTTATAAAAATATTTGTATATCTATCTCCCTTAACAGAATTGTTTTGTAACAGAAATCTAGTTAATCTTCCATACCAAACATTAGGGGCCTGTTTAAGTCCATATAAAGATTTTTTTAGTTAATAATCATGTTGTAGATTTACTATCCTTTCAAAACTAGGGGATTTTTCTACATAAACTTCCTATTGAATATTTCCATTGATAAAATCACATTTCACATTCATTTGAAAATGATTGAAATTAATGAATGCTAAAAAGGAAAAACATTACTAAATAGCTTCAAGTTTTGCTACCCAAGCATACAAATATTCATAGTCAATTCCATATTGGTTATTATAACCCTAAGAAATAAGTTAAGAATTATTTTCAAGAATTATTAATTTTTTATTAAACTTATTCCAAAAAACCCCATTTTATTCCAATTAGGGAAGTTTCTATAGGTCATTCAACTAATGAATGGAATTTGTTACTTTTAAACTCATTAATATCATCCTATATTTACTTAATCATATCCTTTTCTCCAAAACACTCATCAATATTCTTAGTTTTAAATTTTGATAAGAAATATAAATGTAAATTTTCATTTCATAAGGAACATCTAATCCAAACTAGTTGATCAACATCGCCAATGATACTTTAACTAGGATTATTCTAAGGAAAAAACTTGCTTCTTGGGTTTCCAAAATTAATTTATGTAATAATAGGTAAAAAATACTCCAGATGAAAAACATTAGAAACTATTTCTTGAGTTATATCCTTATTAGAAGTAATTTCTAACAAATGTTTATAACCATTTAGAGAAATAACATCCAAGGATGTAGGATGGGGTTTTTTAAAAATAGTGGGAGCGGTGTTATCAAACAAAACATTTACCATTTCCTCAACAATTAATAATTACTATTAAAAACTCAATAATCCTAATAAGTAGAGGAATAACCTAAAAATATCCATTCATCGAATTTGGGTGAAATTTTATGTAATTTATATTTAGTATTTAGGATACATACTTTGAAACAAAAAAAACATTTAAGTATGAATATTTGGTTATTATTTCAGTGTAACACTTATAAGAGGTTTTATTAATAAAATATATAATTAAAACTTGATTTATAGTATAACAGACAGTACTAACTGCTTCAACCCAAAAAATAGTAACTGAGTATTCACTCAAAATGGTTCTAGTAATTTCTTGAAAAAAAATTATTTCTTATTTCAACTACACCATTTCGATAGGGGGTTCTGGGTTCCAAAAAGTAATGTTAAATTCCATTATTACTGTAAAAATTTTCAAAATCAGAATTTGCAAATTCTACACCATGATCACTATGAATAGTTATCAAAGAATGTTTTATATCATTTTTAATATTAGCTACAAAAATTTTAAAATAATTATATTTATTTTTTATAAAATAAACACAAGTATATGTAGTGTTATTATCAACTAAGACATATAAAAAATATTTTCCACCAACACATACAATTTGTGAAGGACCAAATTGTTGAAAGAGTGGGTTCCCTAGACCCAAAAATGTAGTACTTTTGATTACTATAACATGTGTATAGTTAGTTATCAATGATTTCATTTTACCATTATAGTGTAAACTTTTCTGCATCCACTATTGAAATGGTAATGTCCTAAGATTAATTGTTGTATCATGAGGTTATAGAAGATCCTATTATATATTGAGAACCTCGATATACTATGACATTAATCTTAAATATATGTTCTATGGTCCAGATACATCTTATGGAATGGACATAGTAGATGTTTGACTATCAGATGATGGGGTATCATAAGCATTGAGACTTCTTCTCTTGAAGTTTGTATTTGGTGATCTCTAGTACTGAGACCATGAGGACGACCCTTCAATAGAAGAAACACATGTTTTTGGGTGTCATTGGTCATTCCTATCTATAAACATGTGTATTGGTCTCCTAAAATGATACCATTACCATTGTGTACCATTTGATTGTGTACTTTGATGCAAGGAAAAAACCATGGTATTGAGATCGTGGAGAGGTAGCTTGTGTTGGGTGCGTTATTGGTGGTATAGAATTGGATGAATTGTCAAGAAAGTATATGTCTCTTCTATGTTTAGGAAGTTCTATATCTTAGGCCTGGTTTATCAAGATGGTACTACCTTCCTAAGTCATTTCCCAAATTAGTTGAAAATAAAATCTCTCTAGAAAGATCAAAAGATAATAGAGAAAGAAAAAGACGATGAAACAAATGTTCATGTCACTTTCTAAGATATTTAAAGAAAAAGAGATTATATTACATGGGTAGTGTTCATAGGTTGGTACTCATTGCTATGACTATCCTTATCTCTTTATGGTCCATGATGGGTTCCTATACTCCACTCTTGGTTATTGGAATTTATTCACTGATATCGAGATAAGGGCTTAGAAGGTCACACACAATAGCGTATTTAAGAATCTACCCTATTTAATTGAATAAGTATATGAAAATAGTGGGCACCACCACGGGGTCCAAGTGTTGTCCAAAGTATCGATCACCAAGAATTAAATAAATAAATTAATATTCTAGTTATTAATATTCGGGATTGAATTTATTTAATTTATTTACATGTTTAGTAAATATGGGATAATATTAATCACATCAATATTATTTTAATATTCAAGGTTCATTTAATATTAAGCGGGATATTGAGTTGAGTTAAATGGCTTAGTTTTTATCACGTAATATGTTTTATATATATTATAGGTATGTGAAAAAATAATAAATAATATTGATGAAGTTTAGTTCGAAAAAATTATTTATTTAGTGGATGTTTAAATAAACAAGGGTCGGGGAACCCTAATGGGTATTTATCAACTCCACTATAAATAAAGGAGGAGGTTATCTCTCATGTGTGTTAATTCATACTATTCACACATTTTCATGGGATGAAAATGGGATCCTCTCCCTCCTCCTCCTCTCTAGAGGGAGAATCCCTCAATCCATGAAGCTCAGATCAAGAAATATCTCAAGAATTGAAGGCATCTCGATGTGGTGATCATCGAGACGTCGAAAGTGTCTTCATATCTCCATGCTAGTGTCATGACCCATCCTAGTGGGGTTTGTGCCGCGACTCCCCAAGCACGCCTCCAATAGGCCAGGGGATGGTGACTAGCACTTAGTAGGCATATCACTAACATGGGATATATTTCCTAAGTAACTATACACATGCACACATCTCAAAGCCAAAAAAAATTGAAATGTAAAAAACCACTAAGGATCAAATTGAATGCATACAACAAAACCCAACCAACAGAGTAGAACAAAAGTAAAGTGCATAAAGTAAAACTAGGCCAGAATAAAATCACAACAAAACAAGAGTCTAGAAACTTCAAAGTCGAACCTATATGCACAAAGAGGTACTGGGACTACTTCTCATTCAATAGGAACACCTCACCTATAAGGAACTTATAAATCTTGGTTCGGTCCTGGTCCTCCTTGGACTCTATCAAAAGGTCACTCGTCTGCACAAGAAATGACATGTTCGGGAAAATACCTTATAGGGGTGAGTATAACAATACTCACTACAGGACCCCTAAATCCACTAAAAAATACACAAAGTAAAGGTATAGTCATCTCAACATACTATATGTCCACAAAACGTATATCAAGAGAAACACAATCCAGATATACTCAAAAATCAGACTGTAGTTTAGAGACATGTCACACAACCGCATACCGCCGCTCGGGATTCAGTTCGAAGGATCCAAAAATCACTCATCTGGGTGAACTCAATCCATGAGTCTGATGATTCTAATCATGTCCGTCCGAGAGGTTTTTTTTGTCTGGAAATGTCACGATATATAGATACGCTCATTCTGGGAGAACACACTCTTGAGTGGGGAAAGATCACGCTACAAAGATGAGGACCACTTCCAGGGCCTTGGTGGATACCACAACTCATCTTTATTCACCTGATAAGTAGAGTATTGGCGTCCTTTAGGAGTATTCGTGTTGATACATAACTATACCTAGGGTCAAGAATGGATAGAGTATCTCGCTTTAGGCCTCTCGTAGGGATAACTGACTCTATCTCGGGGAAGTCCTGCTAAAGGAATAATAATCTTATAGATGGAAATGATACATGACCTTTAGGGGAATGAGAAAAGGGCCACTAACCCAAATTAAACATGTCCAAGATACGGTGGACAAAAGGTTCAATCCATGTTCTAGGATATACACGACGTGTATAAGGGTCACACATCGTGTCTCTCAACTCTGGGTACTACCCGTGTAAAATAGCCCAAGTCAGATGAACATGTCTTTTAGAAAAGTAAGTACACATTATGTAGTGTGGACCACATGCCATGTCTGAGTAATTGAGGTACCCTTCATGTATGCATCTGCGTGACCGTACACTTGTTCAACCAGTGTGTGCAATACTGTGTAACCGGTACATGGGTTAGCTTGTGAAGTTGGCCTAGTCTGGATGTGTGGTGGAGTACATGATTTTGTACCCACCCCATATCCATTTATCATCTGAGATACACGTTGATTTCGTGTACGGACCCACAAGCCATGTGAAAATGGTCACACGCTATGTTAGTGCTTCATGTCTCCCAGTACTCATGCCACCGCTGGATGAGGCCCACACGCTATCTCTCCCTGGAGGCACATTTTGTTCTTCATCGCCTACAGCATGTAAACTTCAGCTTCCACTGCCAGTACCACACGGCGTGTTCCTTTCAATACACGACGTGTGTTCTAGAAATTTTTATAACAACAAACCTACTCCGCCGTTCCTCGATGATGCTCTGATCATTGATCTGACAATCTGTTTTCCATGAAACTCAAAATTTAGGGTCTCCCCAATGTACCGAAGTTGTCTCCATTTTATTTCGGCCTCTGATCAACCCTAAAAAAGTGTATCAATCCAACCACATGTAGAATTATATAAGAATGATACCTCCTGATCTAAGCTGATTCGTCGTCTTCCATCGTTGCCGCACCTCCACTAGGTCGTTGCAATGTCAAATCTCCATTTAGGGATCTTTTCACCCATAAATGAGCATGAAATGATTCTTCATTCTTATCCCTATGAATAATACGAAGAACATGATGAAGAGAGGGAAGAAAACAAAACAACAAGGGAGGAACAAACCACCCCCATCATTTGACACGATATTAATCCACTCCTGTTAGAGGGTTTAAACAGGGAAAATTTATAAAATTTTAAATTTGACCATCAATCTCCTTGGAACAAACCCAATAGACCCCTCTCGCAAGAACAATGATGCACGGGTCAACCGGTTTGTGGGTTGATCCACATTTGTTATTAAATTCAAATAATGAGAAAGAAAATAAGTTTAAAACATGACCCCTGCCTCAAGAAGGGATCAATTGCTGATGAAAAAATCAAGCTACTATCACCACTGAGATCCTTTAACTCTGTTGGCATAATTATTTGTGCTTTTGATTCATCATCATTTGTTGTCGGGAGTTCTCTCCAAGGCCTTAAGAATTTCCCCAAGTTTATCTCACCATGTTTCCAATGATCAACATTTTTTTACCCTTTTAAAAGGAGGGATCACGTTTCAGTGTTCTTGTACGTTGTGGCGTTAATGATCCAGCATTTCTGTTTTTGATTCATTATGTTGTGTCATTAATTATCAGAATAGTTTCCCTGTCATTGCTTTATAGTGAATGTTTCCAAATAAAATGAAATAAACTTTTCAAATTATTTTATTTTTTTTATTTTACTTAAAATGTCCGAAAATTAAAATTTTCTATCGACCTGTGCCGATCGAGGTTAGGCCCATTCTTAGATAAATTTATCCTTCCAAACCCAGCAGTTCCTTTGGATTTTTAATATGGGCATCCATTTGGAAACTTCCCAAATAGTGCACACAAGCTAACTCACTTATCATAAAAATTTCAAACCACCATTCTGGGCTCACCGAGTCTCGGAATGATGTGTCATCTTTGTTCTTTATTTCATAATAATTCCATATAACATTTAAATATAGTTTACGAAAAATTTAAGACATTATAGCTAGAACCTATAATTCGATGATTGACGCTCCTATGGGTTTTTTAAGTGCGTGTGGAAGATCAAGAGGGTTCTAGTTACGGATCCTTTGAGAAACAATATCCATCGACGAGATGTAGTCAACCACAGATACAAATTTGAAACAAGTATGATTTCTTTTTATGTTTTTGTTCTCTTAACAATTTACGTGAGATCCTCAATCATTTATGGGGCTCGGATCGTCAACGTCGACAAGCCCCATCGACCTGTCAATGAAAATTTTTAAAATCCCCCACCCACCTAATTCCGCCATAGGCCTTAGAATTTTTTAGTGTATGAAAGGCGCTACCGAGATTTTCAGAAAAAAAAAATAAATTAATTTTCATAAATTTAAGTAGAGGGTTCAAAAACGGTCACATATGTTCAAACCATGTGTCGATCTAATCTCGAACGGCCAACTTATGGCCATTTTTATTTTTCAGATTTGATCACATTTGTGGTTTGATCGTAGTTATTAAATTTATTTCATTCCAAAGAACCTATCATTTTTAGATCTGCTCATCAAATACAATTAAAATTATGTGAAAATAAAAAATTTAACATTTTACTAATTTTCATAATAATTTTATTATTATAATAATATTTATTTTAATATTATAATAATATAATAATAATAAATTATTATTTTATTATAATAATTTTATTATTAATAATTTAAAATCATATTAAGTAGCCTTTAGTTTTTTGGGGTGTGAAAAATGGGAGGGTACTTGACTCCTTATTTATAATGAAATAAATAAAGGAGGAGACTTCCTTAAAATTTTAAAAAGGAAGGCAATGGAAGAAGACTATAAAAGAATAAAAAAACCTAGATGCAAAGGGTGGGGTGGCACCTGTGTGAAGAGAAAGAAAAAAAAGGGAAAATTTTTTCCTTCTTCGGCACACCTCAGTAGAGGGACTCCAGGGGAGGGATTTTTTAATATGGGTTTTATGAAGAAAAAAAATTTGGGAAAAGGGGTTAGGGTCCCGATATTTTTAAAATTGGGTCCGGGATGCGTGAACGTCGTTCACACATCCTTCCATGGCGAAGGATGTGTGAATGCCGTTCACGCATCCCGGACCCAGGCAGTAATGCGTGAACGGAATTCACGCGTCCTTTGCTGACCAGCTAAAGGATGCGTGAACGCCATTCACGCATCCTTGCACGGGAAAAGATGTGTGAACGGCATTCTCGCATCCAGCTGAGATTTTCTATAAAAGGAGGGCCCCCCCCCCAACCCATTGTTCTCCTCTGGTTTTTGTTGTGAAGCTCTGCAGAAATTCTTTCTCAACAAATATTTGCTGCTTTTATTAAGGTAAAATTTCTATTTAATAATTTAATTGTTTAATTGTGTTTATTTATTTCATTTGTATGTTTAATTGTGTGTATGATTTATTTATTTCATATGTTATGCATGAAATTTTTTGTATGATTTAATTTTCTTGATGTTGAATGTTTGTATGATTTAATTTTTTGAATGTCTTTTTTCTGAATATTGAATGTTTTATGTTATGTCTACAATTTTTAATGTTTAGGAAAAGTAATTTATGTTAGAGAAATTTAATTTAATGAATGGTTTTGATGTAAGTGTAAATTAAATTAATTTTATTTACTAGTAATAATATTTTTAATCAATAAAGTACTAAATATATTTACTTATATTTTGAAAAGTAGAAGAATGCCCAAAAAACATTACAATTTCATAAAATTTAAAATATCAAAAGTGTTTATTATGTAAATCTCAATTAGATCAGTTATAATAAAATTTATTAAATGTTATTAATAATTATATATATATATACACATGAAGATAAATTTTTGTAAAATAGGTGTAGTATTTAATATAGATTTTATATAATACGGATAATATAATAAATATACCAAAAAACACGATATGAGTGATGACTGATCTTGAGATGAACGACCATGCATAATTGAAATTACATGTTTTATTTTGTGTATGTTGTTATTAAATTTGTAATAATTTCATTTTTTCCGCATTGATGACCTGCGAGTCATCTCTCAGTAAGTGTAAGGACCTGCATGTCCACTTAAAATAATTTATGTATTTCATACCCCTAGACCCCCTCACATGCATGTGAGTAAATTTGTAATTAAAAGACAGATGCCCCAAAGAGATGTCGACGAAGAGGCATCCTCTAAGAGGTGTCGATGAAGAGGCATTCGAGAACTCGTTCGAGAGTAGGCATTGCTATTTGACAGGAGATTGGCGGTTGCTGCAATATTTGATAATAGAGACAGGAGTTTACCCATATAGGTTGTGGTTAGTTTATCAGATAATGATAAACTAATCGTAATTCTCCAGATCAATTCATGATTATATATTCATAAGTAATTAAACTTTATGAAACATTATATTAAATTTTCTTTTGTGCTAAAATCACAATCACTATACCTTATCAGTGATAAATCAATACATAAAAAAGTCTCAAGATTATCAATTATTCAAAACCAAATTAAATAACTTAAAATTTTAATTTCGTGTATAATATTTTTTAAATTATTTTTTTATAGGTAATTATGTCTACTCAAATATATTGAAATGGTGAGGTAATTTATACCGAGCAGGGTTTTAGCTACAGTGTGCCACCTATCAAAGTGGTAAATCTCCATTGTTTTATGACATTGGATGCAGTTCGTAATAAGATTCATAGTCGGTTAAAACTGAGTGCAGGACAAGCAATCACTTCAATTAGATACTGACATCTTCAATATCCTGAGCGTCTATGGAACAGAGACTACCCTATAGTCGATGATGAGGATTGGATGGAGGCTTCTCAGTTATTTAGGCAACAGTGTATTAATGGTTTTATGGAATTATTTATTGTCATTTCTGATATTGATGTGGTGCAATCGATTACTACAGAACCATGCTTTGTGACCTCTATAGAAGTCGGTCCTTCACAGCAGTCTTATTCATTGCCTCCTTCTCATATGACTCCTGTGGAAGAATGTAATGAGGAAGATCATAAAAATTTGGAAGGAAATGTAGATGACATCCCTTTCTGTGCTGATATAGTGCATGAAAGTTTATCTAAGGAAGAATAATCTGGGGATTCAGCAGGATATGATGTGGTTGGGAATGAACCTTTTGAGGTTCCTTTAAGAGACAGACATCCACTACATCCACTAGTTAGTGGTAATCAGCCTTCAGTTTTGAGTTCCTTATTTGGAGGAATGTCTCGTGAACAACATTTTAATTGGGATTTCATCACCCCAGCTTTTGAATTCCCTAGCATTATAGGGAATAGGCCTACATCAAATGATAATGTCATATATGTTGGGCAGGAGTTCGAAAGTAAACAGGTCATGAAAAATGTGATAAAGCAATACCACATTGAGTGACATTTCACATTTGTGGTTTATGAGTCAAAAAAGACCAAATATCTCATTTGTTGTGAAAAATGTGGGTTAGAATATAAATTTTGATTAAGAGCACTATTTGATAAATATTATGGATGTTGGAAGATAACCAAATTAGAAGGCCCACACACTTGTCTACATCCTAGCTTGGCACAAGACCGCTCTTCCCTTGATTAAGAGTTTATATCTACTATTATTTGTGACATGATACGAACAAGTCAGGATGTTCCTGTTTCCCTTGTTCAGAAAAGAATTCAACAGTTGTATAACTATAAGGTATCATACAACAAAGCTTGGAATGCAAAACAAAAAGCCATTGTAAAAGTGTATGGTGATTGGGATGAGTCTTATGCGATGTTGCCACAACTTATGGAATTGTTGTCTCTCAATAATCAGATTGTTTATCAATTGGACAGTGTTGAGTATGTATCCCAAAATCATCGAGTTGATCGGTCAAAGGCTAATTTCAATAGGATTTTTTGGGAATTCAGACTGTGAATTGTTGCATTTACCTATTGTAACCAATTTATTCAGGTAGATGGAACATTCCTTTATGGAAAGTATATAGGTGTCCAACTCATTGCTGCCAAACAGGATGGTAATCATGCTCCTCTGCCACTTTCTTTCGTTGTTGTTGAAAAAGAAAATTATGAATGCTGGAGCTGGTTCCTGGAATGTGTACGTGTTCATGTCACGCAAAAACAGGGCGTGTGTCGGATATCTGATTGTCATCGAGCAATTATAGAGTTCATGAGTAGTGATGGGGTTTCTTGAACTGAGCTGAATGCTTATCACCGTTATTGCATTAGACATATTTCAAGTAATTTGCATAAGCAGTTTAGAGATGAGGCCATAAAGAAGGCAATCCTCAAATTGGGTATGGTTTTCTAAACTTTCTTTTTTTAACAAAATTTAATATCCATTTTAATACATTATTATGTTATGCTTTCAGCATATGAACCCCAACAAGAAAGGTTTGATCGACGTCTTGAAGAGATCCAAACAATTAATGAGGAGGTATATGAATATATGGTACAAATTTCAAAGGAAAAATGGTTATTAGAATACAATGGTGGAATGAGATATGGGAATATGACCACTAATATAGTGGAGTGTGTAAATGGGGTCCTCAAGGGTGTGCGCAAAATCCCAATCACAGGATTAGTGTAAGAGACATTTTGTATATGTGTTAACTACTTTGTTGACCGGTCCCAAAAGGCCTACCAGAGGATAGAAAATGGAATGATTTTTACTCAGCATTTTCAAACTGATATTGACCGGATACGGAATGAGGCTTCACGATGGAATGTTATAGCCTTTGACAGGGAAAAGAGGAGTTTTCGGGTAAGACAGTGCTACGACCAGGGTACATGCACTAATGGTGGAGTGTTTGTCATGATGTTGGACAACAGGTACTGTGATTGTGGAAGCTTTCAGGCATTGAGATATCCATGTGTACATGTTATTACAGATTGTGCTTTGGTAAATATATCATGGGAGCCATATGTTGACCCGGTGTATCACATGATCACTTTGGTTAACTGTTATAGTGCTGCTTGGATGCCTGTTGGTGACTTCAATTCTATCACATTGCCTGCTGATCAACCGACCATCGTCCCTGATATTTCCAGGTTTTCATAAGTCGGTTTTGGTTTGATTTATAATTTTTTCAATGTCTGTCATTTTTAAAATTATTGGCTTCATGCTACCAGGTTGCGGCCCTGAGGAAGACCGGAGTCAACTCGCATCAGAAATGAGATGGATTGGCCTCAGCAACGAGGAGGGAGAATACGATGCAGTATCTATCACACAGAAGGACATACTCGTAAAAGATGTCCCCAAGTGGCATGACAGAGTTCCACATCTCATCATCCATGATCGAGTTTGTGTACCTTCTCCATTTTTGTGATAAATATAATTTTCTAGAGTATGAGTTGTAATTTTTCTGGAGGAGTTCAAGTGCCTTGTTTTGGAGTCATCAATGATCGTTTTCATGAGAAGGTTGAAAGACTTGTTTTGAGGGCCTAGTTTCCCTGTGGATTTATTTTTTCCTGTTAATTTTTAATGTGGAATAATTTTAATGGTTATTTAATGGATAATGGATAAATTAACAAATGTAATTTCACAAAAAAGAAGAAATAATTAATTTTTCACTTTTAAATTCTGGTTTTCTTATAAGATGTCTAGTTTTAGTAATGGCATCTGAGTGTCTGAGCATCATTAACTAATGTTGATTGTGAGACTAGGCTAATGTTTACTGTGACACCAAATGAAAATGAATATATCATGCTTCCACTATTAATAAGTAACGATGATATCATGTGTACAGACGGTAGGTTTTCCATTGTTTACATCTCAGGCAACTCATGTATCACAACTTCTTTTAGAGGGACGTCCTATGGATCCCTTGAGTGTACGTAGATCTCACCATTTCCATCATACTACACCACCTCCCGCTATCATCCCACATCTTCATCGAGCTGGATTCTATGGAGTAGCGATGTGCGACTTTACATTTCTTGATCATCATCTCATTGCCGCACTTGTAGAGAGATGGAGACCAGAGTCTCATACATTCCATTTCAGTGAGGGTGAGATGACTATTACGTTGCCGGATGTGGACATTATGTTGGGCCTCCCTATCGACAGACATGCTTTGAAAGGTCGAGTTCCATCAGATTTTCCTGATCTTGTTCATAGACTTCTCGGCATAGAGGTCCAGGATGATGGCAGGACCATCATCAGCGGTAGATTACAGATGCCTTGGTTAGACAAGCACTTCACACATTTACCAGATGATACTGATGACGTCATCGTGCTGCGATTTGCACATGCATATATTTTGAGGCTGATCGGTGGCACACTTTTTGTTGACCACTATAGTACTTTTGTGCACGTGATGTATCAATCTTTTTTGGCGGATTTGGACCAGGCAGGCCGATATAGTTGGGGGTCTGCCTGCCTAGCATATACATACAGATCCCTATGCAGCGCATGTCGCATCGATAAGATGCAGATCACAGGATGCATGGTTCTTCTACAGATGTGGGTATGGGAGCACATACCTCATTTAGCTCCACATTCCCGTGCGCCATTACCTGTAGATATTGTAGCAGAGGCTCCACGTGGACATTGGTATGTTATTAATTCCTTCTAATATCTAACTTAATTGTATAAAATTCTTTTATGAAATGTAAAAAAATGTTATCTACATGTGGAGTCAGGCACATTGACATTCAGATTCTCCCAGACATGATGTTCATGCATACAGACTTATGTTAGACAGCATTCGACCAGACGATGTAAGTGATTATTATGTATATTGTTAAATCTTTACACTTTACTATACATATATTCATTTATTAATTTATTATTCATTTTTTCTTTCATATTACATGGATGCCATATACAGATGATATCCTTCAGATTCTTCCCCCATACTGTACAGTGATTATTGATATCGGCTCCTGCATGGTTCCACTGATTCATTTTCATATAGTCGAGTGGCATCATACGGATAGGGTTATGAGACAGTTTGAATTCATTCAGCCAGTTCCTGACCTGCCCAGTCAGTTGGATTCATTTCATTCCCTGAAGATGTCAGGGAAGAGAGATTTTGATTGGAGGAGCTATCATGCCAGATATGTTGCGTTATGGGACAGACGACGGGAGTCCCAATTGCGAGGGGAAGGGACAGTACGTTTTCATTTGATGGATCAAATGGATTATGCAGGCTGGTACATCAGGTCTCCAGTCAGATTTCTAACACGGCACAGACGGGGCTTCCATGACTTGGTATGCATTCTTTCTTTCACTGTTCAACATATTTTTTATTCAAATTAGTTAACAATAGAATTTGTTTTCGCAGGATTCTCATATTTTTCATCTACTTCATATGTCTGATCCAGTGGAGAGAGCTGCCTTTGACCCAGCATATTTTCACAGCCTTGTACGGCAGATGCTACCGTCGATGGACGAGATTTATCATGGCATTTTCTTTGATCCACCACCTGCTGCTGAGGCCGAGGAGCCTGTTGCAGAGGCCGTGAAGCCTGTTGCAGAGGCCGCGGAGCCTGCTGAGCCTCACATAGATGTACCTAGGGGTGACGACCCTGTTATGGATGTTGTTGTTCCACAGGAGGAGGCTGCTCATGTAACACCCCGAGATTTTATGAAAAAATATTCTTTTTAATTTAATTAATGTCTTGTGTTGTATGCTACACCAAAATGATCTTGCACAACATACAACCCTAACTTTCCTTACATTAAACGCAATCGCGACCTTCCTCGATAGTGTGTGTAGTACGCAATACCGAGTTTCACTAAACGAGATATTATTATAATATTATTATGAACTAGCTATTATGAATAGTAATAACCACTTTTTAAAATTTTGTAAATTTTAATTTTCAAAATGGACTTCATTTTTGGATTTGGAAAATTGAAATTAGCTTAGGGTGAAATTTTGGTACTTTTCGGATAACTTTCATATTCTGATGAATAGTGAAAATTACTAAATTTTAATTAAAAACAACTTTTTTAATCGAAATAATTAATAGTGATAAATTAATAATTTTAGTGGTTTTAAAGTATATTTAGAATATGTTTTTACAATTTAATACAATGTTGTTCATTGGATGTAATTTCACATTTAAACCAGACATAAACAAGTGTCAATCTTTTGATAGTTTTTATCTTTTAAAAACACGCTATTTGTTTTGACAACGGGAATTAATTTTTAAATTAGTTAATGTAACTGATATATTTTGAATTTGGTAAAATAAACATCATTTTTGAATTCATAATATCAAATATAGCTTAGGCCTAATTTTTTGTATTTTTCTGCAAAATTTCATTTTTTTATGAATAGTGAAACCACTAAGTGGTAGTTAAAAAACTGAATTTTTCATAAAATTTAATATTACCACTTCTGTGAGTAGAATTTCTAAAATCCGAGAGAAACGGTTAATATCAAGGACTAAAATGTGGTTCAATGAGATGAAAATAACTTTTGTTCAATAATAACTTTTTACTTTTTTTTCCACGGTTAAAAGTAAATAGGGTAATTAAGGGTAAAAGTGTTATTATTATTACCCTAACACATGTACTAATTCTATTGGATAAGTTTAATTAGACCAAAAACAACCTTAGGAGTAAAATATGACCATTTAGGCCCACTTGGATTAGATTAGGACATTTATTATCAATTTATTTAAAGAAGGGTTAAAATAATTAAAATCAAAGTTTAATAACTAAATCATTTTTAATATAGGGTTATACATAAGATAAATTAGACTATAAATATTCATTAGAAATATAAAAATAATTCCAATATAATGGTATTTTATTTATAATTTTTATCCGTTAAATAATTTAATTTATTTATGACAGAATGATGATGCAGTAATTATCTTATTAATTAAATATTGACATAATTCATGTTATAAATACCCAAATAAATGTAATTTGACACTTTTTATGAATTCCAATAATTTTATATGTTAATATGACATGTTATTAGTGATTTAATTAAATGTTTTAGAAATAATCATTCTGTTATGATTTTCACAAAAATCAATTACCAAATAGTGTCAAAATTGACATAAAATTGTTTTTAAAACAAATACTATATTATTAATTGTTATTTTATTCCTAAAAATCTAAGGTTCGGCCAAATGACCTAGATACGGTTATATATATTAATAATAAACAACTTGGGGTTCATTTGGCTTGATATAGTAAGTTTATTAATCTTATAGTGTACGAAAACAAGAAGACACGGTAAAATTTAAATTATCTATCTTAAAGTTAAATCTAAATGGTAAGGTTAAAATTGATACCTAAACTTTTATAAATTCTATTGTATGAGATTATTTCGACCCATACCCACCTTAGCTTCAAAATATATCAATTTGGAGTTATTAAAAACCAAATTTGACTTTATAATAAAATAATATTTTTAGTTATTCCAAAGGTGCCCCTCTCCTCCCTTATAAAAGGGAACCTCCTCCCTCTCTTCCTCACACAACTTTGAGCCTTCAAGCTCAGCCAAACCCTGCCAAATTCTCTTCTCCACTTCCCTAGAAACATCCTAGATGTCCTGGTCTTCTTCAAAGACCAATTTTAGTGCTCTAAGAGGAGGTCTCAAAGAGGCGCTTCAAAGAAGAGGTAATGTCCATTACCGATTCTTTCAACTTTATTTCTTATTCGACTTCTTCTTCTTAGGTTATTTCGTTATTAAGTAATTACATAAGTATCACTCATATACTGATATATTATTATAATCATTAAACAACCCTATTTCACCATCTATCCATCCTACGGAAAATGAAATCACTGTGCGGGCATACGTACGGAATACTGTCTCCACGCCGTGGTGTAATCTATTTTCCACCACCACCTTACTTGGATGGGTATAATGGTGTAAATAATAACCATATATGATTATTGTAAAGTGATATTTATTTTATAATAGTATATATACACTCCAATAAAATTCCACGATCATGGGAACGATATCATCGCTCGTGCGTACGTACGGAATACCGTCTCCACGACGCGATGAGATTTATTCTCAATGATTAACCATTCATAAATGATTATAAAGTATATATAATAATTAATCATGAAATATATGACATAATAATGATACTGGATATATGTATATATATATATATTTATGTCATCCAATTAATTCCATTCAATTCAATGAGGAAAGGAAAACAACGTTCATGCATACGTACGGCCTACCGTCTCCATGAATGGTGTATTTCATTCCATTTATCGATCTATTATATATATGTATATTCTGAATATATATTATATATAAATCATGTTTTATATTCTGGAATTAATTAATCATGATCTAAGTAATCATATGAATAATTACAAGTCAAAACACAGACGATAAATGAAACGATTTTACCCAAAATGCTCTTTAACATGGAATTTACAAAAGAACGGGTAATATTAAGTCAGAAGTGAACCATATATGATATCATAACAATGAATATGATTCTGTAATAAGTCAATGACATTATTTAAATCATTATATAGGAGTTTCGGATACATATGAAGCATATCGGACCTAAGGTAAGGGATAATTTTGCAAATCTCAATTTTATCCGAGATTGCTTATTCGTAAGTATTTACTGGGGTTATTGAAATCAACCATGTCCATGTTTTATAAAAGTGTATTCATGTATTTTTAATGTCCTTTTTACTCATTTTGACTTTTACCCCATTGTATGGAAGGAATCTTTCTTTTATTTACACTATAAGGTACTTTTTTGAATTTTATGGCAAAAGTATGAGAAGAATGTTTTTTTAACTTATACAACACGAACATATTTTTACGGTTTTATAAAGCCTTATTTTCATTAAGCTTCCTCCAAAATATTTCATGACTATTTTCAACAAAATCCTTTTATTTTAAAATTTCATGACATTTTGTGAAAAGAAATTGATTTTGAAGAAAAAAGGATATTTTCCTCAAGAATTCCTTTCTAGTGTTTTATCATAACCATTTTCATCTAAGATGACATTATTTCATATGTGTATGTTTCAAGTATAATGTCTCTATTATTTACATGGTTTCACTTTTCTTATTATGAAATGATATCCATTTCTTTTATATGGATTATGTGATGATGGTATGATGTTTATGAAACTCATTTTATTCGTTGGGTTATTATGAATGATGTATGTTTATTTTGTGGAAAAAGTAAGAATGATTTCATTATGAGATGGGTGGGACCTATATCTCCCTCCAATGAATTGGGTAAATATTTATATCTCATGAGATAGACATGGCTGGAACGGTAATTTAATCCGGTTCAGTGTTATAGGACTGAAACGAGGAGTGAACTCGATTCTGAAAGGGACTTTGTCCACTAAGATGGTCTTGGCAGCAATGCCTTGGCTACTATGGAAATCATGACATGTGCTGAATGGTTGCCACAATTCCATGTTTTATTCCCATTATATTTTATCATGATTGATGTTCCATTATGATATATGCCTTACGTACTTCTACGATTTATGTCTTCGCTCAAGGTTTTAATGTTTAGATTTCATGTTCATGTTTTTTCTTTCAAATGTTTATGGATTGTTTTATGTTATCTATGTTTTCCCTTACTGAGCATTTAATCTCACCCTTTTTATGTTTTATTTTTCCCAGGAAATAAAGAAAGGTTTTAGGTAAGAAAATGAAAAGGGGAAGATCATTATGGGAGATGTTGAATATATTTCAACATGATTAGATGTTTATATTCCGAGTTTCCGAAAACACTAAACTATTATGATCCTTGTGTGTCTGTTTTTGTTATGTATTAAGTATTCCGCAAAAATAATGTATTGTCTATGTACGTCAATCTTCGGGTCTCTACATCTCAGCTTGCTCTGCCACATGATATTGTTCCACTAGAGGAGGGTGTTCAACATGATCAGTCAGATGCTCCTCCATCTTCTCAGGCACAGCCACAGGTACTTACAGACCCTGACTGGATTGAGTTAGATGTTTTATTGCAGTCATCTGTAGTAGAGCAGCAATCTACATCCTATATTGGTGAGAGTTCCATCCAGATTCCACTATCCTTAGATGCGGGCTAGGGTACAGGCGGTGAGACTGTACATACACCATCTATCACACAGGAGGATGTGGAGGTGGCTATCCATGAGGATGCACAGCGTACGCCAGAGCACAGAAGTAGACAAACACAACGTGGATGCATCCAGTATACCCCTGACTGTGGGACAGAGGAGCATCCACATTGGAGGCATATATTAGGTTAACATTTGATTTATGATACATTTTGTATGTGTATTACTGTTATCTAGACTTCTATTATATTTTTAATAAGTGTCTTACTGTTATCAAATAATCTACCAATGTATGTATATATGTATAATAAATAATATGATTAAATTAAATGATAAATATTAATTATATTAATTATTTGGAATTGCAATAGAAGTGGTCACAGTTATGATGAGTGCTGGTTTGGTCCAACCATGCAGAATGCATATGTTGATAAGAATAAAAGGCCACAACAAGTGTAGAAGAATTGAACAATAGTTGGAAAATCTTCCATTGGGAATATGCAGAACAATAAAGTCAAGAAAATTGTGAAAGAAACTATTCCCAAGAATAAGTTTGAGCTAAAATCCAAGGATTATTTCATGACAAATCTTGAAATTCATATCATCTCAAGAAGTTGAAACTTGAGGTATTCCAATCACACTTTATTCATTGTTCTTAATTATATTTCTCATTTCAATTAAGGGGGAGATCTTGATTGATGGAAAGATGGGATGAAAAGGGGATATTTATCTTTTCACTTGAACTTTTTAATATATTTGGTGAAGTATGTGCCGGATTTAGCATTTAATTGATAATTTTTATTATCTACCCTTGGAAAATAATTGATACACTCTGAGCATGATTTCACATGTATGGTTGTTTATGGACAACATTGAAAACTAAAATATGAATTAGATTTTCATTTGGCCAATTTTTAGAAGATACATATTCCAAGATTATAAAAGGAAACAATTTCTACTAGTACACAATCTAAAGAGTGAGATTATTGAGTATGCATCTCAAAACTTTGGTCATGTCCATGACATCACTTCTTCCACCTTATTTAGATAAAATGATATTTTTTAGAGAACGCATGCCTTAAAAAATATTACTCTTGGATCTAGAAATGAAACTCAGAGAACTTAGAATAGTGATGATGTGATCATGGTTCACTCATCACAATCACTATATGTTTTTCATGTAACTCATTTGTTCACAAATATACCAATATTTAATCAAAAAAACAATGAAAAATGAGTATTATAAAGTATAAAAATTAATTTTCCACTTTAAAATAAAAATGGAACCATATGAGGATCTTTATAGAAATAGATGTTTAACTACAACATGTTGAGATAATGTGAGTGAGTGAAAGATGCTAAGATTATATATTTCTCAATATATGTTAGAGAATACTCAAGCCATTTTATTAATAATTATTTAATTAATATCTATTATTCATAAATATTTATTAATAATTATTAACATTATTTCAATATTTTCTATTATTTAATTGATATTTATTAATATTTCTTAATTTTTACATTAAGTGTATTAGTTTATAATTAATAGTTATACATTTTTAGGAGGATTTGAGTTCTCTGTGAGATACGTGAACCTCGTTTAGGAATCCCTCCTCTCGGGAGGATGTGTGAACGGTGTTCACGCATCCCGGACCCAATTTTAAAAATATCGGAACCCTAACCCCTTTCCCAATTTTTTTTCATAAAAGCCATATTAAAAAATTACCCACTCCAGGGCTCCCTGTAGTGGCACCAGACCCCCTCCACCATATTCTTGAAGCGCACATAGAAGGTCGCCACCCCCTGAGCAGCCAAACTGCTTGCCTCTAGGTCTCGACCTCCTCCCATGTCGCAGAGCACTAGGAGCTCCACACTGTGTCTTGGCCTCCCTAGTCTCTGGCTATCTGTTACCTCGCGCCTACCCACATTTTGTGTATGTTATCCCACTATGGCCCTTCCTCCACCACCCACTAGTTGCCTTGACTCCCACGAAGACCAAACCCACTCCATATTGATAGATCGGGACCGCGATCACTCGTGTCGCATTGAAGGCAACCTCCCGCCATGCCGCAACACCAGTAATGAACTTTGTAGCCTCCAGATATATGGTCAGCCACCCTCTTCCAGAGTAGTTTCATCCAATGGGACTTCCCACGGCCTCCTCCACTTTGAGTGTCACCTGGAAACAACCCTCGTGGAACTAGCGGTAGATCCACACGAAGCTATCTGCCTTTGTCCAGTCAGGCCTCTTTTGGTCGCGGACTCGATTTTCTACCATCGTGTCAGAGAGACCCAACCAGAACATCAACCTTGATGGATTCCATTTAAACTCCAGAGGTATCCTTTTTCTTGCAATTTATTTTTTCGTAGTGAAAAATTCAGCTCAAACCGTCAGGGCAGACCTACCCAACCCAGAATGAGTTTGGGCGGATCGGCCCGGCCCCGTTTGACCCTTTCATGACCTGGAATGGCCCTATGTGGGTTTGGCTTGACCCACATAGGCCATGATATGATGTTTTAGGGACCAAACAATTAAATTAATAAAAATAAATAAATTTATTAAATTTATTTTTTGTATATAAATTAAATTAATGAAAAATTAATTTTGATTAATTTTTTTTCATACTTGGGAAATAATTTAATTTGATTTTGTAGTGAAATTAAATTAATAAATAAATTTCATTTTAGCATAAAAAATAAATTAATTTTTGGACCAAATTATAATAAAATTATTTTAATTAATTAATTAAGTTAATTTAATTATATAACCTTCATACTTATTTGATACATTTTAATTTTTTCTCGTATTATTTACCCGCATTCTGGTCTTGAGGACCGAACCATGTATGTCACATTTATGTATTTAATTATTTAACTATGTGTGATGCTTGTAATTAATTATTTTATGGTCTTCGAATCATCATAATTTTTCAGTTAAAATGAATAAGGGACTGCATGCCCAATTTTTACATAATGTATATTTATACCCCTAGTCCCCTACACATGCGCACTAGTATTATTGTACTTTGGATGAAGATGGAAAACAATGTGGACCCCACCAAGATGAGGTAATGTGCGTCGATCAAGATGGTGCAAGATGAAACGTGGATCCTGAAATGATAATGCGGGACACCAAGATGTTATATGGACCCTTCCAAGACGAGGCGATACTTAAGAAAAGAAGTAAACATAAGAGACAATGGGAAATCTGTATCAAAAGTCAAGCTTCGAATTAGTATGATGCCCCTAGGTCGTTTAGATTTTCATGACCAGACATGTAGTAGTTTACCTTTATGCATTTTTTTATTATTTTATGTATTTAAAAACAGTGGGAAAATAAAAAAAATAATAGATAATAAAATGCATAAATAAGCAATATATGTTTTTCTTTTAAGCATCAGTTGTGTGGAAAACAACATAGATGAACAATATTAATAGAAATGGATTACATTCTTCAAGAGAAAAACATAAAACCCTCAAAGTCATATTAAGTAACCACAGTCTTCCATCATTCAATTTTGAACAAAATCAGGTGTTTAAGGTGCCAGTTATGATATATTTGAGGGTACCTCTTACTACTGGGGCATTCTTATTAAGATGGTGGGTCAACATACTAAAATTGCATCAAATAAATAGGCATATCTAGCTTTTTTTAATTTTAGAGGAAAGCTTTGAATAAATCATGAAATTATTTTAAAGTTGGGACTTCGCTCAACAGATCAAGGAATCGTGAGTTAATGTGGTTGGCCATCCAAAATCCTACCTTGGACCCTCCAAGTGGAGGCATAGTCATAGTTTGTAGACTATGAGGGAGGATCATGGATCCTTTCCACTATAATACTCAAACGATAGAGTATTTCGATTCTAGTATAGATGGATTCTATAATTTGAAAAAATAGTTGTCAACATTTAATGATTAAATTAATCAGTAATGTAACATTAGGTAATAAACATAAAAATTACTAATATGATAAAGTTTATTTATATATAATGGAAAGAAATACCACAATTAAAAATAGCGATAAATATTTGACAAAGTTAAGGTCTGAACTAGAACGAATTTCCAAAATGTATTATAGGAATTCGCACATAAAATTACAATATCAGAAATTCAAGGTGCTGGTGTCCCAACCTATGAAGTCACCTCAGGAAGCGAGGGTGTAAAATTGATTATAAGAGACTCATGAATTAATAATATGATGGTTCTATCATAATTATATCATCAACTACTGATGATAGTTATAGTCACTACATCATAACCTGAATGATGTTACATGTAGTCTCTTCTCTAATAAATTTTCAAAGGAGAACGCTAAGTAAGATTTCAATGTAATTATTGCACTCAATTTTTATAAAGTGAAAGATTTTTAACTATATTTAATGAAATCCTATTCATATACCTTTTTACACCCAATTACTCTAGTTTTTTTTAAGGATAAAAACAAATGATATAGATTAATCACTTAATTACCTTTAAGGTAACATTCTCCAAGTAATAATAATATAAAAGATAGAACCATATTTTGTTCTTATGGGGAATATATTGAAAGAAAATGAAAAAAGGCCAATATAAAGCTACACTAAAGGCACCTTCGTCATTTCCATAAAATAAAATAGGTTTATTATTTTACATATGGTTATTTGCATTACATATGGAAATAAATTTATGGAAGTTTAAAAACACAATGAACTGAAATACAAGAAGCAAGTACATGCTTCTCATTCAGTTTATATTCATCAATATAAATTATTGTTTCTCACATACTTCATGGGTATTAAATACAATATACTTTTCACATATATGTATAGAAATATAGTAACCATGTAAGTAGATAACATTACTAGGATTAAGTTGTACTCTCTAAGCAGTTGAGAAACGATGATTCCTAAGTCAGCGTTGAAAAACACATAACTTCTAATTGCTAAGTGATTGATTCAAATTGAACAAGTTGTTGAGTATAACCAAAATCTTTATCTCAAGTTCCCTTTTGGACATGATGAGACACTATTCCATGTTTTGGAATGAATTTTTTTATAGTAACATACTCAACAAATAGTCAATTGCTACTTGAATCAAAGTAAATATATGATGAATATAAAATGTAAGACCTACCCAGTTGTGGAAATATAGATCATTGTCATGTAAAAATAAAAGTGGACTTAAATAAAATACCTAGCATGGAATTTTGGTTCATAATATCTCAACACCTTTGGTATTATTGACATCTTTAGTTTAGACAATGAAACCATTAGAAATAAAGGTATGCCACAATGCTTCTGAGGTTAGTTAAATAGGAGAGTGTGGACTATTCCACAGAAAGATAGAGGTAAAGATACTTCATAAGATTTCTTTATTTTATTAAATAATGTAATAGTAAATTATTATCATGTTCAGAATATATGAGTTTCTTTAGATTGGGACTCTAAAGAATTTTTTGACCAATCATTCATCAATCTTGATAATGTAGCATTGAGTAATTTCTAAACGCATGTTACCTTAATTATATCATGGTACTGAAGTTCATAAAGAGTGTCGATGATAAATTCATACATGTTATCATTGATAAATAAAATATAGCAAGGAGAAATTTCTAAATCCGCATTTTATACATCAAAGTTATGATGTATGGAGTATCAATATTGCAACTTGCAGAAAATTCAATTATATTTCAAGACGTGCTTTGTAAATAAAGATGTAAACCCATAACCAATATGAAAACTAAAATTAAAAATGGATATCATATGAGTCATAGTATGATGAAAATTCATTTTGTCATAGATCATGTGTTAGGATGAAAATAGTTTATTAAGATACAAAAAACATGAATCAAGATAAACACATGGTGCATCTATGTAAATATCCTAAATGATTATTAGGATATTACATAAATCCCTAATATAGAAAATATATAGTAAATTATTAGAATAAATTTCTATATAAGGGTACACAACTTTATAAGAGATAGCGGGAGCGGAATTGACTTGGACTTATTCAATTCTAGAGATGAAAAAATGTTTGGAATATGAAAAACTTTCAAAAGATCACGTGGAATAGAAACGTTACAAAGACACATATTTCATAGGAAGCATGAAACCATGGTGATTTTTTTATATTCTCCATAGCCAGTGATAAATTATTCGTTAAGAATAATAAATCCTATAAGTAAGAAGTTTTTGAAAATTAGCTAAGATTTAAAAGACGATTAAAATTAAATAATGGATTCCATGTATCAAATTGAAAAGGGGATTATAAATTGAATAGTATGGTGGTAATTCAAATGATATCATACAAGGATAGTAAAATCATAGTACCAATAAGGCTCAATTGGTTATACTAATTCGGTATTCCTAAATCCATTTGAATTATACTTATCATAGCTAAAATTCTAAGATCATTATATAGGTCATTGGAATTTATAATCATCTTTCGTGGAAGGTGTCTATACGATGTAAATAGAAAGGGATGATGATGCCATTAGATACTAATAAGGGTTTCAAGTTACTAAAATCCAGTATAGGATTAAAATAAGAAACAAGATCTCAGAGCATTCATTTCAAATGTATCTTTTCCCTGTGTCTAACAAAGGTTAGTGGGAGTTCCAATGTTTTCCTTTTAAAAATATGTTCTTTAACATATGGAAAATATATATTTGTCTTACAGTTAGTAAAGACCATGATAAAATTATTTCCTCAGTGATTGAATTAAAGTAGAAACCTAAGTTATAAATAACTAGATCTATCAAAGTAGATCTAATGATTTCTTGGACCAAGTCAATCGTACTTAATTTAATATAGTATTGAAAAATACAAGTTGGAACAATTCATGTTCATAATTTTTTCCAATGTAACATGGATTAATCTCTTCAGGTTGGCATGTTCGGAACATGGGAAGAGATTAAAGTTGTTAGTTTAGTTTTATACGCTTCATCAATGGATCAATCACATATTTCATAATATGTAAAATAATTTATATTGCCAATATATACATTATTGTTGAAAGATATCAATTATATCCAGCATAATTGTAGGTGAAGCAGTCATAACTATCATCTTCTACTTTAGCGAGTAAAATTGATATGTACTAGGAATATGGAGTAGAAGGAATACTTGTTTTTTAGGGGACACAAACTAGTAATCCATAGATCAATTTGATCTAGTATCGGAGTTAGGAAAAGGATATGAGTGAGTCAATCTCATAAAATCCATTGGTATCCATACCTATAAATATTGGGTATGTTTTAGATTATAAGGTAGCTAAGAAGCAGTTATTAATTGCAATGATTTCTTCCAGTTCTTGGATTCTCACCTAGTGAGAAAAATATAATCCTAGTGGGAATTATGATATTCTTACTAGACAATTTATAAAGTTCTAAAAATGGATAAAAGATATATTCTTAGAGACACCATCTCTTGAGAAGTTTTACTCAAGGATATGAGGTCGCATACAACAGATATGTTGCGTAGAGAAAATGTGGCAGGCCCAGTAGTTAAATCCATTACTTAGTAGAAGAAAAATATTTATCATGTGAGTAGATAACAAGTTTGGTTAGTAAGTGGGATCTAGTGAAAGTGGGAGTGTTGAAATAGTGGTTGACTGAGACCCAACTATACAGTAATTTTGATTACCATGTCATTTTTACAGTTAGTTATACATGTGTAATTTTAGCATTATAGGGTAGACTATTCTGTGCCCATAATTGAAATGGTGTTGTATAAAGATCAATTGTTGTATCGAGAGGTTATAAAAGATCCTAGGCTATAATGAGATCCTACATAGGCTTTGAAATTAATCTTAAATATATTTTCAATCTTCTAGATACATATTACCAACTAGAAACAGTAAATGTTTGACTATCCGGTGCTGGGGACTCATAAGCATTAGAAATTCTTCTCATGAAGTTCACACTTGGGGATCTCTAATACTAATATCATGAAGACAGACCTACCAATATGAATACCACGTGTTTTGGGTTTCATTGGACATCTTTATCTACGAACATGTGTATTGGTCTCTTGACTTGAGACCATTACCAGTGTGTACCATTTGATTGCGTACTTTGATACAAGGGAAAACTATGGTATTGAAATAGTGGAAAGGTAGCTTCAGTTGGGTGTGTCGTAGGTGGTTTACATTGGATAAATGTTCAATAAATTATTTGTCTCTTCTATGTTTAGGAAGCTGTATATCGGAAGCCTAGTTGATCGGGACGATGTTTCCTTCTTAAGTCATTGGCCAATGTTGTCAAAAATAAAATCCTTCCAGAAAGATAAATAAATAATAAATCAAGAAAAGTAAAATGACACATTTGTGTGTCCTTCTTTATGAGATATTTAATGAAAAAGATATTATAGTACACAGTCAATATTTGTAGGTTGGTAGTCATTGATATGACCATCCTTATCTCTTTAGGGGCCATGATGGGTTGCTAGACTCCACTCTTGGTATGTGGATTTTATTCACTACTATTGAGATAAGGGCCAAGAGGGTCACACACAATATCCCATTCAAGAATTTTCCATATTCATTCGAATTGGTATATGGACATGGTGGGCCATACCATGGGGTTTTAGTGTTTTCCAAAGCATCGATCACTGAGAATTAAATAAATTAAATAATATTAAAGTTATGAATATTTGAGATTTAATTTCCTTAATGTATTTATATGTTTATTAAATATGAGAAAATATTAATTGAACAAATATTAATTTAAAATTCAAGGTTTGTATAATATTAAGTGAAACAACATGTCGAGTTAAATGGCTTGGTTTTAATCATGTAATGTATTTTATACAAAATACAGGTATGTGATAAAATAATAAATAATATTGACATAGTTTAGTTTGTAAAATTTATTTATTTAGTATAAATTGAAATAAATGGGGGTCAGGGAACCCTATAGGGTATTTATCAACTCCTCTATAAAAAAGGAGGAGGCTCTCTCTCATATGTGGCCATTAATACTATTCTCTAATTTATATGGAATGAAAATGAGTGCCTCTCTCTCCTCCCGCTCTCCAGAGAGAAAATATCTCAATCCAAGAAGCTCAGATTAATAAATCTATCAAGAATAGAAGTCATATGGAGGTGATGATCCTTGGGATGTCGAAAGTGTCGTCAGATCTTCATGCTAGAACATGAATTTGATGATCAATGCTCCTGTGGGTTTTGGAATCATGTGTGGATGATATAGAGGGTTCCTGCTATGGGTACATTGAGAAAAAAAATTTATTAATGAGATGTAGTCGAAAAATGCTTCAAATTTGAAATAGGCATATTTTTTTCTTAAGTTTTTATGATCTTTACAATTTACCTGAGATCCTCGGACCTTTTTGGGGCTTGGATCATCGACGTCAACAAGTCCTGTTAACCCATCGTTGAAAAATTTTAAAATCCCCAGGCCATCAGCTTCCGCTGCAGGCCCTATAATCTTTCACAAATAAGTCCATGTGCACAAATTATAATGCATAATAAGTTGAGAATTCACTAATATATAGAAAACATGACTTATGTTGCTTACTGTATTGGAAGGGGTTAAAGAATTTTGAAGAATAAAACCTATGTTCATGTATATCCTTAAAAATTCCGTCATTAGTCTACTTAGATATGTTTCAAAGGATACAGTGTCCTAATATTCTATTTCATAACCAATATTGATCTTCCATTTCACATAGTCAAGGTAATTATTGGATCCTAATCTATTCTAAATTAAGTGTGTAATCATTTTCATGTTGGTCAACAAAAAGAATAAATTCATCCTTGGAACTATGTACTAAACATTTATCATTCCTAAATCTCACAAGATAACCCTCATCACATAATTTAGTTATGATTATAAGTTCGTGCTTAATACCTACAACAACAAAAACATCTAAAATGATGGATTTTTCAAGGATAACAACGTTACTTATTCTGATAATCACTCCTTGAAAATTATCTCTAAAATTTAGTTTTCCACCATTCATCTTGATTTTAATTTTCAAGAAATATTTTTTTCTTTTAATGTTCATAAAATATCCTTTATCCATGTAACAAATGTTATTATTTTTGGTATTAATATTGTTTTAATGAAATAAAATGATCACTTTTTGGAACACAATCCTTCTTAGGTCCAATAATTTTATAATACAACACATTTGGTAAACATATTTATCTTGTAAAATAGGGTTTATGAAATCCTAGTGATTGAACTTTTTTTATTGAACAACTATATTCCAGTTCCCACCACTTTGAAAATTTGTAAAAAAGTGTAAACTATTAGGATTAATGAAATTGTTACTAAAAATAAGTTATTATGTGTAGAACCAATTCTGGAATTGTTACAATGAGATTTTATTTGTTTTTATATTTTATAAAAAAATCACTTTTATAGTTGTAAACATTGATAAATGTTTCTTAAAAGAAAAATTTCAGATTTTAGTTTTAAAAAAACTATTTTCCTCATTAGAAATATTTTTGTAACTATGTTTATCCTAACTGGTTTGTAGACTATTTTTCAAAAAAACTAATTTTTCAAAATATTCTGAAAAAAATAATATCTTTTTCTAAATTAGTTCTTTCATGATCTTTAGAAATATGGGATATCCCATTTGTCAAAAAATTTATTATTGAATATTCCTTTGAAAATTTCAATTTATCATTTTCTTCTTTTTTATAAATATTAAAATTCTAATTTTCTCAAACTTTTTCAAAATGAGAAACCTCATCATAAATTGGGAGAGTATTATCTTCTTTTGAGAAATATTCTTCATCAGAAGTTGTATAATTTTTATCAACTGTAGAATTATAATTTCAATATTTATTTTTATGTTTTTTAGTTGTTTTTACCTAATCCATGAATCATTGACTTACAATGGTTACATTAGTTAAAAAGTCTTATGTTTCTATGTCTAAAGCATCCATTGTCTGATGAAATTTTAGAAGAATCACCCCCAATATCACACCATGTGATAGCTTCCTTCCAAAATTTCTTGCCTTCATATTTTTTGTTGTTTTTTAATTCAATTTTAAACTTTTTTCTTTTTTTATTTACTCTTTATATTTGGATAATCAGGTCAGATATTTCCATCTTTCTTACACTCGTAGAAAGTCACTTCATCATTTCTATCACCTTTACCCTTATGATATTTTTTGTATCAGTATTAGAAATATTTCATTTTTATTATCTTATTCATACTTCTATCCATGTTTTCTCACTCATTATCATAATTTTTAGAAGAACTAAAATTTGATTGAATTAAAAATTTCTTCTTACTTGAATATTTAACAACTATATTAGCTGGCTGAACTTTTTAAGGTAAGATATATGTTTTAGAAAAAGCAACACCAGCATTTTTTTCAATTTCTTAGCATCTCTTTTAATTATAACGTCATACTATATAAGATTCCCAATAATATTATCCAAGGAAATTTTATTTGGATTTATTTTCTCTTCCACCGATGTTATTTTATATCATTTTTCATTAGGAATAATATTAATAATATTTTCAACAAGAATCCCATAATAAAGACCTTTTCCCTAATATATTGTAAACAATTTATTATTATCATAATCCTTTATAAGATCTTTGTAATGTATTGTCTATGATTAAAATCAATGGACTGATAGTATACTATAATCATAGCTCTCCTAGTCTCAACAACATTAGAAGTACCTAATTGTGTGACTTCATGATTTTTTCATATACTATTTTCATCTTCACATGATGATATCTGACTGTATATAATTCCTATCATGGAATATAACAAATTATTCCTTACTCTGTAATTTAACTGATACCCTTGTTTTTTTATATGTAAAATTATTTATTTCTTTATTAGGAATCATATAGTATTCAGTAAGAATAACAAAATTATCAATTCCATTTTTTATAACAAAGTTTTTCATTCCATCCCTTTGGTACTCATAATCAGCACCATCAAAGATAGGTTGTATTTTCATATTTAGACTGTCTATAGAAACAATATTTGTATCATCCATAATAAAACAACAAAAATTATTTTCCAAAAATACATGTTAGTGTAAAAATGTTTATAAACAAAAATTATCAATCAAAACTTAATAAACATACTGGATGTAAAGAAAGTAAAAAACGCAACAAGATATTAATAACAGATACCTACTCTAATACTAATTTTAGTGTAGTAATATTTATCTTATATGGATATAATTAAAAGAGGGGTTGAATTTTGGATTAAAAACATATTTTAGGAAGTTTTAAAAATTATCACACGGTCCACTTAATGTAAGGTTATCTAACTAAGACTCATTCCGATTAACAAATTCACAAAATCAGAACTACAAACAGTCCGATTAAATCAGATTGAAAATCATAATCCCAATGGATACTATTTATATATGAGTGTGATTATCATAATCATAGTTAATATGATAAAACAAACAAATTAGAATGTTTAATTGGTTGACTCACTTTCTTAAATATTGAGAATAATAGAAACATGTAAAAACAAGAAAAAGAATTGATATGTAAAAGTAAGAATGGATTACAATCTATATAAACAAATATAATCCCTTTCAACCATGAGATTAAGTTAGTCACTAACTAGGACTAATGGTGTCTATTATTTTATACTTATTATAATGTCTTTTCTTCCTTACCCAGAAATCCCTCAATACGATAATCATATTTTCTCTATCTTCATATCCCTATAATCCGTTGATATAAATATTGGTTCTATATTACAAGCCTAGGAATCCCTCCATAATTTTTCTGAATAACTATATTCCTTTCCCTAGAATACCTCAATTATAATAATGATCAAATGAAAATAAAATTTCCAAATTTCATAAGCAAACAACCCTTACAAGGATTATTTAATAATAAAACTCTCTAAAGAAATTCAAAAGATGAAGAATAATATGTTCATGATAAGTATTTTTATATGACTTGAGATTTAAAATGCTTTGGATACAACCTTTTAAAATCACTCAATATTTATGTTCAATCTCTTAATGGTCATATTTAAAAAAAATCAACGTTCTCATACTGCCGGTGCTTGATAGCTCATTTGTAACTGAATATCCAAAATTGTATTGATTAACACCATAAAAGTGTTAAAATATATTCCTTACATTATAAACAATTTTTTGTAGTCTAATTATAAAGTTAGGTTAATCTGATTGGATTCCTTTACAGTGTCAAAATGATAATAATTATGAGTGTTAGACTGATTGCATCGATACAATTATCATTCAGATTGTCATGAAATTTGTTTATACGATAGACATGAATAAATTATAACTTATGGTTTGATAAAGGTGGGTATGATTAATCAGAAACATTCACAATATTATGATCGTATTGATATAAGTATATTTTATTTTTTTACATTTAGAACTTTTTCTATGTATGGTAAAAGATAATATTTTCTACAAAAAAAATCTAAAACACTTGGGACATAAAAAATTTAGTAAACATGTTTTATGAAAGTGTTTTTTATTTAAAAAAATGAGTGGAAAACTAAGAATTTTAACTTCCAAGTCAACATAAATGACTATAACATAAAACATTGATCTTATTTCATATAAGAATATTATGGATCCTAGATATTGGACTATTTAATGTGACTCCCCAAAAATCTAAAGTAGGAACTTTGTATTCAATAGCATGTATGAAACGCGACAAAAAGCATCTAAGGTAATATAATATCCACATACATTATAAAATATTTAAAATGTATTCTATATAGTTCAGTGAATTCAACACCAAGTTTTCATGCATTACACACAATATCAACCTTCCTCGAAAGCTTGCGTTATACGCAATACCGAGTTTCACTAAACAATAATATACTATTAAAATATTATTATTATAAGATATAAACAATAATTTACGAATATTATTAACTAAATAATTAATATATATGGTTTATAAAAATAAAATATCAATTCATAGGTTAAACATTAATTACAAATGAATATAAGAACCAATTGAATATAAACGAACTGTTTTTAAATAAAACCATGTTTATGATTAGGAAGCTATTTTACCATAATAAATTAAAATAATGAAAATTAGTTAGTTATTTTAATATAATATATATTTTAGATATTAAATAAAATATTTTTGATATTCATCCATTAGGTTTTATTTGCATAGGATATGAAAACCCCATATTTCACACATAAAAACCTATATTTTTATAAAGGCAATTTTACCTCCTTTTCATAGTTAACCCATTATAAATTCTAATTATGAAACATTAATTGATTTAATATGTCAAAAAAAACATCATATTTGTAATTAAAACATAATAATTAGGATAGGGTGAAATTGTGATATTTTTCTGAGACATTTTATTTGTTTAAAAAATACTTAAGAATAATGAAATATAGTTCAAAACAAATTTTTAATATAATTTATTTATAAGGTTAAATTATAATTTTATTTAATTTTTATGTTTCATTAGATATTATTTTTATCATTTAACCATATTTTGTTTATTCCAATCAATTTAACAATAAAATTGACTATAAAACATAGGAAAGTTTCGAACATTTTTTACTTTAATTACCCACATTGCCGTCCCATCTATGCGATTAATTTTAATTTAATTTATGCCAATTATGTAATGGGAATTTTGAAAATTGTATTACATATTTAAAATCATAATAATATAAAATTTCTAATAAGACCATCTTTTTTGACAAAAAAATAGTGAAAGTGATTAAAATTAATTACAATTATTAAGGAAAATTTAAGATTAATAAAAAACTAAGACATTAATTTAAGTGGCCAAATGACCTATAAACTATTCCAAAACTCATTTTAGGGACATATATCAGAAATTCACCTTAAATTATTGAGTTTTTTTATTTTTATGACTTTTTTAAGTAAGAACATGTGCACACCTAACTTGTTTCCAAAAATTCTAAGGGAGTCCTTTTCTTTCCTTTTAAAAGGACACCACATCTCCCCATTCTTCATGCCTCAAAAACCACAAAATATTGGCCAATATATACCCAAATAGCTTCCAAAAAATCCTACCCCCTAATTTGAATCCTCCCTTATGGAAGAAATCCTCCAAACGAATCCTTTTGGTATAAACCAAAATAAGTTACCCGAATAAAAGGTAACACCTTCTCTCATTCTTTGTAGTTTCATTTACATTATCCACTCTCTATAATATTCTTATTATATGATTAAATAACCAAAAAAGTATCCTAATTATTCTATAATGTTTTTATACTATTGTTTCTACATAAACATACACACACCTCTATCTAATGGGAAACAAACATATTGTTTTTGTGTACGGTGAAATTATGTCTTACGAAACGATGATTGTTCAATTTTCTCCTACAACCTCTCACGATATACAATATTATGGGAAATATTTTTATATATGTTATATATTATATTTAATATGTCTTTATTCTTCTTTAATTTTATAATTCATACATTTAATACTTTCCATTTTATGATAACATCCTTTGAGGAAGTGTGGACTACCACCCCCTCAACATGATGTGATTTATTTTACATCACATAATTCTATATATAAGTATATATGATTAAATAATATTTTATTTAGTATATAATGATATTTCCTGAATTATTATATTTACTTACCTTCTTTTCACAATGATCCTTTAAAAATGGGAATTTAACTCACGCGTACGTATGACCTATCGTCTCCATGATTGTAATGTTGGATCATTTTCATAACCATATTTAATAATTGATTTTAAAAGTATAATTGAAATAAATATATGATAATGATTTTATTTTTGTTTTTATGGATATTTTATATAATGACCCCTTTGACCATAGCTGACCAACAATAGTTGTTTTCACACATAAATTGAATTTAGTGAAAAACAACCGATGTAAACATAATTTTTTATGAACTGTACACAACATGGTAATAAGTGAAATAAATATAATTATAAATATGGAAATGGTTATATAAAATATATGAAATTATCATAAATTTATTATATATTAATATAAAGGAGTTTCACCCGAAATGAAACATTAGGTAAGGGGATTTCATCTCACTTTTAATTTCCATGAGATACATGTTCAGTTTTCCACTCTTTCTTTTTGTGTAGTGTATGTACACACATGATTATATTATATGAATATTATAATTAAATTTAAGGTTATTAAGGTGTACATTTAGTTATCATTCTTTCATAGGGTTTATAATTCAAAAGTTACCAAATTAATAAAATGTTTTGTCTCATTTTTCCTTTATTGAACTCATGTTTTATTATGCACCTAAACTCTTTTTCGAGGTGCATATATTTCCATTTTACATGATATATCATGAATCTAAAAATTTTACTGAAATTATATGCTTCATGTAATTTCCCTTTCTTACATGGAGTTTATGATCCCGGTTACTGAGTTATAAGAGATTATTGAGATAATTTCACCCCTTTTTTGAGATTGTTTATGTTTATGATTCCTTTGATGAAATATTATGTCTGTCTCTCAAGAACACTCTTGAGTATAATTATCCTCTATTATATCATGATATGATCATTTTTTAGTACCATTTTATACTCAGTTGTTTATAAGATAGTTAAGAATGTATTTTTATGAAAGCTTGACTTTACCCTCTCTTCGGTCGGAAATATATTCAAAACCATGTTTCCCAGAAAGGGTTTATAAGAATATTATTTCATTACCCTATAATCATTAAAATGGAATTTTACCTTTTTGTATTTTACCAATATCATAGAAATAATCTTCTTATTTCTTTCCAAAATGAGTCATTTTCTACCATTTTACCATACATAAGCTATATTCTATTTACCTTGTATGACTTGTACAGATCTATCCACTACCATTTCATTAAAGGTTACTTATAAAGTTAAAAAGGTTTATTTTTAAGATATATTTAAAAGGGTTTTTTAATGAAAAGTTTTTTAAAAGGGGTTTTTAAATTCAAAGGATATTTTCCACAAGAATATTTCTAAAAATTATTCCTTTATTTCATTAATGACAATAACCCTCTATTTTATTCCACTCGGGAATTATTGTGCCAATATAATCCATAATGTTTCTATGGATAGTTTATGATTTATTTTGTCTAATTATACTATTCACATTCACGTCATCTATTGATTCTTCAATGTTCTCTTGAAATTTTAAATTTCATATAATCATTGAGCATTAAATTTATCCTAATTATCCATATCATGTATCATGGATATTACTATACTAAACCATATACCATTTTACATATGGTGTTTAATTTGATATTTATTTGATTAAATGAAGTATTATTGATAAATCCATATTCTTTATTCAATATGGATATTTCATATGGATTATTATTTATCTGATTATTCAATATGAGGAATGACTTAGACATGCAATACATGGGTTAGGGACCATTTAAGGAAATACCTACAGGTTGGGGACCGGTGAATGAAATCCCTAGATGCATCGGTAGTCTCATGAGATAAAATAGTTATCTATCCACCTTAGATAGGGTTCATTACCTGATATCTAAACCCTCTTGTGAAAGGTCTTTATAGTACCAGTTCCATGTACCTGGAAAACATGGATTCTAATAATTAATCATTTCTTCCATTTTCGTTTTAGTTATTATTCATCCATAAGATTTTGTTTTCACATATCTATGGATATATTTTATTTCTATTCATTGATTAATGGAATGTGTTTTAGTCTCATACCTTGATATATTTATTTTTCCTTATCTAGTTATTTGAATGGAATGTATTACCAATTATTTACCTTTCCATATTGACTATTCTTATTTATTAATTACTGATTCTACTATATTTTTCACTTACTAAGAATTTGATATCACCCTTATTATGTTTCTTTCCCCAGGAATCCGTGAACCATACTTTGAAATATATGCATGAAAATACTATATGGATTAGAGTTATCCTCAAGGTTGTTTATTTTTTTATTATAAAAAAATATGTTGTAATTAAGTTATCATTTTTAATAGAATTCCCATTTATGTATCTCGTTTTCCAAGTCTACTAAACTGATCAGTCCTTTGAGGATTGATTCCTTGTAATAATTTCAATTAAATTTATAGAAGACACCGGATCTGGGCTATCTGGGTTTAGGTTTCTACATTGATGGAATCCATACCAATGATCATTATAGAATCCTCTTTTCTAGGGAAAACCCCTCAAGTGTGTTTTCAGAGTTTTTGGATTATATATTTCGAAAATGAATTTTGAAAATATTCTAAGTAGGGTAAATATTGATTCACTCATGAAGATATTATTTATAAAACTATTTGAAGTTACTTTTTTATGGTAGTGAAAGTTTTATGTCAAAGGATAAGTTTAAATTAAAATCTATAGTGAAAGAATAAATCCCAAAAGAATTATGTGGGTCCATGAACGAATTATATAGAGTAAAATATAGAGTGAAGGAAGAAATATCACAAAATAACTACATTGGATCATGAATGATTTATGTGTTGGAGTTTCCAGAGAAAATGAAAAAATTGTAAAGTAATTATTAAAGGTAGAAATCCATTAAAAAATTTCATAAATATAAAATTTTCTCATAAGAATTATGCAAAACCACATAAGATTTATATGGAGGAAATATTTGAAAAAATGAAAGAATATCATATAATAAGTATGATATATCAAAAAAAATTATGTGAAGTAATTTTTTCCATAAAGTATAAATCTTATTTAGAAAACCCAAAGGAAATATTTTGTGAAAATAAGGTAGAAGGATCAAGGGGGGCCAAAATAATTAATGAAAAAATTATATGGATTATATGATATTCAAGAAAGAAATGTGGAAGGATCATATAGGTTAAAAAGTACTCATAAATAAATATATGGATTCAGTATCATTTGTAAAATCGAGGCAGAGGTTCTCAAGATATTTGAAAGGAAAATCATATAAATCTACTAAAATGAATGTAATAATTGGATCATTTTTTGGTTAAATGGTTCTACAAGAAGGGTAAACATTTATAATTATATATAGAATGTATTTTAGAGTAATATTCCTATAAATAGAATCATAAGAACATCAATTAAGAGATAAAAAGACATAAGATAATTATTACAACGTAAATTACATCGTTTACATACAGTATGTATATCTACCCTTGATTTTAATATATTAACATTACATTACTTTTAAATAATAGTTAATATATTATACAAACAGATTCTCAAATACCATATTAGTCTAATTCCTTTGGAAACATAGAAATGAAAACATTAGTACATTATTGAGATATCTTATCTCTCACTAGGTTCTACAAGACTAAAAACCCTAATAGGCATATCATATAAGAAATATATCTTCATTTCCTGGGGAAGGGAACATAAAAAAGGGGTGAGTTATGATTCCTGGTAAGGGTAAACAAGGTATAAATGTAAGAATAATCATGATCATAATGGTATGAGATCAGGATCATGAAAATATAATATCATAACCTTTATTTCAAAGATCATAAACATGAAACATATCATAAATCTTTATTGTTCATAAGGAATGAATCATAAAGAACATAATTCATAAAAACATAAAATATGAATAAAACATAGAATAGTGTAAAACTCTTAAGAATAAATAATGATTTACAAAGTATTCAATCTATTACTATGGAGACCATGTTAGTGGGAAAATTCTTTTACTAAATTAGGTTAACACCTCATTCCAGCCCTATATTACGAAACCAACTTCATTCCTCATTATAGAATTTTAATATAGAACTGAGTAAAATTTTCATTCCATCCATTTAATACTAAAAAAATTTCATTTCTCATTCCAACCATGTTTGTGACATGAGATATAAATCATTACCCAATGCATTGGAGAGAGATATATGTCTCACCCATCTCATAATGAAATCATACATACATTTTCCTCAAAATCATAAACAATCATATCATAACCCATGAAATAGAATGGGTATCAAAAAAATGTAACCATATCAAAACATGTGGAAGAAGAGACGTGTTTCATACTAATTTCATCAAAATCATGACCCATGAAAGAGAAAGGTATTTCATAAACATATAACCCTTGAAATATAAAAATGAATTTTATTGAACCCATGATAACCAGAATAATCCATTTAGAGAAACACTATTAATTAAACCTTTAGATCATTTCCTATAAATACTTGAGTACCATGAACAGATTTCATCTTAGATGGAAAATAATTTCGAAATATCTTTCGAAAACGTTTCTTGAGGAAAATAACGTTTCTTCATTGAAAAGGGATTTTTAATACATATAACCTTTTAGAAATTATTTTCATATAAATTACCTTGATAACATATAAATTATATTTTCTCTAATTTTTAAAACATTTTTCCTTGAAAGCATAGAAAATTGTCATGAAAAAAAGATGATAAAAGTTTTCCTTGAAAACTGATAAAATAAAATTTAAAACATTTTAAAAACATTTTTATTCAAAAATATATATAATAACATTCAAAACATTTTAAAAACATTTTTATTTAAAAAATTAATACATATAAATAAATGATGAAAAAATTCAGAAATATATTTCAGAAAAATTAACTTTGAAAACTTATAAATAAAGCTTTAAACATTTTGAAAACAAATTTCCTTGAAAACTTATAAAAGAAGATTGAAATATTGAAAACCATTTCATTGAAAATAATTTTAAAAAACTTTATTAAAAAAATTGAACTTTTAAACATGAAAAATAAGCTTCATAGAAATGATGGTGCATCAATTCATACATGTCGTACGAGGTATAAATAACATCCATTTTCCACAAAAAAAGGGTAAAATATGACTTATTTAGAATGTAACAAGAAGATTTCTTTAAAAAAAATTATTGAATTAAAAAAGGGTAAAATTTATATTATATATTAATAGATAATATTTTAATATTATTGGATACCATTTTTAGAAAAAAAATGGTTATGTAGGAACACATATTTTAAACCGAAGAGAAGGTAAACTCAGGCTTTCTTAAAAACACATTACAAACTATCTTATGTGACAAAGAGTGGTAAAATGGTACCAATACAATAATATATCATGAATAAACATATAATAATAAACTTCATGAGTTCTCTTGAGTGATGGATCATAATATTTTATCAAAGGAATCATAAATATAAAAAAATATTGAAAATTGATGGGATTGTTTCAAAAAATTCTTAACACTTGGTAACTTTAAATCACACTCCCCAGGAAAGAAAGTGAAATTAAATGAATCATAAAATATCATTAAAGGAATGTGATTCATGATATAACATGTAAAAGTTATTATTTACACCTCATAAGAGAATATAGGTGCATAACATGGCACGTGTCTAAATGATTGGAAATAAATCCAAACTATTTGAATTTGATAACTTCCAATAAATTTTTTGGAACAAGTGATGTATAATACTAAGGAATTATTACATTTGAAATTAATGGTATATAAAATATTTGAAAACATATCAAGACTCTTGGGATGTCATATCACCAAACTGACCAATCCCAAAGATTCTAAGGAGGTTGATACATAAGATCTACCAATATGAAGGATTCTAGGTAGGTTGTCACACCAGAGCTACCCATCTAAAGGATTCTATGCTGGCCATATAATACACATTGACCCATCCATGATATTTTATCGAGGTCTATAAAGAATTTGGAATAAATAAATGATACACATCAAGAAGATATATCACAAACAAGGAAGAAAAACACAACAACCCTTGCAACGTCTATCCCATAAAAATTTAAATAATATATATATATATATGTGTGTGTGTGTGTGTGTGTGTATAACATGGAACTTATAATAAACATAATTACAAAAGAAAATTCACATTTAAACATAATTTTTAATGAAAATAAATATAATCCCTTCCTAATTTGGAAATCCAGAATCATAATTTGTGGATAAATAATTATAAAATCACCCTTAAATTAAAATTTCTGATATCGCATATAAATATATAGAAACATATATATTTACACACACACACACATATATATATATATATCTTTATAAAATACACATAAATTGATAAAAATATATGTAACACTTATAGCAGAATATCACAACATAGTAAAATAAATACAACCCCATAATAATTTTGAAAATAGAGAGTCGCTAAAAATAAATTAATATGGAATCACCCTTACTATGATTTCTATTAAAATAAAACAAAAAAATTATAAGAAAACAAATTTTTAAGGAAAACCCCTTATACTATTATATTAAAACAAAATTAAAAGAAATAAATTCCCTTACATAAATTGTATAAAATTATCTTTTGTATGTGCTTATCAACATCACTAGACTGATAATTGGTTTGATAAATCAATTTTCTCATTTGTTTACAGTTTTCATATCAAAAACTTCCACTATTTATATAGTGGAATAAATATCTATTTAATTGGTTTATCTGCGGACCAGATATGATTCTCTAAAATTTCAAAATAGTAAAAAAATTAAGCTTGCAAATAAAGATGGGGTATAGATGTAGATAATAAACAAAATTGATTAAAAACAAGAATTTTAAAAAGACCAAAATAGGATATTAAATTTATTATTCAATTAAAAAATGGATCATAAAAAAGCAAAACAAGATATAATGATTGGATCACAAATAAATTATGACATCATCGAAGAAGAAATCAAAAACAAAATGAAAAATATAGAATGAAAATAAGAACCTACAAAGTAAAACATAGTCCTACCTCACTGGGTTGAAGAAATTATGTGGCCCTCATATCTAGATCTTGATGTTTTCTTCATAAACCCTAACTATAATTGAACACCAGATGTTGAACGATGTTCGATCAACTAGAGGCAGTGGGTTTGTCAGATTTGAGTGCGTTTGTGTGATTCGAGCTTCGATTCACTGAGGAGGACCACCATAAGTTGGTGGATTCCATAGAAACATTCTGATATCATGACGAGTTCGCAATTGGTTAGTTTTTTAAAATAGATCAGATCACTTTTATCAGTGCTTTAAAAAAGTGTTGAAAATGATTTATTTTATCAGTGGTTATTATTTAAGAGCTGATAAAGGATTTATAATTATAATTATAAGTAAATAAATTGTAAATATATATATACTTAATAAATATATATATATATATATATATTAATGTAAATATAGTAAATATTTTCATTATTTAAATATATTTATTATAATTTTATAATTAATTAAATATATAATTATTTATTTATAATTATAAACATATTTTTTTAAAATAATATTTTTATAATTATATATATTTTTATAATTATATATATATATAAATGTAGCAAATATATTTGTTATTTAAGTAAATTTATTATAAATTTAATAATTATATAAATATATCTTTATTTAAATATATATAATTATTTATTTATAAATATTATTTTATAATTAATTAAATATAGTATGTACATTTATAAATATATTTATTTATAAATATTTTTTTACAAATATTTTTTTAAATTTATTATTGAATATCAAATTTTAAGTGAATGCGAGTTAAGAATGAGTGAAATTGAATAAATTTAAAATAAGTACACTTTAACAATATTGAAAAAATGGATAGGTTTTATGTGTGAGAATTTTATATAAAAAATAATTAATTATGTATATATGAAATCAATATAACAAACATTCTATCTGTGTTACATTTGAAAATCAAACGACATTTAACTATATGTTCACTACTCTATGAAATTGGTTAGAATTTTTAATTATAAACCATTATTCACTAAATATATAACTATTTAATGTAAAGTGCATAAATATTTTGTAATATATAAATCATATTTATATACATTAATATATATCTATATATTTAATATATACAATTTATTAACATTATCAATAATCATATAATTAATAAAATTTTTAATATTTTTCTCAATTTAATTATTTTTAATTTTATTTTTTTTAATTTTTATTTGTCAAATATCTATATATTTAATACATATGATTTATTATTATTTATAATTTATATATATTATAATCAATTTATTTATTTTTATCAATAATAATTTAATTAATAACATTTGAAATATTTTTTTAATAAAATCATTTTTTTATTTTTTAATTATTTCATTATTTCATTTTATTTATTTAGACCTCTATCATCTCTAAAAAATCACTGATAAAGGATTCATTTATGAGCACTAAAAATATAGATCTCATAAAGGATACATTTTATCAATGCTAAAAATAAAGCATTGATAAAGGGTTAAATTTTTCAATGATTTCTTTAGTGTTGATAAAGATTCCATTTATTATTTATTTTTTCTAGCACTAACAAATACTAGTGCTATTAAAGGCTTATTTTTTAGTAGTGAGGAACTTGTCTAGTAATTGTGGGATTTAGTAGTTTAGGCAAAATTAGACCATGAACTTTCATGGGAGTATTTTGATTAATTTTCCAAAAAAAATATATCCTCACATATTCAAGATTCGAGAACTACAAACTTCTTTATCTTGAAGCTACAAAATATCTTTGTCATAGATTATGTGGCTAAATTCATGAATTTAGTTCCCTTTTCACCTGATGTTGTGGCTAGTGAATCTTTGAAGGAATGTATCATTGAATCGGGGATGATATATAAGATTAGCTTGATGATGGTGGTGATTTGAATTACGGACTATACAGAGATAGTCAATAGAGAAACGATTGTTGAACATGATATCTCATGAGCTATAGGAGGAATAAGTATGTTGATACCCATAGGAAATGGTGGGAACTCTAATTTTGTGAGAAAGCAGAATAGGGACCCTTATTTCCAAGGTGGGAGTATAAACAAAAATCAGACTGCTAGATCAATGAACCTTCCTCCATGAACCAATAGCAAATTAGAATGTTTCCGAAGTGGTTTTCTTGACCACACAAAGAAAGAGTGTATGGAACAACCTAGATTATTCCACAACTGCAACTAGATGGGTAATCGTCAGTGCTATTGTCATAGTGATTCAAGTTCAAGAGCTCGGTATACTTATCAGGTATCGCAGGCGTCATATGCTTTGATGGGGTGAGGGAAGCAAAATTTGTCTTGTTAGCATAACAGATCTTAGACATAGTGATTCTAGAAATTCTATGAATCTCAAGCATGGAAATATCAATAGGGAAATAAGGACCAGATTATTGTGAGAAAGAATTTATATGGAGCCGAATAGGTTATGGTGGACAATAAGTCTATACCATATACAATAAGAGGTATGATTATTTTTAATTCTACCCTTATAAAAGTATTGTTTCATACCAGTATATCTCATTCCTTTATTGATTCTCAAACTATTGATTTTCTGAGTTTAAAAATTTATACAATTCCTTATAAGATAAAATTAAAACTCCTCTTGGTAAAAGATATTTTACTGTATATCATTTTCTATAATTGTTAATGGAGATGAGATAAAATGGGATTTTTCAATGTTGGAGATGAATTTATCTGATGTAATTATAGGTATGTATTGGTTGACAACATTCAAGGCTCATATTAACTGTTATATTAGAAGATATTTTTTTCAACTGAAGATGGAGTCGAACATATTTTTATAGAGTAAAGGAAGATAAAGTAAGGTGTAATAGGCTTGTTGGCACAGGCAGTTGGAACGATCTATTACCATTTGGTGGAATTCACTTTGCCATCAATAGAAGTGATTGAGAGTAGGAGTTCCCCAGTAGTGGTGGATCAGTTTCCAGATGTGTTTCTTGAAAATATCTCTAGGTTACCATTAGTAAGGTAAGTTGAGATTATGATTTATCACCCCTAGGTACCAATCATATATTACTTATGTCTTATCGAATGGAACCAATATAATTAAGGGAGTTTAATGTGTAGTTGGAAGAGCAGGAAAGAATGGGTTTCATTTGGCCGAGCATGTCTTCATGGGCTGCACCAGTCTTGTTCTTCAAGAAGGAATAGGAAACTCTAAGGATTTGTATGGATTATCATAATCTTAATAAAGTTATGATATTGAATCAGTATCCACTTCTTTGCATTGATGATTTTATCAATTTAGGGGAGCTCAGTGGTTCTCTAAGATTGACTTATTATCAGGATATTACCAATTGTGAGCTTGAAAGGAGGATATTCTGAAGATAGATTTCAGAAGTATATATGGCCATTATGAATATGTGGTAATTCCTTTCATTCTTATTAATGCATAATTTGTCTTTATGTAATTGATTAATTATATATTTTAACGATATCGAGATTCTTTTGTTGTGCTGATTGTCAGTGACATATTGGTGTATTCAAGGAAAAGGGATAAGAATGATAAAAACATGGTGATAGTTTTGGGAATCTTGAGGAATCAGTTTTTGTAGGAATAACTATCAAAGTTTAATTTTTGGATATAAGAGGTACACTTTCTTGGCCATGTAATTTCTAAAAGAGGTGTTTCAGTTGATCTGGAGAAGATAGAAGCTCGTATCTCTTGGAAATCATTGAATAACGTCATGGAGATACAAATTTTTCTTATTCTAGTTGGTTCTTACCAACACTTTTTCCATGATTTCCCATGACTAGCTTCACTTTTGAAAACTTTGACAAAGAATAATTTTCCATTCCAATGGGGTGAGGAATGCTTGAAATATTTTCAAGAGATAAAGTTTCACCTTATATCTACACCGATATTGATTTTTCTAGAATCAGGACAAGGGTGTGTGGTGTATTATGATTCTCTTGGATCAGGGTTGTGGTGTATTCTCATGAAAGGAGACCATGTTGTTTCTTTTGGTTCAAGTCAGTTATGAGTTCATGATAAGAACTACACAACATGTGATTTGGAGTTAGTTTCAATCATCCATGCTTTGAAGACTTGGCATCATTACCTCTTTTCAAAGAAAGATATTATGTGTATAGATCATAAGAGCTTGAAAAATATTTTATCACAAAGGGATTTGAATCTAATACCAACAAGAGGGATTGATTATCTCTAATTTTCTCAATTTTACATGATGTATATATTAGGTAAAGGTAATTTGGTGGCCGATGCATTAAGTAAAAAGTCTTATGTTCAGATAGAAAAAGTGGCTTTAGATGAGTGTAATTTGATGTCAGTCTTAGCCGACATGCATGATTAATGTGAAGATCGAGTTGATATTTCAGTTCTATTTCCTATTTATTTTATTCCTAATCTAGTGAAGATGGTTAAATAGGCACAGACAAATGATTCAAAATGTGTTGTGATGAGTTCAAAACTCAATGGTGGGGTGACCATTCATGGGTGGAATATGAAAGAGATTTTAGTTTTTTGGTTCAAAAATAGGATGGTTGTACCTATGGATTATCAGGAAAAATTTCTTCATTCTTACCACCATTCAATATGGGTTGTTCATATAGGAATATAGAAGATGTATAAGCATTTAAAGCGTAGATTTTGGTGGATCAGTATGAAATATAATGTGGATGAGTTTTTTTCCAAGGAACTTAAATTTTCAACAAGTTAAGGAAGATCATCAGTGACCACTAGGTATGTTACATTCATTACCCATCCTTATTTCGAAATAAGAGTAGATAGTTATGGATTTCATAATAGGCCTTCCAATAATGGTTTAGAAACATGATTCGATGGGGGTGATAGTAGATCTAGCTCATGAATTCTGATCAATTCATTCCTATTCATGAATCTCATATGGTGTAGAAATTATAAAAAATCAATATTCGAGAATTCAAAAATAGGCATGGAATATCAGTTTAAATCATATATGGAAGATATCCTATGTCCACATCTTGTTTCTGAAAATCCTTACAGAAATCCCTTGGGACTCATCTAACCATGAGTATGGTATATCATCCTCAGACAGATGGGAAATCCAAAAGGATTATAAAAAACTTTTGAAGGCAGGTTTAGTGTATCTGAAATGGATTTTGGTGGTTCATGGAAATATTAGGAGTCGTTAGTGGAGTTCTCATATAACAACAGTTATCAGGACTCAATTAAAATGGATATATTTGAATTATTTTATAGTTTCCCTTGTTTTTCTGCATTTTTTTTTGTAGAAACAGGTGAGGCTTCACTAGTTCGGTCAAGCCTTGTCCAACAAACAGTGGAGAATATTCATTTAATCAGTAAACAGATGGAAACAAAATAGATTCATTATAAATCATATGTCGATCATTATCAATGGTTGTTTTAATTAATAGTGATTGATCATTTATTATTGAAGATATCTCTAAGTTTCGGACATTATATTTTTTAGAAATAGGGAAAGTTATATCCTCGATACATAATCCCTTTGAGATAGTAGAATAGGTTAGTGATGTGGCATATAGATTGGCATTGCCACCACGGTTCAGTGTGGTGAATATTGTATTCCATGTATATTAGTTGAAAAAAATGTTAGCCTAAACCTAAACATATGATCAAATGGGCTCATGTTGACCTAGATCTACATTATTCATTGATTGACCTTCTCGTTTAGATTTTGGATAGACAAGAGAAATTCTTTCTTGGAAAAAGAATCAGTTTAGTGCTGGTTTGTGGAAACATGGTCAAATCTAGGAAGATACATAGGAATTAGAGAAGGAAATGATAGAGCAATGGTCAGAACTCTTTCAAGGAAATGATAGTTTTCTACTTTCTAGGGATGTAAATACCAATGGTGGGGAGAATGTAGTACCCCTGATTTTTAGTAACCCTTTCTTTATGTTTATGAAGAATGTAAATTAAATGGGAGGAGTTTGGGAGAGTTTAGAGAACTTTTGGATAATTTCTATGGATTTTCTATAAGTTTATGATTTTTTCATTATTTGGAAAAACCGTGAAACACCTATAGGAAACTATGCACATTAAAACAGGGGATAAAGGGAAAGTGCATGGGGAGTTCATGGTTTTCCCAAACTGTGAAAAATTTAAGAGAAACCATATTCTATTGAGCATATTTTAGACGATGATATTTTGCATGGTTTGGTAACTATGTGAGCGAACCATGCAAGGTATTCCTTAATGCAGAGGGAAGAGCTAAGTTAGCACATGGTTTTTCTAACCATGAGACTAAACTATGTGTGGGTCAAAATTAAGATCTATAAATTGTCGATCTAACACATTTTCACCTCTAAAAAAATATTTATTACCCCAAAAAAGCCCTAACTCAATATTTTTCTCTCTTAAGGGTTTTATAACCTATAACCATTAATTTGAAGCAATATATATTGGTTTATATGTGCTTTAAATCTTGATTCTCACTATAAGTCATCGTTTTTAGTGGGTTTTTGTAGTTTTCCTGAGATATAAGTTTTCCTCTCTCTTGGTTTCTCAGATATGATCCTGTTGTGGGTATATATATGGTTTTGAATTCAATATAGGTATATTTATTTCTTGTTTTATGATATGGTAAGAGATCTATGGAAAGTTCATTATTATTTAACCTAGTTTTATTAGCATTTTTCTTGTTGTTTATCGTTTTCTCCAAAACTCCCAAGGTAGTTTGCTTCACTCTCAACTCTTATATTTAGAACTTGAAGTCTTGGCCTAAAATTAGTTTAATTTACTTATTTTTAATTTGAAATTTCAATTCAAATCATGTTATAAATCTTATTTAGTGGAGATTTATGATTTTTGGTGAAATTGTGAAATCATGATAATTGGTTGTGAAAAATGATTTGGTTTCTTGAATTTAGAAAGATTATTTTTAAATATATATTTTTTTGTATTTTTAAAATGGATTATTTTAAGGGTTTTTAAATAAAAAAGAAAGTTTTATTGAAATGGTTTGAAATTATTTTTTCATACATGGTTTTTGTGTGAGTTTATGTTCAACATTCCCTTAAATAAGGGATGTGTAACAGTGGGGTACTAGGGACGTGACCCTAGATTAGGGGTATGTGTCAGTGTGAAATATGGTTATTGGATGAGAGACGAATCATGAGTATATAACTTTCAAACAATCATGCATGTGTGGGTGTGTTGTGAACCATGTAATTGGTATGTAAAAATAGAATGTTAAAGTTATTTAAATAATTTTTTATAAAATTTCCTTGGAAAACTATTTAATATAGATTTTTTTTATTCTGGTATAAACTATTGTAGAAATATCTTTATAGAAATGTTTCTAGCATGTTCTCTCTTAGAGGTGAGAGTAGTGAAGTCATTAGGTAAAATCTACTGAGTATCATTACTTACCCCTTCCTTGGAACTTTGATGCTTTTGAAGATATCATCTATTGGGATATCAGAAAAGGTAAAGTATCACACATATTTAGTACTACTTCATGATACTTGGGATGTTTTTTGAGTTGGAGATTAGATCATGTGGAGCTTTTGAGTTATGTGGTTGCCTTGAGTTTTGATAGTTTTTTCTTCCAATGTTCAATTTGATTATAGTTTATATTTCGTTGTGGTGCTCTTTGGTTGGTTTGATATTAATTAAATGTTTTATTTTTCTTTCATGTTTATCACAAATCATGTTGTGTTTTATTTGGTTATGGTTTGTTGGTTGGTTGTTTATATTCAAAGGCCAAATAATCCCTCAAATTGTAAATGAATCCATTAGCATTTATTAAAATCCTTTGGCATCTTGGGGATGTCTCTTAAGGACAAGTAAAATATCAATTCCCTCTCAAGATAATGAAAAGGGGTGGTATGTTACACAGGATATGTGGTAATGTTTAGTTCTTTCATCCTAGTCCTATCCATTGATTCTATTTACATGCATGGTTCTTTCGTAGTAGAGAGACCTTTATTAGATCATGAGGAGTCCTCCCATGGGTATACATTAGGATATTACTATTTTATTTTATCTTATTTTTTAGTCATTATTCATGTTGATTTGTATATATTCTCACACCTATATAATTATATGTTTCACAGCCATTTATTCTATGAATTAGATAGATCTTCATAAATACTCTTCTACGAATGAGCTAGATATATACAAATATTACCAAGAATAATGAATTGTTTAATTATTACTATCATATGATATGTAGTGATTCTAAGATCTATTATTTTATTTTTATCTAAGAAATCATCTTCCTATATAATCCTGGACACCATCCAAGTGTATTGGTCTTTCAATTCATAATGAGTTTCCTCTAATAGATTTTTACTATGATAAACCCATTCTATATCAAAAACTATGTATGGATTTATTCCTATTACCATGAGATATATTGTGATTCAATTATTTCCCATTTAGGTAATGTGCATAATTCCATCAATATCAAACCCCCTCCCATAATGTGGTCTCCCCTTTCATGTTGGATATTTCTATATTAAACACTATTAGGATGGAATATTTATTCCTAGAACTATGTTTGGATTGATTATTATCATATAATGATGCATAGTTATGATTGGATATTTTATCTTAATCCCAACTATAAATTTTATTTGAAATCATGACCTTAAATAGAATTCACTTGTTCTTGGGTCTATTTATATTTTAATTGTACTCTTTTTTCATGCCTAGTTTTCAGTTCCATTATTTTCAAATATACTACCTCAAATTTTGGTCAAATATGTATGACCATAAACTTTAACAACACTTGATCAAAGTTATTCGAACAGAAAAATCTGTTTCATTGGCCTTTATTTCATAAACTTATACTAGAAAATTAATTATATATGGATCTATCTAATATTAAATCCCACAAAGGGTATCTTGGGAAAAAATCAACTCTCTACTTGTTAGTCCTGCACCTAACATCACCTAGGAAAAGTTAGATCATTCAAAATAAATAAACAAAGAAAAAAAGATTATTAGGTTGAAAACATTCAGAGGGAGTCTATGAAAAAACCTGAGTTAATATCTACTAAGCCTCTCCTAATTCATGTCTTAGGAAAAATTTTGGGTTGAAATAAATAAGGAAAAAACTCAAACTATGTTTGATAGACTCTATAGTCTAGAAAAAAATATATATGATCCTATTTTTCCCTATATAGTGATCTTATAATATGTCATGGGTATATTTTTATTCATAAAAGGTCCACTTACTAACATCAAGTAGGAAACCCATTCAAGGGATCAGGTACTTATGTTTTTTCATGTTATATTCCTTCACTTTGAGAATGTGTTCCTTACATTATGTTGAAACTTCTAGGGTGTTCAAATCCTTCTTGAACATCATTTTATCCATAAATAAACTATATATATTTGATATATGATTCATAATAAATCAAAATTCATAAATAGATATTATTATTAGAAAAACTTAAAAACAATTGAGTGTATCTCCTCTTGGTTCCCCCTTCATAGTGATTATTAATAGGGTTATTAGCTAATCTAAATGGACTCCAATACTTTCTAATGATATCCATGCTCCATATACATCCTTAAAACTAAAGGCATGTTTTCATTTAATGGAATGGTCCCTCTTAACCCCATGTGTTATTTTATGATGGTGTAGTGGTAGTCACTCTTATTTATGGTTGACTTACTACAAAATATCTCTATTTTACATTGATATTAACATTTTTTATGTTTTTATTCACATTTTCCATAACCCAATTGTTTATGATTATTCAAATACCCATGATGTTTCACATTCATGCATCATACCCATTTTCAAAGAAAGATCATAACATATTATTCATTTACCTTATCATATCTAGTCATGAAGTTTTCTATAAAGACCAATGTCATGAGTTGAGATACTCCTTTTGGAATATCAAATTCCTTTAATTGAGATACACCTCATGGAATCCCTAAATCCTTGAGTTTATATTATCCTCTTGGAAAATTCTTATCAGGTATATGGTTCTAGTGACCTAACCTTAAACAAAAATAAATTTTTCTCTCAATTGACGCTATCTATATTGGAATGGTGTATATCAGACATATCAAGTTATATATTTCCGTTTATCTTGGTTTTATGTCCTATGTTATGTTCATCGTTCATGTTGTATCAATTTTTCCCCATCAATGGATGAGTTACCCCATTGTTGGTTAATATTGTATGAACTCAATATTCTACCAATATTGTTCAATATTATATGCACTTAAATTTTATCCCTATATAGCCTAAATTTTATCGGATTAAACAATAAATAAAATATACACAATTATTTTTTCATGTTGAAAACATATAAAGAAAAGGTCAATTATCCCCTCACTAAGCAATCACTTCTATTACTTAGGTAAAATTTACAACATAATAAACATAAAAATATATATATAATGACTTTTTATGTTCAAAACCCATGAAATGTGTCCTAATAAAAAATTATGTCCTCACTTTTTGATCCTCCATCTTTTATAGATTAGGAAAAAGTTAGAGTGAAAATGGAAAAGGCACAAATAATTTAGAGAGGAAAAGTTATCCATAGAAAAAGTAATATTATGATCCCTAGACACATAGTTCTAGGAAAAAATTATAGTAAGTATTATTATCCTCATGTAATGGAGCATAAATATTCCATGGATACATTTATATTCATAAAAATGTCACCTCTTCACATTGAGAAATCACACCATTTTAGATGAACATGTACTTGATCAATTTCAGGTTGTGTCTCTTCACCCTGAGAATGTTTTCAATATATCAGTGAATAACCCTTATGGTGCTAAACCATTCTTTAATATAATTTTATTTCTGAACCCACATTAAACCTTTGATGTCTGAATTATCACAAACACAAATCATTGAGTCGAGATTCTTCTCTTTGAAACCCAAAACCTTTAGTATATCCTCTAGGTTCCCCCATTCATAGAAATTAATAAAAGGATGACTGATTAACCTTATTGGACCAATACCTTGATTTTATATTCTCCTTTTGGTTTCCTAGTAATATATTTTGAACAACATAGTTTCATTTAAATTGCTATGTTACCCCTAGGGAATGTTTTGACCCCAGGGGAAAAGTTGACCTTACCCCTAGAGATTATTTTCGAAACAGTGTGACCAGGGTCCAACTAATACGAATGGTCAATATATTCCCACCTCTTATCATCTACTAAGTAAATAAAAATTATTATAATATGATTTACACATTATATAACCCATAAATTCAGGTTTATTCAAGTACCCTCGATGTTTCACAAGAATGTATCATACCCATTTTCAACGAAATATTATGACATCCTACTTTTGTATCCTTTTAAATATGGGTGTGTGTTTTTAGTAAATAATAAAACTATAGGAGTTGAGATACTCTTCTTATATTCCTAAATTCTTTTATTACAGATACTCCTCCAAGATACCCCAAATCCTTCAGTTGAGATTATCCTCTTTGAAAATTCTCATTGGGTATATGGTTCTTATCACATGACTATAAACCTTCCAACTCAATAGTCCATCCTCCAAGAACTTAAACTACTTAGACTGATCTATTATATATAAAATAATTCACATATTTCTAAGATATATTGGTGTGATATTTCTTAATGTGCAGTTTTACCAATTCACGTTAGGTTTTTGACAAAACCCTACACTAAGATGATACCATTTTATTATAACTTGTTCACAATAATTATCGATACAAATAATTTCTTCCAAGAACTATGTGTGGATTGATTTATATTATTATAGTATAAAAAGTGATGTATGTGTCACATACCAACCTAAATTTAATTATTATCTAATTTAATTAATTATTTTTGTTTTTCTAGAGAACAAGGTCCTTTAATTTGGGAAAAAATTTAAGTTTAATCTTTTTGTGTGTCTCACAGTTTGGCAGGATGGTTGTCTAGAATGTGTATAAATCATGTTGGGTGGGGCTTGTATATTTAAAAGAGGGTTTTTTCATGGTTTTCACATGGATTTATAAACCATGTATATTAACTATACGGGTGTTCTAAATGACCATTTTTGATCACACGATCTGTGTATGGTTTGGTCAAGTGTGCAACTAGACCATGTGACTCTCCCTGGGCATTAAATTTTTTCTTTTCCAAAAAAACCCCTTGGTGGATTTTAACCCCATTTATCCTCCCCCTTTTAATTCCACTCAATACATTTCCTCTCCCTATCTATACTCCCTCTAGTACACCTCCCCTTATAGTGTGATATCCTCTCTCAACAGATTTCTTCTCCAAATCAATGTGTGATCACAATTGGTCAGTGTATCATACTATCCAACTTCTTATTATAACTCTTTATTCTCCTATCTTGCTTTACATCTTTTTGAATCATGAATTTGTTGAACTCTAGGGTATAAAGTTGGATTATTATTTATTCTTTCCTTATGGGTTTTGTTCCTAGCGAATGTGTCTTCCTCCCGAGACCCTCCTCTTTTCATTCATGAATGATTTATACTATATACGCTTCTTCCAAGTAGTCTTTCTCCATACATGACCTTTTAATTTTAGAACATTTTATTTATTTGGATTTAAATTATTTTTATTTGTATCTAATAATTGTATTATGTGTGTTTGTAAAATCACCAATGATTGGATTATGTTTCAACTTGGGTTTCAATAGATTTTTCCCTTTGGTTGCTTATAATTTTGAAAAACATGTTATACCTTATCTAAGAAAAATATTTTTGATGTTTGTTAGGAGAAATTGGGTGTTTTAATATCTTCTAAGTTGTTTATAATTTTTTTAGAATTGTTAAAAGAATTTAATTGAAATTGTATTATTTACTTAGTTTTAGTTTATATGAAATTTATTTTAAAACACCTTAGTATTTTTTTATAAATTCTCATCCATGTATATATATGCGTGTATTTATGTATATATATTTATCCATGTATTTATAAAAGTATTCAATAGTGGTTTCAAATAAAATTAATATGAGATTCTATATATTCCTTATGGGTATCTAACAATAATTTCCTTATGAATGAGTATACATATGTATATATAATTAAACAAATTCATTTGGAATCATATGAATTTGTGACATAATATAATGTGTGTGTGTGTTTCATTAATTATAGGAATAAAAACAAAAAATTATTATAAATATTAAAAAAATTCAAGAAATTATTCATGTGAATTTCAAAATAAATGGTATAGGCCCAGTTGGAACATTCTAAAATCTTTCTAAAAGTGGGGTGTGCTCAAATGGAAGACCAGAATTTTGTGTTAGCTATTGGACTCATATTTTACGTGATTAGAATGGTGGTGTGATTCTAAGAAAGTGAATTTTTATTAGAATTTCACAGAGGTGAGGTGATGTTGTATGATTTCTATTCATTTTTTCTTGATTGAGATTTGGTTTGATGTTATACCTCCATCATGTATTCTGATTTTTGGAAAAGAACATGGGAATCTTGGGTACCTAGGTGTAAAGACTATGTCTAGTAGGTTAGGTGAGTCATGGGGAATCATCCTAGTCTCCCTAAAACAATAACGATGCAACACTAATTAAATTATATGATGATATGAGTTACCACCATAATAACTTGTCTTTGTCCCCTCTAGAAGATCATACGTGAGGATAGATATGTATATATGGTTTTATAATTGAGAGTAAGAGGATCCTAGGACCCCAATTACCCTATCTACTTAGGGTTTCCCCTGTTCTTTATCTTATTTACTCTCATTAATGTGTTACTATGTTAAATGTATTTCTAATTTATTTCCTTTACAAGTTTAAAATAATAAAAATATTTTTCTCCATACTTACTCATAATATGTTTCACTTTCATGTAGTTTCATACTATTATATCTCATATTATGCTTGATTTATTTTTCTTCTTCTTATATTTATTGATATTCCCTTCACATTATCTTATTAACTACTGGTTATCTCCCTTTTTGGAACTTTAAATAAGTTCTAAAATATTATATAAACTAATGGTAAAAATTAATTATATATTTTTTTTAAACTACCAAAAACTTATTTTAAATCTATGTATTTTCAAACTAGCATGATAATGAATCTTTAATTAAAAAATTAAGCATGTGGTAAGGCTGGTTGTGGCCTACTCAAAATTTTAATTTTGACACATGTATATATTTTCAGTTATAGGTCCCTGATTTAGTTTTTAGGATACTCTTAAAAGAATTGATTCATCTGAGGCTTGTTTTTATTTTCCTAAAATATCCAACCAGTTCTTCCCATTAAAATAACTACTTTTTCCAATTAGGCTTTTAAAATTTCTATGGATGGATGGTTACAATGGCTACTGGTGGATGAAGAAAAGTAATTGGGTGGGAAAAATTTTCTTATAAGATAGGGTGAACATTTGTTTAGGGGGGGTTTTTTTTGGGGGATATTTACTTCATTTATATTTTGTTAGTTGTTAACTATTTTCTAATTTCCATTTTGGCATGGATTTATTATGTATATATGAGTCAGTCCAAAATTTAAATTATTTTTTTCTACTTATTTAATAGTTTTTTATCAAATAAATTATTATTATATGTATTCTTGTGATGCTCAGACATAGTTTCTATCCTGTAGGGATTTAGAACGTCCTTAGCGCCTTGTCACGGGTCGTCTCAAGAATCTGATAGAGGTACATGTGAGGCTAGTTCATTCAACAATGGTATTAAAGCCAAGGTTATTTAGAAAGATTATGTTTTTAATTCCCTTTGTTAATTTGGTAGTGATGTTAGATTTGAGATAGGACTGTCGAACCTCGAGAGGTAGGTCATGTGTGAGTGACTAATCACCATCACTCATGATGAAACATATGTTACCAAGGAGTTATGGGATTTCAATTTTTATTTTGAGTTCTAATTCTACTTATTTTTATGATATTTGGACCATGTTGATCGTGATTTGAGTTATGGTGATATTATATAAGTTTTTAATAAATTATTTTAGGTTTAAATGAGAGTTGAGTTGGTGGTACCTAGAAAACTTTCATGTCCTAGAAAACCATGTGAATCCCGAGTCCATGGTTTGACAAAACTCCATGTGATGATGGTATGACTTGTACATATCCTAGTAATCCATGTATTCTAGTAATTTATGGTCACTATACCTTTTGTAAATCATGTGTTCATTTCCTTTTAATCAAAATTCATTTGGGTTTTGTGTGGATATATTTTGTTTCATTTTGATTGGGTTTTATAAATGGAAGTGAAAATTATAAAAGTGGAGGGTTTCATTTGAAAATGGTAGTAATAAAGTGGTTTTTTTAATGAATAAAATTGATTTTGTTTTTGGGAAATACAATTTCTAAGGATTAAATGTGCATCTTTATAAATTAAGATTATATTTTAATAAAAGATTTAATGTGGACCTGAAGTTTAATAGTGTTTGAATGTTTTAAGAAATTAACTTGAAATGTATTAAATTATTTTTAAAATTAGAACATTTAGATTTAAAAAATGGGATTTTGAAAATAGTTTTTCAAAAGAACCTTTTTATTTCTATTTTGTATTTATTTTTTTTAAATGGTGTTCTGGATAATAGATAATTTTTTATGAGTGATGATACTGGGTTTAAAATTTTTCTAAATAGTATTTTATTTTTTAAAAAAAATCATAGGCTTTTGAAATTTCTTTTAACAAATATCATGAAATTTTAATTTTAAAACAGTTAAATTTTATATTAGTTTAGAAAGAGGAATTTTTTATATTTTTCAGTGATCATGGATACAAACTTGAACTTTTGTCTTGAATTATGACCCGTTTTTGATTGGGTGTATTTGAGTTAAGTTATGTTAGAAATGTTATTTCTTTCATTGTAATTTTTTTTATTCCTCTTGAGAAAGTAATTTGGAATTTTTTCTCTCTAGGATTTAGTGTTTTATCTTTAGTGTTCTAATCCACTTAAAATCTTAAACAAGAAACTATGTTTGGTTTTTTCTGTCTTCTTTGGGGTATTTTTGTGTGATCAAATTTTGGGTGATCTAGGAAATAGTTATGGGATTGGGGTGTTTTAAATTGAATGATTATTTAGGTATTTTGGTGATTCATAATGTTTCAAATTTTTTTATTAATTAGTTCTATAGGTTTTGGATTCTTATTTTATCTTTGATTTCATTTGAATAAATTATTTGATGAGATTTAACCTAGGTTTAGATAGGGTGAGTATGGAAAGGGAAAACACCGCATTTCCCAGTTAAGGGTATGCCCTATCCAGTGTTAGTTTTATATATTTATATCTCCATGTTTGGTGTCTTATATTTGAGATCATAGGTTACTCTTCCCATAGTCCCTAACCAGAGTGGAATCCCATGTTTTTTTGGTGATGCATGTATGTGGTATGCAACCCTTTTTTCATTTCTTTTTTTTTGAATAATTGTGATGGTAGTTTCGGTTGTCTCTTTTTGGGGTTTTAAAATTTTCCTTGAGTTTTTATCTTTTTTGAGAGTGGGTTCATAGAATTTTAAGGCAATTCCTTCCCTTTCAACCTTTTTTATACTTTTTATTCTTGTTATATTCTTTTTTCTTTTGTTGATCTATGGCAGAAATTTTAATAATTTTGATAACTTGTGTCTATATAGAGAATTAAGTAGAGTTCTATTGAAATTATAGATTTTCCATAGATCGATTTTATTGGATGAATATCTTTAGTTGTACTCTTTATATTTTCCATTTAGTGATCTATTATAATGATCCTATTTAGGTGATCCACTACATTAGGGTTCTTTTTTTAGCGGAGAGACTCACTATAGATCACAATCCCTTGGTGTTTCTAGAATTTCGTCATATGTGTGTGGGACTTTTAGTTATTTGATTTTTTTAGGGTTAGAGAGTTGGATTTAATATGGAATTATAAATAATGTACAATATAGATGATTTTTTTGAGTTATTTTTTAGAGAGTTTTATGTCAAGGTTGGTAGTATCCCTTCCTGGTCTTGATTTTGATATTGGAGTCAACCTTTGAATTCGATGACCTTTTGAGAGAAGAATTTTTTTATAGTGGGAATAATTGTCACACCGCAACCCCCTTTTAATTAATAATTTCTTTAATAACAAATTTTATTTTTTTTATATTTGTGTATTTTAATTTTGGAATAAAATTATACTTTTAATAATTTTTTTGTCGTTTGGTTTGAATGCATGGTTGGACAAACCAAGCGACAACCATGCAGATGGCCCCACATCCTTAATATATGGGTATTAAATATTGGTGTATGGTTTTATAAACCATAAATCCCAACATTGTGGTTGTTCCAATTGACCAGTGTCAGTCACATGTTTGGCATACGGTTTGGCCAAGCCCAAGTCCAAATCAAGCGACTCTCCCTCGGCATTAAATTTTTCCTTTTTCTAAAAATACCCTTAAGGGATTTTAAGCCAATTCTTCCACCCTTATCATTTCACTCTACACATGCCCCCTACATGGCCAGCCTCTATCTCATGTTTATCTCCCTTAGTTTGGCATCCTATCTTAGAAAATTTCTTCACTATATCAATGTGTGATCATCGAAGGTTAGTGTTTCTTCCTCTATAACTCCTTCTTCTTCTTCTCTTTTCCCTTTCCTTTTTCCCCTCTTGGTGAATTTCATGCATTATAAAACCCAGGGTATAGGGCTAGATTATTTTTTATTCTTTTATTATGGGTTTTATTCCTAGGATATGTGAATTCCTCTTAATAACCTCCTCTTTCCATTCCTAAAGTATTTCCATCATCTCTGTTTGTTTCAGTTAGGTTTTCCCTATATTTGACCTTTTAATTTTATAACCATTTATTTCATGTATTTTAAATCAATTTTCTTGATACTTAATAATTGTATTATGGATGTTTGTAAATTATATAAGGGTAAAATAATGTTTCAACTTGGTTTACCATAGTTTTTTCTCTTCTTTTGCATCTGCATTTGGAAAACATGTTCTTAATTTTCTAGAAAAATATTTTTGGTGATTTTTAAGGAGAAATTGGGTGGTTTAATATCTCATGAGATGTTTATAATTTTTAAATTAATTAATAATAGAATTTTATTGAACTCATATTCTTTAATAAATTATGGATTAAATTTAATTTATTTCAGAACACCTTAATATTATTGTGTTCAATTATAATCCATGTACATATATATGTTTATGTGTTTATGTGTTTCTAAAATACTTTAAGAGTGGTTTAAAATAAAATAAATTTGATATTCTCCATATTCCTTATGGGTTTATAATAGTTATGTTCATGTTCTTGAGTATACATATATATGTATGTATATGTAATTGTATAAATTTACATGGAAGTATGTGAATTTATGAAATAAAAAATATATAACTATGTGTGTGTGTAATTGCATATGGGAATAACAAGAATGAATTATTATGAATTTGAACTTTGTTTTAAAAAAAGTCTTCAAGTGAATTTCAAAATAAATGGTATAGGCCTGTTTGGGACATCCTGAAGTCTTTTGAAAATTGAGGTGCACTCCAATGGAAGCCAAAAAATTTTGTCTTAGTTTTTGGACTTGGATTTCATGTTATTGGCATAGTGGTATGATTTTAGGAAAGGGGTTTCTCATTGGTAATGTAGGAATGTGAGGTGATGTTTTTTTCTTGTTTTTCTTTGTTGCATGATTGGTTTTTGGTTTTGCTACCACACCTACCTCATGTATTCTGTTTATGGGCATGGAACAAGAAAATTTAGGGTACCAAGGCGAGTAATCTAGGTCTTGTATGCTAGGTGAGTTGAGAGGGCCTTGGTCTAATCTCCCTAGAAGGATTATACTACAACAATAAGTATCATGCATGATGATTTGGGCTACCATTGCTATAAAGTTTTCTTTTTCCACTCTAGAAGCTCGTGTATGAGGCAAAATACGTGTATGGAGTTTGATCTCTGAGAGTAAAAGGATCCTAGGACACATATTAACAAATATGATTAGGTTTCCCCATTATAGTTGCTCTTATTTACTCATGATTCTATGGTACTATGGTAAATGTCATTTTATTTTATTTCCTTTACATGTTTAAAATAATAAAAACCATTTCCTCTTTAATTTATCATATGATGGTTCTATTACACATTATTCCATATAATTATCTCCCATATGATGATTGGTTTATGCTTTCCCTTTTATATTTATTGTTATTCCCTTCAAATTCTACTGGTAACAACTAGTTCTCTTCCATTTGGCTACTTTAAATAAATTCTCAAATGTTCTAGAAACTAAGAGTAAAAAGGTATTTTATATTGATTTCTAAAACAACCAAAACCTTATATTAAATTAATATATTTTAAAACTAGCATGATAATGGATATTTAGATAAAAGGGCAATTATGTGTCAATGTCGGTGGTGGCCTACTAAACATTTTTATGCTCACAACTATATATATTTTCAATTGTGGGTTCCTGGTTAAGTTTCCAGGCTTCTCATAAGAGATTAAATTCATATGAGTTTAGTTTTTATTTTATTTAATTCAGTTATCTATTCATATTTCATAATTTACTTTATAAAATTTGGTTTCTACTACATTCTATGGATAGAGGGTGACTATAGATATATGTGGAAAAAATCAAAGGCAATGGGTGAGAATATTTTTCTTTATATGATAGAAATATCATGTGGTGAGGAGGTTTTTTTGTCTTGGGATATTTATTTCTTTTATATTTATTTGGTTATTTACTATTTCTTACATTCCTTCTGGTTTGGAAATCTGACATGCAGATGAGTTATGTCAAAAATTAATTTAATTTTAGTATCTTATTTAATTAATTTTTTTGGGTGAAACCATTCCCAAATGTGTCCATGTGATATCCAAGCCCTAGTTTCTTGCATGTGGGGGTCAAGAAAACCCTTTGAGCCTTTTCATGTGATGGCTAGGGCATCTAACATAAGTATTGATCAGGTTAGTTCATAACAGTTTTCATCACTTATCCCAAAACCATCCATAATTTTTACCTTCATTTACACTCTTATAGTGCATGGTCTTCGTATTCACATAAAATTTTATATATTAATAATAAAATATTCAATATATCGAAGAACCTAAATCACATATCATGGGTTTAACTAAGGGATTTATTTTGGTTCTAATAACATAATAAAATTAATATTCCTCTATTAAGAATTATGTGTATCTTTATTTTTGTTCTAATGGGATATGTAGTGACATCTAGATCTCTTATATTGGACCCAGCTATAAATTCCACTTTCATTCCCCCTACCATACTAGTATTATAAGCCAACACTTTAGGTCAGGTTTTCCTCTATTAACACTCTAGTAGGATACTAAAATCCATGAGTTTACTATCTCTCATTGAGACTAAAAAAATTGATTCTGCATTCTCCTCTTAGTGCCAAAAAAATCCCCAAGCTGAGATTCTCCTCTTAGTTAACATCCTCTCATTGTTGATTTAGCTCCAAATTCCTACCAAATGTATGAGTAATATAGAAAATTTCCCTATATTACTTCATAATTAGATTATTTTTTTCAAAAAAAATTCAATTCTGAGGGAAATTATGTTCGAACAAAAAGTTAAGTTCTATGAACTTTTCTATAGAATCTATTTCATGATCCTCACTCAAAAAAACATGATTCAAGTATGAGAATAAAATTGTTTTTATGAGAAAAGAATTAAACAATTGGATCTTCAGGTGTCATATGATAACTCACTCAACAAGGGATGAAGATTCCTCTAAAACATTTCACAATATAGTGATGGATTGGTAAGAACATCTCACTATAATTAAGCCGTGAATTTCATCCATTACTAACGAAAAGGAATAGTAGAAACCTAAAACCTAAATTTTAGTGTCTTCTAGAAACTTTTTGGCCTTGTAAAACCACACTATATGGATACCTAATAGCATGGGATGAGGTTTAATATTTAATCTTTTATATGACTTCTTATAGATCCAAAATAGACTTACAAATCAAAATTTATGGCAATTTTAAGTTGGGATTCATTTGGGAATATAGAAAAATATGGAGAAGGATGTTTTTTCATAAATTAATAATTAATGGAAGTATAATTCTTCATGAATTAGAAATCATTTATGGAATTCTTGTATTTCATGGTACATAAATAATTCATGGCAGGACAATCTTTCACAAAGTGGAAATTTTTTGTGGTTCCATGATGTGAATATCTCTCAATAACATAACATTTTAGTTACATGGAGATGTTTTATGATTCCATAGTATAAAATACTTAAATTCATATAATATTATCATGTACACAATGTTATTTTTGAAACTATAGTGGAGATCCATCTTATTCACATGACTTCTTTTTGGTTGGGTGAATGTTCATGATATAATCATGATGAATCTATACAAACATAGACATTATATATGATTATATATTCTAGGAATATGTTTATCTGATAAGATATATAATACCTTACACAAACATTGAAAAAAATGAGATAGGAGTAGAAATAGTCTTTGAGGGGGAATTTTCTTCTATGATATGAAGTTATAAAGAGGAATTAAATCATTTGTAAAGTGTTTACATTGAGAATAATTTCCATTTTAAAAACCTTCAACAAAACCCCTTGGATAAATATCATGTTCAATCCATATGGGGAGTTGGAACCAAAATATATCTTCAAAATAATTCCTTCCATGGATAAGAACTTCTATGGGGCTCCAGTATAAATTCCTTTATAAAGGACTCTCACAAGACTCCTTCTTGTAGTGATGCTTGCATATATATTTTTTTGAAAATTGCATGAATTGGTTAACTAATTCATAACCAAGGAAATTTATTAAATCAAAAGGTTTACAATAGTAAACATGAGGTGTAATTCACTTACACCATCATAAATTAATAGAAAAAATATAATGTTATTAAGAATCAAACGGAGAAGAGTAGCTTCCATCCTACTTCACCTTTGATCAATAATTACACATGTAACTATCTCTTATAGTGTTGTAATCTAGAAAGAATCCAAATTGACAATGGTACCCCCAAAGTGTAGGTCTGTAACTACGTTGGACCATGCCATTGGGTAGATGGAACTGGATGAAATAGTCTGGTGCAACAGAGCCAGACAAAGAAGAACCTACATCTAAAAGAATAGTAGAGTAGGGATCATATCAATAATCAATTATCAAAAATAAAAAAAAATGAGTTACAAACCAAGTAGGATAGGGTTTTCCAACAAAACTAACAAAAAAGTAGCAGAAGAATAGGAGAGAAATACAAAAGAATAAATGCAATGAAAACCACTGGATAGTAACCAATAAAAGAAACTAGAGACCATTAAAATGATTCATTGTCAGGGGATCTCATTAAAATTGAAGCTTGGATACATGTTAAATTACTCAACTTCTTTGATAAACATCTGATTTCTAAGATCAAGATAGGTATCAGGTGACATCTCTCTATTTTTATACTTTCTAAAAGTAGTTTTATCTTTCTCTTCCATCCATGTGTTCAGGTCATTCGGAAAATCATGTTTTTCTTGAAATACATATATGTCCATATATGTTGGGTCATTTTCATTTTCCTCACTGGATGATGCATCTGAGTCAGAATAAATGAAGGAGATTTTTAAAGAATCTGATGAGACAGACACTTTTTCAGTATGGGCTTTCGGTGGGGATTTATCTGTCATGCTAGTAGCTAGGGAGTGTGAAATAATAGTTCTTTAAACATTTGTATTATCACTATAGTTATTGGTGACCTATTTAACATCTTCTTTTATTATTTCCATATATTTTATTTCTTCAATAATTATTGATTCATCATTGAAGCTATATTTTTTTATTCATTAGAAGTCTCAAGGTTCTTCAAGGTCATGACATCATAAAGGTTGGGGGACTGAGTCTTAGAGGTTCTAGATGGATTTATATTATTAGTGCAGTCAGTAGTATATACCTGATAAACAAGGGGGATTTGGGGGTTTCCTTTTACACCCAAATATATTTTTAGAGAGGGGGATATCAAGGCTCATTACATTGAGTCTCACACTCATTCATATAATGACCAATGTGGGATCATTTTTTGTAGAAAGTTGGGACATTCTCAAAGACCACATCTTGTATAAAACCTTTATCCCCATTTTGGATCCCAAATCAGGATGTAAAGGATTTAAAAATGTCAACCTATGTGAAAATTCTAGTGATAGAGGGGCGTGTTATATTTAAGCTGGTAGAGTTGATCTTAATGGGTTTTCTGAATAGGCTATAAATGGAAACTAAGGCACTCTATTTGAATATGTGAAGGGGTAAATTTGGGAAAAACATCTAGAGGGGAACAATGGGGGGATGAGAATCTAAGAATAAGTCTAGAGACCATTTAAGAACCTTTATTCTGTATCTCCTAAAGGACCAATATCCATGAGTCCAAAATATATAATACTCATCCTCTGAAGAAAATTGAAATAGCACATATAGCGAGTTTAATAATCCAATGTGTAAATTATAAAATCCAATGATTTATAGTGTTTTTTGAAGAAAAACTAGAAAAGTTATACACTTAAATAACTTAACAACCAATGAAAATGATAGATATGAATATAGATTGTACAATTCATCATTTGAGAAGGATATTTCCAATAGACCTCAGTGGGATTAATTTTTGGGGTTTATACATTCATAGGTCTTTGATTCAGCTGAAAGAGCATGCTCCACAATAATATCCATGAAGGATCTTGCATCCTGTGTGTCAAGATCAGTGGAGTTAGTGTTTCTTCCATGTACACCTGAGGGAAGAGGATTTTGTGCAGGATTAATCCTAAAATCACTAATAAAATCATTTATCTATATCATACTTTCATAATTCCTTTGAAAACCAACATCCATAAATCTTAAGATTTTAGTATGACTCATCCACTCAAATAATACTCCAATACTATACATAATTATTTTTCCCTAAAGTATATTTTTTCATTCAAATGGTCTATAATTATGAAATATTTTACCTCTGGTGGATCACTTCATGAAGAATCCTTATAATGAATATTTGGGCCTCTTTTATACCATTTCTTCAACCAGGGTCATCTACCCAGACAGGATTAATCCAAATTTCCTTATTGTATCCCTTTTTCCATGGTTAAATCCTTAGAAATACCATTTCCGAAATTATACATCCCAAGATAATGGATTTATATAATCAATAACCCATTAATTCAAGAGTGATATCTTTTTATCAAATATTCCTTTGATAATTGGGATCAATACTATCATGAAATTACTTCCACAAGAAATCCCCCCTAATTGATAGGACCCTCAAGGTTTTAAAAACCATTTATTCCCCTGATAATTAGGTCCCATATCATTATTATATTGATGGAACCTCCCTTATATCATGATTCTCATCCTAGATTCCCAATCATCTAGTTAGCCTCTCTATCCCACTCAATGATTTATTTACCTCCAAATTTTCCTCTCATTAGGTGTAATCCCTAACCTTTCCTCGCAAGGCTATATCCCCTATGATTATAATATTCCTTCTAGGTCTATTTACCAATAGATAATGGAGTAAACAAGAATATATGGTCATAATACTAGGTGTAAACCCCAACCATACCCTCTCTTTTTTGTTTACAAACAAATAATAAGAACCATAAAGGGAAGATGATGTGTAATCCTCATAAAAATACCTCAATTCTAGATGTTCCTCCTATTTTTTTCAAATTACTCAAGTTGAGACACTCCTTCTAGTTTCTTTAAATTTACTGGGTTGATATTCTCCTCATGGTAACATGAAATACTCTCACTTGATTCATATGTCAGGATAAACTAGAATTTGTTTTTCACCATAAGTTCCACACCAACCCCTTTATAGTAACCTTTCACCTAGTAGTCCACTATCCATGAATTTAAACTACTTAGAAGTTGTCATGGATTCATGAACATAAAAGGAACCATCATAGTCCTTATCACATGACCTTAAAATATGGATGTGTCTTTTTAAATAGCATTAAACTAAATGGGTTTGTATTCCCTTCATAGAGATATGTAATAATCCCCTTCTATGGGCCTAATCCCAACTCCACAACGCATCATGTCTCCCTTCATAGACTTCCAATTCCTCCATGGGTGGAAATAAACTCTAGAGTTACTATTTATATGGATATAAACTATTGGGTGGTTAAATAAATAGATCAAATGATAGATAGTATAATCCCCATGTGTAGTGTCCTTTTAAATGTATATTTCTAATCAGTAAAATTCTTAAGGGAAATTGGTTTTCATATTAAGAAGGATTCATGAATATGTCTTAATTTTATAATAGAGTACTAGAAAAGGAATCAAGACCCCTTGAAACATGGGCCGACCTCCCATCCCCTTGGCCAATGAGCATCCTAAAGTTGCTTTAGTATGTTATAGAGATAACATTACTTTGGAAAAAGGTTATCACTGGTGATGACATGGACAGTTTGTGGTGTAGGCATTATGTAGTCCCGCTGACACGGGTAGGATGATAGAGGCATGGTGTTGCACTGGGATTTTGGGTCATGTAATGGGATTATAGTCCACTGGGTCTATGGTCCATGTACTAAATAAATAAGGCTTAATGGGTGGGATATACCCTTTGCAGGGCTGTGGTTGGCCTTTCTGGAATGTGTGTGGTGTGTGTGTGTGTGTTTAAATGTAATTATACCCCCATTCATCATATATATACATATATATTAGATTCATATTTTTTATCTTTGATAAGGGATATCCATACACATAAATATTTTATAACCCATGTACAATTTATTTATCTAATTATAAAATTGATGATATGAAGTCCCTTATTCATAAATTATATAATATTTATATCCATTAGTACTATATCTAGAAAATATTTTATACATAGGAAATTTATTAATAGTAAACATATTATATCCTACTAATGAATTTATTATTTATTATATACAACAAAAACTTTAACACATGCCTCTCATAGAAATTTATAATCATTAATCAATGGTAACTAATAAACATAAATATCAATTCCATGATATTTTGATCTAAAAATCATCAAGCTAATAATAGTATAATTTTTATTTATTAAAATATATGGTGAGAGTTTTTTAACATAAAACATGATAGGATATGAACTATGTTGTTTACTAAGGCCTAAATATGGATTCATTCCATCTATACACAGTCCCATTCTGAGGTTTCTAGCTTAATTTCCAAAATTAGGAAATTATTGATCAAATATATTTCATTATGGTGAATTTTAATAGATACATAGATTAATATCAAAGATTCAATCATATATATGTCATATCATCTTATTTTTTTCATATTAATTACAAATAATCATTTAAAATAGTGAAATATTGGAATAAGCAAAATTTTATTTATAGGAGATTTGGTGGTTGTCCTTGACAATAAATCATAGTAGTATCTCACAAAAAAAATTATTATGATATCCCATATTTGGGAAATTTTGATAAACTTTCATACTCCTTCCTATAAATCACACAATCATAGAGGAAATCATATAATTTCTTATACACCATCTTCATTAGATATAATATTTTTTGTTCATTTTATTTGGAATCTGGTATCTTTTGTCCTTGTCGAAGTAACACTTTCAATAGTTCAAATGATTTAGTGAAACTTTTATAGCTCCAACCATTTATTTCTTTTAATTTATACAATATTATCTATACTAGTAACAATATAAATTTAATAAAACGTAGAAAGAGTGGTTTTTTAGAATCTCCATACAATAATTTAACACTTTCTATTTTTTCAATGGTTTACATGCCTTAATCATGAATTAATTCATTAAGGTAGTGCCTTGTATCATATTGAACATATTCATCAATGTTAGATCTTGAATTATTTGTTATTGGAGGTTTTTAGTGCAGCAGAAGCATTGGTGGAGGCATGTCAAACTCAAAAAAAATCATAATCCATAAATTATCAATAGTGTACATGAAAAAAATCATCATGACCAATGAAATTAAATTAAATATTAATTTAATTATTAATCCCAATACCAAAAGGAATTATATTAAAGTGTTATTTATAATAGATTTTTACAATGATTTAGAATTACCCTAATATTTTAATTATTTCTTCATGAATCGATATATCTCACTTCTTATATCATCTTTATTTCTGAGGAATCAAGGGTAGATTCCATCCACTGATGATCTACATGTTCTTTATAAACCTTAGATCATCACCATAGAATTATCTAGGTGGTTGTGTAGATGAATGTAATGCTACTGATGATCATTATTAATCGTATCTGAATCACTTAAGAGGAAAAGAACTGATACTAGTGGAAAAGGATAATTGATTTGTGTTATTCAAGGAATTATATTATTGATATCTATAGGGATTGAGGGAATTTTCTATACTATTTATTTTGCATAGTATTGGAATGAAAATAAAAATTCATAAAATGTAATAATTGGTCTTAAATAGTGTTATGGGTTTGAAAATAATAATTTCACAATGGAAATTATTATTTTCTTAATCCATGGAGAACCCCATGTCTAAATAATAATAGAACTATTATTATTTACTTGACATGTGCTAAAATCTAGGATAAAATAAATATTATTTTATTTAAAAAATAAAATAATATTTATTTAAATAATATTTAATATGAAATTTCTCATTAGACCATCAAAATTGGTCTTCCAATCCTCCTAAATATTTACGGATCCTTGAGTAATGAATATTTATTTAATTAAATAAATTTTTTTATATTATTATTTAATAAATATATAAATATTATATTCACCAAAAATAGTGAATAAACTTTTATTAAATATTCATATGCCTATGTAAAAAATATTTCATTACCTTTTGAATAAAATAGAATAAATAAATATTTTGAAACATATAATTAGATAATTCACTAATAAATAAAAATTTATTAAATATTTAACTTGCCTATATATTCTCTTGAATAACTGGTGATTGAATATTTATGATCAAAAAAACTTCAATAATTATTAAAACATGTAAAGGAATAATTTTTATCCAACATTAAAAAATTTTATGTAATTAAACTTAGGTTCTTAATACAATTTATGTGTGACCCTATAATCCCATTTTTAGTGGTATTAGTATATACTACCTAAATTCCAAGGTTAGCTTCTAGTGGCATGTCAAGACTCCCATAAATAAATATTTTAATGCTTCAATGACATATAACCTCCTAAGAACATAAATTATGTAATATAATTTCTTTATCTCAATATCTATAATCAAAAAGTTTGTATAGTGGTGTCATAATACTATATTCTTGATTTCTCCTTATTTGAATTTCTAAAATGAACTTGTCAACAACACTGCCATGGAAATGGACATAATCAAGAAGGTAAATTCTCATCGAAGGGCCTGAGATATAAACTTCTATCAAAGAACATAAGGGATAAATCCTTCCTCACATTATTCATTTATACATTATTAGTCATGAAGACTCTAGAATATCCTACTTTATCTTGGGGATATGTTATCAAAGAATTCATTAATATATCAAAGTACGAGGCTCGTCACATGCATTAATAATAATATTAAATTTTTAAGGATTGGTACACACATACATGGATAGGAAAATCAATGAAACATGTAAATTTGGATTTAATATTGGAATTAATGTTCTCATAATCTACTACACTGATGTAACACCTAAGCTTTAATTATAGTAAGCTTTTCTTTCTAGAGAAACAATAGCACAATGCACAGAGCATTATTTAAAATTTGATTAAAACAAAACTGATTAATTTAAAAAAAAATTATTTGAGGAAATTAATATAATTATTTAAATTATAATATCAATGTTATTTTAGGTAAAATATTTTTTGATTTTTCTAAAAAAATATTTTTAATTGAATACTGAAAAATACTGATTTTTGTAAAGCTTTCATTTTTAAATTAAGTAATTTAATGTCTTATTACATTTTTAATTTTATAATAAAGTAAAAAATGATGTAAATTAGTTATAAATAACATAATTACTTATAAAGTAATCATAATCATACTTGATTCTGGTATAAGATTCATTTGTGGGTTTAAAATGTATTTTTCAAAAAACTATTATTCAACATGTTTTATGGATTTGTTTTAAAATTAAAATCTACCAATTGTAGAAATTAAATTGTATAAAACTAAATCCATAATTTTAATCAAAATTTAAAAATTTTCAAATGAATCCAATTTCATTTTTTCTTCTAATAAATAGAAACCAATGTAATAAAATGATACAATAGTAAAGGTGAATATGGATTAACGGGGGGTTAAACTAAAAATTGAAGTATTAAAATCACATAATTTTCTTTATAAATTCTATTGGATCTCTATATTTCAATAATATATCTTAATACCTTTTAGAATATTCTAATTTGTTCTACATGTATTTAGTAAGATATTAATATATTTTAATTTTAGATAAATTTCAAGTGTTTCCCCTCCCTTCATTATAAAAGGAAATTGCATCTCATATCTTCCTCACATTTCATGATCCCTAGAGTTAAGACAATAAATACCCATAAAAATTATTAAAATCCCTCTATATGATATATACTTCCTATTTTGATCAAAATTATAAACTTATAAGGCTTAAGGTGTAAACCAAAATAGGTTGTCTAAAGAAGAGGTGTAGCTCTTAACCGAGTGTTTTAATTTTATTTATTATTATACCTATATAAATTATATACAAACATTGATTATATTATTCCATAATTATATACCATATATTTATATTTTATTATTTTATTGGTTAAACTTTTATTCATCTCTTTCTCCATCATATTAGAAATTAAATCATCATTGGTGCGTACGTGTGGACTACCACCTCACAAAGCGATGTATTTAGTTTTTCATTCCCACCATTAATGGATGGTTATTGTGAAAAATATAATGTTTATATATGATATTTATTGAATACTTACGATTTTATAAATAAAATACATATTTTAACATCTTACCATTCCACTCATTAAAAACTGATAATGTCGTTTGCGTGTTTGTGTGGACTACCACCTTCATGAAGGGATATAGTTCATTTTTAATGCTCATTTTCAATAATGATGATAAATATGTATATAATTAATATATATGATATTTATATTATTATTTAAATTCTATATATGATGTAACCATGATAAAAACGTATGTAAAAAAACTACCTAAACATAACCAATAGGAAAAATGAAACAATTAACACATAGAAATGACATTTTTAATAAGAAATTATTGATAAACAGGTGTTAATATGTTATAAGTTGATTATATATGATTTTATAATTTTATATATAGTTTTTTTATAGAATTATAATAAAATTAAATTTATTATATAGGTGGATAAAAGCACATAAAAATCATGTTGAGCCTAAGGCAAGGGTTTATTTTACAATCTCATCCAAAATTGGGATTGTTTATATTTAAAAATATATTGGGGGATTATATATTATTTTTATATTAAACACCATAAAATTTCTTATCATCATGTTATTTCTGGAAATTAAAATTTTTTCTTTAATTTTCCTCTATATAAGTACTCAAAAGTCTGAAAAAAATGTTTTTATGGAAAACCAACTTTTTTCTATTTGGTCGGGAATATTTTTCATCCATGTAAATTATTTATTTAATTTTTTCAATAATTTTGTTACTGTTATACAATTATTTATAAAATTATGTTTTACCCATTTTATACATTCTATAAAATGGCTTAAAAATTAATTTTATGGTTATTTTCTGAGCAAGGCACTTTTCACTAAAGGTGTGTAAAAAATATTTTATTTTAATATGCACCGCATGAATGGATTTTCCCTTAACCATGAACAATCATTAATTTGAATATTACTTTACATGTTTCCATTTTTATTTGTAATGAAAAAATTTCTTTGGTATTTTTTAAATTTTTATATTTTAAATAAGTATTTCAAAATGAAAATGGTATTTTCCTCGAGAAATATTATATTGGTCTTTTAAAATTACTTTAATCTATACCAACATATATTGATGAATATTATGATTAATGAGGTTATAATCTAAAGATACCATAAACCATATTTCTGTGGATGGATTATGATCTTTTTGATTGACGAATGTTTTGACATTCCACATTCTAGTTATTCCCATAAGGATAGTCATTTGTTATTAAGGCATGATCATTAAATTGTATTTTTTATTAATATGATGTATGAATTGGACTTATTGGGTGATGGGTGGGGTCTATAATAATATTTCCCCTCAATGAATCGATAGGTTTTAATGGTAAAAAAATGTTTGGGTATTTGGAATATGCATTTCCCATTTAGGTAGCATGTCTTTACATAAGGCCTCATAGGTAAGTTTAAGATGTTCAACATTATTAATTATATCATTATGAAATCAATTATTTGTTTCCATGTGATTATTTGAATATTTATGTCATCTATGGATATGTTTCAAGATCATGTGATTATTTATATGGAATTATTTGATCATAATTTATTCTTCCCATATTATTCATTCCATATTTATTTTATGATAACTTCAATTATACGCCTTTTCTTACTGAGAATATTATCACACCCTTGTATCTTGTTTCCTTTCCCTAATATGCTTTGAATTGTACTGAGATTAGTATGCAAGTATATTCCAAAGGGAAAAATAATGTGTCAAAAAATACCATGTTTTATATTATGCCTTCAAATATAATTTGTGATTTAATCTTGTATCTAGTTTTATATGAAAACTAAACTATTTTATCTATTAAAATTTTATATATTGTATCTAATTAAAATTTAATAAATTAACCACATTATAAAGGTTATTGGATTTGGGGTATTATAGTTGGTATAAATAAAGTTCGTTATAAACCATGGGAACTAGATTCATGAAAACATGGATTAGATAATGTAATCCTATGAAATAATCTTGGGATATTTATAAGAGTATAGTAATATCATAAATTATTAGTAAGGTAGAGAATGTATGGTTTCATAGAAAATATGTAATGACCTGAACTGATATAAATAAAATTCCACTTTTTGTTTTAATTAAATGTATTATTAAGTAATATTTTTATAGAAAACACATTCACTTATTTTGTTTTATTATATCAAATTGAATTTAAAATGTTTTTAATTATCTTTATCATTGATATTATAGTCATTGAACTATTATTACATGATTAGAATAAATATAGGGTTTTAACAAATCCAATTGGCACGAAAAAAGGAATTAATGGACTCAACCAGTAGGATCATAACCTATGAATCCCATTTATCAGATATTTTGAGAGAGATATAATTTCTAGGATTTTACCTTGACTAATCCCAATATTAAATCCCACAAATTAAGCATTATTGAAACCATTTATGGTAGAAGTTCAAGCTCATCGATATCATGGCCCAAACCATGTTCGTCAAACCACCATAAGAAAGTCCAACCATCACGCACCTTAATCTTAGGTAATTTGTAGGTTTATTAAAGGTATATGTATCAAGACCCTATAAATATGAATATATACATTATTTTTTATAAAATAATGAATATATTTTCATCCTATTATTATTACCAATTTTTATTTTGTGACTCAATAAAACAAAAAAAAATGGATAATATTCAAATTAAATTAAGAAATATATTTTAAAAAATTAGTGGATTTTTGAAACAAATTATAAGTTAATAATTATTATAAAATATAAATTATCATATAATTTTTATGAAGTCAAATTTAAATTTGTATAAGGGTTCGAAATATGTTATTTATAAAAACCTGATATTTATTAATAAATGTCTATTTTATTTTAAAATTAAAAACTAAAATATTTATAAAATTATTTATATATAATTAATATTATTTTTGTAATGATAATTTTTTAATTATCCAATGGTTATTTTTTCATAATTTTCTGAGAAAGTTGAATTTTTGGGTAAAAAATAAATATTGTATAAATTTAATCTATGTTTTATGAAATCATAATGACCCAAAAGTGATGTAAAATTACTATAAATGGGATTCACTACAAAATAAATTTTTTCACTTTAAATAGTTTGATTTAATTTTTCTATATTTATTTTGTAAATCTATTATTAATCTTCCAAAACCTTTAAAATATTTTAAAGTTCTAAAATCATTTCTTTAAGAGTGTGAATGACCTCTACATAAGCAAAGGAATTATTTTAATTATTTTAGTTCATGGACTTACAAAATAATAAAAACCACCAATATTTTTAATAAACCATTCAAAAAAACCAGGTTATGGTTTGGGATTTTTGATATTTTATTATATAGAGTACAAAAGCTAATTAATAAAGAAATCCCCCTATTTTCCTATATAAACCCACCCAAGACCCTATTTTTTATCAATAAAAATCCATGGAGAACATACATAATTTTACCTCACCTCTCTATAGTCATCTAAAGGTTCCCTCAAACTCTCAAGAATCCCCTCCCAAGCATTTGGAGTCACACACTCAAGTAAATGATCTTCACCTTCCTCTCCTTTAAATTTAAGCACCTTCTTTGGAATTTTTAATCTTAATTGAAATTTTTTATGATTTAATTTTTTAAAAACATACAATAATATCAAATGGATTTTATTTTAATGAATTATCATTTATTATCTCTCATTTTGACCTTCACCTAAGATGTTGTTATACTCAAATTATGTAAGGGATTTCTCTCATCTCATTTTTATTCAAGAACTCATTTTATGTTATGTCTATTAAATTACATTTTATTTTTTTTGTATATGTTATTACATATTCCACATAATTTCAATTTAATTTATAAATGATGATATACCCTTTTACACTCTCATTATTTCTCCCATTATCCTTTATGTACACTTGTTACCCTGCGGAAATTTTATAAGTGATCTTTTCCTTTCACCTATTTATTCTAGTATATTTTTTAACTTATGTGTTTTAGATTAATTTAATAATGATGGTATATGTTATTCCATATAATAATTACTATATAATGGATTTTAAAATTATTATAGACCCTTTTTCCTCTCATAAATCCCTTTTATTAATTTTTAAGTAACATCATTATGCTGCTGAAATTTCACCACAGTTTTCCATGCCAAAACTATCATGTTGTGAATACCATACTCATTTTTATATAAAAGGTATTCAACTTTATGAAAATATACTTATTTATTGGGGACTAAAATTTATGTATTCCACATTCCTTTATTGTGGAATAAATTACGATGATGAATGAATCCTTGTTGTATGGTCTATGTGGAACACTTAAGCATGATAATGAAATGAATATAATGGGTGCACCCAAATGGTGATTAAATGAATTGGGTAATGTTTTGTATCATGATATTTCACATTGTGATAGGAATTAAACCTAATTCTTGTATGGTACTTTTTCTACCATGGAATCTTGGTGGGTTTATTCTTGACCTATGTTTATGATTCAGTTTTTTAAGTTGTTTCCACATTTCCAATGTTATTATTATCATGTTATATCATGATTTATTATTAATGTTTCTTTTATTCCTCATTGATATTCCAATTTTATAACTTGTATCACTTATACCATGTGTATTCATTTACTGTGATTTATATCTCAACCCTTTCTTATGTATGCCCATAGGTTATCCCATAAAGTTTTATGTTCGAAGGAGTATTTTGAGCATGATAAAAAAAGTTTTTAATAAAAATGTTATATTCCCTATTTTATGTTTTTATAAAATGTACATAATTCACAAATTAATTGGAATTATAGATCATTCAGGTTTTATTATGTGTAGTATTATTAAATAAATCAAGTATTAATGTGAAATAAAGATCAGGGTTTTTATAGTTGGTATCATAGAAAAAGTTAATTATTTTTGGGATTAGGATTAGAAAACTGTGGAAAAATACTTAAGGATAAGAAAAATTATAAGAAAAAATCCATAAATTTTGGTTATTATAGAGTAACTGGTTTATCAAGAAAATACAACCATGTATGGATATAATTATTAGACATGGTTCTAGAACAAATGTGCCTTGGAGTAAAAACTCTGACAAGGCGTTTCGAGCCTGACTTGGGGTAACCTGGTACAAGACAGTGGGCCTTACTGTGCAGGTGGTTTGAAACTCCTTAAGTATATTCTTCAGTAAATTTATAATCTCAGTATGAACCATTATTAAGGTAAAAAAACCCATAATATTTTTTGTTAAGAAATAAATCATGGATAACATAGATTGAAACCTAGAAATTCGTAAGTTAAGAAACACATGTAATTTATGATTTATCCCTTTAATGTAATTGGATTCCCATTTATGTGTTTAGTAATTTAAAATTACCCATACCTAATTCAATATTGGATAAATAATAACCTGAATCGAAACATCACAGGTAGGTTTTTCTTCTATATTCTTATGCATTCTTTCATATCAGAAAAGTTTAGTAGAACCATTTAAACACCACCACAAAAAATAAAAGTAGAGATGTAGGTAAAAATGGAAAATGGGCCAATTATTTCATACCAAGTATATAACTCCTCCCCTGTCACAATTTTTGGTCTAAATATCCCAATTAACCTTTTCATACTACCTTTGGTGTAATTTGATGCAATTATATATATGGATTGGCTTGCCTTATATATAGCCAATATAAATTGTTGTGATAAGGAAATAACTTCGTATAGAATAGATTTTGTGAAATATGATGATCTAAAGAAACAAATATTGGTGAATTTGGAAAAAAGGTTCATATTCCCAAGTGGTTCATCATGGGGTACACCAGTCATCTTCTTCAAGAAGAAATATGGGTTAATACACCTTTGTATTGATTATCATAATCTCAACATGGTCACGATAAAGAACAATCATACTTTACCATATATTAATGGCTTGTATTGTTATTTATGTGGAGTATAAAACTTCTCCATGTGGATCTGTAGTCAGGATATTACCATGTTAGTATGAAGGAAGATATCCCCAAGACTGCTTTTCATACAGTATGCAGGAACTATGAGTTAATAATGATGCCTTTTGGGATCACTAATGCTCCAGAAATCTTCATGGACATGATGAATATAGTCTTTAGATATTTCATTGAAAATTTTGTGGTATTATTTATAGATTATATTTTAATATACTCTAAAACTAAGGAGAAGTATGAGGAGTATCTGAGCATCATGATAAAGACCCTGTGAAAGGAGAAGCTTTATGTCGTGTATATAAAATGTGAGTTTTTGTGGAAGGAAGTCTCATTATTAGGGAATATCATCACAATAAATGGGATATCTATTTATCATTAAAAGACATAAACATTTAAGGATTTCTGATCCAAACATCCATGACATATATCTATAGTTTCCTTGGATAAGTTGGTTACTATCGTCGATTTGTGAGAAATTTATCACAATTGTCATCCCATATAACCAAGATAACTCATAAGGGAGTTAATTTTTCTAGGAATTATTAATTTGAAGATAGATTCAATTAATTGAAAATAATTCTTATCACTTCATATGTACTCACACTACCCACAAGTGGAGATACTTTCATGGTATTCATCGATGCTTCGAAGAAGGGATTGGGTTGTGTGCTAATATGGAATGAAAAAGTCATCACCTATGATTCAAGGAAGATGAAATTTGATGAACAAAACTACCCAACACATGATCTGTAGTTAGAATTAGTGATCTTTTCCTTGAAAATATAGTATAATTATCTCCTTAGGGATAATTGTGAACACTATAAGGATCATAAAAATCCTCAAGTATATATTCACACAGAAAAAGATGAATATATTCCAATGAATATGGCTAGAGTTAAGCAAGTATTATGAATTCCCAATCCACTACCATCATAATAAAGAGAATAAATTTTTGGATTCTCTATGTAGAAAGGATCAAAAAATTCTATCATTAATGATAGTTGGGAGTGATCTGATCTTCTTAGATTTAGAAAGTATGGACATGGGAATCATAAAGGAAGGAACATAATCAATAATTTAACAAATTATTTCTCAACAATCTCTTCTAGGGAGGTTAAAGTATGCTCAAAAATATGATGTTGGAATTCATAATAATGTTGAAAGTATAAGGAAATAAAAATCCTTGGAGTTCAATATTAATGAAGAAGTAATTGTGATATTTGGGTCAAGACTATGTGTTCCATAAAATACCGAGTTAAATACAGAACTATTGGATAATGCATATAGTTCAACATTCTATATCCACCAACAAACCACAAATATGTATCAAGATCTCTGAGAATGATATTTTTGGGACTATATGATGAATTAGAACACATAGTATTCATCAATATGTCTTTTATGCTAGTAAGTTAAAGTGGAAAGGAAAACTTTCTAGGGGATGAGGCAATTATTACCCATAACCACGTAGAAATGGTAGAACATCACCATGGGAGTTGTGCTTAGAATTTAAAAGACATCCAGGGGAAACATTTTTATATGGGTTTTGTAGATATTCTTACAAAGAAATCTCACATTATCACAATTTGAGATGATTTCTCACAAGATCAACTTTTATGGATATACATCAGAGAAGTGGAAAGGCTACATGGATTACCACTATTGATTGTATTTTATAGAGATATAAGATTCACCTCAAAGTTCTAGAAGATTCTTCAAAATGATATAATCACTAAACTAAACTTCAACATATCTTATCACCCCCAAATCGATGGCTAATCTAAGCAGATTATCCATACATAGAGGACATGTTGGCAGCATGCTCAATTAACTTTAAAGGAGGCTGGTACCTACATCTTCCTATGGTAGAGTTCTATTATAATAACAGTTTCCACTCAAGAATACAAATGGATACATATGAATATATTTATGTAAATAGGATAGAACACCTTCATGCTAGGATGAAGTTAGAGAATGAAAGATGATAGGTCCTAAAATGGTCTAGGAAATAGTGGAAAAGGTTAAGAACATTCAGAATCACATCAAGGATACTCATAGTCAAAAAAAGTTCTATGATGAAAATAATTAATGAGACCTATATTTTGATGTTGGAGAAACTATATTTCTTCACATATCTCCACAGACTAAAGTTATGAGATTTTGGAAGAAGGGAATGCGTAGTCCAAGGTACATTGACCATTTTAAAATTCTTTATCGCATCGGAGTGGTGGCCTATCGACTCACACTCCCACTGAACCTATCTCAAGTACATGATGTATTTAATGGAACCCTATTGATGATGTATATACTAGAACCCTCACATGTATTCAATCCAGAGGCGGTACCATTGGAAAATAATCTCTCCAATTAATATAGAATGTTGAAGATCTTATATCATTGAGAAAAATTTCTTTGAAATATAATAATGAACCCTGTAAAAGTGTTGTGGAGAAATAAAACGTTTGAAGAATCTATGTGAGAACCATAGAAGGTGATGAAACATAGTTACCCTCATATATTTTAGTGTGGTAAAAGAAACTTTTGAGGAAGAAATTTCTTAAGGGGGGAATATTTTAATGACCTAAATTGTTATAAATAAAATTCCATTTTTTTAATTAAAGGTATTTTTAAGTAATATGGTTATAGAAAACACATGCACTTATTTTGTTTTATTATATCCAATAAGATTTAAAATAATGTTAATTATCTTTACCATTGATAATATACTCATTGAGTAGTGATCACATGATTAGTATAAATATATTGTTTTAACAAATCCAGTTGACAGAGACAAAGGAAGTGATGATCTCAACCAGTGGGATTATACCATATGAATCCCATTTATCGGAGCTTCTAAGGGAGATAAAATTTATGGTATTTTCCCTTTAACAATCCCAATTTGAGATCCAATAACTTAAGCATGTGAGAAATAATTTAATGGAGAAGTTTAAGATCATCGAGATCATGTCCCAAACAATGTTCGCTGAATTACCCCATGAAAGTACCATCATCACACACTTTACTCTTAGGGAATTTTATATTGTGTTAAAGGGATATGTATTAAGACTTTAGAAATATTAATATTTATATTATTGTTTATAGAATAATTAATATATTTTCATCCTATTATTCTTTCTGGTTTTTATTTTTTTACTCAATAAAACACAAATACTATTTTTGGTTAATATTTAAATTCAATTAAGGAATTAATTTTTTATGAATGAATATATTTCTTTAAATAAATAATATTTTAACAATTTCTGTTAAATATAAATTATCATATATTTTTTATGAATCCAATTTTAATTTTTTATAAGGGTTTGAAAAATATTATTGTCAAAAAAACCCATCATTTCTTAATAAATATTGGTTTTATTTTAAAAGTGATAATTAAAATATTTATAAAATTATTTATATAAAATGAATATTATTTTTGGATTCAAAATTCATAAATTTTACAACATTGAATTTTTCATAATATTCTGAGATAACTGAATTTTTGAGTAAAAATTTAAGGTCATATAAATATACTTTATGTTTTATAAAATCATAATGACCTAAAAGTCATGTAATAATTACTATAAATAATATAAAATACCAAATAAATGTTTTCCCTTTAAAATGATGTTATTTTAAGTTTATTTGATTCATTTTTTAAATACATTATGAATCTTCTAAAACATATAATATATTTTAATGTTTTAAAATCATTTCTTTAAGAGTGTGACTCGCCTCCACACAATAAAGGGGATTATTTTAATAAGAATGTCCCTTGGCCTTATAAAATAATAAAAACCACTCCCTTTTGGTTTAAACCATGGGAAACCCATGGAATGGATTTTTTTTTGGATATTTTATTATGTAGAGTTCAAAACCTAAATAATAAATAAATATCCATCATTTCATATATAATCCCATCCAATACCCCATTTATCTTCACTAAAAAATCCTTGGAGAACTACAATAATCTTCCATATCCTCTATATAGTCCTAAAAATGTGCCCCCAAGCTCTCAATAATCCCATCACAATCATTTAGAGTCACGAACTCAAGTAAGGGATCATCACCTTCCTCTCCTTCTTTTATTTCAAGCACCTTCTTTAGAATTTGACTTATTAATTGAACTTTATTATGATGTACTTTAATTATAAACATACCATAATATATTATGGATTTTATTTGAATGATGGATCATTTGTTATTTCTCATTTTGACCTTAACTTAAGTCATTACTATGTCATAATTCCATAATTTAATTCTCTCTTATCATTCCCATTCAAGAACTCCTTTTATGTTATGTCGATTAAATATAATTTTATTTTATTGGGATATGTTCTTCCATATTACCCTTACTGTAAATTTAATTTATAAATTATGATATCCCCCTTTTAACTCTCATTGATCCTCTCATGATCCTTTATGTACACTCGTCACCATGCTGAAATTTCATAAGGGGTCTTTTCTATTCTCCTCTTTATTCAAGTATCTTCTTTAACTTATGTATTTCATATTCATTTCCTTATGATTGGATATATTATTTAATATCCCATTACTGCACAATTTATTTCCAAATTACAAGAGACCTCTTTCGCTCTCACCAATCCCATTTATTAATTTTTAAGTGACGTTGTTATGCTGCTAAAATGTTACCACGATTTTCCATGATAAAAATATTGTGTAATGAATACCATACCCATTTTTGTATCAAAATTATTAACCTTTATTCACATATACTTATTTATTAGGTACTTACATGTATGTATTCCAAATTCATTGATCATTGAATAAATTATGATGATGAATTAATCCATTTTGTATGATTTATGTGGCACACTTAAACATGAGAATGAAATGAATTTGACGAGTGTGCCCAGATATCACTCTAATGCATTGGGTAAAGTTTAGTATCATGATACATCACATCGGAATAGGGATTGAACTTGATTCATTTATGGTATTTTTCCACCATTATGTCTTAGCGAGTTTATGATGACCTATATTTATGAATCAATGATTTAAGTTGTTTCCATATTTACCATGTTATGATTACCATGCTATATCATGCCTTATTATTCATGTTCCTTTAATTCCTCATTGATATGAATATTGTATAGCAAGTATCACTTACTACATGTTTACTCCATTACTAAGCTTTATAGCTTATCCCTTTCTTTTTCATGTCCCCAGGTTATCTCATGCAGTTTTAAGTTCAAATGAGTATTTTTATCATGTAAAAAAAAATTCAATAAAGATATTGCATTCCCTATTTTATTTTGGTATGTTATGTACCTAATTATCAAATACAATAGACTTATTGATCATATTAGATGTATTAAGTTTATTATTATGTAATAAATCAAGTATTAATGTTAAATAAATATCAGGGTTGTTATAAAATACATCCATGTTTAGAAACTGGAAATTTGATGTGGTTGTGTCACATATGTACCTAGAGGTAACAACTCTCAAATGGGTGCATTATGTATTAAATTGATCATCATCTATTCATGATGAGTGTACTTAAGATTTCACACCTGCATAAAAACACTTGGGGGATATGAATTGGTTAATTCACCCTCACCATATAGACCATTATGAAATATTTGAAAATATTTTTATGATTTGAAGATATTACCATTGACACTAATCATATGATTATTAGATTACTTATGCATAAATTTTCAATTTATGTTATGTTCTTCACTAGTTTTGGAATTGTACATTATGATTGTATGATCTAATGTAGTTTATTTCATAATTTAGAAATGGTTCTTATTTTAAGGAATAGAAATCATATCAATATATGTAATCTATATATGTATTTACCTCCAAGGAAATACAATGAATATAGAGTGCGATTTGGAGCTGGAATTGATAAAATTATAACTATATTAGAGAATACAACTTAGGTTATTTCCTATAACCTTGTTCATATAGAGTATCCTTCGAATATACAATGTGGTGTAACAATGATTGAATGTTTCATGTGACAGTATCCATCATCATTATATGAAACCCAAAATACCTTAGTAAAGGATAAATGGATAAGTTTGTTAAAAATATATTTCCTAATTTAGGAAGTAATGAAAGGGATAATTTTGTCAAGGAATTTTATCATATCATGGGGGATGAAGATCAATGGTAGTTATTGATTCAAAACATTAAGGATGGTCAAGAGATAGTGGGTATGGAGTGGAATTATTTCAAAGTGATTTTATTTAAAGGCTATTTTCCTCATGAAAAAAAAAGTCGATATGGAGAGACAATCCCTTATTTTAATAAAAAAGTGATAAGAAAATATTTCTAAGTATGAATTCACATTTAAATGTTTAGAAAGTCATGTTGCAGAATATGTACATAATACAAAGAGTGATATTGATTATTTATTTGATGTGAAAAATATAATCATTTAAATAGAACTAATATACTAAACATTATAATCATATAAGGATATATTATAATATTTTATTAAGATAGATAAATAATTATCCAAATCATATGACTCAAAAGGGAAGTAAGAGTAGAATTATATGGCTAATCACATCATGAAGAAAAAAATTAGAAAATGGGAATAAAATAAAGGGAAACTTTCAAAATTTTGTACCTATTAAATAAAACACCCCAGTGCATGCTTTAAGTTAACATGATTTTTCTTTATGTGTGGAGAGAAAGTTCATCATCATAGAAAATGCATTTTTAAGGGAGAATCCATCAAAGTATAGTGATTTAACTATAAGGATTTGGGGAATTATACAAACAAATTCCTCAAACATTAAGGGAACATATCATAGAAGAGGACAACAGTAGAAGGAAAAGATTATAAAATTACTATAGCTAAGGTTTAAGTTCCTAGTGATGTGGTGGCAGGTACTTTGATTTTAAATTCAAAGTTAGTTAATGCTTTATTTGATTTTGGATCCTTACACTCTTTTATATCTTCCATGTTTTCCTTGAAAATTAAATATTTCTCTAGCACACTAATAAAGAAATTATCAATCAAGAAACCTAGAAGAATTATTAGTTTAATAAAGATATTTCATTCAATACCCATTATGATGCATGGGAATCCCCTATAAGCAATGTTCAATATTATACCTATGGTATACATTTATATAATTATTTGTATGGATTTAATTTTAAAGTATAATTTAAAAGAATATTTTTGAGAGAAGGATATCATGATCTATGATGAATATGTTAGATTTATTGTCTTTAAAATAGACATGTAATCATCTTAGTTATGCCTGCATCCACCCCCAATATCTCTCCTTAATTAAATTATAGGAGAATAATAGCATACACAACTGATGGGTGGGAAAGGTAACTCAAGGATAAAAGATGTTATTATTGTGAAAGAATACATTGATGTGTTTATTGGAGAACTATCAATACATACACCGAATTTTGAAGTTTAGTTTTCTATTTAACTCATACTTGGTGTGAAATATATATCTAAGACTCCCTACAGAATAGCCCTAGTGGGGCTAGTATAGTTAAAAAACAACTCCAATAGTTTTTTTTATAAGGTATTCAAATGGTCAAGTGTTTTTACCTGTGGATAATGTGCTCAATTTTTGAAAAATAAGGATAGGAATATAAGGTTGTATATTGATTATAGGAAAATTAATTCCATTACAATGAAGAAAAAGTATACTTTACCTAAAATTAAAGACTCGTTTGACCAACTATAAGGAGATCAATACTTTTGAAAGATTTATCATTATTCTAGGTATCATCAACTATGAGTAAGGAAGATATTCCAAATGCATAATTTCATATGAGGTATAAAATTATGATTTTATATTAATTCCAGTTGTATTGACTAATATACCCTCTATTTTTATGAATTTGACTAATTAAATGTTAAAGAAATATCTTGATAGTTTTGGTGTGGTATTAATTAATGATATCTTTGTATAATCTAAAAGTAATGTAGGGAATAATATTCATTTATGAATCATTCTTAATACTCTTAGAGAAAAGTTGTTATACAGGAAATTTAAAAAGTATAAGTTATGGATTCAGGAAGTTCCTTTTCTTGGCTATATTGTATTAATGGATTGAATATTAGTTGATTCTTCAAAAAACCATTATACAGTGAATGGTCTATGCTGAAAAATATAACATTGATATGTAGTTTCTTTGTATTATTAGGTTAATATTTTTTATTTTTTTAAAAAATCCCAATTAGAAAACATGTTAACCAAGTTGACAGTTAAATGGGTTAAGTTCTTATGGACAAAGGAATGAAAAGAATGTTTTAAAAAATTAAAGTATAATTTTATCAATGAATTAGCATTTTCATTATAATCGGTAGGGGTGGTTTTTTGATATATAGTGACACATAAAATAAGGGATTTGTATATGCCCTTATAAATAATGATAAAGGTATTTTCCATGCATTAAAACAGTTAAATATCCATGAATAAAACTGTCCAACCCATAATATTAAGTTGTAATTGATAATTTTTTCCTTGATTATATGGAGGCATTATATATGTGGTAGAAATTTGAGATATATGTGGATCACAAGAGCATTAAAAACATCTTTTCACATAAATATCTCAACAAGACGAAAAGAAAATAACTACAGTTACAAAAGGAATATGATTTTTTGAAACACTACCACCCTGAGAAGGATAATAAGGTATCTGATGGGTTGATTAGGAAATATTATTGAGTTATTAATATGATGATAATTAATAAGGATTATATATTTAGATACATAGTAATGTTTTATTTTGAAATTATTTAAGGGTCAACATCAATTATTTTCCAAATTATTTTCAAACCATCCTTACTGGAAAATATAAAACATTTCTAAATCAAGGAAAATATTTTAAAAGAGAAAATTAAAGCTATTAATAATGAGAAACTAAAAGAGTTTTTTATGAATTTGGTGTACATAAATTTTAAAGGATGTTATGTGTTCCATCCAGACCTGATATGAAGAGAGAATTATTATATGAGGCTCATGGCTCAAATTTCTCTATACATAATAGAAGCACCAAAATATATCTGAATTTGATGGAATATTTTAGGTTGAATAATATGAAATGGGAAATTACAAACTATGTATTAATATGATTCATACAACCTCTACCTAATCCCAAAGAATTCATGCAACCACTACCTAATCCCCTGTGGAAATAAGATAATATTATGGACTTTGTCGATGGATTTCCAAAGACTCATAGGAAGAATGATTCTATATGGGTTTTTACTGATCACCATATCAAGTATAGGCATTTCCTCACTATAAGGGAAGATCTAAATTTTTATAACCTTGTAAGACTATATATTAAATAATTTTTTAAACCTTATAGTATACTTCTTCAATTGTATCTGATTATGATCTGTTGTTTACATCGAAATTATGGAGGATTCATCAAAAGTCTATTGACACTAAGATAAGTTTTAGAAATTCCAATCATCATCAGACTTATGGGAAATTTTAAAGTACTATTCAAACATAAGAATATATGTTGATCTTGTGATTTATTGACATTCATGGTATGTGCGCTCATTAATTACCTTTGGTGTAGTTTTCATATAACAATATCATTCATTCAAGAACTCAAATGGAACCATATGAATCATTATAAAAAATAGGTTTATTAATCAAAATTCTTGAGATGATATTATAGAAATAAATATTGTAAGATAGTGTCTTGTTGAAGAGAAAATGGTGACAGTAAAGACTATTCATAATAAGGCAGCTCAAGAAAAGAAAAAAAAATATGGTGATAAGTGAATGAAGGATTTAGAATTTAAAGTGGGATATCATGTTTTCTTAAAGGTATATCCATGGAAAAGTGTTATAATATTTAGTAATAAAGGAAAACTAAGTCCTAGGTACACAGAGTATTTTGAAATTATGTAAATAATTGGAGTTATAACTTACCATTTGGAAACTCCACCTAGCCTCTCTAAATTTCATGATGTGTTTCATGTGTATTTATTTAGGATGTACATTCTAGATCAAACATATTTTCTTACCTCTAAGGGAATATAATTATAACATTATTTATCATACTAGGAAGATAATATCTTGATTATGGACACTATAGAATAAGTGTTGAGGAATCAGATGACTTAGTTGGTAAAGGTACATTGAAAGAACCATATGATAAAAGAGGTTATGTGGGAACCTGAGTAAATTATGATGAATAACTACACACATATATCCATCATATTACATTATATAAATTTTTTCGGATTAATATTGTTAAGGAGTTAATAATGTAATACTTAAGCTTCAATTATAGTAAGTTTTTCTTTATAGAGAAACTATAGAATAATGCACAATGCATTATCCAAAAATATGATTCAAACCTAAAATATCAATTTAAGAAATTTTGTTTGTGGAAAGTAATTTCATTTTTAAAATAATTATTTCAATATTATCTTAGGGTGAATTTTTTTTATTTTTCAAAAAAATATTTTTAAGTGAATAGTGAGTAATACATATTTTTATAAGAAAATCATTTTTTAAAATAAATTAATTTAAAAGTATCACTACATTTTTAATCTAATAATAAATTAATATAGAAAATGTACTTTAAAATATCTAATTAATTATATAGTTAACATAATTATGTTTTATCTTAGTATAATGGTCATTTTTTGTTAAAAAATAACATTTTTCTAAAAACTATTTTTCATCACATTTTTTGGTATTGTTTTTAAATTTAAAAATTTAAATTATATAAATTCAATTTTATAAAATTTACCCCATAATTTTAATAATTATTTACCTTTTTTTAATGATTCTATTATCATTTTTTTCATTATAAATAGAAATCAAGGTAATAATTTAATACTACGATAAAGGTTAAAATAGATTAATGGGGGGGTTGAACTAAATAAAATAACTGTTAAAATAAATTGAAACTTGTATAAATACTATTTTATATCTATATTTAGATATTATATTTTCCTAAATCCAACAATAATATAATTTTGAGCCGCATGTCTTGAATAAGAATTAATATATTTTAATCTTTTGAAAAATTCTATGTGTGTCCTCTTCTACCCTTATAAAAGGACATCACATTTCCTCTCTTCCTCACACTTTATGATCTTTATATATCAAAAATAATATACCAAATTCTCTTCCTAGAATCCCTCACCATAATATATAGTTCTTAGTATGGTGAAAATACCAACCTTGTAAGGTTTAAGGTGAAATCCAAAAGAGGTTATCTGGAGAAGACATATATCTCTTAACCCAGTGTTTTCATATTTTTTCTTATTATAGATCTTTAAATTTTGTGATAACAAAAATTATATAATAAAATAAGTATATAAAATATAGTAAGATGATATTATCTTAATTTTTTAACCTTTATTCATATCCTTCTCCATTAAATGTGAAATGAAAACATCGTCTGTGTGTACGTGTGGACTACTGCCTCACGAAGAAATGCATTTAATTTTTCTTAACCACCATTCATGGATGGTTATTATGATGGATATAATTTGTATATATGATATTTATAAAATAATTATAATTATTTAAATATAATATACTATTTATCTTCTTACCATTCCACCCATTAAAAAATAATAGTGTCGCTTGTGCGTATATGTGGACTACTACCTTCACAAAAGAATGTGGTTCATTTTTCATGTTTTATTTTGAAGAGTTATTTTAAATATATATATAATTAATATATATGATATTTATATCATGATTAATATTCAAAATATTATTTAATCAAGATAAATATTTAAGGACTGAAACTACTAAATCGAAGCATACATGAAAAACACAACAATTAACACTTGGAAATAATGATTTTAAAAAACAAAATTATTATTAAAATAGTGTTAAAATGTAATAATTGGATCATATATGATATTATAAGTATATATATAGTTATTTTATATAATTATAATAAATTTTAATTTATTTTATGGGAGATTAAAACACTTACGAAGCAATTCAGGTCTATGGTAAGGGTTTATTTCACAATCTCATCCTTATTCGAGATCATTAATATTTATATTTATATTATGAAAATTATATGATATTTATATTATAAAACCCATAAATATTATTATCCACTAATTATTTTTTCAAATTAAAAATTTTCCTTTCATATTCCCCTATATATGTACTCAAAATTATGAAAGAATGTTTTTAAGGAAAACTGAATTTGTTTTTCAATTCGATCAGGAATATTTTTCTTCCATGTATATATTTTCCTTAAAATGATTTCAAAAATATTTTTAATATTATAAAATGATTTATTAAATGCACTTTTATCCATGTTTAAATTTCTATAAAAAATTTTAAAAAGAATCTTTTTTTCATTTTCCAAATGAGGAACTTTTTACAGAAGGTGTGAATGGAATATTTATATTAATATACACTAAATGAATAGATTTTTTCACCATCATGAATACTCTTCTATTTGAAGCTTCATTTTCAAGTTTACTAAGTTATTTACAAACAAAAAAATCCTATTATTTTGGGAAAAAAATATTTTAACTATGATATTTCAAAATGAAAAGTGTATTTTCCTCAAAAAAATATTCCAATGATCTTTTTAAAATATTTTCATCTATTTAAAAATATTTTGATGAGTCTTATGCTTTTCTGAGGTTATACTATAATTATACCAACAACCATATTTATCTAGATTTCTTATTCTCATTTTTACTAAGAAAATTATTGGTATTCTGTATTCTAGTTCTTCCACTATAGACAGTTATTGATTGTAAAGGAATGTTAATAAAGTTGTGTTATTTATTCATATAATGAATGCATTAAACTTATTAAGTGATGAGTGGGGACCAAAATTAAAAATCTCCTCAAAAAATTGGTTAGACTCATGAGACAAAATAGGTTTGGTATTTGGCATTTTTTTTCTTTTATGTATCATGTCTTTTCATACAACACTAATAGTAATTTTAAGGTGTCTATTTTTATGAATTACATCATTATAGAAACATTTATTGATGTACATGTGATTATTAGAGTATTTTTGTTATCTATGGATAAGTTTTAAGCTCATTTTTCTATTTATATATCCTTTTTTATCATTTTTTATTCTTGTCATATTATTAATGCATTTTTTATTTTATGATAGATTCTATTGTAGGAATTACCTTACTAAGAATATCATCTCACCCTTTTATTTTGTTTCCTTTTCCCAAGATTCCAAGAAGTGTGATATGATTGATATATAGGGATATTATAGGGAGAATAATAATATTATCTAAGAAAATACTATGTTGTATGTTATGCTTTCAAATGTAATGTGAGATTCAAGCATGTATCGAGTTTTCCAAGACCACTAAACTATTAAATCCATCAATATGTGATCATCTGTATCTAGTCCCAATATAATAAAGTAACAAATAACTATGGGTTACTGGAGTCAAGGTTTTATAACTAAAATTTACCAAGGGAATACACCATGAGAAAATGTTACAAATTCCTATGAGTCTCCACCCCATATATAATATATCATTTGTGTCTCATAAAGTGATATTATATGGTTATAAAACTTGTATTTAAAAATACTATTGTTTCACTTATAGGTTTTCATCATAGCAGGGAACTATTATGGCCTTTTAGTGTGAAAAGTACCCCTAATATATTATCAAATTATATTTCAAATGGAATAATAATCATGATGTGATAAAAAAACTTTTATTAAAATTCAAATACATGAATAAAAGTAATCATAAAGTAATAGTCAATTGGTTCTAGGGCACTAACTCCAAAAAACTCCCAATTTCACTAGAGCCAACTAATAATAACCTTGAGTACACTAGATCTCATATAATTTCCATTATTCTATTGGGATATATATTTTTTCAAGGGGTCTATTATATTTTATTTAATGGAAAACTTTCTTATATTAACATCACCCCCATTGAGAAAATCCCCCAAGAGGAGATATTTTCAGAGTATAGACTTCCTCTATTGATGTGACCTTGCTTATTTACATGATTCGTCACTATATTATTATCACAATACAATGTCATAGGATATCTACTATGAGTCACCACAAAAAGATCTTAGTTGATGTTCTGAGTCCAAACTACTTCTTTGTCTGCATAATAATTTGTTATATACTCAGACCCCACTATATAATCGGTAACAACTAGCTACTTTGAACTCTTACTACTCATATACCCTCTATTGATAATAATCACATATCATTACTATGAATTCATATCATTTGTAATTATTTAGAGACTAGAATTAGTGTATCCTCTGATGACTAGTTCTCTATCTCCTCCATATACCATGAATATATCCTTATTACGCATCACATACTTAAGGATAGAATTAATAGTAGACCAACGTTATTCTCATGGACCATATTGATATCTACCTACCATGACTAAATCATAAGCAACACTAAGACTAGTACATAGTATGGAATACTTTATAGATCCTATTATAGATTCATATATAATCTTATCAATTTTACATCACTCCTCTTGTGTTTAAGGACACATTTTCTTAGAAATATATATACCATGTGACAGTAGAACCTATCCTTTATTGTATTTATATATACTGAATATAATTAATATCTATCCAATTTATATATCTTTACTAAGTCTATGAAGCCTCTTTTATGTATCATGAATTATATTTGTCCCTAAAATGTAGGATTTTTTACATAATTCTTTCATGGAGATGTACTTCTTTAATTATATCTTAACTAACTATATGACTGGAATGTCATTTAAAATTAGAAATATATCATCAAAGTATTATACTAGTAATATAAATTCACACCTACTAAACCTCTTGTAAACACACGGATCATAATAGTTCTATATGAAACTAAATTCTATTATGTCTTCATTGAATTAAATGTTCCATAACCAAGATGTTTGTTTTAACCTATAAATGGAACTCTGCAAATTCAAAATATTGTTATAATTTTATAGAGTAACAACCCTGTTAGGTTAGGTTATATTGGAATCTTATTGGAGGTTTCTATTAAGGAAATAGTTTTTGATATCCATCCATAAAATCTCATTTTCATGGGATGATGCTATGGAAAGTTGAATTCTAATGGATTTAAAAATGAAAATTATAGAAAAAATTATCATAGTCAATGTATTGATTTATTTTAAACCCTTTATCCACTATCCTTGAATTATAGGTACTCGCTTTACATTATATGTCCATGTTTTCCTTGAATTCTCATTTGTAAAAAATATACCTTACATCAACAGGTAGATTGAAAAGAACTAAGACTTAGTTATGATACATGGAACATATTGTAGAATTCATGGATTCATTTAATCTTTTATCTTCTGATCTCTATATTACCTTCTTATAGGAAAGTGGATCATTATTTTCAACCAATAATTAGCCACCATATTCAATGTCTATAAAACTATATCTTTATGTCTCTTTAAACACTCTAGTTTTCTGACTTTGTACTTCTGTTTCAGGAAAAAAATCATCTATGGGTAACTTTAGAACCTATTTTTATACAAACTATTGTATATCTTGATCTTAAACTTCAAAAAATTCAAAATTTGTTTCACTATCCTTATTGAGGATGTGCTCCCTCTCAAGAAAAATTTCTTTTATTGAAAAAGTGACCTTATTATATGATCAGTTATATAAATATTATCCTCTCTTTTCCATAGGATTCCATATAAAGATACACTTCATGCATCAATGTACTAGTTTTTTTATATAATTAACCTTAACAAATTCATTTAAACCCTTTGAATGAATATATGAAAAAATGTGTTTCTTTATACATCATAACCTAGAAAGAATATTTTTTTCTACTCTTGTTGGTACATAATTTAGTGTGCATAGTGAAGTCTATAATTAATATCTGCAAAAGGATAAGAAATACTTTGATGGATTATCATTAAACTTACCATGTCAAGAAATGTAAGTTTACTCATTTAACTAAAACCATTCCATTGTGGTGTATAAAGAGGTTTGAATTTATAGAATCATACACTCCCATATAAATTTTATTAATTATTAGTTAGGATATGAACCACCTTAACCAGATAAAAGTTTCTATATATTCTTACAAAGTTTATTATCTACTTTATTTATTAATTATTTTAATTTCTTAAAATATTCTGACTTATACCTCATTATGTATACATATCCATATCTACATAAATCATCAGTAAAATTAATGAAATAAGAATACCCATATCTATAATCTATTGGAAATTATCTTCGTACATCAGTGTATACTAGTTGTAGAAGATCTACAGCTCTTTCACCGTGTCCACAAAATGTTTTCTTAGTCATTTTTCCTTAAAAAAAGTTTGAAATATTTTAAAATATTTTAGATAAAAAGGTTCTAAGTAACCATATTGATAGATAATTTTCAAAAACTTCTCATTTACATGACCAAGATGGTGATACCATAAATGGGTGTGAAATGAGTTATGTAGACTTGATTCATTATCAATTTCTGATACTTGATTTTCATTATTAAATACATAAATACCATTATTTAATGTGTCATACCATAACGTATGTTTTCTTTATTTTTTTAAAAAAATGTTTTTTATCTTGAAAATGAAACTATATGTATCTAGATATGATATAGAAACTATGTTTGTGTTAATAGTTGGTATATAATAATAATCTTTTAGAATCAAGATCACACTAGTTGGATACAGAAGGTGCTATTATTTAATGGCTATAGTAGATTGCATCTCACCATTAGAAACCTAAAAATATACCTCTCCTCTGGAAATATTTCTAAATATACTTGTTTCATATATTTGGATATGTATGTGAGAAACAAAAGTTTCATATAACACCCAATGTGTAGATATATAAATATTTCACTCGATGATAAACACACTTGAAGCTTACCCATACCTCTTTAACTGGGTAAAATTCTTCTTCTAGTGGCCAATATTTCCACATACAAAACATGTTGCATCCTTTTCCTTTTCTTATCTTTCAGTATTCTATTTCATAGAATGATGGTGCTTGGGAGACTTATACTTTTAATGATTCTTTGTCCCTTTTTCATTTTTATTCCATTTATTTTTCAAAATAAGGAATACAGGATTTCCATACCCCATGCCTTTATCAACTTAGAGAATCAATTTAAGGAGTTCTAAGAGATAATTATCATTTTTTATCATAATATAAATAACAATGAAATTTCAGAATCTCTTAGTTAGTGAGAACAAAATGGAATCTATGTGAACCTCATCAGGGATCTTAAATCTTAAGATGTCCAAACACTAAATATATCTGATCATATTAACTTCATGAAGAACAGTTGGTATTGACACTCAAATGTTTTCATGTGAATAGTGTATTATAGATCTATTATCACTGTTGTATTATCTTGTCTTGATAAAGATCATAAAGGTGAGACATAAATCTAAATGCATCGATATCCTCGTGATTCCTAAAATTCTCACGATACATAGACAAAGTCATGAAACATCGAATATTTGTCGAATCATCCAAATGTTTCATATAGAGAGACAATTATTCCTCAAAAACCTCTTTTCCAAGCACCTCAGGAATATGTTTTTTCTTCACTTATAATTCCCAATCAGAGAGAAGTATAATTCATAAATACTTATACCATTCTTATAAATTTAATTTGGATAAATTTTTATCTTTCTAAAAAATGGATTGTGGGGATATAGTCAAAGTTTTGTGGGTTTCCATTTATATAATAAATAAGAGAAAAAAATCAATACTTTAACTATATTATGAAATTAGATAATAAATTTTAAATTTATTTATTTCATACTATTTTATCAAAACATAATTTCCCACGCCATTCATTTTGGAATATCCCATCACATAGATATTATAGTGGCAAGTATCCATATTCCCATTCTCATAACCAAGACATAGTCCTGACAAGTTATTTAAGGGTTTTTATATAAACATAACATTCTAATGGAATTAACACCCTTCCCCTAGATCTGTAGAGTGGATTCCCCAATACTAAAATGTTGGACAAGAATTTCCTCAACACTTTTCCTCTTAGTTACACATATTATAGATTTAGTAGTCAACCCTCTATGTGAATTAAGTTAATTCAACCCAAAAACTCAAGTTAAAATTTATTTATCATTGAAAGAAACCTAACATAGTCTATTTAATAACTTTAAACTATGATCTTATTTTAACTCATTTGGTGTGAGGCTATACCATTTCAAATTTTAATTTGATGGATTTTTTATTTTTATGTAAATTTTCTATTTTATATTTTTACACATGTGTTAATATTAAGTGGATTTTACTTAAGTGGTTAAACATGTCAAGATAAAGTTTACACATATTATAATATTTATTTTAATCCTAACTTCTTTGATTTTTATTTAATTATGCTAATGATTCAGACATCCATAAATAATTAATCATGCAATTGATAAAAATAAACTAAATAAAGTGGTATGACCATGAGAATGTCTAATGTTTGGTATATCTAGATGATGATAAACCAACCCTTCACCCTAGGGAATTAACTCCATGAATAAATCATGGATTTAGTTGTATCATTCCAACTATGCTCATGTGTACCTCTTAGATTGGTTTTTCTTTGACTCCAAACTCAAATTGCCTCCACTCGCCCAGGAGATCCATCTATTAAATTATTTTACTCGCACCCTGGTGATGGGAACCAAAGGATTGATTAAGTGTGGTTTACATAAAAGAAATCATGGGTATATAGGACCCTACATAATGATATGATAGGAATGATCCATAGACGATTATTTAATTTAATAAATTATTACAAAAATAATGAAATAAAAAATTAAATAAAAAATTCACATACACTAGTTGGTCTAAGCTCATGTTTTTCCACATATTGTGTAAAAAATATTAATAAGTACACTAGATTTCATTAACATTAATTCTATATTTATTATTAAAATAAAAATTCTTGAATTAATTTAATTAATTGATTGATTGATTGATTCCTTTTATCTTAATGACTATATAAAGTCTCTTAGAAAAACCCATCATAAATGAAATATAAAAAATAAAATTTTTTACCAATAATTATAGATAATTACATAAAAATAATTAATAATTTACAAATTTTTCAAACCTTTAATTTATAATCAAGACATTAGATGTCAACAGGGTAATTAGGTTTTTAATTTTGTAATTAATTTGTCTTTATTCAATTTAATTATGTTATTAATTGGGTGACTACATAATTTGTGTTAACAAGATAAATTTAATCTTGGTCACTTTCAATTTATCTGGGGTAAACACCTAGGGAATTAGTGTATAACTTGGATGGGTTACATGATGTGTACTAACAATCTACACATCATGTATTCCTCTTATCATATGCCCACATAACTCATCTATGGAATAAATGTGCTCTTAAAACATAGAAAATAATGTTTTATGTGGCTTGTATGATATCTACACACCTTGTATGCCATTAATTATATAGTTTTTCTGTCTTGAATGGAATTATGCCATGTATTTGACCACATCGTTAGTGTGAATTTTTTTGTTAAACCATATATACTACTTGTAATGTACACCAGCTACAATTTATGTGGTTTTATGGGTCATGTATCAAGTTGGACTAATCAATATGTTGTGTGCTTCAAATGAAATGTGTGTTATTGCTGCTCAATGTGTCATGTGTCCCATGACATGTTTAGGCGCAGAAAACTTGGGTACAATGTGTAACATCCCAAGTAATTAATGAATAATAGATATTTTTATCTATGTCTATTAATTAATTAGATAGTGTTTTAGAGGCTTAAAATGAAAATAAATCCAATCTTAAGCATGGAATACACTAATATTTTTTAAAGGATTGTTTTACTGCCTTTTGATGGAAAAACATTTTTAAATCTATCTTTTGACAATTTTATAAGCTATGTTTGTCAAAATAAACTCATTCTTTATGATTGGGACATAAAAATTTACTTTGTTTGAATTTTTGGTATTTTTCTGACAATGTTCATTTTTGTATGAATAGTGAAAAATACTGTATTTTACATCAAAACTGATTTTTAATCTACTTTATTTATATGATTAGATTATATTTTGAATTGGTTTTAAAGTTAAATTAGAATATATTTTTACCATTTAATCCAATGGTGTTCATTATGATTAATTTCACTTTGAAATTGGGCATAAACTAATGCCAAACCTTTCATAGATATTGTTTTAAAAAAACCTGCTATTTGTTTTGACAACCGGAATTATTTTTAAATCAATTATTGCAATTTCTGTGTTTGGAATTTGGTAAAATGGATTAAATATTTGTAATAATAAGGTCCAAATTATGTAATCAAGACTTTTGTTTTTGGACATTATGAATAGTAACGACGGTAATTATCTTTAATTATCTTGATTAATGAGTAATCAGGTAGTTAAGGATAATAAAATAATATCATAATAATACAAAAAGACCAAAACATGTGTTCTAAGGCTATTGGTTGTCTCATGGCCGACCATTTAATGCCTTGTGCCAAACTTGGGGGCCCCATGGAATCACTTTTGTGAGAAAGTGACTTTTTATCTTTTTATTTTTAAAGAATGTTAAATGTGACAAAGAATGTATCACCTAAGTAAAATATTTTTAATTTTGTCTACATCAATAATATTTTGGACAATAAATATTCATTATAAAGATAAAAAGATTTCCTACATCATGATAGTTTTTTATACTTTTTAGACATTAAATTTATTAAATTATTTATGACATCATGATGATGCAGCGATTACCTCATTAATAAAGGATTTAAATAAAATGAAATCATAATGTGAAATATATAACCTACACAAGTCCAAAACCTATTTTATGGGTTTATTTAGAACCCTTATCACCTTACCCTATAATTATATCAATTTGGGACCTTTTGAATCCGAAAATAATTTTCAAATAAACAAACATTTCTTTACTTTCCAAGAGTACCCCTCCTCTCCTCTTATAAAAGGCCCCCACCTCCACCTCCTTACCCACACTCCCAAAGCCTTTTGCTCGGCCAAACCCTGCCCATTTTGTCTCTACACATCCCTATATTACTCCTTGAAGCCTCACTTTGGGCAGAAGTCTTCCCAAGGAAGCCTTTGAGCTCAAACCAATGGGAGTTACACGATTTTAAGGTAATGTCTTCACTTGAGTCCTTTTGTTTTATTTTCCTTATACAACCCCATAAAATCTTTTTATTCATTTCTTTTGTAACAACTTTAGTATCTTCAATATACTAGGATTTTGTTATAAGAAGTATTTGAGCTACACTTACACACACCTACATCTAATGGTTAAAGGACATACTGTTTCTGTGGATGGTGAATTTATGCCTCCCGAAACGATGATTGTTCAACATTGTTTTAGCACATTCAAAGGTGTCCATTAAGATGTCACTATATTTATATATGATATATAATATGTTTATTTTTTCCTTAAGATTCTGTATTTTTCATTTTGGGCATACCTTTATGGTTTCCATTATGGGTAAACGTGATATCTTCATTTAAGGAAGTGTTGACTACCGCCCCCTCAAAGTGATTTGATTCGTTAAATACCATATGTGGGACGTATAAAGGATAGAACTACGATATTATATATGATATTATACTGGAATTATAATACACCTTTATATCGTTATGATTCCATTCTATAAAATACGAAATAGAAATGAATGTAGCGTTCATGCGTACGTACGGCTTACCGTATCCATGAACGGTGCATTTCATTTCTTACCTCTAAATGATTATGTAATATTATAAATGCATGTATATATTGGATATATATGATATATACATCATGATTATAATTCTGGATATAATGGATATATTAACAACTTGTAATTATAAAGGTTTTATTTTTGACTTAAGTACCAATGATCGTTAAAACGACTGTTATTAACTTAAATAATTACATAGTGTTCATGACATGGAAATAAGTTATATAAAAGGAATAATGAACTTGAAAAAGGTTCTTAAGAAAGTATAAATTAACTCAAGTTTATTATTCAGGACATTAAAGAACAATCGAGTCAAGTCGGACCCAAGGTATGGGACTTCGTCTCAATCTCCTTTCATTGAGGCATATTTTGTTTTATACACAACCTTCTTTTATACGGTGTATAAACCCCTTTGACTTTTACGTTTATTCAAAAGGAATCTTTTTTATATGAAGCGTTTACTAAATGACAAAATATAATGTTTTTGTCGTACGTATGCAGTGACAACGACTTCTCCGCCGCCGTGACCATTATTTGAGTTTCGGCTTCCTCTACAAGCCCTACTTTTTTTTAAAAGAAAAATAAATACCATGTTTTACTTTTCTTTTATTTTGGTATTGAAAATGGTTTTCATAATGTTTTTATATCAATGTGTTGTATTGATATATTGTGATTGAAAGGTGGAAATGTTATGTTTCCTTTATGCATGTTTTATGTGATACGATTATGTTGAGGTTATTGGGAATTATTATGAAGACGGGTGGTTCCGTGATAAAATAAGGGAAGGTGAGCCCGATATAGCTCTCCAATGCATTGGGTAATATGAAGGAGTGAAACATTAAGGTTTCTCCGAATATATTTAGAGAATATACTGTGATGGGTATTCCAAACGTAACCAAGAGGGTTACTCCCTACGTAAGAATGTTATGAATGCCTCAAGTTACCTTTATGTCTTATGATTTCTATGATTTATTCATGATTTGATGAGGTATGTTAAAGTGCTTATGTTTTATGGGTAAAGTATGATTTCATTCTTATGTATATATGTACCCATGTTTCCTTTCCATATTTTTATATCCCTTACTGAGCTTTTTTTGCTCATCCCATGTTTTTTGAAATGTTTTTCACAGGTCAAGGGAAAGGTACATGATATGATGATAGTGTCAAGGAAGTGTCAAGAAAGAATCCATGTTTTATTTTAAATATGTTTCCATTGATGGGAAAGAATAATACTATCTTTATGTAACCACTTTGTTTATATGTGGAATGTAATGCAAGTTTTATGATCTAATTCTCTAAAACTCTAAACCCAAAAAGATCCTCAATGTGTAATCTTGTAATAACTCAAGATTAAGTAAGGTTTAATGCTGGGGCCTTATAGTTGGTATCAGAGGTAGGTTTAGATAACTTTAGGAGTTATAATTCTATTAAATGATTATCCAAAAATATTTTTTTTTATGGTCAACTTGAAGTGATATAGTATTTGAAGATTACCATGTTGCTTCATCTAAGACATGTTTGTTCAGAATAGTTTTCCGTAGAGGAAATAGGGAAGTAGTGCTAGGAAGGCATGCAGAAGGAAATAACCTTCTGAATCAGCATCCTGAGATGGTCGGAATTGGAACTGAACAGTTTGTTGCAGTAATGGAGCAGTTGACTCAAGCGATAAATGGTGGTGGTATCCATGCACGAGATCAGCCAAATCAACCGCATAGGAACATGTTTGTGGTGGAACATTTCATGAGGCAACATCCCCCATCATTCAGAGGATCATCTGACCCTGTGCTAGCTGAAGGGTGGATTAAAGCACTGGAGAAGATTTTTGATGTCATGGGGTGTTCAGACAATCAAAAGGTTAGTCTTGATATTTACCGTTTGGAGGGTGAAGCAGATCAGTGGTGGTCAATGGTTAAAAATATCAGGGACGCTGATGAGATTGATGCTCTCGACTGGGATGAATTCAAAGGTATGTTTCTTGAAAAGTATTTTCCTTAAGGTTGTTCGACTTAGGATGGAAAAACAATTCTTGGAATTGAGTCAAGAGGAAGACTTAGTGGCTACCTATGAAGAAAGGTTCACTCGATTGGCATGGTATGATCCAAATTTTATCCGAGACCTTGATAGTAAAATCAATTGTTTTTACTCAGGATTAAAGCCAAAATATCGAAGGGCATTAGCTTCTATTGAGTTTAAAAGTTATGAAAAGCTTGTTCGATGTGCTGAGAAGGTGTAAATGGAGTTTGCCGATGATCAAGTGTTCTATAACAACCAGTAGAAGAAGAGACCAAGGTGGCCGGAGAAAGGGAAGAATTCTTCAAAAAAGTCTGATGGTAAGAAATATAAGTTTCTAGTTTGTGATAAATGTGGAAAAAGGCATGCTGGGGAATGTCTTCTGAATTCTGGAAAGTGCTACCGATGTGGTAATATGGGACATAAGGCTCGTGATTTCACTGAAAAAAGATCAAGGTGAAGGTAAGACCAAATTTGATTTACAGTTAGTGAAATTTTTTAAGTGAAATGAGATGGGTCACTATGAAAACGAGTGTCTGAAAAAGAGCTTGAGTGATGGGAAGCAGTTAGACTACAAGCAGAAAGGGATGGTGAAATCATTAGCAATTACTTCAGCAGATGTCGGGCCATCAAATGAAGTTGTATCAGGTACTTTGTTTGTTTTTTCATATTATGCCAGTGTGTTGTTTGATTCGGGGTCCACACATTCTTTCATCTCTGAAACCTTTTCTAGTAAAATGGGAATACCATCTCAAGAAATGACTCATGAACTTTTGGTAAAAACACCTGGGGGAAATGTTGAGGCAAAAAGAATTTATAATAATCTTCCTATCCTTATCTATGGAAAAAAACCTACTTGAAAACCTTATTGTTCTACCTCTAGTAGAGTTTGATGTTATCCTGGGTAAGGATTGGCTCTCTATTTACCATGCTAAGATTGATTGTAGAGCTAAAGAAGTTTCTTTTCAGAAATAATTTCAGTTTTTGTACAAGAATGAACCCTTATTATTGATAACTTATCAAGAGGCCAAGAAACTTGTAAAAGATAGAAATGAATGTTACCTTACACACATTGTTGAAAATAAGGGAACTGTTAAGATTAATGATGTGTCAGTGTTAAATGAGTATCCTGATGTTTTTCCTGATGAGTTTCCTGGAATAATACCAGATCGGGAAGTTGAGTTTACTGTTGACTTAGTTCCTGATGATAAGCCAATTTCAAAACCCCCTTATAGAATGACTCAAATTGAACTTTTAGAGTTGAAAGATCAATTGCAAGATTTATTAGAGAAAGGTTTCATTTGACCTAGCACATCACCATGGGGTGCTCCTATTTTATTTGTTAAAAATAAAGATGGTTAAATGAGACTTTTCATTGATTATAGATCCTTGAATAACATCACTGTTAAGAACAAATATCATTTGCCTCATATCGATGATTTGTTTGATCAGCTCCAACGAGCTCAGTATTTTTCAAAGATTGACTTGAGATCGGGGTACCATCAGCTGAAGGTAAAGGAAGAAGATGTTCCGAAGACCGCGTTCCGTACAAGATATGGCCATTATGAATTTGTAGTAATGCCTTTTGGGCTAACCAATGCACCTGTTGTGTTCATGGACTTAATGAATAAAATTTTCCATGAGTTCTTGGATAAGTTTTTTGTTGTTTTCATTGATGATATTTTGGTGTTTTCTAAAAGTAAAGAGGAGCATGAAAGACATTTAAGGGTTATCTTGCAAACCTTAAAAGAAAAGAAATTGTATGTAAAATTCATCAAGTGTGAGTTTTTATTGCAACAAATTTCTTTCCTTGGTCACATTGTTTCTAAAGATGGGATAACTGTTGATCCTGCAAAAACAAAAGTTGTGGAAGACTAGCCAAGACCCACAAATGTAACTGAGATTCGTAGTTTCCTTGGTTTGGCAGGCTATTACCAAAGGTTTGTTAGAAATTTTTCACGGTTATCTAGTCCAATGACTAAGCTAACTCGGAAGGGTGTTAAGTTTATCTGGACAAAAGAATGTGATGATTGTTTTCAGGAATTGAAAAGAAGATTGGTGAATGCTCCAGTTTTGGAACTACCTTCCAGGAATGGTGAGTTTGTTATCTACAGTGATGCTTCATTGAAAGGACTTGGTTTCGTCCTAATGAAGAATGATCAGGTAATTTCTTATGCTTCACGACAGTTGAAAACTCATGAGGTAAATTAACCTACACATGATTTGGAATTAGCTGCTATTGTTTTCTCTTTAAAAATTTAGAGGCATCATTTGTATGGAGTAAAGTGTGAAATATATACTGATCACAAAAGTTTAAAGTATATATTCACTCTGAAAGAGTTGAACATGAGACAGAGGAGATGGCTAGAATTAATCAAGGATTTTGATTGTACAATTCATTACCATCCGGGAAAAGAAAATAAAGTGGCTGATGCTTTGAGTCGAAAAAGTAATGCTTCATTAGCAATGTTGTGTTTGGAACGTGATCCTTTGGTTAAGGATTTGATGAAATTTTGAATAGAAGTTGTTGGTGTAGGAATTTATTCTGTTTTGTTTCAGGTATCAGTGAGATCATCTCTATCAGATAGAATCAAGCAAGCACAGAAGCAAGATAGTGAGTTGCAGAAAAAGGTAGAGTTGGTTCAGAAGGGTAAGTTGCCTGAATTCAACATTGATAATGATTGTGTTTTGAGATTTGGGAAGAGATTATGTGTGCCTTGTGATTCATATTTGAAGAGAGATTTATTATGTGAAGCTCATAGTTCTCCGTTTTCAGTTCATCCTGGCAGTACTAAGATGTACAGAGATCTGCGGGAGTATTACTGGTGGGATGGAATGAAAAGAGATATTGCTGATTTTATTGCGAAGTGTTTGACATGTCAACAGGCTAAAGAAGAGCGGAAGTTACTGAAAGGGATGCTTCAGCCTTTACCAGTGATAGAGTGGAAATGGGAGAATATATCCATGGACTTTGTTGTGGGATTACCGAAGACATCTCGAGGTAATAATGCAATCTGGGTTATTGTTGATCGCTTGACTAAATCTGCTCATTTCCTTGCTATACGAGATACTTTTTCCCTAGATCAACTTTCCTGTTTGTATCTTAAAGAGATAGTCAGGTTACATGGAGTTCCCCTCTTCATTGTATCTAATCGTGATCCCAGGTTCACTTCTAACTTTTGGAAAGGCCTTCATAAGTCGTTGGGTACTGAATTAAATTTTAGTACAGCATTTCATCCTCAATCAGATGGGCAGTCAGAACGAACAATTTAACCCTTGGAGGATATGCTACGAGCTTTTTCGATGGATTATCATGGAAGTTGGGACCAACATCTTTCTTTGGTTGAATTTTCATATAATAACAGTTTTCATTCCAGTATACAGATGGCACCATTTCAGGCATTATATGGGAAGCGGTGTCGAACTCCAGCTTTCTGGGATGAAGTGGGTGAAAGGAAGTTAATGGGACCAGAATTGGTAGAAGAGATGGCAGAAAAAGTTCAGCTGATTTAGAAACACATGAGAACAGCTCAGAGAAGGCAGAAGAGTTATGCAGACAACAGGAGGAAGGATCTAACTTTTGAGGTAGGTGATCATGTTTTTCTCAAAGTCTCACCATGGAAAAGTGTGATGAGATTTGGTAAGAAAGGAAATATGAGTCCATGGTTCATTGGACCATATGAAATTTTGGAGAGAGTTGGATCAGTTGCATACCGGGTGGCTTTACCTCTGAGTTTATCTCAGGTACACAATGTTTTTCACGTTTCGATGTTGAGAAAGTATATGCCAGATCCATCTCATGTTTTGAGTCCAGAGGTAGTTCAGTTGGAAGAGAACCTATCTTATGAGGAAAAACCGGTCCAGATTCTTGACCACAGGGAGAAAGTGTTACGAAATAAGGTGATTAATCAGGTAAAGGTTTTGTGGAAAAACCACATGATGGAAGAGGCAACATGGGAATCTGAAAATGTAATGAGGGATAAGTACCCCCATTTATTCGATAAGTAAATAAATTGTGGGGACGCAATTTTCTAAAGGGGGAAGGATGTAACATCCCAAGTAAGTAATGAATAATAGATATTTTTATCTATGTCTATTAATGAATTAGATAGTGTTTTAGAGGCTTAAAATGAAAATAAATCCAATCTTAAGCATGAAATACACTAATATTTTTTAAAGGATTGTTTTACTGCCTTTTGATGGAAAACCATTTTTAAATCGATATTTTGACAATTTTATAAGCTATTTTTGTCAAAATAAACTTATTCTTTATTATTGGGACATCAAAATTTACTTTGTGTGAATTTTTGTTATTTTTCTGACAATGTTCATTTTTTTATGAATAGTGAAAAATACTGTATTTTACATCAAAACTGCTTTTTAATCTACTTTATTTATATGATTATATTATCTTTTGAATAGGTTTTAAAGTTAAATTAGAATATATTTTTACCATTTAATCCAATGGTGGTAATTAGGATTAATTTCACTTTGGAATTGGGCATAAACTAATGCCAACCTTTTCATAGATATTGTTTCAAAAAAAACCCGCTATTTGTTTTGACAACGGGAATTATTTTTAAATCAATTATTGAAATTTCTGTGTTTGTAATTTGGTAAAATGGATTAAATATTTGTAATCAGAAGGTCCAAATTGTGTAATCAAGACTCTTTTGTTTTTTGACATTATGAATAGTAACGACGGTAATTATCTTTAATTATCTTGATTAATGAGTAATCAGGTAGTTAAGGATAATAAAATGATATCATAATAATAAAAAAGACCAAAACATGTGTCCTAAGGCTACTTATTGTCTCATGGCCGACCATGGGATGTCTTGTGACAAACTTGGGGGCCCCATGGAATCACTTTTGTGAGAAAGTGACTTTTTATCTTTTTATTTTTAAAGAATGTTAAATGTGACAAAGAATGTATCACCTAAGTAAAATATTTTTAATTTTTTCTACATAAATGAAATTTTGGTCTATAAATATTAATTATAAATCTAAAAAGATTTCCTACATCATGATATATTTTTTATAATTTTTAGACATTAAATTTATTAAATTATTTATGACATCATGATGATGCAGTGATTACCTCATTAATAAAGGATTTAAATAAAATGAAATGATAATGTAAAATATATGACCTACACAAGTCCAAAACCTATTGGATGAATGGATTTAGAACCCTTATCACCTTACCCTCGAATTATATCAATTTGGGACCTTTTGAATCCGACAATCATTTTCAAATAAAGTAACATTTCTTTACTTTCTAAGAGTGCCCCTCCTCTCCTCTTATAAAAGGCCCCCACCTCTACCTCCTTATCCACACTCCCAAAGCCTTTGGCTCGGCCAAACCCTGCCCATTTTGTCTCTCCACATACCTCTATTACTCCTTGAAGCCTCACTTTTGGCAGAAGTCTTCCCAAGGAAGCCTTTGATCTCAAACCAAAGGGAGTTACCCGATTTTAAGGTAATGTCTTCACTTGAGTCCTTTTGTTTTATTTTTCTTCTCCAACCCCCTAAACTCTTTTTATTCATTTCTTTTGTAAAAACTCAAGTATATTCAATATACTAGGATGTTTTTATAAGAAGGATTCTAGCTACACTTACACACACCTACATCTAATGGTTAAAGGACATACTGTTTCCGTGGATGGTGAATTTATGCCTCCCGGAACGATGATTGTTCAACATTATTTTAACACCTTCAAAGGTGGCCATTGAGATGTCACTATATTTATATATGATATATAATATGTTTATGTTTTCCTTAAGATTATGTATTTTTTATTTTGGTCATACCTTTATGGTTTCCATTATGGGTAAATGCGATATCTTCATTTAAAGAAGTGTGGACTACCGCCCCCTCAAAGTGATTTGATTCGTTAAATACCATATGTGGGACGTATAAAGGATGGAACTATGATATTATATATAATATTATACTGGAATTATAATATACCTTTATATCATTATGATTCCATTCTATAAAATACGAAATACAAATGAAATTAGCGTTCATGCGTACGTACGGCTTACCGTCTCCATGAATGGTGCATTTCATTTCTTACCTCTAAATGATTATGTAATATTATAAATGCATGTATATACTGGATATATATGATATATACATCATGATTATAATTCTGGATATAATGGATACATGAACAACTTGTAATTATAAAGGGTTTATTTTTGACTGAAGTACCAATGATCGTTAAAACGACCGTTATTAACTTAAATAATTACATAGTGTTCATGACATGGAAATAAGTGATATAAAAGGAATAATGAACTTGAAAAAGGTTCATAAGAAAGTAGAAAATAACTCAAGTTTATTATTCAGGACATTAAAGAATGATCGAGTCAAGTCGGACCCAAGGTATGGGACTTCGTCTCAATCTCCTTTCATTGAGGCATATTTTGTTTTATACACAACCTTCTTTTATACAGTGTATAAACCCATTTGACTTTTATGTTTATTCAAAAGGAATCATTTTTATACGAAGCATTTACTAAATGAAAAAAGAGAATGTTTTTGTCGTACGTATGGGGCGACAACAACTTCTCTGCCGCCGTGACCATTATTTGAGTTTCGGCTTCCTCTACAATCCCTACTTTTTTTTAAAGAAAAATAAATACCATGTTTTACTTTTCTTTTATTTTGGTATTGAAAATGGTTTCATTAATGTTTTTATATCAATGTGTTGTATTGATATCTTGTGATTTAAATGTGGAAATGTTATGTTTCCTTTATGCATGTTTTATGTGATACGATTATGTTGAGGTTATTGGGCATTATTATGAAGACGGGTGGTTCTGTGATAAACTAATGGTGGGTGAGCCCGATATAGCTCTCCAATGCATTGGGTAACGCGAAGGAGTGAAACATTAAGGTTTCTCCGAAGAGATTTAGGGAATATACTGTGATGGGGATTCCAAACGTAACCAAGAGGGTTACTCCCTACGTAAGAATGTTATGAATGCCTCAAGTTACCTTTATGTCTTATGATTTCTATGATTTATTCATGATTTGATGAGGTATGTTAAAGTGCTTATGTTTTATGGGTAAAGTATGATTTCATTCTTATGTATATATGTACCCATGTTTCCTCTCCATATTTTTATATCCCTTACTGAGCTTTTTATGCTCATCCCAAGTTTTTTGAAACGTTTCTCACAGGTCAAGGGAAAGGTACATGATATGATGATAGTGTCAAGGAAGTGTCAAGAAAGAATCCATGTTTTATTTTAAATATGTTTCCATTGATGGGAAAGAAGAATACTATCTTTATGTAACCACTTTGTTTATATGTGGATTGTAATGCAAGTTTTATGATCTAATTCTCTAAAACTCTAAACCCAAAAAGATCCTCAATGTGTAATCTTGTAATAACTCAAGATTAAGTAAGGTTTAAGGTTGCGGCCTTATACAATTTGTTTACATTCAGTCACACGTTGTGTATCTGTGTCTACTTGCGAGAATCCTTAGCACCTCCCGATGGAATCTTCAATCATTCTTCATTCATTCATAATCTGTTTAAAATGATATGGAACTAGAATAAAGAAAAATAATAAATTGAAAACATGTTAATTGAACTCTGGATTAAAGAATGAATAAACTGCCAGATAAAAACTAACAGCAATTGTGAATAATTAATTAATGAATGATAAATTATTATATGACCACTCAGATACCACATAAAGGTTATGAGCATAGTGGAATAACTGATGGAGGAATGAACAACTCAGATATTTTTCATAATCCATGAATAATATTTATTTACATGACCAATAATGTCATAACCAATGTAATTAAATTAAATATTAATTGAATTGTTAAAACAAAACAAAAATTCAGGATCATCACATATAATCTATAATTAATTTATAGATATATTTAGAATTAACTGGAGCTTTTAATTATTTATTCATCAATGAATAAGTAGATTACTCTTGTTGTTCCATTATTTCATTAGAGGAATCAAGTGTACATTTCCTCTAGCGATGAACAAACACGTTCTTCATGAATCACTAATCATCGCCAAAAAATTCTCCAGCTGCTAAAATTGATGAATCTAACATGTGTGATGATCATTGTTGATCGTAATCAAATCCTTTAAGGGGATAAGATATTTTTTTGGTGGATGGGGGGATTTCTATTCAATTTTGAGGGAGTTATAGGGAGAGACCTCTATGTATTGAGATAACCCTCTCTAGAATTTATTGTGAACAATGATAGAATAAAAATCATAATCTAGAAAATTTCATAACGAGGTTTAAAGAGTTCTAGGGTTAGAAAATAATAATTTAACTAGGGCTCTTGTAATTTTATTAATCCCTAGTGAACCTCATCTCTAAAAATAATAAAATTATTTATATTTACTTGAACTAAACTAAAATCATGGATGAAATAAATTCTATTTTCATGAATATATAAATTAGTATTTATTTAACTAATATAAATATGAATTTTCTTTTCAGACCATCAAACTTAGTTCTCCAATCATTATCAACATTTATCAGGCCATTAATAATGACTATTTATTTAATTAAATAAATTTCACTATATTATTATCTAATCAATATATAAATAGTATAATCACTAAAAATAGTGAATAAATCTTTATTAAATATTCATGTAAGTAAATAAATAAATATTTTTTTACTTTGTGAATAAGAAAAATAAACTAATATTGTATAGTCATGTAATTAAATAGTTACCTAGTTAAAAAATATTTATTAAATATTTAACTCAGATATACATTATCTAAAATAACATGTGATCAAAACAACATTAATAATTAATAAACCAGGTTTAGGAAATAATATGTATCCAACATGTTAAATTCATGAGGAACTTAACTGAGGTTTTGAATACACTTAGTGTGTGACCCTCATGGCCAATTTATCAATTGAATTAGGCTACACTACATAAATTCAAAGGTATGTGTCTAGAAACACGCCAAGGATCACATAGAGAAAGAAGTTAATATCATAATAACATGTATCCTCCTATGAATGTACACTGTGTGATATAATCCCTTTATCTAGATATCTCTAATCAAGCATGTTGCATACTGGCATTATCAACCTATATGTTCGATGTATATTTTTTTGAATTTCAAGAAATTAACTTTCTAGAAACACCACCCTTTCCATCGACTTAATTAGGTAGTTCAATTCCCATCAAAGGTCTTGAGATATCAACTTCCATTACAAAACAATAGGGATAAATTTTTTCTCTTGTTATTTATTAACACAATGTCAGACGTGACACACCCAAAGTATACAACTTCTCCAAGAGAATATATTGTGATGGTCTTAATCAATACATCAAAGTACATGACTCATTACATGACCTAATAGTAATCTTAAAATCTAAGGATCATTACACACATCCATATATAGGAATATTCAATGAAACATGAAAATTGGGATTTCCTATTAACAGTTTATGTTCTCATAATTTCCTACACTAAAGATTACCAAGGGTGTACACCATGAAAAAGTATCTCAATGTATTATGAGACACCACCCCTGATATCTTGTATCATCTGTTTCCCATCAATTGGTATCATCCATCTATATAACGTATATTTAACAATAACTTTGTGGCACTTATAATTTCTCATAATAAGGTGAACTGTTATTACCTTTCAATGTGATAAGTAACCTTAGGATATTATCACATACTATGTCATGTAAAATAACAATCATGATGTTATTAGAACTTTAATTAATATTCAAATACATCAACACAATTAAAAATAATGTACTTAGTTTTGGCTCTAGGGCACCAAATACAATAGTTATTTCATCATATCAAAGCCATCATGTATAAGTATTATTAAAACCAAACTAAATTAGATGGTCTTTGATTTCTATCGAACCTAATTTTCCCACATTCAAACACTCCATGCATGGATAAAAAATCATGTCTTGGTTTTCAAGATTTCATTTAGAAAATTCCAAGAAATCACGAACCCCTTTCTTATATTTTTCACTATTTCTTCATGTACTTTTCCAATTAAAATTAATTAATTACCTAAAAAACTTTTATTATATTAAAAAATTTTAAACATATATATAAATAGATAAATTTAAAACATATAAACATATAAATTTAAAATTTATAAATTTAAAATGTTTGAATATATAAACACATAAATATATAAACATATAGATTACAATTATATATACACACATAAAAATAAAGCATATAAACATATAAAGTTGTTAATATAATATATATAAATGCATAAATTTTGAAATTTCAATATATGAATATTGAAACATAAAAATATAAATTTAAATAAAATAAATTTAAAATTTATATACACATATAAAATTAAATAAAATAAACATATAAACATATAAAAATATTAATTTAAAATATATAAATTTGAAACATATGAATAAATAAATAGAAAAAAATATAAATTTTAAATGTATATATATAAATTTAAAATATATAAATATATATAAACAAATATATAAATTTATATATATACACTAAAAAAACGTATGTATAAATATATTTATATTGTGTATATCATTTAAACATATAAACTTATATATATACACACAAATATATAAATATATACACACTTTTAAACATTTATAAACATATAGAAATATATAAATATATAATCATTTAAAAATATTTAAATATATTTATGAAGTTTTAAACATATATATAGACATGAATTATACAATCATATCTATTAAAAAATATAAACATATACATAGATATAGGATCAAGGGATTTTACACTGAAAATTAAAAAAAATCACATAAATACAAATATAAAAATGAATATATCAATTTGTTAAATATATAAAAAAAACAAAATTAAGAATTAATTTTAACAGTAAAAGCTACCAAAAATCAGAACAAACAATAAAATAATATAAAAATGAATATAATATAAACATGTAGTCAAGTATATATTTTTATAAATAATTATTCCTAAATTAAATTTATTTTTAATAAAAATAAATCTTCCTAATATAGAAAATTAAAAATTAAAACTCACAAAAAATGGGGATGTGGGCAGTAGATCTATGACCAAAGAAGTAAGTAGGTGGTCAAGGGTGGTGAAATATGGGAATATGAGGTGGAACACAGTTGAAGGATTAGGAATGAGACTGAAGGAACAAGAGGGAGGGTGCTTGTGAGTTGTAGAGCCTAAGATTTCAAAAAATTAGGCATCTAAAAAATTACGAAAAAAGAGAGACTCGTGGGTTTTAATTTTTTTAATATTGGTTATAGAATAATAATTTTTAAATCTATAGTGAACCACTCCCCTAAAATTTACCCCTCTAGTATTGGTGATGAGATAATGGAAATAATGACTCTCAAAGCCTACCTCCAATAGGTCGTGGGTTGGAAATAAGCACAAAGGGTATATCATACACATAGATGGAAGGAATTACCCCCTAAGATTTCGTAAGATGATATATAATATAGAAACACTAAAAAAGTCATACTAGATATCAAAGTAAAAGATCCCAAATAAATTCATGTAATATCATACAAGGGAACATCGATAAGAAAACTCCATGTACCCAAATAGAAACCATGGTAGTGACCACATAACCCCAAAGAGCTCCCGAACAACCCATGACATAATAAAGTCCATCCCAATCACCTACCATCTCATTATAACCTAAAAAATTATATATATATATATATATAGGATGATCATAACATTTATACTTAGTAGGATCCTCCTTGTATCCTCTAGTGAAAATGATGAAAAAATATTGCTAAAACTAAGTGAAAAAAAGTGAAACTAACTCATCCCCTAAATAAGTATGTTAAATTCCCAAATAAAAATGGATATCTCTCACCAAGTATTAAATATAATATATCATATAATATAATATCAAAATAAGTGACCCCATTATCACTTCCCCATTTTTTCCACTCTGACCAAATGTTGCATTTCCATATCCATCTCTCTCTAAAAGCACGCTAGCCTGAATACACGGGGCTAAAATATTACAACATTCATCATATGCATTGCATAATCTCATCACATACCATGAACCCTATTCATAACATTATAAAATCATCCCAAAACACATCTCCGAATAGTAACCAAGTAGTTTTTGGGAGCCACCACATCTCGTATGTTGTGTATTATTCTTAAATCGATCACAACCCATGCATTCCATACTTATAATAATCCATAGAAAACTATATCAATAGGTAAATGTCTATAAAAATAAATATGATCCATTACATACCTCTATAAACATATATGGGGATATATAACTGCCTTTCATACCAATGCAAAATACTGCCATGAGAATAGAGTGGGACCATAGGGGGTAGTTAGCCATCCATTTCCTAACAACCTATATATTGGGGAAAACACTCTCCCAGAGTCTACTTGGTGTCATTTTCCCTCCCAACATGGGTGTGGTAGCATATAAAATCCCAAAACATTAAGGTTATAATATAACTCAAAAACACACTATGTAAATTAACTGATCCTTAGTATCAGCTGTAGTTATCGTCTCTCAGATACTTGGCTGCCACAACTAAGAACTAGATATATTATAAGCACACAAGCATTCAAGTATCTTCATTTAATTAATTATTTCCTTTTAAAATTTCACTTTATTTTAATTAATTAATTATATATTCATTAACATTATTCTATTCATATTTCATTAACCACTAACTTAAGTTCATGTCCTCCTGGAATATTCTAATTGATTCTATGGTTCCATAAGATTATCAGTAGTTTCATTCTATTCAGGCACCAACCCCATGGGTTAAATCCTAAATTAATCATTATAATTATATAATTCCAAGTACTCTAGGAAACATACTAATACATCATATAATACATGTATAACCAAGCACAACTAGCTACGTCAAGTTGTGGGTAAAGGAATTTTGGTAAACAAGAAACTTAGGCATCCATCCTTTAAAGTAAAACATTATCAAGAAAACATCCATATCATAGCACAATAATATGAAATCCTATATTCAACCCATTTCATCAAACCCGGTGACATCAATGACACCACCATGTATTTCAACATACATCCCGCCATCACATCCATCAATAACTACAATAAACTCAAGCCTCTAAACCCATATCTCATTAAACCATTATCCATCCCTAGATCTAATATTATTTCATATAAAGGATCACATATATATCAAACATAGAAATTTGAGAACAACAAATATATTAAACATGCTATCTAGGACCTAAAATAAGTCATTCAATATTCACATGAAAATGATCTCTCTAATCCTCAAAATTTATCTTCAAAAAATAGTCATTTTTATTAATATCGTGGATTAACCAGTTCGTTTATCATAGGTTACAACCACATGAAGCCTAATTCATCAACTTTTAAAATATAAAAATTATTTATAACTTTATTTCAACAATAACTTCTAGTTTCAAAAAAATTAAAAACATTCTTATTAACATGCCTCTTTATTATTATAAAAAAAATCTAGTTATTTGTTATTTATCCTATTCCATTAACATATTGAAGAAAAAATTAATTAAATATGAATTAAGAACCATTTTATTTCTATCTAATTATAAGAATAAATAGTTATAATAAAAATGAATCTTTAATTATTTATCTAAGAACATTATCATGTTTACATTCTTTAACCATTTTTAATAAATTAAATATTATAAACCATAATATAAAAAACATGTTAAACAAATAATAAATATATATTTCACACTTTCTAGTAATCAATAGGTAATCTATTATCACAGTCAAAAAACATGGTATCACTAAAACAATAAAACATTTATTTCATTAATTTAGTTTAATATTTAATAAGGTTTATTCCACTATCACACAATGATACAACTATTGATTAATTTATGATTGCACATAAAATAATAAGATAAGTAACAAATCCCTACCTCAAGGATTTCAATGTTATTTGATAAAGAATGGAAAAAATGGATCTATGATCTCCTCTCCCATAAGGAAACCCCACCCCATAAGAATAAAGTACCACAAAGGTGCCAAAAAACATCAAAATAACTCTATAAGAATAAATCAGATCAACCTCCATAGCATGGAAAGAAAGAACATGATTAAGAAAGACCATTTAGAGAAGAAACCACAATAAAAAGGGGTAAAAATCACCTTCAATCACAATTTATTGAACACATAAATCTAGGGATAAATCCCTATAAAACAACCATAAAAACTCTTTAAGAGATCTCCTATGGTCACCTAGAGTTGAGATAGAATTATATGTTTTTTAAAAATTCTAGGATGTGGTAGGATTTAAATTTATTCTACCAGATGGAATTTAGTGGCATGAATGGTTCATTCACATCCTGAATGTCTTGAGATTAAGACCCACTGAAAAACACATCAGCCAAATCCAAATAACATTGTTTTAATTCACATTGTTAACTTCATCTTCACACCATGAATTTCTAGGGACAAATTCATTGGGTCCAGGACCTAATAAATTCACATAGTGAATATACCATACACATCATGAAACACACCCTATAAACTTCTTCTCTCAGGCTATGAATTATAATTTATTAAGTGAACTAAACTCTCATGTCATGAACTCCTCTGAAAACCAAATTCTAGCTCCCAAACTCCACTAATACTACTCTAGAGTTTCTCCATAAACCCAGAACTCAGAAATACGCAACGGAATGGGATAAGAGAATCTAGGACCTTACAAAAAATACCTCATGAATAATTCTGATCCATTACAATTTAAAAACAAAACCTAGAGAGAAAGGAAATAGAAAGGGGTTCTCCAAACAAACACCTCATTGGATACCTCTCAAGAATCTCACCACTGCATGAGGACATGCACCTCACATTGAGGAATGGAGCACAATACCATGCAACACCAAAAAATAGCTCATAAAAACTCTCTTGGGGTAGATACCTCCCAAACAAGATCAGTTCCAAAAACAAAGAATCAATGTATATAATACCATCTCATAAACTATATAAAGTACAATATCAAAAAAAATGAGCATCCCCATAAGATAAGATATAAACATAAAATAGCTCGGAATACTGTGTGAATATCTATAACTCACATTCCCAAGTAATCTCCTCCATTCCACTATGCCAAAAAATTATATGAATAAAATAAATATCATTCATATGAAACACATTCTCATAGTGTTCATGGATCTCCATAGTCTTCTCCTTGAAGGTCACATCATCATCAATATCTATCTCACCCAAATAGATGATGTGATAGTTATTATAAATATAATAGTTAAATTACGAAAAATGTAATACATCATGTATCCAACTCACCTTTAGGGTAATTTTTATTTTGATATATCATGACTCCAACATGAGCCAATGCCTTGAAAGTTCCAACAAACCTAGGAGAAAGCTTAATCCCACATCCAAACCTTTACTTCCTATGATGAGTAGTATCTTTTTGGAACACATTGTCTCAAACATTGATCTCTATAAGTCTTTACATGTAAAAATAATAGGACTTCTGGCTATCCTATGTTTCCTTTATCCTCTCATGAATCACATGAATCATCTTTTTTAATCTCTACACTAGTTTTGGGCCAAGAATTATTAACTCTATGAACCTATTCTAGCATAATGGAGAATGGAAAGTTATTTTGTACAATACTTGAAATGGTTTTGTAATAATGGTGGAGTGAATACTATTGTTTTAATAAAACTCTACTAAAGGTAGGTGTCTCATCCATAAACCTATAAAATATAGGGCACAAGTGTACAATATGTCCTCAAGAGTCATAATAGTCTGCTCTATCTGACCATCTACCTATAGATGAAAATTAGTGATAAAGAATAAATGAGATCCAAAAACATGTACCCAACGAGCCTGAACCTAGTGGTATATGCTCTCGCTTGGCATCTAAAAGACCCAGAATCAAATCCAGGTATGGACGAATTTCTGGTACTGTAGCGGGACACTATGGAGGTACTATAACAGTGGTGACTATAGCAGTGGTGACACTATAGCAGTAGAGGCATTGTAGTAAGAGCTGTAGCGGTAGCGGTACTATAGAAGGTACTATAGAAGCATGGGTACTATAGTAGTATTGTTAATCGAGGGGCTCTTTGGGCCAAAATGGGCTTTCAAGACTTGTATTCAGGCCCCTTGGCCTTGGTCCTTCGGACTATGTAATGGGTCTCCCTCCACCCAATCCAAAAGAGGTCTTTTCTTTAAATAATAATGAGGCTTTTACCCTAACCTTTTATAAAAAATAGATCCAAAAACATGTATGAGACTAATCCACACTCTAGAGGTAAAATAAAGATCATGATTATAGATCATTATCCATGAGACTTTGTGGAGTCTCACCATCTCTTCCCGGTATTGGCTTGACAAAACCTCCACTAAGCTCGATTCCCTGATCACTATAAAGTGGGATTTTTTCATTAAACATCCCATTATCATCCATATAGAATCTAATAATCCCTGAGCTTAAGGTAAACTAATGAAAAAGTCCATCTATATTTCCACCCACTTCAACTAAGTAATATCCAATAGCTGGAGAAAAATATTGGGGACACAGTGTTCATCCTTCACCTTATGGAAGACCACACATCAAGAAACAAACTTTTTAACTAAAATATTCAACCTAGGCCCCAAAAAATAACCTCTAAAATCACAACACATATTTTTAGTCATCTACCTCAAAAATCCCTCAACTAGGAATCCTCTACCTATAGCACCAAATAAAACTAAATTTTCATCTAAAAAAGGAAAACTCTTCGAAAAACCTCTCTCATATCAAGATGCATCATTATGATCTCTTACAGCACTCTCCAAAAATATCAATATTCATGCACAGCATCACTGTGTGACTTCCTACTCATCATGTAATCTACAACATTACTCTTTCCCTCTATATATGAAATATCAAATTTTTAATCCTTCAATAATTCCATCCACTATCATTTTAATAGTTTCATGTCATTCTAGGAGAATACATACAGGCTCTTGTGATCATTAAAAACCATAAAATGATCACTCATGAGATAATATCATCATAGATTCAAGAAAAACATGACTTATTACAACTCTAGATCATGGGTGGCATGGTTATACTAATACGGAAGTAACTTTTGAGAACCATAAGAAATTATTGATCTTTATTACATTAGAATAAATCCCAAACTAATATATGAAGCATCACATAAAACATTGAACTGAACTCCATCTTCTGGAAAATGAAGAACTAGAGTGATAAAAAAACATCTCCTTTAGGTACTCAAAATTTTCCTGATAATAATCCTTCCTCCAGAACATCTAGTCTTTTCTATTAAAGGTTTCCATAGGAGTCATAGACTAAGATTAATTTTCTATGAACCTCTTATAATATCCTGTAATTCCAAGGAAACTTTATACCACTATAACTATCTTGGGGGCTTCCCAAGAAAATACTTCCTTGAAATTCAAAGTATCCACTGTTAACCCATATTGGGAAATGGAATTACCTAAGAAACAAACTTTAAAATACTTTAAATCATAATTTAATATATTCCCAAATAGTTTTTGATGATGAGGAATACCCAAAATGTTACATTGATTCTCTATGTGATCCTCCTCGTATAGGGAGTGAAAAAGGATATACTTAATGAAAAACACCATGAACCAATCCATAAACACTCTTAACATTGTGTTAATCAAACTCATTAACACATATTTAGAACTATTCACGTCGAATGGTATCACAATGAACTCTTAATTCCTATAAAACATCAAAAATTAGTCTTCGTAATATCTTTATTTTTATATATATAGGATGATATCTTGATTGAAGATCGATCTATGCAAAGTAACTATCTGCTTATAGAAGATAGAATAAATCATTAATCCACATAATATGATAATGGTTCTTCAATTTTATATGGTTCAAGTGACGATAATTGATACATATACATTTAAAATCATTATCCTTCTTCACAAATGGAACTAGAGCACACCAAAGTTGCATGCTCATCCAAACAAAACCACACTACAAAATATGAATGATATATACTTGGATATATCCCAACTCAGAAAGATCCATCCTATATGAATACATTGAGATCATAAAAGGTCATGTTTGTTGCTTTATCCAAAACTCAATCTTCTAATAAAGAGCTAACACTAAAAATGCCTCTTAGAATACATCAGGGTAATCTTACACAACCTTAGGAAACACCATTAGTTGAACCTCAAATTAACTTAGAATTGGATCTATCATCAATGAATTAAAATTTGGTATGTGACTCTAACCCATCTGAGGGTATTATTCACCAAAGAACATGGTGGAATATCCATCAGCATCATAGAACATAATCTGCCTCCTGAACCAATCTGCAATATCCAACACTGAATACATCCATTCTATGATGAGTATTATATTGTATGGATATATATATAAACATAGGAAGTCTCAGAAAGAGCGATTCTTCCCCAAATCTATCTCACAATCTCCATAAACATTATACATATATGCTTGATCTCCAACTATCATACTCAACACTAAGGGAATTTCAAGCCTCTCCACCTCAACTCCCAAATCACAAACTAGAGAAAGTGGTATGAAGGAGTGTGTAGATTCTAAATCAAAAAAATCAAACCCCCATGTAGAAAAAACAAAGGATACCTCAAATGACATTAGGCTCACCTAGCACTGAAAAATACAAAGAATGCAGCTGAACATGAACCACTCCATGGAATCTCTAACCCTGATGGATACCACAACCATATCCATGCTCTGCTCACTAATGATGAGGATAATATTAGAGTTGTGCTCTTATTTTTCTATCTCATATATGCTAATCCAAAGTTAGAGAACCCTTCTAATACTGACTCAGCTTAAACTTCCTCAACATAGGAACCTAAAGTGGAACACCTATTTCATGCTACCTTCATTGGAATTTTGAGCACTCTCCCCACTGATAAACTTGGCCTCCACATGAAAAACATGTTTCTAAAACCATGGTAGAGGCCTAAGAGCTTCCACTCCTAGAGAAATTAGATTATGAGGGTTGGGACCTACCCCCAGCTATATAAAATCTGTTTTATCTATACAACTAGGGACCTCGTACATAGTTATAGTACATGATGAGTCCTAATGACTCTCTTATAATGATGATCTAGCCTTAGAAATCATCATTTCAATTACCTTTACTCTCACCAGAACCTAGAGATATGTTGGAATCATAGATAGGGTAACCTGGTGCTTTATCTCTAGGAACAAAGCCTCATATAAATGCCTCTCCCTAGCCTCATCATTTGGAAATAGGTTTGAAGCATAATGGAGAAGGGTTCATAGATAAATCAATAACTCTAGAATTTTTTATCTCCTTTGTTGAATTGTTAAAAGATCCTAATGGTTGGCTATATTTTTAGTTGAAGAAAAAAACACATCTCAGATATGGACTTGGAACTTTTCTCATGAGACTATCAAATATTACATATCCCTGAAGAACAAGTGCCACCAGTTGCTCACTTCTCTATATAGAATCATCACCACCAATTAAACCCATTACTCCTTTCCCTCATAGATTGAACTGAAGGCTATCTCTACCACCTCCAACCAATCTTATATCACTAAGTCTAAAAAAGTTCCATTTTACTTATATAGACTCTATAATTTAAACTCTCATAGTATCGTCCCCTAAGTTTTATTTTCATCATACTCTACTCTATGGAAATCTATTATCACATTCTGCTAAACATATTCAGCACAAACCTGATGAGGACATCGACCTAAAACCTTACCTACAAATGAAGAAACTATTAGGGGATCCTAAACCTGGAATTTGGAATACATAATATTTTAAAAAAAATTCTTTGTTCAAGGTTAAACCTAATCCCAAGGTGTAATCATTTCAAACATCGGGATAAAGAAGAATGATGTATGATCATTTCCAATGATTCTAACCTAAAACCAGTATCACTTCACTTAATAGGTTCAATAAACTTAAAGGTTCATTCATCTGATCATAAGAGGGCCTAAAGGCCTGTGTCTCAACTAGTATTACCTATTATCATTACTTAATAGACTTATATAACCTAATTCCCCTATCAACCCATGAAATCCTCACCTATTACTATCTCCAAACCCTATTCTATCCCTTAACATAGACTTCTGATACCACTCTGTCATGACCCCCTCCCCCAAAATGTAACCCTTCTAGTCTAGTAATGAGATAAGAGCGATAATGATTACCGTAGATTTACTCTAATAAAACATGGATTCGCGATGAGCACCTAGGTTGCATCATACACATAGATGAAAGGCATTATCCTCTAATATTATGAAATATGAGTGGTAAGATAGAAACACAAAACAAATACTGCTCAAGATAAAAGTAAAAGATATCAAATATATGTATGTAATATCATACAATGAAATATCTAGAAGAAATCTACAAGTACCCAAAGAGAAACCTCAATAGAAACCACATATGCCCAAACAACTCTTAAACACCACATGATCTAGTAAAGTCTATCTTGATAACCAAATTTCTCATGTTGTCCTAAAAATAGTTTATTTAGGTTGGTAATAACATGCATACCTAGTAAGATCCTCCCCGGATCCTTTAAAAAAATATAATGAAAGCATGATAAATCCCGGTGAACAACAAGTAGAACAAACTCGTCACCTAAATAGGCATGATAAGTTATCAATCTCACCATGGCTATCTCTATCTACGTATCTCATACAATTGATCACATAATATGATATCAAAATAAGGTGTCACACTACTATTTTCCCACTTGTTTTCCATTTTGCCTCAATATCACATATTCTTAGCTATATCTCTCTTAAATCAATCTATCTTGAAGATACATGAGAAAAAATTATCATAACATATATTTTTTGGATTATATCCTTTCATCACATACCATGCACTCTATTAATCACATCATCCAATTATATATCTCCATATAGTGATCGAGTATTTTCTAGGAGCCACCAAAGCCCATATTTTTTGTATTATACCTCAATCCATTACATAGCATACACGTCATACCTATAATAACCCATAGGATAATATATCTATAGATAAATGTGTGTAAAAATAACTAAAATACCTTACAACCCTCAAAACACATATATGGGTATATATAACCATTATGCAGACCATCACATAATACTACCATGAGTAGAGAGTGGGACCATAGTGGGTAGTCCCCCATATTCCTTACCATCTTATATATTATGGAAAATACCCTCCCAGATTCCACTAGATGTTAGTCTCCCTATATAAATGGGTGAGGTAGTGTATGAAATCACAAAATATATAGGACATAATATATATCACAACCACACTATAGGCATTAACCTAATCTTAGGCCCAATTGTAGTTATAATCACTCAAACACTCAACTTCTGCCACTAAGATCTAGATATCCTATGAGCACACAATTATTAAAGGAGCAAAATTTAATTAGTTATTTCCTTTTAATATTTCACTTTACATTAATTAATTCATTATCCATTAATTTAAATTATTCTATTAATATTTAATTAACCACCAAGTGAATCTCATGCCCACCAGGCATAATCCAACCAATTCCATAATTCCACAAGAATATAAACATTTTAATTCCATCGAGGGACCAACACCTTAGGTTAAGACATTTATTAATCATTTTTATTCTATAATTATAGGTAGTATATAAAACTTCCTAAGCTACCGTAAAATAGATACATAACTAAGTGTACCAAGCTACCTCGTGTTGTGGGGAAAGGAATGTTGGGAAATAAGTAACCAACCCATCCAGACATTAAAAAAAACATTTTCAAGAAAGAATCTAACTTTCATCATAATAACAAGAAATCCCAACTTCAATCTATTCTGTGAAACCCAGTTCCATACATGATACCACCATGAATCCAACCATTAAAAGTGTTAACTAATACCACACACTCAAGCCTCCCCACCCATATCTCACTAAACTAGTATCCATAGAGGGATCATATCATGTTATATAGAAAATATCTCATCAAGAGAAAACATATATGGAAAAAAATCAAAGAACAGAGTCAGTGGGGAATTTAGTCCCTAAAAAGGCATCTAACCTTTTCATGAAAATGGGTACAATTGGACCCAAACATTTATCCTTAACAAAAAATATATATTTTTACTACCATATTGGATTAATAGATTAATTTATTATAGGTTATAACCATAGGTAACCTAAGTTAGCACCTATTAAAAGAAACAATTCATTTTAACATACTTTCAAGCATAACTTCTAGTTTCAATAAACTTTAAGGAATAATATTCACATTAACTTTCCTATTAATTATTATCAAGAAAAAAAATCAAGATTAATGTACTTTCTCTAACTCTATTAATATATGGAATAAAAAATTAATTAAACATTCATTAAGCATCATTTGATTTCCATCAAATTATAAAAATCAATGAATCTAATAAACATGGCTCTTTAATTATTTATCCAGCAACATTAATGTATTTATGATATTTAACTATTTTCATGAAATTAAAAATCCTAAACCATGGGATAAAAAACATGATAAACAATTCATAAACATATACAACACACTATCTAGTAAATTAAGAGGAAAATCGTTATCACGGTGTAAAAGTATTTGATCCTTATAACCATAAACTATTTCTTTCATTAATATAATCTAATATTTATCAGGGTTATTTAAATTCTCACCCTAAGAGATAAGTCGTGATTACTTTAAAATTTTACATAAAATATTAAGAGACAACAAATCCCATACCTCAAGGATTTTAACATTATTTGATTAAGAGTGAAACAATAAAAGGATCCTTGATCTTCTCTCCCACATGGAAATTACTACCCCAAAGAACACCATGACACAAACACACCAAAAACATAAAAAGAAGTCCATAAGAATGAATTAGATTAACCACCATATCATAGAAAGAAAAAATAGGAAGAAAGAATAGTTGTAAGAGAATATACCACGGTAAAATGAGGTAAAACTCACCTTGAATCACCATGGATAAAACAAAGGAATATGGGGATAAATCCCCATTGAAAGTGATTTGGAATGAATTGAGATAGATCATCTGGTTTCCGATATTTGGGAGCGATTTAAAGGTTTAGATAAAATTCATGGGTGTGGTATGTAACACCCTAAGATTTTTACTAAATGTATTTTTAAATAATTTTATTTCTTTGATAGCTTATGTTTCACGCAATAGGAAGTTTTGAAAAACTCAAAAATATTATTAAAATATTATATGTCTATTATAACCTAGAAATTAAATTTGGAGGAATAAATATGAATAGATAAATTTTATAATAAATATAAAGTTCTAACCTAATATGAATTTATTGGTGAATTCATATAAAAATGATCGCATAATTTTTTGTATGTCGCTTTATTCTTCAACAAAAATATGTTTTCTTCAAAAATGATTTTTTCTTCTTTATATGAGTAAATATTAATTTTTAGAATTTCTATAAAATTTATTTAAAAATTTAATTTATTATTTAATTTAGGAAGTAATAATTATTATAAGAATTTTTTTATAATTTCCAAAAAACATTTATTTTTATGGAATGGTGAAAATACTTATTTTTATTGAAAATTGTATTTTCTTTTGATGTCTTTACAAGGTAAAATTATGTTTTCTCATAGTTTTAAATTTTAATTAGTTATTTTTTATTTAAAATAAACCAATTGTGGTTTTTGAAAATTATTTTATATATGAATTTATTATATAAACATTTTATATTTAAAACGTGCATTTTTTAAAATAAAATTTGTGGTGTTTTATAGGTTTATTTTAAATTAAATTATGAAAATTATATGTTTTTAATTTTTAAAAATTGATTCCATATTTAGATTTATAAGGATAGAATTTATTAAATAGTTCAATTTTATTTTTGGCCAATATGAATAGTAACTTAGGTAATTTTTGTTTTCATGACCCGTCCCCCAGGGCTCGTGTCATGACTACCCCAAGCCTTCCTCCCATAGGTCAGGGGTAGGAAACTAGTACTGAGTAGGAATATCCCAAATAGATATGAGGAATTTTCTGAAGTACCTATACACACACACACAACTCAAATCCACGGATGCTGGAAAGTGAAAACACTAAGTAAACAAACACAAGGTACACAAAAATAAAACTGAAGGTAAACGGGGCCAGAATACAAGCCCAACAAAAAAGGAAAGTAAAAGTATAAGTCTCTAAAACTTTAAATAAAACCCTACCTGAAGGGTAGGTATAGAAATAGATGTCTAAAGTCACAGAAGCACACCTCATCTATCGGGTCATTCTAAGCACCACTTGGTCCTGGTCCACCAAGAATTCTTTTAAAGAATTGATCATCTAAAAAATATAGGACATGTGTGGTCAAATCCCATGTAGGGTTGAGTGAAACAATAATTAGAAGGGAACCCCAAAACACAAAGTAAAATACCACAAATAAAACACCACTAAGAAGATAAAATCATCTCAACATAGGTATATGTCAACAACACATGTAACAAGAACATCCATGTATACTCGTAAAGGATTACAAGACTCAAGGTCCCGTCCACTACCATCCATATGGTCTTGTTTGTAGTATGATCGATTCTGATAAATCTCACTCATTGATCTATCTGAAAGTAATCACGTAGAACAGGTCTACCAAAAGTATCTGAGAGAACACATGTTCTCGATACATCATGAAGTTTTCCTAATACATTTGGTATCTCTAAGACATGGAGTCTCAATATCACAGTCATTAGAGTCACTAGAGTCATCTTACACCAAGTGTAGGACTATGGTATGTAAATAGAATTGTCTCATAAATCCACAGTACCCTCAAGTAGTAACACACTGAGAGTAGGTAACACAGGGAGTTTCGAAAACACACAGAGTGTAGATAACACATAGATTATTGGAAGCGCACAGAGTGTCGTCAAAGACTAGAGGACCCATGCCCTAGTGGGAAAGGGGAGTAATGACACAATATATGTAAGGAACAGAGTCTAAGTATGATACATTATCTAGGTAGGACACATAGTCAAGGTAAGAAACACATTCTAGGTAAGAAACACAGTCTAGGACGCAACCAGCCACAAAATTCCATCCTTAGCATGCTCGTTCTGGGAGAACCTACTCCTTGAGCCAATAGGTCATACACCAAATTCAATGTAAACTCACTTAGAGTATCTAAAATTGATTGCCTCATCACGAGGGTTCCAACAATATAAACGTTTTTTTCAAATGGACACACAGTTTGAGACTTATGGGAGTTCAAGTAGAAAGGGGTCGGTTGGGTCTAGGTCTGGTCCGACCGGGCCCACTGTGCTTCCCCAGGTGGCCCGATTTTCTCTAGCCTGGCCCACCGCATGCAGGTCGGTCCACCTGCACTGGACACGACTAGCTAGCCACGCCCAGCCCTAGTCAACGTGGTCGTTCTATGATCTATGCGGCCAGTCTGTGTGAAAAGAACTACCCATGGAAAAGTTAAGGGTCTTCCCTCTGATGTGGATGTCCACTACCATCATCGACCACCTATCTGTGGATCCCACACACCTCTGCAAGACCTTCTACTAACATCTGCACCGTCGCTGGCCCTTCTAACATCGATCTTTGAGCCTGCAGCCGCCTTTGCCACCACCCATGGCCCCTACCATGGGTCGATCCACAGTCGCGGTCCTGCTAGACCATGGGGTGTCACCACCGCCAGCTCCCATGTCAGCGGTCATTTGCCTAGCTAGATAACTCTACTGGGGGCCTCATGTCGCACCTCGCCTGTCATCGCACTTCTACGAGGTTGTTGTGGTGTCAAATTCTTAACATCGGGATTGTTGTACCATGGATCGATGATGAAACAATCTATATTCTCAAATCCTCATGAAGAATGATAATAAATAAATGGATGATGGGGGAAGCATAAACAAAGTAACACCTGAATAACAGATCCATGTCTTTTTATGTGTCATCTTAAATTCATTCTTGTTACTGGGATCACAAAGAATGAATTAAAAATCACAAATATTGAATTCCCAAATTAATCCCCACAACAAGGCACCCATCCCATAAGAATGATTGACCCGTAGATCAATATGTTCATGGGTTTATCTGCATTATTCATTTGAAATAAGAATGAGAATAAGTAAATCACATAGAAATAAAACACTTACCTCGATGATTGGATCAGTCGTTGGTGAATAATAGAGTTACACCATCATTGTTCGTCGATCCCCAATCATGGGTCCTTGATTTGTGATTTGTGATCTGGGATCCATTAACATATGTCGCCTATTTTCATTCATCGTTGAGAAGATTCAATAATTCCTTTTCTTTTCCAGAGATTTTATGGAATTTCTCCAGGATTTTGAATCTTTTTTTGTATCCCTATCAAGCTATTAAATGAATAAATGTGTTTCAGCAACATTATTTCACTGTGCTGAAACATTTCCATGTGGTTTCATTTATGAACGGAAATAGGTACTTTTTTCATGGTGTTGTAGTGTCATTTCATCACTGTGAAACATTAAAAGAAATAAATAAAATTTTCCAAAGTTTTTTTATTATATTTTAAAACATCCAAAAATTAACATTTACCCTTGACTCGCGCAGATCAAGGTAATGCCCTGCCTAAAGAAATTACACCTTCATGAGGTCAATGGTACTCTTTTATTTTCAATCCGAGTTACCATTTTTGAGTTATAGTATTTTAAAATAAAATAATTTTTATTTAATTATTTTATTTATGGGTAAACCATTTTTGGTTTTTCTCACTGAAAACTCGCGCCAACTAAAGTTAAGTCATGCAATGGGTAAAACCATCATCCTAAATGAAATGGTGCACTCAGATTTCTGACCTAGTCACCCATTTAATATTTATTCCACTTTTTCATTAAAACCACCCAAGCATTATATTAAAAACATAACATTTTTCATTGAACCATTCTGGGCACACAGGGCCTCAAAATCGCATGTCATCTCAGCACCTGGTCTTGAAATTTTCCCAAAACAATTCTAAAAAAACTATGAAAATTTGAGTCATTACATTCTCCCCACTTTATGGATTTATTCCCTAGAAATCCAAACCAAGGGATACCTAAAAATATGAGGTTACAAGCACAAACCTAAGCCTCCCTCTCCTATGTACTCTTCCAGTGATTCTCATGCTACCATCGGGCATGCACTAAAAGAATCAACTTCCCATAAAGGGTCCTCTCATGTCAATCCTAGACCTCTATGACTAAGATTCAAGGAGATTATCCCAATCTGAAACTATTCTCTATGGGATTTTATGGAGTCAATATATCTCATGTACGTGGAGGCATCCCAATATTTCTATTGAACTCTGCTCCTGAAAATCTAATAAAAGTCTAACTTTGGGATTTGGTCCACTATCACCCATATAGTATTGTGTCCCACATAACTATGTGGTAAACTCATCATGAAGTCCATAGATATCCTTTCTCACTCCCTTCTTGGAAACCTAATGAAGAAAATAGAATCCCTTTCCAATAATAGGGTCTCAACACGGTGAGTTGCCAAGCACAAAACTAATTCAAACAAGTTCTCAGCTTTTATATCAATAGGTAAGCCCAACTTTAACTTGTTTTGTAATACCTAGTGTCCACATTGACACCCACATGCATATCTTGATGCATCTCACCACTCCAGGAATCCACTGATACTACTGTGCATCCTCTAAAAGTAATGGTGTGCTCCCCACCTTTCAAATATCCATCAAGGGAATTACCTGTGGGAAACTGAGTATGTAAAGTCTCATTATCAGTGTCACCAAGTTGAGACTCCCTAAATAACTATAAGAGTGTAGGGGTAACAAGCACCAAATGGAGGTAAGCTTCATCATCTCTATCCATAAAGGATAATGGTAATGAGGCCAACTGCACTGTTTCCTCGTTCAGCAGCTATGAACTGGATCTCTTATTGAGAGAATCTGCCACCACATTTCCCTTAACAGGATTATATACTCTCTCCAAGTCATAGTACTAGAGTAACTATATCCAATTTCTATGCCTCAAGTTTAGAACCTTTTAAGAGAAGATATAATTGAGACTCTTGTGGTCTGAGTAGACAATAAACTATCTGCCCATTAGGCAGTATCGCCACATATTCAATATGAAGACTACCATTTCCAACTCAAGATATTGGGTCACATAGTTCTGCTAATGTAATCTCAACTGATGTGAACCATAGGAAATCACTAATTTTTTCTACATCAAGACACAACCAAGTTTCATCCCTAATGCATCACAAAACACTATGTACTTGACTCCCTCCTCTGGAAAACTAATGATCTAGGCACTGGTCATACTCTATCTTAAATGATGAAAAACATGCAGGCACCTTTCTATCAACTTGAAAGGCTACCCATTTTAATTGATCTAAATATACATTGATCCTTTGGTAGTGGATACTTCTTATCCAAAGTCACTTGTTTCAAGTGATGTTAATCCACAAATTACCTAAAAAACTAGGTCTTATTAATCCCTTCCTCTTCCAGTCCCCTGCATGCACCCTCATCTCGCAAAGCTCTATGAAATCCATCGGATATACTTATGCTGATATCAGTTCCATCTCACCATGTATAATAATGTAGGATTCTATCTTCTTATATGGAGGTAAACCTGGAACATCTTCAGGGAAGACCTCCTTATACTCCACCACTACTACTGGGAACTGAAAACTCATAACATCCATTACCCCAAGGGTAAGGCTAGCTGACTCAATAATGATCGACTACACCCTCCTATGCATGATTATGTCCCATGATACTTGGGTTTCCTTTTTTCACCAACTAAGGAAAACATCAATTCATCCCTACGGACATACCACACCCATTTTTCATAAAACACTCAATATGGGCACGGACTTTCATTAACCAGTCTATACCAAGAATGATTTCATAAGTCCTCGATGCTGCCACCAAGAGGTTCTAACCAAAACTCTAGCCTCAAGGTTCAGATAACACTGTCAGTATAAGTTTGATTATTTAGTCTCCTCCCAAAGGTATCTTCAGAAATAAGGGTCAATTCAATGATTTAACCAGAAATACTACGTATGGAATAAGATGTGTGACAAGGAAGAATTATTTGAACCTGTTTTTATTAATATGGAAGCGAATAGTAGACAAAGATCACACTTAGAATCATTCCTATAGCCCTTTGGTTATATACCTTAACCACAAGTAGTTGGCCCTTTCCCTATCCCCCAGCTCCCTGAGCCCAGTGTGGACCATAAGGGGGTAGTGGTGGTAACATGTTGAAATGTATACCACCTCCTACTGCTCCCTCAATTCCTCTTCCACGTCTGACACCCTGAATATCCATATATTCCTATCAATTTCTATACCTCAGTGGTTCATCCAACATTTCCTTTTTAGTAGCACGATGGTTTTGGAAAAATCTAGCAAGATGTCCCCTATAATCTCATAAAAATAATTGTCTCTATCTAGGTCGGATGGACTTACCCTATGATCCCTGAGCTATAGATCCCCTATCTTGGGACCTCCTATCAGAAAATCTCACATGTAAAAGTCTCTAAGACCGACATCAGCTTCATGATCCTGAGTTCTATTCTCCTACTTTCCCACTGGTGAAATACATTGGTTGTATCTGCTCATCCAAAGGACTTTCAACCACAGAGGTTCACTCTAGAACCCAATAACAATTAGGAATTCACATAGGAATAACTATGACTCAGATGTTTCTAAGAACACATTACTTAATGTTCTGAGCCTTGAAGAACTAGTTGTATCATATTCATCGAGTACCTAGAAAGGTCGGTATGACTCAATTAATACTCAGTTACTGACATGTCGTCTTGCCGAAGCTATAAAAGCTCTTGGGAACACATAGATCGTTGATTTTATTGTGAGAGACCCTTATCTAAGAAAGGTTCTCAAAATCTATCCATGGAAGACTCGCCTCATCATAAGGTCGTGTAATCTAAACCCTACCATTGCCCAACTGAACAATGTAGAAGGTCCCCCGTTAGGACCTCCATATGATTTAATTTTTTCCTAACTAGATGGAAAACTTGGTCACCACCTCAATCCAGTCCTCATCCACCTAAAAGTCAATCTCTCCTTGAAATCTAATGGGTCTCTGTCACTAAAACTCATGAAGTGTGCTCATCCCATGCATCTAATCCTCTAATACTATGAGTACCGTGTGCTAATCTTTAGGTGGTGGTCTATATGGTACACCACTTGGAGGTGCCGTCTCTAGTACAAATTCATGTACCCATATCTCATCACCTCATGGATCATCCTTGCGATCAGGTGGTGGAATCATGGTTGGTTGTCTACATGGAATCATCTTGAAAAAAAATTATATATACCACAATCAATAGATTATACCTGGTGATATGACTCAAGGACATGGAAAACAGACCCCCATTCCAATACGATACATGTACCATCATTTTTTCCTGCAACTAGTATCTTCACGTTCTGAGTCAAAAAGAAGAATTTAGGGTCCTGGTGTATCGATACGTCTACCGCCGCACCAACACTAGATTTCCTGTCCTGAAATCCAAACTTGAAATGCTTAACACTATTACCCTAAACCAAACTCATATACTTTTGGTTCTTAAGGTATAACTGACTTCCTTTGATACCACTCATTCATGACCCGTCCCCCGGGGCCCGTGTCATGACTACCCTAAGACTGCCTCCCATAGGTGAGGTTCTAGAAACTAGCACCAAGTAGGCATATCCCAAATCGATGGGAGGCATTTTCATAAGTAGCTATACATACACACACAAAAATCAAAGACACAGATGTTGGAAAGTGAAAAAAAAATAAGTAAACAAATACAAGGTATACTAGAAGAAAACTGAAAGAAAATGGGTCTAGAATAAAAGCCCAACAAAAAGTAAATTAAAAGTAAAAGTATCTGGAAATCCTCTGTAGAAAACCCTACCTGAAGGGTACTTATATAAATATTTTTCTGAATTCGTAGAAGAACACCTCATCTATCAGTTCATTCTAAGCACCACTTGGCCCCAGTCCACCAAGGACTTCATCAAAGCATCAATTGTCTGTACAAGACAAAACACATGCAGGAAAAGCCCATTTAGGGGTGAGTGAAATAGTACTCATTAGGTCTCCCCAAAACACAATCTAAAAGACCACAATGGAAACACAAAAAAGAAGATACAGTAATCTCAACACAGGTATATGTCAACAACACATATAGAAAGAACATCTAGGTATACTAGTAAAATATTCCAATACTCAAGGTCTCATCCACTACCGGCCATATGGCCTTGTTCGTATCATGCTCAATTATCTGATATCTCACTCCACGAGCTATCTAAAAGTAAGAATATAGAATAGGTCTACCAAAATTATTTGAGAGAACCCTTATTTTCGATATGTCATGAAGTTTCCCTGAGACATCTGGTCTCTCAAAGATATAAAGTCTCGATTTCACAGCTATTAGAGTCACTAGAGTCATATTACACCAATTATAGTTATATGGTATGTAAATAGGATTGTCGTAAGAATCCATAGTACCCTCAAGTAGTAACACACATAGTGTAGGTGACACACAGATTGTCAGTAATACATGAAGAGTAGATAACACAGAGAGTATTGATAACACACCGAGTGTCACCAAATACTTGAGGACCCACGCCCTGGTGGGACAGGGGAGTACCGGATCAGTCTAGGAAAAACACACAGTTTAATTAAGACACATAGTCTAGGTAAGACACACAGTCTAGGTAATTCACACCATTTAGTTAAGACACACGGTCAACTAGTAGCCAGTCGTAGGATTCCGTCTTTAGCACACTCATTCGGGGATCACCTACTCCTTGAACCAATAGGTTGTAATCCAAATTCTTTGGATACTCACTTAGAGTATTTCAAAAGGACCACCTCATCATGAGGGACTCAACACTACTAATGGCCCGTCAAACGGACACACAGTTTGAGAGTTATGGGTATCTAAGTAAAAAAGGGGTCAGTTGGGTCTGGGTCCATCCTAACCTAGTCTGACCGACCCAAGGTCTGCCTAACTGACCCGTCAAGTCGACCCGGCCTTAACTACTACTATTCCTGGCCTGTTGGGTCTACTGGACCTAGGACACAGGTCCTGCCTACTCGGCCACCCGGGGAGGCCCAGTTTTCTCCTGCCTGACCCACCTCATGTGGGCTGGTCCACTTGTACCAGACACGGCCAGCTGGCCGCACCCCGCCCTAGTCAATTTGGTCGGTTAGTGGCCTATACGACCAATCCCTATGACCAGTTCCACCCACGAAAAAACCAAGGCCCTTCCATCTGACGGGGGTATGGTGGGTCATGCCCCTCCGCTACGGTTGTCTACCGCTGCCAGGGCCCGCCGGTTGCGGCTCCCGTGTGTTGTCACTGGCCATTACGCCGACGGCTGCCTGTGCCACCACCTGTAGCCCCTTATCGCGTGTCTCTCTACAACTGTGGTCCCACTGGACTATAGTGAGCCACCTCTGATAGCTCCCATGCTGGCGGCCAATCGCTTGGCTCAACAATGCCACCGAGTCGGTGCTGCTTCCGCTGGTGTTCGCTCCGTCAATGGCCTCGTATTGTGTCATGCATGTCGTCTCACTTCTGCGGGGTTTCTACGGTTTCATATTCTCAATCTCAGGACTATTTCATCATTTATTTAAGGTGCAACAATCTATATTCTCAAATCGTCATGAAGAACAAAGAGAAAGTGAAGAACGAAGGGGGAAGGAGAAACACAGGAACACCCAAATAATGGATCCAGACCATTGTTCATGTCAGCATGAATTCTTTCTTATTAGTAGTATCACAAAGAAAGAATTATAATCACAAATATCTAATTCCAAAATTAATACCCCTAACAAGACACCCATCCCGTAAGAACGGTCGACTCACAGATCAACTTTTTCATGGGCTGATTTGTGTCTGTTGTTTGAAAAAGAATGAGAATAAGGAAATCACATAGAAATAAAACCCCTACCTTGGGGGCTGGATTGATCGTTGGTGAATAATAGAGTGGCATCAATGTAATTTTTTGATCCCCAATCCACGGTCTTTGATCCATGATTCATTAGTGTTCGTCATCGATTGTCATTTTCCGCCGAGAGTCTTCACCAGCACCTTTTATTTTCCAGATATTCAAAGGAATTTATTCTATATTGTCAATCTGATCTCGTATCTCAGTCATTCTGTTAAATGAAGAAACACATTTCAGCATCTTCATTTTGTTGTGTTATAGAATCTCCACGCAATTTCTTTTATGAAAGGAAACAACTTCTTTTTGTGGCATCCCAATGTTGCTACATCGCAGAAAAACATTAAAATAAATAAAATAAAATTTTTCCAAAGTTTATTTTATTATCTTTTAAAACATCCAAAAATTAACTTTTACCCTTGACCCGCTCCAGTCGAGGTTAGGCCCCGCATAAGGAAAGAACACCCTCACGAGCTCAACGGTACTCTTGGATTTCCAATCCGAGTTACCATTTTTATGTTATAGGATTTGAAAATAAAATAATTTTTATTTAATTATTTTATTTACGGTTATGCCAATTTTTGGTTTTATCACTAGAGACCCATGCTTACTAAAGTTAAGTCACACCTTGGGTAAATCTGCCATCCTAAATATAATGGTGCCCTTTGATTTCTAATATGGAGACCCATTTAAGAGTTATTCCACTTTTTCAGAAAAACCACTCACACACACCATTAAAAACTTAACATTTTTCATCAAACCATTACGGGTACACCAAGCCTTGGAATCATACACCATCTAAGTGCCTAGTCTCTGAAGTTTCACCTAAATTTTCTAAAAATAAAAATGGTAAAATCCAAGTCATTATATTTGTTACCACAGTAAAGGGTAAATTGGGTAATTTAGGTTAAAAATAAAATGATAAGGATTATAAAATGACCATAACACTTTAAAAAAATTGATGAATTTAATTTGATCATTAATACCTAAGGATAAAAATTTATATTTTTACTGGAAACTTTTTCATAAAATAACTTATATATTTTTTAAATCAACGAAAGTCAAAAAAATAGCACTTTTTTAGTATTAAATATCTCTTATGTGTCCACATGGGAGAAAATGTGGGTTATGAATGAATAAAATTGTCTATTATTAACTTAATAAACTTATTTTTAGAACATAAATTTATTTATTACTTTTGGGGCCACTTGGAAGAGATTATGATTTTTATAATATTTATTTAATAAAAAGTCAATGATGTCACATTCATGTTATTAATAACTATATCATTTTTAATATTATATTATATAGAATATATATTCTAATATAAATTTTATATTAAAATATAAAATATTTATCTATGTCATGAAATTTTATTTTTAGTTTTTAGAGAAGAAATAAGTACCTTATATAATTACACAATTATGACGCAGTAATTATTCAATTAAAGAAAAAATCAAATAAATTATATTAAATTATTAAAATAAATATAATTTTAATTAATTAACATTATCCAAGAATTTAATATATTATTATAAATATTAGGGGTTTATTATATGATACTTTTCTAATTTTTTTTTATTTTCTTAAAGTCAACATAATTAATAGTGTCAAAATTGACACTAATGATATTTGATGACAATAATATCTTATAAAATATTTTAAAAATAATAAAAACGTTAAATAAGAAAAAATGGGATAATGTATGGTCTAAAATATCATAAATGTTCTATTTTTGGTCCAATTTACACTTTATAGGTAAAAATTGCAACTTTTTAATATTGAAACAATTATTGTCGTAGTTTAAATCAAAATGGGTTAACTACATGTTAATCAAAATTATAAGGTTAAAAATAATAAAAAACATGTAAAATTAAATTATCTTATTAGGTTATAACATTATATTATCTTATTTTCTAATCTATAACCATTTGGTTGTACTTTTAAAGAAAATGAATTTATTATAATTTAATATTTTGAGAAATTCTAAAAGTACCCCTCACCTCAATTATAAAAGGGAACCTCCTCCCTCACTTCCTAACATCACTTTTAGCCTTATATCTTGACCATACCCTTACAATTTATCTTCAAAAATTACCTAGACACATTCTAGAGGTTATGGTCTTCCCAAAAGACCAATCCAAGAGCTCGTCATAGGAGATCCAAATAGACATTTTGAAGACAAATTAGTCACTCTAACAGATCACTTTCTTTTTGTACACATACTTACCTATTTTAAATCTATGATGTTAATAATAAAATAATAAATTCAATATAATAAATATTCTTAAATATTCTATGATTATAAAAACACCATTATACTCCCTCTTTTCTATCAAATGTGAAGTGAAAGTATTGCTCATGCGTATATAAGGCTTACAGTCTCCACATAGCGATACAATTAATTTTTCATCACCATATTATATAGATGGGTATTATGATGGGATTAGTGATTATATAGGATATTTATAATATAATTATACCTCTATAATTATAATATTATTTATACTTTATCATCATCTAATCTTTTGAGAAATGATAATGTCGATTGTGTATAGGTATGGACTGTCATCTCCACGATGCAATGTGATTCTTTTCCCTTAAATTTCACATGGTTAGTAATGAGGATAATTTTTTATATAATATATATAAAATAATTATGATCAAGGAAATTTTTATTATAATTTACCTTTCTTTCATTTAATCAGATGAAAAATGGAAACAACGTTCATGCATACATATGACCTATCATCTCTATGAAGGGTGTAATTAATTTTTCAATATATAATTTTTATGAATAATTATAAATATGTATATAATGAATATATATTAAGTTTAAACCATGATTAACATTATGTAAATTATGGGACCATGATTAAATTATAATTATTGGGACTACCAAATAGAAACATGCTTTGAAAATAAAGCATTTATCTCCCAGAACAATGATTTTAATAACAAATTATTAATAAATAGGTGATAAGATGATATAAAGAAATAATATATGATATTATAGATATATTTTTATGCAATACATTTATAATAAATTAATATTTATTATACAGGAGGATTCATCATGAATAAATAAATTCAAGACTTTAGGTAAGGGAATTTTTAACTCTATTTCCATTCATTAGGTTAAACTATTATTTCATTGATTATGTCATTATATGATTATATGTTAAATAAATTTTGGTTATATTATGTTTTATTTGCACTTTTTTTATTTGGATTCATATTTAATACACACAATCAATTCATTTTATTAACTATCCCTTCAATGATATGATATTTTTAATAGTATATAACATAATCCCATTTTTATTTGAGATTGTTTATTTTTAAGTATCCATCGAGGAATATTTCTCTTCCATGAAAATGTTTTCTAAAAATGTTTTCAAAAAGGTATTTTAATATTATTTTATGAATTTTTAAATTAATTTTTACCCATATGTTATTTTTAAAAAATTAATTTAAAATAATTTGTTTTTCACTTTCTTAACAAGGTACTCTGTGACTTTTCCAAAAAAATAAATACGGCAGGAATTTTTTTAACTTATACAGAATGATCGGCCTTCCCCGCCATCAAGATGCCTTAATTACTTGAATCTTCCTTTATAATATTACTAGGTTATTTTCAAAGAAATTTTTTTATATAAATGTGTGTCTATTAAAAAAAATGATTTAAAAATGGAAATGTTATTTTTCAAGAATTATTTCAAGTGTTCTTTATAAATTTATTTCCATATAAGATAAAATTATTTGATGTTACTTATGATTTATCGGGGATATTACTCAAGGATAATATCCTTATTCTTTTTTGGTTGTTTTATGGCTATGATATCATGATGTTTATGAATCTTGTTTCTTTCCCATGAGTTATTTTATGATGAAATGTCAATGAAACTCATTTCTTTTCATGGGTTCAATATAATGGATGATTTATGTTCTTTTGGAGCCCATATGTGTGATTTAATTTTGTGATGGGTGGTACCTATATCTCCCTAAAATGCATTAGGTAATGATAAATGTTCTGTAAGCTCAAAAGGTACACAGGTGGTTAGACCAAGCCCATAAAAAGAGCGTATGTGGGAGGTAATCCTAAGCCATAAACTAAAAGGTACACAGGAGGTCACCCCAAGCCCAAAAAAGGTACATGGATGAATATCCCAATAATAACATGTAATGAATGTCTTGGTAGGTATCCTTGATATAAAATTTTATAATATTATGTGTAGGCCACAAATTACATGACTTATTTCATTTTTATACTCTTATGGATCGTGTTATTTTATTATCTTATGATTCATGTCTTATTAACTACCAAAATTTAATTCCAGGTTTCAAGATTATGATCTTTGATATGCTAGGTATTCATTTCAAATGTTATTCTCTTATTCTCATACCCCAATGCTCATTTAATTCTTATGTATCTCCAATTTTTACCCTTATAGAGAATCTAATATCACCCTTTATCATTTTTTATTTCCTTAGGTTATGAAGAAAGGTTTTAATTAGGAGTAGTAAAAGGGAATATCTTTATGAGAAACATTTAAGATCTTCCACCAGACTAGAAATTTGTGTTCCATGTTTCCAAATGAACTAAACTATTATGGTCCCCAAGCATGTGTTTGTGTAATGTAATGTATATTCATCAAAAAAATATGCAATATCTGTGTATGAAAATCCTGGGTTGTTATAGTTAGTATCAGAGAAAAGGTTTGTTCATCACTTAGGTGAATGCCTGAAAGGGAGAAGAGGGTGTTAAAAGTGTTTAAAGGAAGTCCATTGAGTGCTTTAATTCCTAAGTGGTGGGAAGAAGTTAACTAGTAATGTTAATAGTGGAGAATATCTACGAAATACACCTCCCACACTTAAGTGTTTCAATTGCAAAGAGATTTTTCCTTATGCTAACAAGTTCCCCAATCTAAGGACTAATGTGAAAAATAATACAAACAAAATCTCTAAGGATAAATGAGAAGGGTAAATCTTATGATATCATAATGGATGAAGTGAAACATGTTAATTATGGAATACTTTTCCTCTTCTCTTTAGTGGGTAATTCCATTTTTGATAATCATTCATACATTAGTGAAATTTCATGTGATTATCTACTTGTATAATGGATTAATTAAACCACATATTCTATTACTACAAGGATGAACCCAATATTACAATTAAATGTTTTTGTATAATAAAATATATTTTTAATGAATGAATAATCATTTGTGTATTCAATAGGGTTTTATGGTAATTCAGGTTATTACCATTTTTTAAGAGAATACATGATGAACGTATTCACATGTTTGTTATGTGGAAATAAAGAGCTAATTCATGATATTTCAAGGATTAATGTTAAGTTTATTTTGAAAAATTTAGTAACTATATTTATAAATTTTGAATTTTGAAAGGGTTATAAGGTTAACCATTTAAGAAAATGTTTATGTTTAACTTTGGTTGAGGTTTTAAAGATTAATTTATTGCTTAATAATATGAATATTTATGTGTATTGGATAAACATGATAACTATTTTTCTATAATGAAAACTAGATATAGAAGGAATGACTTATCATAACAATATGGATCTTATGATCCACTAGTTATTTGGGTATTTCAATTTCGTATTTATTTATTATAGTAATAGATGAAGAATAAATTGATAAATGCATGACCAAAGAGTGAGATTATACTTATGAAATGAAATTCAAGTAAGTATATATTCTCAAAGTATTTTAAAATAAAATTTTATCCTATTTTCATCATTTATGATGATATCAATGAACTTTATCAAACTTATTTGGTCTATGGTTTTTTGTCATTAAACTTATCTTGACCATGTTCTTTATTACTCTCTATTAGTTATTAGGAATGTTTTTCCCATGCAAATACATCTTTAAATGAGTAAACCCAGTTATGCATTACTTTGGTAACCTTTATGTTTTCAAATTTACCTTTTTTAATGGAATTTTTTTATTCTCTTTTATGATGTGGTTTTATATGAATAAATTTTCAAATGTTAAAATCCGTGATGACGAAGATGAATTTTGAGGGATAAATTCATTTTAAGGGGGGTAAAATGGTAGGATTTATAGGCATTATATTAGATGGACTTTCATAGTGTGAATGAATCATTCATGTTGTGAATATCCTGAGTTTATGAACTACCAAAAAACATATCACTCAGATCCAAAAACATGGGTTTAATACATATTATGAACTTCATGTTCACATTGTGAGTTTTCAAGGACAGATTTACTAGGTCCAAACTCTAATCCATTCATTTCATGAATATACCATACACATCATGAAAAACACCCTCAAAAACTTATATTCTCAATCTATGAATTCCTATTCAGGATACAAATCAAACATTAACATCATGAATTATATTTAACATTGTGAACTCTTTCTGTAACCATATTATAGCTCTAAAACTTCACTGATACCACTCTAGGATACCTCCAAGTACCATGGAACTTTAAAACACAAAAAATTTTGGGCTAAATGGATCCATGCCCTTAAAAAATATCCCCTTTAACATAGTTTTTATTTTAACTGATGCTAAAATCCTGGGATTTTAAAATCATTTATATAATATCCAACATTAAAAATAGTTTTAACATAAATTATTATATAATTGATGATTAAAATCACCATGATTTGGTTTTTAAATTTGATTATATAAAAAATTGATGCTAGAACCAGATTTTAACATCAGTTATATCAATAATTAATATTAAAACCCACATTTAAAATGGTTTTAACATCATTTATATAAATAACTAAAGTTAAATCCCTATTTAATGATAACTTTTATATAACTTACATTAAAATATTGACATTAATTCTTATTTTTATATTAAAAACTATCATGATGAATGACTCATCACCCATATTTGGTTAGGGGAAAATGAAAAATACATCACTAATTTGTGAATTTGAGTTAAATATCCATCACACTTCAACTGATATAATAGAATCATTTTTATCGCATCATATCTACCATTTAATTGAATTATCTATCACCCAATTTTATGGATTACTATTTCTATAATCATCCCATCTCATAAAGGTGAAATTTGTAATGCTGCTAACTCACCCAAAGATCCAAGAAAAGTATAATTCATCATTTTCCTTTCCCAAAATAAATCTTCCTTCCATCGAGTAATGTCTAAGATACCTAATAAGGATCATTAGGTAATAATATAGTGAGGATACCCCTTTCAATTCAATATAATAAGATACTCTATTATTTTCCAAGGTATCATGACCATTGGTGACAAATTTCTCAATTCTCTAACTTATATGATCCATCAAAATCTAGATAAATCCTATTCATCATTTATCCATAAAATGGAATCAATTTTGTCACCTTTAATACCATATGAAAATTCATATATAACACACGCATAATACTACACATGGAAAACCCCATATAAACTGACATGAAAGTAAATAAACCACCTACATAAAGTTATAGGAGTCTTCTTATGAAATTATTCCAAATCAATTGACCTAGTTTAGTAGAAATTGAAAAACCTAGAATAAAACCCTAAATTAGGTATTCCTGATATAGAATCATGAAACTGTTAGATAATCTAGGAATAGGGGGAAGGGGAAGGTAAAACTTACCTATATTGATCACCAAGGATAGATGATACCAAATTCTGGCCACAAATAAAAGATATCTAAGCATAGGAGAGGTGAGATAAAGGGATAAGAGAGAGGATGTCATGTGTGTTATACCTATCTATCTATCTCTCTCATAGTGTTTTTATAATAACAAACACTGACCTATGTATCTAATCATTTAATTTGACTGTTTTTTTTTCAGACTCCATATTTGATTTAAAGTGAAGACTTTACTATTCTTTATGGTGAATTCAATTCAAATATACAATTTTGATCTTTTTTAAAGGAATGTTCATATATTTTTCCTTTCTACAAGACATTTGAAACATATTTAAATATCATTAGAATGAAATATAAGGAAGTATATGTGGCTACACATGGTTTTAGTGAAGTAAAGAGAGAACCATCTTGCCTATGTAAGGAACTGGACAACCCGTTCCATGGTGGTAGAAGAAGAAGTTGTCCAAAAATTCTACCAACCAGCTGGTGGATGATCACCAGGAAACCTATATCTCCTAAAGAGTTTCATAAAATATTCAAAGGTCATAGACCAGCCACTAGATAGTATCATCTATCTAGTGGTGATTTTCCATGAGTATCATATTCTAGGTAGCCCACTAGATACCCAATGGTGGATATTAAGTATCTAGTGGCATCTCAAAAACACCATCAAGGTTGAATATATTATGCTAAAAAACTATAATGGTAGTATTCTTCATCTTAATAACCCCTAACAAATTCTAGAGCTTTATCTTCCCTTTTAGAGCCCAAAAAATGGACTCCCTTATCTCCATAGAGATTCATTTTAACATCCTCTCTCCCAAAGATGTGATCTCCTAGATCAATCGATTCTAAATTTATAGATCTCTAAAAACCTCTCAAATATCCAACTCCATAGTTCTAAATCTCTCTATTTCTCCCTAACATCCTACCAAATCTCTCATTATTTGTTGTTATCATCCATAAAAATATATTTTTGAGCATCTTGTAATGGGTTTTCCTAAATAAAACCTCTCCCTATTCAATATCCTTTCTCCAAGGGTTCCCACTCTATTAAAGTGTGGGATATATTCCTTATCTACCAATGAAGATAAAAAGTGTTCTAAAAAACACAAATTATGAGATAAGGGTTTCTTGATCACTTCTAATATAAATGGATTAATAATATAGACCTCTCAAGTCAAGGGGTGGATATATAGGGGATCACATAGAGCTTTAGTTGAACACTTTATCAACTGTGTTTATCCTATATTTACTTTTTCTATATTGTATCAATTATCATTGATTTTAATAATTGAATAAATTAAATTCAATAATTTTAATTCTTAAAAAACATTGATATTATCTTTATAAACTCGTCTTATATTTTTCGACTATCACATATTTGATTTATTTCTTTAATATTTTATTAATCTTTACTTTTTTAAAAGGGGAATCTACCCCCCAACCACTTTCCAAGATCTTTGAATAGTGAATCCTATAAAATAAAAATAAGGATTTTTAATTTATTATAGAAAATTTTAAAAAAATTAAGAAAACAAATCAAGGAACCACCGAGTACCCAAACCATTTTTATTGAGTACTTAATTCCCTACCAAGTACCAACCCCCTCTCTGATTATAGCCACTATGTATCTAATGTTGTTTATATTTGATAAAAAAAACTCTACACTGAGTTTGTACCCTTGATAACTGGCCTTTAATATCTTCTAATTATTCTAAAAATAAAAACCAACTAAAACAAATGTGTCTTAGAAAAAAAATTAATTAATTTTATATCTCAGAATATAAATGGTGTTATACATAACATTCATCTTAAGCTATATTTCCAGCCATGGTATCTTGGTCACTATAATTTCCTAGAAACCCCTTATTTTAGAACTCCTTTCTAGAGCCTTTCTTGTGAAATTAGGTTCAAAAATCTGAAAAATGGCAGTACCTGATGCCAATGTCTAAATAATGGAACTGTGCTCCAACATCACACATAAAATCACCTTGATCTCCACAGACCTTATCAAACACTCACCCAAATGGAAGAAAAAAATAACTCACACCAACATAGAATAATAAATATATTTACATGGTTAAAAAAATTTCCTACTATATGATAGAAACACTACTAATTTTATTAAACATATAAGAAGATGCCAATATCAAAAGTTAAGTGATAAAGTGATCTCATCCATCTATTTATAAAAAAGTATGGATGGTATATCTGGTGCAACCACCTTCTGATATTTACAATAAATTTTATTTACACTTATAAAGAACTCTTAAGACCCCCTACATATCCCTTAAAAACACTAAATTATTCTTACATATTCCTCAATGTTACTTTAACATAATTTTGGTTACATCATTCACACTTCCATCATCAAATCCAATAATTACCATTGTTTCTACTCTAAAATTCACGTCCACTTTAGCTTCTTATTCTATAATTACTTAGTTACAATTAAAATATTTAATTCAATTTTATAACATATCCTTTATAATAAACTTTTCTATAAGATATTTTGTTTTTGGCTAGAAAAACATTTATCATAGCTAACCCAAAAATCCTCCACTTGAGATTTGCTTTCCTAACTTAACCATTTAGTCCTTTGGATCACTTAAGAAATTAAAAGCTTCTTTCCTATCTTCCATACATAGAAGCATTCAATGATTCTACATCAATTTTATTCTAGTCACTAAATTACCACTAAGTAATAGCTCTACCTCGTACCTTTTGGACCTAAAACCTCTGTTATCATATCAATAAAATTCAAACATAAACATATCTTTTGTAGATCTAACACTCTATATAACAAAAGATTCTAGATATAAGGATATTTCATATGAATGTGTTTTATTCTTGAGTGAAACACTAGGTTCCCTGAAATATTGATCGCACTATCAATATCATGAGATAACATTATACTCCCCTGATTCCTTCTGAGTCCCTCCAATAAACCCTTCAACAATATCAGCTTTATCCTTGATTATGTTTCCAAAACATACTCTAATTCCATGATAGATAGTGGGACTACCAATTATAGTCCAGAAATCCAACTTATGGAAGTTACTGTATATCTAAACACAAATCCTATGGCACTTCTTCATGTGTTTTTATCTCCTCCAAAGTACACATTAACATACCAAAGAAATATATCATACATTCTAAATCATTATTCCATACCCTCTGAACTTTTGAGATACTAGAGTATCCACTTTACCACTTCTCAATTATCCTTTATTAGTTTTTTTATAAACTTACTAATTACTCCCACTAATTGATCAATTTTGGGCCTTATAAAAGTTATGTAATACATCAAACATCAAACTACTAATGTAACGACAGAGGTATTTATAGAATAATACTTTTTAATTTACATTAATACTTAAGAGTAAGATATTGAATTTACATTAAAGGGGACTCTTTTTATAATGGTGCACTCAAGATGCAACAAGGGTTTCTCCGAAATCATATGTTTCACCCAACATTGAGATATACCGAAAAATAATATAATAATATTATTTTTTAAATAGTAGCTAATTCATAGTTGTTTCATTGGAGGTAATGAAAATAGATAACTAAAATATTATTATAAATTTTTGTTAAATTTATTCACATTAATCCAATAAATTTTAGAGGCTTAAAATAAGAATGAATCTGATTTTAAACATGAAATACTCTAATATTCTTCAAAAGGTCGATTTAACACCTTTTTTATGGAGAACCCTTTTTTGAATCGAGTTTTTTTCACTTTTATATTTTCTGTTTAGAAAAATAAAACTCTACTTTAGAATCTTAACATCAAAATTTACTTTGGATGAAATTTTGGTATTTTTATGATAAAGTTCATTTTTTAATGAATAGTGAAAAATACTACATTTTAATTCAAAACTTCATTTTCATCTAATTAATTTATATAGTTATATTATACTTTTAATTTGTTTTAAAGTGTAATTGGATTATTTTTTTATCATTTAATCCAATTTTGGTCATTGGAAGTAATTTCACTTTGAAATTGGACATAAGTACATGTTAATCTTTTTGTAGTTTTTACTTCTTAAAAACCCGCTTTTTAGTTTTGACAACGAGAATAAATTTTAAATTGATTTCTACCAATTCTATGTTTTTAATTTTGAAAAATGGATTCCATATTTTGAATTTGAAGGTCCAAATTTTTTAAATAGGTTCCTCATATTTTTAGACATTATGAATATTAACTTTAGTAATTATTTTAATTACCATGGTTAAACACTAAATTTGGTAAACAAAGATAAAAAAATAATATTATACTAATATTAAACTACCATAAAAAATTTCATAACCCTATTTTAAGAGAAAGTTACAACCATGGGCATCGTTGGGTTGATTTTAGGACCCCATAGAGCCACATGTGTGTGAAAATGAAATTTAATTACATTTAATTTAAATTTAAGGAAAATATAACCTAAACATAAATATTTTACTAAAAAAATTATATGGGGTTATATAAGTGCTCTATTCAACTATAAATAGTAATTAGAAATAAAAAAAATATTTCCTAGATCATGGTATTTTTTTATAATTTTTAGACGTTAAATAAATATATATATTTATGACACAATGATGATGTAGTGATTACCTTATTAATGAATGATTTAAATAAATGAGATTATAAATGTTAAAATAAATTTATTTTGAAAATTTTTATGCCATCCACTAATTTTAGTGATTATTATGATTTTTTATCTTTTAATTAATAAATTTTTTTGAAAGAATAAAGTTTTGTATTTTTAAAAATTCATGATATAAATAGTATAAAAATTGACATAAATGAGTTTTAAAACAAATAATATTTTATTATATGGTATAATAGTCCTAAAAATATAATATTAGTCCAAATGACTTAAATAATGTTCAAAATGTCATTAATGGACCACTTGATGTTTTTTTGTTATTTTATAGTAAATATATTAACCATATAGTATGAATACACAAGAAGGAATGGTAAGTGTTAAATTAGTTAACTAAGGGTTAAAGTTAAAAGATAATGTTAAATTCGTGACCTAGAATTGTCTAAAACCTATTGGTTGAGAGGTTTTCGACCCAAAACATATTATCTTTTAAATAAAAGTCTTTGTTACCATTTGAAAACAAAAATCATTTTATAATAAAATAATATTTCAATACCTTCCAAAAGTGTCGATTCCCACTCTTATAAAAGGGCATCACCCCAACACATTTAATAACACCTCTCAAGAATATTATATCATCCAAGATCTGCCCAAATAATCTCCCAAGATTCCTATATTTTTCCTATAATCCTCACCTTGGGCAGAAGTAAATTCAAGAAATCCTTTTAGCTTAAATCAAAAGGTATTACCCGATTTGAGGTAATGTTTTCTCTCAAGCTTCTTTCATTTATTTTCCTTCTCTAACAAAAAAAATAACTTTGTTACATTATTTTATAACAACACCATTATATTCAATATACTAGGATGTTTTTCTGAGAAGGATTATAACTACACATCCACACACCTCCATCTAATGGATACGAACATACTGTTTCTGTGTACGACGAACTACTGCCTCACGAAACGATGATTGTTCAATTTTCCCCTAACACATATCATGGTGTACATTATGATTCCACTATATTTATATGTGATATATATTATATTTATGTTGTCTCTATTCTTCTGTATTTTATATTTATATCATGCCTTTATGGTTTCCATAATGGGTAAATACGATAATTTCATTTGAGGAAGTGCGGACTACCGCCCCCTCAAAGTGATATAACTCATTCATTCCATACATGGAACGTATAAAGGATAGATTTAACTAACTTATATATGATGTTATACTGGAATTATAATATACCAAATTATCATTTAGTTTTCATTCCTCTAAATATGAAAATGAAATGAAAGTAGCATTCATGTGTACCTACGACTTACCATCTACATGAACGATGAATTTCATTTCTTATCTCCAAATGTTATGTACTATTATAAATATATATAAATACAGGATTTAGAGGATATTTAAATCATTAATATAATTCAAGAGAAAATTTAATTTTTACCACATGGATAATTTGAAATTCTGACAAGTTAGTTGTTGACTCAAGTACCAAATATCGACAAAACGACCAATAATAACTTATATAAATATGTAATGTTTATAACACGGTAATAAGTGATCTAAAAGGAATAATAAAATTGAAAAAGGTTATGAAAAAATTATAAATTAACTTAAGTTTATTATTCAGGAAAAACAAGGAACATACGTGATGAGTCGAACTCTACGTAAGGGAACCTTTCACCTTCCTATTTTAGTTAAAGACTTATTTTATGTTATGTCTTTTATTTTACATTTTCTTATATTGGGATATGTTATTATATGTAATTTTTGATGTAAATTTTATGAACAAGTGATGATATACCATTTTCAATCTCATCAACTCATTTTATTAATTTTTAAGTAACGCCATTAGGCTGCCAAATTTTTGTAAGGGACTTTGTCTTAATCTCCTTTAATTGACTCATATCTTGATATTGTTCACCTTTATTATCATATAAGGTGTATATACTATACTTTGAGATATTATATCATTAATATCCTTATTCTCATGATATTATAGGTTTCTTTTAATTTTATCATTAAATTATTTTTATTCGAGTATTTTCTCAAGTGGTAAGGGAATTTTTAACTAAAAAATTGTTTTAAATGTTTTAAAGATTTAATCTTACAAATCATTATCAATAATATACATGTTTTCAAAATGGTTTAACTATTTAATTATATAGAAATTAATTTTTTAAAATTTTAAAAGTTTTAAAGTGTTATGGGACACTTTGATTCAAAAATATCTTTATTAATTTTTTTAAATAGTTTTAGAAATGGATTTAATATTTCAATATCTTGAATTGATTCATTGTGATTGAAATGTGGAAATTTTATCTTTCCTTTATGCTTTTTTTCTATGTTGTGATTATGTTATGGTTCAAGGAAATTGTATATGTATATGGGTTGTTATGTGATAAACTGAGGATGGATGAGCCCGAGATAGCTCTCTAATACATTGGGTAACATGACGGAGGTAAACACTAATGTTTCTCCTAAGAGATTTCTGGAATATATTGTGACAGGTATTCCAAACGTAACTCCCTATGTAGCTATCGAAGATAAAATGTAAGTATTTTATGTATGCCACAAGTTACCTTTGTGATTTATGATTTCTATGTGTTATTCATAAATCTTATGATTTCATGAGGTATGTTAAATATATTAGATTTATGATTGAAAAGTATTACTTCTTTTATTTTTATGTATTCATGGAGTAATGTTTTATTTCCTTATTTTATATCCCTTACTCAGCTTTTTATGATCACCCAATGTTTTTTGGAATGTTTTTCACAGGTTATAAGGAAGGTTAATAGAAAACAATAATTCAGAAATATTTATATTAGGGAAGGAATTATTATTTTATTTAATGAGTTTTATTTTTGTAAAAAAATTGGTTAGAGTAAAAGTGTCTACTTTTAATAGTCATGATGTTATGTATAAGTTATTACCTAATTCTATAAATATATAAACCGAAAAATATCCTCAATGTGAATTAAAGTCAAATTTTTTACTTAACTCAATATTATGTTATGTTTCAGGATAGGGCCTTATACTTGGTGTCGGAGGTCGATTTAGATAACTTTGGAGGTTAGGGAGTTATGTAAGCAAAAGTGACATGTTATATATAACCACAGTGGTTATCATATTAGAAACATTCATAGTTATGAATGAGTTTTAAGATAACATGAATAATTATATCTTATTATTTACCCTCCTCATAAGATAGTATTTGATGGTTTTACTGATATAATCACAATGACCTTTTTAGTTTTAGTAAGTAGCCAGATATAGAAGGTACCAAAGTAACAATGGATGTGAAAGAAACTATGGTGGTTTTCTGAATAATCAACTAAATGAAATGGGAGATTCAATGAAAACTCGTTTGGTTATTCTCAACCAACTATTTGGAGTCCTGATTGACCACTTGAACCAATGTGATTTCTCTAAGGCATCATATATGTGAGAAACGAATCCCTATGGAAGGTCCTATAATTATCATAAAGGTAAGTATATTCATAAATCTATGTGTCAAGGATGTGGAAATAAACACCTAAGAAAATTATTTAAAGGGATAGGAAGATGTTATATATGTGGTAATGAAGGTCATAAAGCAATAACCTTCCATGGAAAAAGGAATCATGTAGTTGAATCTAGGAAAGGGGAAGAATTTATTTCTGAGTGATCAATTGAATGTTTTAAATGTGGTGTTCATGGTCATTATGAAAATAGATGTCCTACGAAGAAGGTTCGGAAATGGGATCAGCATTACCATACAAATATATGTTTACCAATAATTAATTCCATTTCAATTGAAGATGAGTAAACTTAAAATGACCTATTAAAGGTATGGATTATTTCTTAGCTCATGTTTTAACATTATTGAAATCTTAGGACATTATGCGTGATTTTGTTTCTATGAAATATGTATAAAAGAATAATATGGAAAAATATGTATAAAGTATCATGAAGAATGTTTGATTATTAATATGTCAACATTTTAGGAATTTAAGAGTTATATCGGATCTATGGTGATGATATTTTTAAATGTATTAAAGGTAGGATTACTTAGGAATACTTTTATAGTATGAGTAACCCTGAATTCTGATATGTGAAAATGTTATTTGAGGATGAATTATCATTTCTTTTGAGGATATAGTTATAAAGAATAATTTGGGTTTATATGAACATTGAAATTGAGGAAATTATGGGTTATTACTTTTTTGGATGAAAATTCAAGGTATGAGATAACATTTAAGGTAAAAATATGTTATGGTTATTTTTGAGTAATTTATCTCATTTTTGGGAATGTTATAAAATTATATAGTTTTTAAAAAAGTACAACACACAGGTTGTGTGACAACTTGTCACATCGGACAAAGCTGCGGGAATCGAACTACCAACTAGTGTGACTGGGATTTATCGCCTACCACTGGCCTATGTGAAGACCCTGGTTAGTATGACTTATTCTTTTTAGTTAAATTATTTTATGAATCAAGAATAATTTGATTTTGGAACTTATGTTTTATCACATGGATATACTTAGTATAAGAAAATGATTTGGGGATTAATTGATAAATGTTATTTTAGAGGACCTTCTCTCTTTTTGGGAACAATATATGCCTAAGTAAAATAGAATACTATGTGATTTCATTTGAGGAGTAATGGAGGAATTTTATTTTGGAAGAATCTATGTTTTTATTCTATACTTATAGTGATTCAGTTTATTAATGGAAATGATTAACCTATCTTGGATAATAAGTGATTAGGTTAATTACTTTTCAGTATGAGACATTAAGAGTAGTTGATGTTATTTGGAGATAAATGTAAAGATTTATTGTGGAAGACTATGTGATCAAATTATTCTGAATTTTGTGTTTTAATCATAGTTTGTATTATTTTAAAGAATTTTTAAGAAAATTTTGTATTGAATGGTCTTTGTTGAACTTTGTGTATTTTTTGTTGAATTTTGAAGATTAATAGTAGAATTTCTTTTTATAAAGGATTATCCTTTTGGGGGATTATATGATCTTGTACTAACAATTTTGGTTTTAGTTAGTGTCTAAATATAGGGAAAATATATAGTTCATCTTTTGTGGATTATTTTATTCTCTAGAAGTTTATTCTATCACTTCAGGTGTGACCAATTCATCTAGAATACTCATCATTTGGAGAAAAGAGATGTTTTTGGAAGATATTTATTAAAGGAAGAAACTATACTTGACAAGTAAGTATATTTCCTTATGTTCTTAATAAATCTCATAAATAAAATCCTAAAATTCATGAAAATAAACTTAAAACAAAAACTTTGTCCATTTAATTTTCCTACTAGGGAATCAAATATCGTTTAACTTATCACAAGTTTGTAATTTTCTGATGGTTAACTTTCTCCTGATCATTTTCTCTATCACTCTTTATGATAACTTGACACTTAGTTTCTCTTCCATATCCATGTTTTTCTACATGGAATCATAGTATGGGTTATCTTGGGTTACCTTTATAATTGTACTTATTTCTTTTAAAGTGATAGTTTTAATGACTCTTTTTCTAATGTTGGAATTTTGAAGAAGTTTCCAACCCAATTTTAAAATTATGAGGACGCAATTTCCTAAAGGGGGGAAAGATGTAATGCCCCAAGTATTTATAGAATAAAACTTTTTTTATATTAATACTTATGAGTAAGATATTAATTTTACGTTAAAGGGGACTCTTTTTCTGATAGTTTACTCAACACGCAACAAGGTTTTTCTCCGAAATCTTACATTTTACACAACATTGAGAAATACCGAAAAATAATATAATATTATTATTATTTTAAATGGTAATTAATGCATAGTTATTGTATTGGATGGAATGAAAATAGAAAACTAAAATATTATTATACATGTTTGTTAAAAAAAATTACATTTATCCAATAAATTTTATAAGCTTAAAATAAGAATGAATCCAATTTTAAGCATGAAATACTCTAATATTCTTCAAAAGGTCGATTTACCACCTTTTGATAGAGATCCCTTCTTAAATATAGTTTTTGTCACTTTTATATATTTTATAAGACAAAATAAAATTATTATTTAGACACAGAACATCAAAATTTATTTTGGATGAAATTTTCTTATTTTTCTGATAAAGTTCATTTTTTATTGAATAGTGAAAAATACTGCATTTTAATTCAACACTGATTTTTCATATAATTAGATTATATAGTTTGATTTTAATTTTAATTATTTTTAAAGTGTAATTAGATTATATTTTGATCATTTAATCTAGTTTTTTTCATTGGAAGTAATTTCACTTTGAAATTGGATAAAACATATGTCAATCTTTTTGTATTATTTACTTATTAAAAACACGTTGTTTGGTTTTAAAAATGGGAATAGATTTTAAATTAATTTCTTAGATTTATGTGTTTTGAATTTTGAAAAATGGATTCCATATTTCTAAATAATAGGTACAATTTTTTTAAATAGGTAACTTTTATTTTTATACATTACGAATAGTAAATTTAGTAATTATTTTATTTACCACAGTTAAATGGTAAATCTATTAAATAAGGGTAAAAATAATATTATAATAATATTAAACTTGTAACACCCCAAACCTAGTTACCCAGAGTCAGTGCATTATTATATAACATTGGCATGATCACAAGGAAATCATGTCCTGAAAGACCGATCAGTTTAGTATTATTGGAAACAAGATTCATACATAAGTTCAATTTTATAACTTGAAAAGAAATACAACACTAATATATTCCATTAATAAAATCCCACACTCCTAGATTATTCCTGAAAGTCACTCATAACTAATTTCTTCATATCCTGGTAAAATGAAACATAAGAAAGGGGTGAGCTCAAACACTCAGTAAGGATAAGAAATACAGTGGAAGATAACATAAATATTAAGTATGGTGAATAATTGAAAACACATGAATTTACCAATAATAAACAATAACACTTTTATGGAAGGAATATGAGATGATTAAATAATTCCATAATAAAACATAATCATGGGTATTCTACTAGTCGAATGACCACATGAACCATCAATATTATTTTCATAATAAGGGAATTTATAATGCTAGACATTCTGAAACATTTTTTCAAGGCCTCAGCCAAGACGTCTAAAAATGATTAAGGCCTCGGCCAAAACCATATATCAAATTGGGAAAGGCCTTGGAAAATTCTATGTCTAGTTTTCTCATTAGAACTATCGATGCATTGAGGAGAAATAGCAAGCTCTGTTCGTCACTCACTAAGTCCAATACAATCCTCATATGAAAAGGTGGAAGTATAACATAAACATTTGTATTAAAACTAGCATACAAAATGTCAATACTTTAACCATAAACCATGAATGGTATAAAAATAACACATCCACAGTCAAAAATATCTCAAAACCTTCAATACAATATGGAATATTTTTATCATAATGAATCGAATTCAAACAGTAGAAAATCCATCAAAGGATGTTGACATAGATGAAATCAAAACTATTTGAAAGAAATATCTCTTTATTTTTTTTAAATCATTTAAAGTTAAATAATTATAAAAGAAAAAATTTATTTTGAAAATATTTGTATAAGATTGTAAGGGAAGCTTTGACGATATTATAACGGTGGAGAATAACCGCACCCGCCTTATAAGTTAAAAAAAATTCTTACCTTAATTTTATCGAAAAGGTCATAAAGTACCTTGTTTGGAAAAACGACAGAAAGATTCATTTAAAAACATATAAGTTCGAATAAGGGTATAAATGAATTTAACCCATTGTCTAGTAAATAGTAAAAATGTTTTGAAATACATTTTTAAGAAACATGGACGTTAATGATAAAGAGGTCCCAGTAGATACTTACATAAAAACAACCTCGGATAATAAAGAGATTATGAAATTAACCCTTACCTTGTACCTTTCCTTGGTCGACGGTAGGTTAACCTCCTATATAATGGTGAAATAATTGTTATTAAATTATAAAAAACCATATAAATTAATATTATATCATATATGATCTTTTAATATTGCTTTGTTAATAATATTTTCGTATTATCGTCTTTATGGGTGTTAACAGATTCATTTTCCTTAATATGATTTGTTAAGTAAGTAATGTTTGTTATGGATAGGATGTATATTATTCATTTTCATAATTATATTAAGTATTTAAACAATATTTTTAATTATCAAAATAAAATTAGTCTTGAATGGATATGATGGGTAATGAATCTCATCGTGTTCGTGGAGACGGTAATCCATACGTATGCACGAGTGACAATATCATTCTTTTGATGTTAAAATCATATATAATTGGATGGTATATCATATATATAAAATCATTATTATTTTATATTTATTATTTACATCAATTATACATCATTATTATACCCATCCAAATAATAATGTATTGAATAACAATTACACCATGATATGGAGACAGTAAGCCGTGCATACGCAAGTATGGTGACATGTATTCAATCCATATGTGGTACCATTGGAGAATTATCTCTCCTATTAAGAGAAAACGGTGAAGATGTTATGTTTTTAAGAAAAAGTTCTATGAATTATGAAAATGAACCTTGTCTAGGTTTGGTAGAGAAATAAAAAGTTTGAAGAATCTATGTGGGAACCATAGAACGTGGTGAAACATATTTACCATCATTTATTTTAGTGTGGTAAAAGAAAATTTTGAGGAAGAAATTTCCTAAGGGGGAATATTTTAATGACCTAAACTATTATAAATGAAATTCCCCTTTTTTTTAATTAAATGCCTTATTAAGTAATATGGTTGTAGAAAACACATGCACTTATTTTGTTTTATTATATCCAATCAGATTTAAAATAATGTTAATTATCTTTACCATTGATAATATACTCATTGAATAGTGATCAAATGATTAGTATAAATATACAATTTTAACAAATCCAGTTGACAGAGAAAAAGGAAGTGATGGTCTCAACCAGTGGGATCATACCCAAAAAATCCCATTTATCGAAGCTTCTGAGGGAGATAAAATTTATGGTATTTTCCCTTGAACAATCCCATGTTTAAATACAACAACTTAAGAATGTGAGAAATCATTTATGGTATAATTTCAAGATCATCAAGATCGTGTCCCAAACAATGTTCACTGAACTGCGCCATGAAAGTGCCATCATCACACACTTTACTCTTAGGGAAGTTTAAATTGTGTTAAAGGGATATGAATCAAGACCTTAGAAATATGAATATTTATATTATTTTATATAGAATAATTAATATATTTTCATCCTATTATTGTTTCTTGTTTTTATTTTTTTACTCAATAAAACGCAAATACTGTTTTCGGTTAATATTCAAATTCAATTAAGGAATCAATTTTTTATGAATTAATATATTTTTTAAATAAATGATATTTTAATAATTTATATCAAATATAAATGATCATATATTTTTTATGAATCCTATTTTAATTTTTTATAAGGGTTTGAAAAATATTATCTTCAAAAAACCCATCATTTCTTAATAAATATTGGTTTTATTTTAAAAGTTAGAATTAAAATATTTATAAAATTAATTATTTAAAATGAACATTATTTTTGGATTCAAAATTTATAAATTATCCAACAATGAATTTTTCATAATTTTCTAAGATAGCGGAATTTTCGAGTAAAAATTTAAGGTCATATAAATATACTTTATGTTTTATGACATCATAATCACTTAAAAATCATGTAATAATTACTATAAATATGATAAAAGACCAAATAAATGTCTTCCCTTTAAAATAATGTTTTTTTAATTTTATTTGATTTATTTTTTAAATCCATTATAAATCTTCCAAAACCTATAATATATTTTAGTGTTTTAAAATTATTTCTTTAAGAGTGTGACTCGCCTCCACACAATAAAGGGGACTATTTTAATAAGATTGTCCCATGGAATTATAAAATAATAAAAACCACTCCCATTTTTTAGAGACCATGGGAAACCAATGGAATGGATTCTATTTTTGGATATTTTATTATGTAGAGTCCAAAACCTAAGTAATAAAGAAATCTCCATCATTTCATATATAATCACATTCAATCCCCCATTTCTCTTCACTCAAAATCCTTGGAGCACTAAAATAATATTACATAACCTCTGTATAGTCCTCAAAATGTGCCCCCAATCTCTCTATAATCCCTTCCCAATCATTTAGTGTCATGCACTCAAGTAAGGGATCATCACCTTTCTCTCCTTCTTTCAATTCAAGCACCTTATTTGGAATTTGTCTTCTTAATTGAACTTTATTATGATGTAATTTATTTAAAAACATACCATAATATATGATGGATATTATTTTAATGATGGATCATTTATTACCTCTCATTTTTACCTTCACTTAAGTCATTACTATGCCATAATTCCATAAGGTAATTCTCTCTTCTCATTCCCACTCAAGAACTCATTTTATGTTATGTCTATTAAATATCATTTGATTTTATTGGGATTTGTTCTGAAATATTACCCTTACTGTACATTTAATTTATGAATTATAATATTCCCCTTTTAACACTCATTAATCCTCTCATGATTCTTTATGTACACCTGTCACCATGCTGAAATTTCATATGGAGTCTTTTCTATTCTCCTCTTTATTCAAGTATCTTATTTAACTTATTTATTTAATATTAATTTCCTTATGATGGGATATATTATTCCATATCCCATTACTATGCAATTTATTTCCAAATTACAAGAGACCTCTTTTGCTCTCACCAAACCCATTTATTAATTTTTAAGTGATGTTGTTATGATGCTAAAATGCCAGCACGAATTTCCATGCTAAAAATATCATGTAGTGAATACCATACCCATTTTTTGTATCAAATGTATTAACCTTTATTCACATATAATTATTTATTAGGCAATTAAATGTATTTATTAAAAATTCCTTGATCTTTAAATAAATTATGATGATGAATGAATCCATTTTATATGATTTATGTGCCACACTTAAACATGAGAATGAAATGAATTTGACGGGTGTACCCAGATAGCACTCTAATGAATTAGGTAAAGTTTAGTATCATGATACGTCACATTGGAATAGGGATTGAACTTGATTCATTTATGGTACTTTTTCCACCATTATGTCTTGGTGAGTTTATCATGACCTACGTTTATGAATCAATTATTTAAGTTGTTTCTATATTTACTATGTTATGATTACCATGCTATATCAGGCCTTTTTATTCATGTTCTTTTAATTCCTCATAGATATGACTATTGTATAGCATGTATCACTTATTACGTTTTTACTCCCTTACTATCCTTTATAGCTCATCCCTTTCTTTTGGATGTCCCCAGGTTATCTCATGCAGTTTTAAGTTCAAATGAGTATTATGATTAGGTTAAAAAAATTCAATAAAGATGTTGTATTCCCTATTTTATGTTGTTATTTTATGTACCTAATTCTCAAATACACTAGAATTATTTATCATCTTAGATTTATTAAGAGTATTATTATGTAATAAATCAAGTATTTATCTTAAATAAATATTAGGGTTGTTATAAAATACATCTATGTTTGGAAACTGTAAAGTGGATGTGGTTGTGTCACATATGCACCTAGAGGTAACAACTCTTAAATAGGAGCATTATGTATTAAATTGATCATCATCTATTCATGATGATTGTGCTTAAGATTGCAAGCCACGATAAACACTCTTGGGGATATGAATTGGTTAATTCACCCTCACTTTATATACCATTATGAAATATTTGAAAATATTTTTATGATTTGAAGATATTCCCATGGACACTAATCATATGATTATTAGATTACTTATGCATAAATTTTAAATTTATGTTATGTTCTTCATTAGTTTTGGAATTGTACATTATGATGTTATGATCTAATGTAGTTTATTTCATTATTTAGAAATGGTCCTTAGTTTAAGGAATATAAATCATATCAATGCAGGTAATATATATATATGTATTTACCTCCAAGAAAATACAATGAAGATAGAGTTAGATTTAGAGCTGGAATTTATAAAATTATAACTATATTTGTGCATCCAACTTAGGTTATTTCCTATAACCTTGTTCGTATAGAGTATCCTTGTAATCTGTAATGTGGTGTAACAATGTTTGAATGTTTCATGTGAGAATATCCATCATCATTCCATGAAACCAAAAATATCTTAGTAAATGATAAATGGATAAGTTCATTAAAAATATATTTCCTAATTTAGGAAGTAATGAAAGGGATAATTTTGTCATGGAATTTTATCATCTCATGGGGGATGCAGATCAATGGTACATATTGATTTAAAACACTAAGGATGGTCAAGAGATAGTGTGCATGGAGTAAAAATATTTTAAAGTGGATTTATTTAAAAAATATTTTCCTCATGAACAAAGAGTGGATATGGAGAGACAATCACTTATTTTAATAAAAAAGTAATAAGAAAATATTTCTAATTATGAATCCACATTTACAAGTTTAGCATGGCATGTTCCAGAATATGTACATAATCTAAAGAGTTATATTGACTATTTATTTGATGTTACAAATCCAATCCTTTAAATAGAACTAATATACTAAACATTATAATAATATAAGGACATATTATCATATTTTATTAATACAGATAATGAATTATCCAAATCATTTGACTTAAAAGGGAAGTAAGAGTAGAAGTAGATGGCTGATAACATCATAAAGGAAAAGTGGAATATATGAAGAAAATAAAAGGAAATTTTCAAAATGTGATATTTGTTAAAGGGAACACCCTAGTGCATGCTTTAAGTTAACATGAGTTTTCTTTATGTGTGGAGAGAAAGGTCATCATGATATAAAATGCATTGTTAAGGGAAAATCCATCAAAGTATAGTGCTTTAACTATAAGTATATGGGACACTATACCAACAAATTACTCAAACATTAAGGGAACATATCATAGAAGAGTACAATAGTATAAGGAAAAGATTATAAAATTACTATAGCTAAGGTTTAAGTTCCAAGTGATGTGGTGGTGTGTATTTGGATTTTAAATTTACTGTTAGTTAATGCTTTATTTGATTTTGGATCATTACACTCTTTTATATCTTCAATGTTTTCCATGAAAATTAAATATTTCTCTAGAACACTAATAAGGTAATTATCAATCAAGAATCCTAGAGGAAATATTATTATAATAAATATATTTCAGTAAATACTCATTATGATGCATGGGAATCCCCTATAAGAAAAGTTTATTATTATACCTATGGTATACTTTTATATAATGATTGGTATGGATTTAATTTTAATGTATAATGGAAAAAAAATATTTCTAAGAGAAGGATATCATGATCTATGATGAATATGTTAGATTTACTGTCTTTAGAATAGACATGTAATAATCTTAATTATGCCTACATCCACCCCCAATATCTCTCCTTAATGAAATTATAGGAGAAGAATAGCATACACAACTGATGGATGGGAAAGGTAACTCTAGGATAAAATATGTTATTATATTGAAATAATAAATTGATGTGTTTATTGAATAACTACCAATACACACACCTAAGTTTGAAGTTTAGTTTTCTATTGAACTCATACCTGGTGTGAAACTTATATCTAAGACTCTCTACAGAATTTCCACAGTGGATCTAGTAGAGTTAAAAAACAACTCTAATAGTTTATTTAATAAGGGATTCATATGTTCATGTGTTTTTCTATGGGGAGAAAATGTACAATTTGTGAAAAATAAGGATAGGAATATAAGGTTGTACACTTATTGTAGGGAAATTAATTCCATTACAATGAATAACAAGTATCCTTTACCTAAAATTAAAGACTCATTTTACCAACAATAAAGAGATCAATATTTTTCAAAAATTGATCTTTATTCTAGGTATCATCAATTATGAGTTAGGAAGGAAGATATTCCAAATAATTCATTTCATATGAGGTATAGACATTATTATTTTATAGTAATTCCAGTTGGATTGACTAATATACCCTCTATTCTTATGGATTTGACTAATTGAATGTATAAGAAATATCTTGATAGTTTTGGTGTGTTATTAATTAGTGATATCTTGGTATAATATAAAAGTTATGAAGGTAATAAGATTCATTTATGAATCATTCTTAATACACTTAGAGAAGAGTTGTTATACAATAAATTTAAAAAGTATAAGTTATAGCTTCTTGAAGTTCCTTTTCTTGGATATATTGTATTAATGGATTGAATATCAGTTGATTCCTCAAATAAAACTTTATCTAATGAATGGTCTATAATGACAAATATAACATTGATACATAGTTTCCTTGGTTATTAGGTTAATATTGGTTATTTGTTTTAAAAATCACAATTAGAAAACATGTTAACCAAGTTGACACTTAAATGGGTTAAGTTTCTATGGACATAGGAATGAAAATAAAGTTTCCAAAAATTAATGTAGAAGTTTATCAATGAATTATAATTTTAATTACCATCTTTAGGGGTGGTGTTTTGATATATAGTGACACATCAAATAAGGGACTTGTATGTGACCTTATAAATAATGATAAAGGTATTTTCCATGCATTAACAGAGTTAAATATCCATGAATAAAATTGTCCAACCCATAATATTAATTTAGAATTGATAATTGTTTCCTTGATTATATAGAGTATTTATATATATGGTGAAAATTTGAGATATATATGGATCATAAGAGCTTTAAAAACATATTTTCACATAAATATCTCAACAAGAGTAAAAGTAAATAACTGCAGTTACACAAGGAATATGATTTGTTGAAACACTACCACCCTTAGATGGATAATATGGTATCTGATGGGTTGATTAGGAAATAATATAAAGTTCTGAACATGATAAGGATTAATAAGGATTATATATTTAGATACATAGTAAAGTTTTATTTGGAAATTATTATTGAAGGTTCAAAATCACTTCTTTTCCAAATGATTTTCAAACCATCCTTACTAGAAAATATAAAACATTTCTAACTCAAGGAAAATATTTTAAAATAAAAAATTAAATCTATTAATAACGGGAAACTGGAATATTCTATTTATGAAGATGTTGTATATAAATATTAATAGAGGTTAAGTGTTCCATCCATACCTGCTATGAAGAGAGAATTATTAGATGAGGCTCATGGCTCAAATTTATCTATACATAATTTAAGCACCAAAATATATCCGAATTTGATGGAATATTTTTGGTTGAATAATATGAAATGGGAAATTACAAACTGTGTGTTAATATGATTCATGTAACCTCTACCTAATCCCAAAGAATTTATACAACCACTGCCTAATCCCATGTGTAAATAAGATAATAGTGTGGACTTTGTCAATGGATTTACAAAGACTCATAGGAAGAATGATTCCATATGGGTTATTACTGATCACCATATCAAGTCTAGGTATTTCCTCACTATAAGGGAATATATAGATTTTTAGAACCTTGTAAGACTATATATTAAATAATTTTTTAAGCTTTATAGTATAATTCTTCAATTGTATCTGATTATAATCTGTTGTTTACATCGAAATTATAGAGGATTCATCCAAAGTATATTGACATTAAGATAAGTTTGAGAAATTCCTATCATCATCAAACTTATGGGAAATTTTAAAGGACTATTAAAACATAATAATATATTTTCATCTAGTGATTTATTGATATTCAAGGTTTGTGTGCTAATTAATTACCTTTGGTGGAGTTCTCATATAACAATATCTTTCATTCAATAACTCAAATGGAACCATATAAATCATTATACAAAAATATTTTTCTTAATACAACTTTTTGAGATGATGTTAGAGAAATAAATATTGTAGGATAATATGTTGTTGAGGAGAAAATGGTGATAGTGAAGACTATTCATAATATGGCAGCTTAAGAAAAGAAAAAAAAATATGCTGATAACTGAATGGAGGATTTAGAATTTAAAGTGGGATATCATGTTTTCTTAAAGGTATATCCATGGAAATGTATTATGATATTTAGTAATAAAGGGAAACTAATTACTAGGTACACCTGGTATTTTTAAATTATGTAAAGAATTGGAGTTATAGCTTACTATTTCGAACCTCCACCTAGACTCTCTAAAGTTCATGATGTGTTTCATATCAATTTATTTAGAAAGTACATTCTAGATCTAACATATTTTCTTACCTATAATGAAATATAATTATAACATTATTTATCATACTAAGAAGAGAATATCTTGATTATGGACACTATAGAACAAGTGTTGAGGAATCAGATGACTCAGTTGGTAAAGGTACTTTGAATGAATCATATAATAAAAGATGTGATGTGGGAACCTGAGGAAATGATGATGAATAACTACACACATATATCCATTAGATTACAGTTTATACATTTTTTAAGATTAATGTGTTTAAGGAGTTAATAATTTAATACTCGATCTTCAATTATAGTAAGTTTTTCTTCATAGAGAAACAATAGAATAATGCATAAAGATTTATCCAAAAATATGATTCAAACCTAAAATATAATTTTTAGAAATTTTGTTTCAGGAAAGTAATTTCATTTTTGAAATCATTATTTCAATATTATCTTAGGGTGAATTTTTTTATTTTTCAAAAAAAATTAAGTGAATAGTGGGTAATACAGATTTTTATAAGAAAATCATTTTTTAAGATAAATTAATTTAAAAGTACCACTTAATTTTTAATTTAATAATAAATTAATATAAAAAAATAATTTTAAATGTCTAATTAATTATATAGTAAAAATATTTATTCTTTATTTTGGTATAATGTTCAGTTTTGGGTTTAAAAACACATTTTTTTAAAACTATTTTTCATCACATTTTTTGGGTTTGTTTTTAAATTTAATAATTTCAATTATATAAATTCAATTTTATAAAATTTCACCATAATTATAATAATTATTTCCCATATTTTTAATGATTCTATTTTCATTTTTTTCATTATAAATAGAAACCAAGGTAAGAATTCAATACTGCGATAAAGGTTAAAATGGATTAATGGGGGGGTTAAACTAAAGAAAATAAGTGTTAAAATAACTTCAAACTTGTATAAATACTATTTTATATCTATATTTAGATTTTATCTCTTCATAAATTCAAAAATAATATAATTTGGAGCCACATGTCTCGAATAAACATTAATATATTTAAATATTTTGAAATATTCTAAGTGTTTCCTCTTCCACCCTTATAAAAGGACATCACATATACTCTCTTCCTCACAATTCATGATCTTTATATATCACCAATAATATATAAAATTCCCTTCCTAAAATCCCTCCCCATAATATATAGTTCCTAGTATGGTGAAAATACCAACCTTGTAAGGTTTAATGTGTAATCCATAGGAGGTTATCCAGAGAAGACATATATCTCTTAACCGAGTGTTTTCATATTTTTTCTTATTATAGATCTTTAAATTTTGTGATAACAAAAATTATAAAATAACATAAGTATATAAAATATACTAATATGTTATTATGTTAATTTTTTAACCTTTATTGATATCCTTCTCCATCAAATGGTAAATTAAAACATCGTCTTTGTTTACGTGTGGACTACTACCTCATGAAGAAATGCATTTCATTTTTCTTAACCACCATTAATGGATGGTTATTATGATGGATAAACTTTTTATATATTATATTTATAAAATAATTATAATTATTTAAATATAATATATTATTTATCTTCTTATTGTTCCACCTGTTAAAAAATAATAGTGTCTCTTGTGTGTGTATGTAGACAACTACTGATTCTAGCTCAAATTTACCCAAGAGAAGAAGGTAAGACGGTCCATGTAGTTTAGCTTGGGTTATCGAATCCAGAGAGACCTAAGAAGAAACCTATAGACACGTACATTCTATGGACTGTTTTCGGCTATGAAGTGGCCAACTTGGATTGATTTTGTATGGGTTTGAAAGATATATAATAGATTTAAGTGAATTCAATTTAAAATAATGAGTTGATCCTAGGTTATCGCTCGAGGTGAATTGGACGTATTTCCTTTTTAATGATTTCAATTTCTTATATTTGAGATGGGTTCATTTAAGGAGATAAAACAACATCATAACTTACTGGTTTAATGCCTAAACCCTTTAATACTAATCACCTATACACTTCAAGGATCAAAGTTTTGAGCACTTCAAGGTAAAGGTTCGTATTAGCACTTGAAGTGTGTGGCCTTAAATTCAACAAGGACGGTGGAGTTTAAAAATCATCAAATAAAAATCCCAATTAAAGAAGTGATTATACCTTAATTAGGTGATAAATAACATCCAATACAGCCCCTTTCTACTCCCTTGGATCAACCCATAAGTGGGTTATCCCTCCATTGATCCCATGGTTTCAATGGAAGCGGAAAGTAGACTCATGAGGGAGGAAATGGAGAAGTAAAGAAAACAACAAAAATAAAATGATCACTCCACCGTTGTGTGAATAATTTCACAAGGGTTGGTGTGAATAATTTCAAACCTTGATCCAACGGTATCAAAGTGAAATGAAGAACAACATAATAAGAGTATAAGAAGAACTTTTATTAAGAAACTAAAGTGAATTGAACAACTTACATGTGAAAGACAAATTTGAGGCAACAAAAATGCAGCATAACATTACAATTGAACAAAGCATCCAAATATTACAAAATCCTTCACCACCACTTCCTTAAATAGGAATTTTGGGAGCCTTGGGTCGATACTCCAACAGTACAAAGAATCTCAATTAATTTTGGTAGGCCATAGGTGGTGGAAAGCTTGTGGAATTTGAACTTTTCCACATTTGACCCGAGGTGGCAGCCAGCTTTCCTTCACCGAACAGACGCGTCTGGAAGACCTTCTCAACGGCCAAATCAGAGTGGTCCATAGAAGAAGAAAATGGAGCTCCATATTTATTCTAACCGCCTGTAAATTTGGGCCCATTTGGAGTTGTGGATTCCGAGATATGATCAAATTAGTGGGCTGTTTTTCAAGGTCGCAGAATCTGGCCCAGAATTGTATCTCTAACTTGGGTCGCCTCAATGACCACCATAGAGGCCTAATTAGCATTGGATCATGAAGAGTTATTTGTTTCTATACATGTCTTCTAGCATCCCACGAAATATGGGATTAATTGGGCCTGTATGTTGGGCCCAACAGTCTCATCAGTGTGCTGGTATCCAATCTGTCTTCTCTAGAATTGCTTCCTTTCATTGCCAAATATCTCCATCACCCTCCATGAATTCTCCATTGATACCTGAATGAAACATGTTCATATTGGAGTGTAGATAATTTATCAAATTAAAATATGTATAATTAGATGAATCATTGGGTACTTAAAATGATGTTCAAAAATGTACCACATAATAGTGCAATTTAAGAAGGTATTACAATCATAATGTGAAACGATGTTCAAAGTGTAAAATTCACTAAAATGGTGTTTGTGAATAATAAAGAACATAAATATTATATATATTACCAATGAATATTATCCTCATTAAGTGGCTAATCACACCCCTCAACTTCAGTTTTGCTAGTCCCGAGCAAAACATATCTCAACAATATGAAATTCGAATTCCCTTTTCCAAAAAACATTTTAATACACAATGATCACAAAAAAACCTTATACCAAACAATCATGAAACCCATCAAAATATTTTAATAAAAGATAGTTTCATAATCATATCACAATCCCAAGCCCATTACTTTGTTCAAATTCATTGCCATATTTCATCCAATATCAATTAAGTATGAGGATGTGTTGTGCATCACAATAGACATGGGGGTTTATCTTTATTCAAGGGGGAAATTACGGAAGCGCTAGGTGGAATCTCATTTCAATATTAAGATGAGTATTCATTTTTTTTTGTATATTTTTTTTTTGTTTTTTTTGTTGTTGTTTTTTTTTTTGCAATTTTTCCATGGTAATTGAAGTTGCACTCAAAAGAGTCAACCCCTGTATCAAGACCTTGCCGATGACTCCCAGGCTCAAAGACCTTAGGGCACCAAGTGAAGCCCACATACTCGGCATCATCTCGAGTTAACTCTGTCAAAAACAAATTCAAATTACCAAAAATAGAGATAAAATTACTAACTTTGGGCCAGACAACTATGGAGTCACGATCCCCAAGTGTCGAAAGCCATGCATTAGGTCATTTCATTACTCTACGTGCAAATTTTTTATTTATTTTTTTTTTAATATTTTTTTTTAATACACATATTAAACTAAAATGATCACCAAACCTATGCTATTTATTTAGGGGACCCCATGAACTCAAACTAATACCCCACTATCCAAAGGACGTGCATTGTGATCTTTTTTTATTTGGATGAAAATATAAACAATGAAATATCACTTTGGACAGCCACACTTTCCAAAATCTATGCTCATGAAATTATACAAGGATTAAAATCAGAATCAGGGCATGCTAAATTATTTGATATTCAATTTCAAAGTGTGCAATGTGTATTACCATGTTCAAATTTAAAGGAATTTTTCCTTCCATTTACACAAAAAAAAAATTCTTCAAATCATTAATTTTTTTTGACATAAAAGCATTTTTTTTATTTTATCTCCCCCCCAACATAAAACAACATGTCCACAGTGTTTAAAGAAATGAAAATTTAGAAGGAGTAGAAGCAGATAATGGAAGTTCAAAAAGGAAATTGAAACTGAGGATCATGGAATGAAATCACCTGGTGGTTGAAGTTGAAGTTCTTGCTGCTCCAAATTAGTCCTTTGATCTCTTGGGGGATGTAGGAACCTCCTTGATTGAACATGTATCACCCAAAATAGTACCTAAACAAAAAGAAGAACAAACCAGACAAAAAAAACAACACAACAACTTATTTAATTCCAAGTATCATCATTTTTATGGTTTTTCCTGTTTTTCTGTTGTTTTTTTTAAATCAAACTAATTATACATTGTCTTATTTTAATTTTCAGGGTAAGGTATTACTCAGGGATCACACCACGTGACACGGATGAATACGATGCTCCCCTTTCATACCCATCCATACTCATAATAGAAGAACAGGTCAATAGTCTATTTTTTATTTATCAAAATGATTCATTAATCCTATTTAAAAAAAGGATTTGAAAAGATGAAAACCACGAGTTGCCTCCCGTGTAGTGCTTTGTTTAATATCGTTAGCTCGACTTGAACTCCCCAACTTATCCAATACCAATTTTTAACATTTTAAGGACCCCATATTTCTCCATGTCCACTAGATTGAGATTGATTATTTTTTTATAATTTTTGTTGTGTGAAAACCTATGTTCTAAAATGAGTGGTAAAATCCAAGGAATATTAAAAATGTTTGATCCAGTTTCCTCTGTAGTCTTTCCTAAGACATAAATGACCATTAAAACTTTTTTGGTTTCAAGAGAATAATGAGTTCTATTTGAAAGGTCATTATTATACCTTATGAAGGTATTATTTAGTGAGGAGGGAAGGAGAATAATTTTGGGCTCGGTTTGGATAGGACATTTAGACACAAGTTGATATTTTGAATCCAACTCAGTTTTATTTTCCAAATTTCTCAAAAAAATGGTTCCTTTTGAATAGAATATTCAACCACAAAATTGGAAAGATCGGTGTTTTTAATGGATATGGACTCAAAGTTTATGATTTCTCCCAATGGTTCAAAGTTTGGTGTTTTTGAAAATTCATAAATGGAGTTATACTTAGGAGACTCAATCCATGATGTCAAATTCTCCTCTTTTGAATCCAAAAAGTTAATTTCCTCCTGATTTAAAGTACCTTCAACAATTCCTTGATCCTCTTCATCTATCCCAAATCCAAAGGTTTTCTCTTCAGTAAATTAATGAGAGGTTTGTGGGAAACTAGATACTTCACATAAGGTTATGGAAGGGACAGTTTGTATAGGGATGGGTTCCTCACAATTTTTAATACTTTGTAGTTCTAACCTCAACGATGAAACCTCAAAAATAATTATCTCCATTTTTTGACACAATTTTTCATGTAATGTTTGTGGATCATGATGGGTAAGGGGTTTAGAAATATGGTCTATTTCAGGTGGATAATTATGTTGTTGGAATTGCATAGGAGGGTGTTCATATTGGCTCTGTGGGGATTGAAACTCTTTATATATTGGAATGTTTTGTGGATCATAGGAGTAAAAACATTGTGTTTCATTAGGTTGTTTATGATCCCATAAGTAGAAACTAGGATGGTCATTGTACATCTCACATGGTGTGGAGTGATCAAAGTAAGAAGAGGTTCCCCATGTTTGGATTTGTTCAAAAGGGTTTTCCATAGGAATGAAATTGGGGATGAGATAAGAGAAGTGGGATAAAAAAAGGATGATAGTGTCTAAGATAACTTACTTAGGTCCCCGGCAACAGCGCCAAAATTTGATTCTCACTCAAATTTACCCAAGAGAAGAAGGTAAGACGGTCCTTGTAGTTTATCTTGGGTTATCGAATCCACAGAGACCTAAGAAGAAACCTATAGACACGTACATTCTATGGACTGTTTTCGTCTATGTAGTGGCCAACTTTGATTGATTTTGGATGGGTTTGAAAGATATCTAATAGATTTAAGTGAAATAAATTTAAAAGAATGAGTTGATCCTAGGTTATCACTCGAGGTGAATTGGACGTATTTCCTTTTTAATGATTTCAATTTCTTATATTTGAGATGGGTTCATTTAAGGAGATAAAACAACATCATCACTTACTGGTTTAATGCCTACAACCTTTAATACTAATCACTTATACACTTTAAGGATCAAAATTTTTAGCACTTCAAGGTAAAGGTTCGTATTAGCACTTGAAGTGTGTGGCCTTAAATTCAACAAGGACGATGGAGTTTAAAAATCATCAAATAAAAATCCCAATTAAAGAAGTGATTATACATTAATTAGGTGATAAATAACATCCAATACAGCCCCTTTCTACTCCCTTGGATCAACCCATAAGTGGGTTAGCCCTCCATTGATCACATGGTTTCAATGGAAGCGGAAAGTAGACTCAAGAGGGAGGAAATGGAGAAGTAAAGAAAACAACAAAAATAAAATGATCACTCCACCGTTGTGTGAATAATTTCACAAGGGTTGGTGTGAATAAATTCACACCTTGATCCAAAGGTATCAAATTGATATGAAGAACAACAGAATAAGAGTATAAGAAGAACTTTTATTAAGAAACTAAAGTGAATTGAACAACTTACATGTGAAAGACAAATTTGAGGCAACAAAAATGCAGCATAACATTACAATTGAACAAAGCATCCAAAGATTACAAACTCCTTCACCAAAACTTCCTTAAATAGGAATTTTGGGAGCCTTGGGTCGAGCCTCCAACATTAAAAAGCATCTCAATTAATTTTGGTAGGCCATAGGTGGTGGAAAGATTGTGGAATTTGAACTTTTCCACATTTGACCTGAGGTGGCAGCCAGCTTTCCTTCACCGAACAGACGCGTCTGGAAGACCATTTAGACGGCCTAATAATAGTGGGCCATAGAAGACTAAAATGGAGCTCCGGATGTCTTCTAACCTCCTGTAAAATATGGGCTCATTTGGAGTTGTGGAGATATGATCAAATTAGTGGGTTGTTTTTCTGGGCCGCAGAATCTGGCCCAGAATTGTATCTCTAACTTGGGCCGCCTCAATGACCACCATAGAGGCCGAATTATCATTGGATCATGAAGAGTTATTTGTTACTATATATGTCTTATATAATCCCATGAAATTTGGGATTAATTGGGCCTGTATGTTGGGCCCAACAGTCTCATCAGTGGGCTGGTGTCCAATCTGCCTTCTCTAGAATTGCTTCCTTTCATTACCAAATATCTCCATCACCCTCCATGAATTATCCATTGATCCCTGAATGAAACATGTTCATATTGGAGTGTAGATAAATTATCAAATTAAAATATGTATAATCAGATGAATCATTGGGTACTTCAAATGATGTTCAAAAATGTACCACATAATAGTGCAATTTAAGAAGGTATTACAATCATAATGTGAAATGATGTTCAAAGTGTAAAATGAACTAAAATGGTGTTTATGAATAATAAAGAACATAAATATTATATATATTACCAATGAATATTAGCCTCATTTAGTGGATAATCAACTACCTTCACAAAACAATGTGATTCATTTTTCATGTTTCCCTTTAAAGAGTTATTATAAATATTTATATAATGAATGTATATGATATTTATATCATTATTAATATTCTAAATATTATTTAACCAAGAGAAATAATTATGTACTAAAACTACTGAATTGAAACATACATGAAAAACAAAACAATTAACACTTGTAAACGAAGATTTTAAAAAACATTGTTATTAAAACAGTGTTAAAATGTAATAATTGGATCATGTATGATATGATAAATATATATAGTTATTTATATAATTATAATAAATTTTAATTCATTATATGGGATATTAAAAACACTTACGAAGTAATTCAGGTCTATGGTAAGGGTTTATTTCACAATCTCATCGTTATTCGAGATCATTTATATTTATGTTTATAGTATGGAAATTATATGATATTTATATTATAAAACCCAAAAATATTATTATACACTGGTTATTTATTCAAATTATAAAGTTTCCTTTCATTTTCCTCTATATAAGTACTCAAAATTATAAAATAATGTTTTTAAGGAAAACTAACTTTGTTTTTCAATTTGATCAGAAATATTTTTATTCCATGTATATATTTTCCTTAAAATGGTTTCAAAAATATTATTAATATTCTAAAATTATTTAGTAAATACACATTTATCCATGTTTAAATTTCATTAAAAAAATTTAAAAATTAGTCTTCTTTTCATTTTCCAAATGAGGCACTTTTTACCGAAGGTGTGAATGGAATATTTATATTAATATACACTAAATGAATATATTTTATCACCATCATGAATAATCTTTTATTTGAAGATTCATTTTCAATTTTACATAGTTATTTACAAATAATAAAATTCCTATTATTTTGAAAAAAAATGATTTTAATTATGTGATTTCAAAATGAAAAGTGCATTTTTCTCAAAAAAATATTCCAATGATCTTTTGAAAATATTTTCATCTATTTAAAATACTTTGATGAATCTTATGCTTTTCTGAGGTTATAATATAATTATACCAACAACCATATTTAACTAGATTTCTTATTCTCATTTTTACTAACAAAATTTTTGGTATTCCATATTCTAGTTCTTCCACTATAGATAGTTATTCATTATTAAGGAATGTTGATTAAGTTGGGTTATTTATTCATATGATGAATGCATGAAACTTATTAAGTGATGAGTGGGGGCCAAAATTAAAAATCCCCTCAAAAAATTGGTTGGACTCATGAGAAAAAATAGGTTTGGTATTTGAAATATTTCTTATCCTTTTATGTATTATGTCTTTTCATACAACCCTAATAGTAATTTTAAGGTGTCTATTTTTATGAATTACATCATTATAAAAACATTTATTTATTTCTATGTGATTATTAGAATATTTGTGTTATCTATGGAAAAGTTTTAAACTCATTTTTCTATTCATATATCATTATTTGATCATCATTTATTCTTGTCATATTATTAATGCATTATTTATTTTATGATAGATTCCACTGTAGTCATTCCCTTACTAAGAATATCATCTCACCCTTTTATTTTGCTTCCTTTTCCCAAGATTCCAAGAAGTGTGGTATTATTGATATATAAGGATATTATAGGGAGAATAATAATTTTATCAAATAAAATACTATGTTTTATATTATGTTTTCAAATGTAATGTGAGATTCAAGCATGTATCGAGTTTCCCAAGAACACTAAACTATTCAATCCCTCAATATGTGATCACTTTTATCTAGTCCCAATGTAATAAAGTAACCACTGACTCTAGGTTATTAGAGTCAAGGTTTTATAACTAAAATTTACTAAGGGCATAAACCATGAGAAAATGTTACAAATTCCTATGAGTCTCCACACCATATAGAATATATCATTTGGGTCTATTAAAGGGATATTATATGGATGTAAAACTTGTATTTAAAAATATTATTTTTTCAGTTCTAGGTTCTCATCATAGTAGGGAACTATTATGGACTTTTAGTGTGAAAAGTACCCTTAATATATTATCACATGATATTTCATATGGAATAATAACCATGATGTGATAAAAAAAACTTTTATTAATATTCAAATACGTGAATACAAGTAATCATAAAGTAATAATCAATTTGTTCTAGGGAACTAACTCCAACAAACTCCCAATTTCATTTGAGCCAACTAATAATAACCTTGAGTCTACTAGATCTCATATAATATTCATTATTCTATTGGGATATATATTTTTTCAAGGGGTCTACTATATTTTCTTTAATGGAAAATTTGTTTATAGTAACTTCACCCCCATTGAGAAAATCTCCTAAGAGGAGATCTTTGCAAAGTATGGACTTCCTCCATTGATGTGACCTTGTATATTTACATGATTCATCACTATAGTATTGTCAAAATACAATGTTATAGGAAATCTACTAATAGTCACCACATCAAGATCTTAGATGATGTTCTGAGTCCAAACTACTTCTTTGTCTGCATAATAATTTGTTATATACTCAGATCCCACTATATAATAAGCAAAAATTGGCTACTTTGAACTCTTACTACTCATATACCCTCTATTGATACTAATGACATATCATTACTATGAATTCATATCATTTGGAACTATTTGGAAATTAGAATCAGTGTATCCTCTGATGACTAGTTCTTTATCTCCTCTATATACGAGGAATATATCCTTAGTACGCATCACATACTTAAGGATAGAATTAATAGTAGACCAACGTTATTCTCATGAACCATGTTCATATCTACTTACTATGAATAAACCACAAGCGACAGTAAGACTACTATATAGTATGGAATACTTTATAGATCCTATTGTAGATTCATATAGAATCATATCAATTTTACCGCACTCCTCTTGTGTCTAGAGACACATTTTCTTGGAAATATATATACCATGTGACAATAGAACCTATCATTTCATTTATTTCTATATACTAAGTATATTTAATATCTATCCAATGTATAAATCTTTACTAAGTCTATGAATCCTCTTGTATGTATAATGAATTATATTTATCCCTAAAATGTAGTCTTTTTTACATAATTCTTTCATGGAGAAGTACTTCTTTAATTATAACTTAACTAACTATATAATTGGAATTTCATTTACAATTAGAAATATGTCGTCAAAATATTATACTAGTAATATAAATTCACACCTACTAAACCTCTTGTAAACACACAGATCATAATAGTTCTAATAAATAGATATCTGCAACTTAAAAATATTGATGAAATTTTATAGAGTAACAACCCTATTAGGTTATGTCATACTAGAATCTTCTTGGAGGTTTCTATTAAGGAAATATTTTTTGATATCCATCCACAAAATCTCATATTCATGGAATGATGATATAGAAAGTATAATTCTAATGGATTTAAACATGTAAATAATATAAAAAATTATCATAGTCATTGTATTGATTTTTCTAAACCCTTTAGCCACTAGCCTTGTATTATAGGTACTCACTTTACATTATATGTCCATGTTTTACTTGAATTATAATTTGTAAAAAATATACATTACATCAAATGGTATATTTAAAAGAACTAAGACTTAGTTCTGATACATGGAACCTATCTTAGAATTCATGGATTCTTTTAATATTTTATCTTATGATCTCTCTATTATCTCCTTATAGGAAATCAGATCATTATTTTCAACCAATAATTAGCCATCATATTCAATGGATAGAAAACTATATCTTTATTTATCTTTAAACACTATAGTTTTCTAATATGGTACTTGTGTTTCAGGAACAAAAATCTTCCATCGGTAACTTTAGAACCTATTTCTATACAAAATATTTCATATCTTGATCTTAAACTTCAACAAATTCAATCTTTATTTCACTATCCTTATTTATGATGTTCTCCCTCTCAATAAAAGATTATTTTCTTGAAAAATTGACCTTATGGTATGATCGGTTATATAAATAGTATCCTCTATTTTCCTTAGGATTCCATATAAAGATACAATTCATGCATCAAGTTACTAGTTTTTTTAAATAATTAACCTTAACAAATTCATAAAAACCCTTTGCATGAATATTTGAAAAAATAGGTTTCTTTCTACATCATAACCTAAAAGCAATATTGTTTTCTGCTCTAGTTGGTACATAATTTAGAGTGCATGGTGTTGTGTGTAATTAATATCCACAAAAGGATAAATAAATACTTTGATGGATTATCATCAAAATTACCATATAAAGAAATATAAATTTCTTCATTTAAATAACATCATTCCATTATGTTATATAAGGAGGTTTGAGTTGTTATATAATCCCACACTCCCATATAAATTTGATTAATTCTTAGTTAGGATACCCATCACCTTAACCAGATCAAAGTTTCATTATCTTCTTACCAAGTGGATTCTCTACGTCATTAATTAATTATTTTAATTTCTTAAAATATTCTGACTTATACCTCATTAGGTAAACATATCCATATCTACTTAAATTGTCAATAAAATTAAGGAAATAATAATACCCATCTTTATAATATATTGGAAATTATCTTCGCACATCAGTGTATACAAGTTGTAGAAGATCTATAGCTCTTTCACCTTGTCCACCAAAAGGTGTCTTAGTCATTTTTTCTTAAAAAAAGTTTGACAACTTTTAAAAGTTTTTAGATAAAAAGGGACTAATTAACCATATTGATAGATAATTTTCAAAAACTTCTCATTTACATGACCAAGATGTTGATATCATAAATGGGTGTGAAATGAGTTATGTGGACTTGATTCATTGTCAATTTCTAACACTTGATTTTCATCATTAAATACATAAATACCAGTATTTAAAGTGTCATACCATAACATATGTTTTCTTTATTTTAAAAAAAATATTTTTTATCTTGAAAATGAAACCATATGTATCTAGACATGATATAGAAATTAGGTTTTTGGTAATAGTTGGTATATAATAATAATATTTTAGAATCAATATCACACTAGTTGGAAACGGAAGGTGGTAGTCTTCAATGGCTATAGTAGCCTGCATCTCACCATTAGAAACCTAAAAATATACCTATCCTTTGGAAATATTTCTAAACATACTGGTTTATTACATTTGGATATAGATGTGAGAAACAAAAGTTTCATCCAACACCCAATTTGTAGATATAGAAATATTTCACTCGATGATAAACACACTTGAATCTTACCCATACTTCTTTAACTGGGTAAATTTCTTCTTCTAGTGGCCAATCTTGCCACATATAAAACATGTTGCATCATTTTCCTTTTCCTATCTTTCAGTATTCTATTTCTTGGAAGGACTTTCCTTGGGAGCTTCATAATTTTGATGATTCTTTGTCCCTTTTTCATTGTTCTTCCATTTATTATTCAAAATAAGGAATATGGTATTTCCATACCCTAGGACTTTATTAACTTAGAGAATTAATTTAAGGTGTTTTAAGATATAATTATCATTTTTTCTCAGAATATAAATAACAATGAAATTGCAGAATATCTTAGGTGGTGAGAAAAAAATGAGATCTATGTGCACCTCATCAGGGATCTTAAATCCTAAGATGTCCAAGCACTAAATATATCCAATCATATTAACTTCATGAGGAATAGTTTGGACTGACACTCAAATGTTTTCATATGAATAGTGTATTGTAGATCTATTTTCACTGTTGTATTATATTGTCTTGATAAAGATCATAAAGGTGATACATAATTCTATATGCATCCATATCCTTGTGCTTCCTTAAATTCTCACTAGACATAGACAAAATCATGAAACATCGAATATTTGTGGAATCATCCAAATGTTTCATATAGAGATACAATTCTTCCTCACAAGCCTCTTTTCCAAGCATCTCAGGAATAAGGTTTTTCTTCACTTATAATTCCCAATCAGGGAGTATTATAATGCATAAATACTTATATCATTCTTATAAATTTGATCTTGGGAAAAGTTTATCTTTCTCAAAAATGGATTGTGGGGATATAGTCAAAGTTTTGTGGGTTTCCATTTCAATATTAAATAAGAGAAAAAAATCAAATCTTTAACTATATTGTGAAATTAGATAATAAATTTTAAATTTATTTATCACCAACTATTTTATCTAAGCATAATTTCCCTCACCATTCGTTTTGGAATATCCCATCACATAGATATTATAGTGGCATGTATCTGTATTCCCATTTTCATAACCCAGACACAGTCCTGACAAATTATTTAAGGGTTTTTATATAAACATAACTTTCCAATGACATTGACACCCTTTCCCTAGATCTATTGAGTGGAATCCCCAATACTAAAATAATGGATAAGAATTTCCTCACCACTTTTCCTCTTAGTTACACCTATTATAGATTTAGTATTTAACCCTCTATGTGAACTAAGTTAATTCAACCGAAAAACTCAAGTTAAAATTTATTTAATATTGAAAGAAACCAAACATAGTCTATTTAATCACTTTAAACTGTGATCTTATTTTAACTCATTTGGTGTGAGGCTATACTGTTTTAAATTTTAATTTGATGGATTTTATCTTTTTATGTAAATTTACTATTTTATATTGTTACATATGTGTTAATATTAAGTGGATTTTACTTAAGTGGTTAAACTTTTCTAGATAAAGTTTACACATATTATAATATTTATTTTAATCCTAAATTCCTTTATTTTTATTTAATTATTCTAATGATTCAGACATTTATAACTAATTAATCCTGAAATTGATAAAAATAAAATAAAAAAAGTGGTATGACCATGAGAATATCTAATGGTTGGTATATCTAGAGGATGATAAACCAACCCTTCACCCTTGGGAATTAACTCCATGGATAAATCATGGATTGAGTTGTATCATTCCAACTATGCTCATCTGTACCTCTTAGATTGGTTTTTCCTTGACTCCAAACTCAAATTTCCTCCACTCGCCTAGGAGATCCATCTATTAAATTATTTTTCCCGTACACTGGTGATGGGAACCAAAGGATTGATTAAGGGGGGTTTATATAAAATAAATCATGGGTACATAGGACCTTACATAATGATATTATAGGAATGAACCATAGACGATTATTTAATTTAATAAATTATTACAAAAACCATGAAATAATAAATTAAATAAAAAATTCACATAAACTAGTTGGTCTAAGCTCATGGTTATCCACAATTATGTAAAAAATATTAATAATTACACTATATTTCATTAACTTTAATTCTATCTTTATTATTAAAATAAACATGATTTAATTAATTTAATTAATTGATTGATTGATTGATTCCTTTTATCTTAATGACTATATAAAGTCTCTTAGAGAAAACCATCATAAATGAAATGTAAAAAAAAATGTTTGACCAATAATTATAGATAATTACATGGAAATAATTTATAATTTATCAATTTTTCAAACCTTTACTTTATACTCAAGAAATTATATGTCAACAGTGTAATTAGGTTTTTAATTATGTAATTAATTAGTCTTTATTCAATTTAATTCTGTTCTTTATTGGATGACTACATAATTTGTGTTAACAAGATAAATTTCATCTTGGTCACTTTCAATGTATCTGGGGTAAACACCTAGGGAAATAGTGTATAACTTGGATGGGTTACATGATGTGTACTAACAAGCTACACATCATGTATTCCTCTTAGCATATGCCCATATAACTCGTCTATGGAATCAAAGTGTTCTTAAAACATAGAAAATAATGTTTTTTGTGGCTTGTATGATATCTACACACTTTGTATGTCATTAATTATATAGTTTTTCTGTATCGCATGGAATTATGATTTGTATTTGACCAAATTGTTAGTGTGAATTTTGTTGTTAAACCATATATACTACATGTAATGTACACCATCTACACTTTATATGGTTTTATGGGTAATGTCTCAAGTTGGACCAGTCAATATGTGGTGTGCATCAAATAAAATGTGTGTTATTACTCTTCAATGTGTCATGTGTCCCATGACATGTTTTGGTTGGGTACAATGTGTTTACATTCGGTCATGCATTGTGTATTTGTGTCTACTTGCTAGAATCCTTAACACCTTCTGATGGAATCTTCAATAATTCTTCATTCATTCATAATCTGTTTAAAATTATATGGAACTAGAATAAAGAAAAATAATAAATTGAAAACATGTTAATTAAACTCTGGATTAAAGAATGAATAAAATGTAAGAGAAAAACTAACAACAATTTTGTATAATTGACTAATTAATGATAAATTATTATATGACCACTCAGATACCACTTAAAGGTTATGAGAACAGTGGAAGAACTGGTGGAGGAATGAACAAATCATATGTTTGTCATAATCCATGAATAATATTTGATGTACATGAATAATAATGTCATAACCAATGTAATTAAATTGAATATTAATTTAATTGTTAAATAAAAAACAAAAAGTCAGGATCATCACATATAATTTATAATTAATTTATTAATAGATTTAGAATTAAATTGAGCTTTTAATTATTTATTCATCAATGAATAAGTAGATTACTCTTGTCGTTCCATTGTTTCATTAGAGTAATCAAGTGTAGATTCCCTCTAGTGATGATCAACAAGTGCTTCATGAATTGCTAATCATCACCAAAAAATTCTCGAGTGGCTAAAATTGATGAATCTAACAAGTGTGATGATCATTGTTGATTGTAATCAAATCCTTTAAGGGGATAAGAGATTTTTTCGGTGGTTGAGGGGATTTCTATTCAATTTTCAGGGAGTTATAGGAAGACACCTCTATAGCTTTAGATAACCCTATCTATAATTTATTGTGAACAATGATAGAATAAAAATCAGAATTTAGAAAATGTCATAATGAGGTTTAAATAGTTCTAGGGTTAGAAAATAATAATCTCACTAGGGATCTTGTTAATTTATTAATCCCTAGTGAACCCCATCTTTAAATAATAATAGAATTATTATTATTTACTTGACCTGAACTAAACTCATGGATAAAATAAATGATATTTTCATGAATAAATAAATTAGTATTTATTTAACTAATATAAATATTAATTTTCTTGTCGGACCTTCAAACTTGGTTCTCCAATCATCCTCAACATTTATCCGGCCATTAATAATGAATATTTATTTAATTAAATAAATTTCACTATATTATTATCCAATCAATATATAAATATTATAATCACTAAAAATAGTGAATAAATATTTATTAAATATTCATATAAGTAAATAAATAAATATTTTGTTACTTTGTGAATAAAAAATAAACTAATATTTTATATTCATGTAATTAAATAATTACTTAGTTAACAAATATTTATTAAATATTCAACTCACATATATATTATCTCAAATAACCTTTGATTGAATATTTATGATCAAAACAACATTAATAATTATTAAACCAGGTGTAGTAAATAATATGTATCCAACATGTTAAATCCATGAGGAACATAACTGAGGTTTTGAATACACTTAGTGTATAACCATCTTGGCCTATTTATCAATTTAATTAGGCGACACTACATAAATTTAAAGGTATGTGTCTAGAAACACACCAAGGATCACATAGAAAAAGAAGTTAATATCATAATAACATGTATCCTCTTACGAATGTACACTGTGTAATATAATCCCTTTATCTAGATATTTCTAATCAAGCATTTTGCATACTGGCATTATCAACCTATATGTTTGATGTATATTTTTTTGAATTTCTAGAAATGAACATCTGGAAACACCACCCTTTCCATGGACTTAATTTGGTAGTTCAATTCCCATCAAAGGTCTTGAGATATCAACTTCCATTAAATAACAATAGGGATAAATTCTTTCTCTTGTTATTTATTAACAGAATATCAGACGTGACACACCCAAAGTATAAAACTTCTCTGAGAGAATATATTTTGATGGTCTTCATCAATACATCAAAGTACCAGACTCATGACATGAACTAATATTAATCTTAAAGTCTAAGGATCGTTACACTCATCCTTATATAGGAACATTCAATGAAACCTGAAAATTGGGATTTCCTATTAACTGGTTATGTTCTCATAATTTCCTACACTAAAGAATACCAAGGGTGTACACCATGAAAAAGTATCTCAAAGTATTACGAGACACCACCCTCGATATCCTATATCATCTGTTTTCCATCAATTGATATCATCCAGCTATATAACTTATATTTAACAATACCTTTGTGGCACTTATAAGTTCTCATCAGATAGTAAACTGTTATTACCTTTCAATGTGATAATTAACCTTAGGACATTATCATATACTATGTATAATTAATATTAAAACTAAATTAAATTAGATGGTCTTTGATTTCTCTGAAACCTAATTTTCCCATATTCAAACACTCCATGCATTGATAAAAAATCATTTCTTATTTCTCAAGATTTCATTTAAAAAATTACAATAAATCATGAACCCCTTTCTTATATTTTTCACTATTTCTTCATGTATTTATCCAATTAAAATTAATTAATTACCTAAAAAATCTAAGTATATTAAAAAAAATTAAACATATATATAAATAGATAAATTTAAAACATATAAATATATAAATTTAAAATTTAAAAATTTAAAATGTTTGAATATATAAACACATAAATATATAAACATATAGATTACAATTATATATACACATATAAAAATAAAACATATAAACATATAAATTTGTTAATATAATATATATAACTGGATAAACTTACAAATTTCAATATATGAATATTGAAACATAAAAATATAAATTTAAATAAAAAAAATTTAAAATTTATATACACATATAAAATTAAATAAAATAAACATATAAACATATAAACATATTAATTTAAAATATATAAATTTAAAACATATGAATAAATAAACACAAAAACATATAAATTTTAAATATATATATATATATATATATATAAATTTAAAACAAATAAATATATATAAATGTATATATAAATTTATATATATATATATACTAAATAAAACATTTGTATAAATATATGTATACTATGTATATCATTTAAACATATAAACTTATATATATACACCCAAATATATAAATATATACACACTTTTAAACATTTATAAACAAATATAAATATATAAAACTATAATCATTTAGACATATTTAAATATATTTATAAAGTTTTAAACATATATATAGACATGAAATTATACAATTATGTCTACTAAAAAATATAAACATATACATAGATATAGGATCAACAGATTTTAAACTAAAAATTAAAAAAACACATAAATACAAATATAAAAATGAATATATCAATTTGTTAAATATATAAAGACAACAAAATTAACAATTAATTTTAACAGTAAAAGTTACCAAAAATCCAAAAAAACAATAAAATAATATAAAAATGAATATACTATAAACATGTATTCAAGTATATTTTTTATAAACAATTATTCCAAAATTAAATATATTTTTAATAAAAATAAAGCTTCTAAATATGGAAAATAAAAAATTAAAACTCACAAAAAATGGGGATGTGGGTAGTAGATTTATGACCGAAGATGTAAGTAGGTGGTCAAAGGTGGTGAAACATGGAAATATGAGGTGGAACACAGTTGAAGGATTAGGAATGAGACTGAAGGAATAAGAGGGAGGGTTTTTGTGAGTTGAAGAGCCTAATATTTCAAAAAATTAGGCATCGAAAAAATGATGAAAAATGAGAGACTTGAAAGTGCGCTATCGTGGGCGCCCTCAAATGATTAGTGTTTTTTGGGTATATAGGTGTAGTAGAGTGGCTGACCAAGGTCGTCTCTCAAAGGAGGAAGTAGATTTAAAACAAATTTTTATAGGTATTCTAAAAATAAAAGAAATGAGAATAAAAACACTACCTGAAAGGATGGGGGTTGGTTATATTTTATGAATCTAGAAGAAGTTTTCTGGAAGAAGATTGTACTTTTTTTGTTTTAAGTTTTGAAATGAAGTTCGATTAAAATGACTCAACAAAAAGATATTTTTTTAGAAAATATTTTAAAAGGAATAATCGATCTAACTGTACCTCTTCATTAACTTATTAATAATTATTATTTAAATAAATATCCACTTAATTATGATCCCCTAATTTTTTATCCCTCGAACTCTATGAGAGTTAACTTAACCACAAAGATGAAATTACTTAAACCCTAGGCTAGATTCAGAACACCCAATCGCAGCACCCTGCTTTGATTGTTGTTCTAAGGTTAGCTTATGGTCAGTGGTTAATTAGAGCACATATCCATTCTGGAAATGAGGATGAATTGTGTTTAGGGATTATATTTTAACTCTACAAATTTATCCCGTATGGTCTTGTATTATCGATTAAGATCGCGCTCTCACAATTTACACAATTCCCGACCTCGCGTGTTTTGTGTTAATTGTTCAATTTCTTTCTTAGTTTATTAAAATTTAAAAACACAATTCATGGATCATATTAAGTGAATTACAGTAGCTCAATGATTCAAAATAATTAAATGAAGAATGATAGAGGTCGATCGATTACTAAAAACAACTACTCTTCCATGGGCGGTGTAGTCATCATGGAGACGTTTTGCATAAGAAAAGTATTTAAAGGGTAGAACCCAATATTTTCTTCACTCTTGATTCCAAACAAATTAAGAAGATTAATATAATAAGAAAATTGAAGAACACAGAAGATTATTTTAAGAAAAATTCAAGAAACAAACAAGAAATAAAATAAATACAAAGAAGAGGTGGGAGAGGAGAGCCTTTTTGGAAGAGAGGTTTTCACAAAGTCTTACTTCTTCCAAGAGTTTTTAGGGTCTCCCAAGAGACACCCTTTCGTCCACACCTTTCCAAATCCTCTACCATCCCTCTCAAAGAGTTAAAACCCCCTTTAAATAGAGTTTGTGAGGGCTAGAGTTACATAACTTTTTAAGTGTGAAATGAAAAAATCGGCCAAATATTTTATTTTAAGTTGAACCGCCTATTTGACCTCCAAAACGCGTGAATTCACCGTCCTTCCAGAAGGATTCTGTGTTCCAAATCATGTTTTCGAGCATTCCCCAAAATTTGAGCTCATTCCAATCCCGGATGAAAAAGATATGGCCCAAATCCATAACCCATATCCATTCTGCCGAGTCCAGCCCACCATTGTCTTAATGTCCCATTTACTCCATACAAATACACTTATTATCTCTAGTGTCCTGAATGAAAGTTATAGAACATTAAGTTAGGAACACTTTTAAAAAAATTAAAATTCAAATAATAAATATAAAAATATTTATCTTTGAAATAATACAGTGCACTATAAAAGGTAAAACTGGAATTTTCACCAAATTATCAAATGAATGATCAAATCCCAAATATTTTATAAATAAACATATTTAACACAATGTGAGGAAATTATATCATTTATTATAAATAAAATATTCAACAAAATAGGGTTTTATCAACTCCCCCACACTTACCCTTTTGAACTCCTGGGCAAAACCTCATGTCAAGTAAACATCAATATCAAATCAAAACCAATTTTAAAACACATATCATTGGGATCCATCAATTCTGCACCAAGAATCAAAAGACATCATGCCTCATAAAAAATCTTATTTCAAGTTATCTATTAATATCATTCAATATATTTCCACTTCATTTATCCTCCCATGCACAAAACACTTACCTCGCTTGAATTTTCTCTCATCACTCAAATATCAATTTTTTTGGCAATGTCTTTCTCAACCAAACTCATACAAGGGTCACCATAGGCTTGATAAATTCCTACATCTCCACCCAATGTGAGTCAAGTACATATGTTTATCATGAGGACATTTTAGGGTTTTTCTGTGGCTTTCGGTTGGTAGGATTTAGATGTGAAAATTTATGAGGCTGAATAAGGAGGGATTGACTCTTTTTTAAGAAAAATTACATTAATCTAATTTTCACTTAAATATGGTCTTCTCCTCAATCCCCATAGTATCAATTCAACTCCATCATCATGAAAAGTCATGAAAAGTTTACACCATTCATCATTTCAGCATCAAAAATTTCAATCTTTTCAAACATTATTTTCTTGAAAGCTCTAGATATGCACAACTTTCCACCTCAATTAGAAGCTCCAGAAAAGGCAGAGCTTCACTTGTCATGAAAGCTCCAGAAAAGTACAGCTTTCAATTTAATGACTTTATTCAGTAGCAAACACATCTCTTAAGAATTTAATTTTCCACCCAAAGTATCAAAGAATGTGGTATCACAACACAACATAGCTTCTCCCACACTTAAGCTCAACAAGATTATGCAGTTTCACTTCAAGAGTTGGTTGGATAGGGAAAATTGGCTTGTAATGTGGCTAACCTAACAGGTTGTGCATGGATTCTACGGGCTAAAAAGATTAAATGTTCAAGGTAGGCCATTATAAAAAAAGGATTCTTTGAAGTAGGGGCTTTAATACCAAACAAATGCCTCAATCATTTAAACATAAGTACCTCAAATCCTCAAGTTTTGACAGAAATAAATCAAATTCAGGTTAAATCAAGAATGGTTTGGTTCTCTCAAGAAGTGAGGTGAATGTAAAGAATATGGAAATAATGGTTCAGAAGCCTCACAGGAAAGTGATTTCAAATATAAAGACAGTGATATGTGGCATGGGATTCAAAATTCGGTGTACTTTTCATGAAATTACTAAATATTTGAACTTGAAACAAAGCCATTTTCAGCATTCATTTAAGCTTAGTTTCAAGGGATAAATTATTTCACTCATTGACATGCATTTCAAAATTGTGATGAGAATCATTTCAGCTCAAAAATAAAGAAAATTGAAAAATAAACACACAAAATTTGAAAAAACACACAATTTTTTTGTTTGTTTTTTTAAATCAGGAAAAAAAATTGAAATTACTAAACTAAAAGGTTCCCTCCCCCACACTTAACATATTTCATTGTCCTCAATGTGAACCCATGAGATGATATATGCACATGAAATTCAGAATTTTTAAATAGGACAAATAATATAAAAGTGAAAGGGTTAGGAACAGCCTGATGTGATCAAGTGATGATGGGGTCATGCATTGTGATAAAATCCACTACATCAGTAAGAAGTCTCTCAATGTATCTCTTCAAACGTTTCCCATTGACTGTAAAGCTCCTTCCAGTGTCCTCTTGTGTGATCTCCACTGCACCATAAGGAAAAACATTAGTCACAATATATGGACCTAACCATCTGGAACGCAACTTACCAGGCATCAGCTTGAGTCATGAACTATAGAGAATGACTTTCTCTCCAACATGAAACTCCCTTTGTTGGATCATTTTGTCATGAGATGATTTTGATCTTCCCTTGCAGAACCTTGAGTTTTCATATTATGATAGTCAAATCTCTTCAAGCTCTTGAATTTGAAACTTCCATTGAATTCCATCTTGGGCCATATCCATGTTGCATTTCTTTGTAGCCCAATATGCCTGATGCTCGACTTCCACTGAGAGATGACATGCTCTCCCAAAAACAATCCTAAATAGGGAAATACCAATGGGTGTATTGTATGCTGTCCTATAAGCCCACAATGCATCATCCAAGTGCTTGCTCCAATCCTTCCTATTTGGCTGCACGGTTTTCTCTATTATTTGTTTCAGCTCATGATTTGAAACCTCAGCCTGGCCATTTGTTTGGGGGTGGTATGGTGTTGATGTTTTGTGTCACCCCATACTTCCGAAGGAGGGAATAAAAATTTCTATTGAAAAAGTGTGTCCCTTGGTCACTAATGATGGACTTTGGTACTCCAAACCTGCAGAAAATTTGAGTCTTGACAAAATCCACTACAACATGAGAATCGTCAATCTTGGTGGCCTTGGCCTCCACCCATTTACTCACATAATCAACAGCAACCAAAATATACAAAAATCCAAATGAACTAGGAAAAGGATTTATAAAGTCGATGCCCCATACATCAAAAATCTCACATAATAGTATGGGTTGTTGGGGCATCTCATGTCTCCTAGAAATATTCCCAGTGTGTTGGCAACGAGATCATGACTTACAAAACACATGGGCATCATGGAACAAGCTAGGCCAATATAATCCAGAGTCCAAAACCTTCCTAGCTTTCTATTGGGGTCCAAAGTATCCACCACGAGCAAGTGTATGATAGAAATGCAAAACAGACTCAAACTCATGATCAGGAACACACAACCTAATGACTTGGTCACTACACATGCGCTAAAGGTAAGGATCATCCCACAAATAATACCTAGACTCACTTTTTAATTTTTGGACTTGATTCTTCTTCAAATTTTCTCGGATTTTAGAGGAAACAATGTAATTAACTAAATCATCATACCAAGGATGCGTACCTAAGATGGTATAGAGATGCTCATCGGGGAAAGTGTCCCGAAGTGGTACCTAGTTCAAGGTGTCATCCTCTAGTGTTTGAGTAAGCCTACTCATGTGGTCTTCCACCAAATTCTCTGGTCCCTTCTTGTCCTTTATCTCAATATCAAATTCTTGAAGAAGTAGCATCCAACGGATAAGTCGTGGCTTTGCATCTGGCTTCTTTAGGAGGTACCTCAAAGATGCATGGTCAAAAAAAAGAACTACTTTAGAGCCCAATAAATATGAACGTAATTTATCTAAAGCAAATATGTCAACAAGAAACTCTTTTTCGGTGGTTTTTTAATTTTATTGGGCTGAATCCAGTGTCCTCGATGCATAGGAGATCACATGTGAATGTCCCTCCACCCTCTAAGATAAGACAGCTCCAACCGCAAAGTTGGAGGCGTCACACATAAGCTCAAAAGGAATCTCCCACCGTGGGGGTTGTATGATCGGTGGAGTGGTCAGACACTTATTTAGCTCATCAAATTATACCTTCCACAAATCATCAAAATTAAAGTCAATAATTTTTTTAAGCAATCGAGATAAGGGTAGAGCGATCTTACTAAAATCTCTGATGAAGCGTCGATAAAATCCAGCATGTCCAAGGAATGATCGAACATCACGCACACATGTAGGATATTGAAGGGATGAAATAATTTCTACCTTAGATTTATCAACTTCAATGCCATGTTGTGAGACTATATGACCTAAGAAAATTCCCTTTTCGACCATGAAATGACATTTTTCAAAATTTAAGACCAGATTCTTCTCAATACAAGGATGCAACACATCACCCAAACTAGAGAGACATTCATCAAATGAGGATCCATAAACTGTAAAATCATCCATAAATACCACCATGCAGGTATCAATAAAATTAGAAAAAATACTCACCATACATCTCTGGAAGGTACCTGGGGCGTTGCAAAGTCCAAATGGCATCCTCTGGTAGGAAAATGTGCCAAAGGGACAGGTGAATGTAGTCTTCTCCTGATCCTCTGGAGCAATAGGAACCTGAAAATATCCAGAAAATGCATCCAAGAAACAATAGTGTGTCTTCCCAGCTAGTCTCTCAAGCATCTGATCAATAAACGGTAGGGGGAAATGGTCCTTGCGATTGGAATGATTTAGTTTCCTATAATCAATACACACATGCCAACTGTTTTTCACCCTCATTGTAACTAACTCATCTTTATCATTTTTAACAACAGTAACACCACTTTTCTTAGGCACAACCTGAATAGGACTTACCCCCTGAGAATCTGAAATGGGATAGATTATACCTGCCTCGAGTAATTTCTCAACTTCTTTTTTAAAAACTTCCAGGAGGGTTGGATTGAGTCTCCTTTGTGGTTGTCTCACCGGTTTAGCCCCATCCTCCAAGAGAATACTATGCATGAAAATGGAGGGTCTAATACCTGATATGTTAGCCAAGGTCCACCCAATCACCCTGATGTTCTCCCTCAAAATATTCAAAAGATTTTCTTCATGTTCAAAAGGTAGATTGTTAGCAATGATAACGGGTAATCTCTCACCACTCAAAAAGTATGAGTATTTCAGATTTGGTGGAAATGGATTGAGTTCTAATGAAGGAGTGTGTAGTATGGATGGAGACATTGGAGGAACTGAAATATATGCACAAAGAGCATCAGCATCAGAATAGATGTCATCAAAATCAGAGAATAAATCATCAAATCTATCAGCATACTCAACAGCCATGTCATAATCAGAGTGAACATGATCAAAATCAGAATATGAATCTGCATCAAAATCAAATCCAAGAGAGTATTTTGTATCAGAAACATGTGTGGAAGTGCTCTTAAACATCAAACTCAAACCAATACTCATAATCTCCCTAATAATAGGACAATCAAATTCCATGGAGTTTTTATTTGGTGGTTCAAAATGGGAGATAACAAATGCATAGTGATCCTCTGAGGGGTACTTCATGGAATCCATAACATTAAATATCACGACTTCATCTCCAAACTCCATGGAAAGTATACCTTCATTGAAATTTATGATAGTTTTTGAAGTTTTGAGGAAGGGTCTACCTAAGATTATGGGAGCATGAGAACTTACCTGATCGTCCTCCATGTTAAGCATGTAGAAATCTGCTGGGAAGATCATGTCTCTTACCCGGACAAGTACATCCTCAACGACTCCCGCTGGATATGTTGTAGCTCTATTTTCCAACTACACTACTACTCTTGTTGGCTTCAACTCACCAACCTGCAAGGAAGAGAATAAAGAGTGAGGAATCACATTTATTTAAGCTCTTAAATCACAAAGAGAATCAGAGTAGTGAAACTCCCCTATGGTACATGGGATGGTGAATGTCCTGGGATCCTTGCACTTTGTTGGCATTGCTAGAGTTGGTGTAATGAGTGCTTAGACATTCCTTACAAGGTTGATCCTATCATTTCCCTTGATCCCTCTTCGATTAGTGCAGATTTCTTTTAATAATTTGGCATACCTTGGGATTTTCTTAATTTTTTCAAGTATAGGAATGTTGATCTCCACACGCTTGAATGTGTCCAAAATCTCCTTTTTCATTGCTTCTTCAGCCATCTTCTTAGTTTGAACAACCCTGTTTGGAAAAGGAAGGGGTTTAGGAGGAACATCATCAATATTTTTCTTACCTTTATCTTCTCCTTGGATTGCTCATCAGTTGGTATGGAATGCGGCTTCTCTGGAGTAGAGGTGAATCCCAGTGGAATGGTAGGTACAAATGTATCGTTCATTTTCTACCCACTTCTCAGTGTGATGGCACTAACATTACCCTTTGGATTTGGAGTGGTTTGGGAAGGTATATTTCCATAATTCTTACTCACAAGTTCATGGAGGGCGGTGGAAATCTGGATCATTTGAGTCTTCAACTCTCTCAGCTCCGAACCTTGACTCTTCAGCTCATTCTATTGATTAAGACCAGTTTGTTTCAAAAGATCATCATTGTTAGAGTCTACCTTGTGTTGGAGATTCCCTTGTTGCTGACTCGTTGATGTTTGAGCTTCTAATCTCCTTTGGGGTTGTTGGAAACCCTGTTGGTAAGGTGGAGGCTTCTAGAAGTTTGGTTGAAAAGGGGGCCTTTGTTATTGTCCAGAGTCATACCTCATGTCCGACTAATCTTTCCACCCTTGGTTGTATGTTGGATCAAACTTCTTTTGGGGATATGGTTGTTATTGTTGCTGCTGATATGGTCTCCCAGGGAACACTGCTGCACAATCTTCTGTTTCTTGGAGTTGTGGGCTACAGTCGGTTGGGTGGCTTGTCTCAGTGCAAATACCACAAGGCCTTGAAGCAGGGGGTAGATATGTCTTTTGTGCCAAAGAAATTTTTCTCACCATATTAGTCAATTCTTCCAGCTTGGTATCAATCAAATGACTTTCAAGAGAAGAAGGACTTACCTGATGTACTCCCCTGACATGTGGTGTACCTATATCACCAAATTGTTGGGAGTTTTGGGCCATCTTGTCAATCAACACACGTGCAGCTACTGGTGTCTTGTCCACCAATGCTCCTCCAGCCGCATCATCTACCATTCTTCTCTCCATATGTGTGAGTCCTTCATAGAGGTAATAGATGAGTAGTTTCTCACAGATTTGGTGATTTGGGAAGCTTGCACACAAATTCTTGAATTGCTCCCAGTACTCATACATTGACTCCCCTTGTGCTTGATTGATCCCCGAGATCTCCTTACGAATAGAAGTGGTCCTTGATGCTGGAAAAAATCTCTACAAGAAAAGAAGTTTCAAATTGTTCCAACATGTTACATCTTCAGGTTGTAAATAGTACATCCAATCCTTTGCAGATCCATCAAGTGAGAATGGGAATGCTCTTAATTTGATTTGATCTTCAGAAACATTTCAGGGTTTTAAGGTTGAGAAAACCAAATTAAATTCCTTAAGGTGTTTTTTGGGATCCTCACCAGATAATCCATGAAACTTTGGAAGAAGGTGAATTAATCCAGATTTTAACTCAAAGTCTGATTCGAGATTCGGGTATGCAATACAATTTGGTTGATAGTTAATATCAGGTGCAGCCAATTCTCGAATGGTTCTATTAAGTTTATTTCCATTATTTCCAGACATTGGTTCCTCTTTTATATTTGAAATTGAATTGATTCCAATTTCTATGTTTCCAGAATAGAGGAATTAACCAACTAGTTGAATATTGAAACTTCCCGTAGACTGAGAATGTCTGATTCGAGCCCTAAGGCTACATTCAATCTCAGGGTCAAGATTTAAGAGATCTTTAGGATTAGTTCGTGTCATAAATCAAAGAAAAATTAAAAGAAAGTGAGTGTACCATATTAAAATAAAAATTAGAAGTTGAGTTGATGGTCCAAAAACAAAACAAAAGTATGAAAAAAAATGAAAACTTGAGAAAGGGTAAAGATGAAAGAGAGTGGTGAAGAAAATAATAAAATGAAAAATAAAAGAAATACCTCTAAATGGTTGAATAAATTACTTTCCTCCCTAGAAGTGACACCAATTTTAAAGAGCGTTGTCGTGGGCGCCCTCAAATGATTAGTGATTTTGGGGTACTTAGGTGCAGCAGAGTGGCTGACCAAGGTCGTCTATCAAAGGAGGAAGTAGATTTAAAACAAATTTTTAAAGGTATTCTAAAAATAAAATAAAAGAGAATAAAAACAATACCTGAAAGGATGGGGGTTGGTTATAGTTTATGAATCTAGAAGAATTTTTCTGGAAGAAGATTTTATTTTTTTTGTTTTATGTTTTGAAATGAAGTTCGATTAAAATGACACAAAAAAAAGATGTTTTTGTAGAAAATATTTTAAAAGACGTAATCGATATAACTCTAACTCTTCATTAACATATTAATCAATATCATTTAAATCAATATCCAGCTAATTATGATCCCCTAATTTTTTATCCCTTGAACCCTATGAGAGTTAACTTAACCAAAAAGATGAAATTACGTAAACCCTAGGCTAGCTTCAGAACACGCAATCACAGCACCCTACTTTGATTATTGTTATAAGGTTAGCTTATGGTTATTGGTTAATTAGAGCACATATCCATTATTTAAATGAGTATGAATTGTGTTTAGGGATTATATTTTAACTCTACAAATTTATCCCGTATGGTCTTGTATTACCGATTAAGATCTCGCTCTCACAATTTACACAATTCCCGATCTCGTGTGTTTTGTGTTAATTGTTCAATTGCTTGCTTAGTTTTTTACAATTTAAAAACACAATTCATGGATCATATTAACTTAATTATAGTAGCTAAATGATTCAAAATAATTAAATGAATAAGGATATAGGTCGATCGATTACTAAAAAGAACTACTCTTACATGGGCGGTGTAGTCATCATGGAGACGTTTTTCATAAGAAAAGGATTGAAAGGGTAGAACCCAATATTGTCTCCACTATTGATTCAAACCCAATTAATAAGATTAATAGAAGAATAAAAGGGAAGAACACAGAAGATTATTTGAATAAAAATTCAAGAAACAAACATGAAATAAAAGAAATACAAAGAAGACGTGGGAGAGGAGAGCCTTTTTGGAAGAGAGGTTTGCACAAAGGATTACTTCATCCAAGAGTTGTGAGGGGCTCCCAAAAGACACCATTTCTTCCACACCTTCCCAAATCCTCTACCATCCCTCCCAAAGAGTTAAAACCCCCTTTAAATAGAGTTTGTGAGGGCTAGGGTTACATAACTTTTTATGTGTGAAATGAAAAACTCGGCCAAATATTTTATTCCAAGTTGAACCGCCTAGTTGACCTCCAAAACGTGTGAATTGACCGGCCTTCCAGAGGGATTATTTGTTCCAAATCTTTTCCCCGAGATTTCCTCAACATTTTAGCTCAACCCAAGCCCTGATGAAGAAGATATGGCCCAAATACAGAACCCGTGTCCATTCTACCGAGTCCATCCCACCATTGTCTTAATGTCCCATTTACTCCATCCAAATGCACTTATTAGCTCTAGTTTCCTGAATGAAAGTTGTAGAACATTAAGTTAGGAAGACTGTTACAAAATTTCAAATTAAAATAAAAAATAAAAAAATATTTATCTTCAAAATACTACAGTGCACTATAAAGGGTAAAACTGGAATTTTCACCAAATTTTCAAATGAATGATCAAATCCAAAATATTTTATAAATAAAAATATTTAACACAATGTGAGGAAATTATATCATTTATTATCAATAAAATATTCATCAAAATATGGTTTTATCAAGACTGGTGAGTTTTAATTTTTTTAATGTTTTTATTATTGGTTATAGAATAATCATTGTTAAAAATATAGTGAACCACTCCCCTAAAATTTACCCCTCCAGTATTGGTAATGAGATAATGAAGATAATGACTCCAAAATCCTACCTCTAACAGGTCTTGGGTTGGTGATAAGCACAGAGGGTATATCATACACACAGATGGGAGGCATTACCCTCTAGTATTTTGTAAGATGATATATAATATAGAAACAACAAAAAAATCATGCTAAATATCAAAGTAAAAAATCCCAAATAAATTCATGTAATATCAGACAAGGGAACATCAGTAAGAAAACTGAATGTACCCAAATAGAAACCATGGTAGTGACCACATAACCCCAAATAGCTCTCGAACAACCCATGAGATTGTAAAGTCCATCCCAATCACCTACCAGATCCTTCTAACCTAAAAAATTATATATATATATATATATATATATAGGATGATCATAACATTTATACTCATTAGAATCCTCCTGGTATCCTCTAGTGAAAACGATAAAAAAAATTAATGCTAAAACCTAGTGAAAAAAAGTGAAACTAACTCATCACCTAAATAGGTATGTTAAATTCCCAAATCAACATGGATATCTCTCACCAAGTATTACATATAATATATCATATGATATAATATCAAAATAAGGTACCCCATTATCACTTCCACATTTTTTCCACTCTAACCTAATGTCGCATTTCCAGGTCCATCTCTCTTTAAAAGAAAGCTATCCTGAATACACATGGGCTAAAATATTACAACATTCATCCTATGCATCGCATAATATCATCGCATTTCATGCACCCCATGAATAACAATATCACATCATCCCAAAACACATCTCTGGATAGTAACCAAGTAGTTTTCGGGAGCCACCACAGCTCGTATGTTGTGTATTATTCCTAAAGCAATCACAACCCATACATTCCATACCAATAATAATCCATAGGAAACTATATCAATAGATAAATGTATATAAAAATAAATATTATCCATTATATACATATATAAACATATATGGGTATATATAACTACCATGCATACCAATTCAGAATACTACCATGAGAATAGAGTGAGACCATAGGGGGTAGTTGGCCTTCCATTTCTCACCAACCTATGTATTGGGGAAAACACTCTACCAGAGTCTACTCAGTGTCATTTTCCCTCAAAATATGGGTGTGGTAGCATATAAAATCCCAAAACATTTAGTGTATAATATAACTCAAAAATACACTGTGTAAATTAATTGAGCCTTAGGATCAATTGTAGTTATCGTCTCTCAGATACTTGGCTGCCACTACTAAGAACTAGTTATCTTATAAGCACATAAGCATTCAAGGATCTTCATTTAATTAATTATTTCCTTTTAAAATGTTACTTTATTTTAATTAATTAATTATATATTAATTGAAATTATTCTATTCGTATTTAATTAACCACTAAGTTAAGTCCATGTCCTCCTGGAATATTTTAATTGATTTTATGGTTCCATAAGATTATCAATAATATCATTCCATTCAGGCACCAGCCCCATGGGTTAAATCATTAATTAATCATTATCATTCAATAACTCCAAGTACTCTATAAAACATCCTAATCCATCATAAAATACAAGCATAACCAAGCACAATGAGCTACCTCAAGTTGTGGGTAAAGGAATTTATATAAACAAGAAAGTTAGGCATCCATCCTTTAAAGTTAAACATTATCAAGAAAACATCCATCTCTTAGAAAAACAATAGGAAATACTAGATTCAACCCATTTTATCAAACCTGGTGACATCAATAACACCACCATATATATCAACATACATCCCGCCATCACAGTAATCAACCACTACAATAAACTCAAGCCCTTAAACCCATATCTCATTAAACCATCATCCATCCCCAGATCTAATCTCATTTCATGTCAAGGATCACATCCATATAAAACATAAGAAGTTGAAAACAAAAAATAGATTAAACATGGTATCTTGGACCTAAAATAATCCATTCAATATTCACATGAAAATGAGATCTCTAATCCACAAAATTTATCTTCAAAAAATAGTCATTTTTATTACTATCGTGGATTAACCAGTTCATTTATCATAGGTTACAACCACATGAAACCTAATTCATCAACTTTTAAAATATAAAAATTATTTAAAACATTCTCTCAATAATAACTTCTAGTTTCAAAAAAATTGAGAACATTCTTATTAACTTGCCTCTTTATTATTATCAATAAAAAAATTCTAGTTTTTTGTTATTTAGCCTATACCATTAACATATTGAAGAAAATTAATTAAACATGAATTAAGAACCAATTTATTTCCATATAATTATAAGAATAAATATATACAATAAACATGAATCTTTAATTATTTATCTAAGAACATTATCATATTTACTTTCTTTAACCATTTTATAAAAATTAAATATTATAAACCATAATATAAAAAACATGTTAAACAAATCATAAACATATATTTCACACTTTATATTAGTCAAGAGGTAATCCATTATCATGGTCGAAAAACATGTGATCACTAAAACAATAAAACATTTCTTTAATTAATTTAGTTTAATATTTAATAAGGTTTATTCCACTATCACACAATGAGACAAATATTGATTAATTTATGATTGCACATAAAATAATAAGATAAGTATCGAATCCCCTACCTCAAGGATTTCAATGTTATTTGATCGAGAATGGAAAAAAATAGGATCTATGATCTCCTATCCCACAAGGAAACTCCACCCCATAAGAATAAAGTACTACAACGGTTCTAGAAAACATCAAAATAACTCCATAAGAACAAATGAGATCAACCTCCATAGCATAGAAAGAAAGAACATGGTTAAGCAAGACCATTAGGAGAAGAAACCACAATAAAAAGGGGTAAAATCACCTTCAATCACAATTGATTGAACACAGGAATCTAGGGATCAATCCCTATAAAACAAACATAAAGACTCTTTAAGATATCTCCTACTGTCACCTAGTGTTAAGATATAATTAGAGGTTTTTTTAAAATTATAAGATGTGGTAGGATTTAAAGGTATTCTACCAAATGGAATTTCATGGTGTGAATAGTTCATTCACATCCTGAATGTCTTGAGTTTAAGATCCACTGAAAAACACCTCACCCAAATCTAAAAAACTAAGGTTTAATTCAAATTGTTAACTTCATGTTCACACCATGAATTTTTTGGGACAAATTCATTAGGTCCAAGACCTAATAAATTCACATTTTGAATATACCATACACAACATGAAACACACCCTATAAACATTTTCTCTAAAGATATGAATTATAATTTATTAAGTGAACTAAACTCTCATGTCATGAAATCTTCTTGCAACTAGACTCTAGCTCCCAAACTCCACTGATACTACTCTAGAGTTTCTCCATGAACCTGGAACTCAGAAACACGCAAAGGAATGGGATAAGAGGATCTAGGACCTTACATAAAATAACTCATGAATAATTATTATCCTTTATAATTTAAAAACAAAACCTATATTGAAAGGAAATAGAAAGGGGTTCTCCAAAAAACCACCTCATCAGATACCTCTAAAGAATCTCACCATTTCATGGGGATATCCACTTCACTTAGAGGAATGGAACACAAAACCATACAACACCAAAAAAAATATCTCATAAACACTCTATTGGGGTAGATACATCCCAATAAAGATCAATGAAAAAAACAAAGAATCAAAGATGATAATACCATCTCATAAACTATATAAACTACAATAACAAAAAAAAATGAGCATCTCCATAAGATAAGATACAAACATAAAACAACTCTGAATACTGAGTGAATATCTATAACTCACATTCCCAAGTAATCTCCTCCATTCCACTATGCCAAAAAATTATATGAACAAAATAAATATCATTCATATGCAACACCTTATCCTAGTGTTCATGGATCTCCATAGTATTCTCCTTGAAGGTCACATCATCATCAACATCTATATCGACCAAATAGATGATGTGAGAGCTATTATAAATATAATAATGAAATTATGAAAAATAGAATACATCATGTATCCAAATCACCTTTAGGGTAATTTCTATTCTGATATATCATGACTCCAACATGAGCCAATGCCTTGAAAGGCAACAAACCTAGGAAAAAGAATACTCCCACATCCAATCCTTCACTTCCAATGATGATTAGTGTCTTTTTGGAGCACATGGTCTCAAACATTGAACTTTATAAGTCTCCTCATATAAACATCATATGAATCCTGGCTATCCTATGTTTCCTTTTTCCTCTCATGGATCACATGAATCATCTTTTTTAATCTCTACACTAGTTCTAGGCCAAGAATTGTTAACTCTCTGAACCTATTCTAGCATAATGGAGAGTGCAAAGGTATGTTGTACAATTCTTGAAATGGTTTCATAAAAATGGTGGAGTGAATACTATTGTTTTAATAAAACTCCACTAAAGGTAGTTGTCTCATCCATGAACCTCTAAAATCTAGGACACAAGTGTGAAATATGTCCTCAAGAGTTAGAATAGTCTGGTCTATCTGAAGATCTATCTGTAAATAAAATTCAGTGATAAAGAATAAATGAGATCCAAAAACATGTATCCAATGATCCTGTACCCTAGTGGTATAGATTTTAGATTCTCATCTAAAATACCCAGGATCAAATCCAAGCATGGATGAATTTCTCGTATTGTAGTAGGACACTGTGGTGGTACTATAACAGTGGTGACTATAGCAGTGGTGACACTATAGTGGTGGAGGCACTATAGCAGGGAATGTAGCGGTGGTGGTACTGTAGCAGGTACTATAGCAGCATGGTTACTGTAGCAGTACTGTTCACCAAGGGGCTCTTTGGGCCAACATGGACTTTCAAGCCTTGTATTCAGACCATTAGGCCTTGGGCCTTTGTTCTATGTAATGGGTATACCTCTACCCAATCAAAAAGAGGTCTTTGATTTAAATAATAATGAGTAATCGGCCCCAACCTTTAAAAAAATTGATCCAAAAACATGTATGAGACCAATCCACACTCTAGAGGTAAAATAAAGATCATGATTATATATAATTATCCTTGAGAATTAATGGAGTCTCGTCATCTCTTATAGGTACTCTCTTGACAAAACCTCCACTAAGATCGATTCCTTGATCACTATAAAGTGGTATTTTTTCATTAAATAGTCCATTATCACCCATATTGAATCTAATAATCCCTGAGCTCGAGCTACACCAATGAAAAATTCCATCTATATTTCCACCCACTTCCACTAAGTAATATCCAATGGCTGGAGGAAACTATTGGGGATACAATGCTCATCCATCACCTTCTGGAAGACCAAACATCGAGACACAAACTTTGTAACTAAAATATTCAACCTAGGCCGCAAAAACTAACCTCTAAAATCTCAAGACATATTTTTAGACCCCTACCTCAAAAACCCCCCCAACAAGGAATCCACCACCTATAGCTCCAAATAACACTATATTTTCATCTAAAAAGGCAACCTCTTCCACCAACCTCTCTCATATCAAGATTCATCATTATGATCTCTTACATCATTCTCCAAAAATATCTAGATTCATGCACAACATCATTATGTGACTTCCTACTCATCATGTCATCTACAACATTACCCTTTCCCTATATATATGAAATATCAAATTTTTAATACTTCAATAATTCCATCCACTATAATTTTATCAATTTCATGTCATTATAGGAGAATACATATAGGCTCTTGTGATCAGTAAAAACCATAAAATGATCACTGATGAGATAATATCACCATAGATTCAAGGAAAACGTGACTTCTTCTAGCTCAAAATCATGGGTGGCATGGTTATACTAATAGGGAAGTAACTTTTGAGAACCATAAGAAATTATTGATCTTTATTTCATGAGAATAAAGCCCAAACTAATATATGAAGAATCACATAAAACATTGAACTAAACTCCATCTTCTGGAAAATAAAGAACTATAGTGATAAACAACTTCTCCTTCAGGTAATCAAAATATTCCGGATAATGATCATTTTTTCAGAACATCTGGTCTTTTCTATTAAAGTTTCCCATATGAGTCATAGACTGAGATAAATTTTCTATGAACCTCCTATAATATCCTAAAATACCAAGGAAACTTTATACCACTATAACTATCTTGGGGGCTTCCCAAGAAAAGACTGCCTTAAAATTCAAAGGATCCACAGTTAAACCATATTGGGACATGGAATTCCATAAGAAACAAAATTTAAAATCCTTGAATTCACAATTTAATAGCTTCCCAGATAGTTTTTGATGATGAGTAATACCCAAAATGTTTCATTGATTCTCCATGTGATCCTCCTCATACACGGAGTGCAAAAGGATATCCTTAATGAAAAACACCATGAACCAATCCATAAACACTCTTAACATTGTGTTAATCAAACCCATTAACACATATGTAGAACTATTCATGTCGAATGGTATCACAATGAACTCTTAATTACTATAAAACATCAAAAATGGGTCTTCATAATATCCTTATTTTTATCCATATCTGATGATATCTTGACTGAATATCGATCTATGAAAAGTAACTATCTGCTTATAGATTATAGAATAAATCATTAATCCACATAATACGATAATGGTTCTTTAATTTTATATGGTTCAAGTGATGATAATTGATACAGATGCATATAAAATCATTATCCTTCTTCACAAATAGAACTAGAGCACACCAAAGTTGCGTGCTCATCCAAACAAAACCACACTTCAAAATATGAATGATCTATACTTGGATCTATCCCAAATCAGAAGGAGACACCATATATGAATACATCGAGATCATATAAGGTCATTTTTGTAGCTTTATCCAAAACTCAATATCCTAATGAGGGGTTAAAACTACAAACACCTCTTGGAATACATTAGGGTAATCTTCCACAACCTTAGGAAACACCATTAGTTGAACCTCAAATTAACATGTAATCAGTTCTATCATCAAGGAAGACAAATTTTGTATGTGACTATAACCCATCTGAGGGTATCATGCACCAAAGAATATGGAGGAATATCCATCAGCATCATAGAACACAATCTTCCACCTAAACCAATCTAAAATATCCTACACTGAATACATCCATTCCATGATGAGTATTATATTGTATGGATATATCTATAAACATAGGAAGTCTCCAAAAGAGAGATGCTTCCCCAAATCTATCTCACAATCTCTAGAAACTTTATATAGATATACTTGACCTCCAACTATCATAGTCAACACTAAGGTAATTCCAAGCCTCTCCACCTCAATTGCAAAAGCACAAACTAGAGAAAGTGATATGAAGGAGTGTGTAGATACTAAATCAAACAAATCATACACCAAAGTAGAAAAAAAAGATACCTCAAATGACATCAGGCTCACCTAGCACTAATAAATACAAAGAATGTATCTTACCATGAACCACTCCATGAAATATCTAACCCTAATGGATACCACAACCATATCCATGCTCTACTCATTGAGGATGAGGATAATATTAGATTTGTTCTCTTCTTGTTCTATCTCCTATATGCTAATCCAGTGTTGGAGAAACCTTATAATACTGACTTAGCTTGAACTTCCTCAACATAGAAACCTAAAGTGGAACACCTATTTCATGCTACCTTTATTGAAATTTTGAGCACTCTCCCCACTGATAAACTTGGCCTCCACAAGAAAAACATGTGTCTAGAACCTTGGAAGGGGCCTTAGAGTTGTCACTCCCAGAGAAATGAGATGATGAGGGTTGGGACATACCCCCAACTATCTCAAATCTCTTCTATCTAGACAAATGAAAACCTTATACATAGTTCTAGTACATGATGAGTCCTAATGACTCTCTTATAATGATGATCTAGCCTTAGACATCATCATTTCAATTACATTTACTCTCGCCAGCACCTAGAGATATGTTGGAATCATAGATAGGGTAACCCGATGCATTATCTCTAGGAACAAAGCCTCCTATAAATGCCTCTCCCTAGACTCCTCATTTGGAAAGAGGTTTGAACTATAAAGGAGAAGTGCTCATAAATAAATCACTAACTCTAGAATGTTGTATCTTCTTTGTTGAATTGTTAAAAGATCCGGATGACTGGATACATTTTCAGTTGAAGAAATAAACACATCTCAAAGATGGACTTGGAACTTATCTCATGAGAATATCAACTCCTACATATCCCTAAAGAAAAAGTACCACCAATTTCTCACTTCTCTTTATAGAATCATCACCACCAATTAAACCCATTACTCTTTTCGATCATAGATTGAACTAAAGGATATCTCTACAATATCAAAACAATCTTATATCACTATGTCTAAAAAATTTCCCTTTTAATTATATAGACTCTAGAATTGAAACTCTCATAGTATCCTCCCCTAAGTTTCATTTTCATTGAACTCTACTCTATGGAAATCTTTTATCACATTCTTCTAAACATATTCAGCACAAACCTGATGAGGACATCGACCTAAAACCTTAACTATAAATGAAGATTCTATTAGGGGATCCTAAACCTGGAATTTTTAATACTTAATATTTTAAAAAAATATATTCTTATTTGTTCAAGGTTAAACCTAATCCCAAGGTGTAATCATTTCAAACATAGGGATAAAGAAGAATGGTGTATGGTCATTTCTTATGATTCTAACCTGCAACCAGTATCACTTCACTTAATAGGTTCAATAAACTTAAAGGTTCATTCATCATATCATAAGGGGGGATAAATACCTGTGTCTTAGCTAGTATTCCCTATTATCATTACTTAACAGACTTATATAACATAATTTCCATATCAACCCATGAAATCCTCACCTATTCCTATCTCCAAACCCTATCCTATCCCTTAACTTAGACCTCTGATACCACTCTGTCATGACCCCCTCCCCTAAAATGTAACCCTTCTAGTATGGTAATGAGAGAAGAGAGATAATGATTACCGTAGATTTACTCTAATAAAACATGGATTGGCGATGAGCACCTAGGTTACATCATACACATAGATGAAAGGCATTATACTCTAATATTTGTAAAGATGATGATAATATAGAAACACCAAACAAATACTGCTCAAGATAAATGTAAAAGATATAAAATATATGTATGTAATATCATATAATGAAATATCTAGAGGAAATATACAAGTACCCAAATAGAAACATCAACAGAAACCACATATGCCCAAACAACTCCCAAGCACCCCATGATCTAGTAAAGTCTATCTTGATCACCAAATTTCTCAGTTTTTCCTAATAATAGTTTATTTATACGTAGGTTGGGAATAACATGCATACTTAGTAGGATCCTCCCTAGATCCTCTAATAAAAAATATAAAGAAAGTATGATAAATACTGGTGAACAACAAGTAAAACAAACTCATCACCTAAATAGGTATGCTAAGTTATCAATATCACCATGGGTATCTCTATCTATGTATCTCATATAATGGATCACATAATATGATATCAAAAGAAGGTGTCCCACTACTATTTTCCCATAGGCTTTCCACTCTACCTCAACATCACATATTCTTATCCATATCTCTCTTAAATCAATTTATCTTGAAGACACTTGAGAAAAAATTATCATAACATACATTTTTTTGGATCACGTCCTTTCATCACATACCATTCACTCTATGAATCACATAATCCACTTCTATATCTCCGTATAGAGATTGGGTAGTTTCTAGGAGCTACCAAAGCCCATATTTTTTATATTATACCTCAATCCATCACATATAATACACGTCATACCTATAATAAGCCATAGGATTATATATCTAGAGATAAATGTGTGTAAAAATAACTACAATCCATTAAAACTCTCAAAACACTACTATAAAAATGGGCAAGGGATGCACTTCACTTTTATCAGCGCTAAAAAAAGCGCTGATAAAGGGTCACTTTTATCAGTGCTGATAAAGGCCCCCTTTATCATTGCTTTTTTTAGCACTGATAAATCCCCCCTTTATTAGCGCTTTTTTTTAGCATTGATAAATCCCCCCCCCCTATATCAGCACTTTTTTTAGCACTTATAAAGGGGACCCCTTTATCAGTGCTTCTTTTTGTAACGCTTATAAAGGGGGGGTTTATCAGCGCTTTTCCCGAGCGCTAATAAATGTTAAGTTTCAAAAAAAATCATGAAAAATAATATTTTGTTATATAAGTATATTTATATTGATCTAAATACAATATATATTTTTTAAATATGTTATAGATACGTATAAATTGACTATTAAATTTAATATATAAGAAATTTAGTTAAAATGGCTTAAAAATATTTTAAAAAAATATTATTAATTAATAATTTTCTAATTATTATCGATTAAAAAACATTTAATAATAATTTGAGGACACAAAAAATCAAAACAATTAATAAAACATCTAAAATATTTTGAAAATGTAACTCAAACTTCAAACGGTCATAACTTTTGATCCGGGTGCCCGTTTGAGCTCTACAGCATATCAAATTGAATCCTATGACGAAATATACGCGCTAGTGACCCAAGAAAAGCCTCTATCACATTTTTTGAGGCCAAAAAAGGCATATAAGGCCTTAAAAACTGAGTTCTTAGTCGGGATACCCCAATTTTTTAACATTCAAACAAGTATAACTTCTGATCTGGATGTCTGTTAGGCCTGTACCACATATCATATCAAATATTGTTTCATTTTCTTCAATTTGACTAGTTTTGGTGTTGAAACGGAATTCTAGATTATAATTTATGGTCATTTTAACATTTTATGGATTTTCAAATACACATATATATGTATTTATTCATAAATATATATGTGTCTGTATGTGTGTGGGTGTCTGTGTGTGTGTCTGTGTGTTTTATATATGTATATATGTATGTATTTATTTATTTACTTATAAACACACATCAAAAACATATTTTTTCATAAATGTATTTAAAACTAATCTTATACGTACATTCTATGGCTTTTCAAATACACATATATATGTATTTATTCGTAAATATATATGTGTTTGTGTGTGTGTGTTTCTCTATGTGTGTTTTGTGTGTTGTATATATCTATGTATGTATGTATCTATTTATTTATTTATAAACACACATAAAAAACATATGTTTTCATAAATGTATTTAAAACTAGTCTTATAAGTATATATTAATATACAAATAAACATACGTATAAAAATTATAACTAAATATATATATATAAATAAATTAATATACAAATTAATATATATATACTAATATATGAATAAATATATTTATATTAATATGAATCTATATCAATATATGAATAAATATAACTATATATATATAGATATATCATTAAATAGAGAACAAAATGAAATGGCTTAGTGGTAAAGGTGCAGCCGCGAAATGGGGGAGGTCCCGGGTTCGAGTTTGGGTGGAAGCGAAGGGGGTGCACGCGTATAAGGATGTGCGGGAAGGGAAGCACGCGGGAGACCTCATAGCACTTATAAATGGGGTGTGAAGCGCTGATAAAAGCACTCCCCGCATTATTTTTAATTTTTTTATTTTTATTTTTATTTTTATTTTGACATTTATCGGCGCTTTTTAAAAGCGCTGATAAACGCCCCTTTTATCAGTGCTAAAAAAAGCGCTGATAAAGGGGTATTTTATCATCACTTTTTTTAGCGCTGATAAAAGGGACCCCCCTATATTAGCACTGAGCTTTACAGCGTTTTTTTAGCGCTATTAAAGCCCATTTTGAGCGCTGATATAGGTTGTTTTTTATAGTAGTGAAACACCTATATGGGTATATATAACCATTATACATACCATCGCATAATACTTCCATGAGAAGAGAGTGGGAACATAGTGGTTAGTCCCCCATATGTTCCTTACCATCTTGTATATTGTGGAAAATACCCTCCCAGAGTCCACTGGATGTCAGTCTCGCTATAGAAATGGGTGAGGTAGTGTATGAAATAAAAAAAATTATAGGACATAATATATATCACAACCACACTATGGTCATTAACCTAGTCTTAGACCCAATTGTAGTTATCATCACTCAAACACTCAACTTCCGCCACTAAGAATTAGATATCCTATAAGAACATAATTATTAAAGGAGCTTCATTTAATTAGTTATTTCCTTTTAATATTTCACTTTACATTAATTAATTCATTATCCATTAATTTAAATTATTTCATTAATGTTTAATTAACCACCAAGTGAATCTCATTCCCATCAGGAATAATCCAATAAATTCCATAATTCCACAAGATTATAAACATTTTAATTCCATCTAGGGACCAACACCTTGGGTTAAAACATTTATTAATCATTTTCATTCTACAATTCTAGGTACTCTATGAAACTTCCCAAGCTACCATAAAATAGATGCATAACTAAGTGTAACTAGATACGTCGTGTAGTGGGGAAAGGAATGTTTGGAAACAAGCAACCAAACCATCCAGATATTAAAAAAAACATTATCAAGCAAGAATCTAACTTTCATCATAACAACAGGTAAGGCCAACTTCAATCTATTCTGTCAAACCCAGTACCATACCTCATACCACCATGAATCCAACCATTAAAAGTGTTAACTAATTCCACACACTCAAGCCTCTCCACCCATATCACACTAAACCAGTATCCATCTAGGGATCATATCATGTTATATAGAAAATATCTCATCAAGAAAAAACATATACAGAAAAAATAAAAAAACGGATTCAATGGAGAATTTAGTCCCTAAAAAGGAATCTAACCTTCCCATGAAAATGGGTGTAATTGGACCCAGACATTTATCTTTAACAAAAAACTATTTTTACTAACATATTGGATTAATTGATTCATTTATTATAGGTTATAACCATAGGTAACCGAAGTTATCATCTGTTAAAAGCAACAATTCATTTTAACATAATTTCAAGCATAACTTCTAGTTTCAATAAACTTTGAGGAATAATATTCAAATTAACTTTCCTGTTAATTATTATCAACAAAAGAATTCAATATTAATGTACTTTTTCTAATTCCATTAACATATGGAATAAAAAATTAATTAAATATTCATTAAGCATCATTTGATTTCCATCAAATTAAGTCCTTTGGATCACTTAAGAAATTAGAAGCTTCTTTCCTATATTCTATACATAGAAACATTCAATTATTCTCCATTAATTTTATTCTAGTCACTAAATTACCACTAATTAATAGCTCTACCATGTACCTTTTGGACCTAAAACCTCTGTTATCATATCAATCATATTCAAACATCAACCTATCTTTTGTAGATCTAACACTCTATATACCAAAAGATTCTAGATATAAGGATATTTCATATGAATATGTTTTATTCTTGACTGAAACACTAGGTTCCCTGAAATATTGATTGCACTATCAATATCATGGGATAACATTATATTCCCCGGATTCCTTATGAGTCCCTCCAATAAAACCTTCAACCATATCCACTCTATACTTGATTATGTTTCCAAAAAATACTCTAATTCCATGATAGATAGTGGGACTACCAATTATAGTCCAGAAATACAACTTATGGAAGTTATTGTATATCTAAACACAAATCCTATGGCACTTCTTCATGTGTTTTTATCTCCTCCAAAGTACACATTAACAAACCTATGAAATATATCATACATTCTAAATCATTATTCCATACCATTTGAACTTTTGAGATACCATAGTATCCACTTTACCACTTCTCAATTATCCTTTTTTAGTTTTTTTATAAACTTACTAATTACTCCCACTAATTGATCAATTTTGGGTGTTATAAAAGTCATATAATACATCAAACATCAAACCGCTAATGTAACGACCCAGGTATTTATAGAATAATAATTTTTAGTTCATATTAATACTTATGAGTAAGATATTAATTTTACATTAAACGGGACTCTTTTTCTGAGGGTTTACTCAACACGCAATAAGGGGTTTCTCAAAAATATTATGTTTCACACAACATTGAGATATACCGAAAAATAATATAATAATATTATTATTTTAAATGGTAGATAATGCATAGTTTTTGCATTGGAGGTAATGAAAATAGATAACTAAAGTATTATTATAAATTTTTGTTAAATTTATTTACATTTATCCAATAAATTTTAGAGGCTTAAAATAAGAATGAATATGATTTTAAGCATGAAATACTCAAATATTATTTAAAAGGTCGATTTAACACCTTTTTTATGAATAACCCTTTTTCGAATCTAGTTTTTGTCACTTTTATATGTTATATTTAGAAAAATAAAATTCTGCTTTAAAATTGAAACATCAAAATTTACTTTGGATGATATTTTGGTATTTTTCTGATAAAGTTCAATTTTTAATGAATAGTGAAAAATACTGTATTTTAATTCAAAACATCATTTTCATCTAATTAATTTATATAGTTATATTATACTTTTAATTGGTTTTAAATTTTAATTATATTATATTTTTATCATTTAATCCAATTTTTTTCATTTGAAGTAATTTCACTTTGAAATTAGACATAAGCACATGTCAATCTTTTTGTAGTTTTTACTTCCTAAAAAAACACTTTTTAGTTTTGACAATGGGAATAAATTTTAAATTGATTTCTGCCAATTATATGTTTTGAATTTGAAAAATGGATTCCATATTTGGATTTAGGAGGTCCAAATTTTGTAAATAGGTACCTTTTATTTTTAGACCGTATGAATATTAACTTTAATAATTATTTTAATTACCATGGTTAAAGGCTAAATCTGGTAAATAAGGAAAAAATAATATTATACTAATATTAAACTACCCTAAAAAATTTCATAACCGTATTGGAAGAGATATTTCCAACCATGGGAATTTTTGGGTCGATTTTAGGACCCCATGGAGCCACAATGTGTGTGAAAATGAAATTTAATTACTTTTAAATTAAAGTTAAGGAAAATATAACCTTAACAAATATCTTTTACTAAAAAAATTATATGGGGTTATATAAGTGCTCTATTAAACTATAAATAGTCATTAAAAATAAAAATAATATTTCCTACATCATGGTATTTTATTTATAATTTGTAGATGTCAAATAAATATATATATTTATGACACAATGATGATGTAGTTATTACCAAATTAATGAATGATTTAAATAAATGAGATTATAAATGTTGAAATAAATTTATTTTGAAACCTTTTATGCCATCCACTAATTTTAGGGATTATTATGCTTTTTTATCTTTGAATTAATAAAGTTTTTTGGAAAAATTAAGTTATGGATTTTTAAAAAGTCATGATATGAATAGTATAAAAATTGACATAAATGAGTTTTTAAAATAAAATAATATTTTATTATATGATATAATAGTCTAAAAAATATAAGATTCACCCAAATGACTTAAATAATGTTGAAAATGACATTAATGGACCACTTGATGTTTTTTTGGTATTTTATAGTAACAATATTAACCATATAGTATGAATACACAAGAAGGCATGGTAAGTGTTAAATTAGTTAACCAAGGGTTAAAACTAGAATATAATGTTAAATTTGTGACCTAGACTCATCTAAAACCTATTGGTTGAGAGGTTTTCAATCCAAAAACATATTATCTTTTAAATAAAAGTTTTCGGTACCACTTGAAACTGAAAATCATTTTATAATAAAATAATATTTCAAAACCTTTGCCCCTCCTCACTCTTATAAAAGGGAATCACCCCAAAACATTTAATAACACCTCTAAAGACCCTTAGATCATCCAAACTCTACCCAAATAATCTCCCAACATTCCTCTATTTCTCCTAGAATCCTCACCATGGGTAGATGGAAATTCAAGAAATCCTTTTAGCTTAAATCAAAAGGTGTTACCGATTTGAGGTAATCTTTTCTCACAAGCTTCTTTCATTTATTTTCCTTCTCCAAAAACCAAAAATATCTTTATTACATTATTTTATAACAACACCAGTATATTAAATATACTATTATTTTGTTCTGAGAAGGATTATAACTACACATCCACACACCTCCATCTAATGGATAGGAACATAATGTTTTTGTGTACGAAGAAATACTGCCTCACGAAACGATGATTGTTCAATTATCCCCTAACGCCTATCATGGTGTCCATTATGATTCCACTATATTTATAAGTGATATATATTATATTTATACTATATCTATTCTTCTGTATTTTTTATTTATATCATACCTTTATGGTTTCCATAATGGGTAAATATGATAATTTCATTTGAGGAAGTGCGGACTACTGCCCCCTCAAAGTGATATAACTCATTCATGCCATACATGGAACGTATAAATGATAGAGTTAACTAACATATATATGATATTATAATGGAATTATAATATACCTAATTATCATTTATTTTCCATTCCTCTAAATATGAAGAGGAAATGAAAGTAGCATTCATGTGTATGTACGACTTACCGTCTCCATGAACGGTGCATTTCATTTCTTATCTCCAAATGTTATGTACTATTATAAATAAAAATACATACTGGATTTATATAATATTTAAATCATTAATATCATTCTAGAGAAAATTTAATTTTTACCACATGGATAATTTGAAATTATAACAAGTTAGTTTTTGACTCAAGTACCAAATATCAACAAAACGACCAATTTTAACTAATATAATTATGTAATGTTTATAACATGGTAATAAGTGATCTAAAAGTAATAATAAAATTTAAAAATATTATGAAGAAAGTATAAATTAACTTAAGTTTATTATTTAGGATAAACAAAGAACATATGTCATGAGTTGAACTCGACGTAAGGGAACCTTTCACCTTCCTATTTTAGTCAAAGACTTATTTTATGATTCGTCTTTTAATTTCCATTTTATTATATTGGGATATGTTATTATATATCATTATTGATGTAAATTATATGAACAAGTGATGATATACCCTTTTCGATCTCATCAAATCATTTTCTTGATTTTTAAGTAACGCCATTAGGCTGCCAAATTTTTGTAAGGGACTTTGTCTTAATCTCCTTTAATTGAGGCATATCTTGATATTGTTCACCTTTATTATAATATAAGGTGTATATAATATACTTTGACATATTATATCATGAATATCCTTATTCTCGTGATATTATAGGTTTCTTTTAATTTTATCATTAAATTATATTTATTCGAGTATTTTGTCAAGTGGTAAGGGTCTTTTTCACTAAAACATTTTTTTAAATGTTTTAAAGATTTAATCTTAAAAATCATTATCAATAATGTCCATGTTTTCAAAATGGTTTTAATTATTTAATTATATGGAAATTAATGTTTTAAAATTTTATAAGTTTCAAATTGTTATGGGACACTTTCATTCAAAAATATCATTATTAAATTTCTTAAATGGTTTTGGAAATGGATTTAATATTTCAATATATTGAATTGATTCATTGTGATTACAATATAGAAATTTTATCTTTCTGTTATGCTTTTTTTCTATGTTATAATTTTGTTATGGTTCTTGGGAATTGTTTACGTATATGGGTATTTATGTGATAAACTGAGGGTGGGTGAGCCTGAGATAGCTCTCCAATGCATTGGGTAACGTGACGGAGGTAAATGATAATGTTTCTCCTAAGATATTTGAGGAATATAATGTGATGGGTATTCCAAATTTAACTCCCTATGTAGGTGTCAAAGAAAAAATGTAAGTATGTTATGTATTCCACAAGTCATATTTGTGATTTATGATTTCTATATGTTATTCACAAATATTATGATTTCATGAGGTATATTAAAGATATTATATTTATGACTGAAAAGTATTACTTATTTTATTTTTATTTATTCATGGACTAGTGTTTTCTTTCCTTATTTTATATCCCTTACTAATCTTTTTACGATCACCCCATGTTTTTGGAATGTTTTTCACAGGGTATAAGGAAGTGTAATAGAAAACAATAATTCGGAAAGATTTATATTAGGGAAGGAATTCTTATTTTATTTAATGAGTTTTATTTTTGTAAAAAATTGGTTTGAGTAGAAGTGTCTACTTGTAATATTCAAGATGTTATATATAAGTTATTACCTAAATCTATAAATCTATAAACCTAAAAATATCCTCAATGTAAAATAAATTCAAATTTTTTACTTAACTCAATATTATGTTATGTTTTAGACTAGGTCCTTATAGTTGGTATCGGAGGTCGGTTTAAATTACTTTAGAGGTTAGGGTTTTATGTAAGCACAAGTGACATCTTTTATATGACCACAGTGGTTATCATATTATAAAGATTCATAGTTATGAATTAGTTTTAAGATAACATGAATAATTATATCTTAGTATTTTCCCTCCTCATAAGATTGTATTTGATTATTTTACATATATAATCACAATGACCATTTTGGTTTTATTAAATAGCTAGATCTAGAATGCTCCCAAGTAACAATGAATGTGAAAGAAATGTTGGGTGTTTTCTGAATAATCAACTAAATGAAATGGGAGATTCAATGAAAACTCTTTTGGTTATTCTCAACCAACTATTTGGAGTCATGATTGACCACTTGAACCAATGTAATTTCTCTAAGGAATCATATATGTGAGAAACAAATCCCTATGGAACTTCATGTAATTATCCTAAAGTTAAGTATATTTATAAACGTATGTGTCAAGGATGTGGAAATAAACACCTACGAAAATGATTTAAATGGATGGGAAGATGTTATAGATGTGTTAATGAAGTTCATAAATCAATAACCTTCCATGGAAAAAGGAAGTGTGTAGTTGAATCTAGAAAAGGGAAAGAAGTTATTTCTGAGGGATCAATTGAATGTTTTAAATGTGGTGTGCATAGTCATTAAAAAAATAGATGTCCTATGAAGAAGGTTAGGAAATGGGATCAGTAGGACCATAAAAATATATGTTTACCAATACCTAATTCCATTTCAATTGAAGATGAGGAAACTAAAAATGAACTATGAAAGGTATGGATTATTTCTTAGCTCATGTTTTAACATTATTGAAATCTTAAGACATTATGCATGATTTTTTTTAGTAAATATGTATAAAATAGTAATATGGAAAAATATGTATAAAGGATCATAAAGAATGTTTGATTATTAAGATGTCTACATTTTAGGAATTTAATAGTTATATCGGATCGATGGTGATGATATTTTTAAATGTATTAAATATAGGATTACTTTTTAATACTTTTATAGTATGTGTAACCCTAAAGTTTGATATGTGAAAATTTTATTCAAGGAAGAATTATCATTTCTGTTGAGGATATAGTTATAAAGAACAATTTGGGTTTATATGAACCTTTAAATTGAGGCAATTGTGGGTTATTACTTTTTGGGATGAAAATGAAAGGTATGAGATAACATTTAAGGTTAAAATATTTTATGGTTATTTTTGAGTAATTTATCTCATTTTTGGGAATGTTATAAAATTATAAAATTTTTAAAAAAGACAACATGCAGATTGGGTGACAAATTTTAACATTGGACAAAGCTACGGGAATCGAACCAACAACCAAAGTGTGATTGGGATTTATCTCCTACCACTGGCCTATGTGAAGACCCTGGTTAGTATGACTTATTCTTTTTAGTTAAATTATTTTATGAATCAAGAATAATTTGATTTGGGAACTTATGTTTTATTGCATGGATATCCTTATTAGAAGAAAATGATTTGGTGTTTAAGTGATAAATATTATTTTAGAGGACGATCTCTCTTTTGGGAACACTATATGCCTAAGTAAAATAGAATACTATGGGATTTGATTTAAGGAGTAATGATGGAATTTTATTTTGGAATAATCTATGATTTTATTCTAGACTTATAGTGATTCAGTTTATTTATGGAAATCATTAACCTATATGGGATAATATGTGATTTGGTTAATTACTTTTCAGTATGAGACTTTAAGATTAGTTGATATTATTTGGAGATAAATGTTAAGATTTATTGTGGAAGACTATGTGATCAAATTCTTCTAAATTTTTTGTTTCAATCATAGTTTGGATTATTTTAAAGAATTTTAAGTACAATTATGTATTGAATATTCTTTGTTGAACTTTGTGTATTTTTTATTGAATTTTGAAGATTAATAGTATTGTTTCTTTTTATAAAAGATTATCCTTTTGGGGGATTATCTGATCTTATACTAACAATTTTGGTTTTAGTTAGTGTCTAGATGTAGGGGAAATATATATTTCATCTTTTTTGGATTATTTGAATCTCTAGAATTTGATTCTTGCACATCAGGTGTGACCAAGTCATCTTGAATACTCATTGTTTGGAGAAAAGATACGTTTTTGGTAGATATTTATTAAAGTAAGAAACTATACTTGACAAGTAAGTATATTTCTTTTTGTTATTAATAAATCCCATAAATAAATTCCTCAACTTCATGAAAATAAACTTAAAAAAAACTTTGTCCATTTACTTTTCCTACTAGGGAATCAAAGATCATTTAACATATCACAAGTTTTTGATTTTCTAGTGGTTAACTTTCTTTGGATCATTTTTTCTATCACTCTCTATCATAACTTGACACTTAGTTTCTCTTCCATACCCATATTTTTATACATGGAATAATAGTATGGGATATCTTGAGTGACCTTTATAATTGTATTTATTTCTTTTAAAGTGACAGTTTTAATGAATCTTTTTTTTATGTTGGACTTTCAAATAAGTTTCTAAGCCCAATTTTAAAATTGTGAGGATGTAATTTCTAAAAGGGGGGAAAGATGTAATGCCCCAGGTATTTATAGAATAATAATTTTTTGTTTCTATTAATACTTATTAGTGAGATATTAATTTTACGTTAAACATGACTCTTTTTCTGATAGTGTACTTGACACGGAAGAAGGGTTTTCTCTGAAATCTTACGTTTCACACAACATTGAGAAATAAAGAAAAATAATATAATAATATTACTTTTTAAAATGGTAGTTAATGCATAAGTGTTGTATTGGAGGTAATGAAAAGATAAAATTAAAATATGATTATACAAGTTTATTAAATTTATTTACATTTATCTAATAAATTTTAGAATCTTAAAATAAGAACGAATCCAATTTTAAGCATGAAATAGTCTAATATTCTTCAAAAGATCGATTTACCACCTTTTGAGGGAGAGCCATTTTTAAATCTAGTTCTTGTCACTTTTATATATTCTATTTGACAAAATAAAATTATTATTTAGAAACGGAACATCAAAATTTACTTTGGATGAAATTTTTTTATTTTTCTGATAAAGTTCAATTTTTATTGAATAGTGAAAAATACTGCATTTTAATTCAAAACTGATTTTTCATATAATTAGATTATATAGTTTTATTTTACTTTTAATTGTTTTTAAAGTGTAATTAGATTATATTTTGATCATTTAATCCAATTTTTTTCATTGAAAGTAATTTCACTTTGAAATTGGATATAAACACATGTCAATCTTTTTGTAGTTTTTAATTCTTAAAAACACACTATTTAGTTTTAAAAATGGGAACATATTTTAAATAAATTTCTTCCAATTATGTGTTTTTAATTTGGAAATATGGATTCCATATTTTGAATTAGGAGGTCTAATTTTTTTTAAATAGTTAACTTCTATTTTTAGGAATTATGAATAGTAAATTTAGTAATTATTTTATTTACCATGGTTAAATGGTAAATCTGGTAAATAAGGGGGAAAATAATATTATAATAATATTAAACTTGTAATTCCCTGACCCTAGTTACCCAGAGTCTATTAATTATTACATAACATTGGTATGATCACAAGGAAATCATGTCCTGAAAGACCGGTTAGTTTAATATTATTAGAAACAGGATTCATACATAAGTTCAACTTTACAACTTGAAAAGAAATACAACAATAATATATTCCATTAGAAACATCATAGCCACTTATATTATGCCTTCAAGTCACTCATAACTAACTTCTTTATATCCTGGAAAAATGAAACATAAGAAAGGGGTGAGCTCAAACACTCGGTAAGGGTAAGCAATACAGTGGAAGATAACATAAATATTAAACATGGTGAATAATTGAAAACACATGCCTTTACCAATAGTAAACATGAACACTTTTATGGAAGGAATATGATCTGAGTAAATAATTCCATAATAAAACATAATCACGGATATTCTACTAGTCTAATGACAACATGAACCATCAATATTATTTTTATAACGAGGGAATGTATAATGTCGGACATTCTGAAACATTTTTTCAAGGCCTAGGCCAAGACGTCTAAAAATGATGAAGACCTCTAACAAAACTATATATTAAATTGGGAAAGGCCTCGGACAATTCCACGTTTAGTTTTCTCTTAATAACTACCGATGCATCGAGGAGCTATAGCGGGCTCCACCTGTCACTTACTAAGTCAAATACATTCCTCATATGAAAAGGATGAAATATAACATAAACATTCATATTAAAAATATCATATGAAATGTCAATACTTTAACCATAAACCATGAATGGTATAAAAATAATACATCCACAGTCAAAAATATCTCAAAACCTTAAATACAATATGGAATATTTTTATCATAATGAATCGACTTCAAACAGTATAAAATCCATCAAAGGATGTTGACATAGATGAAATCAAAACTATTTGAGAGAAATCTCTTTCTTTTTTTTGAAATCATTTAAATTTGAATAATTATAAAAGAAAACATTTATTTTGAAAATATTTGTATAATATTGTAATGGAAGCTTTTACGATGTTATACCGGTGTAGAATAACCACACCTGCTGTATAAGTTATAAAAACATTCTTACCTTAATTTTGTCAAAAAGGCTGTAAAGTACCTTGTTTGTAAAATCTCTAAAATATTCCTTTCAAAACATATAAGTTCAAATAATGGTATAAATTAATTTAACCCATTGTATAGTTAATAGTAAAAATGTTTTGAAATACATTTTTAAGAAACTTGGATGTGGATGATAACGAGGTCCCAGTATATACTTATGTAAAAACAACCTCGGATAATAAAGAGATTGTGAAATTAACTCTTACCTTGTACTTTTACTTGGTAGAGGGTAGGTTAAACTCCTATATAATTTTTAAATAATTTTTATTAAATTATACAATAACCATATACATTAATATGATATCATATATGATCTTTTAATATTTCTTTGTTAATAATATTCTAGTATTATCATCGTTTCGGGTGTTAACATATTCATTTTCCTTTATAGTCTTTGTTACTTAAGTAATATTTTTTATGGATAGGATGTATCCTATTCATTTTAATAATTATATTAAGTCTTTAAAAATTATTTTTAATTATCAAAAGAAAATTAGTCTTGAATGGATATGATGGGGAATAAATCTCCTCGTGTTCGTGGAGACGGTAATCCGTATGTATGCACGAATGACAATATCATTATTTTGATATTAAAATCATATATAATTGGATGGTATATCATATACACGGAGTCATTATAATTTTATATTTATTATTTAAATAAATTATATATCATTATTATACCCATTAAAATAATAATGTATTAAATAACAATTACACCACGATGTAGAGACGGTAAGTCGTACGTACGCACGTATGGTGACATTTCATTCAAAGGATGGATAGAATAATTAATATGGTTGTATAATAATTATAATAACATCACAGTATATATAATATACTAGAGTTATTATTTTATAATGGAAACAATAAGGAAAGAAGAAGTGGAAGAAGAAAAAACTTGAAAGAGGTGATAAATTATTTACCTTTTCTTCAGGTTATTCCTTTTGATTTGATAAAAAGGGCTCATTATGTTGTCTTTATGAAAAACTAAGGCCTCTAGGATAAAGTTAGGACATTTTAGAGGATATTTGGGTAGGTTTGGGCCAATCCAAATGGATTTGAAGGTGTGAATTTGAGAGAAGGAGAAGTTCCCTTTTATAAGAGGAGTGAGGGGCACCTTAGGAAAAGATTGAAATATTATTTTATAATAAGATCATTTTCTATTTATAATTGCTTCAAAATGAATTATTTAAAGGATAATGTTGGTATGGGTCGTAAAACACTCAACCAATAGGTTTTATACAGGTTTGGGTCACTATATTAACCTTATATTTTAGATTTAACTCTTACTTAAATAGTTTTACATTTACCATGCCTCTTTGTATTTTTATATTATATGGTTAATAAACATACTATAAACATCCAAGAGAACCAAAATTGGTTTATTAATGATACAAGTATCATTATATAGGTATTTTTGTTGAACCTTAGATTTTTAGAATTATTATATCAACCAATAATATTGTATTTTTTATAAAACACATTTATGTCAATTTTGACATTATTTAATAATTTATTTTTGTTAAAGTCCTAAAAAATTCATTACTTCAAAATAAATAAATTTAATAAACCCTAACATGTCATATTCACCTAAAAAAATTTTGTATGGCATCAAAAATTTCAAATTATATTTATTTTAGTATTTATAATATCATTTATTTGATTGTTTCATTAATAAGGAAAATATGGTATCATTATTGTGTCATATATAAATATATTTATTTTGTGTCTAAAAATTATAAATAAAACATCCTGAGGTAGGAAATACTTTTATATTTCTAATTACTATTTATAGTCAAATAGATAAATTATATAACCTCATATAAAAAAATTTTTACAAAAAGATATTTGCTTTTGTTATTTTTGTCTTTACTTTAGATTATTTGATATAAAATGTCATTATCACTCCCAAGTGGCTCCACAGGGTCCCAAAATCGACCCAAGGATTTCCATGGTCAGAAATTTATTATCTAATATGTTTATGACATGTGTTAGGGTAATTTAATATTATTATAATATTATTTTTTAACATTGTTTACTGTAATTAACCCTTTAACCACGGTAAATAAAATATTTACGGAAGTAAATATTCCAAATGTCTATAAATAAAATTTACCTATTTACAAAATTTGTACCTTCTGATTCCAAATATAGAATCCATTTTTCCAAATTCAAAACACATAAGTGGAAGGAATTAATTTAAAATTAATTCTCGTTGTCAAAACAAAAAGTGTGTTTTTATCAAATAATAACTATCAAAACATTGACACTTGTTTATGTCCAGTTTAATCATGAGATTACATCCAATGACTTAAATTATATTAAATGATAATAATTTAATCTAATTATAATTCAAAACCATTAAAATTTATAATTTAACAATATACATTATTTCAATTAAAAAAGTTGTTTTTAATTAAAATTTAGTATTTTCACTATTCATCAAAAATTGAAAGTCTTCAGAAAAATACCAAAAATTTACCCTAAACTAATTTTGATATTAATAATCCAAAAATGAAGTCCATTTTGAAAGATAAAATTTATAAAACTTTAAAAATTGGATATTACTATTCATAACGGCTAGTTTGATTGGTCGCGGTGTGTTGCAATATCGAAGTTGCCTACAATGCAAGTTATTTCATTATTCAAACGTAAACGTAACATAGAAGCTTGGGGTGTTACATTCTCCCCTACTTCAAATAATTTCTTCCTCGAAATTAGAAATTTTTCTTCGAAAATAAATGGTTAAAAATAAAAAACTACCTTTGTGGAAAACCCACATCAGAAATTGGGTTAATAAAATTTATCCTTAATAAGTAGGAAAAGTATTGAAAAATTTAGCACCAAATTATGATCTCGATTAGGAGAACATTGGTGGAAATTAGAGACACATAATTGGAAGAAAAAATGTAAATATTTATAGGGAGTGATTGAGCTCAACCATCACAAACAAGTATACAATTGAGAGCCTCAAAGCCGTCAATCTATGATGATTTAAAATATCATCGGTTAAACAAAACATAAGGTATTAGGATAACATATTTTATGTTTTAATATCCATTCCCTAATTTTTATGAATTAATTTATTCATAGAATAATTGGGAAAAATACACTTGAAAAGTAGAGTTTCATGCTTCAACTAATTACTACCATAACTCATCTTTCACTCCAAAAGATAATATAATTCAAAACTATTCAATTTATCTTAATCATATCAGGTTCCAAAAATAATGAATTTATAATTCATTTTTCGAACTATTTAAAAAAACTAAATTATAAAAACCAGGATATCACGTAGGCTAGTGGTAGGTGATGCACCCTTTGGTTGCGGGTTCAAGTCTCACAGCCTTATAGGACGCAACGGGATGTCATCCGACCTCTAGGTTATCCTTTTTATGACAATCCAAAAATAATCTCAAGAAATGATTTAACCTTAACAATAGTATCCAATTTCAAACTTAATCGATTCCAACTTTTAGACTTATCCAAAATACTTCTGTCCAAACTCATAGTCCAAAATTTATAATGAAGGTAAACACAATGAAGATCCTTTTTTCCATGTAATAACATGTGAATACCTTCATCATGTATTCTTTTAAAACATAGTAACACCCTGAATTATCATATACCTCATTGATTACATTCATGTTCCCTTATTCATTATAGAATACTAGATATACTCCTTGTATCCAAAAATGTTGTAAACTCCAAAAATGATGGAATAAACAAACCATTATCCATTTCTAAGGATGTCAATAATATCCAATATAATTTATCCAAACCAATAATATCTTATTCCAAAATCAATATCTCAGTTTCAGGAAAATATTAAATTTTTTTCTTTCCTTCAACCATGTATTTTCCAAGAATTTTAAATTTCCATTGATTCACTTTTGTTAGTTCTACTAATCTCAAGTCCTTAATGAAATAGTACTATAGTACAACCCTTATATACTCTATAATTCTTATAACATGTACATAATTAATACAATACTCAAATGACACAATACTTTAATAACAACATAAAAACTCTTAATCATTCCTCTTCATCTTTGGTAGTATCATAATTTTATTATTATCAAATAGCAGCATTTGTGGTATACTCTGATGATTTGGACATTGATTCGCGTAGTGTCCCAACTCCTTGCAGGTGAAGCATTGTACATTTGAAACCTTTTTCTCACCCTTGAAATCACGTACTTGGTGTCCTTTTCCTCCACACTTATAACAAACTCCCATTACCTTCAAGCATTTACCAAGGTTATTCTTTCCATGGTTATCACATATGGTAAAATCCTTCTTTCCTATATTCCCTTTATCCATCTTTCTATCTACTATCTTTTTCTTCTTTGGCTTCCCTTAAAATCCATAGGACTCAAAAAATTCTTTAATTATCTTATTAACACATGATATTATTTCTTCATATGATGATAATACATGGGATACTATTTCCTTTCTAATTGTTGGCTTAAAACCATGAAAGATATGATCCTTCTTACTCTTTGGATCATGCATATTGTTGGAGGTCTCATTCCATCTACTGGGTGAATTTCTAAATAATGGCATACACTAGGTTAGTTTATGAATCACAATGCATAATTCTGAACTTTTAAAATATTTAACATAAATATAAAAATTCATGGATATATTCCATAATCATAAACATGTTTTCTTTGAGAAGGTATATACTCATAAACCCTTCATAGTGGTTTTTAAAGAAAATGAGAATTATCCTAAGCATATCCCCCAGGAGTGTTGTAACCAAGAGTGCAGTAAGGCCCGTTGTCATGCACCAGTTCCCATTTGAGTCTAGCTCAAAGCAGTGTTTTTTGGTATTACCCCTAGGTACATATGTGCCAGATCCGCCTCTACCTACTAATATCTAGACAGGGATGTATTACTTGGAAAACTCACTAAATCTATACAGTATCAAAATTCTAGGAAGTTCTTCTATAAAAATCCTCAAATTCTATCTTAGGGCTATGTGCTCTAATCAGATCTTATCTAAATCTAGTTTCTAAGGTTTGTAATAAACTTCCTCTAATACCAACTGTAACGCCCCGACCCTAGTTACCCAGAGTCGGTGCATTAATACATAACATTGGCATGATCACAAGGAAATCATGTCTTGAAAGACTGATCATTTTAGTATTATTGGAAACATGATTCATACATAAGTTCAACTTTACAACTTGAAAAGAAATAAAACACTAATTTATTCCATTAAAAACATCCTAGCCTCATAGATTATGCCTAAAAGTCACTCATAACTAAATTCTTCATATCCAGGGAAAATAAAACATAAGAAAGGGGTGAGCTCAAACGCTCAGTAAGCGTAAGCAATACAGCAGAAGATGACATAAATACTAAGCATGGTGAATAATTGAAAACGCATGCCTTTACCAATAATAAACATGAACACTTTTATGGCAGGAATATGAGCTGAGTAAATAATGCCATAATAAAACATAATCATGGGTATTTTACTAGTCAAATGACTACATGAACCATAAATATTATTTTCATAATGAGGGAATGTATAATGTTGGATATTCTAAAACATTTTTTTAAGTCCTCAACCAAGACGTCTAAAAATGATTAAGGCATCGGTCAAAACTATATATCAAATTGGGAAAGGCCTCATCCAATTACATTTCTAGTTGTCTCATGAGACCTACAGATGCATCGACAAGCTATAGCGGGCTCCACCCATCACTTACTAAGTCCAATACATTCCTCATATGAAAATTTTGAAATATAACATAAACATTCGTATTAAAACTAGAACACAAAATGTAAATACTTTAACAATAAACCATGAATGGTGTAAAAATAACACATCTGCAGTCAAATATATCATAAATGCTTCAATATAATATAGAAGATTTGTATCATAATGAATTGACATCAAACAAGTATAAAATCCATCAAAAGATGTTGACATAGATGAAATCAAAACTATTCGAGAGAAATACCTCTTTATTTTTTTGAAATCATTTAAAGTTACATAATTATAGAAGAAAACATTTATTTTGAAAATATTATTATAAGATTTTAAGGGAATCTTTGATGATGTTATAATGGTGGAGAATAACTGCACCTGCCATATAAGTTAAAAAAACATTCTTACCATAATTTTGTCGAAAAGGCCGTAAAGTACTTTGTTTGGAAAAAGATTAAAACATTCCTTTCAAGACATATAAGTTTAAAAAATGGTATAAATTAATTTAACCCATTGTCTATTAAATATTAAAAATGTTTTGAATTATATTTTTAAGAATCATGGATGTGGATGATAAAGAGGTCCCAGTAGATACTTATGTAAAAATAACCTCGGATAATAAAGAGATTGTGAAATTAACCCTTACCTTGTACTTTTCCTTGGTGGAGGGTAGGTTAAAATTCTTTATAATGGTGAAATAATTGTTATTAAATTATAAAAGAACCAAATACATTAACATGATATCATATATGATCTTTTAATATTACTTTGTTAATAATATTTTAGTATTATCGTCGTTTCGGGTGTCAACTGATTCGTTTTCCTTTATATGATTTGTTATGTAAGTAATGTTTTTTTTGGATAGGATTTATCTTATTAATTTTCAGAATTATATTAAGTCTTTAAACATTATTTTTAAATATCAAATGAAAATTGGTCTTGAATGCATACGATGGGGAATGAATCTCGTCGTGTTCGTGGAGACGGTAATCCGTACGTACGCACGAGCGACAATATCATTGTTTGGATATTAAAATAGTATATAATTGGATGTTATATCATATATAAAGAATCATTATCATGTAATATTTATTATTTACATCAATTATACATCATTATTACACCCATAAAAATAATAATGTATTGAATAACAACTACACCACGACGCGGAGACGGTAAGCCCTACGTACACACGTATGGTGACATGTCATTCAAATGATGGATAGAATAATGAATATGGTTGTACCATAATTATAATAAAATCAAAGTATATATAATATACTGGAGTTATTATTTTAGAATGTAAACAACAAGGGAAGAAGAAGTGGAAGAAGAAAAATCTTGAAAGAGGTGATTAAAATATTTATGTTTTCTTCAGGTTCTTCCTTTTGATTTGATCAAAAGGGCTCATTGGGATGGATTTATGACTAAAGTAAGACCTCTAGGATTAATGGAGGATATTTGATAGGATATTTGGGCAGTGTTTTTCTGATCCAAATGGCTTTTAAGGTGTGAATTTAAGATAATGTGAAGTCCCATTTTATAAGAGGGGTGAGGGGAACCTTAGGAAAAGATTGAAATATTATTTTATAATAAAATCATTTTCGGTTTCTAGTGGCTCAAAAATGAATTATTTAAAGGATAATGTGGGTATGGGTTTAAACCCATTCAAAAAATAGGTTTTAGATAGGTTTGGGTCACTATATTAACCTTATCTTTTAAATTTAACTCTTAGTTAAATAGTTTGACATTTACCATGCCTCTTTGTATTTTTATATTATATGGTTAATAAACTTATTATAATATTTAAAGAGAACCCTAAGTGGTTATTTAATGATAAACCGATCATTAAATAAGTATTTTGGATGAACCTTATAATTTTATAATTATTATATTAACCAATAATGTTGTATTTGTTTAAAAAACTCAATTATTCCAATTTTGACATTATGTAATAATTGGTTTTTTTAAGTCCTAACAACTTCAATCCTTAGAAATAAATACATTTAATAAACCCTAACATGTAATATTCACCTAAAAAAAATTTTATGGCATAAAAACATTCAAATTTTATTTATTTTAGTATTTATAATATCATTTATTTGATTGTTTCATTAATAAGGAAAATACTACATCATTATTGTGTCATATATAAACATATTTATTTTATGTATAAAATTTATAAACAAAATACCATGAGGTAGGAAATATTTAAATGATTCTAATGACTATTTATAGTCTAATATATCAATTATATAACCTCATGTAAAAAAAAATTACTAAAAGATATTTTCTTTTGTTATTTTTGTCTTTACTTTAGATTATTTAATATAAAATTTTATTATCACTCCCATGTGGCTCCCTGGGGTCCCAAAATCAACCCAAGGATTCTATTAGTTGGAAAAGTATTATCCAATAGGGTTATTACATGTGTTAGAGTAATTTAATATTATTATAATATTATATATTAACCTTATTTACTGGATTTACCACTTTAACCACGGTAAATAAAATATTTACTGAAGTAAATATTCCTAATGTATAAAAATAAAAGTTACCTATTTACACAATTTGGACCTCCTGGTTCCAAATATGGAATCCATTTTTCGAAATTCAAAACACATAAGTATCATAAATTAATTTAAAATTAATTCCCATTGTTAAAACAAAAAAGCATGTCTTTATTAAATAATAACTATCAAAAGATTGACACTTTTGTATGTCCAGTTTAATCGTGAGACTACATCCAACAACTTAAATTATATTAAATGATAATAATATAATATAATGATACTTAAAAACCATTAAAATGTATAATTTAACACTATAAATTATTTCTATTAAAAAAGTTGTTTTTAATTAAAATTTTGTATTTTCACTGTTCATCAAAAATTATATATTTTCAGAAAAATACCAAAAAATAATCCTAAGCTAACTTCGATATTATAAATCCAAAAATGAAGTCCAATTTGAAATATAAAATTTATAAAATTTCAAAAATTGGGTATTACTATTCATAATGGCTAGTTTGATTGGTCGCGGTGTGCTAGAATCTCAAAGTTGCGTACAATGCGAGCTATTGCATTATTGAAAGGTAAATGTATCGTAGAAGCTTGGGGTGTTACAAAACTACCCTAACACATTTTATAACCCTATTTTACTAGATATTTCTGACCATGGGAATCATTGGATCTATCTTAGAACCCCATGGAGCCACTTGTGTGTGAAAATGACATTTAATTACTTTTAATTTAATGTAAAGGAAAATATAACCTAATCATGTATCCTTTACTAAAACAATTTTTAAATGGGGTTATATAAGTTCTATATCAAAATATAAATATTCATTGTAAATCTAAAAATATTTATAACATCATGGTATTTTATTTATAATATTTAGACAACAAATAAATAAATATATTTATGACACAATGATGATGTAGTAATTACCTTATTAATGAATGATTTAAATAAATGAGATTATAAATACTAAAATAAATTTATTTTGAAACTCGTTATGACATCCATGATTTTAGGAATGATTAAGACTTGTTATATTTGAATTAATGATGTTTTTTTGAAATAATCAAGTTATGGATTTTGAAAAATTCATGATATGAATAGTATAAAAATTGACATAAATGAGTTTTTAAAACGAATAATTTTTTATTAAATGATATAATAGTCATAAAAATATAATATTTGGACAAATTACTTAAATAATGTTTAAAATTTTATTAATGGACCACTTTAGATTCAATTGGAATTTTATAGTAACTATATTAACCATATAGTATGAATACACAAGAAGATATGGTAAGAGTTAACTTAGTTAACTAAGTGTTAAAGCTAAAAGATAAGGATAAATTTGTGACCTAGAATTGTATAAAACCAGTTTTTTGAGAGGTTTTCGACCCAAAAACATCTTATCTTTGAAATAAATTACTTTTGAACCATTTTAAACTAAAAATCATTTTATAATAAAATAATATTTCAATACCTTCCTAAAGTACCATGTCTCCCTCTTATAAAAGGGCATCACCCCAACCCATTTATTCACACCTCTAAAGCCCCTTGTCTTATCTAAACTTTTCCCAAATAAGCTCCCAACATCCCTCTATTTCTCTTAGAAGACTCACCTTGGTTATAAGGCAATTCAAGAAAACCTTTTACCTTAAATAAAAAAGAGTTGCTCGATTTGAGGTAATTTCTTCTCTCAAGATTCATTCATTTATTTTCCTTATCCAACCCCCTAAAATATATTTATTCTTTTATTTTATAAAAAAACAGTATATTCAATATACTAGGACGTTTTTATGAGAATTATTTTAACTACACTTCCAAAAACCTCTATTTAATGGATACGAACACACTGTTTCTGTGTACGACGAACTACTGCCTCATGAAACGATGATTGTTCAATTTTCCCCTACCACCTATCATGGTGGACATTATGATATCACTGTATTTATATGTGATATATATTATATTTATATTTTCTCTATTCTTCTGTATTTTTCATTTATATCATACCTTTATGGTTTCCATAATAGGTAAATACAATAATTTCATCTGAGGAAGTGTGGACTACCGCCCCCTCATAGTGATATGAATCATTCATTCCATATATGTAACGTATAAAGTATGTAGTTAATAAAATTATATATGATATTATACTATAATTATAAAATACCTATGTATAATTTATTTTTCATTCCTTTAAATATGAAAAGTAAATAAAAGTAGTGTTCATGCGTATATACGGCTTACCGTCTGCATGAACGATGAATTTCATTTCTTATCTCCAAATGTTATATACCATTATAAATACATATAAATACTGGAATTATATGATATTTAAATCATTAATATCATTATGGAGAAAATGAAATTTTGACCACGTGGACAATTTTTAATTATATCAATTTCATTTTTGACTCAAGTACCAAATATCGACAAAACGAATGATATAAACTTAAATAATTATATAACATTTATAACGTGGTAATAAGTGATATAAAATGAATAATAAACTTGAAAAATGTTCTTAAGCATGTATAAATTAACTTATGTTTATTATTCAGGAAGAACAAGGAACATACGTGACCAGTCGGACTCAAGGTAGGGGATCCTTTCATCTTCATCTTTTAGTCAAAGACTTATTTTATGTTATGTATTTTAATTTAAATTTAAATATATTGTAATATGTTAGTATATATCCTTATTTCTATAAATTTTATTCCCAAGTGATGATATACCCTTTTCTCTCTCATCAACTCATTTTCTTAATATTTAAGTAACGATGTTAGGTTGCATAATTTTTGTAAGGGACTTCATCTAAATCTCCTTTAATTGAGTCATATCTTGATATTGTGCACATTTATTATCCTATAAGGTGTATATACTATAATTTGACATATTATATCATAAATATCCTTATTATCATGATATTATAGGTCTCTTTTAATTTTATTCTTATATTATTTTTATTCAAGTATTTTCTCAAGTGGTAAGGGACTTTTTAACTAAAACGTTATTTTAAATGTTTTAATGATTTAATCTTATAAATCATTATAAATAATGTAAATGTTTTCAAAATGATTTTAATGATTTGTTTATATGGATATTAATTTTTTAAAATTCTAAAAGTTTTAAATTGTTATGTGAAACTTTAATTCAAAAATCTCTTTATTAAATGTTTTAAATGGTTTTGGAAATGGATTTAATATTTCAAAATCATGAATTAATTCATTTTGATTTCAATGTGGAAATGTTATCTTTGCTTTATGATTGTTTTCTATGTTATGATTGTGTTATGGTTCTTAGGCATTGTTTACGTATATGGGTGGTTCCGTGATAAATTGAGGGTGGGTGAGCCTAAGATAGCTCTCTATTGTATTAGGTAACAGGCAGAGGTAAACGTTAATGTTTATCCTAAGAAATTTAGGGAATATACTGTGATGGTTATTCCAAATGTAACTCTCTATGTATCTGTGAAAGCTATGGTGTAAGTTTGTTATGGATACCACAAGTTACCTTTTTGATTTATGATTTCTATGTGTTATTCATAAATCTTATGATTTCATAAGGTATGTTAAAGATCTTATGTATATGATTGAAAAGTATGACTTCTTTGATTTGTATGTATTCATGGACTAATGTTTTCTTTACTTATTTTATATCCCTTACTGAGATTTTTATGATCATCCCATGTTTTTGAAATTTTTTTCACTGGGTATAAGGAAGGGTAAGAGAAAGGAAGAATTCATAAATATTTATATCAAGAAAGGAATTCTTATTTTATTTAATGAGTTTTATTGTTATAAAAAAGTTGTTAGTGTAGAAGTGTATACTTGTAATATTAAAGATGTTATGTATAAGTTATGACCTAATTCTCTAAAGCTCTAAAACTGAAAAGATTCTCAATGTGAATTAAAGTCAAATTTTTGACTTAACTCAAGATTATGTTATGCTTAAGGATGGGGCCTTATAGTTAATGCATAAGATTCCTTTATCATATGCTTAGCCTCATCTTCCATTCATGGTTTATTCACTTTGAATAATTAGAAATGGTTATATAATGGGGTGTAGATATTTTTGGATAGGACATTCTAAATATTTCCATTGACTTTTGGATATACTCTAACTGTGACAACATCAACACTCTATGCTTCTAGTCCCTCTAGATCTTTATCCCCAATATTCATTGGGATTCTCTAAGGTCCTTTATCTAAAACATTTTGAATAAATCATCATTAATTTCTTAAATTTATTTATTATTTTAACCTTCAAAGATCATGCCATCAATATACAAGATATATATGATGACTCCCCCATCTTTAACTAGCTTCTGGTAGCAATAATCACTACGGGAAAAACCGATTATTGCAATGGGGTATTTGTGATGGGATTTATTCCCACCGCAAAAACTCCGACGAAAAGCGTATTTGCGATGGAAATATATTTCTGTCGCAAATGGCCAGTTATTTGCAACGGAAATACAGGACCCGTCGCAATAGATATGGCACAGTTTGCGCGCCAAAACGCAGGAAGCTTATTTGCGACGGTCACTTTCTACCCGTCGCAACTACCCTGCGGTGGTAATTACTATTTACGACTGATAAATTGTCTCATCACAAAAAAAATATTCAGCAGGTGTTATTTGCGATGGGGCCCATCGCCAATACCGGCAACGGTAAATAGGAATTTACGACGGGGATATCTGCCCGTCGCTAATGGTATCTCGGTAGGCAGCTATTTGCGACGGGCCCATCGCAAAAACCCTTTTAACTGCCACCCGTAATTAATGTGGGCGAAGGTATTTGCGACGGGGCACGTCGCCAATACCGGCGGTGGTAAATAAAAATTTACGATGGTATATCCGCCCGTCGCTAATGGTATGTTGGCAGGAAGCTATTTGCGACGGGCCCGTTGCAAAAACCCTTTTAACCACCGCCCGTAATTAATGCGGGCAAAGGTGTTTGCAACGGGACACTATCGCAAATAACCTAACCTATATATACCCCCAACCCATTTTTTCAAATCATTCAGATATCTCTTTCTGTCTCTCTTTAACTTCCAGTTCTAAGTAGAAAATTTCTTTCGGTTTAATTTTTTCTCACGAGAAGAGGAGAGAAGGAGTTAGAAGGCATTAATTGCTTCAAAATATCGAAGGTATTTAATTTTTTTTATTTTTGAAATTATTTTTAATTGTTAAATTATTTTTAATTGTTAATTTTATTTTTAATTGTTAATTTTAAATTTTTTAATAGAATGTTTCGTAGATATATAGTATAATTAGATTAAGTGGTTGTACCAAATAATCCTTTTCTGGATACGAACAAGTAGAGGTTGCTCTGGCACAGATGTACCTAGGAGTAAAAACTCTGACAAGGTTTTTCGAGCTTGACTCGGGGTAACCTGGTACATGACAACGGGCCTTGCTGCACTCTTGGTTCGACACTCCCGGAGGATGTTTTGGTAATAATTAGAAATAATTATATTTAATTAGAAATAATTATATTTAATTAGAAATAGTTATATTTAATTAGAAGTTGTTATCAAATTAATTAGAAGTATTTATCAAATTAATTAGAAATAATTAAAATAATTGTCAAATAATTAGATTTAATTAGATTTAATTAAAATAATTATCAAATAATTAGGAAATAATTAGATTTAATTTATTAGAAATAATTAGAATAATTAGAATAATTAAAATAATTAAAATAATTAGGAAAAATTAAAATAATTAGGAACAATTAAAATAATTAGAAAAAATTAAAATAATTAAAAATAATTAAAATAATTAGAAACAATTAAAAAACAATTAAAAATAATTAGGAAACAATTAAACATAATTAAGAAACAATTAAAAATAATTAGGAAACAATTAAAAAAATTAAGAAACAATTAAAAAAATTAGGAAATAATTAAAAATAATTAGGAGACAATTAAAAAAAATTAGGAAACAATTAAAAATAATTAGGAAACAATTAAAAATAATTAGGGAATAATTAAAAATAATTAGGAAATAATTAAAAATAATTAGAAAATAGTTAAAAATAATTAGAAAACAATTAAAAATAATTAGAATAAATTTAAAAATAATTAGGAAATAATAAAAAACATTAGGAAATAATTTAAAAAAATTAGGAAACAATTAAAAATAATTAGGAAACAATTAAAAATAATTAGGAAATAATTTAAAATAATTAGAAAATAATTTAAAATAATTAGGAAACAATTAAAAACAATTAGGATAAGTAGCAACTACAATTAGGATAATTAGCAACTACAATTAGGATAATTAGCAACTATAATTATGTAATTAGCAAGCGTGATTGACCGCTCATCTATCTCAATTTTCTTTTCATTTGTGTGTTGAGGCTTGACAGGAAACTTCTGCCTCCACATGTAATATTTTCTTTTACTGTAAACATTATCAACCTCCTCGCCAGCATAGAGGCGAGGAGGTTTATAATTTTGACAGTAAAAGAAAATATTAGATGTGGAGACAGAAGTTTCCTGTCAACCTCAACACACAAATGAAAAGAAAATTGAGGTAGATGAGCGGTCAATCACGTTTGTTTTTCTATTCAATTATTGATTAACCACCCGACCTATATGCATATCTTCGCATTACTAATTAGTAACACAATTAGTAATATAATTAGTGACATAAATAGTAACATAATATAAAATATTATATTACTCTAATATTAATAATTAAATAATACTAATAATATAATTATTTTATTATTATATGTTTAATATTTATAAAAAAATATTAATATTATTAAAATTATAAAATATTTATAAAATATTACAATTATAAATATTTTCAACAAGTTTTGCTCTATTCTTAACATGTTCAAATCTTAAAGGGTCGCCAATTTTCAGGTCATAAATTTTGCGTCAACTGTGTCTAATGTAAACTCTATAATTGTCCTTGCTTGGTTGATCACCTCACAAGTAGCGTTGCAATAGGATAACCCAAGTCATGTCTTTCTCATCTATAAGAATCATATCACGTGACTTTTTACATAGACCATTCTTTCTTGAAAAATTAAGGAAAAGATACTGAAGTTCTCTTAATTTTTCAAGGAAGAATATACTATGTAAAGGGTCATGTGAAATAATTTTTAAAGACGAGAACAATATTACTTGTGTCATCCAATTGCAACACTACTTGTTAGGTGATCAACCATGTAAGGACAATTATAGAGTTTACATTGGACATGGCTGACGCAAACTTTTTATTGGGCATGACCTGAAAATTAACGACCCTTTAAGATTTGAACATGTTAAGAATAGAGCAAAATCTGTTGGAAATATTTAGATTTGTAATAATTAGTAATAATTAATAATAATTAGTAGTAATTAGTAATAATTAATCAAAAATCAAATAAATTCGAGTACATGGTTATAAATTGGCATAATTTCCAGCGGATTTGTGGCTACCTTTGGTTCAACGTCTCATATCTTTGCTAATTTCTCCCACGGAAATCAGTATGAAAAATGTGCTCTAACATATGTCAGAGCAAGTTTTTCATACTCATTTCAGTCGGGAGAAAGTAAAAAATAGATGAGCCGTTAGACAAAAAAGGCTCTTTTCCCTGACGACTCATCTCCTTTCAAGGAGATGAGTCGTCAGGCAAAAGATATGTCGTCAATCCGCAGGAAACAAATAAGAATAATTAGTAATATAATCTCAACAATGATGATTACAAAATTTTATTTCATTATTCAAGCATATTTCATTTTGCCAAGTATTGCTAAGTATTACTAAATTAATAATAATTAGTGGGGATGATTACAAACTTACTGTGTCGCCTATAATTATTGGTAATTATGAATAAATAACTATAATTATGTATCTTCTCTTTTTAGGATATTGTTTTTATTATATCAAATTATTTAACAACAGTAATGGTTTTAAATTTGGTAGAAACATATATATGAATATGGAACAAGGAAATCGACATCAAACATTATTATATGATCACGCTTGGATAAATCAGCGCAGAAATCCAAAAGGTTCTAGTTTAAATCATGTATATGTTGATGGTGTTGAAGCTTTCTGATCATTTTCATCATCAAACCCGGAATTTGTTTCAGAAGGGACAATTAAGTGTCCTTGTAAAAAATGTACTCTGAGAACATTTGAGACATTTGACATCATTGGGAAACATCTCTTGCATTATGGTTTTCAATCAGATTATATTTTTTGGTATCAACACGATGAATGCAGTTCCAGAGAAGATACTAATAATTTGATTTTGGATACATCACGGTTTCATAATTTAGTACATGATGTTGCAGGGTCATCCGTTCAACAAACTAAAATCGAGGATGATGTTGATTTACCTCCTGAGTTGGCACCATCTGAATTTGCTGAGTTGTTCAGGTCTGCTGAGGATGCATTATATCCTGGTTACAAGATAAGCAAATTATAAGTAGTTTCAAAATTTATGGCTGTTAAATCAGATAATGGAATGTCAAATAACTATTTTGATCAGATATTTTCTTTGGTTAAAGAACTTTTACCTGAAGGAAATGTGCTCTCTGCTAATTATTATGAGAGCAAGAGACTGGTTCGTAATCTGGGCCTTAGTTATCAAGAGATCCATGCATGTTCAAACAATTGCATCTTATATTCTGGTGAAAATGAGTTTTTGGATAGTTGTCCCACATGTGGAAAATCGAGGTATAAAGAAGCTCAATCAAGGAAGTCTGGATTGATCCCTGTAAAACAGTTGAGATATTTCCCACTTACACCCAGGTTGTAGCATTTATTTATGTCTTAGAACACAGTGACAATGATGTCATGGCACAAAACCAATATTTCAAATGGTAAAAGCTTGATTCATCCATCTGATGGTGATTCATGGAAACATTTTGATCAAATACATCCATTTTTTTCTTTAGAATCTTGGAACGTGCGATTGGGTATTTCTACTGATGGTTTTTGTCCATTTGGATCTTTTGGTAGTCAGTATTCTTATTGGCCTGTCTTTATAACTCCATACAATTTACCTCCATGGATGTTGATGAAAGATTCTTATATCTTTTTGACATAATTAATCCCAGGAAATCTGAAAAACAATATTGATGTTTATTTGAAACCATTGATTGATGAGTTAAATTTATTGTGGAGTCATGGTGTTGGTACATATGATGTTGCTGCGAAATAGAATTTTGTAATGAAAGCTTCTTTGATGTGGAAAATTAGTGACTTCCCGGCATATGGCATGTTATCTGGCTGGAGTACACATGGTCCAAAATCATGTCCTTACTGTATGGGAGACAACAAATCATTTATGATCATAAATGGAAAAAAAACCTTTCTATTTTGACTGTCATCGCAGATTTCTTCCAATCGATCATCCTTTTCGGAGGAATAAATCTCATTTCAGAAAAGGCCTAATTGAAAGAGATGAACCTCCAACAATGATCTCAGGTACAGAGTTGTAATCAATTGTATTTTCATTACCTTCCATTACTTTTGGACCGACAATAAACCAACAGAAAATTCATGGCTTTGGGAAAGAACACAATTGGACAAAACGGAGAATTTTTTGGAATCTTCCATATTGGTCTAATTTGTTGGTCCGACACATGTTGGATGTCATTCATATTGAGAAGAACTATTTTGATAATTTATTTCATACAGTTTTGGATACACTAGGTAAAACCAAAGATAATGTAAAGGCACGATTAGATCTTGCCCAAATTTGTAGGCGACCAGAACTTGAATTGTTTGAAAATGTCATATCACAGAGATAAATGAAGCCAAAAGCATCTTATACACTGACCAAAGAGATTCGCTTATTATTTTGTCAGTAGATTGCAGATTTGAGACTTCCAGATGGTTATGCTTCCAAATTGGGCAGATGTGTTAAAAATGGTCATATTACCGGATTAAAAAGTCATGATTGTCATGTTATAATGGAAAGAATTGTGCCTATTGGATTAAGAGGTTTGTTGAATTCTAAGATTTGGGATTTGATAACAGATATATCATATTTTTCTAAGACATGTGTGCGGCGACAACAGACTATGATGCACTAAGAAAACTGGAAGAAGTTGTTGTAATTATATGCAAACTGGAAAAAATCTTTTTGTCGGCTTTCTTTGACTCAATGGAACATTTGATATTAAATTTTCCACATGAAACAAAATATGGAGGCCCGGTTCAGTTTCGATGGATGTACCCATTTGAGAGATGCATGCAGAAATTGAAGAAAAAAGTACGTAACAAAGCATCAGTTGAAGGCTCAATTGCTGAAGCTTATTTGAAAGAGGAAATTGTTTTATTCTGCTCTCATTATTTTGAATCTGAATATCCCTCAAAATTTAACCGCATGGGCTGGAACGAGGGGAATGTTGATGATGATATGAACAATCAATTATCAGTTGTCAATCAGCTCGAACTTGGCTTTGGTGGAGTTCATGATAGATGGATTTCAGATGATGAACATCATAGAGCTCATACATATGTTCTACTCAACTGTGAAGAAATGTCACCAATTGTACAGTGAGTGCTCCTATCCTTTATTCTATAGATTCTATTACAGTAAATTAATCATATTGTATTTGTATGTTATATGGTGATCATATCAAGAAACAATTTCCACAAATTACAGCAGCTGTCTTAGAAGAATGTCGGCAAAAAAAATTCCCTACTGGTTTCAAAAACTGGTAATGTACATTCTTTTTTGGTTTTACATATAAAATCAATTTATTACTTGTAATAGTGATAAATGTTTTACAAATTTTCAGGTATATGTACATGTTGATAAGATTGATAGTCGATTGCGTATATTGAGTAGACCACCATCCAAAATGGTTAAATCTTATAATGAATATGTGGTGAATGGTTATCGCTTTCATACACATGCATATGGGGAATCAAAGAAAACAATTAATAGTGGTATTTGTTTGAAGGGATCACATCATAGAGATATTGAAGTTGACTTTTACGGAATGCTTGAAGAAATTATTGAACTGTGTTATTTGGGACAGAATTATGTAACAATGTTTAAATGTTGATGGATGGATACTGAGAGAGGATTTTGTATTCATATGACTCATGGAATTGTTGATATTAAACATAAAAGTCTTCTTGAAGTAAATGAACCATTTTTATTGGATCATCAGGCACATCAAATTTATTATGCAAAATACTTTGCTACTGTAAAAGAGTTGGATGATTGGTGGAGTATAATAAAAGTTAAATCTCGAGAAAATATGTTTACTCAAATTGAATGTGGTTCCACTGAAGTGCAAGGAAGTGAAATTTTTCAGGACACTCCTCAAAACACATCTTTTTCACAAAGAGACATGAATATCGAGGATGACACCCCACAGTTAAGGGTCGATGGTGACGATGTTGTCAATGATGTTACAACTAAATTTGAAGAGACAAGAGATGATGAAAGTGAAACTAATATGGAAATTGATGATGTTGATGAGGAAGATGAAGATATTGACATTGACAACTATGAATATGATGATGAAGATGAAAATTGAAACAGTAAAATATTGGTTAGAATCACAACAAATATATATCTATACATAATAGTTATTTTCAACTGTTTTCTAATAATAATCATTTCATGTTTCAGATGGACTCAGAAACGTATCGTCAGTTTTTGGAGGTTGAGCTACCTATGGATGATGAGGTTCATGAGTCATCTGACCCTCAAGATATTGGCACTACAGGGAGCACTCAGAGGGGGCGTGGTCTTGCCAGACTGATGATTCCAGATCCTATCCTTGAGCGACGTCCACCTCTTGGATTCGATGCGCACACGCGGTAGTATGGTAACCTGTGTATTTTAGTTATCTTTCATTATAATTTATTTATATTCTATTTTTTTTATTATTTGTTCTTTTTCTACAGTTTTACGCATATAGCTATTGGACAGGGGAGTACTATCTTGCGCAATTATTTTTCTCAGCCCTGGCTCACATGGGATCAGATTCCCACTGATGTGTAGGCCTCCATGTTCGATCATTGGCTGGTACGTAATTAAATATTATTTATTTAGAAATTTAATTCATTAATAATTTTATATTAGGGTTTATGGTATCCCATCGATGAGAGCATGTGTGCCACTATCCACGCGACATGGGTGGTGTCTATGCATGACCGTTTCCGTCAGTTTTTGCATAATTTGAGAAAGGCGGCTGTGAGGAAAGCCGGAGTGACAGAATTTGATGAGTCCTATAGAGCCCACAAACCAGAGTACATTTCATCTCACGTTTGGGATGGATTATATACACACTGGTTGGGTGGTGGGTTTCAGAGGAGATCTGTATTGGGTCGACAAAATTGGGGGAGACAAGAGGTGGCGCATCGAGCCGGTAGTCGTACATTCAGTGTGCATAGAGAGCGTCTGGTAAGTATTTTTTTAAAATATTTTATATAACTTTAAATATAAACAGTTTATTTTATATTCATATAGGAAACTGAGAAGCCTGGTATTACGACGTACGGCGTTTATCAGAGGATGTACACTGATCCGGCTATTGGAGAGATTAGAGGTGACCGCCAGCGTCAGATTGTGGTCAGTATTATTTTCTTTTTAGTTTGAAAATTAAATGCATATAATATTTTCATTATTTTAATTTCTAATTGAAACTTAAGAAGTCATATGAGGCTACGACCTCTCAGACACAGGCTGAGAGTCAAGATGAGACGGGTGATCAGACTAGTGCCCACCATTTTGATGAGACGGCATGGATGCAGGCGACCCAGTATGGCTTCGAAAAGGGTTGAGTAGTTGGTATCATCTCTCATTTGACTCATGAATATTATTATGGTACTGCTGTGATGTCGGCGTCTGGCTTGAGAGGAGATCGTGGAGAGACATTATCTTCTACCTCACAGTATTAGGAGCAGCTACGTGCTCAGAGTGAGCTTATAGAGGATTTGCGTCAGGGGTATGAGCAGATGCGTCAGCAGCACGATGAGGAGATGCATCGATGGCAGGAGCAGATGCGTCAGCAGCAGGATGATGAGAGACATCGATATGAGGAGCAACATCAGGAGCAGATGGAGTACATGCGTCATTTGACTCATAGTTTAGGGATGGAGTTTCCTCCACCACCTCCTCTAGGTCCTCCAGATTATCCACCCCCTAGTGATTTTTTTACATGTAATAAACATTTGAGTTTATAGTTTATTGTCATATTAACTATTTACAATTCCTCTTTCATATTGGTACGAATATTGTATGATTTAATTTGTTTTTTTTAATATTTTATTATTTATTAGTATTATTTTTAATGTCTGTTTATTTTAGTAATATTACTTTTAATATTTTATATTTATTGTTAATATTCAGAAGTTTATAATTTTGTAATTTTATTAATATTAATAATATTAATATTATTTTTTCATAAATATGTATGTTTATTTTAATAATAATATTATTATTATATTAATTTTTTATATTATTAATATTAGTATTATTATTATATAATATTATATTATTTATATTCATATTATTATTTTTTTTGATATTAATATTTCATAATTATATTATATATTTTTTATTATTAATATTATAATAATATTATTTCTTTATATTATTAATATTATTATTATTATTATATACATAATTTAATAATAATATTATTATATTAATTTTTTATATTATTAATATTAGTTTTATTATATAATATTATATTATTTATATTCATATTATTATTATTTTATATTAATATTTCATAATTATATTTTATATATATTTTTATTTATATTATAATAATAGAATTTTTTTATATTATTAATATTATTATTATTTTTATATAATATTATACGATTTGAATTAATTATTTTATTTTTTTTATTTTTTTTAGTATTTGCGATGGGAGTATTTGCGACGGGGTGTCCCGTCGTAAAATATTTTTTTACTGTCCCATTTGCAACGGGAAGAATACCTGTCATAAAAACTATTTCTGCGACGGTCCGTCGCAAATACCTACGTCACAAATATTTTTTAAATTTCTCATTTGCGACGGTTCAGAAACTCATCGCAACTAATATATCTGCGACGGCCCGTCGCAAATACCTTTTTTATATATAAACAAAAAACAATTTACGACGGGGGAAAAATACCGTCGCAAATACTATTTTTGCGATGGGACCGCCGCAAAAACAACTATTTGTGTTTTCTGCAACAGGAGATTTGCGACGGAGCCCCGTCGCAAAAGGTCTTTTGCGATGGGATCCCATCGCAAATCGCCCGTTGTAGATATTCCGTTTTCCTGTAGTGAATGATCTACATTTCACAATATAAACTTATGTTCTACTATAAATTCATCAATGTTTTGGTTTTTTTTTTAAAGTTCTTTTCTTTATCCTATACAAACTCAGTTTGAGATTACACACTATATTTATTATTAATTATTTGAATCCTTCTAGTTAGATCATGTAAATTTACCCCTTCAAATATACATGAAATAAATATTTCTTTGTATCTAATTGTTCAAGATATAGATCTTCTTCCATAACCATTCCAACCTCCATCCAGATTATTGTGTTCCTAACAAATGGGGGAGATACTTCACAAAAATACACTTCTTCCTTTTTTTGAAAGCCTTTAATAATAAACATTTCCTAATATGTCTTCCTACCATCTATTTTTTAATTCAATAGGTTGATCCATTTTTTTAAACACATTAATTCCCAGAAGAAGTTCTAAAAGCTCACGTGTTCCAAAATAATATAAGAAGTCCATATTCTATGTCATCACTAACTCGAATTATTTTGAGTCATTGATACTTTATATCAATTTCAGGATTTTGGTTTCTCCACCATCAGTAATAAGTAAATAACCAAAGTTAAATCCAAACCTTTTCACTATTCTTATGATTCTAGTATACCAACTTAACTCCTGAGGTTGTGCTCCTTCTAGAATTGCATCTTTTGGAACTATTCTTTGAGCCTCTATAATTCCCCATATTTTCGGTGATTCTATCCTTGAATTAACCTCCTAAATTCATACTACATCTAAAACTATGACTTATGGACTTCCAGATTCTTCCATGAAATCAGGTTCTTCCAAGACATAATAGCTTCTTGTACTTTTCTTTACTTTCTAGGCTTCCATTTTGATCAACCTTAGCACGATACACTACTTATTTTTCCCTAGTTTCATCTTACACTAGGCTATAATACTTTCATATGATCTTTTCATTCAAGTGTAAATTTTTACTTCTAATGGATTATCAGATATCATTATCCTATAGTCAAAATCCAAATTATTCATCATTATAACCCACAAAGAAACATGCTAAAAAATTTTGTTTTCCAATTATCCATTTTTCTAGAATATACAAGGATATAGTAGATACATACAATGAATTTGATGTGGGATACATTGACTTTTCTTCTGTTCTATAACTCTTCTAGAATCTACTAACCTAACTGTTTAATAATAAATCTATTAATGAGGTGTGTTGCATAATTTGTATATTCCACCCAAAACTCTTTGGGCAAACCAGAATGAATTCTTATGAACCTAGCTATAACACAGAGAATCAGATTCATTAACTCTTTATTACCATTTTGTTCTAATATTCTAGTCACTATCTTCTCAAAACATAGTAATTTCTTCTAAAAAACATCCAAAACTTTCTACTTTCATATCTACCACCATTATTGGACCTCAAGCACTAAATCTTCAAATAGAACTCTTTTTCCACCATGGATATATATTAAATAAAGGTTCTAAAAACATCAGACTTGTGACTTTCATAGAACACTCATACCTTTTATTTCCCATCATAGATAAAGGTAAGAAGGTATAATGACCCTATTTGAGAACAAACCAGAGTATGTCCCCATAAATCCATATAAACCATCTACAAATTCTAGTTATTTAGTGTCTTAACTTCCATATTTAAGGACATATTACACTAATTCACAAGGAAAAATTATCCAAATGTTTTATACTCCATGTGGTTTATTTTTAGTATTCCCATTAATGATAGGAATTATATACCCTTCTCACCCATGTTAACTAAATGATCATGCCATAACTTCGCCATTCTAGACGTTTTTGTTCCTGAAATTTTTACATCTTTTGAAATCCCAATAAGGAATAATATTATGTACTTCTCACTTCTGGCCTCCATAATGGGACTATGTTTCTTATTCCATGCCACTTATACAAGAATTGTATAGAAACCCACATCATCCAACTAACTAGTTAAGATTAAATTTTTCCTTATTCAAGGAATATATGTGTATCATTTATACACTTTATTTATTGTATTATTACATAACGACACATAATTAAATTCCAAAATTTTGAGATTCCAAGTTTATTTGTGTAATTACATACATATAAAAACAATTTGAAATAGGGATAAAATTCCATTATTCAAAAACTTTGTAACATGCCCTTAAAAATCCATCGTTCTTCAAAAACTGAATAGGATAATCTAATGATGTACATAAGAAAGGGGTGAGATATTGATCCTAGTAAGGGAATAATAAAAGTAACACATGATTAAAATAATAAATGGGAATCAAGAGGCATATCAAGGTGAAATGAAATCATGAGAATCATAAACATGAACATCAAATCATGATATAAGATGATAACATTAAGAAATAATAGGAATATAGAAACAACATAAAATATGACATCGTAAACATATGTTGAGTATAACATCTGATACTTCACAACATAGTGTTATTAGGATAACAAACCATGTAACATACATAGTATCTCATGAGATAAAAACATTTCCCAATTCATTGAAGGGATATATGAATTTGGGCCCACCCGTCACATTCAAATCATGTACAAGAATTTGTGTGCCATATAGAACATACAACATAAGAATGGATTTCATAAATCTTAATCACATGATTAAGGATCATGAGTTATATAAATGTAATTCCCAAATCAATGAAGTATATATACATCTAGGTGAATACCCTTGAGTATAAATGGGGATAGGAATTCACAATGTAAATATCTGGCATGAAAAATCATGGGATAATTTTTGCAGCATAACGGGTGTACATAAAGGTTCATATAAGAGTTTAATGAGAATGAAAGGCAGTATATCACTAATTTTACATCATAAGGATAATAAAGTGGTGTGTAAAAACATATGACAACATGAACAACTAGAAGTAAAAAAGGCATAATACAGATAAAGTACTTGAATAAATAGAGGGAGGAAGAGAGTCCCTTACCTTGAGATGGTAGTTCAAAAATCTTAGGAGGAACTTGTTAAGAGTTTGGAAACACATTTGGAAGGATTTAGAGAGGTATTGGGAGAAAAATTCAATTCTCAAAGGGTTTTTAGTGAAGATTAATTTGAGATTTTGTGGGTATTTAAATCAAAAAATATGGGAATTATTTATTGATTTGTAAACTTAGGTTTTGGAATCTAAGTGATAAAATAATAAAAAACACAAACAATCCCATGGTTCTTCTTTATGTTTTATATAAAATATGAGTTTTTTTTAATATTTTATTATAATAATAAGTGAACTCATTAAAATAATACCATTAGTTATGTGGAAGTGAGTCATGTTTATAAATAATTGATTTTAAAACGATAAAATATAACATAGGTTTCATAAGATTCATTAAAGGTTTGTAAAATTAATAAAATAACATAAAAATTAAATTATTTTAAATTGGAAATATATTTTCAATCAAGTATTCCCTTTATAGTATTTATTACATCACTTTTAGGCTATTATGATGTCATAATACACCATTTATTTATTCTTTACCCAAAAATTTAAATGTATTATAAAATTATAAAAAAAATACCTAATGGATAATTTTGAAGTGTTGATTTTAAAAATGATAATTATTTTTTAAAAAATTTAAATATAATAATTTACACTTTTAAATAAAAACCCTTATTTAGTATAAAATACTAGTTTTTATGATAATAACTATAGTCTAACCCTTATAATAATTACATTGGAATTTATTAAGTTATATTATAATTTATATATAAATAAATATTATTTAATAAAAATACTTCATGAAAATAACATTTCTTCAAAAAATTATTCAATTTTTCACAGAGTGTTTCAATTGAAATTATATATTTTCAAAAAAACAATTTTTATTTTTGCGTATCAAAATATAATATTATCAAACTCATTATATAATCATATATATAAATTAATAATGAAAAGGGGATAAATATATTCCTTTTTTAATTTAAAATAAAGTAACCAAATTCATACTACTAAGTTCTAGATACATAACCCCTTATTATAGTAGGATACGCCTTGGGGGTCATGTGTGTGATAATGTTACTTTATTGAGGTGGTTCAGTGAACATGGTTTGGGTTGTGATCTCAATAAGATTAAACTTATATTATAAACATTTTCACTCAATTTTCATATATTGAATATTTTCTTGCTATTAGTTGAGGGAAAATACCTATGATTCCATCTCCCTCAAAAGCTCTGATAAATGGGATTTATAGGGTATGATTATACTGGTCGATTCCATCGCTTATTTTGTATATGTCAATTAGAATTTATCATAAACCTTAATATATACTAATATTAATTGTTGCTATAAAATGTATGTATTGATAATGGTTATAATTATTAAAGGACTTTTAATACTGATAGACATATTATGGCCATATTTTATAATGGAAAAAATTGAAAAATTAAATATAGTTTTTGTGTTTTCTATAACTATATTTATAAAAAATGAATTTATTCATTCAAAAATTGAATTTCATTTATGAAATTTTGGGTTGTTACATTATTCCCCCCATAAAAAATTTCACCCTTGAAATTTAATTTCATACACAAAAATATATTAGGGTACTTCTTTTTTATCACCTCTTCTAATTCCCATATCACCTCCTCAAACTTGTGGTTACACCATATTAATTTTACCCGGTGAGTTTTCTTATTTTGTATAACTTTTTATATATGATTTAATATCATTTTCATAAAATCCTCATAATAAAGTTCATTCTATAAAGGTGTCACCTCTAGATTCATTACATGTGAGGGTCATGCATGTACTTCCTTAATATAGATACATAGAACACATCATGTACTTGAGATAATTTAGGTGGGACACTACTGAAAATATAGCCTTTATCATCACTAGAAAAGGGTATTAACAGCACTAAAAAAGTATTGTTAATCGAGGTGAAGATAAAGGGGTGGTCCCCTTTATCAGCTCTCGAAAAAACACTGATAAAAGCTTAAAAATCATTAAAAAAAATTTACAATTCAGGAAGGTTTTAACAACACCCCCACCCCTCTTTAACAGTGCCCCGACCACCAAATTGCACGCCCCCCGGCCACAACCCTCGAATGCACCCTTTAACAGCGCCCCCACCCCCCTTAATAGCGCTAGCTATTATTCCACCCACGCGTGTGACCTGCCTCCCCCTGGATTCGAACTCAGGACATGTTGTCTATGCACCCTAAGCTTTTACCACACCACCATATTGTTTTTCTCTTCATTTATTAATATATCTATTTATTTATATATATATATTTAGTTATATTTACTTGTATATTAATATATATATATATAGTTATATTAATATATATATCCGTATAAATATAAATATATATTTATATTAATATTAATATATATATATAGTTATATTTATATATTAATATATTTATTCATATATTAATATATATTCATAAGATCAATTTTGAATGCATTTATAAAATATGATTTTTATGTGTGTTTATAAATAAATAAATAAATTTATACAGCACACACACGCACACACACACACACACATATATATATATATATTATGTATATCTATATGTATAATTATACATATTTATATATATTTACAAATATTATATATTAATATGTATATACATATGTTTAGAATATATAGATAATATATATCAGTTTTTCAAAATAGACACACACAAATATATATATATATACACACACACATACACATTATATTGGTAAAAATGGAGAAACCCTCAAAACTCGTAAATATAGTCAGAAAGTCAAATAAACCCTAAACTCGGGGTAACGAAAAAAACTTTTGATCCGAGAATCTGTTCGAGCTCCATGACTATTCAAATCAAATATCATCAAATGATATTTGATTTGATAGGTGTTAGAGGCTGAACGGACAGGTAGATCATAAGATACACCTATTTGAAAAAAATAGCAGACAAGACAAAAGTGCTATAAATGGGGGCTTTAAAAACCTAACAAACCGTAGAGTCGCTGAAATGGAAATAAATTATGATTCTGGTGTCTTTTTTAGCTCTATGACCTGTCAAACCAAATCTCATATAATGAAATATGATATAACTAGTGGAGGAGTCCAAACAGATACAAGCATTGAGAGTTATAGTTGTTTTAAGAAAAATTTGACAGGGCACCGGACATGGAAATTATGTTTTGGAGGCCTTATGATAATTTTTTGTAGTTTTATGGTCCTAAATTGAGTTAAACTTAGTTAAAGTCAATCTTCTACGTAGATATTTTTTCTACCTTCTATTTGATAAGTGATCGATCCCAAACGGACACCCGGAGTAAAAGTTATGGTCGTTTGAAGTTGGAGTTTTTTTGGAGTGGTATAACTGATATATGTTCAGTTTCTTTGATCTTATCATGGTTTTGATTGGAATTGGTCATCACTCATCTCAAGATATTCTATTTTATAGGTCTTGGAGCTCAAAAGGACACCTGGAGTAGAAATTATGCCAGTTTTAGTGAGTTGCGAGTTTCTTAGGTTTTTAGGCATTATGAGGGTTACTAATTTTCAAATGATAATAACTTCTACTATGGGTGTCTGTCTTGTCTCTTCCACATATAAAATCTAAACTTGTAAAAATATAAACACTCTGGTGACCACTGAAACCCCTTCTCATGTTCTTCAATGCCCAAAAAGGCCCAAAATCCCTCTGGACAGTCATAAGTTTGGCTCTGGGTGTCCGTTTTGTCATAACTTCTGCTCCGGGTGTCTGTTTTGCCTCAATCACATACCAAATGGAAGCTAACGACTAGAACTGCACTATGGTGACCACTGGAACACCTTCTCATATTCTTCAAGGCACTAAAAGGTCCTTAATCCCTCCAAATGACCATAATTTCTGCTCTGGGTGTCTGTTTTGCGTCTACCACATATCAAATCAATACAAAACATATTCAAAAAATATATATTATATTTATATCAAAATAAATATACTTATTTATAAATATATTATTTTTTATGAAATAGAATTTTTTGTTGAAATTTTCACTTTATCAGCGCTAGGAAAAAACCGATGATAAAGCCCCCCCTTTATTAGTGCTACTAAAAAAGCACTGATAAAGGGGGGCCCTTTAACAGTGCTAAAAAAGCCTTGATAAAGGGGGGCCTTTATCAGGGTTAAAAAAATCACTGATAAAGGGTGGCACTACAGAAACACATTTTTGTGGTCGTGGGAGTGCTAGTTGATAGGTCATAGATCTCATGCGATTAAGGATCTCAAAGGAGACAATGTATCTAGATCTAATCTTTCCCTTCTTCTCAAACCTCATGACATTATTCCACAGTTACATATGAAATAACAATTTATCCCTAACCTCAAACTAATCACGACCCGACCCATCGGTGTTTAACCCATGATTATCCCAATCATGCCTTCAATAGGCCAACGGCTGGCGACCAATGTTGAGTAGGCATATCCCACAAATGGGAGGCATTAGCCTAATTTATTTGTACACACACACAAATCTTCAATCCCACAAGATGTTGAAATTTATAACAACTAAAACCAATACATGAATACATCTATGATCCCACAAACATAGTATGACATTAAATTACTAAAAATAGAAAAAGGGCCTAAAAACAATCCTAACCAAAAAAACTATGGAGAATCAAAACTTCTCCAAGGGGGAGACTAAGATCAAATGAAATAACCTTGAAATCACCTTGTCCTATCAATCTAAATTTATCCTCCACCTATTCTCTATCCAATTAGGACACCATCAAGTGGGTTATTGTCTATAAAATACACAACACGTGCTAGCAGATCCCATGTAGGGGTGAGTATAAGAATACCAAGTATAACACCATAAAAACACTAAACATGATACATCAATAATATTTATCTCATAAAAATGATATGGAAATCAGATTTTAACAAAAAACACCTGGATGTACTTAGGAAAGATACTGCACCACGAGGTGGTCACAACCAACTACTATCCACAAGATTCTTCTTAAAGAAACACTCATTCTATGAGAACCCATTACATGATTCATGATATCACTAGATACACTCATCCAAAAGGTAAAGATCATTGGGACCTGCCCAAGAAATCTCACTAGTCTCTGAATAACCTAATACTCAGATAGGGGGCCATGCTCAAGACTATTGGGGGCACCATGAAACCAATCTAGATCATCTTGCTTCATAGTGGATCGTATGTTAACAATAATATGAACCCTATTGATATGGACTACTAAATTTAGGATCAATACCCTTCTCATGGAGGTCACATTGATTCCAAAAAACCCACCTAAGGTATAATGATTATTGAGGATCACACTCCAATTTCATGAAGGGATTCCAAAAACTCTATCTAAGACTCATTCTAAAAATGGGATCACAATGTTCGGATATGGAATTAATAAAGAATTGTAACCTTGAAGAAAAGTACCAAGAGTAACTCACTCAACTAACACTAGTCTGAACTGAAGAGAAAAAGATCTCCAAGATATCTATAAGGGAGTACATGGTGTTTAAGTATAACACATGTCAATCATCACTCAACCTAGATATACCTATGTGTTGCATCCTCACATGGTATATAAAACTCCCTATATGTTTAATTTAGACATATTACAAAACTTTTAGAGATCACTTGAAATCCTATCAATTTTTCCTAGTTATTTTCATGTACTTCTGGTTTTTCTTATGTACACATAGTCGTGTTTGTGCCCGAGTACATGACATGTTTGAGATCATGTACTCTTGTCCATGTATGTGTGCCCTCTAAGGTACACATTGATCCACTAGGTAAGTTTCACATGGTGTGTAACCATGTCACATGACATGTGATATTTAACTCTAGCGGAAACCCTAGCACTGTAGCAAGGGGGTCTCACATGTTGTTCAGTGTCGGATTATATGTCATATAATCCTAGATTTTTTAGATCTATTAGGATATTTCTACATGTATCCTTTCACATCAACATAGACTCCATACTCACTAAAAACCATGGATTTAAGGTTTTCCAACACTCCTATAATAGAACATCATAGATCTAGGCTTCAAATCTACTCGAGAAACACCCACTCACGTTGTCAGTTGCCACCCCATCAAAACCAAGATGAATAGATACCGAAAATCCATTATGATCCACATCTGATTTTCCTCCTTAATTTTTACCCTTGATCATACACTCAATCAGGAACCACACTTGTGGTATCGATCTATTATGTACAAAAATCGAATACTGGGTATTCATCAAACCATGGGCCAAAGTAAATGACATTGATGAACATGGGGAGAAATGGGGGGAGAAATACATAAGCCACAAGATGTGAATAATGAACCTTTAGTACCCATGGTTTGAGGTTTGTGGAATTTTTTATGCATTTTTATGTGTTTAAAGTGCATGGGATGAGTTGGGAAGAGGTAGGGAGAGTTTGGAATGGTTTTGAATAAGTTTGGAGGCTTTGCATAGGGAGCACAGTTTGAGCACGGTTAGGGGAAACCATGCAGATTCTCCAGGAAACCATGCAGGGGGAGACAGTAGGCTTTTCATGGCCTACGCACGGTTTTCCAAACTGTGCAAGGCAACCATGTGGACCCTTTCTCTCTAGGAAGTAGCGTGCGCACGGTTAGTGCACGGTTTTCCAAACCGTGCAGGCTAACTGTGTGGCCAACTAAAATAGGGTTTTAAAACCTGAGTTCACTCAGGATTTCCTCATTCCTATCCAAATCCTCTCCCACTCGAGCCTCACTCAAGATTTTGGGTCCTCAGGGGTTAAAGGTGATCTTCCACTTATTCTTGAAGTGATTCAAAGGGGTTTCATGGTGGTTTGAAGGTGGTTTATCCTGGGTAAGTCTCCTCTCTTGGTTTTCTTGTGGGTTCCTCTAGATCCACATCTCCCTCTTTCTTGGTTTTCTAGATCTACACTTTTGTGTGTATATCTAGGGTTGTGATTGCCTTGGATGATTATTTTAAGGCTTGTGATGGTTAGGGAAGGGGCTCTAGAGAGGTTTTTGTGGTGTGTTCGCCGAATTTGAGGTCCTAGTGCTTGTGGGTCAATTTCTCGGGAACCCTAAAGGTAGGTGTATTCTCTCTTGACTCCACTTAGTTAGAAATAATTGTTTTGGTTACAATTGATTTTGTTTTCTTGAAATTAATTGTGTTTTGATGTGCGAAAGTGTTAATAAATCTCTTCGGGGATGTTTGGGGGATTTTTGGGAAAAAGGGGTTTTGGGGTGAAATGTTCTTGTTGAGGATTTAAAAATGGAGATTTTAAAATGGGATGCTATGGTTGATTTGTAAAAATGATTGATGGAAATGGTTTTCAATAAAGAGGTTTTTTTATTGAAATGGGGTTTGGAATGGAAAATGATTATAGGGGTTTTTCAATTAATGGGGGATTTATTGAAGTGGATTGACATGAAATGGAAATGGTTGATTGCATGTTGTTGTGGCCTTGGTGGGTTATATTCTTGGTTGAGATTGGTTGAAATGTTGTGTGGAAGTGGGCGGGAAGTCTCACTATAAAAGGTGATGGATAGTGGTCAGAAGAAAAAACCATATGGGTAGTGTTTGGGAAGTGCCGCTAGTTGTGGGTAGCGGTCCGGATGTACCGCTAGTTGTGAACAGGTGAATGGGTTGGGTGGAAGTCCCACTGTTTTGGTTGTTTTGGGTTGTTTTAGTTATTTTAGTTGTTTTGTTGTGCATTGCTTTGCAAGTTGGAAATTTTTGTGCTTGTGTGTGAATGATTAAATGGCTTGTGGCATGTTTGGTTGGATTTTCTTTGGGTTCTTGGTTTGGGTATGATGGATTGGTAAGGGAGTGTTTGGATTATGGAAATGGTTGCACTTGTAATTATTTTATATAAATTTTTTTATATAAATGTGCTAATGGTTTTATCCTAGTGTCATTTTTAGGGAAGTCATTTGGGGAAACCTTACTGAGTTTTAGTACTCACCCCCTGATTTGGAACATTGGTGTCTTTGCAGATGTTGTGTACCATAACGTGGGAAAAGGTAAGGCATAACCCTACTTTAGTGGTACATCATGATGCCTTAGTGGAGCTTGTAGCTTAGAGCTTGGTGTAGAGTTCTAGTGGTATCATGGAACGTGGTGCTTTGTTGTTTGGTCTTCCGCGTAGTACTCTGATATTGTGTTGTTTGTTTTGGTTTTGGGATGTATTGTGGAACATTTGGTTGTCTTTTGGGAATTCATGTTGTAATGTTTTATTGACACATATCATATAGTGGTGGTTAATGGATGGATTGGCTGGTTTTGTCTTAAGGGAAATTCATTCCCCAATTTGATCTTGAAGCCCTCGGCATTTATTTCCAGCCTTTGGCATCTTGGGAACATCTCTTAAGGACAATTATCCCTCACCGCCTCCTCAATCCAATGAAGTAGGGTCGGGGTGTTACAAGTGGTATTAGTTTGTTCGGTCCTTAGCTTTCAAGTGAGAGCAGTTGTTCGATCTCTTTGGCGCCTTGGTTTTGGAGTGTACATTTTTTGTGGTACATTCCTTGAGTTGGGATTTTAGAAAGGCATAGAAATGTCAGAACTTGGAATGTATAGCATAAAAGGATGTAGCTAACCCTCTTATGCTGAAATTCAAGTTACCAGGGAGTTGGGTACATGAGTGTTTTGGAGAAACTTATAGGCATTGGAAATATCATTGTCGTGGGTGTAGCCAATGAGATGTGCATGGCATATAAGGTAGAAATGACTTCCCTATAGGATGAATATTTCATTGGGGTATAATGATTTATAGTGTGATATGAATGTGTGAAATTTTAATGTGAATAAATTGGTATTTTGAAAATGGTTTGGTTTTCAAAATGGTGAAACATGGAAAATGTGAACTTTTGGAAAGCCTTATGAGATAGTGTTGTGTAATGTGATTAGAAATGGGAATTCTTGATGTCTACGAAAGTGAGACTCATGGTTATTTATTTTCTATTGATAGAAATGGAACTAGGTATGTGTCGTAGAGACCAACCGGAGGAGGCTGTTGAGAATGTGGTAGCACCTGAGCCTCAGGTGAACCAGAAGCTAGTGCAAGGCATAGTGTAAGCTTTCCAAGCTATGGAAAGTGGAAAAAAATTGATGAACCAAGGAATGTGGATCATGCGGTTCAGTTTCAAAATCATAATCCACCCATCTTCAGGGTTGATTCAGATCCGGAGAGGGAAGAATCATGGTTGAATAGAATGAACAAGATTTTCGAGTTCTTGGGAACACCGGTATAGTTAAAAGTGAAGTTGGACACGTATACATTGGCAGATCTTTCCCTTCAGTGGTGGGAGTTGGTAGCCCAAGAGGGGAAAGACCAGGGTGTGACATGGTAAGGCTTTGAAGAATTGTTTAACAAACAATTCTACCCACATACGTTTAGAATTCAGCGTACAACGGATTTCTTCAGTTTGAAGTAAGAGCTTATGTCTGTGACAGAGTATGCAGCTAAGATTATAAACTTAGTGAGGTTTTCACCTGAGGTGGAGGGTAGCACATCATTGAAGGAAAGGATATTTGGAGAAGGGTTAAGGCAAGAAATCCATTCAAAGATAGAAGTATTGTGTATAGAAGATTACACAGAGATAGTTAATAGAGTCTCGGTGGCTGAGCGGGATCTATTGGGTGATCCGGGTGGAGGAAGGATCGTGGTACCCATGGGGAATAGTGGGAACTCTAACATTGGGTTTAAGAGGAGGAGGGACACTTATTTCTAGTGCGGGAGTATGGCAAATTATCCGATGGTAGGATCGGTGAATCTTCCTCCGAATCCCCAGAGCAAACCAGGATTTTTTCAGTGTGGTTCGACAAGCCACATCAAGAGAGATTGTACGGAACAACCTCGAGCATTCCATAATTGTAAGCAGATGGGGCATCTGGAGCGTTATTTTCATAATTATCTAAGGTTGGGTGCACATGATACTTCTCAGGGATCGCAGACGTCGTATTCTTCTATGGGATGGGGACAGCAGCATACCCCTTGGCAGTAGAGTAAAGTGGGTCATGGTGATTCTCGGAATACCACGACGCCTCAGCAGGGCAATAAAGAGTAGATCGTGGCAAGAAAACATGTGTTTGGAGCTGAGCAGGTTATGGTGGATGATCAGTTGGGACCATCCACAGTGTGGGGTATTATTATTTTAAATTCTACCTTGATGCAAGTGCGTTTTGATACGGGTGATTCACACTCTTTTATTACTACACATGTGGCTGATTTGCTGGGTTTAAGGGTAGAAATGATGCCCTTGGTTTTAGAACTTCAAACTCCTCTGGGTCTAAGAGAGTGTTGAACCTTGTTGTATAGAGCATTTTGTATCATTGTAGGCGAGGTTGATCTAATGTGTAATTCCTCAATTCTTGATATGGATGGGTATGATGTAATCCTAGGAATGGATTGGCTGGTGGATTTTAAGGCCCAGATCGACTGCGATGAGTGAACAGTGGCTTTTACGACACACGATGGTGTTAGACATATCTTTAGAGAAGAGATGCATGAATGGCAAGGTTCAATGGGTTTTTTGGCACCAGTAGTAGGCACGTTATCGTATCAGTTGGTGGTTTTGTTGTTGGAATTGGTAATGGGTATTGAGCAGAGTGTTCTTCCGGCAATGGTGGATCAGTTCATGGATGTTTTTCTTGAATAATTCTCTGGGTTACCTCCCATAAGAGAAGTAGAGTTTATGATTTATCTCATTATAGGGACCAGTCCTATCTCACTTCTGTCTTATCGTATGGCCCCTACTGAATTGTTGGAATTGAAAGTCCAGTTGGAAGAGTTAGAAAACAAATGGATCCAAAAAATATAGAGGCTTTTATCTCATGACAACCGCAAAAAGAATTTTTTTGAGATGAGGAGTTTCCTTGGTCTAGCTTGTTATTATCGGCATTTTGTTCATGATTTTTTATGTTTGGATTCACCGATGATAGCTTTGACAAGAAATAATTTTCCATTACAGTGGAATGAACAGTGTCAGTAGTGTTTTGAAGAGCTAAAGGGTCGCCTTACATCAGCACCAATCTTGGTTTTTCCAGAACCAGGAAAAGGGTATGTGGTGTATTGTGATGCAATGGGATCATGGTTGGGTGTGTTCTCTGGAAAGAGAATCATGTGGTTGCATATGTCTCATGGTAGTTGAGAGTGCATGAGAATAACTACCCAACTCATGATTTGGAATTGGCACCATGGGTGAATACTTTGAAAGTGTGGCGTCATTATCTCTTTGGTGAGAAAGTCACGGTATATACAGATCATAAGATCTTGAAAAACATTTTCTCACAAAGGGATTTGAACTTGATGCAAAGTAGATGGATGGAATATCTCCAAATGTTTGATTTTGACTTAATTTACACACCGGGTAAGGGAAATTTGGTGGCGTATGCATTAAGTAGAAAATCATATGCTCAGATGGTGAAACAGGCATCAGACCAGTGGCAGTTGATGTCGGTTATAGTCGATATGCGGTTGGAATGTGAGGACCAGGGTGATAGAGAGGTCTTATTTCCGGTTTTGTTGATTATTGACTTGGTTGACCTGGTTAGAGAGGCACAGATATCTGATTCTGAGTTTGTGACCATGGGTTCGAGACTCAATGGTGGGGAGACCATTAACAATTTGAAATTGAATGGAGATTCGGTTTTGTGTTTTCAGAATCGTATGGTTATACCAGTTTCTTGTCAGAAGGATCTTCTCAGGGTGTACCATCATTCCAGGTGGGATGTTCATCCTGGAATTTAGAAAATGTATAAATCATTCAAAGCACAGTTCTGGTGGGCTCGTATGAAAAGAAGAGTGGATTAGTTTGTTTTGAGATGCTTTACTTGTCAGCAGGTCAAGGCAGAGCATCAGAGACCAGCAGGAATGTTGTAGTCTTTACCAATCCCTGTTTGGAAGTGGGAGAAAATATCAATGGATTTTCTCACAGGTCTCCCAAGAACGGTCAGAAAGCACAATTCCATTTGGGTGATATTGGATCGACTAACGAAGTCTGCCCATTTCATTCCAATTTTTGCATCTCATACGGTGGAGGATCTGTCCAAATTCTATATCTGGGAGGTGGTAAAGAGGCATGGTGTTTCAGTTTCGATTGTATCCGATAGAGACCTGAGGTTTACATCTCATTTCTATAAATCCTTACAGCAACCCCTTGGAACTATGTTTGCCATGAGTACAACATATCACCCTCATACGGATGGTCAATCCGAGAGGATGATAAAAACTTTGAAGAATATGTTGTGGGCTTGTGTTATGGATTTTAGTGGGTCGTGGGAGGAGTACTTGTTGTTGGTTGAGTTCTCACACAATAATAGTAATCAGGCATCCATACATATGGATCCATTTGAATCATTGTATGGGTGGTCGTGTCGTTCTCCACTATGTTGGGTGGAAACAGGTGAGTCCTCGATGGTTGGACTGAGCCTTGTTCAGGAGACTACGGAGAAGATCAAGTTGAACAGGAAGAGAATGGATACGGGTTAGAGTCAACAAAAATTTTATGTGGATCATCGTCGATGGCTGTTGTCATTCAAGGTGAGTGATTATGCTTTCTTGAGGACCTCTCCTATGTTGGGAAATCATCGGTTTTGGAAGTATGGAAAGTTATCTTCGAGGTATATTGGACCTTTTGAGATTATTGAGTGGGTTAGTGAGGTGGATTATCATTTGGCTTTGACACCTAGGTTCAGTGTGGTGCACAATGTGTTTCATGTGTCGTAGTTGAAAAATTATTAGTCGGATCATGACCATGTGATTCGTTGGGATCATGTTGAACTAGAACCGGATGCTTCGTTGGTGCACGTGCTAGTGCAGGTTGTGGATAGGCAATAGAAAATCTTTCATGGTAAAAGCATCGGTTTAGTTCATGTTTGTGGCAGCATGGTCATATTCAAGAGGACACTTGGGGGCGGTAGAAAGAGATAGTCGAGCAGTGGCCCGAGCTCTTTCAGCAAACGACGGGTTCACTACTTTCCGAGGACAGGAAGTCCAATGGTGGGGAGAATTTAGTACCCCCAGTTTGAGTTATGTGTCTTTTGGTTATTTATTTTTATGTGTTTAAAGTGCATGGGATGAGTTGGGAAGAGGTTGGGAGAGTTTGGAATGGTTTTGAATGAGTTTGGAGGCTTTGCATAGGGAGCACGGTTTCGGCACGATTTGGGGAAACCGTGTGAATGCTCTAGGAAACCGTGCAGGGGGAGATAGTAGGATTTGCACATCATGCGCACAGTTTTACAAACTGTGCGAGGTAACCATGTGGACCCTTTCTCTCAAGTCAGTAGCGTGCGCACGATTAACGCACGATTTGCCAAACCGTGTAAGCTAACCCTGCGGCCAATTAAAATAGGGTTTTAAAACCCAAGTTCACTCAGGATTGCCTCATTCCTCTCCAAATACTCTCCCGCTCGAGCCTCACTCGGGATTTTGGGTCCTTAGGGGTTAAAGGTGATCTTTCACTGATTCTTGAAGCGATTCAAATGGGTTTTATAGTGGTTTGAAGGTGGTTTCTCCGGGGTAATTCTCTCCTCTTGGTTTTCTTGTGGGTTCCTCTAGATCCACATCTCCCTCTTTCTGTTTTTTTCTAGATCTACACATTTTGTGTGTAGATCTAGGGTTTTGGTTTCCTTGTATGATGATTTTAAGGCTTGTTATGGTTAGGGAAGGAGATCTAGAGAGGTTTTGGTGGTGCGTTCGCCGGATTTGAGATGCGGGTTCTTATGGGTCGATTTCTCAGGAACCCTAAAGGTAGATGGATTCTCTCTCGACTCCACTTAGTTAGAACTAATTTTTTTTTTGTTACAGTTGATTTTGTTGGCTTGAAATTAATTTTGTTTTGATGTATGAAAGTGTTTAGAAATCTCTTCGGTGATGTTTTGGGGATTTTTGGGAAAAAAGGGTTTTGGGGTGAAATGTTCTTGTTGAGGATTTTAAAATAGAGATTTTAAAATGGGATGATATGCTTGATTTGTGAAAATGATTGATGGAAATAGTTTTCAATAAAGAGGTTGTTTTATTGAAATGGGGTTTGGCATGGAAAATGATTAAAGGGGTTTTTCAATTAATGGGGGATTTATTGAAGTAGATTTACATGAAATAGAAATGGTTGATTTCATGTTTTTGTGGCCTTGGTGGGATATATGCTTGGTTGAGATTGGTTGAAATGTTGTGTGAAAGTGGGCGGGAAGTCTCACTATAAAAGGTGATGGATAGTGGTTGGAAGAACCACCATATGGGTAGTGGTCAGGAAGTACCACTAGTTGTGGGTAGCGGTCGGGAAGTACCACTTGTTGTGAATGGGTGAACGGGTTGGGCAGAAGTCCCAACATTTTTGTTGTTTTGGTTATTTTGGTTTATTTTAGTTGTTTTGGTTGTTTTGGTTGTTTTGGTTGTTTTGTTGTGAATTTCTTTGCAAGTTGTAAATTGTTGTGCTAGTGTGTGAATGATGAAACGGCTTGTGGCATGTTTGGTTGGATTTCCCTTGGGTTCTTGGTTTCGGTTTGATGTCTTGGTAAGGGTTTGTTTGGATTATTGAAATGGTTACATTTGTAATTATTTTATATAAATTGTTTTATATTAATGTTCTAATGGTTTTATCCTCGTGGTGTGTGTAGGGAAGTCATTTGGGGAAAACCTACTAAGTTTTAGTAATCACCCCTGCTTTGGCACGTTGGTGTCTTTGCAGATGTTGTGTATTGTGACGTGGGAAAAGGTAAGGCATCACCCCCCCTTTATTGGTGCATCATGATGTTTGGGTGGAGCTTAGATCTTAGAGCTTGGTGTAGAGCTGTGTTGGTATCATGGCACGTGGTGCTTTGTTGTTTGGTCTTCCGCGTAGTACTCTGATATTGTGTTGTTTGTTTTGGTTTTGGGATGTATTGTGGAACATTTGGTTGTCTTTTTGGGAATTCATGTAGGAATGTTTTATTGACACGCATCATATAGTGGTGGTTAATGGATGGTTTGGTTGGTTATGTCTTAAGGGAAATCGTTCCCCAATTTGATCATGAAGCCCTCTGCATATATTGTCAGCCTTTGGCATCTTGGGAATATCGCTTACGGCCAAGTAGCCCTCACCACCTCCTCAATCCAATGAGGTAGGGGCAGGGTGTTATATAACCTCACCTTATGTTCATTCATCCTTGATCAATTTCAAAGAAATAGATAGATGGATAGGATAGTCAATGAAAAGAACAAAATTAATCCATAAAATTAATCTATCATCGATGTATGAATCAATTATTTTTTGTGGAATTGATATGAGTTTGAACTAGACAAAACAATGGGATAGAAATCACAAATTAACATCATTCCTAGAGTTTGGATCGATCGCTAATGAATAATGGTTTTTTGTTTCCTTCATTGGTGAGATCTATAAACTCTGATGGCACAATGATCCATGATCTGATCTTGATCTGTTATCATTCACTAAGATCTCCTCCAACGCACTCCCAATGGATCCTCTAAAATTTGTAGGGTTATGTGGATAACCCTGAATATAATACATAATCATGTTTAAATAGAGGAGTACATTTTTTGAATCAAATAAAATATAATAAATCAATTTAATTTATTTATTTTATTAATTATGCACCCACGAGAAATTTTTCACGAACACCCTGTGCTGATTAAGGTTTTGTCGCACCTAAGGTAAAACTCACATTCTAAACTAAATGGTGCCCTCAAATTTCTGATATGGGACCTTGTTCAGGGGTTATTATTATTTTTTAGGAAAATTTCACTTGTGTGATATTTAATATATTTAATATACTTCAAACATATTTTTTGGGATCATCAGGTCTCAGAATCACATGTCATCTCAGTGCCTAGTCTTGAAGATATTCTGTATAATATCCAATAATAGTACATGAAAAATATGAGTCATTACACTCTCCCCACATTAGTTAATTTTTTCACGAAAAGAGAAAAAACTAATCAAAAAGATGAGGGTATAGGGATCATATCTAGTTCTCCCATTACCTTGTGATATCCTAAATATTTTTATGTTGTCACTATACATACACTAGGGGAATCGATCACTAACAAATAATCATATCCTACTAATCCTTGATCTCCATTGGGTACTCAGCAAAGGTATCTATATCCTTGATATCTAGCTCCCACCCGTCGATAACATGCAATAGGTCATGCATGTACCTCCTTGATGTGATAGCTGGAAGTCATTGTGTACCAAGTCCAAATTTGGAAGTAGAGCCAAGTGGTATGCCAAATCACTAACTATACATAGTATATAGAAAACACCAATGAATCTCGTAGATAGCTTTCCACCCCTAACAAATCTCTACAATCCATGTCAAGGGGAGAACCTTAGGTACACATGGTCTCTCTCCTCAAACTTCTTAGGTCTCTATAATCAGACATCATAAGAATTTTGATGGGTATTCATAGTCCTCATCTTCTCTTGGATAATTTGAACCTTCTCTATGGTATCCCTCACCAACTCTGGGCCCATGCGTGCCAAATCACTTAGATCAGTCCAACAAAGTGGTGACCTACAAGTCCATCCATAAAAGACCTCAAATGTTTTCATTTAAAGGGTTTAATGGTAGTTTTTGTAAAAAAAATCCACCAAGGGTATATTATCTTCCCAGCTATATCCAAAATTAAACATTCAAGCTTGCATCCTGTCCTCCAAAACCTGAATGGTCTGCTCAGTCTAGGGATGAAACATCATTATCAATCAAAACTGATTCCCAAAGACCTCCTACAATCCTATCTATAGTCATCATGTGAAATGAGCATCATGGTCTGAAATGATCATCGAGGGAACTCCATGGAGTCAAACTATCTCCAACACATATAGGTATCCCAATCTCTCTACTGAACTCTACTCTCTAATGACTAGGAAGTGGTCCGGCTTGGTGAGTAGATCTATGATCACCCATATGGTATCATGTACCCTGTATGTATGCAACAACTCTATCATTATGTTCATGGATATCTCATCTCACTTCCACTCTAGAACCTTAAGGGGTTGATCTATACCCACTGGAACCTGGTTCTTAGCCTTCACTTGCTGACAAGTGAGGCATTGAGAGACAAACTCTAGAACACAACTCTTTATGTATAGCCACAAAAATTGAAATCAAAGGCCCTGGTACATATTTTACACACCCATATTTACTACTAAATGTAATTTATGAAACTCCCACATCACCTCCACCCACAACATCAAATATACTATCATTTTTCCTCTAAAAAGGATAGCATTCTTCCCACCTTCAAAATATCTATCAGGATCACATCTATTTAATATTGAGTACATGAGGTCTCATAGTCGGTATCCTCAAACTAAATATCCCCGATAAACTATAAAAGTGGTGGGTTAACAACCATCTAATAAAGATATGAATCACCATCATTGTCCACTAAGGACGACAGCAATAAGTCTCACTACTATGATTCCTTGGCCAAAAACTAAGAAAAATACCTCCTACTAGGATCATCTTCTACTATGTTCCCCTTCAAAGGGGTATAGACAATATTGGAGTCATAGTCCTAGAGGAAATCTAGTAATCACCTCTATCTCAAGTTAATATCCTTCTAAGAGAATAAATACTTAAGACACTTGTGGTAATAGTAAAAGATAAACTTCTCACCTATCAGGTCATGCCACCAAATATTCAATGCAAAGACTATCACTACTGACACAAGATCGTGGGTCATGTAGTTCTACCTATGTATTAGATAATAACAATTCCTAGTCCCTGATGCATCACAGAACACTATGTACTCGACACCCTCCTATAGAAAACTCAATATGGGATCACACATCAACCTCTACCTCAACTCCTGATAGCACTTCTTACACCTTTCTATTCACATGATTGGATTCCCATTTAAGGTCAAATATTTCAAGTGTGCTTCCAGTATTTAGAAATTGGGTATAAACATATGATAGTACCTTACTAACCCAAGGAAACTCTACACCTCAATAACACTCTTGAGTAGCTCCCAAATAAGAAATTCCTCAACCCTCACTGGGTCCAATGCTACTTCTGCCTCTTAGATGATGTTTCCTAGGAAGTGGAACTATCAAATCCAAAAATAACACTTCAAGAGCTTCCCATAAATCATATTCTCTCATAGTGTGTATAGAACTATCCTCAAGTGTCTCACATGCTCCTCCTTATACACTGAGTAAAATGGGATATCATCGATGAAGACCACCATAAATTGGTTTAATAAAGGATGAAAGATCTTGTTTATGAGTCCCATGAATACTTTCGGGGAATCTATCACACTGAAGGGAATCAAAAAGTACTCATAATGACTATAGAAACATTTGAATGTTGTCTTCAATATATCCTCATCTTGTACTCATAACTGGTGATAGTCTAGTCTAATATCAATCTTTGAAAACCATTACGCTCCTATCAATAGATCAAAGAGGTTATCTATCCTTACTAGTGGATACTTATTATTCATATTCACCCTATTAAAGTGTTTTTATTCTACACATAACCTCAAGTTATCATTCACCTTCTTGGTGAACATCACTGGGGCTGCCTAGAGGGAAACACTAGATCTCAAAAATCCATTCTTCTGCAAGTCCTCTAACATCACTCTCTAATCACTAATATCTATGGGTGAAAAATGATATGTTGTTGTAGGTATCAAGGTCATCCCAAGTTGTAATTCAAAGAATAATTCTATATCTTAGCAGAGAGATAAGCATGGAACATCTTTAGGAAAGACGTTTTCATACTCCACCACCACCACAAGGAACAGGTATCTCATAACATACACTACTGAAAGATTCATGCTAGACAATTGGTGAGAAATAAGATTTAATATCCTATACATGATCCATCCCTTCTCTTCCAAGGTTTCCTTTTCACCCACAAAGGAAAAAATCTTCCTATCATTGCAGATGCACTGAATCCTCCACCTAAAATAGTTGATCTGGACATGAACTATGGATAGACAATCCATACCTAAGATGATTTCATAAGGCCTAATTACTACTACAAATAGATCCCATAAAAAACTCTCACCTTCAAGCGCCATATCACATTATCTTTATAAGTGTTCAATCATTGAGCCACTAGCTTTTAGAGTCTCTAACCACAAGGGTAAAGTCAAATGATCTGTCAAAATATCTATGTCTCAAATCATAGTAGTGGAAAGGAATGAATGACATGTACCTGTGTCTATCAATATTTTATCTAAGGTATACAAGACACATATTATTCCCCATATCATCCTTAGAGACTTGGGGTCATAGGAATTTATATCTTTCATCTATCTTCTTCCCTAACCACCAACTCCCTAAACCTATCATGGACCACCTGGGGGTGGTGATGGTAATAGGGAAAACCTCTGACAAACTCCTTCTACTCTACCAGCTCCTTTTCTACATTCACTGCCCTATGGACCAACCTGATCATGACTCTACATCTTCCTCAACATTCCCTTGATCATCTCTCAATCAGTTATACGATGGGTCAAATAATCCTGATCCAGATGTCCCCGACCATCGTAGGAGAAACACTACCTCTCCCTTGGATGATTCAAGTGGTCTTAAGAGCCCTGCACCACTAACCATGTGTCATGGTATCACCTCTGGAAGCATCTTACACACTTAGATCCCTATGACTGTTTTCAACTACCTACTACTAATGTCGTATATTCTGGGTGCCTGCTACCAGCACCCACTTTCGGTGCCTTCTCTGCCAAGAATAACTCCCCCACTAAGCCCTGCAAAAGCGCCCTAGCATATGTTGGAATGCAAAGTGATATCACGGAAGCCCTGATATACTAGCATAATCCCTACTCAAAGGTCCATGCTCTGGAAAATAGATCTTGAACCATATCCATGGAGTATCATGAGAGAACAGTAAACCTCACTGAATACTCCATCATGGTTAACCTACCCTTCTATGGATACAGAATCTCCTAGATGTGAACTAATAGAAATGTTCCCTGATAAAACTTCTTCCTAAAGAGATGCTTTAAGTATAACTATGTGATAGTTTTCTCATTGTGTGACTAAGTCACCAAACTCCGCCATCTCCCAACAGATCCCTAAATAATACTAGTCATGAGGACTGCCATATGGTATGTATGAATCCTCACAAGGAAACAAACTCAATTAAATACCTCTAATCAGACATCATCCACTTATGGGTTTGACTTTCCCTAAAATCTAGGAGGTCGATGCCTCTAGAACTTGTGAAGCGCACTCAGCATGTATTCATCCTTGGCTGGCACTGCCAACACTAGTTGTTGCTTAATGGGTGGTGGTATAGCTGGTAAACCACTTAGAGGTTCTAACTCCATTATAGGCCCCTGTAATGAAGCCTTGTAACTCAATGGATCATCCTTATGATCACACAGTCGAATCATGGATGGATATCTTAGTGGAAGCATCCTAAAATAAATAAGATTTACCGAAGTCAAAGAGTATATCTGGGGAACTGATTAAATAAGGACATGAAAACTACAAACCATTCCTATATGATGTATGTATCAATGTTTTCCCTACAACCAATTTTTACATGTAATGAGTCAAAATAAAGGTGATCAGAAACCTGGTGTATAGATATGTCAATCCTCACACCAACACTGGAGTCCCTAACCTGAAATCTAAACTTCAAATGCTTAACACTATTACCCTAAACTAATATCAAATATCCTGGTCCTAAGATATAACTGATACCTCTGATACCACTCTGTCATAACCTGACCCATAGGGGTTCGATCCATAAATAACCCAATCCTGCCTCTAATAGTCTAGGGGTTAGCGACCAATGCCGAGTAGGTATATCCCATAAATGGAAGGCATTGGCCTAACGTACCTCTACACACACACATCTTCAATCCCACACAATGATTAAATTTAAAAAAATAGAAACTAATGCATGCATACATCTATGATCCCACAAATAGAGTATGATAGTGAATTATTGAAAACAGAAAAAGGGACCAAATACAAGAGCATCCAAAAAACTGTATAGATTCAAACCTACTCTAAGGTAGAGTATTGAAATCAAATGAAAGCACCTGTAAAACACCTCAGTATGTCAATATCAAGTAATGGTCCACCTATTCTCTATCCTCGCATGATATTTTCAAGTGGGACATTATCTTCATAAGACATGACACGTGTAGGCAGATCCCATGTAGGGGTGATTATAACAATACCCAATATGACACCCTGAAAATACTGAAAAAGAAACATAAATAATATGTATCTCATAAAAATGATATAGAAATAAAATTATAATAGAAAACATATAGATATACTCAGTAAGAACATTATTCTATCAGGTGGTTATAACCAACTACCAGCCAAAAAATTCTGCTCAAAGCAATGATCATTCTAGGAGAATCCATTCCACAATTCATTCTATCACCTAAAACACCCATCCAAGAGGTCAAGATCATTGGTACTCACCCAATAAATCTCACTAGTCTCAAAATACACTGATACTCAGATAGGGGGTCATGCCTAGGACCATTGGGGGACACCACAAACCCAATCTAGACCATCCCATTGTGTAGGGGATTGTATGTCAACAATACCATGAACCCTACTGATATGACCTTCTAGATGGAGAATCAACACCCTAATCAAGAAGGTCACATATATTTCACAAACCCCACCTAAGTTATAAAGGTGATAGAGGATCACACTCTAGTTTCATGGAGGGAAGCTATAAAATATATCTAAGACTATCCTCCATATGGGGATCACAATCCTAGGAGGTGGAAGTAATATAGCATTGTACCCTTGAGGGAAAGGTCCAAGGGGAACTCACTCAACTGAAACAGGTCTAAGCTAAAGAGATAAAGAGATTCAATCTTTCTATAAGGTAGTATACAATGTGTATGTAGAGCACCCACTGTGCATCACTCAACCTAGATCTACCCTGTGGTTCATCCTCACACGGAATTTAGAACTCCATATACATGATGTTTAAGCATGGTAAATGACATGTAGAGATCGCTCAACACCCTTCATATGTTTCCTAGTTGTTCATGTGTACCGTTGGTCATGCTTGTGTACACATGTCCATGTCTATCCCCGAGTACATGGCATATCTATTCCCATGTACTTCTGGATGTGTCTGTGTACCCTCCAAGGTACACATTGAGCCACCATCAAATGGTCACATGGTGTGTGACCATGTCACACAAATTGTGATATCTAACCCTAGTATAAACCCTAAAATCACAGCCAGGGGGTCCCACATAGTGTGTAAAGCCAAATCACATGCCTTGTAATTCAAAAAAAATCGTATCCATTGAGATCTTACTCTACATATGCATGTTTCCAGAGCCACTATCTTTAGTGAAACTCACATATCTAAGGTCGTCCAACATTCCCTTCATTGTAGATCATATATACTTAATTTGAATCTACTCAGGAAACACCCACTCGCTCCATCGGTAGATGCACTAATGAAATCGGGATGGAAAAATACCAAAAATCTGTTCTGATCCACCTCTAATCATCCTCTGTCATCTTCATACCTAGAGCATAACCTTGATCAAAAACCACACTTATGGTATTGATCCATTGTACACAACAACCGAATACTAGGTATTCATCAAAACACGAGCTAAAGTAAATTTTTGGGAGGAATATTCAAAGAAACAAGGGTACAAATCCATAAGCCACGAGATGTGAGGAATGAATTTTGGCCTTTTTCTGTTTGGCCTTAATCAATTTTTAAAGAAATAGATAGATGAAGAGGATAATCAATGCAATAAAAAACTATCAAATTAATCTACCATTGATGTGTGAATCAATTATTGTTTGTGGAATTGATCCACGTTCAATTGGAATAGAATAACGAGGAGAAAATAATAAATTAACATCCTAACTGAAGTTTGGATTGATCATTGAAAAATAATAGTTCTATTTTTTTATCATTTGATAGATCCAAAAACTCTGATGGTATGATGATCCTTGATCCGATCTTGATTTGTTATCATTCTCCAATATCTTCTTTAATACTCTCCCAATGGACCCTTGTAAATTTTCAAGGTTATGTAGCTAACCCTGCAAATTGTTCATAATATCATTTAAATTAACATCCTAGGGTGATAAGAAAATTGTAGTTCTGTTTTTTATCATTTGATAGATCCAAAAACACTAATGGTATGACGACCCTTGATCCGATCTCTATTTGAATGCAAGAATTCAAATTGTAGTTATATGAGAACTCCACTAGGGGAATTTTATGATCTCAAAATTATTGTAAATTTATTTAATAAGATATCATCATATCCTATAAGGTTTTAATGGTTCTCTCAGACTGACCATCCATTTGAGGGTGATAATAAATGTTATAGATTATCTCTATATCTAATGCTTGTTTAAGGCTTCTCTGTAACCTTGAGGTAAACCTCATACCTTGATTGAATACAATGGTCTATGGTACTCCATAATGTTTTACCAATTTTGTTATATATATCTTAAATATTTTGTCAAGATAGAATTATTCCTTGATAGAAATGAAATGAGATGAATTTTTAAGGTGATTGAATACCACTAAATTGGTGTTATTTCTTTTAGATATCCTTGGGAGTCCTATGATGAAATACATGGTTATATTGTCCCATTTTTATATTGGTATGTAAAATGGTTTCATCATAAAATTATACTTCTATCATTCATAATTAACTTTTTATCATACCAAGAATTGAGATAAAAATTATACAATCCCCCTCTTCATGTTATCCCCACATAATTTTTTACTTCAGATCTCTATACATCTTATTGTTTCCTAGATGAATAAAGAAATATTATCTATGTGCAACATCTAGATGTTACCTCTTCATTTCTAGTTTTTATTGGAAATATATCTAGGTTATAAACCTTATAACTCTATCCTTAGAAAATTTTAACTCCATAATATTTACTACCTTTATATATATATATATATCCTCATTATCTTTAAATCCTATTTGATCCCCTCAAGAATGTATGGTTGAGAAATTATTTGTGCAAGTTGGGATGAAGTTCCTTTTTTGATTCCCATGTATATCCTTTGAATGTCTAAGAATATCAGATCCCTTTTAATCCTCACCATGGATAGGGTTTCAGTATCCTTTCTAATCATATAATCTTAAACTTTGTTCAACTTCCTAGGATAGTAATGGATTGAACAATCATAGTCATTGATCATCTCTAACTACCTTTATTGGAACATATTGTTCTCTTTCATGAGTAAACAACCAAGGACCTTTTAGACGTATCTATATAGATTAAAAATATTTTCCCATTGGTGGGTAATGTGATCATAGGTGTGGTTATTAGACTCTTATTTAACTCTTTAAATATCTCCTTTCATTCATAAATCTAGAAAAACTTCACTCCCTTATGAGGTAGCATATTTAGTAGGATTAATAATCATGAGAAGTCTCTCACAAATCAATGATAGTATCTAGTTAATCCAAGTAAAGTGAAAATCTACATCATAGATATTGTTCTAAACCATCCTTCAATTTCCTCTATCTTCAAAGGATCCATAGATATCCCTTTAATGGTGATAACATACCATATGAATGCTACTTACTCCATCTAAAACTTTCTTTTTTTATAATTTGCATACAAATTTTTCTTTCGCCATCTCTTCAGTGCAACATTCAAATGACCCTCATGTTCCTAATTTATTTTGGAGTAGATAAGGATTTAATCTATGAAAACTATCATGATTTTTTGATATAATCCCTAAAGACTATATTAATTATGTTCATGAATATATCTAGAGCATTAGTGATCCCAAATGGAATCACTATGAAGCACTTGGGAGTATAAAACCTTTATACAAATTCTCTTATATCTTATTCTCTAGATATTTAAGTTCAATGTTATCCATTTTATATATATTCTTGGATATTTTAAAAACTCCTAGTATAAGTTTGATTGATAACTAGACCTCTCGCCTAGGTGGAAGACTAAGAAATTATTTGGAAAACACATTATCATATTCTCTTAAAATGGGAATGTCATCAAGGATGATCATTTCCTTAGTCTTGATAATTTCATCTAGATATGATTACTCACCAAAAATATTTTTTCTAAATATATTTTACATAAATAGATTTATGGTTGACTTAGAACCTCACAATTTCCAAATACCAATTTCAAAGCAACTAGATATAGTTTCTCATAAGAAAATAATATTCATTCTTAAAATGATGATTCCAATAGAGATTCATCCTCTTCCTTGAAATTGTAATGATTATGAGGTTGATTCAAAATACTAAGGGTGATTTACTTCTCCCAAAAATTTATTTTGTATCTTTACAGGGAAATATAATCCATGTTTAGAATAAAAAAATTAAACTAATGGTAGCACCACAAGGTTATATGGGAAGTTTTTTCTACAAATACTGAAAAGGGATAAGTTATATTCTTGGGATGCAATAATTTCTCCATTTTTCATTTTAGCTGATATCTTGTATTTCATGTTTTATGGTGGTGCTTTAATAGTTCTATAAAACATTCACGATATAAAAGAATGCATAGAACCAAAATCAAAAAATAATTTCTCTATACTTTAATGATTAACTATCATACATGTCACTATGTCATTTTTAAGATCCACCTTAGTAGTTGTGATAGAGTATTCGCACCCTATCTCTCTAGGCCTTAGTGGTTGTTGTCATTGGTTGTCATCAACAACCCTTGGAGTGGTGAATTTTTCTATATAGTACCATTTTTACTTTTAGTGAAAACATTGGACAACAGGATGAGGGTTTACTGTAGCATTATTTAATTCCATAATATTGGTGGATTTATCTCATAGATATTCTCTAGATAGGTGTCCTTATCTATCACACCTAAAGAATTTTCTTTTCCTCTTAATGTAATTTCCAAGATTCTTTTTCCCACACTTTTGACAAGTGGGGTGTTGGAATTTCGAACCATGTGAGATTTCTCAATCTCTCTTAAAGAATTAAAATTAATTATATTATACCTATCTCTAGACCCAAGAGACACTTGAGATAAGATTATCTATATTTTGAATTTTAGGTCACATTAGGTAATTTCCTCATAGATGAAAAAGTCTCTAATTTCCAAATATTTTTGTAGATTCAGCTTTATCTAACTAAATAAGTGGTCAAAATTATGTTTGGTGTTAATGAAAAAGTCAAAGGCATGTCTCAAAAGTTGTGTGAAATTTTCATCACACACCCAAATGGGTTTTTCATAATTTTCATGAGGAAAAGGAAATATATCCACATTTTAAGTTGGAGAGAGTGAGGAAATTATTTATTAAAAAACAAACATTTATAAATTATTTCCACTCCGTCACTTTAATTACTTACTCAATCTCCTTATTCTTGATCAATATCTAAAATTTATCATTTTACCCATACATGTAATAAACAACTAGAAAATCCTTCTATTACTCTAAGAATTGAAGGATATATAATATATTTTCAATAGAGTAGATCAATTATTCCGTGATAAAGGGATCAAAAGATCCACTGAAAGTTAAAGGCATTTTTCACATAATGGTATCAATTGTAACTTTCTATTTCTTAGGGGGTGTGGGTTTTCCACCTGCTTCAAGTTTCTATTCAAAACTTGAGATAATTTAGTAAGTATTATCATGAATTTATCTAATCCTTCTCTGATTAGGTTAGGAATATCACATGGATAGTCATCACATTTCCCAGCACACTAGCTTTTGACTTGGTTCTTCCTATTTTTATCCATTGACTAAAATAAAGGAAAAACTAGGGATGATAAATTTTTAAACTATTAATCACAAAAAAGAAAATCCATGAAAATTTAAGGGATAACTCATAAATGACATATATTCCTTAACCTGTGAATTTTTATGTTTTAATCTAAGTTATCCATGGTTTATTTCCTAAAAATTACATAGGCACTTTTTTCCCATCATAATGGTTGGTAAAGATATTTTGGATTTACCAAATCATATCCCCCAATAATTTCATACCCAGTGTGCATCTAGGGATCTTTATCTAGAACTAGGTGATAATAAAGTTGATACTAAATACACCCTTTTGGGGGGTTATTACCCCTAGGTAACACTGTGTGAGATCCATATCCACTTGTAGTATACAGACAATGATTTGTTGCTTAGAAAGAACTCACTATATAAATAACCAAAATTTAGGGATGCTTTATTATATTTAGTGCTATCCTTAAATATTTCACTAAGGTTTTATAATCATAATCCTTAAAAATAACTAGACCTTGATTTGTTTTCAACTATGAGAACCCTTATCTTTTATACAATTTATTTTATGTAAAATTATATAAAAACACATAATAAAATCCCAAATGACCAAGACCCTATAAAAACTTGAAATAGAGATTCAATGAAATTATTCAAAAACTCTTTAACATGACCCTAAAACCCCATTGGTCTTTTAAAATTTTACGGGACAACCTAGGGACATACATAATAAAAGGGTGATCTATAAAGCCTAGTAAGGGAATAATCAAAACATGAAATGATGAAAGTAATTCATGTGAGTCAAGAGAAATATAAAGGTGACATAAAACGGTGATAATCATACACAATAACATTGAATCATGATATAATATGATAACATTAAGGATTCTTAATAATGTGGAAACAATACCAAACATGACATCATAAGAATAAGTCAAGGCTAACCACTAAGACATAACAACATAGTGTTCTTATGATAACTGAAAGTGCACCATACATCGTATATCATGAGATAAATATTTTACCCTATGAATTGGAGGGATATATAATTATAGGACCACCCATTACATTTATATCATGTAAATGGATTTTTGTACCACATAGATCATACAATATAAGAACATATTTCAACACCTTTAATCCTATGATTAATAAGTGTGGGTTACATACATAGAATCCACAATCAATGAAAGATACATAAATCTTGGTTAATACCCTTGAGTATAAATGGGTATGAGTATCCACAATGTAAATGTCTGGCATGGAAATCATGGGATAATTTTGATAGCATAACGGGTGTACATAATGGTTCATGGAATGGTTTAATGAGAGTGAAATGTGGACTATAATTACTTGGGGATAATAAGTATAGTTAAGGTATGTTTAAAAAACTATTCCCACATGAAAAATTGAAATTAAAAAATCCAAAATACAACATAAGTACTTGAATAAAGAGGAGGAATAGAATCCCTTACCTTCAGGGGTGCTTCTAAAATCATGATATGTGCTTCTTAATATATTGGTAACACCTTGGGAGGTATTTTATATATGAGTAAGGAGGAAAAATAATTCTAAAATGGTTTTTAGTGAATATTAATGGGAGTTTGTGTGGGTATTTATAGAAAAATAGAGGGGGTTATTAATTTTTAAACATATTTTTTGGAATCTAAGTGAAAAAATAATCAAACCCTAAAACATTCCCATTATTTTTCCCATTATTTCAACAAAATAGGAGTGGTTTTTAATATTTTATTAGTTTAATAACCAAACTCATTAAAATAATATCATTGGTGATGTGGAAGTGATTCATGTTCATAAAGAAATGATTTTAAATCCTTAAAATATAATAAAGGTTTTAAATGATTAATTAAAGGTTTAAATATTAAGAAAAGAACATAAAAATTAAATTATTTTAAATGGAAAATATATTTTTGGTTGTGGGTTCTCTTTATAGTATTTATTACATCACTTTTCATCTTTATGATTTTATAATTCAAACTATATATTTGTATCATATTTAATTTTTACCTAGAAATTTGATAGTCTTAGAAAATTATGAAAAATTCACCGTTTGAAAATACTAGTTTTTAGGATACTAACCAATTTTTAGGCCTTATAAGAATTAAATTAGACTTCATTAAAATTTACACTTTTAAATAAAAAATATTAGTTTTTTTAAAAATACTAGTTTTTAGAATACTGACCAATTTTTAGGCCTTATTAGAATTACATTAGACTTCATTAAATTATATTATCATTTATATTTATTTAAATATTATTTAATAAGAATATTTCATTAATAAAAAATATTTCAAAAATTATAGAATTTTTCAAAAACAATGTTCAAATTGAAATTATATATCTCTAAAAAATACAATTTTTATTTCTTCATATCAAAATCTAATATTTATAAAACTCATTATATAGTCATATATATAAATTAATAATGAGAATATGATTAATATAATAATTATATAATTTAAAATAAAGTATATAAATTCATATTACTAGGGTCTAGATACATAACCCCTTATTACACTAGCATATGCCCTAAGGGAAAGGTGTGTGATAATTGTACTTTCTTGGGGTGGTTTGGTGAACATGGTTTTGGTTGTGATCTCTATATGCTTTAACTTACCCCATAAATTTTTTCACTCAAGTTTCAGTTGTTGAATCTTATCTTGGTCTTGGTCAAAGGAAAAACCCATTGATGAAATCTCCCTCAGAAGCTCTAATAAATGGGATTCATATTTTATGATCTTACTTTTCAAGGTCATCACTTATTCCATTTATATCAATTATAATTTATCATAACCATTAATATATACAAATAATTGTGTTAATTATACAATTTTGTTGATGATTAATGATATTTTAAGCCCTATAGAAAAATTATGGCTATATTTTATAATGGTCCAAAATAGAAAAATTAAATGTAATGCATATGTTTTTTGTAACTACACTTATTAACTAGAAATAGATTCATTCAAAAATCGAATTTCATTTATGAAATTTTGGTTTGTTATAGAATTTTTCACACTCATTGCAATTATAGAATGTATTTACACTTTTTTTGGGTGTTCACAAGTCTATTTCTAAATATGTTAAGAGTTTAATCATACACAATATATACCTTTCAAAATCATTTGGAGATATAATTTTTCATTCCTCCCCTATTTAATGTTGAGTAAAATGAAGCCTAATAATTAATAATTCATGACTCTAAAAGACTCAAAACACTTAGAAATAAAAAAATTACCCCTAAATTGTGGTATTTATGGAAGAAATTCTAGAATTAAAACTTATGGAATTCACCCTTCAAGATTTCTAATATTTATTTAAGTGCACCTTTTTTCTATAATTCTATAATAATATTCCTATCTCTACTAATTTCCCTTGACTATTTTCTCTTTTCTCCTTCCCCTTTTTATTACTTTGTATTTAAATTATATAGGAATATCCCATTCCCTATAACATCTTGTTTCCATCATTCAGGTACTTACAACCCTTTATTTTTAGCATCCATTGTTTAGGTCTTTATTTGGGTTTGTTTTGGAAACTTTTGAAAAATTTATAATTTTTTGGGGTTTTTCACAGTTGGCACATGGTAAGGGAAAACTATGAATGTTGGACCAAGAAACATTGTGCCTTGTTATAATATTTTAGAGGGGGTAAATAGTTAGTTGAAAATATGAATCCTCCCCCTCAAAATATGCAGCTTAAGATAGTGGTTAGCACACGGTTTTCTAATTATCTAGTAAACTATTCACCCTTCCCTTGTGACTCAGGAGAGAGTGTACGATTATCATATGGTTTTTCTAACCATGTATCTAAAACATGATTATATTTCCATAATCCTAGTAAGGGGTCATGGTTAGGTATATGGTAATCACTAACCATGTGGCCTAACCCAAGAAACCATGTAAATGAGTTTTTAATACTCCAAAACATGTAATTGAGGACCTGAACCCCGAATTATAAATTCTAAACACATCCTAATCAACCCTAATTTGATACATCGGATTTTAGAGGCTCTTTTGAGATGATTTTTCAACTATAACCTTTTTATTCTTAGATTGATTTGTTTTTGGATGTGATTGATCCCTCTATAGTAGGTGTAATCTATTTTTTTTGGAATTACCCTCTCTTCCCTTCTCTTATTATTTGAAAGTCATGGATCTGAATGTTTTTAATGGATTCAAACCTTTATTTTATGAGTTTTAATTATAAATATTCTTCCTTTATCTTTCTCACGTTTTTATTTTTGTTTTTGGTTCCCATTTTAGGTTATTGATTGATCATGTGACTAAAGGTAGGTGGTTCCATAAAGATTTTCCCAACACTTGAAACCTTGATTTTTTTTTCTTCATTTGAAATTTATTTTCAATTTTTTACTTTAATTTAGTATATTTTATGTTTGATTTCAAATATTTGTGTAATTTTGAAATAAAACCATTTTTAATGTCTTTGAAAATATTGGTTGGAATTTGAAAAGAAGATAGCTTGAAATGAAAAGTGATTTGATGAAATTATTGATGTTGATTCTTGAGAAAAATGTATTTAAATGAAAGATGATTTTGAAAAATAATGAACTTGATAAAAACCTATGATTTTGTTTCAAAATTGAAATTAAATTTTAAAACATGAAATTAGGCGTTTGAACTGTGGATGATGAATTGAATTGAAAATAATTATTTTTCCATGATTAATTGATTTATTTATTAAAATAACATATTAGCATGAGAAGTTAGTGGGTTATTAGGAAAATCATTCTAGGACTCTGACCTCATGGAAATGGATTATTGAGAAAAATATAAATAAACCAATTTCATCATGATTTTACCTAATGGGGGTTGATTGATTATATTCTGATAGCCTAAGCTTTAAAGACGTGGGCACACATTGATCCATGATTGATTGACTAGGAGGTGTTAGGATCCTAGTTCCGGTAACTAACAAACCTTAGGTCATATGACCATAGTGTTTTCTTTTGTTTTTATTTTATTATTAAATTATAGAGTTTATTGAAATATTTTTTCATTCCCTTCTATTTTATTAAAATGTTTACTTAATCTTTTTTTTAATATAATTTCCATCTTTATTACTTGAAAAGTTATTTGAATAAAAATGTGAAAATAATTTTACATGCTTTGCCTTTGTTTAAATTGAAAAATTAAAGGTTTATTTGTTATATAATTTCTTATGGAACATTGGGTCAAATCATAATGTTTTGTTTTTACTCACACCCTAAATTTTCCTTTAGGAATTTGTATATTTTGTTTTTTTAGGTCTAGGAAAATGGAAAGTGCCGCATGGAGGTAGAAATTGTGCTTGACTAGTTAGGCCATGGGGTGATTGTGGTGACCAGTGGGGCTATGATCCACTCATTATACTGGTATTATAAATTTTTTCCTTGATATATATTATGTTATTTTATTATATGATGTACCATTTGGTCTTTAAATGTCAAATTATGGTACTTTTCTCCTTGATGAGTATTTTTAATAGTGAATTTTCATTGAATTATCCTTTGTTGTTATTAATTAGTTATTTATTCTTGGGTAGAAATGATTCCCTCTGACCTTTTATTGATTCCCAGGCACTAGTATCCTACCCATGGGGATTTGGAACACCCTTATAGCCATGTCAGTACTACCTTTAGTACTACTATGCCAGTATATTTGGGTTGGTTCATGAAAAAATGGTATCAAATGAAGGTTTATCATCTTCCCTTGATGTGTGTATGCAGTCTAAGATATTTTGGTAGGTAAAAGGTAGGATTATTGGGACTTAATGGGTAGTTTACAAGTGAGTTCCATGGGGGATCTAATCATAGAGGACCTTGAGTCACCATGGGTGTTGGGAAAATCATCTTTGAGGAACAAACTAACCTGATTCTAGTATTTCTATAAACTTGATCTAAGTATTTTGAAATCTCGTAAAATTGATTTTTTTCTGATGAAACTAATATTCCCTGTATTTCATGATTTAGTTGGTGATATGAGTATCTTTGTTGATGTTTTCATGTTTCCTATTGATGTTCTGTTGTTCCATTTCCCTAAGAATGTGTTTTAATAGACCATAGGAAGGTGTTTCTAATGAAACATGGCAAGAAAACACCCCCCCCCCCCCCCCGCCCATTGATCACAACCTCATCGAGATAGTGGTTTGTGCAGTACAAGCATTGGGATAGGTATTTTCACTCATTCTGATTCAGGATCTAGTAGTGGAACCTCAAAGGGATAAAACTATAGATCATGCTTAGAAGTTTCTTTAGCAAAAAACACTAGATTTAGAAGTCTTAAATGATCCTTAGGAGGCATAAGTTTTTTTAAAAAATGATTAAACTAATTTTGAGTTCTTGGAAACACCATATTCAACAAAGGTGAAATTTTCTACCTTCAATCTTGAAGTTCCTGGAAAGAGGAGGTGGGATTCGATGGTTATAATGAAGAAATAAGAAGTCTTAGAGTGGAAAGACTTTAGTTCCCTTTTCATAGAGTAGTTCTATCTATATTTTATGGTTTTAGAAAATTATATGGAATTTTCCAACCTCCAACAAGGTGATAGATCCATGACTTAGTATGAAAACCACTTTTATGAACTTTTTCAGATTTCTGTTGAGGTAATATCGAATGATAAGATGAATTCCCAAATATTCAAAATGGTTCTCCAATTTGATATCTATTATTTGGTTTTCATTTTGATGATCACATCATAAGTGGATGTGAAAGATAGATATTTGATGATTGAGATTGACTTTATTGGTAATTTAAGGTTGGTGGGTAGTTTTGAAAAATGGGATGCGAGCCTATGGGCCATACAGGTTTGGGTGGGGTGGGTTTTAAAAAAACTGTTTTCAAAAATGGAATATATGGATAACCTATACAAAAAGATAACCCATGCAGGTTTTCCCACATGGATACAGGAAAACCTATGGGTTATTTAAATTTTAAAAAACCCCATGGATTATTAATATTTTAATACATATATAATTGGATTGATACTTCCTTAAAAATTTTGAGGTGTGCATGAAATGAACCATACACGTATGAATGAAATACCACTCCACACATACATATTTCTTTGAGGCATCTATTACCAAGCTCATCTCATCTATCTTTCTCCCCCTCGCTCAAATTCCCTTAATTTCCACTCCTAGTTTTTCCATCACCCTCTACCTCCCTCGATGCAGTCACCAGCCTATGTCTCTATATATCTAATGAGTTGAAGCATCATTGATCGCTTTGTCGAGCGCATCAAATTAGTTGTTTAATTTTGACTAAAATTTCTGCAGTATAGCAGCAACCCTAGGTCGTCTCTCGACGGAGCCTTATATAATTAAATTAAAAAGAGGGTTTTTATTATGAAAGTAGAAGGTGAATGTGGTTTTGTAAAACTTTAGGGTTTGATGATTAAAGATGAAAATAGAAAATGAAAGCGATAAAACAATGTAGAGATTAACAGAATTAATTAAGCGTGATAAACCCAGGGTACTCTCATGATGTTTATCCTTCATCGCTTGATGATATAGGGTTATGATATTTTAGTCCCTGGTTTGTAACACCTAGAACCAGAATGTTACAGATTTTATACTAGGATACCTCCTAGGGTTCAGTTTAAAACACACAATGATTCACCGGACACCGTCGATGATGGGTGAATTGTGTTTGACATCATAACCGAAACTCGCCAAGGAAACACACGAAGAACTCGATGCGCTGTCTAGGTTTGTATGTTATTTCATTGTGATACCATTACAATAATATACATGTCCTTGAAAGTGCTTATGTGAGTTCAATTGACCAATATTAACCACACAAACACTACAATTGAAAGGGGGGAAAGAAAGTGGTGAACGATGTGTGAAACATCACATGAATGGGTACCCCCAAACATGATCATATGAGTTGAGCATGACATACCAGTACATAACTCAATAAAATAATTATATAGGATGACGAAAAACAACACAACAACCTGGAATTCAAAAGATCATTCAAATATTACAAACATGAAGCTTGGGATTTACATCATGTTCCTCCCCGAGTGATCACAACGGGTTTAGAAACCCATGGGAGAGGAGGAAGAGAAAGATGTTGGGGTAGAACTTCCCATATCCTCAAGAAATTATAGGAATGTTTAGAAGACTCCTTGGGGATTCCTAAATGTCAGCACCTAGCCTCCTGGCCGAACTTGCAAATGGGGTGCCCATGGTGTCTTTTTATAGCCAAAATGAGAAGCGGTTTTGGGCACCCGGATTTTGATAATACATTTGGAGAAAGGTTTTTGGCTATTAGACAGTCGAATATCCCTTTTGACAAAACTGGAAAGTTGTATCCCCATATCTTATATATCACCACCGAAATTTTGGAACCATTTTCACAACTACATCTCGATATATTGATAAAATACAGAACGCCACTTTTGACTTTGTGAATATTCGGTGGCTTGGATAGATCAGATCGGATGGTCCCATTAGAAGCCGAATCAGGATTGGGTTCCTTGATATTAAATGTATTTTATTAAATTTTGGATCGGCCGAAAAAATATCATCCCATTTGGATGAACTTCTTTCGCGTAATCTTCAAAACAGTGTACATACGTCCATGGATCCATGCAATTTGGGCCCATTTTTCTTCCACTTCATCAAGGGCCCTCCAAATCATCTCCACCAACATTGAAATAATAAAAACAAGTAACATTTCCCATTATAATATTGATTAAAATTAACTAATTTATTCAAACATAAATTTCAGTTTATTATTATATTTTTAATATTCATTACAAAACTAGTTTAAAACAGCGGTGTAAGGGTGGAATAAAATAGTGAATCATGGTACGATCACGCCCCCACACCTAATCATTTGCACTCCTAGAAAAAGTCACATATCCAAATAAAATGATTCACATATATATATATATATATATATATATATATATATATATATATATATATTTCCAACATCATGAATATTTAACATTTGAGTAAATTTTAATTCACCAAAGTAATGTGATTAATGCACGAACCGCACCAAGGAGTTCTTCCCAGTGAAAATGGAAAAAGATGTCTCATAAATCATATCACAATAAAATTAAAAGAGATTCATGACACCAATATGATAAAGTAATTAAAAATTCAACCATCCCACTAATACTCCATGTGTGTGTGTTAAAACCATTCCATGCTATTTTTTCCACTTTCTATCAAATAAATATAGGTTATTTTAACATTATTCAGCTTTAAATGATTTTTCACCAAACCTGTTCTACATACTTTGCAATCATATTTCAATAATCACTCACTTAATCATTCCCAAAAGTCAAACCATAAGCTCCCGACCTAGATATCCCCATATGTTGCACATTTCATCACTCCCCTCGTTTATTTATTTTTTTAGAAGTGCATTTTGGAACAAATCTCACACTCATCTCTCAACCCTTGTTTGATCTCATCATGACACTAATTGTAATAGTTATAACAAGATCAAAGGTTGAGTAGGAGTGGTTTTTGACCTGCCCAAGACACACAAAAAAAAATTTTGAGGGCGTACAACAGTCGGACATTAGGTACATACGCATAGGTCAATATGGTACAGTAATGAAACAGATCGGATAACGAACGAACATATGGAAATATCATTTAAAGCTGAAAAATATTAACCCATAATATATTTTCCTTATATTAAGTAGGAAATAATCACACTTTGTGGTTTGGTGCAAATATTTGTGGAGATATTAGTGACACAGTTTTCCCAAAAACTACTCACACAAGGGGCATCAATCATCTCAAAGTTTTCACATAGATATGACCATTTATATCATTGAAAGAATACTAATTCACTAAAAAATAACTCCTTGATGTTAAATTCATACAAATATTCTTTTTAGCCTTCGTTATGGTATTTTTACTTTCCCCCCTTTATGGTCACCAAATCATCGAACTTCGAAATTGTTGATGTGGAAAAATGAAAATACCATAAAGAAGGCTAAAAAGATAAGAAAGGATAAAATGTTGAAAATTCCTAACTAACCCATGAATTTATCCACCCCCCCCCCCCCCCCCACACCTAGAATGTGTAGTTTCCTCATGGAAATAATTGAGAATGTGAGAAGGAAGGATAAAACCTGGTGTGTTTTATTGGTATGATGCATCGAGAATTTGGATTTCCTCCACTATATTCTTCTGAAAATCCTCATAGAAGTGTTTAAGTCGCTACCCATTGATGGTAAGACTTCGTCCACTCTACTCATGCAAAATCTGTATTGCACCAAAAGGGTAAACATTAGTAACAGTATAAGGACCGAGCCATCGGGAATAAAGCTTACCTGGGTGAAGCTTAAGCCTAGAATTGTACATGAGGACCTTCTCACCAATATGGAACTTCTGCTGGTGAATCATGCTATCATTAATATCCTTTGTCTTATCTTTATATATCCAGGAGTTCTCATATGCATCACATCGAATTTCTTCCAACTCTTGAATCTGCAGCTTTCTTTGCTCACCTGCATCTGAAAGGTTCATATTACATTGTTTAACAGCCCAATATGCATGGTGTTCTACCTCCACTGGGAGGTGAAAAGCCTTTCCAAACACAATTATGTATGGTTAAATTACGATTGGGGTTTTAAAAGTAATACGGTATGCCCAAAGTGCATCATCTAAGCGCAAACTCCAATCTTTCCTATTGGGTTGTACCGTTTTTTCCAAGATTCCTTTAACTTCCCGATTTCATATTTCTACTTGTCCATTAGTTTGGGTGTGATATGCAGTGGAGACTTTATGATCAACCCCATACTTACAAAGTAAATTTTTTATGTTGTGATTGCAAAAATGTGAACCCTGATCACTAATGATGAATCTTGGTAAACCAAACCTGCTGAAAATTTGGGACGTCACAAAATCAACAACCACTCAAGAGTCATCGGTCTTGGTGGCCTTTGCTTCAACCCATTTAGATACATAGTCAATAACCAATAAGATTTACACAAATACAAATGAATTTGGAAAAGGCGCCATTAATTCAATGCCCCATGCATCGAAGATCTCACAAAATAACATGGGTTGTTGGGGAATTTCATTCCTCTTAGAGATATTCCCTGTGAATTGACAACAACTACATGACTTGCAAAATCTATGGGCATCCCTATATAAAGTTGGACAATAAAGTCCTGAGTCAATTACCTTTCAAGTTGTACGTTGATAGCCAAAGTGGCCCCCACAGGCCAAAGTGTGGCATAAGGTCAAAACAGAGGTGAACTCATGGTTAGGGACACACCGACGAACTAATTGGTCACTACAAATTCTCCACAAGTATGGGTCATCCCAAATGGACCAACGATAATCATTCTTAAGTCTCTAGGATTTTTCAATGATAAAATCAGCGGGGACCCTAGATGTTTCTAGAAAATTCACAATGTCTGCATACTAGGGGGTAAGGTCCACAACATCACAAAGGTTCTCATGAGGGAAGAATTATCCAATGGGTAGGGGTGAGTCAACATGATGGTCCAATGGTGGGGAAATCCTACTAATGTGGTCAGCTACCACATTCTTCACTCCTCTCTTATCTCTAATCTCAAGGTCAAACTCTTGGAGGAGGAGCATCCACCGAATGAGGTGGGGCTTGGCTTCAAGTTTCTTTAGAAGGAAACGAAGGGCAGCATGATCAGAGAAGACGATGATTTTTGACCCAAGAAGATATGAACAGAATTTTTCCAAGGAAAACACAATATAAAGAAGTTATTTTTCAGGGGTTGTGTAGTTTACCTAGGCAGGATCAAGGGTACGCGAGTCATACGCAATGACATGATGAGCCTTCTCAACCCTTTGTGATAAAATTTCCCCAACTACAAAGTTAGAGTCATCACACATAAGATCGAAGGGGAGATCCCACCTTGGTGGTTGGATGATGGGAGGTGATGTGAGACTCTTTTTTAGTGAATTGAATTCATCCTCACAATTTTTATCAAACGCAAACTCAGAATCTTTTTGTAATAACCAGGACAATGGAAGTGTAATCTTACTAAATTCTTTAATGAATCGGCAGTAAAAACCATCATGACCTAAGAAAGATCACACCTCATGAACACATTTTGGATATGGAAGGGTTTAAATTAATTCAATTTTAGATTTATCAACTTGAATTCCCTTATTTAAAATTACATGCCCAAGAATTGTCCCCCGCTCAACCATAAAATGGCATTTCTCATAATTTAAAACAATATCGTTTTCAATGCAGCGGCAGAGGACAGCACCTAGGTGTTCCAAAAAATCATCAAAAGAAGATCCATATACCATGAAATAATCCATAAAGACTTCCATAAAACTCTAAAGGTACTCAGAAAAAATACTCAACACACATCGCTGAAAAGTACCAGGATCATTACATAGACCGAATGGCATCCTTCTATATACAAATGTGCTGAATGGATAGGTAAATGTTGTCTTTTCTTGGTCCTCAGGGGATATATGGATTTGGAAATAACCTGAATAGCCATCAAGGAAACAATAATGGGACTTACTAGCCAATCGTTCTAACATTTGGTCAATGAAAGGTAATGGAAAGTGGTCCTTCAGTGTGGCTTGATTCATTCAACGGTAGTCAATACATACTCGCCAACTATTTTGCACATGTGTTGGAACCAATTCATTCCTTTAATTTGAAACAACTGTTATTCTTGTTTTTTTAGGCACAATTTTCATTGGGCTAACCCATTTACTATCAGATATAGGATAAATGATCCTCGCAGCAAGTAATTTACTGACTTCCAATTTTACCACTTCAAGGAGAGTGGGATTCAACCAGCATTGAGATTGTCTTATGGGTTTAGCATCATCATTCAAAAGTATATGGTGCATAAAAATAGATGGGCTAATCCTGTGAATAGAAGCCAATGTCCATCCTAGTGCCTTTTTACACTCTCTCAAAAGTTTGATCAATTTAGATTCATGTTGTGGAGAGATATTATTGGAAATAATGACGGGTAATTGGTCAATACCCTCAAGATATGCATATTTTAAATTATAATTAAGTTGTTTAAGTTCCAACACCGGTGGTTTCTGGATTGAGGGAGGGGATTTAGGGGGAGTGAGGTCCATTAAACTATCTATCTACTCATGTTTATTCTCTAAAAATAGAGAATCTATAGAAATGAGATTTACATAATCATCGATAGTCATGGGTACCTCATAATGAACACACTCATCAATTAAAGCACAAAATTTACACTTTTCAGAACCCACACAACACTCAAAACATGAATCAAAACTCAAATTATCCAAGGGTGAAGAAAACAAAAATGAATCAGAGTTTGGGTTGAGGAGAGAATTGTCTGTGTGTTCATTGATTGAGACAACTTCCATAGAATAGACAGGAAGAGTGGAGTGCTCTTCAACGGGGTGTTTCATAGCCTCAAGGATGTTAAAACTTACCTTTTCTCCTCCGAATTCCATGGACAGTGTACCATTTTTAACGTTGATGATCGTCTTTTTTGTTTTGAGGAATGGCCTCCCAAGTATGAGAGGATCGTGTCCTTGGGTTCGGGTATCTTCCATCTCAAGAATTTAAAAATCAGTGGGGAAGATGATATTCTTCACTCTGACAAGGACATCCTCAATCACTCCTTTTGGATTCATTGTACTCCAGTTGGAAAGTTGCACGACAATGTCTGTTGGTTGAAGCTCTCCAACCTATAGAGAAGTATACACGGAGGGAGGCATTACAATAATGGAAGCACCTAAATCTAGCATAGCATCAGAAAAGCAGGTCTCCCCTATGGTACACGATATCATGAATGTTCCTGGATCCTTGCATTTGGTTGGTATTGTTGGTTTAATCAAGTTCGAGACATTCCTACCCAAGTTGACTCTCTCATTCCCCTTTAACCTTCGTCTATGGTTACAAAGTTCTTTAAGAAATTTGGCATAACGGGGAATTTACTTGACTGCATCCAATAAAGGAATATTAACTTTAACTTTTTTAAATGTATCCATTATCTCATTATCAATATCATTATCATTATTTTTCTTAGATTTAGAGAGTATTTGTGGGAAAGTAAGAGGGATGTATTTTTCATTTGAATCATCAACAATAATTTGATTGCCCTTTTTATTTTTTTTTTCATTACATGAAATTTTTTAGGGTTGGGAAGGAGTGTTTTTAAGAGGGGGACATACTGTTTCATAGAATCAATATAAGGAGAATCTTATTTACCACTACAAAGTGTAATTTCACATACATTACCTTTGTCCTTCGGATTGGAAATGGGTTGGGATGGTATTTTTCCAGACCCTTGCATATTAAGATCACCGTGGGTGTTTTCCAATTGTCTCACTTGAGTTCGTAGGTCTTGAATTGCCGATTGTGTGGTCTGTTGGAACTGAAGGTTCTGGGTTTCCATTTTCTTCACCATATCCTCGAGTCTTGGTTCAGATTTGGGAGGGGGAGGATTGTTTTGAGATGTTTATGGATAATAAGGTTGCATACCTTGGCCTTGTTGATACCAATTCTTCTTGAGGTAGCTTGAGTTTCTTCCTTGTCGGTACTGGGGTTGTGATTTCCACCCATGGTTTGGATTTGGCCTGAATTTTTCTTTCTTGAAGGGAGGTGCTTGTTGGAATGGACTCCCTGGGAACACAGTTTCACAAGACTTAGATGAATCTTGAAGTTGTGGGAACTGGTCAAAAAAATGAGTGTTATCAGAACAAATACCACAATGTAATGGAATAGAAGTAGAGTGCGAGTTACCTTGTGCTTGAGCTAATTGCCTTAGAAGGGTATACATCTCATCAAGTTTAGTATCTAACTTTTGTTCTCGGGCTGAATGACTTACCTCATGAACTCCTTGGGTTGGTGTAATTGCTCTTATACTAAATTGTTGTGCATTTTGAGCCATGTTGGCTATTAAGTCACGATCGGAGGAAGCATTTTTATCAAATAGGGCACCACCAGCTACAACATCAATCATTCCACAATCCATGGGGATAAGTCTCTCATAGAATTATTGGATTAATAGTCGTTCACTAATTTGGTGGTGGGGACTGCTTGAGAAAAGTCTTTTGAATCTCTCCCAGAATTCATGAAGGGTCTCTCCTTGTGATTGACTAATTCCGCAAATTTATTTCCTAATTGATGTCGTTCTGGAGGTAGGGAAGAACTTATCTAGAAAGAGTCTTTTAAGGTCATTCCAGCCTCCAATTGTGGTAGGCAGATAGTATAGCCAGTCTTTGGCTACACCATCAAGGGAGAAAGGGAAGGCCCTAAACTTAATGAGGTCCTCAGACACATTTTAGGGTTTCATGGTGGAGCACACTATGTGAAACTCCTTTAGATGTTTGTGAGGGTCCTAACTGGTAATACCATGGAATTTTCGAAGAAGGTGGATGAGACCTGATCTCAGCTCAAAGTTGGCTGCTTTCTTGGGATATTGGATGTACGCAGGTTGGTACTCCACATCAGGGGTGGTCAGTTCTTTTAAAGTTTGATTATTTTCATCCATGTTTTATTAGGTTTGAATGGGTTAAATTTTGGATTGGTTTAGAACCACTTCAGGTTCCAAAAGGGGTTTCTCAATGTTACTTTATTGACCTTCTCAAGATGCCTTGATTTGTGTGTGAAGTGACTTTTCAATTTCAGGTTCAAGTTCAAGTAGTGTTTCTTTACCAAATCGGGTCATGCAAATAATTTGTGAAGTTTTTTTAGAATATGGATAAAATAAAATTAGAAGGGTGAAAAGAGAATATAATGTTATAATACAGAATTATAGAGAGGGGGATGGAGAAGAATAGAGAGAGAGAGAGAGAGAGAGAAAGAACACACAAAAAACTACCAAAAATAAAGACAAAACCCAAAACAAAAACAATCAATTGGGGGTGGGGTATTTAAAAGAGTAATAATTAAGAAGTAAAATAAATAAATAAAAGTAAATAAAGAAAAAATGATCTTGTATCCCTGACAATGGCGCCAAAATTTGATCGTGTTGTCGAGCGTGTCAAATTAGTTGTTTAATTTTGACTAGAATTTCTGCAGTATAGCATCAACCCTAGGTCGTCTCTCGACAGATCCCTAGATCATTAATTTAAAAAGAGGGTTTTGATTATGAAATTAAAAGGTGAATGAGGTTTTGTAAAACTTTGGGGTTTGATGATTAAAGATTAAAATAGAAAATGAAAGCGATAAAACAATGTAGAGATTAACAGAATTAATTAAGCATGATCAACCCAGGGTACTCTCATGATGTTTATCCTTTATCGCTTCATGATATAGGGTTATGATTTTTTAATACCTAGTTTGTAACACCTATAACTATAATTGTACTGAGTTTATACTAGGATACCTCCTAGGGTTCAGTATAAAAAACACAATGATTCACCGGACACCGCCGATGATTGGGTGAATTGTGTTTGACTTCATAACTGAAACTCACCAAGGCAACACATGAAGAACTTGATGCGCTGTCCAGTTTTGTATGTTATTTCATTGTGATACCATGAAATAAATTTACATGGACTTGACAGTGCTTATGTGAGTTCAATTGACCAATATGAACCACACAAACAATGCAATTGAAAGGGGGAAAAGAAAGTGGTGAACGGTGTGTGAAACATCACATGAATGGGTACCCCCAAACATGATCATATGAGTTGAGCATGACATACCAGTACATAACTCAATAAAATAAGAATATAGAATGATTAAAAACAACACAAAAACCTCAATTTCAAAAGATCATTCAAATATTACAAACATGAAACTTGAGATTTACATCGTGTTTCTCCCTAGGTGATCACAAGGGGTTTAGAAACCCATGGGAGAGGAGGAAGAGAAATATGTTGGGGTAGAACTTCCCATAGCATCCAAAAATGCTAGGGATGATTAGAAGACTCCTTGGGGACTCCAAAATGGTAGAACCTTTCTTCCTGTCCGAACTTTCAAATGGGGTTCCCAAGGTTTCTTTTTAAAGCCAAAATGAGAAGTGGTTTTGGGAACCCATATTTTGATAATCCACTTGGAGAAACGGTTTTGGATATTATACAGACAAATATTTCTTTTTAAAATAAGTTAAATTTTTATCCCCATGTCTTATCTATCACCACCAAAAGTTTGGAACCATTTGGACAACGACAGCTCGAGATATTGATAAAATACAAAACGCCACTTTTGACTTTTTTCATATTCGGTGTCTTGGACAGATCAGTTCGGATGGGCCCATTATAATCCGAATAATGATTGTCTTCCTTGATATTAAATGTATCCTATTAAATTTTGGATTTTACCACAAAATATCAGCCCATTTGAATGCACGGATTTCGATTAATATTAAAAACAGTGGACATATGTCCAAGGATCCATGCAATTTTGGCCCATTTTTCTTCCACTTCATCAAGGGCCCTTCAAATCATCTCCACCTACATTGAAATAATAAAAACAAGTAACATTGACCATTATAATATTGATTAAAATTAATTAATTTATTCAAACATAAAGTTAAGTTTATTATTATATTTGGAATATTCATTACAAAACTAGTTTAAAACAGCGGTGTAAGGGTGGAATAAAAAGTGAATCGTGGTACAATCAATCACCATACAAACTTTATAGATCCCTAGACCCGTTATTTTTGTTGTTCACACACCCTACCCATGAAACCTTCATATTATTCCTTGACCCAACAATAATAACCCTCCATCTCGCCTACAACACTCTCACCAGCACCAAGAATTTCCTCTAAGAAAATAATACTACATCTAATCAAGCTGCGACAACTGAGCTTCTATGAAAACTCGACCTCTATGTTTTTTTCATTGCATTTATCATCAACCAACCTCCCTCAAATCCTAATTCAATAGAACATGTCTTTTTTCATTTCATTATTCTCTTCATTAACACATTATACACACTTAGGGATATCCATAGTGGTATCCTGATGATATTTTGATAGTTCAAGTGTGGTGGTTCTTTCTAAACTTCTACACACTAGATTCCACATGTATTTTACTCCAATTATAGATCCACAGCATGCACACACACCCACACATTATTCAAAATTTTCTAAATTTTATTATAATTTTATTATAATTATGTAAAAATATTACATGATTTTGATTATTGGATTAAAATTCAAAAAAATAATGACTATCATTTATCATTTTATCAAAAATATTCATTGTCTTTATTACCCGAATTGTAGGTTAGGATGTATCAATTTAATAAAAAAATTATAAAAATGAATAATTCAGGTTTCATCTAGGCTAGACCACATCCACTGTGGGGAGAGGTAGCTAGATTAATCCACCTATTTAATATAAAAAAAATTTTGGTTTTAATCCTACATATGATCAAGACTGTGTGGGCTTAGCCTGTCCCATCCCAAACTATCTGTTTTACATTGCATTTGGTGGGGGATCCTCATACTAATAATGGAAGTTTTGTTGGTTCCTCTAGTGGAATGATAAAACAGGATGAGTCTAGTGTAGGATCAAAATAGTAGGCATCATCCATACCTTCTATGGTGTCTGGAAGAGGCCTATTAAAATTCCTTCAATATGTAAAGATCCAATATTTAAAACTATTTTGTACAGAGACACCAATGATTTGTGGTTTTTGTGGTCTCTCAAGACAACTATAGATTTTTTTCATGTCTTTTATGCCCCATGCAGTGTCATGGGATCATCATCTCCAAAAGGTACTAAATTTTAGTCAAATGCTTCAAGAACTAAGGTGTTCCTTCTATAGACATCTGAAACGAAGCTTCTTCACCCAATGGAAGAGCCTCCAGAGGAAGTTGATGATGGTCCAATGACACTAATAGGTTCCATCACTATATCCTCAACTTCAAAAACTGATCTTGATACTAGTTCATATCATTCTTTTGTATTGACTCTAACTTTGAATATAATTAACCTTCATATGGAGATTATATCTTATTTGATGGATGTTTATATGCCCCTCAGAACAAAGATAGGGAAGGGTCTCAGATGTCCCTCTTGCACATTCTCTTTATCATAGATAGAGTGCACTTTGTATTTTTTGTTTCTCAACATGAAACCTTTTGATTTCATTCTTAGTATGGATTGGATTATTTCTCATAAATCTCAAATTGACTGTTATCTTTGGCTGGTATTCTTTACTTCCCCCGATGGGGTGTTTCTTGTTTTACAAGGTGGATGGGATCCAAGTTTGAGTAAAATGAGACCATATCTTATTGAGTTGGGAAGGATGATATTAATGTTTTATTTTTACCTAGAGAAAAAATAATTTAGAGGTTATATTCCTCCAATGGATATCATGTTTCATGATGTGTTTAAATCTGGATTTTATATATTTCCACTAGTAAGGGAGGTATATTTTTCTATTGATTTGGTACCTAGTACCCAGTATATCTCTATTATTTCTTACCATATGGAACCATCTAAGTTAAAGGATTTAAATGCCCATTTGGATGATTTTTTTGATAAATAATTCATTCACTCAAATTTGTTTCCTTGGGAAACTCTTATGGTTTTTGAAAATAAAGTTGATGGAATACTTCACCTTTTAATTAATTACCAAAAACTAAATAGAGTTATGATAAATAATAATTATATTTTTTCTATAATTAATGATTTGTTTGATCAATTGAAAGGGATTTTTTTTTCTGGTTATCACCAGCTTATAATCAAGGAATTTGATATCCCAAAGACTTCCTTCTAGAGAAAGTATGGCCATTACGAGTACCTTTTTATATGTTTTGGTCTAACTAATACACCTACTATTTTTATGGAACTGATGAACAAGATATTTCATGAGTATATTGATTCCTTCATGGTGTTACTTATTAATGACATTTTGGTTTATTCTAAATCTAAGGAGGATTGTGTGTATCATCTGAGAGTATTTTTGGAAATCTTGATAAATCACAAACTTTATACCAAGATTTTTAAATGGAATTTATAGGTTAGAAAAGTGAATTTGTTGGGAAACATGGTCTGAGAACATGGTATTTTAGTTAATACTAATAAGTTGAAGTTTTTTATGACATGAAAGAAATTATACAATGTTTTCAATATTTGGAGCTTCTTGGACTTAGTGGGGTATTTCTGTTGGTTCATTAAATATTTCTCATAATTGGATTCTCTTATGGCCACTCTCACTTGAAAAAGAGTAAAGTTCTTATGAGACTCAAAACATCATAATTATTTTGATGAATTGAATCGTATTTGGAATTATGCACTAGTGTTGACTCTTTTAGAGGCTAGTTAGAGCTATGTTGACTTTTTGACACATCCAGTTCAGGTTTCGGTTATGTTTTCATGTTTTTTGATCATGTGGTGGCCTATGGTTCCTGACAACTTAATCCGCATGAGAAGAACCATCCAACTCATGATCTCAAACTCACAGTTATGATTCATGCTCTTAAGAGTTAGTGGAATTGCCATTTTAGAGAAAGGTTTAGTGTTTAATCTGATCACAAAATCCTAAGTTATATCTTCTCACAAAAAAAAATTGAACTTCCACTATAGGTGTTGGGTGGAATACCTATAGTCTTTTTATTTTGACATTGTATACACCCCTATTAAGGGTAATTTCATTTTTAATTAATTAACCAATGAACTTCCGACCCATGAGGTGATAGAATCATTAAAAGAAATAATTTTATGGCTCTCTTTGCTTATATTCATTTGGTTGTTTGGTAGGATGATACCAAAATTCTTCTAGAAAGTGTGCAGTTAAACTCCTCCCTTCTTTAAATGATTCTTTAGGATAAGATTATTTTGATCAGATATATGGAATTAGGTGCTCTTTTATAGTTGGGAGATGATTGGTGAGTGTTTTTTATCTTCTAAGGGTATTCTAGTCTTACAGAGATGGTATGCCATACATTTATCTGTGAATAATTCGTGATGGTAGATTGTTATAGTTCCTAGTGGGTGGTACACCCTAGTACTAAAAAGATTTTATAAGATATGCAGTAATTATTTTAGTTTCAAGGTAGTGATAAGATGTCATTGATTTCATTTCTCATTGTCATACATGTCATCTAGTCAAAGTCGAGCACAAGAAGCTTTCATGTTTTCTCCATCCCCTTCTTATAACAACTTGGAAGTGGGATGAGATTTCAATAAAGTTCATGGTTAGGTTTCTACATACTCATTGAGGGAAGAATGTGATATGGGTAGTGATTTATTGACTAGACAAATCATCTCACCTAATTTTGATTTAGGATACAACCAAATTTGATAACATGGGAAGTCTATTTATGCAGGATATTTTTATCTTTCATGGAGTTCCATCTGTTATAGTTTATCACAGATATCCTTGATTCCCTTTTCATTTTTAGAGAGGCCTCCAAGAGACATTGTTATATCAGGTTAGTTTGATCATTAATTATCATCCATGGAAGGATTTCTAGAAATAATGATCTATATATATCCAAGAATACATTATTTTTTCTTATGTTCTTGACTTTTGGTGGTTTGGGGATAGCCTCTTGGGACTTGTTGAGTATTCCAATAACAACAGTTACCAATCATCCATCAAGATTACACCCATTGAGTCCTTGTATGGCCAACCATGAAAAATATATGTTGTTTTGGTCTGATATTGATGATACTTCCCTAGTTTCACCTAGTTTGGTCCAAGAGATGATAGTAATGATTCAGTTGGTTCATCAAATAATGGTGATGAATCAAAGATAGTATAAATCCCATGTTGATCATCATTTATTCCCTTTAGGGTTTTCAGTTGGTGACTATGTTTTTTTTCATAATTTCACCTCATTTGGGTCACTAACATCTTGGAAAATAGGGGAATCTTGCACTAAGATATGTGGGGCCATTTGAGATTGTTGAGATGATTGGAAAAGTAGCTAACCATTTGACTCTTCCACCTTGATTGATTATGATTCATAACATGTTTCATGTTTCACAACTCATAATGTATCTCTCTATACATTCTCATATCTTGAGCTGGAAGGACCTTGATGTGGAATCAAATTTATCCATGACTAAGCAGACACTTTGGATTGTTGATTCTAAGATAAAGGTTATTGGTGGAAAGTCTGTACCTTTAGTTTGAGTGATTTGGAATCATGGTTCTAATTCACATGAGAGTTAGGAGTGTGAGGCACTTATGATAGTGTAGTGGACTAATCTATTTAATTTGGAGTCTTCTTGATAGCATTTTTTGGGGCAGAAAGCATTTATGGTGGGGATATTATAACATCCTATTACAATATTTTAGGTACTTTTTACCCCTTTTTTATCATCCTTTGTTTGGGTTTTGGTTTAATTTTTTTTTTGAATTTTGGGAATTTTTTGAAGCTTTGGGTATGTACATGGTTGGAATTTGGTTAGGTAAAATTTTATAGGTCGAACCAAGAAACGTTGTGCCTCACTATGAGGTTCTAGAGGGGGTGCATGGTTAGTTCAAATTGTGTGGCTTCCCTGTAACACCCCAAGTTTTTGTGAAATGTTTTTTTTTCAAATAAATTTAATATTTTATATATTTTTCATTACACACAATATTTATTTTCTTTTAAATTACAAACAACCCTTCATTTATATTATGTTACAAGTAACATTTACTTCAAACGAAACGTGACATATTATTAAAATATTATTATTTAATATGATAGTTATCACCGAGACATTATAATGGTGGGTATGAAAAAGATTAAATAAATTATGAAAATATATGGTTTAAATATGTATATAAAATTAATTATTTAGTGAATAATTAATTAAAAATGAAAATAAAAACCATTTGAAATTAATGGAATGTTTTTTCTGAAAAAAATAGTTTTATAAAAACAAACATGTTTTACCTTAATAAATTAAAAAACCTAGTTTTTTAAATATTTTTAATTAAATTTATATATTATATATTCAATCAAATATTTAACATTAATTTTATGATTTTTAAAAATAGGTAATAATAAATCCAATTTTACACTTAAAAATGTATTTTTCTAAAAAAAACAGTTTTGTCACCTTCTTGAACACTTATTTTAAAAATAATTTTTGAAAATTATAGAAAATTTATTTGAAAAAATAAAATTAATTTTTTAAATAATAATATCAAATTTATTTTATAGTTAAGTTTTCAGAATTTTCTGAAAAGATTAATTTTCTCATAAATAGGGAAAAATACTGAATTTTAGTTGAAAAATGAATTTTAGTTTAAATTATTTATAAAGTAAAAAAATTATTTAAAATTTATTTTAAAGTAAAATTAGTTAAATTATATATCTATTAATCAAATTTTGGTTAATTTAATCACTTTTTTATTGAAATTGGATATAAAATCTTTGTAAACTTTTGAATATTTTTTCATTGAAAACACAATTTCTCATCACTAATGTGGGATTAATTTTAAATTAAAATTTTCCAATTATATGAATTGAATTTGTAAAAATGGATTACACATTTTTAATAAGAATATTTTATATTATATAATATTATAAACTTAATTTTTTACCAAAATGAATAGAAAAATACATTAAAATTTAATTATCGTTGTTAAGGTAAAAATGGGTTTACCGGGGGTTAAACTAAAATGATAAGGGTTAAAATGACCTAGAAACATTGATAAAATATATTTCATGTCCATATTTATATCCTATAATGTATAATTTTCAAGAACACTCCATTTTTTATCCTTTTTATGTGATAAAAACATGGGTACACATTTTTATTTATAAAAAATTACAAGTGTGCCACTCACCTCACTTATAAAATTCCACCCAATATCCTATCTTCTTAAAAGCTTAAAACCCTTTTGTATCAGAAAATACCAGACCAAATAACTTATAAAATTCTCTCCTCTCACCCTAGAATCCATATTTTGTGCAGAAATCCAACATAGGAACACTTTTGGTGCAAAACTAAGGTGGATACCCAAAAAAGAGGTAATGTTCGTCAACGAGTGTTTTCATTTTTATTTATTCCTCCACATAATTAAATTATTATTAAATAAATATGATATAATAAAATTATTAAATTAAATATAATTATCTACAACTATCACCACTTCCATCAAATGGTGTATGAAATCATGGTTTGTGTGTACGGCGGACTACCACTTCGCTAACCATTATCATTCATTTTTTCAATACCAACTATCATGGTTGGGTATGATGATGGATATAAAGTATATATATACTATATTTATAACATATTTACACATATTTATTAATTATATAATTTATAAATTTTTAATTTTCATTCTTTATGGGATACGATAATTTTGGTCGTGTGTTCGGCAAACTACCGCCTCATGAAGCGTTGTGATTCATTTTTCACTAACATTTTTAATGGAAGATAATAAGGATAAATATGTGTGGAATAAATGAAAAAATTATTATATTAATGGAACATTTATCATTCTTAAAATATATATATCATTTTATTTCTTACCTTTTCACTCATTTGAAGATGATAGCATCGCTCGTGGATGTGTGGACTATCGCCTCACGAAGCGATGTGACTCTCTTTTAATAACCACACAGAATGGATGATATTTATAAGTATATTTAAATAAATAATATGGTATTTATAGTAATATTATAATTTTTCAAATTCAATATATTACTTACCTCCTTTCCATAATTATCATTGAAAAATTGAAATGTTACTCATGCATATGTACGGTTTGTTGTCTCCATGATCATAACGTACTTCATTTCTCAAAACCATATTTCATGATTGGTAATAAAAGTATAATTTATGTATAAATATTATAAATAGTTTATAATTAATATTATATATATAATTTAAAAATTATCAAAGTAAGATGAATAAAAATTACATATCAAAACATATACGGAAAACAAAACAGTTATTACCCAAAACGTGACTTTAACATGGAATTTTTAATAAAAGGGTAATAAAATGACACAAGTAAATCATAAATGGTATGATATATATAAATTATGGTCGTCTAATATATTTATAATAAACTTATATTTATTATATAGGAGGTTCTAATGACTATGAAATAAATTGAAACTTATAGTAAGGGATTTCAATCTCACTTTTATTTTCAGTGAGACAAATGTCAAATTCACCACATGTTTATTTTATGTGGTGTATATAATTACCATGAATTTATTTTATGATGATTATAATTAAAATTATTTTTATTTAAATATTAATTTTAGTATCTCTCTTTCATAGTGTTTATGATTCAAAAGATACCAAAGTGGTAAGGGATTTTTGTCTCAATTTTCCTTCTTTGAGACATATATTATGTTATGCACCTATATTATTTTACGATGTGTACATACATCAACTTTGACATGTAATATCGTCAATTTATTTATTCTCCTGATATTTTATGTTTCATTTAATTTTATTCTTTCATGGGTTTTATGATTCAATGTTACCAAAGTGGTAATGGGTTTATGGTACAATCTCATCTTTTATCAATATCGTTTGGGTTTATGTTTATAATAATGAAATATTATGATCCATATCTCAATAAACTTATGAATTTTATTCTTCTATAGTTATATATTTATAACACATGTTTTAGCTTCACTTTTATCTCTTTATGTACTCAAGATTTAAAAATAATGTTTTTAAGAAAAATCGTCTTTATTTATATATTTGGTTGAAAACTCATTTTTCCTAAAAAACCATGTTTTATAAAAAAATAAAAAAAATTAACATGCTTAAAATTATTTATTAAAGATATTTTTATAAATTTTTTAATTGTTACAGAAAAAAAATGAAAGTAATATTCATGCAGTTTTCCAAATAAAGATCGTTTGTATTTTACTAAAAATATGAAAGGAAACATTGTGTTAAGATGTACGGCATGAATGAAATTTTCCACCGTCATGACAATTATTTTATTTTAAGATTAATTTTTAAATTTTCAATGTTATTTTAAAATAAAAATTATTTTAAAAATTTTTTATGAATTTTTTTTTTTAAAAAGTGATTTTTGAATAAAATTTATTTTCCTAAAGAAATATTCCAAGTTATATTTCAAAGTCACTCTACACCTAATATGACATACTTTGATTTAACTTATAATTTTTTGGGGATATGAACCAAAGATATAATTATTATTCTTGATCTGACTATCTTCTTATGAAAATATGTTTGTGAAACCTGTTTCTCTTCCATGGGTTACACCATGATAAAATTCTTATGAAACCCGCTTCTTTTTTCATAGGTCATGATATGATGAAATGATGAAATTATTTTTGAAACCTATCTATTTTATATAGGTTATGATATGATGAAATGTTTATGAACCCCATTTCATTTAATGGGTTATGATATGATTAATGTTTCATGATTTTGTGGCACACATATATATGATTTTCATTATGTAATGGGTGGGACATATATCTCCTTTCAATGTATTGGGTAATGATTAATGTTATATGAAATCAAAGGGTACATAGTAGGTTATCCCAATCTCTAAATAGGGTACACTGGAGGTTATCCAAATCCTAAAAGCAGGTACACGGGAGGTTCTCCCAAGCTTTAAGTTGGTATACATGTGGTTATCCCAATCCTATCATGTTATGAATGTATTTGTGGGAATCCTTGACATAATATTTTCTATGATTATTTATATGCCACAAATTTATGTATTATTCCAATTTTATTCCCTCTTTGATCATGTTCTTTGATTTCATTATGATTCATGTCTTATGAACTTACAATATTTATGTCATGTCTCAATATTATGATCTTTGATATGCATGGTATGGTTTTCAAATTGTATGATCATGTTCTCATACTCTTATGTTCATGTTATGATTATGTATCTCCCTTATTTACCATTACAAAACATCTGATCTCACCCATTATTATGTTTCCTCTCCCTATGTTATGAAGAAATGTTTTGGTATGTCAATGAAGAGTACTAAATGTGAAGATCTTTTTTAGATACTTTGAAGATATTTCACCAAATTAAAAGATAGTGTATATAGTCTCCAAAGACACTAAATTATTATGGTCCTTAGAAATGTTTTTGTGTAATGTATTGAATATTAATATAAAAATATGTAATGTATGTGTATGAAAATCTAGGGTATATACAGTTGGTATGAGAGGAGAGGTTTAGTTAACCTTTCGAAACTAGGATGATAAAACTTTAGTGATATCTATTGGGATATTTATAACTATGTTTTTAGGGATGTATCTAAGGATAATTATAAGGACGAGTCAATTTATAGGAAATTTTACACCCCAACCTTTAAAATTATTGTATTTTATTATTTCATGACTTTGGTTTCTCACTTCAAGATTCGAGCTGGATCCCGATTTAAATTTTTTGATGTTTGTCATTTTCATGTGGGTTTCGGATTGGTGTACGGGCACTACATGGTTGAAGGTACTGCACGGTCGACCCAGGTGAACGTGCGATTTCCCACCAGATGAAATAAATAAATATTGATGAAAACAAAATGAAAATAAAATAAAATAAAATAATAAAGATAAGATAAAAATTTAAATGATTATTTTAATAATAATGATTGTGTTACCATTATTATTTTTTGATTTATTATCATGTTATATTAATATTAATACTAAGATTATTATTGTTATAATTATTATTATAAATTGTAAAAAAATAAATAAATAAATAAACTCTAAGGGGGGGTCGAACCCCCCCCCCCCAAACCCCCTCTTCCTCTTACGCACTGTGCTCCCGTAGCGGCACCCCCCTCCATGTCCAGCAAGTGGCAGTGGTTCCCCCTCCTTGTCCAGCTGGTGTTGGTTTCCCCTCCTCCCCGTCTAACTTGTGGCACCGTTCCCCCCCCCCCCGATGGGGTCCTCCTACAGCACATCGGCACCCCTCCTCAGTTGTGCCGCCCTCCTGCATTGGCCACTCCCGTCGCACCTCCCTCCTCCTAAACCGGCCACACCCGCAGTGTAACCCTCCTCCAATGATGGACACACACCACTCACCTCCGTATGTCGATACACGCATCCAACCCACCTTCAATCGTCATCTGACTACGTCCAGCCGACCTCCGGCCGCCGCCCTGCTCCCGGTGACCCAAACCCCCTATGGTTTCCCTTCCCAGACACCCACCTTCGCCACCAGTGGCCTCTTCCGATTTCATCCTCCCTCATCGATGCCCTATATAGTGAACACAACCCCGAAGGTTCCCTTTCCGGTGCACGTGACCCCATAGGTACCCTCTTTGACGCGCAACTCCCCATTGGGGAGCTTTCCCTTTGCCTAGGGTTCTATTTTTGTGGGTTTTTTTCTATCTACAATAATTCATTTTTTTTGATTCGCGTGTTTTTCTTGGTATCTAGGATATGCGATTAATTTATTGGGACATATTGGCCCATGTTTCGGCATCCTCCGCCAATGGTGAGGTTAATGGACTCGATTTAGCTTTGTCGTCATTATTTCAGGTAAGATTCTATACCCGCTAACTAGTTTTGCATTGCTTTATTTAGGGTATTGTGTTTTATGTGAGTCCCTGGTGTTTTTTTGGATGTGTGATGGTCTTCACCGCACTAATTTTGGGTGTCGGGAATTGTTGCAGGGAATTGAGTTCATTTCCAAGTGCGCACACGCATTTTCCTAGGTATAGATATATATATATATATATATATATATATATATATATATATATTTAGTGTGTGCTCCCTCATGGTTCGAGGAACACGTGAATCAGTTTAAATGTGTTTGTGTCTGTGTGTGTGTCTATATATATATGGAAGTGTGTACGTGCATGCGAACTGGTTGTTTCTTGAGTTAGAAAGTTTTGGCTTGACTTCCTTGAGGTAGGAGAATCCAAGATTTTTCTTTCCATTGAATTTCCTTTGATGCTTGATGTTTATTTAAATTTATAAACTTATTTAGAACCTATATTATACTCCTATTAATCTTGTTAGGATGTTTTTAAGTTGTTATGTTTTTCCAAAAATAGGTTTTTACATGAATCTTGGTTTATGACCTTGTATATTGTGCCTAAGGTTTTTGCTAAAAATGTAATTTGTGTTAATTGGGTGAAATTGGATGGTTGAGTGGGGTTTAACCATTAAATTGTTTTGTTAAATTGTTTTGGATCATGTTTTAAACTCTACATGTGAAACATGTTGTTTTCCTCTTGGTGTAGTTTTGTGTCTGTTTTAGAAAGGGTTTTTTGGTTTATGAACATGTGTTGGATTTTATAAATGATATAAATGGATGGTTTTGGGTTGAAAGCAAATGGAGTATTTATGAAATTCTGTTTCAAATGTTTTGGTTGGTTTGAGTGTGTTCCATCGGATGAAGTCACCACCATGGGTGCACTAGGTACACGCATGGTTGTGCAATCAAGTGATGATGGCACCCTAGAGCTGGTCTCCCTCAAGAATGCCTCTACTCCCTTCCCTCCTATTTCTTCTAAAAAGGTTCTATGTTTTCCAAAATGGGGTTAGTGATACTTCTTGTGTTCAAAAGGTGGTTTCAAAATATGTTCCTCTTGGTTTGGCCTGGTTAGCCTTGAAACATAGTTGGGTGAGTGGTTGGAAGCTAAGGATTGTTTGTCACTTTATAAAAGAATGTTGGCTTAGATTTAATTCAAAAAACTATTTGTCACTTTCATATTCTTTTAATGTTTTAACTTGTCTCAAAATTCACATGGGAATGTTTTGGAAAAAGTTTGGTTTAAGGTCCCATTTGGACATGTTTATTTAAATGTGATGTTTGTTGTGGTTTTAGAAACGGCATCAAAATGTTTTTGTTAAATATTCGAGTTTTGTAAAGCTAAAGGCCCAATTGGCACTTTATGATGGATGTTTAAAAAAATGTTTCATGTGTGGAATCTTTTGAGGCCCATTTGGAATCTTGGAAGCAGTTTTTTGGAAAACCCCTCTTAGGTTAGGTCTCTTGCCTCCTTGATTTATTGTGAGATGGGAGGGTCCTCGGTATGGGGCCTCCTTTTTATGATAATTATTTTAAGGCATGGAACTAACCTTGAGGTGGTCGGGGTGGTGTCAGATTGTGTAGTGTTCTTGGTTATATATGTATATGGCCTGTTGTTTGAATGTGTGGAACACCTCTTTGTGAACATAGCATGGAAACCTAGAATATCAAGGGGGTTACTGAGAATGATTGTTTCACTAGAAGTTCATGTACTATCCAGTGGCCCATAGTAGGTAGATATTTGGGATTTTTGCTATGGGATTGGGCCCCTCAGTCTGACCTGATAAAGGATGGATGGGTGTTAGGGAGTTTGATTCTGTCATGTGTGGCATGCTACCAGATATGGAGTCATGGGTATTAGTATGTTCTGGTCTTCATCTAAGTTCTTAGGTTTTATATGATCCTTTGGAATGAGAACTATTAGTACCAATTCCATTGTCGTGTGTGGAATCATACCCTTGAACATGGTTTTGGTGTTTTCTTGGAAAAAAATTGTATATATGGTTGGTTTTAAAAATTATTTCAAAGTATCTATTTTGGAAAAGTTTGTTTGAGCCCTTCTTTTGTTTTATTTTCTATTTTTTTAATTATATGGGCAATGGAATTGTGATTGTTAGTTTTCAAAATAAAGTGTATATATGAAAACCTTGTTTTTATAATAGTAATTCAAACTAGTTTTATTGGGATATTTTTGAATTGAAAAATGCATGGATTCTTTCGTTCACTTTTGGCATCCCTAATGATCATTTTAATACTCACACCTATCCTATATTTTCATTTTCAGGTTTAGTTCGTTGGTTTAGGTTCCTGTTTCTTCTTCCCATTGAGTGAGGTTGCTAGTGTCGGAGGTGACCTAGGTGTCACATGAAGGTATGTGCAGTTTTTATTTCTTTCTGCTACTAGTTTTTATTTTTATCATCAGTCTTTATTTCTCTGTTTATATTTTTCTCATGGGAAAAATCGTTTCCAATAGTTAAATTTTAATGCCCGACACTAGTTTCCAGCCTGTGGGGATTGGGAACACCCCTCAGTTCATGCCGTGGAATGGCTCAGGTGACTGTTTCAGGGTTGATTAGGGTTGGTTCGTGACAAAATTGTATCATAGGTAGGTTCTAGTTATTTGGGGTTTCTAGTAGAAGGATATTAGGATTTTTGGGGCTTAGAAGTTAGGTTATGGGTCGGTGCCTGATCACCACTGCTCGTGATGAGACCTGAGTTACCAGAGGTAGTCCGGGTTTTAAATATTTTGTCTTGGGTTGTTTTGGATTGTAGGATAACAATGGAGTCTAATCGTCTTGTGTTGTGGAATCAGATGGTGTGGGGACCCATGTGGAGTCTAATTGACCAATTCAAGGTCCTCTTAGTGTTATTCCTTACTTGGATCATGGCTCACCACCATGTCTTCAGGTTAGGCTTACGCACTAGTTCCTCATTCCAGTGGTTTATTTTTTGTTGTGTTTCATTTTGATCTCTATTGATGTGAGTGTGTATTAGAAATGAAATTGGTTTTGAAATGGAAAAGTGTTTATTTTAAATTTTTTTGAAATTTTTGAAGTGGTTTTTTAAAGAGCAAGTGTTTCAATTTAAAAAATTTAGGTGTGTCTGGATTTGATAAAGGAAAGAGATGTTTGAACCATGACATTCTTTATGGAGGGTCACATGTACATGGGGATGTGTAGAGAGTGTGTGGGATAACTTTTCTACTGATGATGTAAGTGGTATTGAATTAATGCACATGTGATAGTTCATAATGTGCCATAGGTGAGTTTTAAAATTTAAAAGAAATGGTAATGTTTGGAAAAGTAATTTTTTCTTTTGTTTGTATATGTTTGGATTATGTGCATGTTAACCTTGGCTTGGGTTGTTTCTTCGATTGATCTTTGGCTTGATGTCAATCTCAGTTGTGTTTTTCGTGTTGTTCTGAGTATGCCTCCAAGAAAGGTTCCTAAGGTTACCAATGATTCATGCCCAGTTTTCATTTCTTTTCATGTGTTGTCTATATATCAAGGTAATCAAAGTCTGTTAGAGGCATTTTTGTGGTTAGTATAATTAGAGTGGTCCTTTAGGTTGTTGGGAACTCCCAGGGTCATTAAGGTTTGTGTCATATCAGGTTTGTGTGAGGGTCTAGTTTTGGACTAGTAGAGGTTTGGTAACTCATCTTCATTAGGATTTGGGGTGTGGTTAGTTTTTATGAGGGTTCCTAATCTGGTGAGAAAGGTGTTCCAGGGGAACCTATTTTTGAAGGATCTTGTTCGTTGGTGTCGACTTACAGTTCATCGGACCATTCTCTTACGTGCCACTAGAGTGGCCGGTTCGAGCATCCTAATCCATCTTGTATCATCCCTCTGAAGTCCTGCTATTGTGTCAATGTTCAGGTCACTAGGAAAGGTTCCAAAAGAAGTGTCATTCGAGGAATAAGTTATGGTTGGGGGATGCTAGAACCTAACTATGATTAATAAGATTCTCCGTCCATCAGAGCCCCATCCCCAGGTCTAAGGGTGAAGCTCGTGCATAGTTAAGAGTTGCCGAGGGGGTGTGAAATCTTGGTTTGGATCATGTTTTAAGATTTGAGATGGAAATATCCAAACATTCCTTGTTCTTTTTTTGTCGTCTTCATAAAGACAACCTTTTGTGGTGGTGTGATGAGCTCATTCTATCGTAATCCAAGATTCCTTACCTTCTCATAGTGTAGCTTTCAATTTGTTCATTATCCTTGAAGGGTGTTGGGCCACTTAATAAACGTTTCATTCTAATTTTGAGTTTGGTATTATATGTTTTTGTTATGAGGATGTTTGGTTTCATGGAATTGATGGGAAGCGTTGAGTTAATTTCTCGTCCTTAGGTTGTTGGGTTGTTTTTTATAAATATTTCCATCTAAGTCTCAGGGGTTTTGTTTGGTCCATGTGGGGAAAGTGAATGAGTTTGGTTTAGGAATTTCCACGTTTCCACCTCCCCTCGGGGGTGGTGTGTTTGAGTTTCAAGGTTTCCGTGTTAGTGAATTGTCGTGGTGGGGAGAACCCTATCGTGTTCTCCCCTCAATCTCAGGTAGCTTTTTTTTTTCTTGAATTGGTTGGGTGTGACATGTGTTGGTAATGGTCACTCTGAGTCTCTTGGTTTCCTTTGGTTTTGTTTAGGCATGGACTCGAGTTGTGTCAACTATTGGATTGGTGGCTTTATGGGGGCAGAAAGTTTTGTGGTGGGGAGAATTGTCACACCCCGACCTTTAAAATTATTTTATTTTATTATTTCTTGACTTTGGTTTCTCGTGTCAAGATTTAGGCTGGGTCCCAGTTTAATTTTTTTTCGATGTTTGTAATTTTTGGTGGGTTTCGGACTGGTGTGTGGGCACCGCGTGGTTGGTGGTACTGTGAATTCAACCCAGGTGACCGTGTGATTTCCCACCAGTTGAAATAAATAAATCATTATGAAAATAAAATGAAAATAAAATAAAATAATAAAGATGAGATAAAAATTTAAAATATTTTTTTAATAATAATAATGATGTTACCATTATTATTGTTTAATTTATTATTTTTTAATATTATTATTAATACTAATATTATTATTATTGTTGTTATTTTTATTATTATAAATTGGAAAAAATAATAATAAAGAAACCCTAAGGGGGGGTCGACCCCCCCCCCCACCCCCTCTTCCTCTTGTGCACTGCGCTCCTGCAGCGACACCCCCCTCCCAATCCAGCCTGTGGTGGAGGCGCCCCCTCCCTATCCAAGTGGAAGTTTCGGCCCCTCCTTCCCGTCCGGCCTACGACACCATCACCCCCCCCCCCCCCCCTGTGGGGTTCTCCTGCAAAGTGCTGACACCCCTCCTCAACTGCACCGCCCTCCTGCACTGGCTGCAACCATTGTGCCTCCCTCCTCCTGTGTCGTCCGCACCCTTGGCGTCACCCTCCTCCAACGCTGGCCACCCGCTGGCCACCTCCCTACACCAGCAGCCGCATCAGTCCGCCTCCAGTCTCTATTAGACCACATCCAACCGACCTTCGACCATCGCCCTGCTCCTGGCGACCATGACCCACTATGGTCTCCCTTCCCGGTCGTCCGTCTTCACCAAAAGTAACATGTTCTGGTCACAGCCTCCCTCATTGATTCCCTCTCCAGTATGTGTAATCCCTCCAGTTCCCTTTCTAGCACGCACGGCCCCATAGTTACCCTCTTCGGCTTGCAAATCCCCATTGGTGAGCTTTCTCTTTGCTTAGGGTTCCCTTTTTGTGGGTTTTTTTCCTTGGCCAAAAATTTAGGTTTGTGATTCATGTGTTTTTCTTGGTGTCTAGGATATTCAATTGATTTATTAGGACATGTTGGTCTATGTTCCAACATCTTCCTCCTAGGGCAAGGCGGATGGACTCAATTTTTCTTTTCTGCCATTGTTTTAGGTAAGAGTCTATACATTCTAACTAGTTTTACACAACTTAATTTAGGGTCTTAAGTTTTATGTTAGTCCCTGGTGTTTTTTTATGTACAATGGTCTTCAACGCACTAATTTTGGGTGTTGAGAATTACTACAGGGAATTGAGATTGTTTCTAAGTGCTCACACACATTTTCCCAGGTATGGATATATATATATATATATATATATATATATATATATCTTCTGAGTTTGTGTTCCCTCATGGTATGGGGAACATGTGCATCAGTTTAAAGGTGTGTATATATATATATATATATAGAAGTTTGTGCGTACGTGCAAGCAAGTGGGTAGTTTCTTGAGTTATAAAGTTTTGTACTGACTTCCTTGAAGTAGGAGAATCCATGATTTTCCATTCCATTGAATTTCCTTCGAATCTTGATGTTTATTTAAATTTATAACCTTTTTTAGCACCTATATGATACTCTTATTAATCTTGTTATGATGTTTTGAATTTTTTATGTTGTGTCAAAAATTGGTTTTTACATGAATCTTGGATTATTCCCTTGTGTATTGTGCCTAAGGTTTTTTATAAAAATGTAATTTGTGTTCTTTGGGTGAAATTGGATGTTTGAGTGGGGTTTCCCCATTGAATTGTTTTGTTAAATTGGTGTGTATTATGTTTTAAATTCTACATGTGAAATGTGGTGTTTTCCCCTTGGTGTGTATTTTTGGCTATTTTAGAAAGGGCTTTTTTGGTTTAGGAACACGTGTTGGATTTTATAAATGAGAAAAATGAATGGTTTTGGGTTGAAAGAAAATGGGGTATTTATGAAATTTGGTTTCAAATTTTTTGGTTATTTTGAGAGTGTTCCATCAGATGAAGGAACCACCATGGGTGCACTAGGTGCACACATGGTTGTGCAATCAAGTGATGATTGCACCCTAGAGCTAGTCTCCCTCAAGAATTCCTCTTCTCCCTTCCCTCCCATTTCTTCTAAAATGGTTCTTTGTTTTCAAAAATGGGGGAAGTAGTGATTCTTATGTTCAAAAGTTGGTTTCAAAATGTGTTCCTATTAGTTTGGCCCAGTTGGAAGCTAAGGCCTATTTGGAACTTTATAAAAGAGTGTTTTCCTATATGTAATTCAAAAACCATTTTGGAACTTTCATATGATTTTTATTTTTTAACTTGGATCAAAATTCACTTAGGAATGTTTTGGAGAAAGTTTGGTTTAAGGGCCCATTTGGCCATTTTTATTTAAATGTGATGTTTGTTGTGGTTTTTGAAATGTCTTCAAAGTGTTTTTAGTAAATTCTTGAGTGTTGTAAAGATAAAGGCTCTATTGGAACTTTGTGATGGATATTTAAAAAAAGGTTTGATTTGTAGAATCTTTTGAGGCCCATTTGGAATCTTGGAAGAAGTTGTTTAGAAAACCCCTCTTAGGTTAGGTATCCTACCTCATTGATTTATTGTGATATGGGAGGGTCCTCAATATGGGACCTCTATTTTATGATAATTATTTTAAGGCATGGGACTAACCTTGATGTGGTTGGGGTGGTGCCAGATTGTGTAGTGTGCTTGCTTATATATGTATATGGATTGTTGTTTGAATTTGTGGCATACCTATTTGTGAACATAGCATGGAAACCTTGCATAGAAAGGGGTTATTGAGAATGATTGTTGCACTGGAAGTTCATGTATTGTCTAGTGTCCCATATTAGGTGGATATTTTGGATTTTTTTCTATGGGATTGGGCCCCTCAGTTTGACCTAAGAAATGGTGGTTGGGCATTAGGGTATTTGATTATGTCATGTGTGGCATGATTCTAGGGATGGAGTCATAGGTATTAGTATGTTATGGTCTTCCTCTGAGTTCCAAGGTTTTCTGTGATCCTTTGGTATTAATACTATTAGTATCATTTCCCTTGTTGTGTGTGGAATAATACCCTTGAACTTGGTTTTGGTGTTATTTTGGAAAACATTTTGTATGTATGGTTGGTTTTAAAAAGGATTTAAAAGTAACTATTTTGGAAAAATTTGTGTGAGCCCCAATTTTGTTTTCTTTTCCTTGTTTTTAAATTATAATGGTAATGGAATTGTGATTGTTAGTTTTCAAAATTCATTGTATATATGAAGACCTTATTTTTATAACATTAGTTCAATCTAGTATTATTGGGCTATTTTGGAATTGGAAAATCCATGGATTCTCTTGTTCACTTTTGGCATCCCTACTGATAATTTTAATGCTCACTCATATCCTATCTTTTCATATGTAGGTTCATTTCCTTTGTTCAGGTTTATATTTTGTATACCTGTTGAGGTAGGTTGTTAGTGTCCGAGGTGACCTAGGGGTCATATGGAGGTATTTGTAGTTTTGTTTTCTTTTCAATTCTAGTTTTTATTTTTATCATCAGTCTTTATTTGTCAGTTTATCTTTTCTCTTGAGACAAATCATTTCCAACGATTAAATTTTGATTCCTGGTGCAATTTTTCATCCCGTGGGGATTGGGAACACCCCTCAGGCAATGTTGTGGGCCAACTTAGGTGACCTATTCAGGGTCAAACCGGGCTGGTTCGTGACAGGAAAATTTCTTATAATTTCGGTAAAGGATAGAGAAATTGATTTCTAAGAAATTACATCCCTATTTAAATTCTACAATTGGATGTGGCTCTGATGCAAAGATACCTATGGGAAATTAATACCATAAGGGTACATTTGAATAGACTCAATCATCACCTAGTGTATGAAAATGGGTCTTACTACACTCATGGTTTGACACCCTCAAGGGATATGCTTTGTAAATTCAAAATCACTATAAACCTTCATAAAGGATTTATATATATAATGACCATGAATATCCTTGATTAATCCTAAGGTTTCATATATTAAAATTTATGTTTCATTATTTAGACACCCTAAAAGTGATTTTTCATGATTATGTGTTTCCCCACTTTGATTATTGTTGATCATACTATGATTTTGGTTTTAATTTGATGGCTTGAACCCGAAGGAACCATGTTAATTCTGAGTGTGAAGGACAATGTAATGATTATCCTCATGAGAAAAAGAAATGTTATGGGATCTATAATGAAAAATATTATTACCATTCTTACACAAATTTCTAAAGCTATGAAACATTATGTAATTATAGATGAGAAAAAGATAGAACAATATTATGTTGATTCCTTCATGATGAAATTTCCACCTTATTTCAGTGGGTATTTTGATCCACTAGTTTCTAAGCAATGTATCAGTACCACTGAAAAGATATTTTCTATCCTCCAGTGCTTAGAGAATGATAAATTCATTTTTTTTATGTACCATTTGGTAGTTGAAGATGATCAATGGTGTACTCTTATCAATATTATGATGTAATAGGAAAAAAATTGACTCCATGGATTGGGGTGAGTTTAAGAATTTATTTTTTAATAAGTAATTTCATCATATTTTATATAATAAGATGTATAAGGAGTTCCTTGAGATAAATAAAAATGATTTTGAATCTATTTGTAACTATGAGGAAAATTTTACAAGTCTTGTGATGTATACTTATGTTATTATCATCCAATCTGAAAGTAAGGTTGGTCTATTATTCAGTGTCTTAAAACCAAGTCTCTAAAGGAAGTTAGAGATAAGAGACTTTAGTACCTATAAATATATTTTTTAATGTTCTTTCAATGTGTAAATAGAGTTTTGAGTTATGTATCAATCGCATGGTTTTGATAAGTAGATAAAATAGAATTCAAAGTAAAATCTAAGAACCATTGATATAAGAAGATGAACATTTCTTTATACTCAAATTGTGGGAAGAAGCATAGAGAAAATTGTCTTAAGGGGACTAGTAAATGTTTTATGTGTGGAAGGGAAGGTAAACAATAAATTTATTACCAAATTGATAAAAAGAAGTTATCTATTGACTCAAATAGAGATAAATATATATAGAATGCACCACCCACACTCTAGTGTTTCAAATTTATGGAGTATGGGTATTATAAAAATCAATTCCCCAATTAAATGGATAATGAGGATGATGATCCACAACAACCTCCGAATATAAAGGACAAAGGGAAAGCTTATACAATCATGATGGATAAATTAAATCATGATAATTAGGGAACTCTAATACTCCCTACCTTAGTTAGGAATTTCATCTTTTATTATGTATAAATGATCCCTATAAAAATATTATTGTTTATCCCATAGTGAAATTTAATGTGATTATATCCCACTACATGTATTCTAGAATAATTAAATCACATTTTGTATTCTATTTTAAGAGAGATTTATGGAAATGAAACCCTTTTTTTTATATAGTGACAAATTTATTTGAGGAGGAATTATTTTTCACTCTATGGAAATAATATTAAAGATACTAGTAGAATTTATGGTTTATCTTACCTTTTATGTTGAGATAACTATGGGTTATATTCGATCACTTTACCAAGCCAGCACACTTCATTACTATGAAAGAAAATTTATATTTGGATCTATTTTCCAGAATATTCATTAAGAAAGTGGTATAGACTCATGGAGTACCACATTAAATTTTATTTTATTAGAATATGTAGTTACCTATAAATTTTGGTGATTTATTTAGAAAACTCTTGATATAAAGTTGAGTTTCATCGCCATGTATCATCCTTAGACATATGGTTAGTTTGAGAGAATAATTCAAAGCCTAGAGGATATTATAAGATCTTTTCATATGGATTTCAAAGGTGGTTGGGATCAACACCTTCCTCAAGTTGATTTATCTTGCAACAACATATTTCACTAGAGAATTTAGATGGATCCTTATAAATCCCATTATGGAAACAAGTGTAGAAATCCAACATAATGGAATAAATTTGTAGAAAGAAAATTAGTGGGACCTGGGAAAGTTGATGGGATTGCAGATAAGGTTTGATTCATTTAGAAACATGTAAGAACTTCAAAAAGTTGACAAAAAATTCTGTTGATAATCATCTACACGATCTATAATTTGAAGTTGGTAGGAATTTCTTTCTATGAATTCCTCCAAGGAAGATTTAAGGGAAAACTAAGACCTAGGTATATCGGTCCCATTAAAATAATTGACCATATGAGGATAGTATCTTATCATTTGGAACTTCCACCAAATCTCACTTAGGTTCATGATGTGTTCTATGTACCTCTCCTGAGTAAGTACACACTATATCCTTCACATGTATTAAACTCTGAGGTAGTACTACTAGAGCATGGTATTTTTTATGAGGAACGACTGGTATGGATTCTGGATCGAATGTAGAAACTTCTATAAACAAATACCACTCACCTGGTCAATATTTTTGTGGTGAAACTACCAGATTTAGTAAGCTACTAGTAATCGCTTGTGCATTCGCACGGTGATATAACACAATTCTTAGATTATGCGTTCACACGTTGATATGGTTCAATGATTTTTTTAAGAAGATAATACTACATTTTAATGTTAATAATGAACATGAATATTCAATATTTTTAAATCACAAAATAATGATACTTATTATTTTAATACAATTAGACAAAATATAGAAACATCATTATGATATTAGATTACATTTTGGACAAATACATTTGAAAATATGTAGAAGAATTTATATGAAATAAAAAATTATTTAAAGTATGGAGATTTGAATTAAATGAATGATATTAACATTGAAATATGAAATATGATATAATTTAGAACATAATGATGTAAATAACAAAACATGGAATAAATGATTAGATGGAAAAACATATTATCTTATAGTAATAACATAATACATAGTAGATTGAAAAGGAACATGTGTGGGAATTTCCTTCTTCCAATGCTCCATACAGGGAAAATGACCTCAACATTGATGAAATTTATGGTCTGGGTACTAAATATAATGTCATCATGGTTGATTTGGATTCTGGTAAGCTTCTTATAGGACCACTTTTGAGGAGATAGACATGTAATTTTTTATCCTTAACTAAATACATCCTTTCTGCTATTAGTGGTGTGTGAAAAACAATTTTCCCTTACTGTAAGACCTGTGTCTGGTTCATATACTTATACATGCATACTATCTATACTTGAGTCTATTAGAGATAGCATGTTGTGGAATGATTTAATAGTATTCCAAGATGTTCATGTCGTCGCCCCCTCCCTTTCCCTATCCCCCCTCAAAAACTTTATTTATGACTTGAGTTGGGCTAATGATAAACACTTTATTAATGATATTGAGCAGAGGTTTTGAAAAATGGAGTAGAGACAAAGTTGAAAGTAACCATAGAAATGGATAAAACATGCTGAAACTGCTTAAATAAAGTACAAAATCTCTATTTCAAATAAAAACAACTTCTGGACTACTTATTATGACTCAAAATTCTAAGAACTAAACCACAACTGGTCTAAACTACAACACTAACACAATAAATTACTACTATAAAGACTCCATTCCACCAATAGTAATAAACTTGTTACCTTTTAGTAAGATAGATCCATTATAATGCAATTTTCAAATCCAGTGAAATAAATACTTCAATGTTTAGCTATTGAGTTTTTTCCCTCACACAAACCATCCCAATAATCAATACAAATGCAATATAAAGCAGTAAATGAGCACAAAAAGTTAGCCTCAATGTGGTGGTCGCTGTAATACAGTTCGGGCTGCTTTTTGAACCACTGGCTGTTTGTATGAGCCTTCATGAGCAGCTCCCAGTTCAAGTCCATCAGGACTGTTGTATACTGAAAATGTAAGTGGTGATATTAATTAATAAAATGAAGTTAATTATGTGTTCAACTAAGATAAAATTGATGAATCATTGGATAATGACTTGATAACATATGAACACTTCAATATAAATAGAGATCCAGAAGAATGTTTGTCCGTAATCTTAAAAAAATTATCTTAAATATTTTTATTTATTGTATGAGATCCATCATCATCTGGTCCTCCAATATATTAAAAGTGGACAACATGTTGAGAGTGAATGGAAACACATATACATTAAAAAATCATATTATAGTAAAGAAAATAGAATAAAAACACATAAAAAATGATTCTATTATCAAAAGAATCTTTATTTTTTCAAACAACTCATCATAAGTGATAATTAATTTTAAGTATTAAGATGAAAAAACTTATTGAAAAATGTTTATAATGGTGTTTTTTTAGATAAGTACCTTAAAATGCAGCCTTAACTCTTCATCAAATAAAAATGGTGACTTTATGCATTGCCCACCTATGATATAGCAGATGAAGAGGATGAAATCCTTGGTGCTGGATCTCTAGAAGTATCAGAAATGGTTTACATACAATGCTGATGATAGGATGATCGGGTCTGATACCCTGTTCATATAGAATTTCAATACCAGAATATCTATAAACACGTGCATGGAATTCCTAAAAATTAAATACTAATATAATGAATGTTACAAAGTATGTTAGATATTTAAACATGTTCTTTGAATGATTTATCAAAAAAATCTCTGATTTCATTGTGCTATAAGTCAACACTAAGTAGCATGGATGATGTAAAAGGAGATTGTAAAATTAGAAAAAAAGAAGATAAGGAATGAATCTATATATATAAAGGAAGAATGATAAGGGGAAGGGGGAGGTTTTACCTATATATCATAATATATTTATGATATGTTAGTTGATAATAAACACATCTACATCACTGACACATACTTATCTGAATGGAAAACCTGGAGACAGCCTTTTCGGGAAAATGTAACATAAGGCATTACAAAATTACATTGCTAATATTTATTTTTATTGGGTCTCCAATGGTAAAGGTGAAGGAAACCTTAAAATGGTACCAATGAAACTGATGTAACCCTAGAGGTGCGTGAGTTCTATGTTAACCCATTATCGAGCAATAAAGAGAAAAATAAAAGTTTGGTCGATAGATTTTCATGGAGTTGATGCAACGTGTTGCTCACATTAGAAAAATCAGTGGGTAAATTAGGGAAATGTTGATGATAATAAACTGAGGTGGATTGGGGGGTTAAAAATGATTAGAAAATCATAAAGGAGTTGGATAAGATTTTGAATATGGGCATATTTCAAGGCAGGGGAGGGGGTGGAGCAAGTTTTTCTACATTCTAAAAAAACAATGGATTGGGGGGGTTAAAATGATTAGAAAATAATAAAGGAGTTGGATAAGAATCTGAAGATGAGTATATTTCAAGGTAGGGGAGGGGTGGAGCATGTTTTTCTACATTCTAAAAAAACAACCATTAATAAATCATAGCATAACAAAATGAAAACACAATCAACATTTCCGAAGACAATAGTGAAAAATAAATAATATTTTGAATGTCGTATAGGAAATATACAATTTTCTGTTATTATGAGCGTGAAAATAATTATAGATTAATCTAGATGCATCACCTTCATGGAAAAGAGAGTTATTCTACCTTCTCAGACTTCATTTTTCCAAAATGGGGGAAGATGATACTTGAAATTGAACAGCGTCGTTTTTTGAGCTCTAGAAATCCAAAGTTTTCTCATTGCTTTCTCTTCCATGGTCATCTAAATGTTCAAAATCCTTGATCATAATATTTTTACCATATATTGTGTATTATATTTAGGGCATGGATTCACAATATGTGTGTAATATATATTTTTTGTGTGCAAATGAAGGCAGCATACATTCTAAAGTTTGTGAATTTTTAAAAACATTAAATTTGAAGAGATATTAGAAGATTGTACCAAAATTATATAAATGGAGGGAGGCATGTCAAAAATATCATCTTACTAATCACCGATCCTTTATAATTCAACATGTTCTGCATCCTTCATAAAAAAAATTAAAGTAGTTTAAGTTAATATGTGAATAAAAACTGAAGAAATGTAAATAGATAAAACATTATAGATATGTGAAAAAAATATTAATTTTTTAAGAACATGTTTTCATAACATTGGGTAAAATCGTTGTGATGATTTATTATTGAATCGACTTTTGTATAAATTCGCATTATAATGGACACATGTGAGGGAATAAATTGTAGAACTAAGAAATTACTGCTTACAGTAAGCTTTCCAGGGCTGTTTTAGTAAAATTCAAGATAAACTGGAAATAGAATGTGAAAAATGAAACACATCGTATTCAAATAAATATCTATTGTTTGAAATGTAACAAAATGAATTTTATTAAATTGAATCACATCACACATGTTCCACAAAATAGAGAACCTGACTATTTCTTGGCTAAAAATCAATGTCAGACTTCATTTCTTTAGAGGAACCTACACATTAGTGCAATTAAATAATTTAAATGAACAAATCAAGATATTATTATAAATAAAAACTATGAAGCTAAAAAATCATCCAACGTAAAAAAGTACTAATTACAATAGTGGGACCATGGAGGAGGATAATACATGGAATAGACACTTAATTTCTTGTAGTTAGAGAGCATTAGTAGATACCGAATTCAAGCAATAAAAATGAAATGTTGTAAAATGAGAAAAACACATATATACACATCTACCCATAATTTCTTAGATAAATAAAAAATAAGACCCATTTGGGTGCTTCGGTCCTAATAAAATTTTGTTAAGATCATTGTAAAATGAAAAAAGTAGACTCATACCCACCTATAGAGTTTTGGAACACATGTGAGTAAATTAATAAAAGGATATCAAAACAGATAGAGAAGAAATAACTATAGATGTTGATTAAAAATACCCATATATAGTTCCTTTAGTGCCTAATTATGGTTTAATTTATCACAACATAATTATTATCAAGAGAAAAAAAATATAACATAAAAATTTAAAACATTGAGACTTTTTATTTATTCAACCAATTTTTACTAATCTAAGACTTGAAATGGCCTCCGAATTCAACTATTTAAGAGAATATAATAAAAATATTTAAGTATTAATTACAATTAATAGGAAATAAATTCATTAAAGGCATAAATAATTTTAATTTATTCGACCAAATGGCATAATCTAAAACCTTAAATTAAAACTCTTTGATCCAGTAGGCCACAGAAAAAGGGCATAGAAACTTACATGTTATCTTTGGAAGACAAATTTACCCATAGTTGCAAGTCCCTTAGGTTATTTCTTCTATTGTAATTTCTTAGTGAATTATCCCATTTGGGTGCTTCGGTCCCAAGAAAATGTTATTGTGATCATTAATTCAAAATACACAAATACAGTAATGAGAGAAAGGAATACATGTTTTTGGCAGTATTAAAGTCCACATTGAAGAAATTTGTGCAAGATAGAAAAAAATTGAAGCATTATGTATTCAATCGGATGCATTAAAATATTTTGAAAATAAAATGATAAAAAGATCATAAAAACAGAAACATGGTAAGGAGAAAAATACCAGCTTCTAAGTGAAATCTATGAATAATATTTAAGGGTTGATTATCCCCATTTTTTTCTTCTCTAGATTTCTGTGTACAGGACTCAGACATTCCTTGATTAGTCACTGAAAGTGGCTAATATTAATTTTTAATATCTTTATATTCATTTTTCCAAAGTCCATAAACATTGTTTTTAGTGCACTACATAAATAGAACTTCATTTCTCATCAAAAAATGCAATTCATGTTTAAAATGAAAATTTGGGCTCAATCATTCATTTGCTTGTTGACAATATTATATTAATTTTCTGAATTTAAAATTTTGGGATATGATTTATCACTTTGTTTGGAACATTTTATCTTTTAGGTCCGCTGGATGAATCCCAAAGGAAGATGGAGAATTTTGCGCCTGAAGACAGAAACTTGCTGGAAAAAGCATAATGGGCCTAAGGCCCATCAAACAAATGTGGGGCCCATAAACCAAGCCCAATGAAGCTCAAATTTATAAAGTAGAAATATAAAAATATGAAGATCATTTTATTCGACTGTGTTCGGAGCTAATTCTGATGTTTTCATGATGATAAAGGGATCTGAAGTTGAGATTTAAATGGTGGACTCAACATTAATGCACAGAAATCCGTCCCACCATTTCGATCATAACTTCCAAACTGATGATCCAAATTTCCTGAAATTTTTAGACCTTATATAAGACACATGGAAGAAAATATGTCTCTTCTACAACCCCTCCGGATTCGGCCTACTTCAATTTCTAATTCACATGTCAATATGGTGGACGAATCTGGACAGTTTTCTGGGTCAAATTCAAAACATCAATTTCCTTTTGATTATTCACCCTCCATTTGACTCTATTAATTGTTGGGGGGTGAATTAATTGTTGGGGGATGTACCTAAGGATCCTAATATTCCTATATAAGGAGCTATTGGTGAAGGGAATAGGGTTGGATATTTTTTATATCATCTTTTGTTGCTTGTTTCATTATAAGGTTATGCTTCCAAATTTCCTTTGTAATGTTTTCCATTTCCATGTTATTTTATTTTTTGTATCTTTATGTTCTTAATAAACTTCATTCAATTCTATATTTTACATTTCTTTTATTAAAACTATATTATCACAAAGCACAGTGATATCTCTATGTTGTTGTGAATTAGTTCACACATAGGTGTGAATTTCATTCACACACACGGAGGAGTGCTCGTTATTTCCGCAGTTTTAATTTTTTCAATCCAATTATTGTTAGCCATCTTCCACCCACCATTGAGAGTATACCATCAATGTAGGGATAAGTTCTTAATGGGATGATCTTATAAGGATGCAAAGGCTGGATTGAATGTTATTTTATGAACGAATTGTTGTTAATTGGATAATTAATTTAAGACATCCATTCTTCAATTATTTCTACTATTCATCTTTACTGTGTTTGAGCAAACTAAATTAAATTACTAAATGACCATATACCTCGGGGAGATCATGAATTTGGTTCTCTAAGTGTATACAGGATTAGTAATTGTGTTTAGTAAGCACCAAACCAGAAAATGATGAATGTAATGTTATTTTTGAAGAATGGATTCATCAAAAATTAATAAAACCAAAATTGTCTAATGAAGTAAAATTCATTCAATCCACCCCGAGCATAATCCTAAGATCAACCCATTTCCATTTAATTGATTTCACTTAGGTTTATTAGTGTTCTTTAAAAACAATCCAAAATCAAACCCAAAGTCAGCTACTTCATAGCCCATCCTTCACACAATCATAGCGTCTCAAGGTTACTTCTTCAGTCCCTGTGGATTCGACCCCTACATGTACTACATTGACCACTTTTACCAGTAGGGTAAATTTGGGCGCAACCAAAATTCGGCGCCGTTTTCGGGGACCCAAGTAAGTACCTTTGACACTCATCTTCTTTTCTCACCCCAATTTCACTATTCTCACCCTAATTTCTCTTCTCTATTCCCCTTTCTATTTCTGCGTGTCCAATGAATCCCAAAAACAACTTTCAATCAACTCCAATGGATTATCTTCAATAACACCCATTAATTTACCAAGGCTATAATCAACTGGAAAATCAATATTTTAAATCACCTCACATAGAAAATTTCGTTGACCAAACCATGATTGAATACACAACACCATATGAGATGTACAATCAATGGGATGCTGATTGTTTAACGGATCAATTTCCATACCTCTCAAGGATGATTGAAGAGATCAAACATAATGAATTTCATGATGTCCAAACATCTATCAATCCTAATTCTAAAAAAAATCTTGAACATTTGTGTGAAAAATGGATAAAATGAACTCATAGGTTTCATCTTTAAGAGTAGAACTACAAAGCATTGAAATGGTTATGGAACCCATTCCCACTCAGGTTGTCTCTTCCTCATCACTAATACACGAATCGTGTCTCTCCCAAACCTCAAATAAATTTATTGAAGAACGAACCATTGGATTTGGGATAGTTGAAGATAATCAAGGAATTGTTGATGGGTGCTTAAATCAAGAGGAAACTGGTTTTTTGTATTCACAAGAGGGAAACTTGACATTGTGGATGGAGAGTCCTGAATACTTCTCCATTGATGATTTTTCAAAAACACAAATCACTGAACAATTGGGAGAAATACCAAACATTGAGCTCATACCCACACCTCAAATTCAACTAGACACTTTTGGGGATGAATCATATTTTAAAACGGAACCAATTCTTTCTAATTTTTTTGGAGAAGAAACTGACTTTCATTCAAACTGCCAATCTTTATTAGGAAATTGCAATCGAACAGAACTCAAAATCATTATCCTTCCTTTCCCAGACAAGATTTCCATCATAGGTGATAAAAAAGACCTTGCATTTTTAGTTCATTCATCTAAAGAAGCCAATAATTTTGGAATGGTCATTGATGTATTAGGAAAGAATATAAGTTCAACTCGATCAACCATTTCATATATTCCTTGGATTTTACCAATCATTGTAGAAAATAGGATTTTACATGAAACAAATTTCAAAAAAATAATCAATCTCAATCTTATTTAAGTGGGAAAATATGGGTTAATTAAAATTTCGAAAGTTGGAATTGGATAAGTTGGGGGGTACAAGTCGAGCTAACGACGTTAAATAAAAGCGCTACATGGGAGTCAACCCGTGGTTTTCATGTTTACAATATTTTTGGAATCATATTTATTTTTCAAATAGGATTAATAAATCATTTTGATATTTTAAATATAAAAATAAAAAAAAAATAGACTGTTGACCTGTTCTTCTTTTATGAGTAAGGATGGGTATGAAAAGGGAGCACCGTATTCATCCGTGTCACGTAGTGTGATCCCTAAGTAATACCTTACCCAGAAATTTAAAGAAGACAATGTATCATCAGATTATTTTATTTATGTTTTTGTAGGTTAAAAAAAATTAGACTCTTGACCTGTTCTTCTTTTATGAGTATGGATGGGTATTAAAGGGGAGCACCGTATTCATTTGTGTCACGCGGTGTGATCCCTGAGTAATACCTTACCCAGAAATTTAAAAGAAGACAATGTATCATTAGTTTGATTTAAAAAAACATGAAAATGATGGTACTTGGAATTAAATAAATCATTGTATTGTTTGTTTTTCCTGCTTTGTCCTTCTTTTTATGGTTCAGGAACTATTTTGGGTGATACATGTTCAATCAAGGAGGTGCCTACATCCCCAAAGAGATCAAAGGAGTAATTTGGAGCATCATGAACCTCAACTTTAAAAACCAGGTGAATTTGTTCCATGTTTATCATTCTCGATTTCATCTTTGAACTCCTCTTCTACCCACTTCTAACTTTTCTTTTCTTTAAACACTGGGGACAGTGTCATTCTAAGTTGGGGGGAGATAAAAAATGATTTTTTTTTAAAACATGCATGAAAAGAAAAATTCCATTAACCATAAACATGATAAACACACATTGCAAACTCTAAAATTGGATATCAAATAAATTTTGCATGACTTGATTCTGATTTTAATGCAAGTTTAAGTTCATGAGAATAGTTTTTGGAAAGTGCGGTTGTCCGATGTGATTTTTCAATGTTTAAAATTTCATCCTCTTAATAAAAATGCCACAATGCACGTCTACTGGATCGTGGGTGTAAATTTGATTTCTTGGGTCCCTTTCATTATATCATAGGGTTCTGGGGTCACTTTTAGTTTAATTTGAGTATCCAAAAAAAACAAAAAAAACCCACATAGAGCAATGTTTTGTCCAAATGCGTGGTGTCCGGAACTTGGGGATCGTGACTCCATAGTCGTCTTGCCCAGAGTTAGGCTTTATATCTCTATTGTAGAGCATGAAATTGACAATATGTGTGGCGTCCGGCACTTGGGGATCGTGACTCCATAGTTGTCTTGCCCAGATTTAGTCTTTTCATATCTATTGTGGTTAAAAAAATAAAATAAAAAAAAAATAAAAAAAAAAGGATACTCATCTTAAGGTTTAATGTGATTACCACCTAGTGCTTCCATTTTTTCCCCTTGAACAATAAAATGGGCCCCATATCTTTTATGATGCACAACACTTTATCATGCTTAATTGGAATTGGATGAAATGTGGAAATGAATTTGAACAAAGTAATGGGCTTGGGATTGGGATATGCTTATGTACCTAGCTTGTTTTTAATGATTTTGATGGGTTTTCATAATTTTTTTTGGTATTAGATATTTGGGTGAGCAATGTGTATTAAAATGTTTTTGGAAAAGGGGATTTGAATTTCATATTTGTAATTTATTTTGCTCGGGACTAGCAAAACTCAAGTTGGGGGGTGTGATTAGTCACTGAAAGTGGCTAATATTAATTTTTAATATCTTTATATTCATTTTTCAGAAGTCCATAAACATTTTTTTTAGTGCACTACATAAATAGAACTTCATTTCTCATCAAAAATGCAATTCATGTTTAAAATGAAAATTTGGGCCCAATCATTTATTTGTTTGTTGACAATATTATATTCATTTTATGAATTTAAAATTTTGGTATATGGTTGATCACTTTGTTAGGAACATTTTATCTTTTAGGTCCGCTGGATGAATCCCAAAGGAAGATGGAGAATTTTGCGCCTGAAGGCAAAAACTTGCTGGAAAAATCATAATGGGCCTAAGGCCCATCAAACAAATGTGGGGCCCAGAAACCAAGCCCAATGAAGCTCAAATTTATAAAGTAGAAAGATAAAAATATTAGGATCATTTTATTCAACTGTGGTGGGAGCTAATTCTGATGTTTTCATGATGATAAAGGGATCTGAAGTTGAGATTTAAATGGTGGACTCGACATTAATGCACAGAAAATCCTTCCCACCATTTCGACCATAACTTCCAAACGGATGATCCAAATTTCCTGAAATTTTGAGATATTCTAGAATACACATTGAAGAAAATATTTCTCTTCTACAACCCCTCCGGATTCTGCTTTCTTAATTTTCTAATTCACACGTCAATATGGTTTACGAATATGAACAGTTTTCCGGGTCAAATTCAAAACATCAATTTCCTTTTGATTATTCACCCTCCATTTGACTCTATTAATTTTTGGGGGGTGAATTAATTGTTGGGGGATGTACATAAGGCTCCTAATATGCCTATATAAGGAGATATTGGTGAAGGGAATAGGGGTGGATATTTTTCATATCATCTTTTGTTGCTTGTTTCATTGTAAGGTTATGCTTCCAAATTTCCTTTGTAATGTTTTCCATTTCCATGTAATTTTATTTTTTGTATATTTATGTTATTAATAAACTTCATTCACTTCTATATTTTCCATTTCTTTTTTTAAAACTTTATTATCAAAAAGCACAGTGATATCTCTGTGTTGTTGTGAATTAGTTCACACATAGGTGTGAATTTCATTCACACACACGGAGGAGTGCTCGTTATTTCTGCGGTTTTAATTTTTTCAATCCAATTCTTGTTAGAAATCTTCCGCCCACCATTGAGAGTATACCATAAATGGAGGGATAATCCCTTAATGGGATGATCTTAGGAGGATGCAAAGGCTGGATTGAATGTTATTTTATGAACGAATTGTTGTTAATTGGATAATTAATTTAAGACATCCATTCTTCAATTATTTCTACTATTCATCTTTACTATGTTTGAGCAAACTAAATTAAATTACTAAATGACCATATACCTCAGGGAGATCATGAATTTGGTTCTCTAAGTGTATACGGGATTAGTAATTGTGTTTAGTAAGCACCAAACCAGAAAATGATGAATGTAATGTTATTTTTGAAGAATGGATTCATCAAAAATTAATAAAACCAAAATTGTCTAATGAAGTAAAATTCATTCAATCCACCCCGAGCATAATCCTAAGATCAACCCATTTCCATTTAATTGATTTCACTTAGGTTTATTAGTGTTCTTTAAAAACAATCCAAAATCAAACCCAAAGTCGGCTACTTCATAGCCCATCCTTCACACAATCATAGCGTCTCAAGGTTACTTCTTCGGTCCCTGTGGATTCGACCCCTACATGTACTACATTGACCGCTTTTAACAGTAGGGTAAATTTGGGTGCAACCATTCCTCTACAAGATTATTCCCTTGGCTTTACTCATTTAAAATGAATTTTCTCAAAAACAACTTCACCTATCCAAACAGCTGGAAAAAAATTCCAAACTTTAGTTGCATATATTTTATTCTTGACACACTACAACCAATAAAGGAACCGATAGAAACAGCGTAAAAAAACATGAAAAAATAAACCAAAATAGCTAGACGACTTCAGTTTTTCACAACCATATGATAACCTATAGGAACTAAATTATTCTCCTTAATGGTGCATGTTGATGATCCCAACATTGTATCGATCAATAATTATGAGTTCCCTTCTGAAGATAACTCCAATAATGTCCAAACAGTAATGAAACCAAGAAATGGGTTGTGGGTGAAAAATTCAATACCATGATATTACTCCCAATGAATGTCAATTAAAAAAATTCATTCAATCAAAACCTTTTATCGAAAACATTCATCAAAAACTATTTGATCCCTCACTTAATTCTTGATGAAAGTCGAAGAGAAGAAAAATTCATCAAATTATTGTTTTAGAGATTTTAGTAATTGGGAATCAGGTATACTAAATGAAATACAAAAAAAAGTTGAATAAAATATGACTATATGAATACATATATTAAATTAACCTACAATGAACTCATCCTAAGGAATTATTGATAATTATATGTATAAAACTCATAGCCAGCAATAAATAGATTTACTTTTTCTTGGGACACAATAACATGTTATGTTAACTTGAATCCCTTCTAAATAAAAGATTTATTCAATTCATGATGACTATATAAGAAGATTTCAAACATACCAATTATGAGTCATGCACCAATGGTCCAAAAATACCTAAAAATATAGTAAACTATATATTATAAAATGAAAATTCTAAAATAATGCCAGGAATAAAGAAATTGAATGTAAGTATTAAAAATTTAGTGATATTAACTACAAAAACTTAATGCTTTACATGTCTTTTTGACATCAAAGTACGATCTTCAGAACCATTAATGAAAAATTGAGAATAAAATGATTCAGTCACTGTATTAGTATATAGTTAATGCCTTAAAATATAGTAAACTATATGTTATAAAATGAAAATGGTAAAATAATGGAAGGAATAAAAAAATTGAATGTTAGTATTAAAAATTAAGTGATATTACCTTCAAAAACATAATACTCTATATGTATTTGTAACATTAATATAGGATATCCTGAACCATTACTGAAAAGTTGAGAATACAATGATTTAGTGACTATATTAGTATATAGTTAATGCCTTAAAAATTCAGAAAAGGATTACCCCATAATGAATATCTAGTAATGATATCAATAAAAAATTTAAATTATATCAATTTCAAAATTGAATATATAGTAATGATATCAATTAAAAATTTGAACATGTATTTACAGACAATCAGAATGTGTTCTTGCAATAAATAGTGAGGTTTAATGATATCAATTTCAAATAATGCTCCATGATAAGGATAATTAATCAGTTTTATTTAACTCTATTTCAGTCATTCCAAACTAAACCCAAAAGAGAAATTAATAATTATCTAAATACTAGAGTGAAGAGATTCATAAAATTTAACATAAATTAACTAAATGACCCATCATAGAGGATCCTTGTATATATAAAAGGACCATTTTATGGTCACTAAACTGGAACAACCACCATTGGAAAAATCACTGTGATAACAAAAAAATGTTTTTGTCCACCACTTGTCTGTACTGTCAAATTAAGCATAAATATAGAATAAAGGTTTCTTCAATGCTTAAAAATTGGCATTGGCATACCAGATGGTAGGATGCAACCAACTCTGTTGACCTCCAGCAGTCTGCTTGTCTAATATTTCAAGATGAATGAGCAGAGGAGAATCTTGGCAATTACAATAGAAATTGAGAATCTTTCAATTTTCTTGAATTAATTGAGGTAAATAATGAAATGTTTACCTATATATGAAATAGAATTTCATATGTATATTCAATTTTTCATCTTTAGATCAATGATGGAATCACTATACAAATAACCCAGAAAAATAATATAGAATGATGAAATTGAAGGGCCTTTATCCACAAAGGTGAATTCTTCAATCTTCAAGGCGGGACATGTATTATTTCTTGGAATTTTTATGAATCTTTAGTTTGCATCCATCAAATGAACTCTACATGGATCAATCAAACTGGTATCACCTCCTACAGTCAAATTGGAAACCACATGAAATTTCATGGTTAGGCATTATAGGTATATGTACATATATTGAAATGTTACATAAAAAAGGCTACTTATTGAATACTATAACAAAGAAATATTAAAACCAAATATTATACTTATGAAAGCATAACATTATAATATGTAATAAATTTAAATTTTTACATTAATTTATAGTAAAGAATACCATTCTAGAGCTGGTAAAAAATACATGAAAATTTGCACTACATACTAGCAGTGAACAAAACATTTCAACCATGAACAAATAGTGAACATAACATACTAACTGGAAACATGTATATTGTGAATGGAAACATATATACAATGAAGAAAACTAGGTTCAAAACCTTAGTTCACTGAGGCATTTTATAAAGCATGTCCAGTGAAATCTACTCCAAGCCTGATCTAAAGCATTGGAGAACCGTGAGGCCTCACCATCATCTTAAATCTCGGTAGCACACAACATGTAGTAAGAAATAACAAATTAATCTTGAACAAAATTACATACCTTGACATATGTCCTACAGTCATCAACAACCAGGTTATTGAAACTTAGTAGGAAAGTGTACTATGTCCTCCCTAATAATGGAGACACCTACGACCATCAGTGGCATTTAGAACATCATAATAAAAGTATGGATAAATATTCAGGGCTCTGACCAATGTAGGGTTTAACTCATAATTTGGGGATCTAATTGCTATAGGATTTACCTCAATCACAGATCTTATCAGTTCAGTTTGATGGAAATCATTCAGTACTTTCATCATTATCCATTAACCACACAAATTATTTGAGATCGATAACATTGAATCTCAACAATCATATAGCATTATAGTTTTTGAATCAAACCTTAATGACTCGTTATTCCACAAAAAATACCAAACTACACACAAACTTAGAGTGAATACAATGAAAAAACTAATAGTTAATAAAAAAGAACAGTGAACACAACATATCAATGTAGAATAAACTAAAAATGAATAAAATATATTAGCATTGAACAACATAACAATGAATACAATATTCTGAAGGGGTATAAAAAAGACATATATAGCGGAATCAACTTGCAGTGAATGTAACATATTAATATTGAACACAACATACTAATAATGGGCACAACATTCCAACTATGATCAAATAGTTAACATAACATACTAACCAGAAACAGTTATATAGTGTATTTGAAATATTGAAAGTGCACAACATGACAATAGTGACTGGAAACATATATACAATGACCAATTGAGAAATCATAATAATTGAAAATTGAATAATATAAATGATTTCAGTTTCATTCCATAACTTCAATTTGACTAAAATTGGGTAATAATTTCCCCCATCAATCCCATACCCATGATTTTCAATTATATACCTTCCATGGAATCCATTCACATTAAATAATTGAAATAATTTAAAACATCCATAGTTGTGAAACTTGAAAATGATTTTATGCTGGAACTTATTAATTTTAAATGAATATATGAAGATAATATTATCAATCTCGACAACCTGCAGATTAACTAACACGTACATAACAATTAATTAAAATCAATTTAAGAACTTATGGGTGAAAAACCAAAACCAAAACCAAATTCAATTTTAATAGGTAATTAATCTCATACCTATAAAATCAGACAACAAAATTTGGTAATATTTTATAACATAACATGAAAAAGAAAACAACATAATTTGAACCCTAAGTATTATAGAAGTGAAATGAAATTAGTAATGCAGAAGCAAGGATTTAGGTTCATGAATAGGTAAGTAATCTCATACCTTAAGTTCCATGATTATATGGGAGGGAACAACCTACTGGAAAATGAAATTTCAAACCCAAGAATCCCTAGAATAGCGGACTGAAATCCAAATCAGGAGGTGGTTCGAAGGGATGGAATGCTAGTTTACTAAAGAGGATATGAAGGGGTTGAGTGAAATAGTAATGATGCATAGGAGGCTTATAGTAGTAAAGCGTGAATGGTCATTCAGTGGATTTAAATGAACTCACGAGCCAGAGATAATTGGAAGGAAAGGACAACTGGGAATAGGTACACGACGGTGAGGTGAGGTGAAATCGGGAGAAGCAGCAAGACTGAGTATGAGAATGTCGGACTGTAGGTAAACTAAGAGGAGGAGGACGATGTCGGTGGGGATTTCTGGGTAACCCTAGGTCATGAAGAGGTGAAATCAGAGCAGGAGAAGGATACATAACACAGCGAAAAGGTGAGCTGAATCCAGGAGAAGGAGCACCTTAGAGAAGAAGGATGACGAAGTTCAGCGTAACCGGGAGAATGAACACTACAGTGATGGGGGTTTTGGAATTTTAGGTCATGATGAGGTGAAACCCGAGCGGTAGCGGGAGTGGGTCAGATATAATGTAAGAGAGCGGAAGTAGATGAGGGACGTGGTTGCACGGTGGGTCAAAACGTATGGAAAAAAAGGATGTGGAGTATTGAAAAGCTGATACATGTTATGGGAAGAAGCTAAGATTAGTATATTTAGTAGATTTCAGAATCTAGGGATAAAATTATTTATAATTCTCCTAAGATTTTGGTTCCAAAGTGATAAATTTTGAGGGTAGAATTCATTTTAAGGGGGTAGAATGTAACACCCCAACATTTTGTGAAATATTTTTAAATATATATATATATATATATTTCTTATTACATGAAATATTGATTTTATATTTTATTACACACAACATTGAGTTTATCTTGTGTTACATGCAACACTGAGTTTAAACAAAATGTTACATATTATTAAAATATTATTATTTAATATGATAGTTATCACTTAGTTCCTAGAATGGTGGGTATGGATAGAATTAAATAGATTATGAAAATATACGGTTTACATGTGTATATAAAATAAATTATTTGGTTAATAATTAATTAAAAAATAAAATAAAAACCATTTTAAAATAAAGGAAAAGATTTTCGGAAAAAACTATTTTTACGCAAACAAACACATTTTACCTCAATAAATTAAAAAAACAAATTTTAGTGATTTATTTTAAAGAAATGTATATATTATATATTCTCATAAATATTTAATATTAATTTTATTTTTTTAGATAAGAGATAATAATAAATCTAATTTTACACTTAAAATTGTATTTTTCTAAAAAAACAATTTTGAAGCCTTTTTTGCACATTTATTTTAAAAATAATTTTTGAAACTTTTAGAAAATTTAATTTTAAAAATAAAATCAATTTTTTAAATAATCATAACAAAATTATCTTGGTTTTAATTTTTTATAATTTTCTAAAAAGATTAATTTTCTAATGAATAGTGAAAATACTAAATTTTAATTGAAAAACTGTCTTTTTATTTAAATAATTTATAAAGTTAAATTATATTTTAAATAGATTTTAAAGAAAAATTATTTAAATTATATATATATATATATTAATCCAATTTTTTTCATTTTAATTAATTCCATATTTACATTTTATATAAAAACTATGTAAACTTTTGAACATTTTCTCTTTGAAAACCCGTTTTCTCATCATGTTATCATGATTAATTTTAAATTAAATTTTTCCACTTATACGATTGAATTTATAAAAATTGATTCCATATTTAGAATCATAATAATTTATATTATCTAATAATTTCAAATTAATTTTTGACCAAAGTTAATAGTGAATAGAATAAAAATTAATTACCATGGTTAAGGTAAAAATGGGTTTACTGGGGGTTAAACTAAAAAGATAATGGTTAAAATGATAGAAAATCTTGGATAAAATATATTCTCAAAAAATATTTTGACCGTATAATTTATTTTCCTCGATAAATGTTCCAAATGATATTTTAAAATCATTATCCATCTAAGATGACATTCTTTGATGTAACTTTTTATTTTCTGGGGATATAAACAAAGAATAAAATTCTTATTATTTCTCTAAATGGTTTATCATGAAAAGATTTTCATGAAACCTGTTTCTCTTCCATGGGTTATACCTTGAAAAAATTCATATAAAACCCGCTTATTTTTTTATAGGTTATGCTATGATGAAATGTTTATGAAACATTCACATTTCCATAGGTTATTATATGATAAAATTTTTATGAAACCCATTTTATATCATTAGTTATGATATGATTAATTATTTATGTTCTTATGGCACACATATGTGTGATTTTCATTATATGATGGGTGGGACTTATATCTACATATAATGCATTGGGTAATGATTAATGTTATATGATATCATAGGGTAAATGAGAGATTATTTCAAGACCAAAAAAGGGTATACAGGAGGTTATCCCAAACCAAAAAGAGGGTACATTAGAGGTTATACCAATCCCAAAGTAGGTACATGGGTGGTTAGCCCTATCCTAACATGTTATCAATGTCTTGGTGGGTAGCCTTGATATAATAGTTTCTATGATTATGTATATTCCAAAAATATATGTGTTGTGACAATTTTATGATCTCATGGATCATGTTATATGATTCATGTCTTATGAACTATCAATAATTATGTCGTGACTAAGTATTATGATCTTTGATATGCAGGGTATGGTTTTAAAATATTATTCTCATGTTCTCAAACCCTGATGTTCATGTTATGCTTACATATTTCCCTTTTTTATCCTTAATGAGCATATCACTCTTTCTTATATTTCCTCTCCTTAGGTTATGAATAAGGTTTTTAAGTAGGGTATGTCTATGAATAGTACTAAATGGGGAGATCTTTGTTGGATACATTGATGATATTTCACAAAATTAGAAGACTATGTACCTAGTCTCCAAATACACTAAATTATTATGGTTCTCAGATGTGATTTAGGTAATGTATTTAATATTTATCTAAAAATATGTAATATCTATGAATGAAAATTTTGGGTCTATATACTCCCCCTTAACCCGTGTGGATTGGGATAGTGGGGAATTTATGGTTGGCATATAGTTTTCTAACTGTGTGGCCAAACCATTCACCCTTCTACAGTGGCCTAGGAGGGAGGGCACAGTTCATCGATGGTTTTTCTAACTGTGTGGACAAAACATGAAACTCTATCTAGAAGATCATTAAGAGTTCATGGTTAGGTTCATACTTAGTACTAACTATGTGGAATGACCTAGGAAATCATGTGAGTGGGATTTTAATCCTACAAAAATTATAATTAAGGACCCTAACCCCAGGCTATAAATTCTAAAAAACCTGCTAATCAAACCTAATTTTAACATTTCAATTTTAGAAACTCTATAGAGAGTATTTTGTCTCATTTCAATCTTTTATTCTCTGATTTAAGTGCCTATGGATGTGATTGATCCCTATCTGGTAAGTGTAATCAATTTGTTTTGGAATTCCCCTTTAATCCCTTCTCTCATTTTTTTATAGTGATAAATCATCATGTTATTGATGGATATAAACCATAATTTTATGGGTTGTAATTATATGGATTATTCTTTTATCTTTCTAACTTTTAGCTTTCCATCAGTGGTTCCCATGTTAGGAGATTGATTAATTGTGTGATTAAATATAGGTTGTTCTATAAGGAGTTTTTCTACACTTGAACCTTGGTTTATTTCTTTATTTGAAATGTATTTTCAATTGTTTACATTTAATTGAGTAGATTTGATGTTTCATTTCAAAGAGGTGTAAAATTTTGTAATAAATCAATTTTTAAAATAATTTGATAATATTGGGTGGATTATGAGAAAAATATGTCTCTAAATGAAAAGTGATTTGATGAAATGATTGCAGTTGATTATTGAGAAAATTTTATTAAAATGAAATAGGATTTTGAAAAGGTGAGAATAAAATGAAAACCTATAAATTTGTTTCGAAATTAAAATGCCATGTTGAAACTTGATATTGGGAATTTTAACTTTGAATGAGAAATTGATTTTAAAATAATTGTTTTCTCATGATTGATTGATTGATGAAAGAACGTGTGGGTCTGAGTGGTTAATGGATGATTAAGAAAATCACACAAAGAATATAACCCCCTATTAATGTATTAACGATAAAAACTCTAACTAAACCAATTTTGGAATGATTTTCTCTAATTTGGTGTTGATTGATTCAATCCCGAAGTCTTATCTCTTATATAGGTGTGTACGCATTGAGTTATGATTAATTTATCAGGTATTGTGAGGATCCTAAAGCCAAGAACTAAAAAATATTTAGACAAATGACCATTGGGCTTATCATTGCTCTAATTTAACTATTACATTCTAGAGTTTATTGAATTGTTTTATTCATACAATTCGGTTTTATTAAAATGTTTATATAATCCTATTTTTGATATATTTTATATCTTTATGACTTGAAATATTATTTGACTGAAAATGTGAAAATGATTTTTCATACCTTTTCTTTATTTATATTAAATCAAAAAGAAATTATTTATTATGGAATTTCTTATAGAATATTTGGTAAAATACTACTAGAAATTTTTTTATCACACCCTAATTTTTCCTTCGAGCATTTGTAGATTATTTTTTTCAAGTCTGGGAAAATGTAAAGATCCACATTGATATATTGGGTGTTCTTGACTAGTAGTACCTTGGGGTGATGGTGATGATTGGTGGATACATTATCCACTTTCTACATAGAGACTTAGAGATTTTTCCTTGATGGATATCATAAAATTTTATTAGATTATTTATTTTTTCATCTTTAGCTATATACTTGTGGTATTTTTATCCTTGAGGAGTGTTTTATATACTTAATGTTCATTGAATTGTCTTTTGATATTATTTATTGGTTATTTATTATTGGGGTGAAATTATTCCCTTTAACCTTTTTTTGATTCCTAGGAACTAGTCTTTATCCCATAGGGATTGGAAACACCCTTTGGGCCATGTCAATTTTGGATCGAGTATTGTTGTGTTAGGGTATTTGGGTTGGTTCATGACATTACTTCCACATTGATTGTAATTCAAATAAAACCTTATACTTCCTTCTTATAGATAACCTCATTAATAACTAGATCATGTATTTCCTTGAACATTAAGTCACACTTTCCTCTAGAATTAATAATGATAATCACCATCACATTCTAAGATTCTGAAGATTTGAAAGAAGTATCAATGCCCACACAACATCACAAAACTTCACTCCCATTTATTAAAGTTGAATATAAAATCATGTTGAAGTCATTGACATGATCTTAAAATGAATTTACTTAGGAAATTTTCATGTTGAATAGTCATCACATCATGAACACATTGTTCATCATGGTAAGATTTTCATATATAATGACAAGCATAGTCATTAATCCTATTTTTTTCTTCACCTCCTAAATATTTAAGGTTATGTTATAGGATAGTGTCATACAAACAACCCTGATTTTTTTATAGTCGATTTTTTTCATTCCACTTTTTCAATTGATTTTTTTTATCCCCTAAAGTGGAAGCTCAAACTCCTTCTGGTATGGATAATCTTCAATATGCATCCTCCTGAATCTGGATTATGACCCATAAAACTTTTCAATTTGGATATTTCTTTATTTTAACTCCGTTATTTCTAAAATAGTTAACCCCCACTTAGGAAAAAAATGTTAAGGAAAATCACCACCATAATCTAGATTCCAAACTCTGATACCACTTATTTTAATGGAAACCCCTTATTTCAAAACTCCTTTTTAGAAACTTTCTTATGGAACAATGTTTGAAAATTATAAATCCAACATCACCTAATGTCAATGTCTAAATGATGGAACTGTACTCCAACACCTCATGTTGAATCAATTTGATCTTCACAATCCTTCTAAAACAAACACACAATAATAAGCACAAAATTACTCACACTAACATGAAACAACAAAGGAATTTAGATGATTTAGAATTTTTCCTAATCCATGTCAGAAACACTACTACTTTTACTAATCCTATAATATGATTATAAGTTTATAATTTAAGAGAAAAAATAATCTCACTCATCTGTTTATATAAAATTCTAGTCGATATATCTAGTGTCACCACCTTCTAATATTCATGAATGACCATCCACTCAGTCAAATTCACTAGCAACCACACTTCTCAACATTTAATTCTTGGTGAATAATACAAGAAATTTTATTTTATCTTATTTATACCTATAAATAATCTTATATATCCCTTTAAAAATTCCAAGTTATTCTTATGTATTCTTTAGAGTTACTCCCATGAAAGTCTGATTACTTCCTTCTCACTTCTCTCATCCAGATCCAAACATTATTGTGGTTTCTACTTCCCCAACATTTTTTTCTTCAAGAATTCCCCAATGCTGTTAAAATTATTTCATCTAGTTATAGAGAATATATTATGGAATTAAACTTTCTAGAAGATATATTAAATTAACTAAAAATCATTTATCATGACTAACTTAGCACACCAATATCCACAAGTCATGTTATCTACCTTGTAAAAGGGGATTTTTTATTAACTATGTAGATTAATATTTCCAATTATTTTTCACATGCATGGATTTCAAAAGGATTATTTTTGAAATTCACAATGATTGGATCCTTAAAGTTTTTAATTTATCAAATATATATTTCATCCCTAAGGATACCCTATACATCGCCTAGAAAGGATATTATCTCCATATTTTCCCAAAAAGTATAATGCCTTGGGGTATGTGGTGTAACGACCCAAAGTTTCATTAATGGAAATCCCTCTTGATCTAATTAAATGTCTCATTATGTTTATATAAAATTTCAACTTCATTGGTTTTATGTTAAGAATTTTGACTGTTGCTAATATAGTCGTTGAACAGTGATCACATGATTAGTATAAATATAGGGCCTTAACAAATCCAAATTTACTCAGACAAAAGAAGCGATGGCCTCATCCAGTAGAATTGCTCCATATGAATCCCATTTGTCAGAGCTCGGAAAAGAGGTGGATCCCTTGGGCTTTGATCTTGACTAATCCCAAGCATAGCTTCATCATTTCAAGCTCAAATGGTACCATCTACGGTAAAAGTGGAAGTTGATAGAAATTACCAGTCGAGCGATGTTATCTGAGCCACCCCAAGAGTCATTCACCATCGCACACCTTACCCTTAGGTCTTATGCGGCTGTTTTAAGGGGTTATGTAACTAATCGATAGTACTATGTTCATGTAAATTATTTTTTTATATAATAATGGATATAATTTTTTGTCATTATTGATACATTGTAAATAGTTTTTAAAGTACAAATGGTGTTTTTAGTTATTATTTAATTAAGAAATCTATTTTATTAAATTAAGGGATTTTTAAATTAAATAATATTTTAATAAAACATTATTATTATTATTATTAGATTAATTTTATTATATATAAATGATCATATAATTGTATGAATGCAATTATAATTTTTATTAAGGGTTGAAAGCCATTTTTGTCAAAACCCATGAATTTTTAATAAATGTCGGTTTTTATTTTAAAAGTTAAAATTAACATATTTAGAAAATTATTTAGATAAAATAAATGTTATTTTTGGAATTAGGACATCAAAATTATCCAACAGTGAATTTTTCATAATTTTCTGAGACAGTCAAATGTTTGAGTAAAAATTAAATACCGTTTAAATATATAATGTGTTTTATGACATCATAATGACCCAATAGTGATGTAATAAAATACTATAATCTTTATGTTTGGCCAATATATGTTTTACCATTAAAATAATGTGATTTTTGGTTTTTTGGGATTACTTTTGAAAGCATTAATGGACCCCTCAAGACTTATTAAACACCTTGTCTTTTTAAATTAATTTCCATGGGAGTGTGACTCACCTCCACATAAGCAACCCTAATATTTTAAGAAGTTCGGACTTTGGCCTTATAAAATAATTTTTTCCTATTCCCTTTTCCAAAAACCATGGTCAAAAACCATGGGATGGTTTGTGTTTTGGATTAATTTAATATAAGGGGTCCCAAACCTAAATAATAAAGAATTCTCTCACCTTTCCTATATAAACCCACCCAAGCTCCCACTCCCTCCTCACTCAAAGCCTTTTGAGTTCGTCCAACCTCTGCCCTACTCTCTCTATAATCCTCCCAAGGTGACCCAATCTCCCAAGAATCCTCTCACAGGCCTCTCTCTAGCCTTTGGAAGCACACTTCCAAGTAAGGGTTTTTCTTCCTTTTGCATTTTTATCCAATTTTATTTAAGTTTTTTTTCCCTTTTAAATTAAATTATAAATATTGGGTTAATGTTTCACACCTCCCTCATACTTACCTCTTTATGTTTTAATTATTGGAGACCCTTTCTCTCTCATTAAATTCCTCCCATGTACACCTGTTACTATGCTGAAATTCCGAAAGGAACTTTTCTCTCCTCTTTTACATTCAAGCAATACCTTTGTATCATGAATCTAAATTCCATTAAAATTATTGGTACATGTATATATATGAACTCCTAACTTCCCATTACATGTAAATATGATGAGGAACCCCTTTCTCTCTCATCAACCATTTTTATGAATTCTTATGCCACGCCGTTACGCTGCCGAAATCGCATCAATTTTCTAAGCCAATTCCATTGTGTAGTGAATACCATGCCCATTTATCCATCAAGGGTATTCACCTTTATGCACATTTAATTATTGATTATAATGTTTCATTTATGAATTCCACATTCCCTTATCATGGAATAAATGATTATGTTTTATGAATCCATGTTTTATGATCCATGTGGAACACTTATGCATGATATGAAATGTTTAAGAAGGGTGCGCCCTTATAGCACTCCAATGCATTGGGTAAAGTATAGTATAATGATACTTCATGTGCAATGAGTGTTGAATCATGCTAATTCAAGTGCAACGAGGTTTTACTCGTGATTTATGTGCAATGAGTATTTACTCATACTCCATGTGCAATGAACCTTGGCTCATGCTAATTCCATGTTAAGTGTTGTTGCCACATTTCCATGTTATGATTATCATGCTTTATCATGCCTTTATGTTCATGTTTTTCTTATGCTCTATTGATATGCCTATTGTTTAACATGTATTTTACTCCTCATGTTATTACATGTGTACTCCCTTACTGGGCTTTATAGCTCACCCTTTTCTTATGCATGTCCTCAGGTTATCCCATGAAATGCTAAGTACGAAGGAATGTGGTGGTCATGTAAAGGAAGTTTTCAATAAATATGTTGTATTTAATGTTTTAAGTTTTTATGTAATGATCCTAAGCCCCAAAGACACTAAACCTCTCAATCTTCTTTGTTGTATCAAGTGAAGTTTTATGTAATAAATCATTTTTAAGTTTGTAATAAAAGCAGGGTTGTCATAGTTGGTATCAGAGGATAGGTTTAGTTATTTTTGGGATTAGGATTAGAAAACCCTATTAAAGCCTTAGAGAGAAGAATAAGTATAATAAAAACATCCCTAAGTTTTGGTAAGTACTGATTAAGTGGATTATCAAACAAATACATCCCTGTCTGGATATGAGCAGGTAGAGGCGGCTCTGGCACAGATGTATCCTAGGGGTAAAACCCGAAAACACCACTTTGAGCTAGACTCAAACGGGAACTGGTTCATGGAAACAGGCCTTTCTGCACTCTTGGTTATGAAACTCCCAAGGGATATGTTTTGATAAATTCAAAATCTTAGTATGAACCGTTATTAAGGGAATTAAAAAAATTCCCCTAAGAATATATGTTAGAAAGAAGATCATGAAAATCCTAGATTAAAGCCTATAGACTCATGAGTAAAGGAAATAAAAGTTTATTTAGAAGTCATCAACTTTTTTCTTTGGATTACCCTTTATTTGTTACCCCCTAACATTCCTTTTATTCCAACCAATGGTCGGTAATAGGAGGACTCGGGCTAACAACCGATGTGAAGATCAGTGTGATGACTGTACTAATGAGATGCCCAATCCAATGGGAGCGGGAATCGCGAACTTTGTCACGCTACTCTCTCAGCTAACTCAAGAATTTAATAGAAACATGGATCAATAGGAACATCCAAACCCCCCTAAGAAAGAACAAGTCGCTATCGAGAGCTTCATGAGAAAAAGACCTTCTACTTTTAGTGGATCATCTGATCCCACGATCGCTGAACAATGGATCAACTCCATTGAAAAGATCTTCTCCATCCTTAAATGTTCTTAACAAGAGAAGGTTCTCCTGAAGTCTTATCGTATGGAGGGTGAATCTGATCAATGGTGGACATTGATAAAAAATACGAAGCCTAAGGAGGAGATCGAGGCATTTGAATGGAAGGATTTCCGGAAGATGTTTTTTGATAAATATTTTCCGCGCACCCTCCGGCTTAAGATGGAAAGGGACTTCCTTTCCCTCAAGCAAAAAGATGAAGAATCTATTGGAGCGTACAAGGAAAACTTCACAAGGCTTGCACTATATGCTTCCAGCTTTTTCATTACCCAAGAATGAAAAGTTGACCGCTTATTTGGTGGGTTGAAGCCTAGCCTGCGGAAAGCATTAGCGATCCGTGACTTCGACAGCTACGAGGAAATTGTCTGATGAGCCCTCAAGGTCGAAATGGAGATCATAGAATCACATGGGTATCATGGGGACAATAAGTTTATGATAGAATTCAATGCTGGCGGTCCGATGGATAAATCCAACGGTGCTAAGAAGATCCAGCACCCCACTTGCCAAAAGTGCAGAAAGAAGCACCCTGGAAATTGCCTTAAGGGGACGAGGAAATGCTTCAGGTGTGGAAGAGAAGGGAACCTAGTTGTTAACTGTCGGCAAGAAAGACCCACAGCTATGACAGAGGACAGGAACGCTCCGCTCAAACCTCAACGCGTTGTTCAATGCTACAAATGAAAAGAATCGGGTCATTTTGTAAATCAGTGCCCTAATCCAAGGGTTTTCGGAGACAACCAACAACCTCCAAGGCAGCAAGGAAGATCTTTTGCCATCACTTCTGCCGAAGTGAACCCCGACAAAGAAGTGGTGAAAAGTACGCTAGTTATTCATTCAAGAATAGCGAACTTACTTTTTTATTCAGGTTCTATGCATTCTTTTATATCTCGAAATTTTAGTAGAACAATCCCAACACCACCACAAATCATGGAAGTGAAGATGTCGGTGAGTACGGTAAATAGGGCAATCATTTCATCCCATGAATATAAGTCCTCCCCTGTTATAATCTGTGGATTGAATTTCCTGGCGAACCTCGTCATACTCCCTCTGGTGTAATTTGATGCAATCCTTGGCATGGATTGGCTTTCCTTATATAGAGCCAACATAAATTGTCGGGAGAGGGAAATCACACTCCATATAGAGAATCGACCCCTGATTCTTTACAAGTGTAAGGAGGAAGATGAATCTCCTTTAGCTCCATCATCTCAAGAATGGATATTACTAACTTATGAGCACGCGTATCTGGCTCAGATGATTGAGTCCAAGGAAGAAACCATCCTTGAAGAAATTCCTATTGTGAGGGAATTCGCTGAAGTGTTTCCCGGGGAACTGCCTGGTCTTCCTCCTAGAAGAGATGTTGAATTCTCAATTGAACTTATACCCGGTGCTTTACCAATATCCAAAACTCTATATAGAATGGTTGTTATAGAGCTTAAAGAGCTGAAGAAACAGCTACAGGAGAATCTGGATAAAGGGTTTATACACCCAAGTGCTTCACCATGGGGTGCACCAGTCCTCTTCGTCAAGAAGAAGGATGGGTCAATGCGGATTTGCATCGATTATCGTGAACTTAAAAAAATCATGATAAAGAACAAGTATCCTCTACCAAGAATTGATGACTTATTCAATCAGCTGTGTGGATCACAATACTTATCTAAGGTGGACTTGCGGTCGGGATATTATCAAGTAAGGGTGAAGAAGGAAGATATCCCCAAGACTGCTTTTCGCACAAGATACGGGCACTTTGAATTCATAGTAATTCCATTCGGACTCACTAATGCTCCAGAAATCTTCATAGATTTAATGAATAGAGTCTTTACATATTACCTAGACAAATTTGTAGTAGTCTTTATTGATGATATTCTAATATACTCCAAAACCAAGGAGGATCATGAGGAGCATTTGAGAACTGTACTAGAGACTTTGCGCAAGGAGAATCTCTATGAAAAGTACAGAAAGTGTGAGTTCTGGTTGAAGGAGGTCTCATTCTTGGGCCATATCATCACAATAAATGGGATATCTGTGGATCCCTCCAAAACAGATGCAATTGAGGGATGTCCGAGGCCAATATCGGTAACGGATATCCATAGCTTCTTGGGATTATCTGGATATTATCGATGAGTTTTGAGAACTTTCTCACGATTTTCCAACCCTCTTACCAAGCTAACTTAAAAGGGAGTAATGTTTTCTTAGAGTGATGAATGTGAAGAAAGCTTCAAGGAGTTGAAAAGGAGGCTTATCACTACGCCCATGCTCACTTTACCCACAAGTGGGGAAATTTTTGTGGTATTCAGTGATGCTTCGAAGAAGGGATTAGGATGTGTGTTGATGCATAATGATAAAGTTAAATCCTATGCCTCAAGGCAGTTGAAAATCCATGAGCGAAACTATCCAACGCATGATCTGGAGTTGGCGGTGGTGATCTTTGGCTTGAAAATCTGGCGACATTATCTCTATGGGGAGAAATGTGAGATATATACTGACCACAAGAGTCTTAAATATATATTCACACAGAAGGAGCTTAATATGTGCCAGAGAAGATGGATAGAGCTCATCAAGGATTATGACTGTTCAATTCATTACCACCCTGGGAAAGTGAACAAGGTGGCGGATGCCCTAAGTAGAAAGGATCCAGCGATTCTATCAATGATGAGAATTGAGAAGGATCCAATCTTCTTAGACTTGATGAAGATTGACATAGGAATCCTAGAGAAGGGAACATCATCAATCCTTTCACAAATGATTGCTCAACCATATCTTTTGGAAAGGTTAAAGGATGCTCAAAAGGATGATGTGGGAATTCAAGAAAAAGTGGAAACTATCAAGAAAGGGAAATCCTCGGAGTTTAATGTTAATGAAGAAGGAATTGTATGGTTTGGGAAAAGACTATGTGTTCCATCAAGTCCAGAGTTGAAGAAGAAACTTTTGGATTATGCACATAGTTCAAATTTCTCTATTCACCCAGGGAGCACAAAGATGTATCAAGATATCCGAGGAAACTTTGGTGGGATAATATGAAGAAGGAGATTGCTGAATATACATCAAAGTGCCTAGTGTGTCAGCAAGTGAAGGAAGAGAGGCAGAAGTCTAAGGGGATGATGCAACCATTTCCCATACCAGAATGGAAATGGAAAAACATCACCATGGAATTTGTCACCGGACTTCCGAGGGCATCCAAATGCAATAATGCAATCTGGGTTGTTGTGGATCGTCTTACAAAGATTGCACACTTAATTTCTATTCGTGAAGATTTCTCATTGGATCAACTAGCATGGATATTTATCAGGGAAGTGGTAAGGTTGCATGGAGTACCACTATATATTGTGTCTGACCGAGATCCAAGATTCACCTCTAAGTTTTGGAAGAGTCTTCAACATGCTCTGAATACTAAACTGAACTTTAGTACAGCCTATCATCCTCAAACTGATGTCCAATCCGAGTGGACTATCCAAACACTTGAGGATATGTTGAGAGCATACTCAATGGACTTTAAAGGAGGATGGGATCAACATCTTCCTCTGGATGAGTTCTCTTATAATAACAGTTTCCACTCGAGCATCCAAATGGCACCATATGAAGCCCTGTATGGGAAAAGGTGCAGAACACCGGCATGTTGGGATGAGGTCAGTGAACGTAAGTTACTTGGACAAGAAATGGTCGAGGAAATGGTGGAGAAGGTGAAAACCATTCAGAAGCATATCAAGGCAGCCCAGAGTCAACAGAAGAGTTATGTAGATAATCATCGAAGAGACCTTGAGTTTAAAGTTGGAGACATGGTTTTTCTACGCATATCTCCGTGGAATAAGGTCATGAGGTTTTGAAATAAAGGGAAGTTAATTCCAAGGTACATCGGCCTCTTCGAGATTCTTGATCGTGTCGGGGTTGTGGCCTATCGACTAGCACTTCCACCTACTATGGGAAAAGTACATGATGTCTTTCATGTGTCCCTCTTAAGGTAGTAAATATCGGACCCTTCACATGTACTCTCTTCTAAGGTGGTACAATTGGAAGATGATCTTTCTTATGAGGAGAAACCAGTGAAGATCTTAGATCATAGAGAAAAAGTTAAACAAAATAAGACAATGCCCCTCGTCAAGGTGTTGTGGAGAAAACACAAGTTTGAAGAAGCGACTTGGGAATCGGAGGAAGTGATGAAGCTGAGTTACCCACATCTGTTTTAGTGTGGGAAAAGGAAAATTTTGAGGGCGAAATTTCTTAAGGGGGGTGTGATGTAACGACCCAAAGTTTCATTAATGGAAATCCCTCTTGATCTAATTAAATGTCTCTTTATGTTTATATAAAATTTCAACTTCATTGGTTTTATGTTAAGAATTTTGACCATTTCTAATATAGTCTTTGAACAGTGATCACATGATTAGTATAAATATAGGGCCTTAACAAATCCAAATTTACTCAGACAAAAGAAGCGATGGCCTCATCCAGTAGAATTGCTCCATACGAAGCCCATTTTTCCGAGCTCGAAAAAGAGGTGGTGTCCTTGGGATTCGCTCTTGACCAATCCCAAGCTGAGATTCATCATGTTAATCTCGAACGGGACCGTCTACGGGAAAAGTGTAAGTTGATAGAAATTACCACTTGAGCGATGTTATCTGAGCCACCCCAAGAGTCTGTCACCATCGCACACCTTACCCTTAGGTCTTATGCAGCTGTTTTAAGGGGTTATGTAACTAATCGATAGTACTATGTTCATGTACATTATTTTTGTATATAATAATGAATATAATTTCTTGTCATTATTGATACATTGCAAATAGTTTTTAAAGTACAAATGGTGTTTTTAGTTATTATTTAATTAAGAAATCTATTTTATTAAATTAAGGTATTTTTGAATTAAATAATATTTTAATAAAATATTATTATTATTATTATTAGATTAATTTTATTATATATAAATGATCATATAATTGTATAAATGCAATTATAATTTTTATTAAGGTTTGAAATCCATTTTTTTCAAAACCCGTGAATTTTCGATAAATGTCGGTTTTTATATTAAAAGTAAAAATTAACATATTTAGAAAATTATTTAGATAAAATAAATGTTATTTTTGGAATTAGTACATCGAAATTATCCAACAGTGAATTTTTCATAATTTTCTGAGACAGTCAAATTTTTGAGTAAAAATTAAATACCGTTTAAATATATAATGTGTTTTATGACATCATAATGACCCAATATTGATGTAATAAAATACTATAATCTTTATTTTCGGACAATATATGTTTTACCATTACAACAATGTGATTTTGGGTTTGTTTGGATTACTTTTGAAAGCATTAATGGACCCCTCAGGACTTATTAAACACCTTGCCTTTTTAAATTAATTTCCATGGGAGTGTGACTCACCTCTACATGAGAAACCCTAATATTTTAAGAATTTAGAACTTTGGCCTTATAAAATAATTTTTTCCTCTTCCCTTTTCCAAAATCCATGGGCAAAAACCATGGTATGGTTTGTGGTTTGGATTAATTTAATATAAGGGGTCCCAAACCTAAATAATGAAGAATTCCATCAACTTTCCTATATAAACCCACCCAAGCTCCCACTCCCTCATCAATCAAAGCCTTTTGAGTTCGTCCAACCTCTTCCCTACTCTCTCTAGAATCCTAAAAAGGTGCCCCAAGCTCCCAATAATCCTCTCACAAGCCTCTATCTAGCCTTTGGAAGCACACTTCCAAGTAAGGGTTTTTCTTCCTTTCTCATTTTTGTCCAATTTTATTTAAGTTGTTTTCCCCTTTTAAATTAAATTATGAATATTGGGGTATGGTTTCACACCTCCCTCATACTTCCCTCTTTATTTTTTAATTATGGGAGACCCTTTCTCTCTCATTAAATGTCTCCCATGTACACCTGTTACTATGTCGAAATTCTGAAAGGAACTTCTCTCTCCTCTTTTACATTCAAGCAATACTTTTGTATCATGAATATAAATTTCATTACAATTGTTGGGACATGTATCTATATGACCTAATTACTTTCCATTACATGTAAATATTATGAGGAACCCCTTTCTCTCTCATCAACCATTTTTATGAATTCTTATGCCACGCTGTTACGCTGCCGAAATCGCATCGATTTTCTAAGCCAATTCCATTGTGTAGTGAATACCATGCCCATTTCTCCATCAAGGGTATTCAACTTTATGCACATTTAATTATTTATTATAATGTTTCATGTATGAATTCCACATTCCCTTATCGTGGAATAAATGATTATGTTTTATGAATCCATTTTTTATGATCCATGTGGCACACTTATGCATGATATGAAATGTTTAAGAAGGGTGCGCCCTTATAGCGCTCCAATGTAACAACCCAAAGTATTTCAATAGAAAATTACCTTCTTATATCTATGTCATAAAAACACAAAATAATGAACTACTAAGTGATAAGTGACCTTTAAACATAATTTTGTCACCCCTATGGTTGGAATTTTAAAAATCCGACATACACGGTTGTGTTCAAGATAGTTTTTGGAGTCTAATGAAACAAAAATAATTTTTGGTGAATAGTAACCTACCCTTATGAATAGTAACCTACCCCTATGAATAGTAATATGACCCTTATGAATAGTAAATAGGAGTAACATTAACTATGAATAATAAAATAAAATTTAGACATCATAGAAAGTGGTAATTTGACCTTAGTAAACATTTTTGGTATTTTATAAGTCATAAATAATTAATTATAATTAATTAATTAATTTAAAATAATATTTATTTTTCTGTAATGTATTCATAAATTATTGAATCAATTTCTAATAGTTTTTAGATAATTTTATAAGACCCTACGTAATTTTTGAAAGAACTACAAAATCAGTTTTAATTTTAAAAACAGTTTTTTTTAAGTAAATTATGATTTTAATTAAATATTAAATTAATAATATGTAGAAAATTATTTTTGAAAAATGGACTTTATTTTTGGATTCTACACGTCGAAAAATGGTTGGGGTAAATTTTTGGGATTTTTCTGAGAAACTTGAATTTTTTGTGAAGAGTAGAATACATTAATTTACCATATAAATACATTTTAATTAAAACCCACTATTCCTGACATCACAAGTGATGTAAGCACCCAAATTCCTAACTCACATTCCTTTTTTACTATTCTTGGTCATCCAAAACTCACTATTCCTTGTCTTAGGTGAAATTAATAAACTAATCAATTTTATATTAAGGAAACCCCTCTCCTCTCCACTATAAAAGTCACCCTTCACTCCCTCTTTTCCTCACACCTCTCAAGCTCCAAGCCTTCTCTAAATTATTCCCAAACACCTTCCCTAGCTCATCACCCACGTCCAAAAGCTTCTGGTCTCATCGAAAGACCAAGACTAGCTTCCTTAAAGAGGATCTCAAGAGGAGGATTCTAATGGTAATTTCTCTCTCTCTTCTCCTTTAATTTCCTTTTAAGTTCAAGTTCCTTTCTTGATATCTCCCTACCTATATTCATAAAAATTGTTCTTTAAATCCAGTATTATATATATACTGTAATATTATTATTATAATGTTATATTATATCACCCCACACCTTTTCCCTCTTCCATTTATTTTATTAAAGAGAAAGTTGTTCATGTGGTGATAATTTATCACCTTCAAAAACAGCATGCTCTCTTCTTCCATTTCTACCTTCAATCTGGTCATGAAACCATTTTTATGGATGAACCAGAATATTTTATATGTTTTATGTTCTATTTTAAGTTCTGGAAATAACCTATGGCCATATTACTAAGTGAAAAGTTAAAACAAGATCGTTGTGATCCAAAAACCGCCCAAATTAACCCAAATAACCATCATTAAATTTTTATCTAATGATTCATCCACTTGGATCTAATATAATTCACTATAAAATTATTAAAGCTACTCTAATATCATTAATAACATTGAGTATCAGTTCTGGATGTTTACCCATGATCTACCCAAACATCAACCTAAGAATACAAGTGGACCGCTCAAGAAAACCATGAAAATGAACATCCCCAATCAATGTTTTTAAACTCTATAAGTCATCCAAAGGAACATAATATAACATAATGAAACCAGAATGAACCCTATTAATGTACACATGGTTCTGGATTTCTAATTAATGAATATAATGTCATTATACAGGAAATTAAAGAGAAGGAGGCATGCGAGTACAAGGTAAGGGGAAATCTCGAACCCAATTTTCTTCCTTCGGGTTCTCCCTCTTTCACTCCATTTTTGATATGGTTACTCCTCAAAGATCATTTGTTCATCATTTACTTTAATTTTTTGGGATATACATGTTTTTCACTGGTTTTTATGTCCATCAAAATTTTTTCTAAAAGAACTCTTCTTTCAAGATCTCACCTTTTACCTCTCATTCAAGGTTGATGGTTCTTGTATCAAGTATGTTGTTCCCTCTTTCTTTTGGGAACCCAAAGCTTATGAATGTGTTATTATGATATGAAACCCATTCCATTCCATAGGTTATTTTTTTACATGTTTGATATTTTTTCTATGTGTCAAGCATGATAATGATAATTTTATGATGTGACGGGTGCGCCCGGAATTATATAGCGCAATATGAATGTTTAAATGTGACGGGTGCGCCCGGAATTATATAGCGCTCCAATGCATTGGGTAAAGTAATGAATCTCAGGAGTAAATTTGAAATGATGTGTGAACATGATTCTAGATTTGTTCACAAGTATGTGTGGTAGTTAACCACTAAAACATGATGTTTCATTTTTATGCATTGCCACATTTCAAGTTTATCGTTTATGCTCCTCTCATGTTCATGATCTTTTTCCTATGTCATGATTATGCTCACCCCATGATGTATTGTTATTATCTATCCTCTTACTGCGCTTTTAGATCACCCCTTTTTATGTATATCCTCAGGTGGCTATATGTACTAAGGAGAGTACAAGTGCAAATAAGAAGAAATAGAAGAAGAAATTAAATGAATGTTTATGCTTAAAGTTGTATTTGTTATGTATGGTCCTAGTTTGCCCAAGACACTAAACCTCTGGATCCTCCATGTGTAATACTATTGTGTTTTTTATCTTTAAAATGATGTAATGGTAATGTAAGAAAAGGTCGGGTCGCTATAGTTGGTATCAAAGGAAAGGTTTAGTTAATTTGGGAATTAAGATTAGTGAACCCTAAATAAAACCTCTAGCATGAGACTAAGTACAAATATGCACACAAGGATATTTACCTAGGGATCCCATATGTTATGTTTTTGGTATAATTATTTAAAAGGATAAGTTATTCATGACTTTTTTACTTATGTTTTGTTCTAACCTTTTCTATTTTAGAAAATGGTGGGAACCAGGAGAAATCAGGCCAACAACTCTTGCAAGGGCCAATGCAACGATTGTCCGAACGACATCCCCAATGATTTTGGAGGTGGAGTTCAAAACTTCATGGTGATGATTACCCAATTATCTCAGGTTATGAATAATAACCATAATAATAGGGAACGTCCTCCTTCACCAAAGAGGGAGCAGCTAGCTATCGAATGTTTTATGCGACAACGACCACCGACGTTTTGTGGATCTTCCGATCAACTAGTTGCAGAACAGTGGGTCAACTCCATGGAGAAGATATTTTTTGTTCTTCACTGTTTCGAGACGGATAAGGTGATTCTATCCCTTTATTGTTTAGATGGAGAAGCCGATAAATGGTGGGCTTTGATTAAGAACACCAAGCCAAGGGAGGAAATTGAAGAGATGGAATGGGAAGACTTTAAGATAATGTTTCTTAATAAGTAATTCCCAAGAACTCTTCGCACGAAGATGGAGAGAATTCATAGAGATCAAGAAAAAAGAAGGAGAATCTGTCACAACCTATGAAGCAAATTTTACAAGACTCGCAAGGTATTCTTTGGGTTTTGTTATCAACAATGATAGCAAAATTGATAGATTCTTTAGTGGATTAAAACCACATATTCGAAAGGATCTTGCAATTCGAGACTTTGGGAGTTATGAAGAAGTTGTTCGGTGTGCTCTCAAAGTGGAAATGGAGTTTGGATAATGGTCCCATGGCTATGGTGATAAGAAAAGAAAGATAGAGTTTCAAGCTGGTGTATCTAGTGATAAAGATGGGAAGAAAACACAACGACCCACATGCCAAAAATATGGGAAGTTGCACCATGGGAACTGCCTCAAAGGTACGGAGAAATGCTTTAAGTGTGGGAAGGAAGGACACCAAGATCACGAGTGTCGAAAAGACATGAAAAGGAAAGATAATGTAGCCGATGAAATGAGAGAACCACTCGTGGTTCAATGCTACAACTGTAGGGAGCTAGGGCACTATTCAAACTAGTGCACTAAACCTCGAGCTCTCGAGGGTAATCAGTGCCAACAACCACCAAAGCCAAAGGAACAAGGGAAGGCTTATGCCATCACTACTGCGGAGGTGGATCATGATAATGAAGTCATACAAGGTACACTTCCTATTCACTCAAGAATGGAAAAAGTCTTATTTGATTCTGGTTCTACGCATTCGTTTATATCTTGAAAGTTTGCTAGAACTATAGAATCGAAGCCCCAAAACCTTGAAGTAGAGATATCTGTAAAAACACCAAGTGGTGCAATCATTGCAACCCAAGTGTTTGACTCTTCTCCCGTTGACGTATGTGGGAATATTCTTCCGGAAAATCTCGTAATACTTCCCTTGGTGGAATTCGATGCTATAATGGGAATGGATTGGCTCTCGTTATATAGAGAACATATCAACTGTTGGGAAAAGGAAATATATTTTCATATTCCGAACCATCCCATGCTCCTCTACAAATGCAAGGAAGATCATGATTATCCTTTGAAAAATCCTTCAATGGTGTGGGTGTTGATTCCCTATGAAGAAGGATACCTCGCCCAAATAGTTGAGTCGAAGGAAAGTGCCAAACTTGAGGAAATGCCCATCATGAGGGAATACAGTGATGTATTTTCCGAAGAGTTACCCAGAATTACCCCGGATCGTGAGGTAGAATTCTCAATTGAACTCATACCCGGAGCTACTCCTATCTCGAAGTGCCCCTATAGGATGGCTCCTATCGAACTGGAGGAGTTAAAGAAGCAGCTGCAAGAGCATCTGGACAAAGGGTTCATACACCCTAGTGCATCACCTTGGGGTGCGCCAGTGCTCTTTGTGAAGAAGAAGTATGGTACCATGCGGATGTGTATCGATTATCGGGAACTCAACAAGATCACCATAAAGAACAAGTATCCTCTCCCAAGGATTCATGACTTGTTCAACCAGTTAATAGGAGCTCAATACTTCTCAAAGGTGGATCTTTGTTCTGGATATCATCAAGTAAAGGTGAAGAAGGAAGATATTCAGAATACTGCCTTCCGTACAAGGTATGGGCACTATGAGTTTTTGGTGATTCCCTTAGGACTTACTAATTCCCCTGCAATCTTCATGGATTTGATGAATAGAGTCTTTAGACATTACCTCGACAAATTTGTGGTAGTGTTTATTGATGATATTCTCATCTACTCCAAGAGCAAGGAGGAACATGAAGAACATCTAAGACTTGTGTTGGCGACATTGAGAAAAGAGAATTTGTACGCCAAGTTCAGCAAGTGTGACTTTTGGATGAATCAAGTCACGTTCTTGGGACATGTGATCATAAGAGAGGGAATTTATGTGGACCCTTCAAAGACAAAGGCGATTGAAGAATGGCCCAGGCCCTCTAGTGTCACAGAAATCCGTAGTTTTCTTGGATTAGCTGGGTACTATCGACGTTTTGTGAGAAACTTCTCACGATTGTCAAGCCCGCTAACTAAGTTAACAAGGAAAGGGGTAAAGTATGTATGGATGGAAGAATGTGAGGTAAGATTCAAGGATATAAAGAGAAGGCTGATCACTGCACCTGTGCTCACACTACCGAAAAGTGGAGAAAGTTTTGTGATATACAGTGATTCTTCAAAGAAAGGCTTGGGTTGTTTACTCATGCAAAATGATAATGTGATAGCCTACGCCTCACGACAGTTGAAGATCCATGAGCAGAACTACCCGACGCATGATCTAGAGCTGGAAGCCGTGATTTTTGCCTTGAAAATCTGGCGGCACTACCTTCATGGTGAGAAGTGTGACATATACACCGACCACAAGAGCCTAAAGTATATATTCACACAAAAGGATCTCAACATGAATCAAAGGAGATGGTTAGAGCTAATAAAGGATTACGATTGCTCTATTCACTATCATCCAGGAAAGGCGAACAAGGTAGATGATGCTCTAAGCAGGAAAGAACCTGCTACTCTATCCATGTTGAGGATTGAGAAAGACCCTATCTTCTTGGATATGAAAAGGATGGATTTGGAAATCGTAAGGGCAGGGGATACATCCTACCTTGCCCAAATGATTGCGCAACCATCCATACAATAGAAGATTAAGGAAGCACAAAGGGATGATGTGGAGATACAAAAGAGGGTGAATGCAGTAAAGGAAGGGAAGCTGCAAGAGTTCCATATTGATGATGATGGTGTGATTCGGTTTGGAACGCGGCTTTGTGTGCCTTCATCACCCGGGATAAAGAAGGAGCTATTGGATAATTCACATAGCTCAACTTTCTCTATTCATCCTGGAAGTACCAAGATGTATCGTGATCTCCGAGAACACTTCTGGTGGGATAACATGAAGAAGGAGATTGCAGAATATATATCAAGGTGCTTGGTATGTCAGCAAGTTAATGCTAAGCGACAAAAGTCCAAAGGTATGATGCATCCATTGCCTATACCCATGTGGAAATGGGAAAATGTTACTATGGAATTTGTCACGGGTCTCCCGAAGACGTCAAAGGGAAACAATGCGATATGGGTTGTGGTTGATCGAATCACCAAGACTTCCCATTTTATCGCTATTCGGGAGGACCTCTCACTTGAACAACTTGCAAGGATATATGTAAAGGAAGTAGTGAGATTGCATGGTGTTCCACTCTCGATTGTCTCTGATCGTGATCCAAGGTTCACATCTAAATTATGGAGGAGCCTTCAACATGCTTTGAGTACTGAATTAAATTTCAGCACGGCCTATCACCCCCAAACCGATGGTCAGTCTGAAAGGACTATTCAGATGCTCGAAGATATGCTAAGAGCATGCTCTCTAGATTTCAAAGGTGGATGGGACCAGCACCTTCCATTGGTTGAAGTTCTCATATAACAATAGCTTCCACTCGAGTATTCAGACGGATCCTTATGAAGCTCTTTATGGGAAGCAATGTAGAACTCCAACCTGTTGGGATGAAGTTAGAGAAAGAAAGCTACTTGGACCCGATCTTGTGCAGGAGATGACCGAGAAGGTTCAAGCCATCCAGAAACACATCAAAGCTGCTCAAAGTCGGCAAAAGAGCTATGCTGACAATCGTCGAAGGGACTTGGAGTTCAACGTTGGAGATAAAGTCTTCCTTCGAATATCCCCATGGAAGAGATTCATGAGATTCGGTAAGAAAGGGAAGCTAAGCCCAAGGTACATTGGCCCTTTGGAGATTCTTGACCGCATAGGAGCCGTGGCCTATCGTCTGGCACTTCCACCGAATATGGATCAAGTCCATGATGTGTTTCATGTATCACTACTAAGGAAGTACATACCAGACCCCTCACATGTACTAAACTCAGAGGTGGTATAGATGGATGATTATCTCTCTTATGAGGAGCAGCCGTTAAAAATTTTGGACCGAAGTGATAAGGTTCTACGCAACAAGACAACCCACCTTGTCAAAGTGTTGTGGAGGAACCATAAGTTTGAGGAAGCAACTTGGGAACCAGAAGAGGCAATGAAGGAGAAGTACCCTCACCTGTTTGTGTAAAGTAAAATTTCAGGGGCGAAATTTATTAAGGGGGCAAGAATGTAACAACCCAAAGTATTTCAATAGAAAATTCCCTTCTTATATCTATGTCATAAAAACACAAAATAATGAACTACTAAGTGATAAGTGACCTTTAAACATAATTTTGTCACCCCTATGGTTGGAATTTTAAAAATCCGACATACACGGTTGTGTTCAAGATAGTTTTTAGAGTCTAATGAAACAAAAATAATTTTTGGTGAATAGTAACCTACCCTTATGAATAGTAACCTACCCCTATGAATAGTAATATGACCCTTATGAATAGTAAATAAGAGTAACATTAACTATGAATAATAAAATAAAATTTAGACATCATAGAAAGTGGTAATTTGACCTTAGTAAACGTTTTTGGTATTTTATAAGTCATAAATAATTAATTATAATTAATTAATTAATTTAAAAGAATATTTATTTTCCTTTAATGTATTCATAAATTATTGAATCAATGTCTAATATTTTTTAGATAATTTTATAAGACCCTACATAATTTCTGAAAGAACTACAAAATCAGTTTTAATTTTAAAAACCGTTTTTTAAGTAAATTATGATTTTAATTAAATATTAAATTAATAATATTTAGAAAATTATTTTTGAAAAATGGAATTCATTTTTGGATTCTAAATGTCTAAAAATGGTTGGGGTAAATTTTTGGGATTTTTCTGAGAAACTTGAATTTTTTGTGAATAGTAGAATACATTAATTTACCATATAAATACATTTTCATTAAAACCCACTATTCCTGACATCACAAGTGATGTAAGCACCCAAATTCCAAAATCACATGCCTTTTTTACTATTCTTGGTCATCCAAGACTCATTATTCCTTGTCTTAGGTGAAATTAATAAACTAGTCAATTTTATATTAAGGAAACCCCTCTCCCCTCCACTATAAAAGCCACCCTTCACTCCCTCTTTTCCTCACACCTCTCAAGCTTCAAGCCTTCTCTAAATTCTGCCCAAAAACCTTCCCTAGCTCATCCCCCACGTCCAAAATCTTCTGGTCTCATCAAAAGACCAAGACTAGCTTCCTTAAAGAGGATCTCAAGAGGAGGATTCTAAAGGTAATTTCTCTCTCTCTTCTCCTTTAATTTCCTTTCAAGTTCAAGTTCCTTTCTTGATCTCTCCCTACCTATCTTCATCCAAATTGTTATGTAAATACAGTATTATATATATACTGTAATATTATGATTCTAATGTTATATTATATCACCCCACACCCTTTCCCTCTTCCATTTATTTTATTAAAGAGAAAGTTGTTCATGTGGTGATAATTTATCACCTTCAAAAACAACATGCTCTCTTCTTCCATTTCTACCTTCAATATGGTAATGAAACCACTTTTATGGTTGAACCAGAATATTTTATATGTTTTATGTTCTATTTTAAGTTCTGGAAATAACCTATGGCCATATTACTAAGTGAAAAGTTAAAACAAGATCGTTGTGATCCAAAAACCGCCCAAATTAACCCAAATAACCATCATTAAATTTTTATCTAATTATTCGTCCACTTGGATATAATATAATTCACTATAAAATTATTAAATCTACTGTAATATCATTAATAACATGTAGTATCAGTTCTGGATGTTTACCCATGATCTACCCAAACATCAACCTAAGAATACAAGTGGACCGCTCAAGAAAACCATGAAAATGAACATCCCCGATCAATGTTTTTAAACTCTATAAGTCATCCAAAGGAACATAATATAACATAATAAAACCAGAATTAGCCCTATTAATGTACACATGGTTCTGGATTTCTAATTAATGAATATAATGTCATTATACAGGACATTAAAGAGAAGGAGGCATTCGAGTACATCTCGAACCCAATTTTCTTCCTTCGGGTTCTCCCTCTTTCACTCCATTTTTGATATGGTTACTCCTCAAAGATCATTTGTTCATCATTTACTTTACTTTTTTGGGATATACAAGTTTGTCACTGGTTTTTATGTCCATCAAAATTTTTTCCAAAAGAACTCTTCTTTCAAGATCTCACCTTTTACCTCTCATTCAAGGTTGATGGTTCTTGTATCAAGTATGTTGTTCCCTCTTTCTTTTGGGAACCCAAAGCTTATGAATGTGTTATTATGAGATGAAACCCATTCCATTCCATGGGTTATTTTTGTACATGTTTTATATGTGTTCTATTTGGAAATCATGATAATGATAATGTTATGATGTGACGGGTGCGCCCGGAATTATATAGCGCAATATGAATGTTTAAATGTGACGGGTGCGCCCGGAATTATATAGCGCTCCAATGCATTGGGTAAATTGATGAATCTCATGAGTAAATGTGAAATTATGTGTGAACATGATTCTAGATTTGTTCACAATTATGTGTGGTAGTTAACCACTAAGACATGATGTTTCATTTTTATGCATTGGCACATTTCAAGTTTATCATTTATGCTCCTCTCATGTTCATGATATTTTTCCTATGTCATGATTATGCTCACCCCATGATGTATTGTTATTATCTATCCTCTTACTGGGATTTTAGCTCAACCCTTTTTATGTATATCCTCAGGTGGCTACATGTACTAAGGAGAGGACAAGTGCAAATAAGAAGCAATAGAAGAAGAAATTAAATGAATGTTTATGCTTAAAGTTGTATTTGTTATGTATGGTCCTAGTTTTCCCAAGACACTAAACCTCTGGATCCTCCATGTGTAATACTATTGTGTTGTTTATCTTTAAAATGATGTAATAGTAATGTAAGAAAAGGTCAGGTTTCTATATCCAATGCATTGGGTAAAGTATACTATCATGATACGTCATGTGAAATGAGTGTTGACTCGTGCTAATTCAAGTGAAACGATGTTTTACTCGTGCTTTATGTGCAATGAGGATTTACTCATGATCCATGTTCAATGAGCATTGGATCATGCTAATTCCATGTTAAGTGTTATTTCCACATTTCCATGTTATGATTATCATGCTTTATCATGCCTTTATGTTCATGTTTTTCTTATGCTCTATTGATATGCCTATTGTCTAACATGTATTTTACTCCTCATGTTATTCCATGTGTACTCCCTTACTGGGCTTTATAGCTCACCCTTTTCTTATGCATGTCCTCAGGTTATCCCATGCAATGCTAAGTACGAAGGAATGTGGTGGTTATGTAAAGGAAGTTTTTAATAAAGATGTTGTATTTCATGTTTTAAGTTTTTATGTAATGATCCTAATCCCCAAAGACACTAAACCTCTCTATCTTCTTTGTTGTATCAAGTGATGTTTTATGTAATAAATCATGTTTAAGTTTGTAATAAAAGCAGGGTTGTCATATGGGTATTTAGTGAAATATATGTATATAGATTTTCTAGATCTTTAAAAGTGATCGAATCCTTATGATTTAAGTGATTTTTTGGACCCTACCTCTAGGTTTCCACATAAGTTTTTCATTTCCAACTATATTACCTTACTTAAATTTTAGATAGTTGTGATTCTTTGATTCTTATCAGTGAAAAAGATTATGTATATCACTATATGTGACAAAGTGGCACCTCGGTAATGGTTCTATCCTTTCATTTATTATGGTTTTTGTAACTTTCCTTTTCTATAGTCAAAAAATCCTTCATTGTGAATCACCAGTTCCTTCATCAGTGCTACTGGATAAGAATTCATCTATGTTTTAGCATAATTTATCATAACCTGGTTGAAATTTTCACTAAAGGTAGCTTGATATAAGCATGATTATCTTCTAACATCATCATTTAACACAGCTATCAAGGAACCATCAGGTTTATTTCCACCCTTTCCTCGGAAAATGGGTTCATACTTTATCATTAGAGACATCTAAATTAATTTGAAAATTAATAAAAGTATATTCCTCATAAATTAGGTCATAGTCATTCCACACAACCAGGATACCATCTTATAGTGACACTTTTTATGATCACTCATCAGAAGTTTCAAATCCATTTTCTATAATCACCTCAGTTTGTATTGTGACATATGGAAATAAATTAAATTAGTAGTACATCCCTAAATTATCAATGACATGATGACTACAGTTAATAGTATCCATATCCCAAAAATTATTTTATTATATTTTCTAAACCTATGTCAAGGAATTTATATAAAATTCTATAATTCATATATGTTAAAATTACCAATGATCCAACCCATGGGATATGGAATAGTCCTGATATATAGAATATGAACTACCTTTGAGGAACACTCAATATACCGATTGATTGATCTCACTTTCACTATTTTAATAACCATCATAAAATTACTCACCCTTACACCTATATATGAATCATTAATTGGAAATATAATATCACTTAACCACATAACAATAAAGAAATCCACACATAATCAGGTGTCCATTTTGTGGATGATTCTAAAACATCATTATTTATACCTTCCATTTTTTATATAGGGCTAATAAGTACCCTATGAACATCATATTTATAGAGTAAATCATCTTTTGGTTTAATTAAAAAATTTACCCCCTCCATAACTTCTCATAAACATGTTCATCCATACCTCAAAGTTGTAGTCCGTTCTTGTTCAAAGAATACCCTCCATATAATTTTGTGTTTATCTTAGTAACGCATATACCAATGGAGTCATTACTTCAACTTTAAATTAATAAATTACTATGGGAAGAAATACATTATAGTTATACCCTATAATGGGCCCCCATAAATCTTTTAAATGTCCCAAAATTCAATTATTTCTTTCTAGTATAATAGAAGGAAGGTGTTCAAATGATGATTTAATTTTCTCAAGATATTAAGAATGAAATAAAAGAATTTGTATATATATGTGTGTGTGAATAATAGATCCAGGTAGCTTTATAAATTCATATAGCCTCTTTATTTTTCTTAAAATTTAACATAGGTTTGTTTCACCGAATATGACCACATCAAGTCATGATAAAATCTACACCTAAACCATAAATCCCAACTCATGCACCAACTTGAATTTGATCAGTGAGGGAAAAATGATATGTGGGTGATTAACTATGACTATTGGGGTCTGATATATATTTATGATCTTATAGGGTGTTTTTAATATTCCACATGATGTATCCAAGTTTAATAGGGCTCTCCTTCACATGTGACAAAAAAAATTAAATACTACCCCTCCCTCTCCTAATTTGATGAATGGTAACCAACATGGAAAATGTAAGTTGTACCCTGGTGGTGGAATGGGTTCTTCTATAAGAAGTCCCAAGATTTATAATGTAATATGATTCGAAAATGGAAATTTATAAAGATTTTATGGAAAATGTTATGTAAGATCTTGAATCTAAGGCCAAAAATAATGAATTTATTTGATCTTGATATCACTTATCATTGATGTTATTCATGCCACACCCACACCAATAAGAGAAATTTTTGAAGTAAGATATTTCATTTATATATAGAAAACATTATAAAACTAATTGATATTCATAAAAATAGTTAGAAATGGATTAAGATAGCATAAATTCCAACATAGAGGTAATGAACAATAAAATTTGGCAAAGTAAAAAAAAATCATTCAACCATGTTCATTATGGACTCAAAGAGAAAGATATTTTTTTGAAATTATATAGAACAAGACTTCCACAATGGTTGATCTTGGGAAAAGTGAGGGAATTATCTATAGGATTTTCATAGTATAGGTTCTCCTTTGATGGTATATCCTCTATTAATAGGGAGATAAGTGACTTTTCACCAACCACGTCGATTTCAAATAGAAAGATACACTGAAATCCTTCATTTTTTCTCAAATTTAGATCCTTTTAATTTTGAAAAAAAAATTAATTACAAGGGATAATTTTTAAGTGCTAAAAAAATATTTAAAAAATTATATAAATTCTGAAGAAAATTTTAACTAATTTTAGGTTGCAGAAAAATGGTTTTCCCAACTCAAGGATGAGAACAAGCCACAATGAAGGTTGAGATTATTACTTGAATGAAGGTGGGTGGGTGTTAAGGACATTAAGTGCACACAATGATTGAGGAATATCAAGTTCCAAATATCATTCATTTGAAAGTTTTTTGAATGAAACTTTTTTTAAATACCACTTCATCAATGTCTAGAATCCATATCTCAGTGAAGTTCACCCTTCAATAAATATTTTTAAGTAGTTTGATCAAAGGGTATTGTTTTCATTCCACTTTTATTCTAAATATGCTTCACCCATACCCCATGATTATATATAGTCACCTACCTTGGAGAAATCCTTTCATTTCACCTAAGTGTCCCATATAATCTTAATAATTTCATTTCACTGATTTCTTTCCATTATAAGGATATTTTCACCCAACCTCTTTCTTCCAAAAATCTATGTCTATGATTTATCTATTCACATATCTCATATGATTATGTACCCCTTTGATAATGGGAATATTTCTTCCTATTGAATATCTTCCCTATGGTGTCCCCATTCTTACTGTGGATCCTCAAGGTGTGGTCAATAAAGTTCCCATATGTTTATGAGGATCCTTCATCTTGAGGAACCGATGGCATACCTCCTAGTCATAAGATCTAACATGACTATTGAGGTTGACATCAACATTATCAGTTTTCGTTTATAGTGTAATCTATATACTTTTTCTTGGATCCTACATGTTCCCATATTAAGTATTTATACATTTAAGTCTTTTCCTTAATGAAACTCCCAATTTTGTATTCTTAGTTATTATTGGGGTTCTTTCATATAGTGTTGTTTATCCATAAGTCACACAATGATTTCATCACAAGGAATATTTTTCCTAGTGGTTATAGTCATATAACCTTAATGTAAAATCCACATTGGTATTTTTTACAATCCCTTAAAAGGCACAACATTGTTCTTTGTTTCATGAACTTAAAAAGGAATAAAATTAGTCCTTATTGTATGATCATAAAATGAACAATAATGATCCTTATTAAATGATATTAAAAGGAAAAACATTGGTCCTTGTTTCATGAAATTAAAATGAATAAAATTGTTAATTGTTTCATGATCTTAAAATTCACAACATTATACCTTGTTGCATGATCTTAAAAGGCACAATATTCACTCTATTTGTATATAGTTAAATTTCATGGTGCACCACCTTACATGACCTAAAATTTTAAGCCTCATTTTTAAAGTATGAGGGGAATGACTTTTCACATGGATTTAAACTATGACATAAAAATATGTGGGTTTTTATTCCCCCATAGGGGATGCATAGGATGTTATCTATGGTCTCAGTCCAAACACTACAACACCTTCTACCTATTTATGAAAACCTACGGTTTACCAGGTGATGTTAAACTCTAGAGTGAATTTCTTTATGACTTTAAATTGATTATTAAGTAATATTTATCATATACCTATACACTTAATGTTGGATAATAATAATAAGGCTGTAGTGTTATTTTAAATACATCATTTTTAGTATAAAAAATATATTATTTTCAATTAATTAATTTTATCAAAAAATAATCGATCTTTTTATTTTGAATATTTTAAAGAATATAATTTAATATATAAGAGAGTATTAGAATATAAAACATGATCCTTTATAGAATTATTCAATCTTATATCCTATTTGTGTTGATTTTTAAAACCTAATAAAACATATACAACAAGGTGTATAGGAAAACCTTAAAACGGTTTAAAAAATTAAAGTGATTTGTATGAATAGATTTTATCAAATCTATGACACATTTCTCTATATAAAATATACTCTAACCAATTTTAATAATAATTTATTCAAAAAAACTCAAATTAAAAAAAATCATGACCAAGAACCAGGAGAACATAAATAATTAAAAACCAAAGAAAATCTTAAGTTATTCATGGTTATAAATATGATATGATGTGTTATAAAGTGGAACACAAACTATGTAAAAAAATTTGGGGAGAAGTTAAAAAAAATTTATGTACCTCATGATAATAGTTTTTGATTTTTTTTCATGAGATAATATTATGTCATATCCAGGGGAAAATTTTGAGAAAATATGGAGGATTTGGAGTAGATTTGATATAAGAAATTTTTGTTTTATAAGCAGATTAGGTAATCAAGTTGAACATAATTGTAATTGGTTAGGGATGGGGGGTTAAATATTTTTGTTTAGGTGTGCTTAATTGATTTTATGTTTTCAAAAAAATGATAACTTAACATTTTACATACACCATTTTAGAAAAAACAGGAACAAAAAATAAACAAACTTCAAAACAACATCATCTGGGGGACAGTCACAATTCCATATTCATTGAATTTGGTTGTCCCACAGGAAGAGGGTATGATCATATTTTTTTATTTAGGCTTTATAAATTATGTAATTTTAAAAATAATATAGTTTTTTATATATTTTTACATATGGACCACATGATGTGTAAACCTCATTCATGCATCTTCCCTTAATGAGGAAGCATGAACAAGGCTCATGCTTAATCTACCATCAGAATAGGAGCATGAATAGGGTTCATACACACACACACAATATTTTTTATTTTATTATAAAAACACATTTGGGGATGAGTGACAACCCTCATAGAATACACCAATATAAAAAGAATCCCACCAATAGTCTATACATCCCAAACACCCCACACTATTACCACAACATATCAAGCCCCATATGAGATCACAGAACCATTAAAAATAAGATTAATACTATTAGATGATTTATCCTTATATAAATACCAGTTCAAGCCACATACCTTTTTTCCCAGGTCCTCCTTGATTAGGTCTTTGAAGTGAGACGTTGGCCTTTCCCATGTTTGTATAAATTCCTCCACATTAATTTTCCTTTCATTGAAGCCTCTCATCAAAATAAGCTCTTGTTTATTGAACCACCTCCTCTACTCATCATTGGTTTCTTCTAAAAGAACCCTCCCAAATATCCATTTAGAATATTATTGAGAGGCCTTAATCAGCATGGCCTCCTCAAACATATCTTCCCCATAGTGCATAATTAGATCCCCTTCCTTGCCACTGTTTTCTAGTTCACTATCACTTTCCTTGTTTTTCTCTTACTGGATGACCTTATCTCCATTAGTTTGGGCATGAAGGATTAATCCTTTCTTCCTTTATATTTTTTACTCTTGTTTAGGATGAAACTAATAGAGTTACAATTTCTTTTTCCCCATTATTTATTCTCAAAAAGTGAATTTCTTTACTATATCTTTCTTATGCACTATCCCCTAAAAAATCATCATTTTCATCATATGACTCTAACACATAGGCTCCTTATTCCTCATTGGGTTGTTCCACATGTGAAAAGTCACTTTTTCCCTAAGTCTTCCCCTATATTTCCAGTCCTTCAAATCGATTTACAAGCTTGATATTTCTTCCAACCCCCAGTTCAACTATTACACCCTTCATTCCAACCACCTGCCTGTTACAGCTGGATGGACCACTCTCCCTAGACTCCTGACTCAAAACCACTTGAGGAGGATCATAGAAAACCCTATGAGTTTTCAATGAAGATATGGAGACTTTTTTCTCTCTTTATCAAGATATTATTTACGGCCTTTGAGAAGGTAAAATTTCTTTTTAAAATTTTTTGTTTTATAATTGTTTTATTAATTTATTTTACATGATTTATTTATTTAATTGAGATGATTGTATAAATGTATGATTTAATTTATATGTTCTTTTTATGATTTATAATATTTTAAATGATTTAGGAAATTTAAATGTGATGATAGGATAATCTAAATTTCTTTTAATTATAAGTAATTAGATATAAAATAATATTATTTATATTTAGAAAAATATAATTGCTTATAAAAATGATTATGTATAATTATAATTTAGAATATTAATAATTATATTTGAATATATTTATATATAAATATAATATTATATATTATATTTAAATTAAAATAAATTGATAATGTATTATTGGATAAATAAAATTATTTTATCTAAATATTTTAAAAAAAATAGATTAGTAATAATATTTTGTAAAAAATATTATTCACTTTATTTCAATATAATTATATATATGTTATATTATTTATCATATTTATATTTAATTAAATTTAAAATACAGTTATATATATATAAATAATTGTATAATCGTTAATGAAATTAAAAAAAATATTATTATTAATATATTTTAAAAAATATTAATTAAAAATAATAAATATTATGAATAATTATGTATAAAATGAAAGTATTTATATTTTGTAAAATATAATTAAATAAAAAAAGTATATATATAAATTTATTTATTATATTTAAATTAAAATAATGTGATAATATATTATTGGTTATATAAATGTAAATAATTTTATTTTCTTTAATTGTGTTAGAACTTTACTATTAATAATATTTTTCTAAATAATTTCATTATATACATATAATATTATCATTAATTATGTATAAAGTAATATTATTTATATTTAGGAAGATATAATTGGCTACAAAAATGTATTTTTATAATTATAATTTATAATATTAATAATTAAATTTGATTGTATTTATATTTATATATAATATTATAGATTATATTTAAATTATAATAAATTTAAAATATATTATTGGATATATAGATAATTAAATATTTTTAAAAAAAAATATACTCTTAATAATATCTTATAAAAAATAGTATTTACCTTATTTGAATATGATCATATATATTATTAAATTTAACATATTTAAATTTAAAATAATTTTTTGGTTGAATTTTATAAATATTATATATAACATTAATTGTAATGTTGTTTAGTATTATATATAATTATATTTAAAAATTTTAATATTATATATTTATTATATAAATTGTTATCACTAATTGAATAATATATAAATGTATAACATTAATATATTTACTATATAATTGTTTTCATTAATTGAATAACATATATATACCATTAATTGCATAGATGTTTAGTAATATATATACTTATTTTTAAAAATGTTATTATTATATTTTTATTATATGCAAAACATAATAACTATCCTAAAAAAATAATTGGTAAGAGTATTGAGTGTTGAATGATCTTGTGAGGATCGACCAATTTATGATTCAAATTGTATATCATAAGTATTTTGTATTTGGTTATATAATTTTTAATAATTTCATTTTATTTCTTTGTTGATGGCATGCATGTCATCTTTCTCTCTAAGAATGTAAGGCTCTATGTGTCCATGGTGAAATGTTTTGTATTATAATCCCCTAAATCCCTCACTTTCATGTCAGTATTATTGTAAGAAAAATAGGCTCTAAAAGAATCATTGATGTTCGATGTTATAATTATATAGCATGACTAAAATGAGATTTTTGGCTACTAAAATCTGAGACAATAGAGGTTTCGGGAGTTCCCCTTAGTTTTGGTTGGTTTATTGGTTAATGATAAACCAATCCATAAAAAATATCAAGATAAATTCACTGTTATTTAAAGATATAAATATATTTATTTATTTCTTTATTTATTTATTATTATATATAATTTTAGATAAAGTTGTAATATATTATTTTAATCATTAATTAAAAGTAAAAAATTTCTTATTGCTTATTTAAATAATTATTTAGATATATTTATATATATATATATATATTATGAAAAATGTTTATTTTTTATATTTAACTTATATCATTACTTACATAATTTTATAGTAATATGTATAATTATATTTAAACATATTATTATTAATAATTTATTTTATGCATAACATAAGAACTATCCTAAAAAACTTGGTAAGATAATTGAGTGATAACTAATCTTGAGATGATCGACCAATGTATGATTGTAATTGAATGTGTAATTATATTGTATGTGGTTATATAATTTGTAATAATTGCATTTTATTTATTTATTGATGACCTATATGTCATCTCTCCATTTAAGAATGTAAGGTTATACATGTTTTTAATAAAATATTATGTATTCCAAACCCCTAGAACCTCTCACTTTCATGTGAGTATTATTGTAATAAAAGTAGGTTCTGTAGGATTCATTGTTGTTCAATGTTATATTTATATACCATGACTGAAATGGGATTAGAGGATACTGAAATCTAAGATAATGGAGGCTCTAGGAGATCCCCCCCCCCCATATGTTTTGGTTAGTTTATTGATTAATAATAAACAAATCTGTATAAAAAGTTTAAAGATCAAGTCATCATTTTTTAAATGTAATCATATTAAAAAAATGTTAATCATTTCATTATGATATAGGGATATATATAATTAGTTACTAAAATTTATTTCTAGGGAATATTTTTTGTGTCCAAATACTATAATGGTGAAGTAATTTATAATGATCACGTATTTAGCTATAGTTTTCCACCTATAAAAGTGGTTAACCTTCATGAATGTGTGGATTTATAAGAAGTTCATAGTAAGATTTATAATCATTGAAAATAAATAGAAAATTGAGTAATTACTTCAATAAAATATTAGAATCCTTAATATTTTGATCGGTTATGGCACATTGATTATCCTCATCTTGAAGATGAGGATTGGGTGGGAGCATCATCTTTGTTTAGGAAACATTATTGTAATGGTCTATTGAAATTATATATCGATGTTTCTATTTTTGATGAGGTGTACCCTACTACTATAGAACCCTATTACGGGACATATGTTGAAGTCAGTCCATCACAACATTTTCATTCAATATCTTCTAATGTGACTCTCGTAATAGAAACTAATTATGAATAAGATGATCATAATATGAATAAAACTATAGGATACATCCCAATTCATACTCTTGATTTTATAAATGAGACTTTATCTGATGAGAAATTATCTGATGATGTGATGGGAGATGATTTAGGTGAGGAAGATATGGCCAATGAACCTTCTGAAGTTTCTTTGATAGATAGTTAAGAACTAGTGAGTGGTAACCAATCTCCCTTATTAACTTCCTTGGTGGAGAGAATTTCATGTGCATATGAGTTTGATTGGGGTTTCATTACATTAAGTATTGAATTATTAGGAATTCTAGGTAACAAATCTGATGAGAATGGTAACACCTTGTATGTTTGACAAGATTTTGAAACTAAAAGTGCATTGAAAATGTGGTTAATAAATACCACATAGAGTGGAATTTTTCATTTGTGGTTGATGAAAAAATAAGGTAATATACATCAATAATTGTGAAAAATGTGGGTCTGAATATAAATTTCACATGTGTATAATATATGATAATTTTTTTCATGTTAATAGATAACTAATTTGGAAGGCCCGAATACTTGTGTGCACCCAATGCTCATTCTACACTAAATACAGAGTTTATATCGACTATTATTATTGAGATGATATGAACATTTTTGGATGTTCCTGTGTCACTTGTTCAAGAATGAATGTAGCATAAGTTCAAAAATAGTATTTCTTTTACCAAATCATGTATGGAAAAACAAAAAGGTAATTAAAAAGTGTATTGTTATTGGGATAAATTGTATAAAGTGTTTCCATATAAAATTGGATTTTTGTCTCTAAAAAATCTGGTTTTTTATCATCTTGACACTTTTTAGTATGTCTCTCATGATGATTGGGTTGATTTAATAGAGTAGAAGTTTCATTGGCTATCCTGGGCATCCAGGTCATGTATCTCCTCATTTAATTATTAAAAAAATAATTCAATTTGATGTATATTTTCTTTATGAAAATTATATATGTGTGTATTACTAATTTTTGCCTCATAGGATGGTAATAATTACCCTGGCCCACTAGAATTATCTATTTTTGAAAATGATAACTTCAAAACATGGAGTTATTTCTTGGACTATATATGCATTCATTTTATGCAAAGCTAAAGAAAATTTGGTATGTTTCTTTAAAAAAAATTTTATTTTACGAATTTTTTTTATAATTTTTTAATGTAAGGATTCCTTATTATTTCCTTATACGAACCATGATAGGGAAAATTTTATGAGTTACTATATAGAATTTTAAGGACTAATCAATATTTTTATGATTATTTGATGAAAATTTTAAATTAAAAAATTGTCATTGGAATGTGATGGTGGTATAAGATATGGGTATATGAACACTAATATTATGGATTGAATAAATGGAATATTCAAAGATGTTTATAAACTATTAATCATAGGATTAGTAAAATATATATTTTACCACTGTGTGGAGTACTTTTTTGAATTCTCCTAGCAGGATTATTGGGGGATGCAATTGGGGATTCACTTTGCTCACAAGTTCCAAAGAGACATTAATAAGATATTACAAGATGCATTATCATTTCATTTTTGAATATTTGATCGGATATGGGGCCTCTTTAAGGTAAATGATCCCAAAAAACTACTTATATGAAATAGTGTTTGATTTATAGTGGTATTACTAGAGAATAGGTATTATGATTGTAGTTATTTTTGGGCATTGAGGTTGTAACGACTCCGATTTTTTTAGTTTGATACTTTGAATATTTCTATATATATCTCTATACTTTTCCATGGAGTTAAAATTATGTTTGGGTGTCATAGGACCCTATAATTAATATATTAAAAATATTAATATATATTTATGTGTGTTCATGTATCATTTTGTAAAAAATGGTTTTTTCATTGATTAGGACCTCATATGAGAAATATGAGATCTCAATTGTTTCCAGAACATTGGGTTTACCTTAGGTGCGACATAAAGTTAGTCAATGTTAGGCATCTGGTTGAAGGAATTCCTTGGTGATGCACTAAGTAAAAAAAATAATTTATTCTATTTCTTTTATTTATTTTATTTAATGACCCAAACCCTAACCTACCTCTATGAATACATCATTATGAATAATTATCTAGGTTAGTCATATAATCCTGGGAGTTTTGAGTGGATCCATTGAAAGAAATCCTTTTACAAATGATAACAGATCATGGGGAAGTGATCATTATTCCAAGGAGTTCATGGATCTCACCATTGAAAACAACATAGAATATTTCTTCATCATTGATCAATTCAAACTCAAGGTAGATAATTTTTTTATTGGTTTAATCCTGAATTTTTATATTCCATCTCGAACATGAATCAATACTCCTAAAAAGTTGATTCACGAGTCAAATGTTGATTTTTGATTGATGAATTTTTATCCTTGATTTTATCATTTGTTGATCTTAGATTTATCCCTTATGACAGTCGATTTATTCATCTATAAATGGAAGTTAACATGGAAAATGGAAAATGTTTGTTTTCCAATTTTATGTTTTGTTATTTTCTACACACATTATTTATACAATCATTGATGATATTTCTCTTCGTTGGTGGTTTGATAAATACCCAAAAACCAATCATTTCATAATCAATATTTGGCACAATGGATCATTTCCATATGTTTGGATTCAAAATTTATAGCATGATTGAGGTGTGATGTGGCGTGATGATAGATCAGTAATGGATCAATGATGGATTGGGCGTTCTTCATCTATGGGTTTTAGTGTTCAGTAGAGCAGTGTGATGGAACGGAATCACAGGTAGATCAGGTGGCTAGAATTTTGGCACCAGTGACAGGTTAGGTGTGTTCAACCCTAGATTCTAGTTCCTTATTGTGATTCATAGAGGATCTAACGACGGCAGAGGTTTGGGCGAGATGTGTGTAGAGTTATTAGTTTTTTGTAAAATCCCAACATGAACGTTGTGTATTCTAGGAACACACATTGTATATCCCCCTTGATGTTGAGGTAGGTTTTTAGGTGGAATTAAATATCACACATCATGTGGGGATACCACACTTCATGTGATCTGATTCTAGTAGAATGGTTATACCCTCAAGGTACACAGTCATGGGTATATCTAGGTACAGGGGCATATCCATCTACCTAAGCATGGCCAAGTACATGGGTGTAACCAGAGTGCACAGGTGTGGGCCAGAGTACACAGGCACAGGTTGGGAGGACATGGTCATAACCCAAGCTACCAAGAAACATTGTTTACTCCATATATATTTCATTTACATCCACATGTCCAGTAAAGCTATGTATAGGTGAGTAAACACCTAGGTTTCTAAGAGAGGCCATATGCCATGTGACCCTATGTACACATCATGTACTTTTCAATGATGATTCTTTCAGTGATGCTCAAATGATGGAAGTGGTCAGATTTGATCATTAGGGAGATTCTAGGTTTGATACTCCCATGTAACACTAGGGTGTGTGTCCTGCATACTCTTTACATATATTGAATTTGAACTCCCCTATAATATATTGGGGAATGGTTCCTCTATTTATGGAGTGGAAATCCCCCATATTTGAGCTCTGGAAGGGAGTATGTCCTTCACTGGAGTTAGTTCTCCCTCAGATTTGGAGTTTAGTGTCAAGGTGTGATCCCTACACACTAATTATTTTGTGGTTATGTGTGGTTTTGGGAATTAGAGATAGACCTTTTGGAGATTCAATTTGACTCATCATTATTATCTAGTTGGGTATATTGAGAAATACTTTCTCTCTCTGTTGGGTTTGTTTGAACATGTTTGTTGGGTTTCTCTTTACCCCCTTGATTTATAAGTTGAGATAAGTATTTCTATTTTTATTTCTCCCTTATTAGATTTCAAGGAATCATATTGGGTATGTATATACTCACCCGTGAAGGTTCTTTTCCCTCACATGTTCTTTATTATACATAATATAGATATATTAGCAGTGATATTGGTGGACCTGGTTTCAGAGAAGCATAGAATTACTTGGCTTTGCTGGTTGTGTTTAGTGTTCAGTATTAGATATCATGAGTTTGGGTCTCTTAAATTATTCCCATATTCTATTTTTTCTAGGTTAGGACTTCATTTATATTTGGGCATGTATTTTTCCCCTTTGTATATTTTATTGTATGTTATTTTACTTTGATGTTATCCTATATGTTGTTACATGCATAGGTTACACTATATATGTTTCAGTCTTTTATTATATATATTTATTATTTCATGGATTTGGTTGTGTGAGTGTGTATATGTAATTAGGTTAAGTCCTACTATTTCAGTGATATTCCTACTTGGTTCTAGTCACCAGACCCTATCCTATTGGAGGAAGTCTTGTCATGTCACCCTCAACCTACTTCTGACCTAGGCAGGGTCCTAGTAGTTTTGTTCGTGGAAAAGTAGTATCATAGGTGGTCTTACCCCAGTCGTTGTTTGGATTTGGACCTATGTGAGGTTGGTTTTGGGGAACTTAGGGAAACAATATATGAGTGTCTCGAATTTGGATCTCAAATTTGGGAAACTGGTGTTTGTGTAATGGTAAACATATCTATACACCAGTAATCTAACTACCTAATTATTGACTCATCATACTGAGACATCAATTATAGGGTACAATGGTTCATGTATTATATAGGACTGGGAATTTTTACTATCATGTCTTTCTTAAGTCAACTCCCCATATATATTCTCATCTAACCATGGTATATATTTTTAAATTTTAGGATGCCTATGTGATGACATCCATCTAGGATGCTAATATAGGATCATAATGATAATCAGTTGAGTGATGAGGCCTAAGTTCATGGACCCACTCATGAGGTGACTCCTCCAGGTGTTCATATAGTAGTTTCATAACCTATTAAAAATAAAGTAGTTCCCGCAAATCAGGATGATGATGTGCATAGGCTTAACACATTATTCAAGTTCCATTTGTAGAGATTGCTAAGGTTTAATGGAGATCCATACCTTCAGGCAGTGGAGGATTGGCTCGGAGTGGTAGTTTGAGTATTTAGGATTGTTCGAACCCTGACTGATCATATGTTTACACTTGCAACTAGCCTTGTTCATGGGACAGTAAGACGTTGGTAGAGTCTAATCACCTAGACTCGTGATTAGGTGACTATCTCATGGAAAGACTTTCAAAATTTCTTCTATGATAAGTATTACCCTTCAAACTTATTCTCTATACGGATTCAAGATCTTCTTGAGTGGTATTAGGGTGATATGTTAGTTGTTGATTATTCCATAAGGTTTACTAACATCATGCATTAATATCTCGATATGGTGTGATATGGATACTTCTAGACATGGAAGTTTGAGAAGAGAATTCACAAAGACATTTATTCCAGAGTGGTCTTTATATGAATTCCCACTTTTTCTAGAGTGTTGGAGTGAGATTTGTTTAAAGAGAGCTTCCTAGTAGAGGGATATCTAGTATTAAGAGATGAAAGTGGGAATCATGGGGATGATTCATCTGTAGTAACTAATATGTGTTAGTAATCAGGGTCTCCATATAGCAGACATACCCATGCTCGGACTTAGACATATGGATCTGAAACACAGGGTTCACACAGAGGATCCAATCATCTAGGAGGGGTGATTTTATGCTTCTAATAGGTGAGGTCACATGGATCGTGATTTCCTAAACAAATATGCTAAGGATGGTAGGAAGGTGTGTATGGACTATCATAATAGAGGAATAATCATGATCAGGTATCTCCCAGGAATGGTTATGGAGGCAGTGCTAATAGAAGAGTGGATGGTGCTCCATAGGGACGAGTTGCAGGTGGAAGTTATCCCTACGAGATACTTCCACCACTGCCACCTAATGGCCCATTCTAGGCTCAAATGGATAGTGGTCATGGTAAAGGGTAGTTTCAGGATATGGAGGGATATAACTAGTCTTATCATAAGATAATTCAAGGTATGATCTATGTCTTTTATACTATCTTTAATACTTTTAGATATATGAGTGAGTCATTATTTTATCTTCATGTCCCTCATGTGAGATCTATAGATCCAAATTGAGTCTTTATCCCAGTTTTTATAGATATAGGTTTCTATAGGAATCACTTATTCTATATCACACATATGCCAAAAATGTGATTTGGCACTCAATGGAAATATTTTATTGTGATACCTCTTGGTCATTGTGATGAAACTCTATGATTACATCTTGGGTTTGGATAGTTTTTCTATGGTGCATGCCCAGATATAATATCATCACAGGATAGTTTCATGTCTTCACACTACTGGAAAACTAACCTATACCAACGGTTTGGAACCGTTGGTATAGGCCTCCAAACCGTTGGTATAGCCTATACCATCGGTTTGGAGAACCGTTGCCAAGTAAGCTGTTGGGATAGGTCTATACCAACGGTTTTGGGAAAACCGTTGGTATAAGTAATATGGAAATATATACCAACGGTTATGGAACCGTTGGTATATGTATTTCAAAAAAAAACATCCGCTGGGATTTGATCCCAGGACCCCTAGTTTATCATTGAACGACTTAACCACCAACCTAACATGACTTTTGTGAACATAATTACATAAATATATATATGTATTCTCATAATTATTTTAAATTTTGATTTGTATAATGTTTTCGGTAAGAAGAACTGATAAAAAATCAAAGTATCTATACCAATGGTTGTCAAAACCAGTTGTATAGGTCTATACCAACAGTTTTGACAACCGTTGGTATAGATTTCAACCTGGGGGACCCTTTCCCAACAGTTTGGAAAAACCTTTGGGAAAGGGTACGGATTTCCCAACGGTTTGGCCAAACCATTGGGAAAAGTCATTGGGAAAGGGTATACTTATCCCAACGGTTTGGCCAAACCGTTGGGAAAGGTGGTTACAAAGGGCAATTTTCCCAACAGTTTGGCCAAACCATTGGGAAAGCCATACCCTTTCCCAACGGTTTGTCCAAACCATTGGGAAAAGTGGCCTCAAAGTGGGCTCTCCCAACGGTTTGTCCATACCGTTGGGAAAGGGAACCTATACCAACGATTTTTGCAAACCGTTGGTATAGAAGCGTTGGGAAAAGTCATATTTCCAGTAGTGTCATATAGATGGGATGATATTATCCTTTGTTGGTGATAAAGATATTATGGTTGAGTGAGTGGGGCTCATGAGAAAGAAGTTTCAACCCATCACCTATCAGTTGGTGAGTTAAACCCTTAGTGTAGCAGGATCTTCCAGAATCTGAATTCTAATGTTAGTGAATTATTATATGTAAATATTTCCTAAATATGTATTCGGATTATTTCTGAGGTGGAGTATTGTATTTTTCATCAACTTTCACCCCATGACTGTATCGATATCTTCTGCATCATATTGCATTACCCCCACTAAGCTCAAAAGGCTAAAGGGTGCAGTTGAAATACTGTCAAGATAAAGATTTTATCAGACCTGATGTTTCCACTTGGGAAGATTCAGTGTTGATTGTAAAAAATGAGGGAAAAATTTTGAGGGATTTTGTAGATTATCATCACCTGAATCAGGTAAATATCAAGAACAAGTAACCCTTTCCAATGATTGTTGAACTTTTAGACCAGTTGAAATGTATTATTTGGTTCTCAAAGATCAATATCAGGTCTGACTACCATCATTTGAGGTTTCATGAGGATGATATTACTAAGAATTAATTATTATATTTCTATAGATGCAATGAGTATCTGGTGATTCCTTTCAATGTGACTAATTCCTCCACTGTTTTCATAGATATTATGAACTAGATATTGCAGCTATACTTGGACCAATTTGTAGTTGTCTTCATTGTTGAAATTCTCATATACTCTGCATCGGAAGAGGATCATGCAGGGAATTTGAGGATGGTCCAAGACTAACTCCGAGAGCACCATCATTATGGTAATCTCTTGAAGTTTTAGTTTCATATTTTTGCGGTCCACTTTTTGGGGAATGTCATATATGAGCATTATTTATCTTTGGAATCAGTGAAGATTTATGTAGTTATTTCTTGGGATCCACCCAATAGTGTATCAAAGTTACAGAGTTTTCTTGATTTGGAGGGGTACTACCCAAGGTTCATGGTATAATTTCCATGATAGAAACCTCTTTTAATACTTAAGTGTGGAAAGGGAATATTTTTACCTAGACCAAGAATTGTGAGATATCTATTGAGGAGTTGAGGCTAAAGTTGACTAATTCTTCTATTTTGAGACTATTGGGGGGTATTGAGTATATGGTGTTTTTATATGCATCTAGAACTTTTATTATGTGTGTTTTGATGTGGAGGTAGACAGTAATCACTTATGGGTTGAGGAAATTGATACCACATGAGTAGAATTATGTGACCCATGAATTAGAGTTGGCGTCACTAGTCTTATCCTTGAAGATGTAGAAGAATTATCTTCTAGATGAGCATTTATTTGTTTAATCAGACCACCAAAGTCTTAGGTGCATCATCACTCGGAGATATTATAACCTGATACATAGGAATTGGTTAGAGTTCTTACAATACTATGACTTCAATATATTCTAAAATCTATGGAAGGTCCATGTGGTGGTAGATTCCCTTAAAAATAAATCATGATCTCTCCTTGGTAGAGGAGGTGTCTAATTAGTTGGATTATTTGAAACTGAACCTTTTAGAGGATAGGAATGAAACATATTAATAGATTGATTTTATAAATGATGAGATAAAATCATCCTTTTTCATGGATGAATGGTGGTTCGGATCATGTTGTGTGAGGAGGTGTTGAGGTAATTTCATGATTCCCCGTTGAATATTTATCTGGGTATGTAAAATATGTTCAAGGACCTTCATTGGTAGGTTTTATGGGTTGGAAAAAGGTTATTTATTTCCAAAAAAAAATCTTGGTGTATTTCATGTTAATAGATAAAGGTTGAATAGCAGGTTCCAATAGGTTTTACTCAACCTATTCGGATCATGGAATAGAAGTGGGAGTGTATGTTGATGGGTTTTTTGATGGGTATTTCATAGAAAAAGAGTGTACATGATTATATCTAGATGATTGGAAACCAAATCACAAATTTGGCACACTTTTTTCTATCAAGTATTAGAGTTCAGTTGAGATTTTGGAGAAGTTGTATGTGTAAGATATTTTCTAGCTTCATGTTATACCCACTAAGATCATCTCTAACCATGATGATTAGTTTACATAATGGTTGTATAGGTGGATATAGAAGGATCTTGGGACCCAGTTACATATAATCATGGAATTTCACCCCTATAAGAATGGAAATATTGAGAGTATAATATAGGTTTTAGAGGATATACTAAGAGCCTATGTATTAGACTTCGGCCAGATCTGGGAGGATCTCTAGAAATTAGTGGATTTTTATTATAATAATAGATATCACTCTACTATTGGCATGGAACCTTATGAGGCCCTATACGGGAGACCCTATAGGTCACCCTTGTGTCGGACTGAGATTGGTGAGATATCTCTTATTAGTCCAAAGATGGTGCAATAAATGAATAGAAGGTTCAAGTAATCTATGATCATATGAGGATTGATTAGATCGAATAGAAATATTACAAGAATCAATGTTATAGGCTTTTGTAGTTTGATCAAGGAGACCGTGTTTTCCTAAGATTATCCTTATGATAATGATTGTGGAAATGTTTGTAGGTGAGACAGGTATCCCAGAGGCTCATTGAGTTATTCAAGATCTTGTGAAGGATTTGTGATGTTTCTTTCAACTTTTCCTTACCTCCACATTTGGACTGAGTGCATGACATCTTTCATGTATTTCAGCTAAGGAGGTATTTATATAACCCAATGCACAATATTGACTGGGGAGAGTTATACAATGAGGACAGAGCCACCTTCACGGAGTACCTAGTGATAATCGAGGATCGGTAAGGGAGGACCCTACACAGACATATTATCCCTTTGGTTCGAGCTATTTAGCAGCATTGGATCATGTATGAGAGCTCCTAGGAGCATGAGAACCAAATGTTGTCACATTACCCCCAACTTTTTATATTGCCTGTGCTTTTCAGGGAAAATAGCCTTAAAGGAGGGGATAATATAATGAATCCATTTTTTGTAGTTTGATCCTTTAAATATTTCTATATATATATATATATCTTTGTATTTTTCCTTGGAGTTAGCATTTTTTTGGATGTCGGAGGACCCTGAAATTAATATATTAATATATATTAATGCACGTGCAAGCATATTTTCAAAATAAATGGTTTTTCCATTATTTAGGACCTCGAATGGGAACTATGAGTCCATGGTTGTTTCCAAAATATGGGGTTTACCCTAGGCATGATATAAATTTAGTCGACACCAGACTTTCGGTTAAAGGTGGTCATTGGTAGTGCGTTAAGTAAAATAAATAATTTTATTTATTTATTTTATTTAATCACCTAAACCCTAAACCTCCCCTATTAATACTTCATTATGATGAATTCCTAGTGTTATCCACATAACCCTGGGAGATTTGAGAGGATCTATTGAAGGATATCATTTGACGAATGACTACGGATCATGGGGTAGTAATCTGTGTACCAAGGAGTTCATGGATCTCACCAATGATAATGATTTAGAATTGTTATTCATCAGTGATCAATCCAAACTCAAGGTTTAGAATTTATTTTGATTGGTTTAATCCCATATTTTTTTATTCTACTTTCAAACACAAATAAATCCTTCTAAAAATCAATTCGTAGGTTGAATATTGATTTACAGTTGATGAATTTTTATACCTGATTTTATGATTTTTTTATCTCTTATTTATCCCTTATGATCACTGATTTATTCATCTGTGAATGGAAGACAACCTTAACAATATCCAATGTTTATTTCTCATTTTGATGTTTTGTTCTTTTATCCGTGAATTATTCATATAATAATCATTTGTATTTCTCTTAGCTGTTGGTTTGATAAATACTCAGAAACTGATTGTTGTCCAATCAATCGGTGGCCCAATGAATCATTTCCATGGGTCCAAATTTGGAATTGACGAAATGATTGAGGCATGATGTGGTGTTATGATATATTGGTCATGGATTGATGAAAAATATGGGGTTCTTCATCCATGTTTTTCTGCATTCGATGGAGAGGTATGATGGGATAGGATCATGAGTAGGTAGGATGGTTAGAATTTGGCCACCAGTGATGGATCAGGTACGATAAACCCTAGATCTAAATTTCTTTGTGCAATTCATGATGGATATAGTGACAATGTAGGCATGGGATATACATGTGAATATTTCTTCAGATTCTATAAAATAACAATATACACAATGTGTAGTCCTAGAACACATACCATGTATTCGCCTTGCAATGGAGGCTAGGGTTTTGGGAAGAATTAAATATCACATTTTGTGTGGGACTGCCACACACCATGTGATATAGTGTTCGTAGATCAATGAGTGCCCTTGGGGTACATGGACTGGGCATGTCCAGGTACATAGGCATGTCCAGGTACATGGGAACAGCTAAGTACATGGGCACAACTAGGTACATGGGAACATTTAGGTAACTGGGCACAACCAGGTACATAATTACGGGTAGAGTATATAGTAATGAGCTAGAGTATACGGGCATGGACCAGGAGGAAAAGGAAATACCCTAGGCTTTCAATACATAATGTATACTTCATATAAATTTCTTGTATATCCACATGACTAGACACACCATGTATAGATGAGGACATGCCCAGGTATCTAGGATAGGTCACATGTCATGTGACCCTCTGAACACTTTGTGTACTTTTCTATGACACTTATACCTTGTATATATCCTCCTTTGGAACTTAGATTTGGGCCTGTGAGTAACCTATCCTAAGTAGTTCTCTACATTGAATGTGATGGAAGACTTTATTTTTGGAAACATATATAAAAATTGAGGTGTTATGAGTGGGACACTTATTTCAACAACGCTTGGCCGATGGAAGTGATACGGTTTGATCATTAGAGAGATTTTCAGGTCAGTACTCCCATATCACACCAGGGTTTAGGTCCCCATACTCTTTACATAAGTATATTCAATACTCCCCCATAATATAATAGGGCATGGGTCCTCTATTAATGGAGTGTTACTTTCCCATATTCAAGATCTAGTGGGGAGAGGGTCCACCGTTAGAGTTAGTAATCCCAAGTTTATAGAGCATAATGGTGAGGTTTGGGCACTCCACACTGATTATTTTATGGTTATTAATGGTGTTGGGAATTAGAGATGGACCTTTTAGATTAGTAGGATGAATCATCATTCTTTTCTGGCTAGGGATATGGAGATCCCATTTCTCTATTGATTGGGTTTTTTTTTGGTATATTAGTTGGATTTCTCTTTATCCTCATACTTAATGGGTTGAGATAACTATTGATATTTATATTTCTCCCTTATTAGTTTTTGATACATCCTAATGGGTATGTATATACTCTCCCTTGCATTGTATTTTACTACACGTGTTGTGTCTTATGCAGATGATATGCAGATCAACGGTGATATTGGTGGACTTGGTTTCAAAGGATTATAGAGATACCTGGTATTCATGGCCATGTTTAGTGGTTAGTCTTGGAGATAATGATTTAGGATATCTTTAATTTTTTCCCTTTTCTAGTTTTCTTCAAGTTGGGACTTTATTTCTAGTTGGGTGTGTATTTTACACTTTATATATTTTAAAATACATTGTTGAAATTTGATGTTATCCTAAATTTTATTGTATTCATGGGTTAAACTCTAAATTTTTTAGTTTTTTATTACATATATGCACTGTTTTATGGAACCGGATGTGTGAATATGTATAGGTACTTAGGCTAAGGCATTAAATTTTAGTGATATGCTGACTCGGTGCTAGTTTCTAGACCCTAGACTATTGGAGGTGGGCTTGTGTTATCACCATAAACTTACTTCCAACCCAGGTTGGGTTTTAGTGGGTTTATTTGTGATAGAAGTGTGCATGTTATTAAACCTTGTGCATCGATAAACTTAACTTAGTAACCCTATCACTTGAGAACTCTGGTTGATTGTTATAGTGTTCCATGGATTCATATTATTGATTTTCATTATTTTTCTTTTTCTTCTAATCACCCAACATTGATCCTTGATATTACATGGTTTTATCCCTAGGGGGAAGTCTTCTTATATTATAGATGAGATGGGAAAGCCTCAGGAATGGGTAGTGGGACTATGATGTGGTATATGTTGAATTATACATCATACTCATAATAAATGACCCAACATGGTAGGTGGGAGATCTACCTTCACATAATCATTGTTCGTATCTATGTATTTTATTATTATTGTGTAAAAATATTATTGTGAATTGGATTATCTCATGTGAGATTTCCTAAAAATTTTATTATGTATCATCTCAGAACCATAATGTATTTAGTATTTTATAATAGTTTATTATTTTATATGTGATTGATATATCCCAAAATTATTAGTTATTATGTAATTCTTTAATTAATTATGTTTTACTTATTATATAATTAAGTGCAATTTTTATTAATTAAATATTTAATTAATTATTATATATATAATATAACCAAGTTTAATATTCTAAGTTAAAATTTTAAAAAAAATAAAAGATACATGTGAACCCCATTTATACCTCATGTGTGGTGAAATGATAAGAATCATGAATGGAATTCATGCTTCCTATGCTAAAAAAAGGAAGATGCATGAATGGGGTTCATGTATCTTACAGTCTATTTTCAAAAAAACTATGAACCCTGAAGAAAATTTTAAATATTTTTTTGTTAAAGTAAAATTTCTCAACCTACTCGAGGCTGAGCACAAGTCACAATAATGTTTGAGAACATTACTTGCATGAATTTGGGTGTGTGCCAAGGATTTTGAGTGCAAGTAATGATTTAGGATGATCATGTTCCAATTTTGGGTTATTTAAAGGCTTTTTGCGTGATACTTTCAAGAAATTCCAGTTCATTAGGGTCATGAATCCATACCTCAATGAAGTTTACCCTTCAATAAAAATTTTTAGGTGGGATAATAAAAGGGTATTGGCGCCATACCCCTTTTAGTCTAGTATGTGTCGGGCCAAAGTTAAGATAAAAAAACATCCAAGAGGGGGAGAATTTTCATTTTAAAATTAAATTATAATTTTCAATTTTATTATATAAAATTTATTAAAGTAAATTTAGTGTAAATAAAATGAAATGGGAATGAAATATTTTTATAGTGGTTCAGATATAAATGATCTTAGTCCACTCTTCATCCCTCTCATAAAATGAGAGTGATGGAACCCACTATAAACACTTACAATGGAATATTTACAATGACTTGTGCACACTTTTATTTAAAACCCAATTAAAAATACTTTTTCCCCTTGAAGGAAGAAACCCAAATTAGACCTACCTTTTTCTACCTGAAGGAATAACCCAAACACTCTATCTTTTTTTACCAGGAAAAACAAAACAATTACTAACTTTTGTTTGGGATTCACAAACCAAAATCATAACTTTTAATGGGTAGTATAACCTGTTACAATTTCATACACTGAAAAGGAATTGGAATAAGTAAAACCATAGAACCAGATGAATGCTTCAAAATCTGAGTGTTGGGGAAACAATGAACTCTCTAATAGTAAAGGATTAAATAGTTGAAGTTCAGTTGAGATCATTAGTTGATCATCAAGGAATGAAACACTTTTATATTTAAAGAATATTATCAACATCATGTTTCTTAATCTAGATCTATTAAACTCCTTATATAGATTTCTTTTATGCACAATAGATTCAAATAAATAAGCTCGTTGTAGATTATCTTTCCCAATGTTGTGTGTGATATATTCATTGAATGTGCATGAAAAACATACCCATGAGGTTTAATTTGCTAATTTATAAAATTAAAAACATGTTTTATAGTGATAACATGTCAGAATAATTAATAAAGTATCATAAAATAATTATAATCAACATTAAATTTCCTTTGAAAACTCCCATAATGTTTGTGTGATAAACTATTCAAATTCCAACCACATTTAATTTGGAACATGCATTTTCCCAAGAAACCAACTTGAAACTTCAACCCACATAATGATTATTTAAACCTACATAAAATTATTCCAAATAAAAATCCTCAACATTAAAATAATTAATAATTATTTAAGGAATAATTAAATCAAGATAAACATGTGAAACAAATATATAGTAATTTGAAATATAGAAGTATAAATAAAATAGAATATGTTTTGTGCTAAAATATAATAAATGAATTAATTGATCGTAGATAGGTCATAAGGTACATTCAATAATTTTCCAAATTTTAACTTGAGGCCACCTCATTTTTGTTCTTATAGTCACTTAATTTTTTTTATCTTGTGGTCTCTTTATTTTTGTTCATGCAATCACTTCCAGATTTTGTCAAATTTTCACTAATGGACACTCATAGGCTTTGTCAAATTTTCACTCATGGTCACTTCTAGAATATTTCAAAATTTTACTAATGGTCACTTCCAGACTCTAAAAAATTTTCACTCACAATTACTTCCACACTTTTTCAATTTTTCACTCAATGTTGCTTCCATAATTTGTCAAATTTTCACTCATGGTCACTTCACTCAAGGTCGCTTCCAAAATTTGTCAAATTTTCACTCATGATAACTTCAATCAAGGTAAATTCCAAAATTTGTCAAATTTTCACTCACAATCACTCGATTAGAGGTCACTTCCAAACTTTTTCACATTTTCACTCATGGTCACTTCCTAAATTTATCAAATTTATAATCACATTCACTTTCAAAGGTTACTTCTCCAGGCCGCTTATCAACGTCACTTTCAAAGGTCTCTTCTCAAGGTCACTTAATGATTTCAGAAAAATTTATAAAAACTCAAATCATACAAATATTATAGTGTATAAGAAATTATAATTATTGTAATTATTGAAAATACTAATATATTAGATCAAGGATCCAATTCAATATTCACCCCCTTTTGATAATTGAAAAATAAATTTAAATTCCAAAATTTTATTCCAATTTTTGAAATTGTTCAAGAATATTTAAGGTTTAAAGATACTTCGCCAAAGATAAATAGTAATTACTAAAAAACTAACCTTTCTAATTAAAAATTGAATAAATAAAGAGCCCTTGAATGATTACTAGGAAAGAAACTGACACTAAAATTTACATAATACACACAACTGGGATTCCCTTAAATTTTTACATCATTAAATAATATGTGAAGACATAAAAATAAACTTGTGTATAATTGTATAAATTATATTATAATGATATGTTAAAATCCTCAAGGAACCATGAATACATTTCAATATTTTAATGAATGGTTTAGTGATTTTAAAATGAATTAATTAGTAAATATTTATTTATCTGCATTCTAGTGATCAAAAGAATAAAATAGATTCAATATACACACTGTAAAAATGGAATATATTTAAATATTTAGCTTAAAATCTAATTCAAACTCTCCCGAAATATATATTTTATTTTTAAATTTCCATCATTCCAAGTTTGAATTTTATTTTATCAAAATTAGCTAAATATAAGGGGGTTTTAATATATAAGTTAACTATTTTTTGAATAAATAAATCCTATATTTATACATCCTTTTTGAACATGATCCTTAAAAATGATATTTAACATTAATGTGTTTAGTCCTAGAATTTTGTAAGGTATTTTTAGAAATAGAAATATCATAATTATTTTCATAGAAAATAAGAATCTTATCAAAAGAAAAACCAAAATCATAAAGTGTTTTCTTAATTTATAATGATTGAGAACAATAAGATGAAAAAGATATATATTCAGATCTAGAAGCTGAAATATCCGAAGAATTTTGATTATTTGAAACCTAGGAAACTAAATATTTTCTAACTAAATTTCACGTAAATGAAGTGTTTTTTCTATCTATCATGTATACACCAAAATCATAATTAGAATAACTTATCAAATCAAAATTAGTTTTAGTAGGAGAAAATATACCAAGATCCAAATATCCTATAACATTTCTAATAATACTATTAATATATTTAATTTAACATTCCTTAGGGTTACTTTTAAATATATCACACACATAAATTGAAAATATTAAATTAGTCTTGGAAGTAGTTAAATATAAAAAACTTCTAATCATGCCTCTATAAGTTTTCACGTCAATAAATTTTCTATATTTATCTAAATATAATTTTCAAGTAGTACTCATAGGAGTATTTTCTATTTTAGAAAAGACTAAACCAAATCTCATAACTATCTATTTAACATACTTGGATTAATTTATAAAAATACCATCATTTCTTTGAAATATTTTCAAATAAAAAATAATTTCAATTCCCCCATCATACTCGCATCGAATTCAAAAGTTATAAATTTTGAAATTTAATTATAAATATTTTCACATGAAGATATTAAAATAATATCATCAACATAAATTTTCACAATAAAGACATCATTAAAACTTTTCTTAATAAATAAATTCAGTCCAACATTTCGCTTCTAATTTTTTTTAAAAAAACTAGTTAACCACTCATACCAAGATCAAGGAGTTTATTTAAAATCATATAGATCCTTAGTCAGTTTAAAAACATGATCAGGTTGATTTTCATTTTTAAAACTAGGGTTTTATAATATACACTTCTTCATAAACATAATCATTTATAAAAAAATTAAATATATTTGAAATATTTTAAAACCATGAAAATAATTATAATATTATAATATCCTAATTCCTTATAACCTAGAAACAGGAGAAAAATTTTCTTCAAAATCAGTGCCTTATTATTGAGATTATCCTTGAGCAAATAATCTAGCTTTATTTTTTACTATATTTTCATACTCATCGATTTAGTTTCAAAGGATTCATTTTATCTCAATAACATGAGAATGAATTAGGAGAACAAATAAAGTTCACACACTATTAATAATAAACTAATTTAATTCATCTTTTATAGACAAGATCCAATTATAATAATTTAATGTTTCATCAATATTATTAGAAAAAAAATCAGACAGAAAGCATGATGAGCACAAATATTCAAAAAATATTTTCTAGTTTGAACATTTGATTGAAAATTTCCAATCAGATTATCTATAGGATAATATTTATGAGTATTCCAAGATATTTCATGGATAAGTTCATATTGAGAAGAAATATTAATGCCCTACATATGTTCATATTTATCTTGATGTTCTTCCTCTTAAAAATTAAAATCTCTAAACTCGTCCTCAAGTTGATCAATATCAGTATCTCTTTTATTAAAATATTTTTCATCAAATATAACATGAATTGATTCTCCAAAAACCATTGTTATTTTATTTTAAACTCTATATTCCTTATTAATATTTGAATATATTAATAACATTTATTCATAATATTTTTTATCATATTTATCTAAATAATCACTATTATTGAGAATAAAAATTTTACGTCCAAAGATTAAAAAAATAGCTAATTTTAGGTTTTCTTCCCTTCCAAATCTCATAAGGTGTCTTTTCAACAAAGGACTTAAAATTATTATTTTAGTAACATAAAAATATGTATTAAAAGAATTATTACAAAAATACTTATGTATATTAAAATCATTTAACATGGTCCTATCAATTCTTGAATTGTTTTATTTTTCCTTTCTACTACACCATTTTGTTATGGTGTTCTAGGGGCTGAAATTTTATAAAAATACTCATTTTTTTAAAAAAATAGATAAATTCAAGAATTAATAATTTACCACCATCATCACTTATAATTTATTTAATTGAGTTTATTTTCTCGTTTTTCACCAATTTAAAAAAAACTGATAAACTTCTATAATGTTTCAGATTTATGTGTAAGAAAATAAACTCATGTGTATTTAGGAAAATAATCAATAATAACAAAAAAAATATGTTTCCACCAAAAATAGAAGGTTTGATAGTGATAAGTAAATAAAAATGAATAATATCAAGATCCTATACATTTTTTAATTTTTTAATTGACTTCAACTACTTTTGTGTCTTTTATCTTTCAAGTATGATTCAAAAACAAAGGTGTGGTCCTCTTTAAGTTATGGTAGCTATAAAACTGTTCAGTTTTTGGAAAAATTGCGCATCAACCTGATATTATAATATATAAAACTCATATTATACAAAATTTTATCATATTATATTCAACACCATGAGATTTTAGAGAAGAAAACTATGTTTGATAGTGTTTGACACGTAACACCGAGCTTAAACGACATGAAAAATATATAACCATTATAACTTATCCCTTAAATTAGTGGATATGAATACTATTAACTAATTTATAAAATATATATATATATATATCATATTAAATGTAAATTATTGACAAATTCTTAGTAAATAATCAATCAATTTTTAGTAAAGTAATTTTATTCTTCAATAAATAAGTTTTCTTCAAAAATGTTTTTTATTTCTATTTGTAGGGAAATATTATTACTAATTTTTATAAATTTTATAAAATATATTTGATAAAATGAAATTAATTTTTTAAATAATAATATAAAAAAAATAGTGAAATTTTGGTATTTTTTAGAAAATATTGATTTTTCAATGAATAGTGAAAAATACTGATTTTTGTAAAATTGTCATTTTTTCAATAAATTCAGTAATTTGAAAGAACCATTATGTTTTTAATATGATTTAAATTAAAATAAGTATTATTTATTTATATTTAATCCAATTAATTACTTTTCAATCAAGTTTATATTGTATTTTAGTATAAGTTTTTTTAAGGGTTTAAAAACAGGATTTTTATTAAAACTGTTTTAAAGTGCATAATGTTCCTCCATTACAATTAATTAAAATAACCTATAATGTAAATCCCCAACCCCAGAATCCTGAAGTAATTGTATTATTTTATTACATTGGTATGATTACAAGGAATAAAAACCCAAAGGACTGATCAGTTTAGCAGTCTTAGAAGATGAGATTACATTCATGATACCCATAATACTTTGGGAAAATAAAATAAAACATAATAAAATATAAAATGAAATAAACTATATCATTGAGAGCTTATTCAAAGTTTTACTCTTCATAACCTGAGGAAAGGAAACATAATTGAGGTGTGATCTCAGATGCCCAGTAAGAGTAAGTAGTACAGTAGAAGCATATATAATAAGTTGTGGTGAATAATTAAAGAACACAGGCCATTAGAACATAATCTTGAGCATAATATGGTAGGAATAAAATATGAATAAATAATTCCATAATAAAATATAAAAATGAATATTCTACTTGTCAAATAATCACATGGACTATAAAATACTATTTTCATAATGAGGGAAATCATAATGAGGGACATCATAACAATACTATTAAGGCCTCATGCTAAGACCATAGATAAACAGGTAAAAACAAAAACTAGTTTGTCTCATGAGAACTACCAATTCATTAAGGAGGTTTCATTGACTAGTCCCCAACCTATATGTATTTAATTAACTAGTCCCCAACCTGTAGGGTTTTCATTAATCAGTCCCCAACCCATTACTTACTTAGTCTAATTCATTCCTTATATTAAAATGGTGAAACATAACCAACAAAAATATTCATATTAAAACTAGTATATGAAATGTTAATAAATTAACCATAAACCATGAATGGTGTCAAAATAGTGCATCCATATTTAAAACAAATCATAAACCATTAAATGAAATATAGTAAATGATATCATAATATATAAACCTCAATAAAACATAAGATCCAACAAATGATATTGATATAGATGAAAATACACTAATAAAATCAATAAAATTTCTTGAGACAAATACCCTTTTTACGTTGAAATCATTTATTCAAAAGTCGTGCATTTATAAAATAAGACATTAAAAATATATTTTTTGATCGAAGTGTCCCACACCACTTTGAAACATTTAAAAGAAATTCTAAAATTTAAATTTTAAAATATTCATGTCCTTATAAATAAATAAATAAAACCCATTTTGAAAATAAGGATTTGAATAAAAAAGATTTGGATAAATATATATTTTAATCATTTAAAATGATTTTTATTTAAATATTCCTTATATAAAACCTTAAAAATATTCCTTTTAAAAATATTAAAAAAAATTCATGGATGATAAATATGACCCAATAAATACTTAAATATAAACAATCTCGGATAATAATGAGATTGCAAAATTAACCCTTCAAAAGAGTGTATCATTAGAGTGAGGAAAAATAAATGACATAATTTTTTTTAAAAAAATATAAACACACACAATATAAGTGGATATATAGTATAAAACAATCATAGGTCATTCTCACATATTCTTGGAAAAATATTACTAATGACATAGATGTTTAACTCAATGAATGGAAATTGAGTTAAGATATCCCATACCTCAGGTTTGACTTCCTTAAAATTTGTTAAAATATCATGTATAATGTTTTTAATAGTATTTTTAATTTATTACATAACTAAACTCATGTTTATAATACCTTACATAATCTTATTATGACATTTTCCACCCATTTATTAATAATATTTAATTATTTCCATTGTTTTGGGTACATTCTTTTCATGGTTTCCAAGGTCAGTTTATTATGATCTTCCTTGTAAAAAATAAATAATCATCCAAAATTCATAACACATATATATTTAGGTCTTTTTAAACAATTACATGTGAATTGAAAATTCCCATGATTGTGGTAAAGTGAAATGAAAACTCATCATCCACAAAGGCGGTGAATTGATACACCACAGATGACGATTTTGTTATTTAAGAATAAAAGAATAAAATAAGAAATTTTATGATGAATATATCATCAAAAAAACAAAATTCTAGTATATATATGATATTTTATTTTTCATGAATCATTGTATAGGAGGTGAGGATAAGTTAGAAGTGAAAAATAATTTAAAAGAGAAGAAAAAAGAATCTTACCACTTCGATCTTTTATCCTTGAGAACCTCCTTAAGATTATGGAAGTGGTATTTTTTTGAGACAAGAATCACTAGAATGTGTAAAGGTATGAGGAGAAAGTAATTTGGTATATTATACCTCAAGGTGATTAATTTTTTTGAACGAAGGAGCCTCCTTTTATAATTGAGGTGAAGGGTAACTTAGGAATTACTCAAATTATTAAAATATAATAAATATATTATAGGGTTTAAGACTTTAAAAAGGGATAAAAAGCATAGGATATCACATTTTAGATAAAATATTTTTATTTTTGTATTTTTTAAATAATTTTGTGATTTTAAAATATTTTAATTAAATATTATATGCATGATTTTATAAAATTAAACATAATTCATAACTTTTGACTTTAAAAACATCAAAAAAAGGTTTCAAAATAGAATAAAATTTTTTATTATATCTTATACTTATCATATAAATCTATCTAATTTGTGAATTATCTTAAAAATATCAAATTATATTTATTTTATTATTTTTAATATTATTAATTTGATTTAATAATTAATTAAATAATTACTCCATCATTATTGTGCAACCCATTAGGGTAGTTATTTATTTCCTAAAAATTAAAAATAAAATTTCATGAAAAATATAATTTTATCAGATTTATAAACACTATTTATTTCCAAAAAAACTTTTGTAAAACCATAAGTTAAAATTTTATACAAACAAAAGATTATAGTGTAAACACCTTCACTTGTTTTTAAATAAAATAATATAAAGTTATTAATGTGATTATTATGGGTCTAAAATGTTTCAAATTAAAATATAAAATACATAATGGTCTAAAATTTATCTTGGAAAAATATTTAGTCAAGTTTGAATTCATTTAATGGTACTTATAATTTTAATTAAAAAACATTTCATATATTTTTATTTTGTTTGAACAAGTATTGCATCAGCATTGCATAAGAATTAAAGACAATTCATTTATTTATAAAAATAAAAAATGAATTAATATCATAAAAATAAATTATTTAGGTTCAAAATAATCATTTATATTCATTCATTAAGTTTAATTACAAATATCTATATCAAAAAAAAGTCCTTAATTTGTTAATTTGTCTTTTCTTTCCATACACAAGTATTGCACAGGCATTTAGATAAGGATCGTGTTATATAACACTAAAATTAAAAATTAACAACCAAAAGTATCAATAAAAAATAATTCATGAAAAAAAAATTTATCACTCAATTATTATATATAAGTTACCAATTTTGACTTTGTTAGTGATGTGCAGGTACTCATCGGCACTAACAATGATTTTCATACTTTTCATGAAAAAAATATAATTTTCATTTTCTAAATTAATTATGTACGATATTAATATTATAATATAATTATTTTTTATTAAACAGTTTAAATAAATTTTAATATCATAATAATTTCATGATGATGTCGCTAAAAATACCAAATTTTTTAAAAAAACTGTATTTTTTACTATTCACAAAAAATTAAAATATTTCAGAAAAATCACAAAAATTTATCCTAACCATTTTTTAACTAATAGAATTAATAAATGAAATCCATTTTATAAAAATAATTTTCTATATATTATAAATTAAAATTTTAATTAAAATCATCATTTACTTTAAAATACCAATTTTAAAATTATAACCGAATTTATGACATTTTGAAAAAAATTAACTCAGGTCTCATAAAATTGTATTATAATATTAAGACATAAAAATATTAATTTATGATTCTATTTTATAAAAATAAATTTTCTTTAAAATCATTATAATCATTATATTATTATAAATAAACATTTATATTTTAAAAAAATATTAATACTTAATTAATAATTTCTAAAACATTTATTTATTTATACTATGATATAATTATATCATACTCTCATTTATAAGATGACAACATTTTATTTATACTTTCATGGGTGAGGTTACAATTCATTTGGTCAGTTTACTATTCATAAGGGTCATGTTAATATTCATAAGGGTAACATTATTATTCAATAGTGTTAAGTTACTATTCACTAAAAAAAATATGTTGATCCTATAAGACTCGAAATTTTTTATTGATCACAATCGTGTACATCCATTTTTCTAAATCCAATTTACAGAAACAGCTAAATTATGTTTGATTTCTAGGTTATAACTATCTTTTTTAAATAATTATAACAACAAAGTGTTTTTTTGGAGAAACTCGGTGTTGTGTGCACTACATTCTATATAAAATTTATTTTTAAATACTTAGGGTATTACATCATCCCCTACTTTAATAAATTGCATCCTTACAATTTTAAATTTCACATTAAAAAATAAAAAAAAAGGTTAATACTAGAATATACATTTGTGGAAAACACACATCAGAAAATAAGGTACATAACATAACATTTTTTTCAAGATCTTTTACCTAAAGTTGATAAATTAATTTACACTTTAATAATGTAAGTAAATATGAGTACTTGATACATTTCTATAAACATAATCTTATCCATCAATTGTGTCTTTAACTATTCCTACTTCATTTCCTGACACTAGTTGTATCATAGGGTAAAATTATCTCTAAATCCTTTTCTAATGATCAAATTAAACCATTTCATAAATGGTAAAATTTTTGAAAATGTCCTGATCCAACACTTTATAAATAAGGTCACTAAATTTCCATAATGAACTTATTAAACAACATGAAGTGGATCTTAATCATCACATACAAACATGTGAGTAAATTCTCCTTGTATTATCTTAAAGCATGGTAATAATTTGAATTAACATAAAACCTTATTGAATACGTTCATGCTTTCTTATTCTTAATGTAAAACAAAGGAATTTGGATATATTACTTAAGTCCAAAATGTTTTATACTCCACCACTTTGTTGACATACCATTATTTAGATCCAATATAGTAACTTCTATCCAATTTATGTTATCTAAATCAATTACCTATTTATTACAAAATTGATATCTTGGTATCAGTAACATATTAAGGGTTGTCCTTCCATAAACCATATATTTTTTCAAAAGTTTAACTTGCTACTGAGACACTTTTCCTTGGTACCATTCATCATACGACTTCATATCCTTAATTAAATAGTATTTTAGTACAATCCTTATATATTATATAATTCTTATAACTAGTACATCATTGATTAAAATAATCAAAAGATAAAATTCTTGAATCTAAACTTAAGAAAATTAATAATTCCTCTACATTCGTGGTAGTACCATAATCTTAACTATGATCCACTTTCTTCTTTTTGTGTATATTACTTTGATGAATGAGACATTGATTTGCATAGTATCCAATATAATTTTAGTTGAAGAATTGTACATTGGAAAACTTTTTCTTACCTTTTCAAAAAAAATAATGGTGGCCTTTCTCTGCACAGTTATAGCAAACTCATGTTCCTTTTAATCATATACCAAGGTGTTTCCTTTCACAATTATCGCATGTGGTAAGATACTTCTTTACCTTCTTCACTTTATCTAACTTTTTCCCAATTTTCCTCTTTTTCTTTTGCTTCCTTCTGAATCCATAATACTTAGAAAACTATTTCTTCTTCTTTTTAAAAAATGATATTATCTCCTCATATGATGAGAATGTTTGATAAACTAGTTGCCTTAGAAAGACTGGATTAAACCCATCGAAGAAATGACCATACTTACTCTTTGGATTATGTTAATTGATGTGATTACAATTCCTTTTGGTAGGATCCATTTATAAATAATTCCATACACTATATTATATCATAAAATTATGAAACATGATTTATAATCCCAATACTAGTTAAATACTTAACATAAATTGAAAAAAATTATGTGGAGCTAATATCATAATCATAAACATGGTTTCTTTGATGACATGTTTAAATTTTGATCCTTCATAATGGTTTGTAAATAAAATTTGAATTATCCTAATAATATCCCCTAGGAGTATCAAACCAGGTGAGCAGTAAGGCCCATTTTTGTGTACCAGGTTACCCCAAGTCAGGCTTGGGACACCTTGTCATAGTTGTTACCCCTAAGTACATTTGTTCCATAACCAAACCCACTTGTAGTCTTCAGATGTGGATGTATTGATAGTAAGACCCGCATAATCTCTACTTTACCAAAATTATAATATGTTCTTCTATACTTATCCCCAAATTATATCTTAGGGCTATGTTTTTAAATCTATATTTTCTAAACCTAGTTTCCAAGGTTGATGTTAAACTTCCTCTGATACCAACTGTAAATCCCTGACCCTATAATCCCAGAGATGGTGCATTATTTTATTACATTGGCATGATTACAAGGAATCAAATCCTGAAGGATTGATCTGTTTAATAGTCTTGAAAGACCAGATTACATTCATGATTCCCATAATACATTGGGAAAAGAAAATAAAACATGACACAGTATAAAATAAAATAAACTACATCCTTGAAATTTTATTCAAATTTTTGTTCTTCATAACCTGGGGAAAGGAAACATAAGGAAGGGGTGAGATCAGATACCCAGAAAGGGTATGTAATACATAGGAAGCATAAATAATAAGGTATTGTGAATAACTAAAGAACACATTCCATTAGAACATAATCTTGAGTATAATATGGTAGGAATAAAAGCTGAATAAATAATTCCATAATAAAACATAACCATAGATTTTCTAATAGTAAAATAATCACACGGATTATCAAATACTAGTTTCATAATGAGGGAATGTATAATTCATTACAACATAACCATACTGTTAAGTCCTCGTGCCAAGACCATACATGAATAGGTAAAAACCCAAACTAGTTTGTCACATGAGAACCACTGATGCATCAAGGGGATTTCATTAACTAGTCCTTAACTCGTAGGTATTTTATTAACCGGTCACCAACCCATATAAATTTCATTAACTAGTCCCTAGCCCATCATTTACTAAGTCCAATGCATTCCCCATATGAAAAGAGTGAAACATAACCAACATAAACATTCATATTAAAAATAGTATATGAAATGTTAATACATTAACCATAAACCTTGAATGGTATCAAAATAGTGCATCCACAATCAAAAAAAATCATAAACTATTAAATTAAATATGGTAAATGATATCATAAGAGATAAACCTCAATCAAACATAAGATCCAACAAAGGATGTTGATATATATGAAAATAAACTAATAAAATCATTAAAATTTCTTGAGAAAAATACCTTTTTTACTTTGAAGTCATTTATTCAAGATCCGCACATTTATAAAAGAATACATTTAAAAAGATATTTTTGAATCAAAGTTTTCTATACAACTTTGAAACATTTGAGAGAAATTATAAAATTCACATTTTAAAATATTCATGTCCTTATAAACAAATCCATAAAACCCATTTTTAAAACATAGACTTCAATAATAAATAATTAGAAGAATAAATATTCAAAAAAATTAAAATGATAATATAGTTAAAGATTACTTACATAAAACCTTAAAATTTTTCCTTTTTAAAATTTAAAAAAAACATGGACATAGATAATAAATATGTCATGATAAATACATACCTATAAACAATCTCATATAATAATGAGATTGCAAAATTAACCCTTACAAAGATCATATCAATAGAGTGAGGAAAAATCAATGAAATAATTTTGTGTGAAAAATATAAACCCACATAATATAAGTGGATATATAGAATAAAACAATCAGAGTTCATTCACACATATTCTTGTAAAAACATAACCAATGAAATAGATGTTTAACTCAATGAATTAAAATTGAGTTAAGATACCCTTACATCAGGTTTAACTTTCTTTAAATTTATTCAAAACTCATTTATAACAGTTTTAATAGCATTATTAATTTATTAAAGAACTAAAATAATGTTTATAATATCTTACATAATCTTATTATAACATTTTCCACCCATTTAGTAACAATATTTTGTTATTTCCATTGTTTTAGGAATGTTCTTTTCATGGTTTCCAATGTCAGTTTATTATGGTCTTCATTTTCAAAAAAAACAAAATTGATAACATATATACATTTAGGTAATTTTAAATAATTAAATGTGAATTGAAACTTCCCATTATTACTGTAAAGTGAAACAAAATATCATCGTCCACAAAGGTAGTGAATTTAAACACCATAGACGGGGATTTTGTTATTTAGGAATAAAAGAAGAAAATAAGAAATTTTATGACACATATACCACCAACACATCAACATTATAGTATATATATGATACTGGAGTTTTCATGAATCATTTGATAGGACGTGAGGATAAGGTAGAAGTGAACAATAATTTAAAAGAGAAGAAAAAGGAATCTTACCTCTTGAATCTTTTCTCCTTGAGAACCTCTGTAGGCTCTTGAAAGTGGTATTTTTGTGAGACCAGAATCACTAGAATGTATCAAGGGATGAGTATAAGGGAATTTTATAGAGTATATTTAAGAAATAATTCTCAAGGTGATGAATTTTTGTGAAGTAAGGATCCTCCTTTTATAATTGAGGTGAGGGGTAACTGAGTAATTACTCAAATTATTAAAATATAATAAATATATTATAGGATTTAAGACATTAAAAAGGGATAAAAAGCATAGGATACCACATTTTAGACCAAATTTTTTTACTTTTGTATTTTTTCAATAATTTTTTATTTTTAAATATTTTAATTAAATATTATTTTCATGAAAAATGATTTTGTCAAATTAAACATTGTTCATAACATTTGACTTTAAAACATCAAAAAAAGGTATCAAATTCGAATAAATTTTTTTATTATGTCTTAGAAGTATTATATAAATCTTGTTAAGTCTTAAATTATCTTAAAAATATCAAATTATATTTATTTTATTATTTTTAATATCATTAATTTTATTTATTCATTAATTAAATAATTACTCCATTATTATTATGAAATATGTTAGGGTAGTTATTTATTACATAAAAAATAATAATAAAATTTCATGAAAAATATAATTTTATTAGATTTTGAAACACTATTTATTCCCAAAAACCACTTCTGGAAAACCATAAGTTAAAATTTGATACAAACTAAAGTTTATAGTGTAAACACCTTAACTTACTTTTAAATAAAATATTCTAAAGGTATTAATGTGATTATTGTGTATCCAAAATTTCCCAAATTTGAATCTAAAGGACATAATAGTCTATAAATTCTCTTGGAAAAATATTTATTCATGTTTGGATCCATTTAATGGTACTTATCATTTTAATTAAAAACATTTTATTTATTTTTCTTTTTATTGCACAAGTACTGCATCAACATTGCATAAGAATTAAAGACAATTGATTAATTTATAAAAATACAAAATGAATTAATATCATAAAAATAAATTAATAAGGTTCAAAATAATCATTTATATTCATTTTTTAAGTTTAATTACACATATCTATAACAAAACAACTTTCTTAATTTGTTAATTTTTTTTCTTTCCATGCACAAGCATTGCACGGGCATTTAGATAAGGATCTTGTTATATAACAATAAAATTATAAATTAACAACTAAAAACATAAATAATAATTAATAAATAATAAATAAGTCAAGAAAATAATTTTTATCACTTAATTATTATATATAAGTTACCAATTTTTACTTTGTCAGTGTTGTGCAGGCACTACGTCGGCACTGAAAATGATTTTCATACTTTTCATGTTATAAATTAATTATTTGAAATATTTATCTTATAATAAAATTATTTTTTTATTAAATAGTTTAAATAAATTTTTATATCATAATAATTTCATGATGATGTCATGAAAAATACCATATTTTATAAAAAAGTGTATTTTTTACTATTTACCAAAAATTAAACTATTTCAGAAAAATCCCAAAAAAAAATCATCCTGAAATTTTTTATAATTTTAGAATTTAAAAATGAACTATATTTTATAAAAATATTTTTTTATATATGAGAAATTAAATTTTAAATTAAAATCATCATTTACTCAAAAAATACCAATTTTAAAATTATAACCTATTTTATGAAATTTTGAAAAAAAATTAACTAAGGTATCATAAAATTATCTTATAATCATAAGACATAAAATATTAACTTATGATTCTATTTTATGAAAATAAATTTTATTTTTAATCATTATATTAATTATAAAATTGTAAATAAACATTTATGTTTTTTAATACTAATACTTAATTAATAATCTCTAAAACATTTATTTACTTATACTATGATATAATTATATCATAATTTCATTTATAAGATGCATAAATTTTATTTATACTTTAATGGGTGAGGTTACTATTCATTTGTCTAGTTTACTATTCATAAGGGTCATATTACTATTTATAAGGGTAACATTACTATTCAAAAGGGTCAAGTAACTATTCACCAAAAAAAATAAGTTGATCTTATCAGAATCTAAATATATTATTGATTGAAGCCATATATGTAAGTTTGTTGAAATTAAATTCACCAAAACAATCAAATTATGTTTAATGGCTAGGTTATAACTATCTTATTTAAATAATTATAACAACAAAGTGTTGTTTCGCAGAAACTCAGTGTTGTGTGCATTACATTCTATATTAAGTTTATTTGTAAATCCTTGGGTGTTACACCTAATGATTAATATTTAAAATAAAATTCATAGATCATATATCATTAAATATTGGTTTATATTCATACAATTATTACTATGAGTCTTAGATTTAATATATAATCATCTTTTTCCTAAAAAATACACTTCTTGGAAACCTTCTTTTTCGTCGCGTTTGCAGGTTTTGTTTTAAATTTAATTTTTCCAATTATGTGAATTGAATTGGGTAAAATGGATTCCATATTTTGAATCAGAATAATTTATATTATCAAATATGTTCAAATTATTTTTTTACCATAATTAATAGTGAAAACAATAAAAATTAATTATCACTGCTAAGGTAAAATGGCTTTACCGAAGGGTTGAACTAAAAAGATAAGGGTTAAAATGATTTAAAATTGTCTAAAATATATTTAATAGAAATATTTTTGAAATTATAATGTATAATTCTCAATAATGGTCCATTTTATAGCCTTGTGTAATGTAAAAAGAATGGGTACACCTTTTTCTTTTCAAAAATTACAAGTGTACCACTCACCTCACTTATAAAAGGCTATACCCTATCTTCTTCTATTCATACCTTAAAATTCCTTTATATCATCCAATTAATACCCAAATATATTCTTTAATTCCCTCCCCAAGACCTAGATCCCTAATTTTGATCAGAAATCCATCCTAAGAAGGATTTTGGTTCTTACATAAGGAGGTTTCCCTGAGAAGAGGTATCTTTCATGACTGAGCATCTTTAATTTATTTATTCTTACACCTCATTAAAATATTATTGAATTATGACTATATAAAAACACCAATATCTATCACATACTAAGATTTTATTATGTAAATTTAATAACTTAAATCCATATCCTCTTCCATCAAATGGGATATGAAATCATCATTCATGTGTACGGTGGACTACCACCTTGCAAACCAATGTCCTTCATTTTCTATCATCGCCTCTAATGGAGTATTTTAATGATGTATTTAAAGTATATATATGATATTTTTAATATATTTATACTTTTTGAGTTATTATATCACATAAACCTTTTTAATTTCCATTTTTTGTGGGATATGATAACATCGCTTGTGTGTACGGAAAACTACCGCCCCATGAAGCTATGTGAAACATTTTTCACTAACACTTTACATTGAAGGTAACAAGGATAAATTTAATGAATATATTTGATATAAATGATACAATAATTATATTAATAGCATATTTATAATTCTTAAAATATAATATATCATTTTCTTTCTTACACTGAAAAATGATAACGTCGTCCATGTATGTGTGGACTTTCGCCTCCACAAAGCGATGTGATTCTTTTTCTCATAACCAAGAAACATGGATGATATATATAGGTATATTTATTGAAATAATATCATATTTATGGTATGATTATCATTCTAGAAACATAAAATATTACTTACCTTATTTCTATAACAATCGTTAAAAAATGAAAATGTTACTCATTTGTGTGTACATCCTACCGTCACCATGTTTGTAACGTAGTTCATTTTTCATAACCATATTTCATTATTGGTTTTAAAATTTATAACTGATACATAAATATTATTATTATATCATGATTATTATTCATGATATTTTGAATAATGACCTCTTTGACCAATAGTCAACCTACCGAAGTAAATTTTTACACATAAGAAAAATATCATTAAAAATCCCAATATAAACATAATTGATTAAGAAATTGTATATAACATGGTAATAATTAAAATAAAATAAATAATAAACTTGAAAAAGGTTAGTAATCAAGTAAATAATTAACATAAGTTGATTATTCAAGAATACAAAGAACATACGTGACAAGTCAGACTCAAGGTAAGTGACTTCGTCTCAATTTCTATTCATTGAGGAATATTTTGATATTATGAGCCTATATTATTTTATGAGTTGTATATGAATCCCCTTTTGACGTTTTATATCATGAATTTCATTATTCTCATGATATTTAAAGTTTTCTTAAATGCTATTCTTTCATGGGGATTGACAGAGTAAAATTTTTCATGTATTTTTTTATATAAAACATAATTTTTTTGCACATTAAATGATTAATCATGATAGTATTTAAATGGTTTTATGTTTTTTTTAAGGATATGGAGTTTTAAAAAAAATGGAAAAAAAATACAAATATATCATGCCTCAAACACTTCACGTCACATTGAAAAGCAGTGCGGTGCAACATCAGATTTTTGAAGGTATATTTATATTAATGCAAGGTCAAGGAAAAGTGAAGAGCCAATTATGAAGCTCTTAAATTAAGAAACAAGATAAAATAGAGTAAATCCAGTTGCAAAAAAATAATTTCACATCATGTAAGTGACATTCACGACGTGTGACTGGAAGGAATACAAGTTGTGAAGTAGGCCTTGAATCAAGTCATGAAAGGTTCATGACCTCACACATTACATGTCATGTACATCACTTACATGATGCATAACTCTCAGACATGACCAAAAATAGGCCGATCTAACATAATTAATGAAGAATACCAATTTAATGACCTTGGGACCCACTAGTATGACTTTTTAACTCATTTATGACACATTTTATGGCACCAGGGGTGGATTGAAGCCTATAAATAAGAAGATAGGCTAGGGGATTTATGATAGGTTCTTGAGGATATGCCACTAATCTGCACTATAGGGATGTGGCTTATTTAGGGTTTTGAGTTACTCTTTTTTTCTTTTCAATTTCTTTTGTAATGTAACGCATCTGAATATTTTTAATTCAATTGTTTCTCTTTTCTTCTTTCATCCATCTTTCTCTTCTAACCCTAATCTCATTTTCTCCCCCTTACATCTTTCCATCATGATCTCTTTTCACTTTTCAATGGAAAGTGACTACCCTGAGTCTTGTTACTAGGGGAAGGTTTTGTTGTGTTCTTAATTATTGTGCTTCAATTCAACACATTTTTATTATATTTGTGGTAAATTAGAGAGTATTCCATGGGTGTGGTGGTCGTACACCACAACATTATTTCCAATTCCATTTATTTTCCTTGATTCATTCTTTTGACCTCCCTTATCTTAGTAAAACTCTTCATATGGTGGGGTTAGGGTTTCTTGAATGGATAAAATGGAAAACGGTGGAGCCAAGTCTTTTAGGAATTTTATTCTCGATTGAGGTTTTATCCTATTTGACTATTGGAGGAGGTGGGGTTTAGTGCATTGAAGGCACGCTAAAATCAGATACTCAATAAATCAAAGGAAATTAATTCATTAATGAGGTTTCTTAAAATGAATTATCAAATTTGAAATTAAAAATAATAATAAATGAACTTATGTTATCAAACCCTGAATCAAGACCTTTTTCTCTAATTTCATTATGTATGCATCTTAATTTAGGTTTAAATTTTTTATTGTATTTATTTTCCAAAACCCAAAACCCTAAAATTCCATTTTTTCAAAAATAATAAAAAATAAAAAATAAATTATGTGAATTATAAATTAATTATTTAACTGATTGTGATTATCAACAAGTGAGATGACCTTAACTAGCATCTATGTTGCATTTGGAAAATAATTTTATTTTGTCACACCCTTCGATAGGCATGCATTAGGGATTTTGACACAAATTATTCTAATGTGGTAAAGGAATTTATTTTAAAAACCCTCTTTTAAAGTTCCCCTTTCAAATCCTTTTAAAAGGAATATATTTTTTAACTTATATGGTATGAATTTATTTTCGCACTATCATGACTAATCTTTTCTTTGAATATTATTTTACAAGTTTACAATTTTATTTCAAAAGAAAATGTTTTTCATCGTGTATGTGCAATTTTTTAAAAATAAGTGATTTAAAAATATAAAGGTTAAAGTGATCTTTAAAAATAATTTTACATACAAGATAATATCCTTTGATGTTTTTTGTGTTGAATTATTTTAAAATATATCAATTTTTATTCAAAAAAACCCTTCTTATTTTTTTGGTATTTTTTATTGAAAATTCATTTTAAAATAAATGATATTTTGATATCTAGAAGGGTTTTACATAAATTTTTAAGATATTTTTTCAATGGTTTTGATGAAAATGGTGCAAGAATAGATATTTTATATGGTATTTAAGAATTATATGTGAAACGGGTGATCCATATCTAGCTTGTAAAAAGGGTCTGTCCCCATTATAGCACACGGGTGAGCCCAATATAGATTATATGATGGGTGCACCCAGATAGTGATAGATAAGCCTGTTATATCTTAAATGATTGGTTTTCCTAAATAGTGTTCCAATGTATTGGGTAGTTATTATATTGGAAGTTGGGCATATCGTTAGTCAAATTAAAAGGGTTTTGAAAGGGTTTTATGAATATGGTGCTCTAAGATACCAATTTGTTTTAATTTCTTACTCTGGGTTTTAAAAGATTTTTTTGAGAAAAAATTGTGTTTGTTTTTCATATGAAAATTTTTTATTTCATACTCTAAAATAACTTTGATGATAAAGGTAAATATTACATGAGTTTTCATGTTTTTCATTGGCCTAATGTTTTTTTTATGTCCCTTACTGAGATTTTTGTGCTCATCTCACATTATAAAATGTTATTCATAGGTTTTAAGGATGGGTAAGGGAAAGGAACAAGTCAAGTTGAAATTCATGAAGATTCTCTTGAAAAATAAATCATGATTTATTTTAAAAGTTTTATGTTATGGGAAAAATAGATACTAATTGGAAGTGTCTATTTTGTATTATATAGTTTTGTAATGTATGATTTATAACCTAAATATATAAAACTTTAAACCTGAAAAGATCCTAAAAGTGAGAGAAAGTGAATTCTTGACTAAAAATCAATATTATGTTATATTTAAGGTTCGGTCCTTAAATTTGGTATCAAATTTTAGTTTAGATAACTTTAGATTTTAGGATAATGACAATAGCATGTCCTTTAAATATTTTACCTTATTATTAATTTAAAATGATATAGAATTTGAATATTTCTATATTTCTTAATCTAAAAAATGATTGTTCAGAATGATTTTCCACATAGGAAATAGGAAATCTATGGTGGGAATAAACTGAGAGGAAAATATCCTTCCAAATTAGCATCCCAAGATGGTTGTAATTATAATAGAATAGTTTGTTGTAGTGATTGATCGGTTAGAATAAACTATTAATGGTGGTAGTATTCAAGTTATATAGGAACCTGATCTACCCTAAATGAACATGTCTATAGTGAAGTATTTCATGAGGTAACATCCCTCATCATTTAGTAGATCATATGACCAAGTGGTATTTGAATAATGGATCAATTCCCTAGATGAAATATTTGAAGTTATGGGATGTTTGTAACGACAAAAGGTAACCCTTTACATTATCATTTTGAAGGTGAATTTGATTAATGGTTTTCTTTGGTTAAGAATACTAGAGATAAAAATTATCTTGATGACATGGAATGGGAAACATTCAAGAATCTATTCCTTGAGAAATATTTCCCTAAGGTTATTTGGATTAGGATGGAGAATCACTCGTGGAATTGAAGAAAAAGAATGAATATTTAGTGTCTATGTATGAAGAAAACTTCACAATATTAGATAAGTATGTGTAAAATTTTATTTGGGACACTGATATTAAAATTAATCAGTTTTACTCAAGATTGAAACCAAGTTTATAAAGATATTTGGCTACCTAAAATTTTATAATTTATGAGAATGTTGTTCATTGTTCTTGGAAAGTTGAGTTGGGGTTTTCTCACACATATGTTCCATGAGGTGACAAGAGTAAGAAATAGTCAAGGTGGTGGGAAATGGAGAATAAACTAGATAATAATTCTAGAGGAAATTTGAAAACATTTTCCAAGTGTGGTAAAATAAATTTTTTTGAATTTTTTTCAAGATCTTAAAAGTGTTACCAGTGTGGTAAGTTTAGTCACAGGGTTCATGAATGAAAATAAAAGAGTCGTGAACAATAAAATAATGAGATAAGAGATATCAAATCAATGATGAGATGTTTTAGTTTCAATTATTTTAGAAATTATGATAATATATGTATGAAGTTTCTTACTTAGGGTAGAAAACATCATGATCAAAAACAGAAATGTGTGGAAAAATCATGTGTTGCTGCTACAGTTGATGTTGGTATGTCTGATGAAGTGGTGAAAGATTCAGGGAGCTCAATATTTTTTTAAGTTTAATCATAAATTCAAAGTTTTAGGAAATCCTTTGAGGTTTTAATTAATGATATCTTTAAGTGATTAATTTAATTTTGGGATACATTTTTTGGGTTTATGTATATGTAAGTCTTTGGTTTAACATGAAGTATTCTTTAACTTTTTTTTGACATGAGTTTTATGGTATTGATAAAATTTAGGTTTTATATAATATTTTATGATTAAGTTTATTTTTAATGATGTTCATAATATTTCTAGGAACATTATAAGGACTAAATTTAATGAAAAATGATAGCTTGAACATCGGGTGACAACCCATCAAAACTAGCAAGTTCACGGGGCTTGAACCCACAATCGAAAGTCAAAAAGGGAATAACACCTACCACTATCCTATTTTATGTCTTGTTTATTATAAAATCATTCTATTAAATTAAATATTTTTAAAGATATTGATAAAGTTTATTTTCACAACATGTGTTTTAACATAGAGAAAACCATGGGATTAAAAAGTGATTTGGTGATTAGGTGATTAATGTTGTTTTGGAAGAGTATCACTATAATTTTGGGAAATATCTTACCTTATACTAACAAATTTGGTTTTATTTAATGTATAATGATATGAGGAATATCTTTTTATCCTTTTAGGGATTATGTGATCCGTTATAAGTTTATTTTAGTGCTTCAGACATGAAAAATTCACCTTGGATACTTGTCATTGGAAAAAAGATGAGAGTGTTATGGAAATTGATTGATTTGGGAAATTATACTAGAAAAGTAAGTATATTTCCTTATAATTTTAGTAAATATGATAAATTAATTCCTAAACTCTAATAAAAATATCTTTAAATTGAAAATTTTAACTTATTACGTTCATTTCTGGTGAATCAAATGGTATTTTAACTCAACACATATTTATGGTTTTGAGGTCCTTAAATTTATATTGATCATTCACTTTATTGTGATCAATGATATCTATCATTATCAATAGTTATTTGGAAATTATGATTTCAAAATCATCAATTACCACCTATTTTTTCCTACTTAGAAACCTTGTCATGCATTATTTCTAATGACCTATGTACTTACATTTCTCTCTTATCAAAAATAGGTTTTATTGACTCTTTTTATGATGTAGGTTCCCAAAAATGGTTTTTAAATGTCTAGCCTCTAATTACAGGGATAATTTTCAAATTTTTAGGATGAAATTTATTAAATGGGGGAGTATGTAACACCTAGAGATTTTATAAAAGGAAACCATATTCAATAGTGTGTTCGACACGCAATATTAAGCTTAAACGACATGTAAAATATGTAACCATTATAACCTAGCTACTAAATTAACATGTATGAATAATATTAACTAATTTATGAAATATATATATATATTTCATTCTAAATATAAATTAATTATAAATTCTTAGCATATAATCAATCAATTTTTAGTAAAGTAATTTTATTCTTCAAAAATAGGTTTTCTTCAAAAATGATTTTTATTTATTTTTGTTAGGAAATATTATAATTATTTTCTGTTAATTTTAGAAAATTTATTTGATAAAATTAAATTAAGTTTTAAAATTATAATATAAAATTTTACTTAGGGTTAATTTTTGGTATTTTTTGGAAAATATTTATTTATAAGTTAATAGTGAAAAATACCAATTTTTGTAAAAATGTCATTTCTTTTCAATAAATTAATTAATTTAAAATTACCATTATGTTTTGAATATGATTTAAAGTAACATAAATATTTTTTTAGTTATATTTAATCTAATTAATTAATTTTTAATCAAATTTATATTTTATTTTGTTATAATTTTATTTTTAGGTTTAAAAAAGAGTATTTTTCTAAAAACTATTTTAAAGTGCATAATGTTCCTCTATTTTAGTTAATTAAAATAATCCAAAATGATTAATGTTTTAAATTAAATTTATAGATTATATATTATTAAATATTAACTAATATTCATATAATGATTATTATTAGTCTTAGAGGTAATATAAAATCATCTTTTACTTGAAAAATACACTTCTTGGAAACCCACTTTTTCATCATGTCTGCGGGTTTTATTTTAAATTAAAAAAATTCACTTCTATGAATTAAATTTCTTAAAATGGATTCCATAATTTTAATAATGATAATTTATATTATCTAATAAGTTAAACATAATATTTCACCATAATGGATAGTGAAAACAATAAAAATCAATTACCATAGTCAAGGTAAAAATGGATTTACTAGGGGTTAAACAAAACAATAAGGATTATATTGACCTAAAAACTTGTCTAAAATATATTTTATAGAAATATATAGACCTTATAATGTCTAAGAATCGATAATATTCCATTTTGGATCCTTTTTTCATGTGAAAAATGTTGTTACGCCTTTTTCTTTTCAAAAATTACGAGTGTGTTACTCACCTCACTTATAAAAGGCTACACCCTCTCTTGTCCTCTTTACACCTTCAAATACATTTTATTATACAATAACTACCCAAATATATTCCTTAATTACTTACCCAATATCTATATACCTTAATTTGATCATAAATATATCCTAATAAGTCTTTTTGTTCTTACATAAGGAGGTTTCCTGAAGAAGAGGTATCGTGTTTAACTGAGCATCTTTAGATTATTTCTTCTTACATATAATTAAAATCATATTAAATTATGATTATATTAAAATAAAATTATATAAAATATAATTATATGTTATTATGTTACTTTAATAACCTAAATCCATCTCTTCTTCCATCAAATGGGATATGAAATCATCATTTGTATGTATGATGGACTACCGCCACTACTACATCTTGGCATTTTATCAGTGTTAAAAACTGACATTAATAGTACTAAAAAATCATTGTTAATGCTGGCGTAGATAAAGGGGAGGTCCCCTTTATCAGCGCTAAAAAAATCACTGAAAAAGGACCCCCTTTATCAGCATTTTTTTAGCGCTGATAAAGGTGGCCTTTATCAGCGCTTTTCGGAGCACTGATAAAGGGGACCCCCCCCCCCCATCTATGTTTTCATTAATAGTGCTTTTCTAGAACTGATAAAGGGGTGCCTTTATCAGCGCTATCTTGAGCACTGATAATAGGGCCCTTTATCAGCGCTCTTTTATCACTGTTAAAGGAATCCTTTATCAGTGCTCAAAAGAGTGTTGATAAAGGAACCTTCCCCTACACCTATATAACTAGCACCTACACACTTGCACAAAATATCACCTGCACAATAACCAAGAACTGAAAGACGACACAGCACACACAATATTTTGAAAAACAATGCTATATACATTTACTTAACATCGTGAATACAAAAAAAACACTGCTATATACATTTCAAACAATGATTTACATGGTTACAATTACAATTATCCAACAACAGTTATAAACATTAATGTTTAATCCTTTTATATATGTGATACTCTCTCAAAAATTGTCATCCACGGTATTTGTTGCCGAACAAAGCATCCGAACTCAAGGAAAAAAAGTCACCTATATAAGAAAACAAATATTATGTTAGTAATACAATAATGAAATAAATTAAAACATTAATATGAAAGAATAAATTAATATTGAAATGTGAAAATAAAATATGGAAATGATAAACTCAAATGTTTTCATTCTGATAACAATGAAAGGGAATAATGTAAAATCAATATGTTTTTGATTTATCTTATTTAATAAATACTAATTCTTTATCTAATGAAAAGATTTACTGATCACACCATGCATCGGATTGAGGTTTGGTAGATTCTTACACGTCACAAATGACTCGTGGATCATTTTTTCTAAAGTATCAAAACAATCCAAACACATTTTCTCAGTTTTTCGTATGTCACTTGTGTTTTTTTCTAAAGTTAATGCCAATTTCAAACTAATATCAGACACTTTTAGCTATACTGGTCACACCGTGCATCAGATTGAGGTGTGGTTGATTTTTATACATCAAAAATGACTCATGGATCATTTTCCTAAAGTATCAAAACAATCCGAATGCATTTTCTCGGTATTCCGTATGTCAGTAGTGTTTTTTTTAAGTTTATGTCAATTTGAAACTGATATCAGACACTCTTAGCCATACCAGTCACACCGTGTGTCTGATTGAGATGAGGTTGATTTTTACACGTCACAAATGACTCATAGATCATTTTCCTAAAGTATCAAAACAATACAAATGCATTTGATCGGTTTTTCATATGTCACCTGTGCTGTTTTCTAAAGTTAATGTCAATTTCAAACTGATATCAAAAACTTTTAGCCATACCGGTCACACTATGCATCGGATTGAGGTGTGCTTGATTATTAAATGTCAAAAATGACTCATGGATAATTTTCCTAAAGTATCAAAATAATCTGAATGTGTTTTCTTGGTTTTCCATATGTCACTTGTGTTGTTTTCTAAAGTTAATGTCAATTTGAAACTGATACCAGACACTTTTAGCCATACCGGTCACACCGTGTGTCATATTGAGGTGTGGTTGATTCATACACGTCAAAAATGACTCATGAATTGTTTTCCTAAAGTATCAAAACAACCCGAATGTGTTTTCTTGGTTTGTTGTATGTCACTTGTGTTGTTTTCTAAAGTTAATGTCAATTTCAAACTGATATCAGACACTTTTAGCCATACCGTTCACACCGTGCGTCGGATTGAGGTATGGTTGATTCATACGCATCAAAAATGACTCATGGATCATTTTCCTAAAGTATCAAAATAATATGAATGCGTTTTATCAGTTTTTCATATGTCACTTGTGTTTTTTTCTAAAGTTAATGTCAATTTCAAACTGATATCAGACACTTTTAGCCATAATGGTCACATCGTGCATCGGATTGAGGTGACGTTGATTCATACATGTCAAAAATGACTCATGGATCATTTTCCTAAAGTATCAAAACAATATGAATGCATTTTCTCAGTATTCCATATGTCAGTAGTGTTGTTTTCTAAAGTTTATGTCAATTTGAAACTGATATCAAACACTTTTAGCCATACTGGTCACACTGTGCATCAGATTGAGGTGTGTTTGATTCTTACACGTCACAAATGACTCATGGATCATTTTCCTAAATTATCAAAACAATCAAAATTCATTTTCTCAGTTTTACTTATGTCACTTGTGTTGTTTTCTAAAGTTAATGTCAATTTCAAACTGATATCAGACAATTTTAGTCATACCAGTCACACCATGCATCAGATTGAGTTTCGGTTGATTCTTACACGTCAAAAATGACTCATGGATCATTTTCCTAAAGTATAAAAACAATCCGAATGCTTTTTCTTGGTTTTTTGTATGTCACTTGTGTTGTTTTCTAAAGTTAATGTCAATTTGAAACTGATATCAGACACTTTTAGCCATACCAGTCACTCTATGCATCAGATTGAGGTGAGGTTGATTCATATATGTCACAAATGACTCATGGATCATTTTCCTAAAATTTCAAAACAATCTAAACACGTTTTCTTGGTTTTCCATATGTCACTTGTGTTGTTTTCTAAAGTTAATGTCAATTTGAAACTGATATAAGACACTTTTAGCCATACCGATCACACCATCCGTCGGATTGAGGTGTTGTTGATTCTTACACGTCAAAAATGACTCATGGATCGTTTTACTAAAGTATCAAAACAATCTGAACTCGTTTTCTTAGTTTGTCGTATGTCACTTGTGTTGTTTTCTAAAGTTAATGTCAATTTGAAACTGATATCAGAAACATTTAGCCATACCGGTCACACCGTGCGTTGGATTGAGGTGTTGTTGATTTTTAAACTTCAAAAATGACTCATGGGTCGTTTTCCTAAAGTATCAAAATAATCCAAATGCGTTTTATTGGTTTTTAGTATGTCACTTGTATTGTTTTCAAAAGTTAATGTCAATTTCAAACTGATATTGGGAACTTTTAGCCATACCGGTCACACCATGTGCCAGATTGAGGTTTGGTTGATTCTTACACATCACAAATGACTCATGGATCGTTTTCCTAAATTATAAAAACAATATGAATGCATTTTCTCAGTTTGTCGTATGTCCCTTGTGTTGTTTTCTAAAGTTAATGTCAATTTGAAACTGATATCAGACACTTTTAGCCATAACGGTCACACCATGCATCGGATTGAGGTGCGGGTGATTCTTACACATCACAAATGACTCATGTATCGTTTTCCTAAAGTATCAAAACAATCTTAATGTGTTTTCTTGGTTTTCCATAAGTCACTTTTGTTGTTTTCTAAAGTTAATGTCAATTTCAAACTGATATCAGACACTTTTAGCCATACCGGCCACACCGTGCATCGGATTGAGGTGAGGTTGATTCGTAAACATCCCAAATGACTCATGGATCATTGTCCTAAAGTATCAAAACAATCTGAATGCATTTTCTCAGTATTCTGTATGTCACTTGTGTTGTTTTCTAAAGTTAATGTCAATTTCAAACTGATATCAGATACTTTTAGCCATACCGGTCACACTGTGCATTGGATTGAGTTGTGGTTGATTCATACACATCACAAATGAATCGTGGATCATTTTCTTAATGTATCAATACAATCCAAATGCGTTTTCTCTATTTTTCATATGTCAGTAGTTCATAAGAGTCTCCCATTATGTTATTCTTTACTAGAAACTCAAATCATTTCTAAAACCATTCTTCATAATCTAAGGATATGAAATATAAGAAAGGGTGATCATAGATTCTCAATAAGTGTAAACAAGGGAGATATCAATGATCATATAAAGATAACATAAGTAGTAGGAATTCACCTTCATTGTCTTATTTGTTTACATTCTTCTATCAGGTACGCTGCCCATTCGTTTCTAAACACATCTATATCATCTTGTGAATGGGAGTTTTTGCGACAGTCATAGTAGGGCTGAAAAAATATAAATACACAAAGGATTAATAATTATTTTAAATGAACTAGTAATTATTTTCAAAAATACCTCTTCATGGATGCTAGTTTGTTCATGAAATATGATCTCTTTCATAAATTTACAAACATAATAACCAGTCCTTTCCGTTTGTTTGATTCAGACACTGCAGAAACATCGAGAAAAATAAGTAATCTATTTTGATATGTATTTTGATAGTGAAATATAATTATATATACCCTGATACTTCTCCATTTTTAGATCTCAGACGCCTTGTCGTCCTTAGGACCTGGATTCATTCCAGCCTTTAGACGATATTCATACACCACCCTATCATAACATAATCCTCATTAAAAGATAATATAAATTATATAACTAGATATTTAGTTCTAAAATGTTGTATCTAGTGTATTACTAATTGACAATCACTATCATGTGTGGTCGGTTTGTTGGATATCCATGCAGTGAATCTAGAAAATAAATCTTTGGAGTATCCAAATTGACTGCAATGAACATCCAATACTGCCTAAAAACACCAAAAGGAATAAGTAATGATAGAAATGAAAATATAATTGATATGATTAAAATGTAAAGTTTTACCCCTGAAATGTTGGTATTAAAAAGATCCTATTATTCATAATTTTTCATTGAAACGTTCTGAGAAGGTTTGACATAATTCAGCCTGAAAATTTGAATCTATTTATTTTTGTTGTGTAGACATGGTGTGAGGAATAATGAGTCCAAATTTGTGTTCATGTTAAAATCCCTAAAATTGTTTTTCATATATATTCCTATGAAAAATATGAAATTTATTTAGCCATAATTATCATAGTATATCATCTTCTGTAAAATAAAATCATGAAAACATACCTCATGTATACATTTATAACTGAGGCTCCTAGCCAGTCATATGTGATGATTTCAGCTACAGCATCAGCACTAATGAAATCTAATGTTTCCTCTCCATACATATCTTTTTCAAAAAAAAATGTGATTATTACCGCCTTTCATTTCCATATCCACATGATCTTGAAATGATATTAAATGTGAATATAGAATGGGTGGGCTGAAGGTTCTCTTAGTATATCATTTTGATCGGTTGGTTGATCCTTTTGAGCTGCTCTTTCTTTTTAGCTCCTTCCTTTTGTCCTTCTGTAATAACATTCATCAGTTCAGCCCTTTTCTAATTAAATGTTAAAGGTTATTCTTGAAAAATGAATTGGAAATGAATACCACCTGGTCAACATGTTTTTTTACAAGATTCGACGGCCATGAAACGAATGTTCCAACAGCTTTTTCCACCGTATGAATGTCATAATCATCATTTGTCATGGGTATCTCGGTGCTCGTCTCATGAGCTACGTTAAACTAAACTTTGACATGACCGGTTGGAAGTGGTCTGGAGTGTATCATGTCATTCTGCATATTGAACATCGTAGCCCTCGCTACAAGGTGATGGATGGGAGTTGACAGATATAAATCACAGTCATTTTCACCCTGTAGAATATCATTACAATAAAGGTATCAGTGTCTATGTGATTCACATTTCACAGAAACAAATATTAGAACATTGATTACCTCAGTTAAGTCAGGTCTTTGAGGGGAATGGCTCACCTCAAAGCTGGTGGGGGTGGGGTGGGATCTTCTCACGTGGGTTGTTCTTGAGTTGTTTCTTCTCTTCACCTCTCCCCCATCAAAGTTTCTAGAAACTCTCCCTGACTTTGGAATTTTTCTTCAAGGGTAGCTAGTTTATCTCTCATCATTTTCATTTCTTTAGTTTGTTCATCCTCTTGTTTTTTTTTTTGAAAATATTTCTGAGGTGTCACCCCAAAACCCGCACCTCTGACTTGGCCATACTGTTCTGGCTATTTCAAGGCCACTGAAAGTATGTTCGCATCTGATACGGGTGTTGTTGATTCCTGTGACTATGTAAAATAGAAAATATGGGAAAATAAGTAATCATCATTATGTAATAGTGATTTAAAGAAAAACAAATTTATATTATGTAATACTTACACATGTTTCTCACACTTTTTGTGTGTTTTCATCTACCAGTTTCCCCTCTTTATTAACATGAGCCTCCTTCCATAGCACATGGCGTGGGATGGAAGTGGCTTGGGATTTTGATTCATCAATCTGCATATAAATAGAGAAACATGGTTACAGTGTTGTTTTATGTCACATAAAAGTATTATAATACTTTTATAATACGTACCAATTGTTTTTCAATTGAATCGTACCCCAGCCTTGCTTTACGGTAGGGGTACGCTGGTTCAATAACCTGATTATTGAACTTTATTTTTTTTTAAGGATGAAGGGATTTGACCCCTCTATCGACTATCTATATCCCTTCATTGTGGTCTCCTCTGACATACAAAACATCATCTACATTGGAACCACTACGAAATGATTGAGAAGTCCCAATTAAAGAGTCATCCTCCATTGAATTTTCATCTGACCCTTCAGTTGTTTTGGTCAATAACAGAACAATTGACCAGTTTCGGTTTGCGGGATCTGGAACATAAAATACTTGCACTGCCTGTGATTCCATTATAAATGGTTCATATTTCTCCACTTCCTTACTGAAATCAAATTTCATGAATCCTAATTCATCTATTTTAACATCACTCCAGTTATCAACCCACTTAAATTGAAAAAACGGAACTTGGAATTCCGTATAATCCAACTCCCATATTTTTTTGATGATGCCAAAGTATGACATATTCGCATAAATTGGATTTTTGTCCTTAGCACCGGAAACATACATCGCTTCAGCCACAAGTGTAACCCCACTATTATGCATGGTACTGTCTTCATCATGTTCATTAGTATAAAATGTATAACCATTAACTACATAAGCATTGTAAGATAATACATACACACTTGGTCCTCCGTCTAGCCATCGAAGTCATTCTGAAATTGACTCTAGATTTTCATCTGACTTCTTAAAAATATGGTCCCAAAACCATCCTATAAACTATCGATTATGTGTATCTGATATCCATTTTTCATCCCTAGATGGATTCAAATTCCTAAGAATTTATTTGTGGGTTTCAACATATGGGTCAACATCGAAATTGTTATGCAAAACATAAAGGTGGGCCTACTCCCGATCTGTAATATTGATTATGACAACCTGTCTTCCAAAAATTCCTTCACCCTCAAGCCGCCCAGTGTGACGAGATTTTGGTAGGCCAATTCTTTCCACACTAGAGATTTATTCAATACATAATTCAATGGTTTCCTCAATAATATATCGCTCTGCAATACAACCATCTGGCTGACTTCGATTTTTGACATACCCTTTAAAAATATTCATATATCGTTCAATGGGGTACATCCATCTGTAATGTACAGGACCACATAGTTGAATATCTCTCACCAAGTGGACCATCAAATGAACCATTATATCAAAAAATGAAGGTGGTAAGAACATTTCTATTTCACATAATATGATGGAAATTTCTCTTTCCATAGTTGGAAATTTTTCCGAGCCTATAACTTTACCGCATATATATTTGAAGAAGAAACAGAGTTTCATTAATGTATGGTGGGCATTCTTGGGTAAAATGAAATTTAAAGTAATAGTAATGAGATCTTGCATCAAAACATGGCAGTCATGTTATTTCAGACCTCTTAACTTCAAGTCTCTCATTGACACGAGGTTCTTGATATTTGACGAATACACCTTTGGAACCATTACGTCATTTAAGAAGTTGAAAAAATGATATCTCTTCTTCCTGGAAAGAGTGTAAGCAGTAGGAGGAAGAAATGTTCATTTTTCACCCTTCACTGGTTTCAATTCTTCTCGTATTTCCATCTCAACCATGTCCAACCTAGCCTTAATTCCATCTTTTGTTTTTTCGGGTGTATTTAGAAATGTGATGATGACACTATCAAATACATTTTTTTTTACATGCATAACATCAAGAAAATGTCTGACATACAGACAATTCTAGTATTGTAATTCAAAAAAAATTGATCTCTTTTTCCAACCAATTTTCGTAAGGTTTTTCGAAGCCGATTTACCAAAAGTAGTGTCCACATTTTTAACTTTCTCAAATAATTGATCGCCTATTAGTGGAGACGGTGTTGTACGTTCTTCTGAACTTTCGTCGAATGATGTCGTCCAAGATCGGTACTTATGTCATCGGGGTAGAAATCCGCGTTGTCCTAGAAACACAGTTTTCGATGAATGTTTCAACCTAATTGATTGTGTACCTTGTTTGCAAAAAGGACACCCTTGAGTTCCTTTAATGATATATCCTAAAAAATTTCCATAAGCAGGGAAGTCATTTATCGTCCCGTACAACATGGATCTCAAAGTGAAATCTTCCTTTTTGTAAGCATCATACAATGTAACACCTAAATCCCACAATAATTTCAAATCTTCGATCAATGGATCTAAATAAACAACAATATCATTACTCGGTTGTTTTGGTCCTGATATAATCATAGATAACATGATGTATTTTCATTTCATTTATAACCACGGTGGTAAGTTATAATTTACCAACATAACCAGCCATAAACTATGACTATTACTTTGAAAACCAAAAGGATTCACTCCATCTGTATATAATGCAAGATGAAGGTTTCTCAACTCGTTTCCAAATTTTGGATACTCATGATCAATTCTCTTCCACTAAGGAGAGTCTGTCGGGTGACTTAGTATCCCATATTTAATTCTTTTATCTGCATGCCATGTAAATTGTCATGCAGTCTCCTCACTTCCATATAGGCGACTAAACCTTGGAATGATTTGAAAGTAACATAAAACTTTATTAAGACTATATTCATCTTTATTGTATCAAGAAGTACCACACTTTGGTCATTCTTTAAGTGATTTTTGGTCCTTGTGAAATAGTATATAGTCATTCAGGCAGGCGTGTATTCTATCAGAGATCATACCCATCGAGTGTATCATTCGTTTGGCGTCGTATATTCGGCTCGAGATCTCATTATCTTCTGGGATCATGTCATTTAGGATAGCAAGTAGTTCCATAAAATTGGCGTCACTCCACCCGTTGTCTGCTTCCAAATTATACAGCTTCATTATGGATGACAGTGCTGTATATTTAGTGCAACCAGCATACAATGGTGTCTTTGCACAACTTTTTAACTTCTCAAACAATTTTGGGCAATCAAAAAGTTCATCTTCGACGGTCCTTGTCATTTTCTCAATACGATCTTCATCATCATTCACATTTGTAATCACATCCTCCATATGGTCATATTCATTGTTCATTCTTGCAATTATATCAGATGATCCATAAAATGCAGTGTTATCCCAGCCACTACCTACATTCATTGTTTCCCCATGTTTATTACAACATGTATAACTCTGATCTATTCCATGACAGATCAAGTGTTCTTCCAACTCCTCTAGACTAATTTTTTTTGAATAACAACAGCGTAAACATGGACAAAGGATTTGAGAAGGTTCATATGCATGATATTTTGCAAACTTGATAAACTCTTTCACGCCTTCTTCATACTCTTTTGTCAACCGATTGGCATTCATCCATTCTTTATTTATATTCATCCTATTTGAAATCCAAAGGATGGGTATATAGGTTAGGGGAGAAGGAATATGAGTATAATTTAGATAAAAAAACTAGATACTTCAAAAATGGTGGGGGTCGTTCTCATTAATAGAAAATCTTGGGTGGTTCTTGGGATTCATTCATTCTCTTCCTCTCTTCGATCCCCCCTGATGAGGGGTAGTTATTGGGAGTTTTTTATAGTGAGTTAGTGATTTCTTCCCTCATACTTCCTCCATTACTATTATCCTTTATTTCCCTATGATTTGGGATGATTTTAACTAGGATTTGTGTGATGATTTCACTATATCATCTTCAAATCAATTCAAATGATGTAGATTTTGTTTGTATTGTCTAGAGGTTATCCTCGTATGATGAAAGCACCATGTTTTGTGTGGTTTAGGTGGTGTTGTGTTTCCCAGTGAGTTTTTAAAATATTATTCCTAATTATATTAAGGTGAATAATTAATTATAAGTTTCTGTAATTAATTATTTGGGAATTGAGCCTTGAGATTGGGTCTCAATCATTGGTACAATATTAGATAAGGCATGTATAGTCTTGGTTGAGGATGATTTGATCTTGGTGAGGGGGTTACTCCATTTTTTAAGTTAGGTGGACCCTATAATACAAAACCATGTTCCAATTTATGCATGATTGTGCATTCATGCATGAGTATATGTGTTCCAGTGAAAGGGATAGAAATCAATATCAACCTAGGTATATAAATAGGGTGTTTTTGATCCACAAAGAGATAGAGTGAGGGTTCTATTGAATGTTTGTGATTTTGTGATCATCCAGAGATTATGTCTCTATAGAGGTGAGGTTTCTAGTTGTGTTTATGAGAGGATCGGTTTTGGTATGAGATTTGTATAGCCTAGTTAGGTTTTTTAAGGCTATTTAAGTAGGTATTAGAGTCTTAGGACTAAATAAGATGGATAATATAGTTTTATATCTCATGTATGATGGGGAACACCCTCTTAAGGATATATAAGATTCATGGTGTGTTTGATGAGTAGGATATTCCATATAGGGATTGGTGAAGTGTGACATAGAGTATTTCCTTCTTATAATTGGATTAAGAGATCTCCAAGGGGATATATGATATGGTACCTAAGTGATGGTCATGGTAATAGTCTGGATGACTTAGCATAGGGTATCCAAGGCTCTTAGTGTGAGTTTCTTAGGATGGTCATTATTTAGTTTTAATGAGTTTTAATGTGGGGATTAGAAGATGATATAGACTAGACTATTGAGGCCTAGATCAAGTATAGCATGTGGGTTGTGACATTACCATGTAGAGATGAGTGTGTGTCGGTATCAATGAGTAGAGATGGGTTAGGTTTGTAGAACCCAGTAGATTCCCTTATAGGAGGAATTAGAATGTTGATAGGTTGTGAATAATTTTCATGTATAACCAAGATGGTTTTAAGGAGATTATTATACAAGGCTAAATGGATGGTGACTTTTATCATTTATGGTCAGATCGACTAATAGATTAGGACTTCATATGACTTTCACCTAGTTAAAGTATGATCATCCATGGGGCCCACCTATTGATGATGTGGTTTAGCTAGTACGAGAGGTTGGCTATCTAGATACCCTCCTTAGATTAATATTTATATGTTTTGTGGCATGAGACAAGATGGATGGCCTTTATTTAAGTGATAAGTTGTTGGTAGGACCCTGCTTTGAGTGAGAAGGCATTGGTCAAAGAGGATTGGTGTGTGACTTCCATGGGATCAACCTATTGATGGTGCATTTTGACTTGTTATAGAGGTTGGATATTGTGATTACCTCCTTAGATCATTTTGTGTATGATAATATGATGTGAGATATAGAAATGGGGATCACTTAGTATTGTTTTGGAGTAGTTTTGTGAGAGGTTTTCTATAGAGATTCCCTCTTCAAATTGTTTTTTATGTGATGTGATGGTGAGACCCATCGTAATGAGAGTGGAGTATCTACTATTTTGTGGAATTAGAGGATATGTGAATCACACCCAATGTGAGAGGTTGGTGGCACTGTTATGTTATAAGAAAGGATGTGATATTTAAATTGTTCTATGACCCAACCCAGAGAGAGTGGGTAGTGGGTAGGAATTGGTAGAAACCCTATTAAGGTTCGTTTTTTTCAAACCCAAGGAGAATAGTGTACAATATAGTGTATAATATAGATTATACTAAAAATATGTCTCATCCCATTGGCATGCCTCACCTGATGACATGAATTCACCAACACGGACGGTTCAAACCCTACCTGGACTAACTATGGGGTGGTATCCAAAATCAGAAAAAGATCCATAATAAGGGCCACTAGATAGAGTGAAATCCTAATCTAGTGTAAAACCCTTTCACAAAAAATACTATCTCTATTAAGGTTTCTATCACAAGGATATAGTGGGGAGAGCTAATCAAGATCAAACAAGTAACCAAACACATATACATGTGTCACACACACAAGAATCACACACAAGAATAACGCCAAATCATAATTAATCTCAATATTGAAAATAAATGCAAACATAATTAATTCATGCAAATTCAATTTTACTCAACTTAAAGAGGAGGACCCGGTGGTGGAGGAGGAGGAGGTGTCGACAGCTGAGGCAGTGGAGGCAGCACGGAGGCAGCGTGGAGGCAGCGGAGGTAGCTCAGAGGCAGTGGAGGCAGCGGAGGCAGCGGAGTAGGCGGAGTAGGAGGAGGAGGCAGAGGTGGAGGAGGAGGATGAGGAGGTTGCATTGAAGGAGGAGGAGGAGGAGGAGTCGCGGCAGAGGAGGAGGAGGAGGAGGAGGATCCACAGTGGAGGAGGAGGAGGAGGATCCGCGGTGGAGGAGGAGGAGGAGGAGGAGTCGTGGCAAGAGGAGGAGGAAGAGAAGTAGGTGCCGAAGGAGGAGAATGAGGCGGTGGCCACGACAGAGGAGGAGGAGAAGGAGGCGGCGGTGGAGAGGAGGTAGCGGCGGAGGCGTAGGGTAGGGCTTCCGCGAGAGCTTGATAGGGTGCAGGGAGGATGAGGAGGAGAAGTAGGCACCAGAGGAGGAGAATGAGGTGGCAGCTGCGGCAGAGGAGGAGGAGAAGGAGGAAACGGCGAAGGCACAGGGTAGGGCTTCCGCGAAATCTTGACAGGGTTCGGGGAGGAGGAGGAGGACCCAGTGTCATTTATAAATCCTCTTGGGACCTTTATCAATGCTAGTAAAAATCACTGATAAAGGGGGTCTTTATCAGCGCTTTTGTAGCGCTGATAAAAGGTGTCTTTATTAGTGCTTTTCATTTTAGCGTTGATAAAGACCCACTTTATCAGTGATTTTGTAGCGCTAATAAATCCATACTTTATCAGTGCTAATAAAAGTGCTGATAAATGTATAAATTTAATAATTTGTTTATATTATTATATATTTATTTAAAATGATATTTATGATAAATATATATATATATAAATATATATTAATAATTATAAATCTAAATAAATATGTCTTTATTTATACTTATAAAATTATTTGAAAGGTATATTTATATATATATCATTGAAAATATAATAAAATATATATTTATTTTTAAAATATAATGTAATTTTAATTATAAGTGTACATTTTTTAGAACATATATATTATATGGGTAACATAATGAATTATAAATCAATAACACAAATGTGATATGTAATTATAATCTATAAATGAACATTATTCATGCACATATATGATCACATAACATATACGTATGATATATTCATTGACCCCAATTCATTGGAAAAAACATATATATTCAAAAAATTTAATTACACATATATATTAAAAGGTATTATATATTTATAAATAAAACAAATACATTAAATATAAAAAAATATAATAAATATATATATTAAATATAATGAATTAATAAATATAATAAATATAATGAATTAATAAATCTAATAAATCTTATAAATCTAATAAATACATTTATTATTAATCTTATAATTATTTAATTATATTTATTTATTTATTTATTTATTTATTTAGTTATAACATGTGTTTTTTATTTAATGTATAAAATAAACATTACTTTTGAATATAAATATAATAATTTCATATGAAGTAAAGCGCTGATAAATGTAACCTTTATCAGCTGTAAGAAAAGTGCTGATAAAGGGATATTTAAAGCACTGATAAAGGGTACACCTTTATCAGCGCTTGTTTTAGTACTGATAAAGGGTGCATTTATCAGCGCTTTTTTTAGCACTGATAAAGTCCTACCCCTTTATCAGCGCTTTTCCGTTAGCGCTGATAAAGGAAGGCACCTGCCTTGCCCAGTTTTGTGGTAGTGCGCCTCACGAACTGATGTCATTTGTTCTCCATTATCGATTCTCATGGATTGTTATAATGATGTATTTAAAGTATATATATGATATTTGTAACATATTTATACTTTTGGAGTTATTATATCACATATACCTTCTTACTTTACATTCCATGGGGGATACAATAACGTCACTCATGTGTACGACGGACTACTGCCTCATGAAGCGATGTGATTCGTTTTTCACTAACGCTTTACATGGAAGGTAATAAGGATAAATTTAATGAATATATGTGATATAAATGAAATTATAATTTTATTCATATAATATTTATAATTATTAAAAGTTAATATATTATTTTCTTTCTCACACTGAAAAATGATATCGTCATTCGTGTATGTGTGGACCACTACCTCCATGAAGCGATGTGATTCTTTTTTCATCACATAAAAACAATGATGATATATATAAGTATATTTAATTAAATAATATCTTATTTATGATATAATTATCATTATATAATGATAAAATATTATTTACCTTTTTTCCATAATGATCATTAAAAAATGGAAATATTACTTATGTGTATATACAGCATACCGTCTCCATGATTGTAACATAGTTCATTTTTTAAAAACATATTTAATTATTGGTTTTAAAATTAATAATTTATGTATAAATATGATAATTATTTCATGATTATTATTTTAGATATTTTTAATAATAACCACTTTTTCCAATAGTCAACCTACCAAAGTAATTTTTGACACATAAGCAAAATATCATCGAAGCAACCAATATAAACTGAATTGATTAAGTAATTGTATATAAAATGGTAATAAATGAAATAAAAGGAGTTATAAAATTGATAAATTTTCTAAATATAGTAAATAATTAACATAAATTTATTATTCAAAAATATAAATAATGTATGTGATAAGTCAGACTCAAGGTAAGGAACTCCATCTCAATTTTTTTTTGGTGAGGCATATTTTGATATTATTCACCTATATTATTTAATGAGGTGTATATACAACCACTTTTGACATTATATATCATGAATTTATTTATTATTGTTATATTTAAAAAAATTAAATATTATTCATTCATGGGTCTTATGTCACAAATGATTACAATGTGGTAAAGGAACTTATTTTAAAAATCCTATTTTAAAGATCCCCTTTCAAATCTTTTCAAAAGGAATGTATTTTTTAACTTATAAGAAATGAATTGATTTTACCACTATTATGAATAATATCTTATTTGAATCTTCAATTACAATTTTAAAATTTTATTTTCAAAGAAAATTTTTTCCATCATGCTTGCGTAGTTTTTTAAAAACAAATGGTTTAAAAATAAAAAGGGTATTATATATAAAAAATGTTCCAGGTGATATTTCAAATCATTTTAAATTTAAGATAATATCATTTGATGTTGATTTATTTTGTATTTATTTATAATATTTCATGTTTTATTCAAACAAAAACCTTTTTTCTTTTCTAGGTATTTTTGTATTGAGAATAGGGTTTTAAAGAAATTATATTTTGATATTTGAAAGGGTTTTACATGCGAGTTTAAAAAGAGTTTTTCAATGGTTTTTTATGAAAATTACGTAATAATAAATGTTTTATATAGTAATTGATCATTATATATGAAATGGGTGAGCCTGATATAGTTTATACGAAGGTTTGATCCCCATTATAGCTCATAGGTGATCCTGATATAGCTTATATGATGGGTGAACCCAGATAGCATCAGGTAAACCCATTATAGATTATATGATGAGTGTGACTGGATAGAACTACAATGAATTGGGTAATGATTATATTATAATTTTGACATATGGTTTTTCTAATTAAAATGGTTTTGAATGGGTTTTATGAATATGATTCTCTAAGTTACAAAAAAATTTAATTTCTTGTTATGGGTTTTAAAGGCTTTCTTTGAATAAAAATTTGGTTTCATTTTAATGTAAAAAAAATTATTCTATATACTAAAATAAATTTGAATATAAAGTTAAATGTTACATGATTTTTCATGTTTTCCACTAGAATAATAATTTTATTTCTTTTTATTTCCCTTACTAAGCCATTTGTGTTCATCCCACATTATAAAATTTTTTTCAAAGGGTTTAAGGATGGGTAAGGGAAATGAAGAATTTGAGTTGAAATTCATGAATATTATCCATCAAAATAAATAATTATTTATTTTAAAAGTTTTTTATTATGGGAAAACGGATACTAATCAGAAGTTCCCACTTTTTATTATATGTTTTTGTAATTCATGAGTTATAAACTAATTAATTCTCAAAAACTATAAACCTAAAAAGATCCTCAAAGTGAAAGAAAGTGAATTCTTGACTAAAACTAAAGATTATGTTATGTTTAAGGCTGGTTCCTTATTTTATATAACATTCAAACATTTTATATTTTTTTCATTTAGTTCAAAAAAATTAATTGAATAAATGTTTTCTTTCATATTTTCATAAAACAAAATAGATTTATCCTTAAATATAATACATATATAATTTTGAAATTTAACAAATATTACATCATCACATAAATTTGAAATTCTTATTAAATTTCATTTAAATCCTTCAACATATAAAAAATTATAAATAATAACATAATTTTAAATTCAATCCTCGCTAAAACATTTTACCTTTACATAAGAATTATCACCAAAAGTAACATTACCTCCATCACATTTATTGAATGATATAAATTTTTATATATCACCAGTCATGTGTCTTGAAAATCCACTATTCATGTACCAAATATCCTTTTTTATTATCCTAAGAAAAATTTCCTATAAAAACGTATTTAATAAAGCTTTGGTACCCATGAAAACTTGAGTCCAATTGGATTTTCATATTAATTCTTGGGAACCCAAACTGATTTTAAAAACTTATTTATAATAAATCTAGAATATAGTGATTTAGAAATGAAAGCCTTAGTATGTATAAGAAATTGTGGAAATATAAAGGATCACTAATTTACATAATGACCTTTCATTTAACATCTAAAACACATAATAGTATATGTACGTCCATTATTTCTATTAAAAAATAATGTCTTATGCATTTTAGCTAAATTATTACTATAACCAAGATTGGGTCTCATTTTGTTCATTTTATTAAAACTAATCATTTTATCAATGTTTTCTCTTCCTTGAACAAAATTGATCATATTTGACTTTAAACTTTCAATTTCATTTTTGATATGTTAACTCTTCTTAAGAACATTGTCAAAATTCCTTATTTCAGTTTCATGGCACTTTGAAAAAAAATAAACTTTCTATTTAAATTTTAATTTTCAACATGGCTGTTCTTCATATTTTCTTAAGTAGTTTCCAAATATAAATGTGAATAATTTTTATCATCTAGGTAAAATTTCTTCATATATTCATTTTTCTTAAGAATAAACTTCTATTTAATATTAAGGTTATTGTATAAACTAGTGATATTTTCAACTTTTTGATCAAGTCTATCAATCTCTTTAAGAAATTTCTCTATAGTGGGTTTCTAAAAATCCAATTCAAAGGAAGAACAATAAGAAAAATCACTTACTTTATTTGATTAAGACATTAAGAATAATTTTTTCACATACTTTTCTAAACCAAATTCTTCATCAATACTTGAATTTTTAGTGCAATTTCATCCAATTGTCATTGCCTTATTTTCATTATTATATTGATTTCTATTATTTTTTCCCTTCTTTAACCTTAGTCAATCATGATTTATGTTCCCCCTTTTTCTACACTCATAAAAAATTACTTCTTGAACATCATTATAATTAAAATTACCTTTCTTATTATCCTTTTAATTATCTTTTGGATTTTTTTGAATATTATATAGTATACCTTCTTTATTTTATATCCACCCTTTGTAACATATAAAGTATCATTATTGTCACTTCTTTGTAACTCAAAATCAGAAGAATAAGTAGAAACATTTGACTTAAAATAAATTCAATTCATGTTTTAATTATCTTCCTCAGCAATATTTTTAAACTCTAACTCGTGTTATATTAATAATCTAATAAATTCATCAAGAGTATATTCCTTGAATTTATAACTTTCATCTGTATAAACATTTTTAGAATTTCACTTATTAAGAAGTGATCTATGTACTCTTTTATCAAGAATAATATTTTTAAGATTTTATCCAAAATAACTCATACCATTTACGATACTAGTAAATATTTGGAACATTTTGTTAATAGTTTCTTCATCATACATTTTAAATTATTTTTATTCAACTCTTAACATGCCCAAATTAGTTCTAATAAGATTATCTAAAGCAATATTTGTAACTTGTAGAATTTTCTATATGTATTATGAAGTTTTACAAATAGATACATGAATATAAGAATTTCTATTTATTGGATAATATAAAATATTCATCACCCTATAATTTGAAGCATACTTTACTACATCATTTCTATATAATTATTCAAGTTCACCTTTCAATAGCTTATATGGTTTTTCCGTGATTTTTTAATGGTAAATGCTAAGTTTCTTTAAGAAATATTTCATCTGAGATTTATAATATCTATAATTAGTTCCATAAAAATGTGGTGGTTTTTAGATATCCATCCATCATTTAAACTAGTTCATAAAATCTTAAATATATATTTTCCCATTTATGGTTATGCTAGAAAATGGTTCACACAAATAAATAAATAAATATAGAGAGAGAGAGAGAGCTCTAAGGTTCCTCCTCTGATAGCAATTGTAGGTCCAGAGTTAAGATGGAAAAATATCTAAGAGGGGGTGAATTGGCCTTTTTAAATAAAATTAAGATTTTAAAGGTTATTATATCATAGTTATTAAATTAAATGTAGTGGAAATAAAAAGAAATGGACACAAGTTATCTTTATAGTGTTTTGGATCTAAATGATCTTAATCCACTCTTCACCCCTCTCTTTAACTGAGAGTAATAACACCCACTATGACCTCTTATAATGGAATATTTATGATGAATTTTACACACCTAAAATCACAACCCAATTACAAATCCCTTTAACTTAGATAATTAAACCAAAAACAGGCCTAACTTTTTCTATTTGGTGGTATAACCTGAACAATATGTCTTTTAACACCTAGATTCATACCCATTTTTAACTTTTATTTGGGAGTCACAAACCAAAATACTACCTTTTAATGTGTAATATAACCCGTTACAGTTAATCACACTTAAAAATAATAGGATGAAGTAAAACCACATAACCAAATGAATTCTTAAAAGTCTGAGTATTAGGGAAACAATGAACTCTTCAGTGTAAAAGGATCAAATGGTTTAAGTTTAGTTGAGAACATTATTTGATTGTCAAGGAATGCAATGCTTATATAGTTTAAGAATATCCTCATCCTCATGTGTCTCGATCTGGATCTGTTGAAATAATTATATAAATTTCATTTATGCGTAATATAATCAAATAAATAAGCTTGTTTTAGTTTATATTTCTCAATGTTTTATGTGATATCTTTATTAAATACGCATGCAAAACTTACACATGTGGGTTACTTTGATAATCTGTAAAATTAAAAACATGTTGTATAGCGATTGTAACGCCCAAAAATTTTGATGAGGTATAGATCCTTTCAATTTAAATTTTAATCTTGTTTTATTTTAATATAAGTGTTTAAAATTTTAAGTATGGTTTCCAAAGAATCCAGGGCTTATTCAGATCCTAGAGCTCTGGATTTTTGGAGAAATGGGTTGAGGTGCGCAGTTGGCGCACGGTTAGTAGTAACTGTGTAACTCAACCATTCAGCCCCTATATAAAGGATCAAAGTTTGAAAAACCATGAAAGGGAGGCCACATGGCCATGTGAAATCATTCAGGTGTGTTGTAGAGTTAAAATTCATGGTCAAATGATTTTTCTAATTGTGCACCTAACCATACAAGGGGGTAGACAACTTAGACAGTAATCATGCATGGGTTGTGCATGGTTTGTCTAACTGTGATCCTAGTCATATGAGGGGGTGGAACCCCAAATAGTGATGGCACAGAGTTGGTGCATAGCTTGTACAACCATGCATCCAAACCGTGTACCCTTTAAAAATATGTGAAATGTCAATTTTTCCTCAACTATTTAACTTTCTTCCTTATTTTTTTTCCCATTCATGAACAGTACCTCTCCCTATAAACTTGAGCTCCCTTATCCTCCTACCATCATCTTTGAGCCTCCTCCTTCATCCAGCATCAAAAATAACTTATCATTCATTACATTGGAAATTTATCGGTAATCCCTTCATTCCTCTTCCTTCCTTACTTCATTTATCTCACCTTATAGAATTCTAAATCCTTACAAGTTAATTTTCCCTTATTTTCAGGGTATTTGTCTATTATTCTAATTTATCCCATTTTAGGCTGGATTAAAAGACAATACTATATGAGGAGTCTTATACTGCTAAAAGGTAGGTGGTCTAGTACTTTTCTCTAAAAGGGTAGTTGTTTTATATCATGCACCATGATATCTCACGTCGTACCTTCCATATGTTGCCTTAAAAATATGGTTTTACTTAATTTAATTAGTATCCATGTTAAAAATAATATCATATACCCTTTCCATTGTCAAAGGTCATTTTTCTCAACTAGTGCCACCCCTTTGGGCATACTCACCTATGTACATGATCTTACATATTCTCATTTAGACCAAACCACCATCTAAGTTGGTTTGGATTGATAGAAATTAAATGAAAGTGAATGGTGAAACCGTGTCATGTGACCATTATATAAATTGTGTATTATTCCCTTTTCTAATAAAATATTGAATGATTGAAATCCATCCCTTGTATTATGTAAAATAATTATATTCATGATTGATTATTTCTATTGTATGACCTTATGATATTTGTTAAGACACAGTTAAGCCTAATATTGGAAATGAATCTTCATGCTCCCTTGACATTTGATGTTGGACATGATGTTTTTCATTATATATTTGGATGTTCAGAAAGATGATTCATATTATCCTATAGGATATTGTAAATGGGGTTTCACATCTCTCATTGGGTTTATGGATATGATGAAATTTGTATCCCTATTCAAATTCTTTGGTCGATTCCCTTATCTACAGTATGGGACTCTTGTGATTATGCATGGACACCTTGGTTACACCTCGGTTACTGGATAGTATTGTGTGTGTGTGTGTGTATTTATTTATATACACACATATATATATACATATATATATATATATACATGGTGACACTTTCCTAGAGATATCTTGGCTTAGGTTGAAGTTGGTATAGTCAGACGGGTGTCTTTAGGAACCTAAGATGACTTGGTTACAACATACATTACTATTTTACATTGTTATACCTACACACTACTCATTTTATATACACTGGCTGGATTATACTAGATTTCATTGGTGGTGACCTATTGAGTTTTACTCACACCCTTTCTGGGTCATCGTTTGGTACCTGAAAAAAATTCATGGATGCAGGTAGGGAAAAAGGAAAGCATCTAGCTATAGATGCATGATTCTCTATATTAGGATGAAGAACAATAGCAGATAATCGAGCTTATACTTATTGTGCTATTAGGGATATATTTTGGTCTTTTGTTCATTTTTGTATAGCATGTTGTATATGTATTATGATTTTTTTACCTTTTATTTCCAATTTTTATAGCATACATACAAGAAATCATTTTGTATATGACATTGGTTATCATTGCTTCTATCTATTTACTACTACTGGGATAGTCTGTTTTCCACTAATACTCATTATCTATTTCCATTTTTTACCTATTTTTTAACCTCTATGTTCCACTCTAATCATGAGGGTATAGTCTCCCTATTGTACCACCTTATACTTTCATTGATATTCAGTGGCCTCTAGCATACAATGAGGTGTGCTTGAGACCACATGACCAATTGGGTTTGGTAACTTATGATTGAAATGTTACAAGTAGTATCATAGCAGTTTTACCTTTTATGTTACTATTTTGGGTTGGTAGAAAGAATACTAGGAAGTTTCAAAGTTTGGTAATGAGTCTATTCTTGGGAGTAGCTAACCCATGTAGAGAGGAAAATCCAAATTACCTAAGATAGGAATTGATGTTATGGTTTTTTTCTATTGTAGTTGTCTTGATTTCACCAATGGGTGACCCACAAGATTTTTGGAATTTATTATTTCTATGAGGTTATCTTTTAACCTTGGTCAGTATGGTAAGGAAGTGTTGTCTCATTCATCATCATAGGTACATGAGGATTCACATGCCATTCATATGTCATTTCATGTTTATAATTAATATATGCATTGTTTGTTTCATATTATTGGTTCCTTGACTATTATATTTGGAAATTATCTAATGTTTCTTATAGGGATAAAATAATTGGATTAAGAAAAAGTGTATGCATCAACCTAAATAGTTTGTTCCCATATAGATTGATGGTGAAACCTTAATTAACCAATTATGAAATGTTTGAGACATGGAACATTGGTCACATGGGATGAAATTTTGGCTGGTTTTAGTTACATGAATACCGATTGTAATTTATAAAGCTTGTACTTCTATAAATTGGGGATGGAAATTCATCTACCCAAATCATTTTATTTGACTTGTTACATCCTGATACCAGATTTAAGGGTTAGGTTACATGACAAGTTAATTGAAACTTATAAATATTATGCCATTATAACTTAGGAATGGTGACTCATCTAACTGGATCATGACATATATAAATATAAATGATTATGAACATATATAAATTTAAATTCTTAAATAAAATGGTTGTCATTAAATGAATCTTACGATTACAACATAAAGGGTGTTTTTCTCTATACCTTACAATTGAAACTTCATATATTGGGACCTCTACTGTGAGATGTGGGACCTTGAAACTAACCCAACCTTAGTAGTGGGCAGTAGGAAGTGCCTCTTGTGATCCCTTGTGGTCTTCCATGAAACCTAGAACTGGATTTAAGATAAGGAATATGGTGTTATCTCTTTTATAATAAGGCTTTGTATCTATCCTTTTTCTTTATTTTAAGATTTGTTCTATCAAAAAATATTTCTCTAAGGTGTTCATTTGGAATTGTTGAAATATACCATCACAAAGTCCATGATTCATATGCCATAAAGGTCATGATGACCATGATTAGGAGGTGGTGGATCCTAAGCCACCAATATTACCTCCTATAGTGCCACTTGTGGCACCTCTTGTTATCCCCGATATGGGAACTAGTGCTTAGTTCTGAGAGTGCTTCCTACGAATTATTCATTCCATGCATGGAGCTCTACGACCTGACCAAACTATGGTAGAGTTGACACAAGAGTTTCAATAGCAACATCCACTTACTTTCTTAGGGGATAGTGGTGTAACGTCTCGGTTCTGGGTGCCACCCAAAGGTTCCATGTACCCGGTTGGTCACATGTCTTCAAGCGCATTTTATCAAACGTCATAGGCTGCCTACTAGCAACGAGGGCCTTGGGTGTGATGGTGGGGGGAAAATGCCCCCATTGGAAGAGTAACACAGTAGAAACAAACATATAACAGTAGCAGAAACAGTAATGTCATACAATAAGTAAACAGTGGAATACTGAAAGTAAATAAACAACTGGAGCACATATATAAATGATTCATGTCACATATGTCTAGGAAAGAATCCAAACAAGTCAAAATACTGAAATACAATACTAAAATGAAGTTCAAAGAAACTAATTAAACTCCAACTGCATCGAAAGCCTCATCTTGGTCCCATTCTCTCTAGCTCCACAATAATCAAGTACCTGAAGTAGAAGGGAATTTTCCCTTATCTATACCTACAAAAATATAATCTGTTTGGGCCCAAAATCATGACCCAAATAGGGTGTGAGACAAATCCCAATAGGAAACCAACCAAATATATGTACCTAACTGTCAGTGAATATATATATATATATATATAATAGGAAAATATGTAAAATTAATTAATAAACAAGGAAGTACTAAAAAGTAAATAGTCCTATAGTTTCAACTACATTCATTGACATTTATTAATTATTCTACCAAACATTCACAAGTAACCCTTTGGGAAAGTTCTCACAGCTTAACCCCTCTGGTTCAACATATCATTTAACAATAAAGGTATAACAACCCCCTGGGATAGCTCACACAGTCTAACCCCTTTGGTATCATGAAAACTAAGACTCTCTAGGGAAGCACTCACTATCAATTCCCCTTATATTATTTAAATGATAAACTGCAGACTCTCTGAGGAAGCACTCAACGTCAATTCCCCTGATAGTCTTTAAATGATAAACTGAAGACTCTCTAAGGAAGCACTCAACATCAATTCCCCCTATATTCTCATAATGATAACTATATACACTATGATAGAGCACTCAATATCAATCCCCCATATGGTCTCGTAGCATGAAAAGTACAACAAACACTCTAGGGAAGACCTCAATGTCAATTCCCCCTATGGTCTCACTACACCAGGTTCCCACAGCCCTGTGTAACAAAATATTGCACAAAAAATATTTAGAAACCAAAGTAAAACACAAATACTACTTAGATAAACAAATATAAAGCATAACACAAGCATGTCAGATAATATCACTCCATCCTAACAGAACTAGGCATGGAAAACAGAGTATCCTAACAGGCAATTCTAGACTCAACATTCAATATCAGATCAAACATGGGAAAACACATCCATATCAAGGTAAATAACCCTATTTCTAATAAAAACCCTATACTCAAGAAAACAAGGCATGGCAAGCATTAATAGAGTTAAATTCCCTAAACCTGCAATACCCTAAACTAGGGTATTGGGAACTTTTTTCACAAATAATTCAAAGACAAACTATGGAAAGGCACAAACCATCTACCTCGGCATTGTATGATCGATATATTTGAACCTCACCCTTTAAATTTACCTAGAAAACATTAGATCTACAAAAATGTCAGGAGCGCCCAACCAAGGATATATCACGAAAGAAGAGAAATCAAGAGAAGAGGCTCTAGAAGAAGGAAGAACTAACTTATGTGATTCCAATGAAATCGACGGTGTTCGATTAAGAGCACAAATAGTTGATCGAGGGCTCAGAAAAGAATCATAAATCTTCAGTCGCTCTTGGACGAGATGAAGATAGAAGAAGACGTTTCTGTAAACGAGACGCGGTCCTAGTCCGATATAACAAATAAAAGTAAAAATACACGGTGTGTTATTTAAAGATACACGGTGTCTATATGCCTTTACTGGGCCCTAATTTAAGCGGTCTCCAGGTCACCACACACGATCGTGTACTCAGTCGTTACACGGCCAGTACATGACCACCCGTAGCAACCGGATACACGGCGTGTACTCCTAAGTACACGGTGAGTACTCATTAAATTTCCAGAAACTCCACCTTTCTCAAAATCACTAGAAAACAAGATCCATACCTGAAATAAATATTCAGGTTCTTACAAACTTCCCCCCTTAAAGAAATTCATCCCCAAATTTCCCCAACAAGGTAGCAGAGAAGAAGAAGAATCCTCGAACAGCTCTGGCCACTACGATCGCACATCGGCCTCCCTCTCCCAAGTCTCATCTTGTACTCGCCCATGCTTCCATAGTACCCATACCAGAGGAATAGACTGGCCATGGAGAACCTTCACACTACAATCAATAATTTGGACAGGATACTCCTTGAATGAGGCGTCCACCTCCAAATCAACCTCCTCAGGTTGAAAAACATGATATGAGACTGAGAAGTAACTTTGGAGCTGAGAAATGTGGAAGACATTATGCATAGCCCGGTACCTATGAGGTAACTTTAGTCGATAGGAAATCATATTGACTCTCTCCAAAACCTCAAACGTCCTGATGTATCTCAGTGAAATCTTTCCCTATCTCTTAATACTCTTGTGTCCCAACATCAGTGTGACATGTAGTAAAACCTAATCTTTGAACTCAAACTCTAGAGTTCGTCTTTTTCTATCATCATAAGAGACTTATGCCATGACAGTGTAGTACCCATCCTTTTCTGAATCAACTCCACCTGTTCTGTGGTCTCCTAGACAAGATGAGGTCCCAGCATAGCTGCCTATCCTACTTCCAGCCAACATAGGGGTGATCGGCATGACCTACCGTACAAAGACTTATAAGGTTCTATCTGAATAGTTTCTTGAAAACTATTATTGTAGGAAAACTCCATGAGAGGTATGTGCTTCTACCATTAACCTCCAAAAACTAGGATTCATTCTCTAAGCATGTCCTCCATCACCTATATAGTATGCATGGACTGGACATTTGTCTAGGGGTGATAATTTTTACTCAGAAGAAACTGTGTACCCAAAGCCCTCTGTAATCCCTACCAAACCCGAGAAGTAAAATGGGCATCCCTATCTGAAATGATGGAGTTCGGAACCCCATGAAAACATACAATCTCTTGGACGTACAACCTTCCCAGCTCATCAACACTGAATTTCTAATTGATCAGCAAGAAGTGTGCAACCTTAGTGAGTCTATCAATGACAACTCAAACTGCATCATTCCCTCGAGGTAACCTAGGTAAGCCTGTCACAAATTCCATCATGACATCATTCCACTTCCACTCATGAATGGGTAACTGATGAAAAATCCATGTTGGTAATTGATGCTCTGCCTTCACCTACTGATAGGTGGAACACCTCATGAAAAAACTAGAAACATCTCTCTTCATGCCTGGCCACCAATACTGATGGTGTAGATCTTGATACATCTTGGTGACACTAGGATGAATTGTCCAAACTGAAGAATAGAAATCCCACATCATCTCTTCAAGTATTTCTATTGACACCCATATGCACCCATGAAAACGCAAGATCTCATCCTCTTCTATAGCCCATCCTAGAATAGGTCCCTCACCTAACACACTCTCCCATAGAACTAGGCCTTCAGAATCTGGTAGCTACCTCCTTCGCACTCAATCAAGAAGAGCAGAGGCAACAGCTATAAAAGAAATAAATTTCTTCCCCTATCAGTCTTACACCTCCAAATTCATCTCAGATAATAGATCCATAAACTTCCACTCCCTACTAGCCTCCTAAACTACCTATATTTGAGTCCTCCTTCTCAATACATCATCCACTGTGTTGCCTTTCCTAGGTGTGTATGCAAGCTCAAAGTAAAAGGACAGAAGGTACTCAACCCACCTTTGTTGTCTCATATTCAGGTCACACTGAGTGGAGATATACTTGATACTTTTATGGTCGGTGAAAACCAAAAAATTCTCTCCCAACAAATAATGTCTCTAACAGTATAAAGTGTGAACAAATGAAGCCAACTCAAGATCATGCGTCGAGTAATTCCTCTCATGTGGCCTCAACTACTGAGACCTGTATGCAATGACTCCTTCCCCCCTATATAAGCATTTCTCCCATCCCGATACCTGAAGCAGCATAGTAAATAGTATAGCTCTTTTCTGGATCTGTAAAAACTAGTATCAGTGCTGAATTTAACCTCCCTTTCAACTCCTGAAAGGCTGAATCACAGGAATCTGTCCATATGTACTTTTCACCCTTCTTAGTTTGTTCCGTTAGTGGCACTACTAAGCGTGAAAAGTCCTATATGAAATGTATGTAGTAACTAGCCAGCCTGAGAAAACTATGTACCTCAAAGACATTCTTCGGTTGTTCTAGGAAACTAGTACTCTCAACTTCTATGGGTCCATTTACACTCCTATCTTTGATTTAACATTACCCAAGAAGTGTATATGGTCCATCCAAAAGTGGAATTTTGAGAGCTTAGCGTATAATTAATTCTCTCTAAATGTAATAAATACGATCTCAAGATGGGTATCATGGTCGTGTTGAGTATGAGAGTACACCAAGATATCACCCACAAAAACTGCCACAAAAGAATCCAAGTATGGATAGAACACTCGGTTCATCAGTTCCATAAAAACTGCAGGCACGTTCGTGAGACTGAACGGCATAACCACATACTCATATAGACCATACCTTCTCTGAAAGGCTGTAAGAGGTATATCTGATGGTCTAATGCACAACTGATGATAACCAGATCTCAAGTCAATCTTCGAGAACACCTGATCTCCTTGAAGTTGATCAAAGAGATCATCAATCCTCGGCAAGGGATATCGGTTCTTGACCATCAACTGGTTCAGCTTCTGATAATCCATACAAAGTCTTAGGGTACCATCCACCTTCTTTGCAAATAGAATAGGTGAACCCCAAGGAGAAGTACTGGGTTAGATGAAACCCTTTTTATACAACTCCTCCAACTACTTCTTGAGCTCATGTAACTCTGGTGTAGACATCCTATAAGGAGTAATGGAAAATGGTTCCACTACTGGAACAATCTCAATAGAAAATCTACCTCTTGCTCTGAAGTAAAACCTGAAAAGTACTTTGTAAATACATCCCTAAAACGATCAACCATAGGAGTAAATTCCATCTCTGAAGTCCCCTGGTCATCCAGCTATATACTAGAAATCTGGGTTGTAACTCCTCCCAACCCATGATGCTCGGGTCCTACTCTACCCTCATAGACATCTCATTCACCCTTATGAAGAAACAATCTGCCCTCTAGTGACATAAAACTCACCCTATGATCATAGGAATTGACAACAGCCTTGAAGAGAACTAACCAATCCATTCTGAGAATGACGCCATAGCCCGTTATCTCTAAGACATAAAAGTTCCATAAGAAGTGACACCTGCTGACCTCAAGAGGGAACTCCTTTCACTGATTTACACTAGTCATTCTTGTCCTCAATGGAGTGTCTACCATTAATATATTAGCAGAAGTAAAGATATAGATCCCAAGGCTCTCCATAATAGCAACAGATATGAAACTATGAAAACCCCTATATCAAAAAGAGCAGAAGCTAAAACTGAGGCAACTAGAATCATACTTCTAACTATAAAGGGTTTGGGATCCTGATTCTGTTGATTCTTCTCCACTTCAAAAGTATGACCTGTATCGTGGCCCTGCAACCCTGCTTGACCACCCTACACTAATCCACCCTATTTTTTCTGAAAGCCTGGAGAATGGATACCACGACCATGACCTCCAACTTGTTCTGAATGGATGAATGAACTTCATTTCCCAGACTGATGATAAACTGGTGGTCCTTCTCTTGAATGAGGATTCATAGAAGAACTTAGGTCACCAGCTGCTGGTGAGAAAAACTAACAGAAACTCTGAAGATGGCCCATCTTACTGTAATATCAGCACTCAAATGGGACACTCAAGCAATGTGGCCTCATATTCTTACCCTTCCCATACTGGTATCATACCACCTAGCTACCTAAAGGTTTATCCCGCCTATTAGGATCTCCACATGTAGACTCCCTACGGTGCTTCCTACTATCATCCAAAGAAGCACCAACTCTGGATGATGAACCTCCATGGCCCACATCTCCAGAATCTCTCAGGTTGTGCTCTGTGATCTGTACCTAGTTGACTATAGAAGATATGGTCGTCAACCTGAAGATGTTCACCTGAGATCGGATTTCATGCCTGAGACCATCCTCAAACTTCCTCGCTATAAATAACTCATCACACCCTAGAATGGGTGTGAATCGCTGCAGCTCTATGAAGTGATAATAATACTCCATGACCGAGAGAGTACCCTAATCCAAACTCATGAACTCTCAGGCTCGATCGGCCCTCAAATCCTTCGGGTAGAAGTAATCATAGAAGGTATGCTGGAAATCATCCCAAGCCATAACCTGATGGCGTCCTGCCGGTGATATCATGTCCCACCATCTCTTGGAGGAATCCTGAAGCATGTACATATAAAGGTTGACCATCCTCTCCGGAGGCATCTACAGATGTTTGAAGATAGATAACATGGATTCTAACCATGACTCTGTATCCTAAGGCCCTTAATCCCCTGAGAAGGTGGGAGGATGGTGATGCTGAAAACCCTGTGTCAACTCTGCCATAGATGGGGCACGGTGCAATTCTCCCTAGAAAGTCTACATAAACCTCATGAATCCTTCTCGGAACTGTGTATCGAAACCTATATCTGGAATGATAGCTAGTGAAAAAATAGGCACGATGGGAGGATTTTCTGGTAGTCCCTAATCTACCATTTCCAGTGTTTGATCATTTCCCTATATCTGGCGTACAACTAGAGGACATCTCAGTGGAATTACTCTGTAAGTTCAATCACACACATTATTTCAATATTATCAAGGACTGAAACTTAGAATTGTAAGAAAGGAACAGAAGAAAGGAAACATTTAAGTTTTTTAAAAACTATGATACACGGCGTGTATGACCCCTACACGATGTGTTCCCTTAAGACTTTACATGGGAATGTACCTCTTCTATACCTAGTCATGTAATACCCTTACACATGGCATGTTCATCCTCAAACACGACATGTAATTGAATATTTTCCCCCTGCTTGAGTTCCTCCACACAGCTATACACACGACTCCTACCTCGGTAACTCTACACGGTGTGTGCTCCCTGGACATGGTATGTGCTCCCTGAACATTGTGTGTACCCCTTAATTTATAACCATTTGTGTCATTAGTCACATGGTCGGTGACATATTCAACTCTACACAGAATTTTTATGGTAGACACGGCATGTACTAGAAGGATTTCATTGACCTGTGTCGTTAGTCACACGGCCAAAGACACTGTTGACTCTATACGGCGTGTTTATGCTAAAAACAGAATGTACTAGAAATATTTCACCAAACCATGTTGTTAGTCACATGGTTAGATACATGGTCTCTTCAACATGGCATGTACGTCAGGTACACGGCGTGTTCCACCAAAGGTTTCCCAACTTTGTGTTTCTTCTCACACAGCTAGTCACACGGCTAAAGACTACACGGTGTGTACTCAAAGTACACGTCATGTACTTAATAAAAGTTATTCCTTCCTGAATAGAAGGATACATAGCATGTATTCATCAATACACATTGTGTATTCTATGTTTTTTTGGGAATTAATCCTTAGAAACTACTTTGGAACCCATAAAAAACATTGATATGAACATTAAAGTGCCAAATTCCAATCTGTGAGGGGCCATACTCCCTATGAATCAAAGCGTGGCATCTTATATATGTACATCACAAGGAATAAAAGTGAAATCCAACACATGATCCACCAAATTCCGATCTATGAGGGCCCATAACACCTCAAGGACCAAAGTTTGGTGCTCATTCAACTGAAACCTTACACAATAATAAATACCCTCTAAAATAGTAGGTATTCTATTAAGGAATCGATCACAGCAACATGAATATATTTCACAATATCTATCATAACAACATGAAATTGATAATTCGCCCTAAATGGCGTGATAAGAATTCATGACATGTGATCTCTATAAAGTGATTATATGATGCATGATATGGAATACCCTCATCTCATCGGGTTGCAATAGAAATAGAACCTCAATAATATCAACAATAACAAAAAAAAACATGTGAATCACCCAATGGTGAAATCAAATCAACTATAATAATTTAAAAACTATAAAAATTTCAATATTGGAGGCATATTGGATTTTCCCTATACACGGGTTAGCTACTCCCAGGAAAAAGTTATTACCAACAACCTATTCTCTCCTATCCCTATCTATAGGCTCCAAATAGTAATTCAAAGAAGAAAAGAATCCCTCTAATACCACTTTGTAATGTCCTAGTTCTGGGTGCTGCCCAAAGGTGCCCTGTACCTGGTTGGTCACATGGCCTCAAGTGCATTTCCCTGAACACCAAAGGATGCCGACTAGTAGTGAGGTCCTTGGGTGTGATGGTAAGAAAACTATGCCCTCATTGCAGAGTAACAAAGTGGAAAAAAACGTATAATAGTATCAGAAATAGTAATTCCATACAATAAGTAAACAACAGAAGACTGAAAGTAAATAAAAAATGGAGAACATATATAAATGATGAATGTCACATATTTCTAGGAAAGAATCCAAACAATTCAAAATGCTTAAATACAATACTAAACTGAAGTACACAGAAAACAAGTAAACTTTAGTAGCATCGCAAGCCTTAGCTTGGGCACATGATCTCCAACTCCACATCAATCAAGTACATGAAGTAGAAGGGCGCTTTCCCTTATCTAAACCTATAACAATATAATCTGTTTGGGCCCAAAAGCATGACTCAAATAGGGTGTGAGACAAATCCCAGTAGGAAACCACCCAAATATTTGTGCCTAATTTTCAACGAATCTATTTAATAGAAAAATATTCAAAATGAAGTAATAAACAATGAATTACTCAAAAGTAAAAATTCGTAAATTTTCAACTATATTCATTGACATTTATTAATTATTCAACCAAAAATTCACAAGTAACACTTTGGGAAAGTTCTCACATCCTAACCCCTCTGGTTTAACTTATCATTTAACAATAAAGGTATAACGACCCCCTGGGATAGCTCACATAGTCTAACCCCTTTGGTATTATTCAAAATAAGACTCTTTGAGGAATCACTTTCCATCAATTCCCCCTATAGTATTTTAGTGATAAACTACGGACTCTTTAAGGAAGAACTCAACGTCAATTCCCCATATAGTCTCGTAACGATAAATATAAACACTCTAAGGTGGAACTCAACATCAATCCCCCCTATGGTCTCACAACATGAAAAGTAAAAAAGACACTCTAGGGAATACCTCAACATCAATTCCCCCTATGGTCTCACTACACCAAGTTCCCACAGCCCTGTGTAACGCAATCGTGCACAAACGATATTTAGCATCCAAAGTAAAACACAAATATTACTTGGATAAATGGATACAAAGCATAACACAAGCATGTCATATAATATCACTCTATCCTAACAACACTAGGAATAGAAAACAGAGCATCCTAATAGGAAATTCTAGACCCAATGATCAATATCAAATCAAACATGTAAAAACACATCCATATTAAGGTAAATAACCTTATTTCTAATCAAAAACCTATACTCAATAAAACAAGGCATGGAAGTAATTAATAGGGTTAAATTCTATAAACACTCAATAGCCTAAACTATGGTATTGGGCACTTTTTGCACATATAATTCAAAGATAAACTACGGAAAGTCACAAACCACCTACCTTGGCGTTGTATGGTCGATATAGTTGAACCTCAGCCTTTGAATCGACCTATAATGCGGTAGATATATAAAAACATCAAGAACTCTCAACCAAGGATATCTCATGATAGAATATAAATAAAGAGAAGAGGCTCTAGAAGAAGGAAGAACTCACCAATGCAATTCCAATGTAATAGAAGGTGTTCAATTCAGAGCACAAACGGTTGATCGGGTGCTCAGAGAAGAATCATTGATATTCGGTCACTTTTGGATGAGATGAAGACAGAAAAATACGTTTTTTTAAACGAGACGTGGTCCCAATCCGATGTAACAAATAAAAATAAAAATACATGGCATGTTATTTGAAGATACATAGTGTATATATGCCTTTATCGGGCCCCGATTTAAGTGGTCTCCAGGTCACCACACACAGTCATGTACTCGGTCGTTACATGGACAATACACGGCCACCCACAGCATCCAAATACATTCCATGTACTCCTAATTACATGTTGTGTACTCCTTAAATTTCCATAAACTCCTATTTTCTCAAAAACACTAGAAAACAAGATCCATACCTTAAATGAAGATCTGGGTTCTTACAGGTGGCCCCTAGGGTGCTGAGTCATGGATTGAATCCATGTTATTTATATTCAAGAATTTAGATATGCCTCTAGATAGGGGGGTCAAGCTCGTAACCTATATGCTTCATGATTCTACAAAGCATTGGTGGGATGTTATTACTAAGCCATATTTTCAACAAGATATTCTTTTGAGGGGTTTCCAAGAAATCTTTTATGACTAATTTTTTCCACTGACACTAAGAGCTGAATGGGATTGAAAATTTATGAATTTACACAAGGGTGGTATGTCAGTGATTAATTATTCAGAATATTTTACTGATCTCCAACATTTCTCACCAAATATTGATAGTGATGAGATGACAATAGTAAGATAGTTTGAGGATGGGATTTTATATGCTATCTGATCTCAGGTAAATATATTATTATTGACTACTATTTCAAAGATAGTGAACCATGACCTCATAACTAAGTGGAATTTTAGGTAATATAAAGGTGTGGTTTAGAGAAATATATCACCTAGATAGGGAATCAGTTCATATGGCAGTAGGAATCAATTCCTGGAGTCTAATCATGGGGACAGTGGTAGTCAGATGGCCTGCACTAACAGTTATGTGATATTTCATCACTGTGTGAATCTGAGATACATAAAACCCCCATGAAAAAGGGACCCAGTTGAGTTTTGATCCTGTGGTGGGATGGGGAATCTTCAATGTCTTTTCAGACCTTCCCATATGTATCTAGTGGGATATTATTTGTTTTGGCTCAACCCTTAGAAGCAAGATCGGTAGCTCCTCTCTAGGAGGGAAGCTGAAGTATTACTAGCTATTCGGGCCAAGGAGGTGATCATGATTGAGGAATCCAGACTTCTAATATACAACATTATCATAGCAATCCTTATACATTCATTTAGGTTGAATCTCAGTGCTACGGTCTAACCAATTACGTATTTTACAACTGACACCCAAGAAGTGGAGAATCATACCTTTTACTATACGAGGTACGATTTTAGTGGCCTCTACTTTAGTGTCTTCCTTGTTTTACATGGGAGCCTTACATTTTTTATATCTGTGAAAATTATGAAAATAATTGGGCTATAGATAGATTATTTTTGTGGTGTTATGACCCTTGATACTCTATTGGGGATTTGTTCGAAGTGTGTATGCTAATGTAAGGAATTACCGCTTGAAATAGGCAACTATCATTTCATATTGATCCTTTTTTTCTCAATATGATAATATTTAATATAATTATTGTGATGGATTGGATAGTACCCTATCATGACCATGTTGACTGTTATCATAGATAGGTGGCCTTTATATCACATGAGGGAAGTAAATATATTCACAAGGGTGAGTGGGATATTCTGGAAAATTGAGCTATACCTGAGCATTGTGGGTTGAGTGGAGTGTCAGCCCAGATTGCTAATATTTTTCTCAATTATTAGGTAATACATCATATATATTTCCCTCCTATAGATTATAATTTCATATATTTATTCCCGAGTGATTTTCCTAGGTTACCTCCTATGCGATAGATTGATTTTACTATTGAGTTACTGCCAAGAGCATCGCCAGTTTCAATTCCTCCTTACATTATGGATACTATTGAGTTGCACTATCTCAAGTGGCAGATAAAGGATTTGGAATCTAAGGGGTTTATATGACCTAATACTTCTCCATGGGGGTTTCCCATGGTTTTCACCAAGAATTCAAGCCTGAACCTCAGGCTTTTAATAGATTAACATCAGTTAAATTAGCTTATAGTTAAGCATTGGTATCCAATGCCTCATATATATGACCTTTTTTATTATCTCTGAGGAGATTGTGTATGCTCGAATATTAACATGAGGTCTGGATATCATCAGGTATGTGTCAGGCCTTAAGATATACCATGTACAACATTCCATAATAGATATGGATCATATTAATACTTGGTAAATTCATTTGGACACATGAACATTCCCTCTATTTTTATGGACATGATGAATTGAGTTTTCCACTTATATCTGGATTCATTTTTAGTGGTTTTGTGGAAGGCAACCTAGTGTTCTCACATACTCAGCATGAACATGCCAAAAATCTTGATATAATTTTGAGTACATTTAAAGAGCACCAAATATATGTTAATCTCACCAAATCCCACTTTTGGATCGAAAAATTTCACTTCCTAGGTAAAATTATCATAGAGGTTAGAGTATCCTTTGACCCATAGATGGTGAGATTTGTGGTTTCCTAAGAGCATCCCAAGAACATATTTGATATACAGAGTTTCTTAGGGTTCGATATTTATTAAATTAACTTTATTTAGGATTTCCCATGAATTGTAGTGCCTCTTATGAGATTGAAAAAGAAATACATAAAGTTTGTATGGATTGAAGCCTATGACTAAGACTTTCAAGAATTGAAAGGAATATTTACTTTAATATCGATCCTGATTCTACCAGATCTGAGAAGAATCTATACAGTTTATTCTGATATATTAGGTATTGGGATGAGATCCATTATCATATAGGGATATCTAGTCATGGTGTGTAGGTATTTATAGTTGAGACCTATAGAGTGGAATTACCCTATACACAACCTCGATCTGGAAGTAGTTGTTCATGTCTTACATTACTAGAGACATTATTTTCTAGGAGAGCAGTTTATAGTATATAAAGACTATAAAAGCATCAAATATATCTTCATGAAGTGTGATTTAAACCTCAAATAGTGAAGATGGTTTTAATACCTATAATTGTTTAATTTTGAGATTGATTATATGACTAGAAAATGAAACACAGTGGTTGAAACTTTGAGCCAAAAGTCTCGAATGCAAACAGTTCAGGAAGACGGTGGTGAATAGCAGTTGATAGTCTTATTTTTAGAGATTCACTTGGAAGTGAAATAATGCTATGAGTGGTATGCACTTGCTTTGTTATTAGTGACCTATTCACTTCTGGATAAAGTGAAAATGAGATATCTTTCTGATCCCATGGGCTTAAACCTAAGGGAGAGTGTTTTAGGAGATGACCCACCAGCAGGTTGGGTCATTGATGGGGATGATATCTCACACATTAATGGATGTTTTTGGGTACTTATAGGAGTTTATGTGAGAGTATCGTGACTCTTCTTGGGTATTACATCCCAACCTTACCAAATGTACCATGATTTATGCCACTAGTATTGACAATTAGGGATGAAAAAGGAGGTAGTTTGTTTTGTTGCTTGGGGATCCACTTGTTAGTTGGTGAAGGAAGAACGTCAGCATTCAGTGGTAATTTTACAGCCACTACCCATTCCTAAGTGGAAATGGGAAAAAATCACTATGAATTTAATAATAGAATTACCTAGGTCACCTTGAGATTGTGATGTGGTATGGGTGATTATGGATAGGATGATGAAGGTCACCCACTTTCTACCTATCTGGGATACCTTCTCAATGGATGAACTGGGTTAAATTTATATCCATGATATTATAAAACTTCAAGGTATCTCTTGTAATATAATATTAGACAAATATGCTCACTTTACACCATGGTTCTGGTAGGGGTTTCATAAATCATTGGGTTCATAGGTTCTTTTGAGAACAACCTATCACCCTCAAACCAATGGGCAGTCTGAACATACTATATAGGTGTTAAAGGATATAATTTGGCCATACGTCCTTGATTTTAGAGGTTCTTGGGATAAACAAATACCTCTTGTTGAATTTTCCTATAATAACTTCTTCTAAGATACCATACATATTTCTACTTATGTGGCCTTATACGATAGGTTGTTTCATTTACCCTTATGCTAGTTAGAGACAATAGAGGCAGCATTTTTGGGACCTTATCAAATTTAGGAGACTTTGGAGTAGGTACAACTAATCAGGAAAGGTATGGATATAGCTCAGTCTAGGTAGAAGTCATATTTTGATCATCAAAAATGACCTTTGGATTTCAAGGTTGAGGATTAGGTCTTCTTGCATGTATCTAATAAGATGGTACATCTATGATTAGGTGGTAAGGTAAGCTAACACCTCATTTAGTCAGACCCTTTTAGGTTTTGGAGAGGGTAAAATTGGTATCTTATCAAATATCACTCTCTCAGAGATACATTTCTATGCATGATGTTTTTCACTTTTCCCAATTATGTTGTTATTATCCAGACCCATCTCATATCCTTCAGTATTATGAGGTTTTTCTACATGTAGATGCTTCTTTTGAGGAGTATCCTATGCGTATCGCGGATCAAAGCATAGAGGATCTATAAGGAATGTTGGTTACTTTGGTTATATTGTTATGGAATTATGGTTATTTACATGATAATACCTAGGAGAGAGAGGCCGATGTACATGCTCAATGGCTAGAACTCTTCTCAGATAATGGTCAACCACCCTTATGGAAACACATGGTAGAGTTGTTTTGTGGAGTAGAAGTTATAATACCCCATATTTTTTATGAGGTATGGATCCTTTCAATTTCAGTTTTAATATCTTATTTTCTTTTAAAATTAGTTACTAAAATTTTAAGGAAAGTTTCAGAAGTTTTTGGGGCTTTTTCGGAGCCTGGAGCTCCGGTTTTTGGAGAAACATGTTGAGGCACACAGTTGGCACATGGTTAGTAGTAACTGTGAAACTCAACCATGTGAACAATATATAGAGGAGCAAGGTTTGAAAAACCATGTGAGGTATTTTTCATGGACATGTGAAATGGTGTGGGTATGTTACAGAGCTAAAACCTACGGTTAACACATGGTGTGTCTAACCATGCACCTAACCGTGTGATAGGGTGGACAAATTGGATAATAAACATGCATGGGTTGCACATGGTTTGTCTAACTGTGTGCCTAATCATGTGAAGTGGTGGAACCCCTGATATTGATGGAACATATTTGGTGCATGGTTTTTCCAAATGTGTGTCCAAACCGTTCCCCCTTTAAAAATAAGTGAAATATTGATTTTTTTTCCCTCCTCATATTTAACTTTCTTCCTTTTTTTTCTTTTCCCATTCACACACAACACCTGTCTCCCTCTGCTCAAGATCCCTTCTCTACCTTTCATAGGATTTTAACTTCCTCCTTTATCTAGTATCAAAATCACTCATCATTTATTTCATTATAAATCTATCTATAAGCCCTTCATTCCTCTTCCTTGCTTTATTCATTTATCTCTCTATATGGAATGTTAAATCCATGTGATCTAATATGCTATATTTTTAGGGTATTAATTTATTCTTATGATTTCTCCCATTCAATCCTAGATTATAAGTCAATACTGGATAAGGAGTCTTCTACTGCCATAAGGTAGGTGTTATATTATTTTTCCCTAAAATTCTAGTTGTTTTATATCACGCACCATGATGTCGCACACTAGACCTTCCACGTGTTTCCTTAAAAACATGGTTTCCCGTAATTTAATTATTATCCATGTTAGAAATGATCCCATATACCCTTTCCATTATAATAGGTTGTATGCATCAACTATTCCCACCCCTTTGGGTGTGATCACCTATGTCCATGATTTTATAAATTCTCATTTGGACCAAACCACCATCTAAGTGGGTTTGGATTGAGATAAATTAAATTAAATTAAATGGTATGACCATGTCACATGACCTTTATATAAATTGTGTGTTTTTTATTTTTCTAATAAAATATCGAATGGTAAAAATACATACCTTGGATTATGTTAAATAATTACATTCATGATTTATTATTACTATTACATGATCTTATGATGTTTGTTGAAACACAGTTAAGGATAGTGTCGGACATGATGCTTTACGATCCCTTGACATGTGATATTGGGCATGACATTTAACATAATTTATTTGGAAGTTGGACATGATGATTCATGTTCCCCTGAATGATGTTAGACATGGTGTTTCACATTGCTCATTGGGTTGATAGATATAATGACATTTTTATCCCTGGTTGAATGCTTGGGTTGATGCCCTTATCTGCAGTATGGGACTCTTGTGATTATGCATGGACGCCTTGGTTACCCTGAAGGTCTTGGATAGTACTATATATATGTGTGTGTGTGTGTGTGTCTATGAACGCACATATATATACATACTTATATATATACATGGTGAAACTTTCTCAGAGATATCTTAGTTTAGGCCAAATTAGGTACAGTCAGAAGGGTGTCCTTAGGAACCCAAGTCGACTTGGATACAACTTAAATTATTGTTTTAAATTGCTATACCTGCACACTACTAATTTTATGTGCACTTCTTGTATTATACTAGACATCATTGGTGGTGGCCAATTGAGTTTTACTCATACCCTATTTGAGCCAATAGTTGGTACCCTATTCGAGTCACTGGTTGGTACCTGAACAAACTTCATGGATGCAGGTAGGGATAAAGGGAAGTTTATAGTTATGTATGCCTGATTATCTATACTAGGGTAGATCATGGGATTATAAGATCAATCTTATGCTCGTGATGATATTGAAGATATCTTTTGGTCTTTTGTTTAGTTTTTTAAAGCATGTTGTATATGAATGATGCTTTGTTTCCCTTATATTTATATTTTTTGTATAGCATAAAAACATGAAATCATTTTGCATATGACACTTTTTATTATTTCTTCTATTTGTTAACTACTACTGGGATAGTCTCTTTTCCATTACTGCTCATTATCTATTTCGTTATTTACCTATAATTCAATTATTGTGTTATTCTCTGATCATGAGGGTATAGTCTCCCTATAGTACCACCTTAGAAATTTGCTAATATTTGGTATCCTCTATAGTATGAGGAGGTGTACATAAGGTCACGTAACCAACTGGGTTTGGTTACTTATGAGTGAACTGGGTCTGAGATGTATAGTACTAACAAATAATTGTAATAAACATTAAATTACCTTGAAAAATCTCATAAAGTATGTGAGATAAACTGTTCAAATTCCAACCACATTTAATTTGGAACATGCATTTTCCCAAGAAATCAACGTGAAACTTCAACCCACGTAATGAGCATTTAATCCTATATAAAATTCCTCCAAATAAAATTCCTCAGTATTAAAATAATTAATTAGTATTTAAAAAATAATTAAATCAAGATAAACATGTGAAAAAAACATGTAGTAATTCAAAATATAAAAGTATAAATAAAACAGAACATGTTTTGATCTAAAATATGGAAAATGAATTAAGTGAACATAAATAGTTCAAAAGGTAAGTTCAATACTTTTCCAAATTTTAACTAGTAGTCACTTAATTTTTTGTTTTTTTGGTCACTTAATTTTTGTTCTTGTGGTCACTTTTCTTTTGTTCATGCAGTTACTTATAAACTGTGTCAAATTTTCATACACTATCACTTTCATACTTTTTCAAATTTTCACTTATGATCACTTCCAGGATTTGTCAAATTTTCACTCATAGCCACTTCTAGAATTTGTTAAATTTTTACTCACTATCACCACTAGAATTTGTAAAATTTTCACTCATTGTCACTTCACTCAAGGTAACTTCCAAACTTTTTCAAATTTTCACTCACATCCACTTCATTCAAGTGTTAGGTTGGAATATACAAAGTAACACAATAGAGGGTGAATTATGAATTTTCAAAAAGCTTCTACAATTACAGATTTTGACACCCAATGTGGTTTACACAGATAATTAGTGTAATGCCCTGACCCCAGAATCCTGGAGCTGGTGAATTATTTTAATACATTGGCATGATTACAAGGAATCAAGTCCCGAAGGACTGATCAATTTAGTAGACTTAGAAAATAGATTACATATATGAACATTACATTATACATTCAAACATAAAACATAACATAAATAATTCTTTGAGAATTCCATTATTTCCCTAGCTTAACCCTTCATATCAAACATAATACACTTCATAGAATCTTGGGAAAGTAAAACATAAGAAAGGGGTGAGATCAGATGCTCACTATGGGTAAATAATTTAGCAGAAGCGATAAAATTATAGGGCAAGATGTGTAATAAAAATAGCATCTTTTTAAACATAAACTTGAACACAATATGAAGAAAATAAATCAAACATTACCTTATAAACATGCACATGGATATTCTACTAGTCGAATAATCACATGTAATAATTAATTTCCTAATGAGGGAATGCCTAATTCCGAACATCATTACCACATAGTCAAGGCCTCATGCCAAGACTATAAATAAAAGTCTTGTAAATTCCTTATGTTAGGACACTAGTTTGTCTCATGATACCTACTGATGCATCGAGGGGCTATAGCGAGCCCCACTCGTCACATACTAAGTCCACTTCATTCCTCATATGAAAATGTTGAAACATAGCATAAACATTCGTATTAAAACTAGCATACGAATGTCAATACTTCAACCATAAACCATGAATTGTATAAAAATAGAACATTCAAAGTCGAACATATCATAACTCATTTAATACAATATTGAATATTTTATTTATAATAAATCAACCTCAATCAAGAATAATATCCAAAAAGAATGTTGACATAGTTGAAAATGATCAGTAAAACTTTTTGAGAGAAATATACTTTTTGTGAAATCATTTAAAAGTCACACATTTATAAAGGAATTAATTTAAAATAGATTTTTTAATCAAAGTGTCCCATACAAATTTGAAACTTTTGAAATGAATTAACATTTTAAAACAATCATGTCCATATAAATAAATCCTTTAAACTATTTTGAAAACATGGACATTAATGAGAAAGATTTAGAAGAATAAATATTTAAAACATTTAAAATGATGTTTTAGTTAACGGGTACCTTAAAAGAATCAGTTTGAAAAGGTATTTTATGAAACACGGACATGGATAATAAATATGTCCCAGAAAATACTTACACATAAACAATCTCGGATAATAATGAGATTGAGGAATTAACCATTACCTTGCACTTTCCTTTGGTCAATGGTATGTTTAACCTCCTGTATAATGACCATAGTATGTTATTAAATTATAATATAACCATATTCATATTTATGATATCATACATGATTCATTTATGACTTTATACTACCCTTTTAATAATGATTTCCATGTTAAATTAACATTTCAGGTAATAATCACTTTCTATATCATACATGTTTTAACTTGTTATTCTTGATCGTATCATTTAGATAAAGATTTAAATACTTACAGAATATAAAACATGATTTATATATAATATATATTTATAATATAAATATGTATAATAGATATATATATGAAATGGAGAACTTGTTTTATGGAGATGGTAGGTCGTACGTATGCATAAACGTTGTTTCTGTTTTCATATTGTATTGAACGAAAGTAAGTGAATAAGATATATGTAAGTACATACATATATATATATATATATATATATCTACAGTAGCATTATTATTTCATATATTTAATACTTATTAATAATATATATTTATAATCATCGTTGAATGGTAAACCTAGAAATGAATCTCATCGCGCCGTAGAGACGGTAAGTCGTACGTACACACAAGCGACGATATCATTTTCTTAATGATTAAAAGGTATGAAATTTGATAGTATATTAATTTTAAAGAGAAATTATCAAGTTATTTTCATTATTTATATACATATTACTCATCATTATATCCATCCAAATAACATAGTGTTGAATAACAAATTACACTACGATGTGGAGACGGTAAGTCGTACGTACTCACGCATGGTGACATTATCATTCATAAGATGGATAGAATAATGAGTATGAATGTACCATATTTATAACAATATAACAGTATGTAGAAGGTACTAGAGTTATTATTTTTTTATATAAATAACAAAGAAAGATAAAGTGGAAGAAGAAAAGAACTTTGATATAGGTGATAAAATAATTACATCTTCTTTGGGTGTTTCCTTTTGATTTGAACAAAAGGGATCTTTAGGTTAGCTTTCTACTCAAGGGAAGTCCTATAGGTTGAAGTGAGGGAAGTTGGGAGGAGATTTTTTAGGGGTTTTACGATCCAAATGGATTTAGTGGTGTGATTTTGAGAGAAGGGGAAGTACCCTTTTATAAGAGAGGTGAGGGTCACTTTAGGAAATGTTTGAAATATTATTTTATTATAAAATTAAATTCAGTTTCTAATGGATAAAAATAGATTTATTTTGAATATAAGGTAGTTATGGGTCTAAATCCTCTCAACCAATAGGTTTTAGATAATTTTAGGTTACCATATTAACCCTATATTTTAGATTTAACCCTTAGTTAAATAGTTTAACTTCTACCATGTCCTCTTGTATTATTATAGTAAATGGTTAATAATCTTACTATAAAAATACAAGAGAACCCCAAGTGGTTCATTAATGACATATTTATCATTATATAAGTCCTTTGGCCGAACCTTAGATTTTTAAGAATTTTATATCATATAATAATATAGTATTTGTTTTAAAAACTCATTTATGTCAGTTTTGACACTATTTAGTATTTGGTTTTTGTGAAAGTTATAACAACGTGATTAATTCGAAAAAAATTCATTGAATAAAATATAACATGTCATATTAATCTATAAAATTCATGGATGGCATCAAAATTTTCAATTTAAATTTATTTTTATATTTATAATATCAATTATTTTAATCTTTCATTGATAAAGTAATTAATGCATCATCATTGTGTCATAAATAAATTTAATTATTTTGTCTCTAAAAATTATAAATAAAATACCATTATGTAGGAAATATTTTTATATTTATAATTAATATTTATAGTGTAATCTATCTTATGTATAACCCTATATTAAAAATTATTTAGTTATTAAAATTTGAATTTAACACTTTTAACTCTTCTTTAAATAAAATAATAATAAATGTCATAATCTAATCCAAGTAGACCAAAATGATCATATTTTATTCCTAAGGTTGGTTTTGGTATAAATACACTTATTCAATAGAATTAGTACATGTTTTGGGGTAATTATAATATCATTTTTACCTTTTAATTACCTTATTTACTTTTAATCGTGGTAAATAAAAGTCAAAAGTTACTATTCACAAAAAAAAATTATTTTCATCTTATTGAACCACATTTTACTTACTAATATCAATTGTGTATCTCATATTTTTTAAATTCAATTCATAGAAGTGGTAAAACATCATTTTATACAAATTTGAAAATGTGCCTAGATGGTGGGTAAAAGACGTTAAAAATTTCAATAAAATTTTATACATATAATTTTATTATAAAATGACTCCAATGAATTACATTGAACTTATATAGGTATTATATATATATTTTTTCTTAAAATAAATTTAAATAAAATAAATAATTATTTAAATAAAAAGTCAGTTTTAAACAATAACACAATGTTTTTCACTATTCATCAAAAATTGAAAGTTTTCAGAAAAATACCAAAAATTCACACTAAGATAATTTTGATATTATGAATTAAAAAATGAATTTTATTTTACCAAATTAAAAACATATAAGTTGCATTGATTAATTTAAAATTAATTTCTGTTGTCAAAACCAAAAAGAGGGTTTTTAAAAAGTAAAAACTATAAAAAAATTGGCATGTGTTTATGTCAAATTTAAATTTGAAATTACTTATAATGACCTAAATTATATTAAATGGTAAATATATAATCTAATTTTACTTCCAAGACATTAAAATTCATAATTTAACACTATAAATTATTTCTATTAAAAAAATTTGTTTTCAATTAAAAATTAGTGTTTTTCACTATTCATCAAAATATGAAAGTTATCAAAAAAGTACCAATTCATCCAAACTAAATTTTTATGTCCCGCTTATAAATAATAATTTAATTTCATTAAATTAATTATATAAAAGTGTCAAATATTGGTTTTAAAAAAGATTCACCATTAAAAGGCGGTAAAATTGCATTTTTTGTAAAATACTTCTTTTATCTGAAAAAAATGAATTTGTTCTTATATTATGTCTAAAAACACATAATATGGATTCTAAAATTATATGGAGTATATAAAATTCAAAATTCAGTTAATACTATTCATAACTGCTTTTGAACAACTAGTTTGGTAAGTTGTGGTGCGCTCGAACTTGGTATTGCGCATAGCACAAGTTATTGAATTACTTTGAAGAGATAGTGTACTATGAAATCTTGGGGTGTTAAATTATCCCATACTTTAATAAATTTTATCCTCGCAATTTGAATTTTTTCTTCGAAATAAAATATTAAAAATATAAAAATATCTTTGTGGAAATTCCACATCGGAAATTGGGTTAATAAAATTTGGTATTAATAAGAGGGAAAGAAAAATGAAAATTTCACCACCAAATTACAATCTCGATTAGGAGAACATTTATGGAAATTAGAGACACATAATTAGAGGAAAATTTAAATATTTATAGGGAGTTATTGAGGTCATCAATCACAAAAAAGTGTAAAATTGAGGGCCTTAAAGCCATCAATCTATGATGATTTAAAATATCATCGGTTCAAAAAAACATAAGGTATTAGGATAACACATTTTTGGTTTTAGATCCCTTCCATAAAGTTTAAGAATTAATTTATTCATAGAATAAGAGAAAAAAAAATATACTTGACAAGTAGAGTTTCATCCTTCAACTAATTCCTACCACAAACTCATCTTTCACTCCAAAAGATAATAGAATTCAAAAATATTCTATTTATCCTAATCGTATAGGGTTCCAAAAATAATAAATTTATAATTCATTTGTTAGAATATTTAAAGAAATACATCATACAAACCATGAAATCACGTAGGCCAGTGGTAGGTGATGCACCCTTATCGCCCTTCAGTTGCGGGTTCAAGTCTTGCGGCCTTGCCGAACGTGACGGGTTATCGCCCGACCTCTGGGTTGTCCTTTTTTATAATAATCGAAAAATAATCTTAATAAATTATTTAACCTTAACAATAGTATCCAATTTAAATCTTAATCCATTCAAATCTTTATACTTATCCAAAATACTTTTTTCCAAACTCACAGTCCAAAATTTATAAGGAAGTTAAACACAATGAAGATCTTTTTTGCCACATAATAACATGTGAATACCTTCATCATGTATTCTTTTAAAACACGGTAACACCCTGAATTATCATAAAACCTTATTGATTACATTCATTCTCCCTTATTCTTTATAGAATACTGGATATACTCCTTATATCCAAAAATTTTGTAAACTCCAACAATAATGGAATAAAAAAACAATTAATTAGTTTCAAAGTAGTCAAGAATATTGAATATAATTTATCCAAATCAATCATATCTTATTCCAAAATCACCACCTCCATATCAGAACCATATTAAGGTTTATCTTTCTTTAAACCATGTATTTTCCAAAAAGTCTAACTTGATATTGAGTCACTTTTCTTAGAACCATATAATCTCAAATCCTTAATGAAATAGTACTACAGTACAATCCTTATTTATTTTCATAATTCATATAACCAGTACATCATTGATATGACACTCAAATGAAATAATTATTTAATAACAACATAAGAACACTAGTCATTCCTATTCATATGTGGTACTATCATAACTTTATTATTATCCAATAGCATCATTTGGGGCACACTCTTATGATTTGGACATTGATTCATGTAGTGTCCCAACTCATTACAGATGAAGCATTATACATTTGAAACCTTTTTCTTACCCTTGAAATCATGTACTTAGTGTCCTTTTTCTCTATAATTATAACAAACTCTCATTCCCTTCAAGAATTTACCAAGGTTATTCTTTCCACAGTTATTACATATGGAAAAATTCTTCTTTCCCCTCTTCCCTTTATCCATCTTTCTCTCTACCATCCTTTTCTTCTCTTGCTTCCCTTTAAATACATAGGACTCGGAAAATTATTTACTTATCTTATTAACACATGATATTATTTCTTCATATGATGAGAATACGTGGGAGACTATTTCCCTTCTAAATGTTGGCTTAATACCATGAAAGATATGATCTTTCTTACTCTTTGGATCATGCGTATTGTTGGAGTTCTCATTCCTTCTACTGGGTGCCACTTTTAAACAATGGAATACACTAGGTTAGTTTAGTAATCACAATTCATAATTCCAAACTTATAAAATACCTAACATAAATTGAAAAGATTATGAATATAATCTATAATCATAAAAAAAATGTTTTCTTTGAGAAATTATTTACTTCTAAATCCTTGATAATGGCTTATAAAGAAAATGTGAGTTATCCTAAGCCTATCCCCCGAGAGTGTCATAACCAAGAGTGCAGTAAGGCTCATTATTGTGTACCAGGATACCCTAGATCAAGCCCAAAACTCCTTGTCATAGTTTTTACTCCTAGGTACATTTGTGCTAGAGCCACCTCTACCAGCTCGTATCCATACAGGGATGTATTGCTTGGAAAATAAACAAAATCTCTACATTACCAAAATTCTAGGAAGTTCTTCTATATTAATCCTCAAAGTTTATCTTAGGGTAATGTTCTCTAATCAGAGTTTTTCTAAAAACTAGTTTCCAAGGTTTATACTAAACTTCCTCTGATGCCAACTGTAACGCACCGACCCAAGAAGCATGGAGCAGGTGCATTATTTTAAAACAATGGCATGATTACAGGGAATCAAGTCCCGTAGGACCGATCAGTTTAGTAGTCTTGTAAAATAGATTACATACATGAATGTTACATTACACATTCAAACATAAAAAAAAACATAAATAATACATTGATAACTCCACTATTCTCCTAGCTTAACCCTGCATATCAATCATAATACACTTCTTGGAATCCTGGGAAAATAAAACATCAGAAAGTGGTGATCTCAGATGCTCAGTAAGGGTAAATAATTTAGTAGAAGCTATAAAATTTTAAGGCAAGATGTGTAATAAAAACAATAGCCTTTTAAACATAAACTTGAACATAATATGAAGAAAATAGATAAAACATTACCATATAAACATGCATATGGATATTCTACTAGTCGAATAATCACATGTAATAATTAATTTCGTAATTATGGAATGCCTAACACAGGACATCATAACCACATAGTCAAGGCCTCATGCCAAGACTACAAATAAAATTTTTGTCAAGTATTTGTGCCAAGACACTAGTTTTTCTCATGAGACCTACTAATGCATCGATGGGCTATAGCAGGCCCCACCCATCACATACTAGGTCTACTATATTCCTCATATGAAAATTTTGAAACATAACATTAACATCCGTATTAAAACTAGCATACAAAATGTCAATACTTAAACCATAAACCATGAATGGTATAAAAATATCATATTCACAGTCAAACATATCATAACTCATTCAATACAATATTTAATATTTTAGTTATAATAAATCAACCTCAATCAAGAATAATATATAAAAAGGATGTTGACATAGTTGAAAATGATCAGTAAAACTTTTTGAGAGAAATATCTTTTTTTGTGAAATAATTTAAAAGTCACACATTTATAAAGGAAGTCATTTAAAATATATTTTTGAATCAAAGTGTCCCATACCACTTTTAAACTTTTTAAAGGAATTAACATTTTAAAAAAATCATGTCCATATAAATAAATCCTTAAAACTATTTTGAAAATATGGACATTAATGAGAAAGATTTAGAAGAATAAATATTTAAAACATTTAAAATGATGTTTTAGTTAAAGAGTACCTTAAAAGAATAATTTTGAAAATTTATTTTATGAAACATGTACATGGATAATAAATATGTCCCAGAAAATACTTACACATAAATAATCTCAAATAATAATGAGATTGAGGAATTAACCCTTACCTTGCACTTTCCTTTGGTCAAAGGTACGTTTAACCTCCTGTATAATGACCATAGTATGTTATTAAATTATACCAGAACAATATCAAATTTATTATATCATACATGATTCATTTATGACTTTATACTACCCATTTAATAATTATTTACATGTTAAATTAACATTTTGGGTAATAATCACTTTCTTTATCGTACGTGTTTTAACTTGTTATTCTTGATCGCATCATTTAGATCGTGATTTAAATACTTCCTAAATATAAAAATTGATTTATATATAATATATATTTAGAATATAAATATGTATAATAGATATATATATGAAATTTATAACATGGTTTATGGAGATGGTAGGTCGTACGTACACATAAACGTTGTTTACGCTTTCATATCGTATTGAACGGAATTAAGTGAATAAGATATATGTAAGTACATACATACATACATACATACATATATATATATCCAGTAGCATTATTATTTCATATATTATATACTTATTAATAATATATATTTTTATAAATAGTGTTGAATTGTGAACCTGGAAATTAATCTCATCGCATCGTGGAGATGGTAAGTTGTACGTACACACGAGTGACGATATCATTTCCTTAATGATTAAAAGGTGTGGAATTGGATGGTATATTAATTGTAAAGATAAATTATCGTGTTATTTTCATTATTTATATACATATTACTCATCATTATATCCATCCAAATAACATAGTGTTTAATAAAAAATTACACCACGGCGTGGAGACGGTAAGTCGTACGTACGCACGCATGGTGGCATTATCATTCATAGGATAGATAGAATAATGAGTATGGTTATACCATATTTATAATAATATCACAGTATTTATAAGGTACTTGAGTTATTATTTGGGTATGGAAATAATAAATAAAGAGAAAGTGGAAGAAGAAAAGAACTTTTAAAGAGGTGATAAAATAATTACCTATTCTTTGGGTATTTCCTTTGATTTGAACAAAAGATCTCCTTAGGTTGGCTTTATTCTCAAGGGAAGGCCTATAGGTTGAAGTGAGAGAAGTTGAAAGGATATTTGGTCAGGGTTTGGCCGATCCAAATGGCTTTGAAGGTGTGATTTTGATATAAGAGGAAGTACCCTTTTATAAGAGAGGTGAGGGTCACTTTAGGAAAAGTTTGAAATATTATTTTATTATAAAATAATATTCTATTTATAATGGCTCCAAATTAATTTATTTAGAAGATAATGTGAGGATGGGTTAAAATCATCCCAACCAATAGGTTTTAGACAATTTTAGGTCACCATATTAACCCTATATTTTAGATTTTACTCTTAGTTAAATAGTTTAACTTTTACGATGTCATCTTGTATTATTATAATAAATGGTTAATAAACTTACTATAAAAATCCAAGAGAACCCCAAGTGGTTCATTAATAAAATATCTATCATTATATAAGTCCTTTGTCCAAACCTTATATTTTTATAAATATTATATCATTTAATAATATAGTTTTTTTTTAAACTTATTTATGTAAATTTTGACACTATTTAGTATTTGGTTTTTGTGAAAGTCATAACAGCATGATTACTTCAAAAAAAATTCATTAAATCAACCATAACATATCATATTAATCTAGAAAATTCATGGATGGCATCAAAAGCCTTAATTTAAATTTATTCTTATATTTATAATATCAATTATTTTAATCTTTCATTGATAAAGTAATTACTGCATCATCATTGTGTCATAAATAAATTTAATTATTTAGTCTCTAAAAATTATAAATAAAAAATCATTATGTAGGAAATATTTTTATCTTTCTAATTAATATTTATAGTCAAATTTATCTTATGTATAACCCTATATTAAAAAAATTTTAGTTATTAAAATTTAAATTTAACACTTTTAACTCTTCTTTAAATAAAATAATAATAAATGTCCTAATCTAATCCAAGTGGACCAAAAGGATCATATTTTATTCATAAGGTTTTTTTTTCAAAATAAACTTATCCAATAGAATTAGGACATGTGTTGGGGTAATTTTAATATCATTTTTACCTTTAATTGCCCTATTTACTTTTAACCGTGGTAAATAAAAGTCAAAAATTACTATTCACCAAAAATTATTTTCATCTTATTTAACCAAATTTTATTTACTGATTTCAACCGTATCTCTCAGATTTTTGAAATTCAATTCACAGAAGCGGTAAAACATCGTTTTATGCAAATTTGCAAATGTGCCTAGAAGGTGGGTAAAAGACGTTAAAAATTTCAATAAAATATTATACATCTAATTTTATTATAAAATGACTTCAATGAATCAAATTAAACTTATATAGGTATTATATATCTATTTTGACTTAAAATAAATTTAAATAAAATAAATAATTATTTAAATAAAAAGTCGGTTTTAAACAATAACGTAATGTTTTTCAGTATTCATCAAAAATTGAAAGTTTTCAGAAAAATACCAAAAATTCACCCTAATCTAATCTTGATATTCTAAATTAAAAAATAAATTCTATTTTATCAAATTAAAAATATAGAAGTTTCATTAATTAATTTAAAATTAATTCTCGTTGTCAAAACCAAAAAATGGGTTTTTAAAAAGTAAAAACTATCAAAAGATTGACATGTGTTTATGTCAAATTTAAATGTGAAATTACTTATAAGGGAATACATTATATTAAATGGTAAAAATATAATCTAATTATACATCCAAACCATTCAAATGCATAAGATTAAAAAAATTGTTTTCAATTAAAATTTATTGTTTTTCACTATTCATTGAAATATGAAAGTTATCAGAAAAGTATCAAAAATGTATCCCAATTAAATTTTTATGTCTCGCTTCTAAAAAGGAATTTAATTTCATTTAATTGAATATATAAAAGTGTCAAATATTGGTTTTAAAAAAGGCTCTCCATTAAAAGTCGGTAAAATTGCATTTTTTTTAAATACTTATTTTATCTAAAAAAATAAATTTGTTCTTATATTATGTCTAAGAAACAAATAATATGAATTTTAAAATTATATAGAGTGTATAAAATTCAAAATTCATTTAATATTATTCATAACTGATTTTGAACGGCTAGTTTGGTAAGTTGTGGTGCGCTCGAACTCGGTGTTGCATGTAGTGCAAGTTCTTGAATTAATTTGAAGAGATAAAGTACTATGAAATCTTGGAGTGTTACAATCAGAATTTACTTTTTTATGAAAAGAATATGTAGTAGATAAATAGAAATAAATAACATGGCTTCTATAGTGGTTCAGAGCACAAAGATCCCCTTGTCCACTCTACCGATCACTCTCTCTGTGATCTTGGTAAATTTCACTAGAATGGTCCTCTTATCACAAGACCATAAATGTATAACTAAGTGTAGGCAGTTAACACCTTTATAACAAGACTCATAATAAATCCTTCTAGCTCTATAATAAAGAACCTGTTATCCACAGCTTAGATTGAGAATCTGATAATCCACAACTGATTAAGAGCAGTTGAAACTCTAATAAATCAAAATAGTTTGATTTGTTGATTTTTTTTATCTTCATAGTTACAACAGTAACAACTGATAGTATATGGATCTTATTCTTCATAAAATAATATCTTCAAGAATGAAAATATTCTGAAGTGATACTTGTTGAAAAATGATCTTCAATAAGGTAGAAACTAAACAACAGTAGTAACTCGAGGTTGAAATATGTATAACTTTCAATGTGAAGCCGCTTTTTCAAATAACAGATATTTGATCATTTGTTTAGTAGAAATGTAAAATATAATTTTAATAAATAAGACACATATGTGAATCACTTTATCACACATATATTTTTTAAGAGATACTCAAAAGGGGTATATATAATAGATAGATTTCTTCGATATTCCAGATCCAAAAGAAAAAGATTGATTGATCAATGAATTTCAAATTCCAATTGACTGGGTGAGTTGTAACTTCCCTTAAAAACTGGACTGATTTTCTTTGATGAAAACGGTTCTTTGAAACAATCATAATGATCCTTGAATCGGTCTTCAATTCTGACTAGACCGTTGTGAAAATATCTAATTAAAAATGTGGATTAAAAACTTTATTTTTGAAAGCACAACATAGGGTTGAACTGCATAGAATAGGGTTCCTTTTCTTTGTGTAGGGTCCCTTCACATGGCGTAGGGTTCCTTCGCGTAGCATAGGGTTCCTTCACATAGCGTAGGGTTCCTTAAAACATATGGTTTCTTAACCATACTTTCATCTTCACATAATGCAGGGAACAAAAGTATAGTAGGGATGATAATCCATACGTTCACATTTTTAGTATAATATCCTGAACATGGAATTGATTATCCATATGTTCAAATTTTATGAACGTAGGGTATGAAAATCATTTCCATACTCTGACATGGGTTTGTTGATCCATAAGTTTGGTGATTCTTTGAATGTAAAGATGTCTGTCCAAATGAAAACTGTTTAGCATAACATAGAGTTGATACCATATGCAAGCGTTAATTTTCTAGTGTAACATAGGGATAATGAACCATATGTTCATTTACCAAATGCAGTGTTTGAAATAGTGTTTCCGGAGTAATTCTTGTAACATTAAATTTCTTTAACCTGGATATAAAATCCTGAAAACTCACTCAAGAAAACTTCATTAGAAAACAAACAAGGGTATTCATGAGCATCAAAATAATAATAAATTATAGAGTATTGTTGAGAAAATACAGGCCTAACAATCTCCACCTTTTTATTATCACAAAATCCAAAACATAATCCATAACAAAATTTAAAGAAAATATAGGATTTGTAAACATACAAAAATATATATAGAAAATATTTTGATATGTTGATTTCACAGTATTATTTCGATAAATAAAAATAGATACATGTAAATTAAATATTTTATCTAATGAAATTTTATGGTTTTAAAATATTCCCCACCATAAATATTCTAAAATATTATCCCCTTTATTACAAATATTCTCCCCCTTTTTGTGATATCAAAAAGACAATCTGAAAGAATAAATTATTCAAACCACAATTAATGTAGCACTTAATTATAAATGAATAGTTATAAAAACTAAGAAGATAAATAAATTTAGGATTGGAAGTTAAGTATTGAACTTAAATAAAATAAAATAAACCTAAATCTCAATAAAAATTGAATTAAAATTAAAAAAATAAAATGTTTTAAAAATTAGAGTACAATACTCAATCAATAAAGGGTCTTCAAAATAAAGGGCTTTATTCAGAATCAAAGGTTCATAGGGTAAATCAGGATAAGGAATGGATTAGACAACACCATTGATATTAATGAACTTCATTAGTAAGCTCTAAAAATGATTTTTGAAGACTTCTAACCACTGTTTAAGTAACTTCTTCAAATCTTGACCAATATTAAAATTCTTAACCAAATTAATCTTCGTAAACTCATTCACAACTTCCTCTAACTGAATGAATAAAGTCAACTTATCCTTAACTTGATTAATCACTAATCCCAATTAGGATTCATTTGAAGTTAGTTGACTAACCAGATGCCTTTGATTTTCTAACAAAACACTTAAAGGGGTTCTGTCACACTGAAGAGTATGTAGTCTATCACTGAAATCAGCCAACACTGAGGTAATTGCTTCAAATATTCTAATTAGGTCTAGAGGTTTCTATTTAGAGGAGGTTTATGCTTGATATATTTCTCTGAGAGATTGAAATTATCTCACTATCATCAGCTTAAACTCATCAAAAATTTACTTCTTTATAGACTCATCTTTCAATAAATTGAACACTCTGTACAATTTGCTAATAAATTCTTGAAGGTCTCTAATAGAAATAAGATTTTCTTTGAATTTCCTTATATAGAGCTTATGATCTTAAAACTCTGATCTCAACACTATAAAAGTTTTGAACTATTTAAACTTCTTTTTCTCAGGTTCCAATTGTTGTCTAAGAAACAAGTTATAAGCCTCCAATAAATTTATATTTATAACTAAGGCTTTATCTTGATAATTATAAAATTTGGGAGATTGGGCTCTAGCTTGTCCAACTCCTACCAAATCCAAACTTGGCTCACCATTTCCTTATGATCTATCTCTTAAGGAATATACTCCCATAACATCAGAATCAAGAACAATAAGAGATTACGTTGTAGGATTTGGAACATCTTTCCTATGAAGTTCTTAATTATGAGCCTCTTGCTCAACATTCTCTTATATCAGAGATTCATGCACAGCTTTTCTTGGTGATTTATCCACAATCTTTGGAGTGTCAATTATAATCCTTCTTCTCTAAACAATATTTCCTTATGGCCTAGATTCATCCTCTTCATCAAGTATCTTCCTTACAAATCCAACTAAAGGAATCATCTTTTTCTCCCCTTGAGTAACTGTCGCAAGCCTTTGTTGTTGTTCTGCACCAACAAGAAGAAGACTGTTGCAAGAATTTCTCCAAACAAATCCTAACTTCTTAACAATCCCAACATTTAAAACTTTTTTGTGATGATATTTTTCTCCAAAAAAGATATTGACAATTTTTACTTTTCTTCCTAGTAAAACGGAAATAGTCCTTCTATAAGGATAATATCCCATCTTGGCATCCTTATAGTGGTAATGATTTAGATACCTTAACATAAAACAACAGAAATTGAACTTGATGTGATTAAAAAACAAAAACATGACATACATGTCAGGATATAGGACTTTCTCTAGCTTAGTAGTCCTTGAAAAAATCCTAGATTGAAGGAATTTCATCATTACTTGGAGGTTACAAGTAAGCTCTTTCGTTAATACTTTTTTGATAGTTTTCATTCCAAACAATGAAAACATAATTTCCTATGACAAATTTTCTCCATTACCCATGTTCCTTAAATAAAACTAAAACTCCCCCTCTTGGGGACAACATGAAAACTTGGCCATTTCCATAGAAGAAAAAGAAAATTTAAAATCATCAATATTAGAGATAATAGTATCTTCATCGAATCTAAGACTAAAAGAATCATTTCTACAAAATTCCTTTACTTCAATTTTATATACTACAGGCATGTTATCTTCTCAAAAAGCATAATCTATACCTTGAAATAGTATTACTTCCTTAAGTGAAAGATTTTTAGAATCTAAATAATTAAAATCAATTACATTTCCTTGGAGCACTTTGTGAGCTTTCCCTGATGTGTAAGTAGTCGCATCCAAGTCAGCATATTTATATCTTCGAGAGGTTTACATCTCTGAAGGTTTCAATATTAAAGGGATTGAAGGTTTGGGGTTTCAAAAAATGAGAATCAAAAGAGTGAGAGAGATAATCTGTAAACTGAAGGGATGTATGGAATAGGATAAAGAGAGTGGGAGAAGGTGAACAGTTTTCTCACGCAGATTAATAATATACTCATTAAGTTTTTTTAAATTTGAAAAGAAAGATAAAATAAAATTCTTTTATAATATAACTAACACATAACTAAATAAAATAATGAATGATAAAATTTTATATACATCATATATAGTACTTAAAATATAAACAAAGATATTAAAGTAAAATAAATTAAATAAATCATTCATTTAAAATTAAATAATCCTAACTCCCCCTTAATAAAATCAAAACTTTAACTGGGAAGTGGTTCAGTGAAAATATCAGCTAATTGATATTTGGTATTAACAAATAATAAAGATATATCCTTTTTAAGGACATGATCTCTTAGAAAAAGATGTCTTATATCAATTTTCTTAGTCCTAGAATGACTTATATGATTTTTTGAAATATTTATAGCACAAGTATTATCACATAAAATAGTTATACTATTAAAATTTAGTCTAAAGTCTAGTAGGGTGTTTTACATCCACAATATTTGTGCATAGAAACTGTCAGCAGACACATATTCTGCCTTAAAGGTTGACAGGGAAACTAAGTGTTGTTTCTTACTAGACCATGAAACTAAAGATTTACCTAAAAAGTGATAGGTTCTTGGGGTACTTTTTCTATCTAATATACAACCTCTAAAATCATCATTTGAATATGAAATTAAATTAAATTAAAAATTTTTGGGGTAAAGAAGAGATTTAAGAATAGTTTCTTTTAAATATCTAAAAATTATTTCAACAGCAATAATATGGGACTCTTTTGGATTTAATTGAAATATAGCGCAAAGACATATATAAAACATAATTTCCGGTCTGTTGGCAATAAGATATAAAAAACATTCAATCATACCTCTATATAACTTATTTTCTAATGGTTTTCCTGCTTCATCCAGATCAAGTTTTATATTGGTACACATGGGAGTTGTATATGTATTTTTTTTTCAAGTCCAAAATTTTTCAGTAAATCAATAATATATTTAATTTGATTTAAAATATTTCCATAATCTTTTTGATAAATCTGAAATCCTAAAAAGAAATTTAGTTCTCCCATCATACTCATTTAAAATTATTTTTTTATTAATTTTGAAAAAAATTTACAAATATTTTTATTATTTGAACCAAAAAAACATCATCAACATAAATTTGAACTAATAAAATGTTAAAACAAACAGTTTTTTTTAAAAAATTTGGATCTGTCAATCAAACAGTAAATCCATTTCTTAAAAGAAAAGAACTCAATATTTCATACCATGCTATAGGTGATTGTTTAAGGCCATAGAGAATTTTAGTAATTTTAAAAATACAGTATTTTTTTAAGAATTTTCAAAATGAGGGGGTTGTTCAACAAAAATTTCCTCCATTAAATAACCATTTAAAGATGCAGATTTAGCATCCATCTGATATAATTTAAAATTTATATGAGATGCATAAGTTAAAATTATTCTAATGGATTCTAATCTACCTATAGGGGAAAAGGTTTCATCATAATCTATACCCTCTTCTTGATTATATCCTTTACTTACTAATATATCTTTATTTCTAGTTATGATCCTTTGATCATCCTGTTTATTTCTAAAGACCCACTTCATTTCTATAACTAGATAATTGGTTGGTCTTTATACTATTTCCCAAAATTCATTCCTTTTGAATTGGTTTAGCCCTTATTGTATTGTTATCATCCAACTCTCATCTTCTAAGGAGTCTTCAATAGTCTTGGGCTCTAACTGAGATAGAAAGGAAGAAAATTATGTTAGGTTTCCTACATTTCTTCTAGTTCTAATTCTTGTTTCTAGATCTCCTATAACAGTTTCTAAAGGATGATTTTTTAAAGTTCTAGACTCTCTAGGAAATACACTTTCAGGATCTTCAGTATCATGTTCTTTTGAAGTAGACTGAATTTTATTAATATTATTTTTAAAATCATTTTTAGGGGGTTCAAGTCTCATGTTTTCAAAAGAGTTAGTGACTTCATCTTCTTGGTATTTCTCTTTAATAAAAGGGTCAGTTTCATCAAACTTCACATGAATTGATTCTTCAACAATCCTTGAATTTTTATTAAACACTCTATAATCTTTAGAGGTAGCAGAATATCTTAAAAAATATTCCATTATCAACTTTTGGATCGAACTTACCAAGATTTTCCTTAGTATTCAAGATATAAACCTTGCATCCAAAAACTTTAAAGTACTTTACTTTAGGTTTTCTGTTATTCCAAAGTTTATTGGATTTTTTTTGAAAATATACCTTATTAAAACTCTATTCATGATATAACAGATTTTTCTTACAACTTATACCCAAAGATATATAGAAAGACTATATTCATTCATCATAGTCCTTTCCATTTCTTTAATAGTTCTATTTATTCTTTCAAAAATTCCATTTTGTTGAGGTTTTTTTTGGTGTAGAGAAGGTGTTTTTAATACCTAGATTTTAGAAAAAAATAATTGAATTCTTGATTCTAAAATTTTCCACCATGATCACTTCTCAATGAAATTATTTTAAAACATTTTTCATTTTGAACAATTTTACAAAAACTTTCAAAAATAGTGAACACTTCACTTTTGAATTTTAGAAAATAAACCCAAGTAAATCTAGAATAATCATATATTAAAATATAAACATATAATTTACCAGCCAAACTTGCTACTCTGGATGGTCCAAAAAAATCCATATGGATAAGCTCTAAAGGTTTAGATTTAGTAATTCTGTTAATAGATTTGAAATAATATTTGTGATGCTTGCCAATTTGGCATGCATCATAGAATATGTTATTGTCAAACTTAAGACTAAACAAATCATAAACTAACTGTTTCTTAGATAATTTATATAAAGGAAATGTATTACAGTGTTTAAGTCTTCTATTTCAAATCCATGATTCATTTGTATTAGTAGTTAAACAATCTACTTTCTATTTACAAGAGAAATTTAAGTTCAAATTATAAACATTATTAGTTCTATGTGCTCTAAATTTAAGCAATTTATATTTAAAGATAGATAAGGAATTTTTAGAAAAATCAAAACAAAATCTATCATCACATATTTGAGAGATACTTATCAGATTGTGCTTTAACCTTTCATATACAGTACTTTGTTGATTGATATAGTCTTTGGATATCCAAAATTTCCAACTCCAACTATTTTTTCTTTCGCACTGTCACCAAAAGTGACTAGTCCTCCATCCATTTAAGTCAGTGTGTGAAATTTTTTTGAGTCTCCACTCATATTTCGAGAATAGCCATTGTCCATATACCATATGGAATTTTTTTTCTATGACATGTTTCCTGCAAAAGTAATTAAACAAATGTTTGTTTTGGTACCCATATCTTCTTGGGTCCTACAGTGTTAGCGAGCAATGATCTAAGAATTTAGATCTTCTTTATTTCTCCATAATTTATATCACCAGTTGCAGAAAAACTTTTAGAAAAAAAATCTATTTTAATGCCACTAATTTGAGGATTTTTCAAATAACACTTACTGGTGACATGACCTTTTATTCCACAAAAATAACAGGTAGTATTTTTAGAATTGGGCACAAAATAAATTTTATACAATTTTGATTTCTCACCCTTACTTCCTATTTGAAATATTTTCCTTTTAATAACATTATTTCCAAGAATCTCATTTAAGATATTTTCTCCTTTAGTAAAAACAAGAGAAACACTCTTATAGGATTCTACTTAATCCTATAATTCCTTGATTTTCTTTTCATGATTGATGCTATTTGATGTAGAGGAGTTGAATTTTTCAAGTGACTCTTGATATTGTTCTAGCATGGTATCTATTTCACCTAAAAAATCATTATGAATATTTTTAAGGATTTATTTTTCTTTAATAAGGAATCATATTTTTCTTCTAGAATAGAACAATATGTAGCTAATTTGTCATTTGAACATCTACCAAAATCAGAATCAGAAGAGTAATAAGTTTGTACATTTTCCTCTTCTTCCATAAAGCACATGTTGGCTTTTAGATTTTTTTTTCTCTTTTTTTGAACCAGATTTTGAAGAGATGTCGGAGTCTTCAGATACACTCCATGTAACTTTTATTGATCTTTTTCCATCAGCATTCTTTTTATATATCTTTCTTGACCTTTTTCTTTCATCTTTTAGTTGGGGACAATCAGGTCTGATATGACTCAATTTCTTACATTCATAGTATCAAACTTCTCTTGGTTCTTTTTCATCCTTCCTGGAGGATTTTCTAAATCCTCTTTTCTTCTTGTAAAATTTGTTGAACTTTCTCGCTAACTGACCCAGTTCCATTTTAGAATATGAAGAATCTGAATTTTTCTCTTCTTTGGCTTCTTTCTTTGTTCTTTTGTTATGCTTTTGAGATGTCACCTTCAGAGCATTATTTTCCTTCTTTACTATGATCTTATGATCTTTAGTTTTATCTTGCATCTCAACTTCATACATCATTAGTGTCCCAATTAGTTCTTTTAGTGTCAGATCATTGATAGGAGATGATTGGCGAATAGCAACTGATATGTCATTCCATTTAGAAGGTAGTACTCTGAGTACTTTCAAAGCTTGATCATGTTTTTTGATGGGTTCACCTAAGGTTGTAATATTGTTGACAATTTTTGTAAGCCTTTCATTCATCTGAGTGATGATTTTACCATAAAACATTCTAAATGTGTCAAACGTTATCTTAGTTGTAGCATACCTCATTTGTCTGAAATTATATATTTATTCATAAGAAATTGTTATAGTTTGCCACATTTCATAGCCAGTTGGACATTGTGATACGTGATTAAATTCATCTTGTCCAAGACCACAAATAATAGCATTCATCGTTTTAGAATTGATATCATACTCGACTTCTGTTTCAGCAGTCAAAGTTTCTGGTTTCCTAGGACTCTTATAAGGAGTAATGATTTTTTAGTAGACTTTGAATCCAAGATTTTTTAGATAGATAATCATCTATGATTTTTGGCACCCATAATTTTCACTATTAAAGTATAGAGCACGCACCATAGACATTCTTTCTCTTGGATCATCCACTACCACAAAACTGGGCAAGGCCAGCGCCACCCCTTTATCAGCGCTAACGAAAAAGTGCTGATAAAGGGGGGAGCCTTTATCAGCGCTGATAAAAGTACCCCTTTATCAGCGCTTTTTTTAGCGCTAATAAAGGGACCCCCTTTATCAGCGCTTGTTTAGTAGCGCTGATAAAGGGTCGACTTCAAAAAAAAATTAAAAAATTATATTAATATATAAATATAGTTATATAGTTATATTGATATAAATATAATATATAATTTTTAAATATATTTTAGATAAGTATAAATGTACATTTACACTTAATATACTTAATATATAAGATATTTAGTGAAAATGGATTCTTAAAAAATTAAAAAAATATTTTTAATTAATAATTTGATAATTATTATGGAGTAATAGTCATTTAATAACAATTTGAAAAATAAAAAAATTAAAAAAATTAAAAAAAAATCCAAAATATGTTAAAAACGCAACTCAAACTTCAAACGGCCATAACTTTTGATTCGGGTGTCCGTTTGAGCTCTACCATATATCAAATCAAAGCCTGCGATGAGCTCTACGTCGTTGTGACCCGAAGAACCCTGATCAAGTGTTTTTCGAGGCCAAAAAAGGCCCAGAAGGCCTCCAAAACTGAGTTTTTTGTCGGGGTACCCAGATTTTTTAACATTTTGTGGATTTTCAGCCTCGTTTAAGGGTGTATTATTGGCTTTTTTTGGTGGGGACTGAATTTATTCCAAGGTATTACATTCATATTGATATTATGTATTTGAAATTTCATCCTTTTTTATAATGAACTGCTATTTATAATCAAATATATAACTATATGTACATATTTTTTATATATTCACACTTAAAAATTAAATTTTTTAAATAAATAATTAAACATATTTACATATAAAATATATTAGCTTTATCTAAATAATAACTAATATCCATTTTATTTAAAATACAAATATATGAATATTTATATAACTGCTATATATTAATATAATTATACATATATTAATATAACTATATATATATTAATATTTCTATATGTATATATTAATATAACAATATATATATATATATATTAATATAACTATATATATTAATATAAATATATATTACTATATGAATAAATATAACTTTATATGTATATAAATAAATAGATATATCATGAATAAGAGAACAAATCAATATAGGGTAGTGGCAAAGGCTTTAGGTGCGCAGGGGGGAGGTCTCGAGATCAAATCCGTGTGGAGGCACGGGTGCGCGCGCAAGGTTGATTTAAAGGGCTAGCACTGATAAAGGGTGTAGGCGGTGCGGGCGGGCGGGCGCTGGAGGTGTGGGAAAGCGCTGATAAAGGGGGGCTCAAGCGCTGTAAAAAACCCCCCTGAGATTGGCAGTATTTCTTTATTTTTTTTAATTTTTTTTAATTTTTTTTTTAATTTTTTTTATTTAAAAAAAACGCTGATAAAAGTGGTCTTTTATCAGCGCTTCGTTTTAGCACTGATAAAAGACCCTTTTATCAGCGCTTCGTTTTAGCGCTGATAAAAGACCCCATTTATCAGCGCTTTTTTTTAGCACTGATAAAAGGGGTCTTTATCAGCGCTTTTTGGAGCGCTGATAAAGGGGACCCCCCTTTATCTTCACCGGCTTTATCAGCACTTTTCTAGCACTGATAAAGGCCATTTTTAGCGCTGATAAAATCCGTATTTGTAGTAGTGATCCATTTTCAACTTTTTATAGACCTTGTTCTTTTATTTTTCTATAGATTCATTCAAAAATCACTCCTCTAATACCGATTGTTAGGTCGTAATATACAAAGTAACACAAGAGGGAGTAAATTGTGTCTTTTCAAAAATCTTCCACAATTCTGGCTTTTGACACCCATTGTGATATATGCAGATAAGCAGTGTTTACTTATGTATAAAAAGAATATGCAGTGGATAAACATAAATAAAGAACACTGCTTTTTATAGTGGTTTGGGGCACAAAGATCCCCTAGTCTACTCTACCAATCACTCTCTCTACGAGCTTGGTAAATTTAATTAGAATGGTCCTCTTATCACATGACCATAAATCTACAACTGAGTGCAGGCATTTGAAAAATTTATAAAAATACTAATAATAAAGTCTTCTGGTTCTATAATAGGGAACTGGTTATCCACGGCTTAGATCGAGAAGCTGATACTCCACCACAACTGAGTACGAGCAGTTGAAACTCCAATAAATCAAAAGAGTTTGATTTGTTTATTCGGGTTGATCTTCACTGTTGCAGCAACAACAACTGATAGTAGATGGGTCTTCTTATTCAGAAAAGAATATCTTTAAGAATGAAAACAAACTGAAGTGATCCTTGTTGCAAAATGATCTTCAATAAGGTAGAAACTAAAAAACAGTATTAAATCAAAGTTAAAATATGTATAACTTTCAAATAGATTCAAATAACAGATATTTGATCATTCATTGTAGTAGCACTGTAAAAGATAATTTCAATAAAGTAGACACATATGTGAATCACTTTATCACACGTGTATTTTTTGAAGAGATACTCTGAAGGAATATATAGAACAGATAGCTTGCTTCGGTTTTCCAGATCCAAAAGAATAGCCTGATTGATCGTGGAAATTCAAATTCCAATTGACCCGGGGAGTTGTAACTTCCCTTAAGAACAGGAGTGATTTTCTCCAATGAAAATGGTTCTTTGAGACAATCATAATGATACTTGAATCGGTCTTCAATTCTCACTCAACCATTGCAGCAATCTCGAATTAAAAATGTGACTTAAAAACTTCACCATTGAAAACACAGTGTAGGGTTGAACTGCATAGCATAGGGTTCCTTCGAATAGCGTAGGGTTTCTTCACGGAGCGTAGGGTTCCTTCCAATGTATGGTTTCTTAACAATAATTTCATCTTCACATAACATAGGGAACAAAAATAGCATAGGGATGATAATCCATACGTTCACCTTTTTAGTGTAATATCCCAAATGTAACATTGATTAACCATACGTTCAAATTTTCCAAACGTAGGGTCTGAACAGCATTTCCAGACTCCAACATGGGGTTGTCGATCCATACATTTGACGATTCTCTAAACGTATAGATGTCGATCCAAATGCAAACCATTTAGAATAACGTAGGGTTGATACCATATGCAAGCATTAACTTTCCAACATAACGTAGGGATGATAAACCATATGTTCATTTACTGAATGTAGGGTTTGAAACAGTGTTTCCAAAGTAATTCTTGTAACATTAAATTTTTTTAACCCGAATATAAAATCTGGAAAACTCACTCAAGAAAACATCATTAGAAAACAAACAAGGGTATTTGTGAGCATCAAAATCATCATAAATTATAAAGTATTGTTGAGACAATACATGCCCAACATCAAGGTCACTTCCAAACATTGTCAAATTTTCACTTACTATCACTTCCAAACATTGTCAAATTTTAACTCACGGTCGTATCCAAAGGTCACTTCTCAAGGTCACTTATCAAGGCCACTCAATGATTTAACCAGAATATGTAAAAACTCAAAATAGGCAAATCTTACAGTGTATGAGAAATTAAAATGATTGCAATTATTGAAAATACTAATATATTGGATAAAGGATCCAATTCAATATGTTATTTCAGCCATTGCTCATGATTATCCAAGGTCACCTACCTTGGAGAAATTTTTTCATTTCACCTTAGTGTCTCTTCTAACCTTAATAGTTCTATTTCACCAAGATCTTTCCTTCACAAGGATATCTTTGGTCATCCTCTTTCTTCCAATGATTTTTGTCTGTGGTTTCTTCCAATGATTTTTGTCCATACAATTATGTACCCCTTTGATAATGGGAATCTTGCATCCTGTAGAAGATCACCCCATGGTGTTCCTCTTCCTATTATGGATCCTCAAAGTGTGGTCAATCATGTACCTATATGTTTATGAGGATCCTTCATCTTGAGGAACCTATGGCATACCTCCCAATCGTAAATTCTAATGTGATTATTGAGGTAGAAGTCAACATTATCGGATTGCTTTTCTAGTGTAAGCAATATATTTTCACTTGGCTCCTACACGTACCCATGCCAAGGCTTTATACATTTAGGTATTTTTCTTAATGGAACTCCCGGTTTTGTAATCTCAGTCATTGTTGGGCTTCTTTCATCTAAGGTTGTTCATTCATAAGTCTCACACTAATGTTACCTCAAGGAATCTTTTTCCTAGAGGTCCTAGTGATATGATCTTAAAGTATAAAGCACATTGGTCTTTGTTACACAAACCTTAAAATGCACAGCATTGGTCTTTGTTGCATGACCTTAAAAGGCATAAAATTGGTTATTATTGCACAATCTTAAATGTCACAACATTGATCCGTGTTACATGATCTTAAAAGGCTCCACATTGGTCCTTGTTGAATGACCTTAAAAGGCATAAAATTGGTCCTTGTTGCCTGATCTTAAAAGGCGTGACACGGATCCTTGTTACATGATCTTAAAAGGCAAACCATCTGATGTGCTTGTATGGTGTTAAACTGCATGTTGTGCCTTCTTACTCGTCCTAAAATTGTAAGCCTTGTTTTTAAAGGGTGAGTGTCACGGCTTGTCACGTGACTTTAAACTGAGACATTGAACTATGTCAGTTTTGATTCACCTCTACATGATATATTTGATGCTATTTGTTGGCTCAATCTTAACATTGTGACGCCTTCCACCCCTTTATCAAAAGGTAATCGATATTATTATTGTGAATAATTTTGGAGTATGCTAATTAAATTCCTTTCGAGTCTGTCCTTCATGGGATTAGTCAATCATCTATCCTCTTGGTTTTGATGTCTACTTGAAGAAACGAGGTAGGTGGGAAAACAAAAAATAAAGTGATTTGCGTGAAGGGAGTTCATGCAATCTGTGAAACATTTTGGTAGATAAAATATACCCCAACCTATTTAAATAATCCTTTTTTTTTTCAACAAAACTCTATTTTTTAAAAAATATAATTCGTGACAAACCACCAAGAGAACACAAGTACATGAAAAAAAAACAGCAACAAAGCAACAGACATCAAAACGGCGTCGTCAGGGGGACAGTCGCAATTCTGCGTTCATCGACGTCGGTTGTCCCTCCGGCAGGGGGTCTGACCGAGATGCCGCCGTTGACTGGCAGCAGTGGGAGAAGACTTCGGGGAGAATCTTCACCGTCCACTCGTCGACCCGAAGGGGCCCGGTGATAGGCAAGCGGCCCACTTTTCTTTTTCTTTTTGTTTTTTAAAATTTTATGACAATTTATTGGGGTGCGCGGCGACAGGCAGCGCTGGCGTGGTCAGGGAGGAAGACGACGAACCATTACTCGCTGGGGAAGAAGATGCATGCACGTCGCCAATTTTCTGCGGCTTCCACGACTTTTTTATCTCTCACTTCGTCCCTTGTTGTCGCACCTTCACCCCTCTTATCATCTGTGTTTTGGGTTCGTTCAGTTGTGTTTTCCCCCATGGAAACAGAGAAAAATCTGGTGTTTCAGAGGATCGTAACTCGAAAACGCCGATGAACAATGGGGAAGGAGGAGGAAGATTACATATTTTCCGCGCTTAACGTCGGAATAAATCACCACGAAATCGCCTTCCTGCAGACCGTTTACTCTCACAAAATCTCCTGAAAGAACGGTTACTGTAATCCGCCGCCATTATCGAAGTTTCAAAAAACAGAGTAAGCTTACCTGTGTTTTCGAGGAGGTACATCCTGCTCTTGTTGTTGGGCCAGAATCTGAAACTCACCCAGAATAAGAATCAGTGAATCGAATAAAAAGGAAAAGGGAAAAGGACATACCTGTAGCGCATGTTCCACACGCGAGAAGTTCCGATGTCTTCCATGGCGATGGAGATTCCGTCCCTTGCCGCCAGTTCGGGGAGATGGATCTCTGCCTCCTTCTGGTTTAATTCACGATCATCCATGAACCCAATAATCAGAATAATGTTTTAATTCGGAGGCAAATGTATGTTTACTTTTGGCAGCACGATCCTTCCCAAGCTCCCCACATCGCTCTGTTTCAGCACTTTCTGGAGGAGAAATCTCAGATTCATCTCTGTTTTCCATCCCTGTTCCAACCAAGAAATCATAATATATGCATGATGATCAAGGAGCAGCGTCTGAGGATCCAATGAAGGATAAGGGCATGCACCAGACGTTTGTCGGAAACGACGTGGCGCCGATAACATTGCTCCGGCGGCTCATCGGCCGGAATTTGGGGAGGCGTCTCCATTGCCAACGGGACCGCCGCTGCGGTAGACGACCGATACGCCCAGTTGCTGGTTGGGCTAGATTGGAAGCGGTTGTCGTCTCCGGCGGCCGGCGCTGCATGCAGGCTGGTAGCCTCGTTTTGGTCCGGGTGGCTCGGTGGGGTACGGCGGCGGCGGGTATTATTCGAAAACACTCGCCGTTGTCGCGCCATCCTCTTCTTCCGGGCCTCTTTGGATCCCTGCCGGACCAACCCTTCGTCCTGTCCACGATAAAAATGCTGATGAAAAGGGAATACGCTTCCGTAGACCGCACAACCGGAGTGCGGCGGGGGCGGCGCCGGGGCTGTTGCCGGAGAATGACTGTTGTCACAGTAGTGAGACGACGTACCGAACGTCTGCGCCGCCGCCATCCACACCGCGGCGTCAGGTGCGCTCAACGGGTCCCCCATTGGCCGTAGGGTAGGGTTCGAATCACAGGGATGACCTATCCACGGAGGGTAAGGGCTCCGATGCATTAAATTGGGGTTAGGGTTAGGGCAGTGGTGGTGGTGGTGGTGTTTATGGCTCGCCGCCGCCGCCGCTTCCGTTTTGGGCAGTTGGTTTTGCCGCACCCATTCCAGAATAAGCTTCAGCAGCTGCGTCATTCCTTCTTTCCCGCCGCCCAGCCGCCGGGCGGCGCACTCTACGGTGGCGCGCCTCAGCTTTATCTTCCTCAAATTCTCTGCGGAGATGGAGTCCTTGTTGGACTTGAGCCACTCCAGGAACACCATGGCCAGATCCTCCGGAGCCCCCGCGTCGGCTCCGTCGTGCTCCCCCTCCGCCTCTGGTCCCACGGCTTGCGGCGGCGGTTGAACCAGTCTCACCTGCTGCTGATTGTTTTCTGGTTGCAGCGATGGATGATCCCAGCTGCAGATACCGTTGGGTTCGAGGAGATCCAAGTACCCGAAATCCTCCATCGCCTCCATGCACTCAGCATCGAACCTCCCGTCACAGTACGGCGGCATCACAATAGAGGCCGCCATGGGCGAGAGCTCCGGCGGCCGGTGGAAACTCTTTTCCACCACTTCTTCTGCGTCCGGCTTACGATAAGAGGACAACGAAGACGACGAAGATGCTGCTGGTGCAGAAGATGGGAAGCATGCAAGGGATCTGGAGGCCGGCACGGCCGTGGAAGACGACGACGACGAGGACTTGGACCGGAAAACCGGAAGCAGTGGGAAACCGCCGCCGTAGATGATCGAACCGGCGCTGTACATGTTTCCACTGGAGGGAGCTATCAGATCGCCGCCGCCCGGCTCGAGCCATGTTTCCCCCTCATCCCCGGCGCCGCCGTTATACGCCCCAGGCAGATCTCCATCCTCCATCTCTCCCACTTTTCTTCGCTCTCTACCTGCCCTCAAAGCCCGCAAAAAAATTGTATATATATATATATAAATTAATGTACCGTTAACCGCTGCATGACTCTCTGTCCCTCTTTCTCTCTGTCTCGCGAATCTATCCCTCTTATCGCAATACTTAGAAACTAAACATGAAAACCAGAAAGCGCCCGACAATGGAGATGAAGAGAAACTAAGATAGATTTAAAAGATCCATGATTTAGAAGGCACCTAGGGTTTCTTTCGATCTGTTGCATTTGGGTGCTTGTGATTAACTGTTAATCATAAATTACAATAATAATAGCATTATTATCATCGTTTGTTTTATCTCCAGGGAAAGAAACGAAGCCCTCGTGCCGCGGCTCGCACCGACTCGTCCCGGATTATACGCCAGCCGCCACCCGTTGACAGGTGAGTGGCCGCCGCGAGCGGTGGCTCAGCCTTTGTGGGGGGTGGTTACGGGGAGAGACGAAAGGCCAGTAATTGCAGTGGGGAGGAAAAGTAGGTGCCCACCTGCTCCCCCATCATCATCCTCTACCTCCCAAAATGCTCCAAACGAGGGGAAAACGAATCAAAGGAGCTCGTAGATTCCTGCATGCCTCCCAATACTGGCATCGATTCCATTCAGAAAATGAAAAGGCTGAAGGTGGGTCGGTCGGGTCGGGCGGGTCGGGCGGGTCGGGTTTTTTTTTTTTTTTTTTTTTTGTGTGTGTTTGTTGTTGTTTGTTTTGTTTTTTTAGGGTATTGGGGAGCGAAGCGGCGGGGTGGGCACCGGCATGCAACGTGTCGCCATTTTTTTTAAAAAAAAATCCTGTCTTTTTCACTTGAAATTTCTCCAAAAAAAATCGGGGTTGATTAAAATATAACTTTAATGTGGTTGTAAAACTTCATTTCTTCATCTCCAATTATTAAATATGTGTTTTACACATCTTTAATTGTCGTGACTTTTGTAAATTTTATTAAACATTAGGGTTTGCCACAACATTCCAAATTTAATAAAATTTACATATTTAGTAAAATCACATTAAATAATACATGCACTTGGTGCAAATTTCAATAATTAAACAATGCATGCATTAATTGAAATTAAAATAAAATAATTATTTAATTGTGTTTTTTTTAAAATTTTATTAAAATCTGGGGTTTTCCACACCATTCCTAATTAAATAAAATTTACATATTCATTAGATCACATTAAATAATATATGTAAAATATAATAAATTATATCCCCCTAGAATTTTTATTATATTTGCATTCGATGATATATTAAGTTTAATTTTCATAATTTTCCCGCAGGTATTATGAATATTAAAATTTAATATATTGCCATATGGCTTGTTGAATCGTCAACTTATAATTCAATTAATTTCAGAATTAAAATATTACTTGATAATTCTTAATTAATTTCGTGAATCTATTAAAATTAAAATTTCGCCCACATGCGATTTTATATTTTTTAGACTCATGTTAACAAAACTTACTATTTAAATTATGTGATTTGGACTAGTACGCTTGTATTTAATTTGTAGTTATACCGTTAAGTTTTCCTGATATTCACTGTGACATTCTTGAGTTAAAGGTTGACAACTATAAAATTTGAAAGAATAGAATTCTTCTTCATCTGGGATGGATGAAGATTGATTATGTCATTCAGAAAGATGAACTGCTTGTAGTTAATAATGATAGCACACTAGATGATATAACATTATATAAACATCGGGAGCGGTCAAATCATCTTAGTATGATGTTCGTAAAAACTAAATTATGTGCTAGCATTCGTTGTTCAGTCAATGGACATAATAATGTTCATAATTTGCTAAAAGTTATAGATGACCAATTTATCTCTTCAGATAAAGCATTAGCAGACACATTAATCATGAAGTTCTCGTCTATGAAACTCACCACCATGAAAGGTGTGCACGAGCACATCATGCAAGTGAGGGATATTGCGGCTCTCAACTTAAGAATCTTGAGGTTGATATATCTGAGCAGTTCCTAGTGCATTTTTGTCACAACCCATCCCTCGAGGCCCGTGTCGTGACTACCCTAAGCTCGTCTTCCATAGGCCAGGGGCTGGTGACTAGCACCAAAGGCGTCATTTCCTAAAACTGGGAAGACATTGCCTTTATAACATGTAACACACACACAAGCAAGCACACAGCTGGACGAAACACCAAGTAAACTATGTAACAAAAGAATGCTAAAAGTAAAAGGGGTCAGAATACAAGCCCAACTAGAAAGTACAAGTACAACTGAAATTCAATACAACTGAAAAAAAGAAAAGACAGCTGCTGGATCGTCCTCCGATGTTCCTACCTGAAGGGTAGGTACAGATCGCCTCCTCAGCACTCATCGTCTGTTTGTCTCCTATGTGTACCGACTCGTAGTAAGGTCCACCTCCGAGTACCATCCAGTCCTGGTGCTCTCAACCTCGATCAGCACTGTCTGTTGTCTGCATCCAACACAACAAGGTGTGTGCATAGCCCGTGTAGGGGTGAGTATAACGATACTCAGTAGGGACCCCAAGACCCTCAAGTTCTCACAAAATCAAACAAGGATAAATCACAAAGTATGAAATCAATAGATAACCCTACTTAGGTATATGCCCATACATATATCTAAGTTATTAAGTAATTCATCTCAATCATGAGGAAAACACAAAAGTACTGACTCAGCTCAACCAGGATTTTATTTTAGGGGTAGTATCTAGTAACATCCTCAGTCACATTATCGAAACCTCGGCTGCTGGAGAACTCCTGCTCAATCAAGTACAGTGGCCCTGCCGCGACACCAAGCACGCTTCCCACTAACCTTAGACTGTTGTGGTACTCCTCCTGTCGAGTAGCGTAGGTCTGTCGCGTCACACAGAGGCGCTCCCCACCGTGGGTCTGCCGCGTCACCAAGTGCACTCCCCCTCGTAGCCTGCTGAGATACTCCTCCTGTCGAGTACTGTGAGTCTGCCACATCACCAAACGCGCTCCTCCACCGTGGGTCTGCCACGACACCAAGGCGCTCCCCACTGGGCTAGTAGAGTCACTCCGAGTCAAACGGTCAGCAAATCCAGGTCTCAGCCAGCTACTAGGTCTCCGCACTACGCTTGTTCGTCTCCGGGAGGATTCGCTCCACGAGCTACTGGTCAATACTCCATTTGTCACAAAGTCTCACGAAAAGTATCTTAAAGGTCCGTCACGTCATAGGGGTCTCAACGCAACAGACGACGCGTCAATCGGACGCCCGATCTGTGAGTTATTAGACTTTTAGTCCTAGGGGCCTGGTTGGATTCGTGCACGATCCAACCTGACCGTATCTCAACTATACCCTAAACTCCAGTGGGGTATACTCAAAGGGACCGTTATGCTCCAAGATTACCAGTGCCTCCGCGTTTAGTGTGGTAGCAAGTGGTTCATCAAGAACATAAACAAAGAACGAGCATGAAAGATATTTTAAAACATCAATTCCCATAATCCCTCAATAATTTCTATTCCCAGCCCCACAAAGGAAAAAAAGAGGGGAGAACATGGGAATTGTTAATCAAATAATGAACAAACCTCTACAACTCCCCGCAACAATTTATTACCAACCTGCAAGGAAAACATTCACGAATCAACTTGATAATAAGTTGATCTGCGTTCTTTGTTTTTAGAAGGAAAGAATCAAGGGAATAAAATCATACTTAATTAAAAACCATACCTTGTTCGACGTTGGTTGACGTTGGTGCGAGAAGGCGGACGTCGATTCGTTGTAGACGAACACATCCTACGTCGAAGGAAGTTCTGAGGAAGAAGGTCGAAGTCGTCGACGTTCTTCGTGGAGGAAGCATTATTCATTGGAGAAGCTTTCTCCCAAGAGCTCCTCCTCTCCCCAAATCCACCAAATAAAAGAGATAGCCAATAATAAAAAGTGTTTCCCCAATTTAATCATAGGCACAATTCATATTGGATTAAATTAAATTGGATCAATTAAGTGGTGCGTTGACAAGATTAATGGTATATGCATTGGCACAATTAAGGTGAAGGAGGTCAAGAGGCTCTACCTCATTAATTGTGGGAGTTGAGGGTTTCTCCCAATTAAAGGGAGGTTTCAAGGGGGTTTAATCCCAGGTGGTCCCCACCACCATAACCTCTCATGGGAGGTTATGGTTCGGGTGGTGCCCACCACCTTAACCTCTCATGGGAGGTTAAGGTCTGGTGGTCCCCACTTCCAACATCCACATGGAGGTTTAGTTCCAGTAGACCCCACCTGAAATATCCACATGGAAGCTCAAAATAAAATAAAATGAAGTTTATTTTATTTTATTTTTTCTACAAAAAACCCAAAAACTAACTTTCACTCTCGTCCATCCGTCGTCGAGGTGAAAGTCTCCTTAAGCGAAAACCGGCACTGCGAGTTCAACGGTGCCCTCAGATTTCAATTCTGAGCACCGGTTCAAAAGTTAGAAAAACTCACTCGTACGTTTACTGAACGTACCCGAAATTAAGTTCATAAATTCATTTCAGGCACTCCGGGCCTCGGAATCATGCACCGTCAATTTTTGAGGACTCGTAAAATTCCCATATATTTTAAAAAAAAATTACATGGAAATTTCAGGTCTTTATATTCTCCCCACATTAGGCTTTACGTCCCCATAAGCCACAACTCAAACTAAGGGAACATGTGGGGGTACTGAGTATGCATCTGAGGCTGCCACTCTCATGTGCTCTCCTGGAGGTTCCCGTGCTGCCAGCGAACGCGCACCAAAGGTATCGACCGTCCACGAAGGACCCGCTCCTGTTGATCCTCAATCTCTACTGGAACCTCCGTAAAAGTAGCCCCATCGTCGACGTCCATCTCGCCATGGTCGATGATGTGAGAAGGGTCGTGCACATATCTCCTCAGCTGGGATACGTGGAAGACGTCGTGCACTCGGTGCAACTGATGTGGAAAAACTAAGCGGTATGCCACCTTGCCAACTCTGTTGAGGACCTGAAGAGGTCTGATGAACCTCAGAGATAACTTTCCGCCTCGGCCAAATCTCCGCAAACCTCATCGAGGTGAGACCCGTAGAAAGACGTGGTCGCCATTCTCAAACTCCAGAGGTCTCTGTCTCTTATCAGCATACGACTTCTGTCTGCTCTGTGTAGTCTTCATCTGCTCTTGGATGATCTGCACCTTCTCTGTGGTAGCCCATACCATCTCTGGTCCTACTAGTGCTGACTCCCCCAGGTCAGTCCAGCACAAAGGTGATATGCAAGGTCGCCCATATAACACCTCAAAAGGTGTCATCCCTATGGTGGAGTGATAGCTATTGTTTTATGCAAAATCCACCAAAGGTAAGTGATTCTCCCAGCTACGACCGAAGTCGAGGACACAAGCATGCAACATGTTCTCGAGGGTCTAAATGGTTCGCTCAGTCTGGCCATCCGTTTGAGGATGGAAGGCGGTGCTCAAACGAAGCTGCGTCCCGAAAGCCTCCTGTAACCCCTTCCATAGCCAGGAAGTAAAACATGCGTCATGATCAGAGACAATCGTCGGAGGTACTCCATGTAGCCGCACAATCTTCTGCACATAGAGGTGTCACAAGCTCTCTATTGAACCCTGCTCTCTGATCGGTAGGAAGTGGGACGACTTGGTGTGTTGGTCGACGATCACCCAAATCGAGTCATGTCCCCTAGATGTACGTGGAATTCCTATCACGAAGTCCATGGATATCTCATCCCACTTCCACTCTGAAACATCTAAAGGCTGAATCAAGCCTGCTGGTACTTGATGTTCTGCCTTCACTTGCTGACAAGTGAGGCATCGAGAGACAAACTCTGCTACTACCCTCTTCATTCCCAGCCACCAGTGCTGTCGTCGGAGATCCTAGTACATATTCACCACTCCTGGATGTACCGCTAGAGGGGATGTGTGGAAATCCCTCAACACTTCCTCCTGAAGTGACGTTGGTACCATGGTACATCCTCTGAAGAGGACGACGTGCTCTCCACCTTCAGAAAATCCATCAGGTGCCTGTCCTATGGATATCTGAGCATGTCGTGTCTCGCAGTCAGCGTCCCCACGTTGCGCCTCCCTGACTCACTGAAGAAGTGGGGGAGTGATTGTAAGATACTGTAGGAAGGCTGCTCCATCTCTATCCACAAAGGATATATGCAAAGCGGCCAACTGCTCCGTCGTCTCACCTAGAATCTGTATACCAGATCTCCTACTGAGTGCATCTGCAACAACGTTCTCCTTTCCAGGAGTATAGACTATCTTGAAGTCATAGTCCTGGAGGAACTCAAGCCAACGTCGCTGTCTCAGGTTCATATCCTTCTGAGAGAAGATATACCTGAGACTCTTGTGATCAGAGTACACGATAAAACGCTCGCTCATCAGATAGTGTCACCACATCTTCAAGGCGAAGACCACTGCTGCTAACTCCAGGTCATGGGTTGCGTAGTTCTACTCATGCTGTCTCAAGACCCATATGCGATCACTACTCGCTCCTGCATCATGACACATCTGAGCCTGGTCCCTGATGCGTTGCAGTATACTACGTACCCTACGCCTTCCTCTGGAAGCCTCAAGATGGAGGCACTAGTCAGCCTCTGCCTCAGCTCCTAAAAGCTCCACTGACATCTCTCCGACCACACAAAGGGTTGCCCCTTCTTCGTCAAGGCTGATAGTGGTGCTGCAACTCTAGTGAAATCTGGCATAAATCTCCGGTAGTATCCAGCCAAACCCAGTAAATTCCGTACTTCCTTCACACTCCTAGGTGGATCCCAAGCAAGTACCGACTCAATCTTTGCTGGATCCACTGCAACTCCAGCCTCCGAGATGACATGTCCTAGAAAGTGAACCTCTCGAATCCAGAAGTGGCACTTCGAGAGCTTACCATAAAGCTGGTGCTCTCAGAGTGTGTCTAGTACTACCCGCAAATGATAGGCATGCTCCTCCTCAGTAGTCGAGTAGATTAGAATGTTGTCGATGAAGACCAATACAAAGCGATCAAGGTACGGATAAAATACACTGTTCATGAGTCCCATGAACACTGCTGGAGCGTTGGTTACGCTGAAAGACATAACCAAGAACTCGTAGTGGCCGTACTGACATCTAAAAGTCGTCTTCTGCACATCCTCGTCTCAAACTCTAAGCTGGTGATAGCGTGATCTGAGGTCTATCTTCGAGAACCACCGTGATCCCTTCAGCTGATCAAAGAGATCGTCAATCCTCAGGAGTGGGTACTTATTCTTCATGGTCACCTGGTTCAGGCACCGGTAGTCGACACAAAGCCTTAATATCCCATCTTCCTTCTTGATAAACAGAATCGGGGCTGCCCAAGGTGAAACACTAGGCCGGATGATTCCCTTACCCTGCAAGTCTTCCAGCTGTACCCGTAGCTCACAAAGCTTAGTGGGAGCCATCCGATATGCTGATGTAGATATCGGTGTCGTCCTGGGGTAAAAATCAATGTAAAAGTCCACCTCTCTGCGAGGAGGTAGACCTGAGACATCATCAGGGAAAACATCAGTGTACTGGTCCACCACTACAGGATAGCTCAGACTCTCCACTTCAACCGCTCCGAGGGTAAGGCTAGCCAACTGATGTGTAATCGGCTGCACCCTCCTTCGGGTAAGTCCATCCTGCGTTGCATAGGCTCCCTTCTCACCGGTGAAGGAAAATATGGTCCCATCCGTGCGGACACACCGCACTTTGTGCCTAATACAGTCAATCTGAGCATGGACTGTAGATAACCAGTCCATACCCAAGATGACATCGTAAGGTCTCGACGCCGCTACTAGGAGATCCCAGCTGAAGCTCTCACCTCCTAGAGTAAGCTCACACTGCCGGCACCAGTGTGTAATTGTAGAATCTTCTCCCGTAGAAGTCTCTAGCAGTAAAGATCGAGTCAACGACTCCGTCAGAATCTTTGAGCTCCAAACGAGGGTAATGGAAATGAAAGAATGATTGGAACCTGTGTCTATAAGTACTGTATCTATGGTGGAGTAGACACAGATCGTACCTCGTATCATCTCTGGAGTGCCGTGATCGTAGGCCTCAGCTGCCTGGAGCTGAGCTCTTCCCTGTCCACCTGCTCCCAGTGGTCGGAGTGGACCTCATGGTGGTGGTGGTGGTAACACCTTGAAATGTCACCCACCATCAGCTACTCGACTAGCTCCTCTACCACGTCCGCCTGTGCCCTGCAGACCGCCTCGATCGAATCTCTGTCTCTGCCTGGGCAGTCCTTCGACTATATGCTGATCATTCGTACGACAGGTCGGACAATCACGAGCCATGTGACCCTGCCCGCCGCATGAGTAACACTGCCCGCTCCTGGTATGTATGTCTTCGCTTCAGGTGCCCCACACAACCGATCCTGAGTCATGCGGTCGTCCACCTGTAGGTCTGGTCCTCTTGGACCTCTGCGACGTCTGTCTGCTGCCAACTGCAGAAGACACCGCTACGTGACGACTGGTAGTGGGTCTCGCTGCTGGTGACTGCTCAGCAAGGAAACTCTTCACCAAGATGGCTCTCTCTGACACCCTCGCCTACATCGGGATGCTGAGTGAGACAATCGAAGCTCTAATCTACCACCTGAGTCCCTGCTCGAAGGTCTGGGCCCTGAAGAATGGGTCTCGCACCATATCAGTGAAGTAGTGTGAGAGGTCTGTTAACCTCGCTGAGTACTGATCTACAGTCATGCTGCCTTACTGTAGATGAAGTAGCTCATGTATGTGCACTGCACAGAGAGTCGCTGGAACAAACTCTTCCTAGAACAGGCTCTCGAAGTTTTCCTAGAGAAGAGTCACCTCTTCGTGAACCTAGAGCATCAAGCTCCACCATCTGCCTACTACTGCCTATAGTAGGCTGGCAGTAAGGATCACCATGAGGTCTGCTGGTGTCTCTACCAGTCAGAAAACTCTCACTATAGCCTCCAACCAATCCTAAGTCACCTGTGGGTCTGTCTCTCCCCTGAAACTGGGTGGCCTCTGGCACTGGAACTCGTGCAACACGCTCAAGTGGCGTGCACCATCTGCTACTGGGGCTGGTGGAATCAGTGGCCCAACGGGGAGTGGTATCGCTGGTGCCTCCGCTGGAAAAGGGCCCTGCACCGAGGCCTCGTCGCTCGGTGGGCTATCAGTGCATACAACTCTCGAAACTCTAGCCGGCTGTCTGCGTAGAGGCATCCTGAAAATAAATAGGTGCGCTACGGTTAAAATTTATACCTAGTGAGCTAACCTGGTTGAGCTGACTTAAAGAAAACTTTTTAAAACACACACGCAATCAGTGTTTTTGTGCACTGAGTCGGAAATCAGAAGTCAGGGTCCTGGTGTATGGATACGTCAGCCACCGCACCAACACTGGACTCCCTGAACTGAGAACCACGCTCACTACCTTTAACACTATTTCTTCATAGAAAATAAAGGTCATAGTCCTAAGTTCTCTGGTAGAACCGACTCATTTGATACCAATTTTTCATGACCTGTACCCCGAGGCCCGTGCTGTGACTACCCCAAGCCCGCCTTCCATAGGCCAAGGGCTGGCGACTAGCACCAAAGGCATAATTCCCAAAAACTGGGAAGACATTGCCTTAATAACCAGTAACACACACATAAGCAATCACACAGCTGGACGAAACACCAAGTAAACTGTATAACAAAAGAGTGCTAAAAGTAAAAGGGGCCAGAATACAAGCCCAACTGGAAAGTACAAGTACAACTGAAATTACATACAACTGAAGAAAAAGAAAAGACAACTGCTGGATCGTCCTACAAGGTTCCTACCTTAAGGGTAGGTACAGATCACCTCCTCAGCACTCCTCGTCCGTCCGTCTCCTCCGGTTCGGTTGGGGCGCCGTGAGGGCATGGGCCAGTTCGGCCTAGGCGCCGTGAGGGCGCGGGCCGGTTCGGCCAGGGCGCCGCGAGGGCGCGGGTCGGTTCGGTCGGGGCGCCACGAGGGGCCAGCGGGCTGGCGCGGCTGGGGTGACTCAGGAGTCCGGCGGGCGGCGTGAGCCGGTGGGTGGTGTGTCCGGCGGGCGATGCGATTCGGCCCGGGGCGACGGAGCTGGTTCGACCAGGGCGCCGGAGCGTCGCGGGGGCGGCGCGGGTCACGGAGGCCGTGGGTGGGACGACCGTTGCCTTCGTCGCCTTTGACGCTGTTGTCGCCTTCCTTCATTTTTAAGAACACCACAAAGAAGAACGAGGGGTCAGACCATGTTTGTTTAGCCCGCACCCTCCGCATTTAGTGTGGTATCAAGCGGTTCATCAAGAACATAAACAAAGAACGAGGATGAAAGATATTTTAAAACATCAATTCCCATAATCCCTCGATAATTTCTATTCCCAGACCCGTAAAGGAAAAAAGTGGGGAGAACATGGGAAGTGTTAATCAAATAATGAATAAACACCTACAACTTCCCGCAAAAATTTATTCCCAACCCGCCAGAAAACATTCACGGATCAATTTGATAATAAGTTGATCCGCATTGTTTGTTTTTAGAAGGAAAGAATCAAGGGAATAAAATCATACTTAATTAAAAACCATACCTTGTTCAATGTTGGTTGATGTTGGCATGAGAATGCGGATGTCGATTCGTTGTAGATGAACACGTCCTACATCGAAGGAAGTTCCGAGGAAGAAGGTTGAAGTCGTCGACATTCTTCATGGAGGAAGCGTTCTTCGTTGGAGAAGATTTCTCCCAAGAACTCCTCCTCTCCCCAAATCCACCAAATAAAAGAGATAGCCAATAATAAAAGTGTTTCCCCAATTTAATTGTAGTCACAATTCATATTGGATTAAATTAAATTGGCTCAATTAAGTGGTGTGTTGGAAGGATTAATGGTATGTGCGTTGGCACAATTAAGGTGGAGGAGGTTAAGAGGCTCTCCCTCATTAATTGTGGGAGTTGAGGGTTTCTCCAAATTAAAGGGGGGTTTCAAGGGGGTTTAATCCTAGGTGGTCCCCACCACCATAACCTCTCATGGGAGGTTATGGTTCAGGTGGTCCCCACCACCTTAACCTCTCATGGGAGGTTAAGGTCTGGTGGTCCCCACTTCCAACTTCCACATAGAGGTTTAGTTCCGGTGGACCCCACCTGAAATGTCCACATGGAAGCTCAAAATAAAATAAAATGAAGTTTATTTTATTTTATTATTTCCATGAAAAACCCCAAAACTAACTTTCACCCTCGTCCATTTGTCATTGAGGTGAAAGTCTCCTTAAGCAAAAACCAGCACTGCGAGTTCAACGGTGCCCTCCGATTTCAATTCCGAGCACCGGTTCGAAAGTTAGAAAAACTCGCTTGTACGTTTACTGAATGTACCCAAAATAAAGTTCATAAATTTATTTCGGGCACTACGGGCCTCAGAATCACGCGCCGTCAATTTTCACGGACTCATAAAATTCCCATATATTTAAAAAAAAATCATGGAAATTCCAGGTCTTTACAATTATCTTCCCAACACTCCGCCACATCAATATGAGACATTTAAAATCTTCTATAACACACATAAAGATAAATGGTAAATTAACAAATTGATGACTATGTGTGTTCACTGACAGGTGACTCCACACCACCATCAACTGATGCCACTGAACTTCATATTCGCATAAAGGACAACTTAAAGAAAAAAACAAACAAAGTTAACTAAAGGTCTGTCTTATGGTACTTATCCATTTTGGAAACACAGTTTCTGCAATATATTAGTTTCAAATGGCCCGTTACAAAATATTTATCCACTACTATGTCTACTTATACTGTAGTTTACTAATGCACTGTAATGAAATTATAAAATCATAAATTCAATATTAATGATGGGAAAATTATATACATTAAATCATATAATCCATGTTGTGATGTAATGATAGTTTCCAGTAGTTTAGTTGTCCCACATATTTATTTCTTCACTTTTTACTCCAGTTGAACAGAAGAACTAGTCTATTATTTATCACTATTTGTTATCACTAAAACAAATTTCCCAAATTATGAGTTAAGTTTTTATCCATTAAAACAAATTTCTTCATGTTGATATTTTCTATTCTCTCTAAATAACCTTCCCTTGGATGGGATGAAATGATGTCAATCTTCCAGGTGATAATGAATCCTATAAACTACAGTAAACATTCTTCTGCATCTATATTTCCAATGTACTGTTCATTTATTATCAAGTCATTATCCAATGATTCATTATTTCGATCTTCATTAAAGACATCATTAAATTAATTTCATTACTTAATATAACTGCTTTCATTTTCAAAAATTAAAATAGTCCTGAAGGTCTTCAACTAGGAGCTACTCATGAAAGCTCTAAAAAATAGCAACTGGTTATCCCACATTTTTATTTTTTAAATTACTTCTCTAGTTGAATAGAATAACCAATCTATGATTTCTCACTGTTTTTTTAGTAAAACAAATTTCACAAATTACGAGTTTTCAAGTTTGTTTTCCATTAAAACATATTTTTGCATGTTGAAATTTTATGTTCTCTTTGAATAACCTTCCCTTGGATGGGATGAAATGATGTCAATATTCCAGGTGAAAATAAATCCTATAAAATGAACCAAACATTCTTCTACATCTATATTTCCAATGTAGTGTTCATTGGTTATCAAGTCATTATCCAATGACTCATTATTTTAATCTTCATTGAAGACATAACTAACTTCATTTTATTACTTAATACAACTGCTTTCATTTTCATATTATAACATTCCTGAAGGTCTTCAACTGGGAGCTAGTCATGAAGGCTCATACAAACAGCAACTGGTTCAAATAGCACCCCAAACTGTATTGTAGTGACCACCATGATGATGCTGCCTTTTTTTTTGCTCATTTACTGCTTTGTATTACATTTGATTTGATTCTTTGGATGGTTTGTGAGAGGGACAAAACTCAGTAGTTGAGCATTTAAGTATTTATTGCACTGGATTTAAAAAATGCATTACACTAGAAATGTCATACTCAAAGGTATCAAGTTGATTATTTTTGGTGGTAATGGAGTGTTTACAGAAGTAATGTATTGTGTTAGTGTTGTAGTTTAGTCTAGTTGTGGTTTATTACTTAGAATGTTGAGTCATAATAAGTAGTTCGTCAGTTGATTTACTGTGAAATGAAGATATAGTACTATATTTAACCAGTTTCAACAGGTGTTATCCATTTTCATGCTTACTGTCAACTTTGCCTCTACTCCATTTCTCAATAGCCCAGATCAAGATCATAAATAAAGTGTTTATCATTAGCCCAGATCAATCTCATAAATAAAGTTTAACTTTGAGGGGGGAGGATAGGGATAGAGAGGGGGAAACCACATGAACATCCTTGATAAATGTTAAAGAATTCCACAACATGCTCTCCCTAATAGACTCAAGTATAGACAATCTTCGGCTGACCAAACCAGTATGCATGTAGAAGTATATGAATCAGACACGACCCTATAGCAAGGGATAATTGTTTTTCACACACCACTAATAGCACCAAGGATGTATTTAGTTGAGGATAAAAAATTACATGTATATATCCTCAGAATTATTCCTATAAGAAGCTTACCAGAATCCAAATAAAACATGTTGAAATTATATTTAGTACCCAACCCATCATTTTCATCCATGTTGCGCTCATTTTCCCTGTATGAAGCATTGGAAGAATGAAATTCCCACACAGGTTTCTTTGGAATATAATATGTATTATGTTATTACTATAAGATAATATGTTTTTCAATCTAATCATTTATTCCATGTTCTGTTGTTTACATCTGTATGTTCTCAATTACATAATCATTTATCATAATTATCAAAATTTCAATTATCAATTTCAATGTTCTTTTCATTCATTGAATTTTAATCTTCATACTGAAAATCATTTTTTATTTCTTATATATTCTTCTACAATTTTTCAAATGTATTTATCCAAAATGTAATCTACTAAAATAATGATGTTTCTCTATTTTGTCTAATTGTATTATAATAATAATCATCAATAATTTTTTATTTCAAAATATTTAATATTTATGTTCATTATTAACATTGAAATATAGTATTATCTTCTTAAAAAACCATTGAACCATATCAGCGTGTGAACAAATATTCTAAGAATTGTGTTATATCACCGTGTGAATGCACAGTCGAGTACTAGTTTTATTAAAATCTGGGGTTTTCCACATTATTCCTAATTAAATAAAATTTACATATTCATTAGAAGACATTAAATAATATATGTAAAATATAATAATTTTTTCCCAAAATAATTTTTATTATATTTGCATTATATGATATATTAAGTTTAATTTTCATAATTTTACCGCAGGTATTATGAATATTAAAATTTAATATATTGTCATATGGTTTGTTGAATCATAAAATTATAATTCAATTAATTTCTGAATTAAAATGTTTCTTGATAATTCTTAATTAATTTCGTGAATCTATTAAAATTAAAATTTCTCCCGCATGCGATTTTATATTTTTTAGACTCATGTTAACAAAACTTACTATTTAAATTATGTGATTTGGATTAATACACTTGTATTTAATTTGTAGTTATACCGTTAAGTTTTCCTGATATTCACTGTGACATTCCTGAGTTAAAGGGTGACAACTATAAAATTTGGAAGAAGATAATTCTTCTTCATCTAGGATGGATGAAGATTGATTATGTCATGTAGAAAGATGAACTGCCTATAGTTAATAATGATAGAACACTAGATGATATAAAATTATATAAACATTGTGTGCGGTCAAACCGTCTTATTATGAAGTTCATAAAAACTAAATTATGTGCTAGTATTTTCAATTCAGTTAATAGACATAATAATGTTCATAATTTTCTAAAAGCTATAGATGACCAGTTTATCTCTTCAGATAAAGCATTAGAAATCACATTAATCATGAAGTTATTGTCTATGAAACTCACCACCATGAAAGGTGTTCGCGAGCATATCATACAAGTGAGGGATATTGCGACTCAACTTAAGAATCTTGAGGTTGATATATCTGAGCAGTTTCTAGTGCATTATATTCTCAACACTCTGCCACATCAATATGATCCATTTAAAATCTCTTATAACACACATAAAGATAAATGGTCAATTAATGAATTGATGACTATGTGTTTTCAAGAGGAGGAGATGTTTGTTGTGGAAATGGGAGAAACCAATTTGCTGAAAATGCACCATAAAAAAGGGTCATAAATGTCAAGTTAATCAGAAGGGGAAATAGAAATTGCTACCTCAACCTAATATTAAGAAGTAACTCATTTGTTTCTTCTACAAAAGAAAAGTACATGTAAATAAAAGTTGTCCTAAATTTTAGAAATGACTTTAAAAGAAAGGTATTTCAATCTCATTAGTTTGTTATGAATCAAATATGGTTGATACAATTTATAACACTTGATGGATTGATTCTAGTTTTACAGTCCATATTGTGAATACCTTGTTGGGTATGAAAAACCTACGAAAACCAGTGAAAATTGAGTTTAGCATGTATTCAGGATGTGGAAACCATGGGGACATGCATTCTAGTGCTAAGCACTGGGTTTACTTTTCTTTTGGAAAAGGAATTTTATCTTCCAAGTTTTTCCAGAAACTTGATTTCAGTTTCAAAACTTATACTGTTGGGTTTTATATTCAGTTTTTGTAAAACTAGTTTTTCCTTGATATATGGAAATGTCATCGTTGGATGTGTACATTAAAGAGTGGTCTTTTCTCTATTTATTTGCAAAGTAATGTTGATAATGATAACATGCATGTTCATACTGGAATTAAATGAAGTGTTATAGATGAAAATTCTTCTATGTTATGGCACCTGAGATTAGGTCATATCTCAAAAGAAAGGATTCAAATATTAGTTAAATATGGGGTACTTAGTACTCTTGATTTCACTGATTTTGAAACCTGTGTGGATTTAATTAAGGGAAAGAAAACCAATAAATCAAAGAAGGTGCTAATAAAAGTTAATCCATATTATAAATCACTCATACATACATATGTAGCTCAAACATGGATTTACATAACCATAAATTCTTCATTTCACCCATTTATGACTATTCACGATACATGTATCTCTATTTGTTTCATAATAAAAATGAAGCACTTGATGCTTTTGAAGTTTTTGAGGTTTAAGTAGAGAAAAAATGTGGTAAACAAATTAAGATCATGAGGTCATATTGACGTGAATAATATTATGATAGATACACTAAGGATGAACAATTTCCTGGTCCATTTGCAAGATTTCTTCAAGAAAATGGAATAGTTGCACAATACACTATTCTAGGTTCATTAGACTAAAATGGTGTAGATGATAGAAGAAACCAAAATTTAATGGAAATGGTATGAAGTAAGCTCAATAACTATAAGTTACCTAAATTATTTTGTATTTATGCACTTAAATAAGCATCATACATTTTGAATTGGGTTCCAACAATGGTAGTTTCAAAAAAATATTTTGAATTGTTTAAGGGTTGGAAACCAAGTTTGCGGCATGTATGTGTTCAGGGATGTCCTTCATAAGTGCGTGTTTATAATCCACATGAAAGTAACTTAGATCTTATGACCAATAGTGGATACTTTATTGGATATGCTAAAACGTCTAAAGGATTCTGTTTTTATTGTCCATCATTGAACATAAGAATTATGGAAGTAAGAAATGAAAAATTTCTTGAAAATGATCTGATTAGTGGGAGTGATATTATCAATAAAATTTACAATAAATAACATTCATAATTAATCTCAACCCTATAGATCAGGTGATAGATTGATAATTTTTCATAACAAACCTCATTTTTAAACAAATATCATTCCATAACAGTTGACAATCATCCTTTGGATCAAATAGTTCAAGAATCATAAACTCTTAAACAACAAATTTAAACACAAATTACTCAATAAAATAATGGTAAAACATTGAGAAGATCCACAAGGATGACAAATACATCAATTTCCAGTGATTATATAGTGTATCTATAAGAATCAGACTACAATATTGGAGCAAAAAATGATCCTGAAACATATTCACAAGCCATGAGTTGTAAAGAGTCAAATATGTGGTATGATTCCATGATGGAAGAGTTAAATTCCATGAATATTAATGATTTTAGTGACTTTGTTGAGTTTCCACTTATTTTAAAACCTATTGTATGTAAATGGGTTTTTAAAACCAAGAAAAATTCATTAGGCAACATTGAGAGATACAAGGCCCAACTAGTTTCTAAAGTGTTCACTCAAAAGTATAGGATTGATTATAATAACACATTTTCTCCATTATCCAAAAAGGATTCCTTACGCATTATATTGAAATTAATATCTCCTCTTGATTTTGAATTACAACAAATGGATATGAAAACTTCATTTCTGAATGGAAATCTAGATGAAGAGGTTTACATGAAACAACCTGAAGGATTCCTCTCTACTAATGGCGAGAATTTGGTGTGAAAACTCAAAAGGTCTATCTATGGTTTAAAACAAGAATCCCAATAGTGGTATTTATGATTTAATGATGTAATTACATCATCTAGTTTCAAAGAAAACATTATGAATCAATGTATATATGAGAATTTTAGTGGAAGTAAAATATGTTTTCTTGTTTTATATGTAGATGACATTTTACATGCCACTGGTGATAAGGGTTTACTATATGAGGTTAAACATTTTCTCTCAAAAATCTTTGACATGAAAGATATGGGTGATGCATCTTATTCCATTGGATTAAATATTCTTATGGATAGGTTGAGATGAATTCTAGGCTTATCTCAAAAAACCAATATTAATAAAGTATTAGAGAGATTTTGTATGAAAGACCGTGCACCAAGTATAGAACCCATTGTTAAGGGTGATAAATTCATCTTGAACCAAATCCCTAAAAAATATTTTGAATGAGGCCAAGTGTAATCCATCCCATTTTCTTCTACTGTTGGTATTTTAATTTATGATCAGGTTGGCACAAGGAACATTGCATTTATATTAGGATTGATGGAGTGATATCAGAGTAATCCAAGTATAGACCACTAGAAGACCATGAAGAAGGTATTGAGATACTTTAAGAGAACTAAAGACTACATGATTATATATAAATGCACTCATAATTTAGAAGCCATTAGATACTTAGATGCATAATTTTCTGATTATGTTAATTTACGCAAATTAACTTTAGGATACATCTTTATGATGGTCAACAAAGCTGTGTCATGGAGATGTTCCAAACATACACAAATAACGACTTCTACTATAGAAGCTGTGTTCAATTCATGTTTTGAGTCCACTTATCATGGTGTATGGATAAGGAGTTTTATTTTGGTCCTTGAAGTTATGGATTTTTTTTCTGGGCTGTTGATTATATATTGTGATAATTTAGCTACTGTCTTTATGGATTAGAATAAAAAAAAGTGGTAATCGAAGTAAGCACATCGACATTAATTACTTGTCCATAAGGGAACGTGTTAAAGATAAAAGGGTGGTCATTCAACATATTAGCACTAAATTGATGATTACAGATCCTTTAAATAATGGCATTCCTCTATTTAAATCCAATGATCATGTAATGTGTATAAGATTGAGTTCTACTTTGTAAATTTTTTGAATAAGCAAAATTTTATTTGAAACTTTATAAATTTAAGTATTTCTCTCTTCATTTTACATGTACACATTCATTACTTGATAAATATTTTTGGGGTTACAGAATAAACCATACGGTTAAGGTTTGTTCATATAGATAATAAACCATGAGGTTAATGTTTATTCATATAGTTATTTAAGATACATGATATATTGTGATACATGGAAGAGAATACTCATTATTTAGAGGAAATACCACTATGATTCAGGTATCATGTTTATTTATAAATAGGGAGATTGAATTCATTCTCATTTATTATTTTAAACAAAGTGGGAGAATGTAATAAATAGTCCATAAATCAATTAATAATATAATAAATTATGGGCCAATAATTTATATTACAAAAATAGTAACACGGTATGTTATGTTAAATAAAATAAAATAAATTTATATGAATTTAATGTATTAAATTTAGTCTATAATTTTTATCTATTATTTGATGGAAATCAATCTCCATGCATTAATACTCTTTATCAACGAAGTAAATTGGTGTGGGTTTTTTATGGTGGAATCCACTATAAATATTAAGCCCCTACACTCAGTGGATTAAGGGGACATACACTTTCTACATTCCCAGTGTAGTGCAGAATAAATTTAGGTTTTGATTCCACAATTTCTTGAATTTTACCATGGACGGAGGTAAGTGAAATGTTCTTTTCATTAAATAAATATATTGATCTTGGAATTAAATATTCTATAAAATTTCTTATAATGGATTGAAACTAAAAAATCATTGGAAATTTAAAAAGGATTGTTGGAATTAAAAAAGTTACTATTAAATAAATAATGTGAAGCACACCCCTACAGAATTGTTCATGGTCCGCATTAAAAATGGGATTTTAAGTGATTATATTTTAAGAGAAGGTACAATCTGATGACTTTTATGCGTGCTAAGAAACATTGGTAAGTACCATAAAAAATAATAGGTGTTTCCTTTTTATAAACATTTCAATCATCACATCACACACTATGACCACTACTACATAAACATTAAAAAAGGAACTGGTTTTTATCAATCATTTTATTAAAAATGTATAATTTTAATGTTAAATACAATAAATTAATTTTCTTATTTTAATGTATGAAATTTAGTATATATTTATTTATTATTTGATAGAAATCAATCTCCATGCATTAATGATTCTTGTCATCAAAGTAAATTGGGGTAAGTTCCTAACGGTAGAACCCACAGTAAATATTAAGCCACCCTACACTCATAGGATTAAGGGAACATACACCATATATATTCTTCATGCAAAGTGTAGAAGACATTCAGGTTTTGATTCCATCATTTCTTGCATTTTATAATGTCTGTAGGTAAGTGACTGATTATTTTCATTAAATAAATTTATTGATCTTGGGTTAAATATTCTATAAAATTTCTTACATTTAGTATTAGAGAGAGTTATACCTCTGAATTGTAATAAAACTTCATGCACTCTGTTTTAGAAAAAAATATTTTGTATTTTTTAGTTTTGGAAATGATGCATTCTTTGTCTACCGTTATCCTCTTCATTTCTTCATCTTCAATTATTAAAGATGTTTTTTATAAATCTTTAAATCTTTAGTCATGATTTTTTTTAAATTTTATTAAAAAATAGGGTTTTCCACAACATTCCAAATTTCATAAAATTTACATATTCAGTAAAATCACATTAAATAATACATGCACTTGATGAAAATTTCAATAATTAAACAATACATGCATTAATTTCAATTTAAATAAAATAATTATTTAATTGTGTTTTTTTGTAAATTTTATTAAAATTTAGGTTTTTCCACACCATTCCTATTTAAATAATATTTACATATTCATTAGATCACATTAAATAATATATGTAAAATATAATAAATTTTATCCCACAATAATTTTTATTATATATTCATTAGATGATATATTAAGTTTAATTTTCATAATTTTCCTACAGGTATTATGAATATTAAAATTTAATATATTATCATATTGTTTGTTGAATTATGAAATTATAATTCAATTAATTTATGAATTAAAATATTACATGATAATTCTTAATTATTTTCACAAATCTATTAAAATTAAAATTTCACCCACATGTGATTTTATATTTTTTAGACTCGTGTTAACAGAACTTACTATTTAAATTATGTGATTTGAACTAATACACTTTTATTTAATTTTTAGTTATACAATTAAGTTTTCCTGATATTCACTGTGACATTCCTGAGTTAAAGGGTGACAACTATAAAATTTGGAAGGAGAGAATTATTCTTCATCTAGGATGGATGAAGATTGATTATGCCATTTAGAAAGATGAAATTTCTATTGTTAATAATGACATCACACTAGATGATATAACATTATATGAACATTGGGACCGGTAAAACTGTCTTAGTACGATGTTCATAAAAACAAAATCATGTGATAACTTTTTTAGCTTAGTCGATTAGCATAATAATGTTTGCAACTTGCTTAAAGCTATATATGACTGGTTAATCTCTTCAGATAAAGCATTAGAAATCACATTAATCATGAAGTTATCATCTATGTGACTCACCACCATGAAAGGTGTGCGTGAGAACATCATGTTGGTAAGGGATATTACATATCAACTTAAGAATCTTGAGGTAGATATATCTAAGATGTTTCTAGTACATTATATTCTCAACACTCTTCTACAACAATATGGGCCATTTAAAATCTCTTATAACATATATAAAGATAAATGGTCAATTAAAGAATTAAGGACTATGTTTGTTCAATAGGATGAGAGGCTTGTGTTAGAAATGAGAGAAACCAATATGCTGAGAATACACCAGAAGAAAAAGGGTCATACATGTCAAGCCTATAAGAAGGGGAAAGATAAATTATTACCTCAACCTAATATTAAAAAAGAACTCATTTGTTTCTTCTGCAAAAGAAAAAGGGCACATAAATAAAATTTGTTCTAAAATTTAGAAATTACTTGAAAATAAAGGTATTTCAATATCATCGGTTCGTTATGAATCAAATATGGTTGATACAATTTATAATAATTGGTGGATTGATTCAGGTTCCACAATCCCTATTGTGAATACCTTGCAGGGTATAAAAAACCTAAGGAAATTGGTGCACAGTGATTTTGGTGTGTATTTAGGATGTGGAAGCAATGGGGACATGTGTTCTAGTCTTAAGCACTGTGTTTAATTTTCTTTTGGAAAAGTCATTGTATATTCCAAGTTTCTCCAGAAACTTGATTTTAGTTTCCAAACTTATAACATTGGGTTTTCCATTCTATTTTTTTAAAACTAATTTTCCTTGATATATGGAAATGACAACATTGGATGTGGTATATTAAAGAATGGTCTTTTCTCCATTGATTTGAAAAGTAATATTTATAATTATAACATGCATGTTCATATCGGTATTAAAAGAAGTGTTATCAATGAAAATTATTCTATGTTATGGAACCAAAGATTCTATAATATCTCAAAAAAGAGGATTCAAAGATTAGTTCAAGATAGGGTACTTAGTACTCTTGATTTCACTACTTTTGAAACTCGTGTAGATGGAAAGAAAACCAATAAATCAAAGAAATGTTCTAATAGAATTTCATCCATATTATAAATCATACATACAGACATATGTAGCTCAGACATGGATTTATATGACCACAAATTCTTCATTTCATTCATTGATGACTATTCACGATACATGTATCTCTATTTAGTTCACAATAAAAATGAAGCACTTGACGACTTTAAAGTTTTTAAGGATGAAGTAGAGAAATAATGTGGTAAACAAATTAAGATCATGAGGTTATATTGATGTGGAGAATATTATGGGAGATACACCGTGGATGGACAATTGCCTAGTCCATTTGCATGGTTTCTTCAAGAAAATGGAATAGTTGCACAATACACTATTCCAGGTTCATCAGACTAAAATGGTGTAGATGATAGAAGAAACCAAAATTTAATGGACCTGGTATGAAGTATGATTAGTAACTCGAACACTACCACATAATCATTTTTACACATCACCACCTTTTAACAGCGCTAAAAAAGCGCTGATAAAAGGTGTTCCTTTATTAGCACTAAAAAAAGAGGTGTTGAAAGGTGCTTTTATTAGCGTTAAAAAAGCACTAATAAAGGGTATATTTCATAAAAAAATTATTTATCATTAAAAATCATATATTAATATATAAATATATTAATATTGATATAAATATAATATATTTTATAAAATATGATTTATATATGGATAAATACGCATTTACACTTAATATATAAGATAATGAGTGAAAATGGATTATAAAATAATTAAAATAATAATATTAATTAATAATTTACTAATTATCATAGAGTAATAGTCATTTAATAACAATTTAAAGATAGAAAAAATAAAAAAATTAATAAATAATCTAAAATAAGTTGAAAATGCGACTCAAACTTCCAATGACCATAATTTTTGATCTGGGTGTCCGTTTGGGCTCTACCATATATCAAATCAAAGTCTGCGACAAACTCTACACCTTAATAACCATAGGAACACCATTCATTGTATTTTTTAGGAAAAAAAGGCCCAAAGGCCTCCAAAACTAAGTTTTTAGTTGGGGTATCATAATTTTTTAATATTCGATGGAATTTTAACCTTGTTTAATGGGGAATTATTATCTTTTTTCAGTGGAGACTAAATTTATTTTCATGTATTACACTCATAAGGATATTATGATGTTCAAATTTTGTCATTTTTCATAAGGCACTATTATTTATAATTAAGTATACACACATATATACATATTTGTATATATTTACACATAAAAATTTAATTTTATAAATAAATATGTAAATATATTTACATATAAAATATATTTATAAATATATAAACCATATATAAATAAAAAATAATATTCATTTTATTTAAAATAAATAATATATGAATATTTATATACCTATATAGTGTGTGTGCGTGTGTGTATTTGTGTGTGTCTGCATTAACAAACTGATATATATTATCTATACTTTCTAATATATGTATATAAATATTAATATATAATATATATAACTAAGTAAAAATATACATAAATATATTTATAGATACACATTGTAACGAACCGACCCATGTTTCCCTCAAACCGGACACTCAACCCGTTCCATTACATACCCGAAGGGCGTTCCCAATCCCCATGGGCTGGCGACAAGCACTCAGGCATTGAACAACACAAAAAAGGGAACGATTTCTCTCAACCTGATCAAACACATGACATATATGTACTAAAAAAAGGAACAATGGAAGAAGAAGAAGGTATATATTCCATAACTGTAAGAAAACAATGAAAACAAACAACTATAAAAGTAGCTAAAAACTCCAAGAAAAGTCCAACTGCAAAAGACTAAAAACAAAACAGCTACTCCAAATGATGATAGGGATAGACTCCCACCATCTCACCACCAGCTACCCAACCGGATGACATGAACCTCGCTGCCTTACTGGGGCGCCTTGCCTTTCCCTGCACTGGAAGGAAAACAAAGGTCTACGCACCACCGAAGATGTATGTAGGGTGTGATCTAATAGGATCAGTAGGATCCCACCTAGGTATACCATAACCAGTCTCTGTATAAAAATACATGTATACTAATTTTAAATAAAATATGGCATGATAAGTAGTAAATCAGTTTTATAGAAAACATGGTAAACATTTCCCTTCTTCCACAATTCTAAATAAAATCAGGTATATCAATTTCAAAGAACATTTTACATATCTTTTTCCACAAGCATAAACATACATATCAAGGCTAACTTAGAAATCCAAGAAATACAAAATAGAAGTACAAGTATCACAGAAGCACATGTCTCACAACTACAAGGAATACTACAGGTCCAAGATGCAGAATACTTGTACCATAATTAATCAAGTGCATAAATTCCGATCCTAGAACAATGGTTCTAGGAAGTAGAAGAATACCCCATGACTAAACTCCCCAAAATGTCAATATAGGTCTCCTAGAACAACGGGCCTAGGAAACAGAGAAAATCCCCAAGACAAAACCTCCTTGATAAAAAAATGATGATGACCCCAATATCCACCTAAGTACACAAGGTAACCCATGTGATCTTTTTCACAATTCAATCCGATTCTTTGAAAAAAAATTCAAATCCATTTCACAAATTCCATTTCAATGTTTTGAAAATACCCGTTTTCTCTCTATTTACCAATAACCATGGATAACCCATTTTTCATTAAAAACCATTTTCAACACGCACAAAACATTCATTCCAATTTCAATATACAAAATATTTTATAAAGAAAAACAATCAGGTTCATCAATATAGGCTAGAGACAGAACCACCAACCTCAAAACTCGGGTCGCACATGCATGAAATGGAATCCAAAATCAAAGAAACCCAACAAAGTCAAAGAATTACCTAGAATCAAATCCATATTAATAATGATTCAATTTAGAATACAAGGGGTCAGCAAAAGAGAATAAACCTACATACCTCAAAGACGAACGCCCACCGCACTACGACCAATGGAAGAAAAGGCCTCCAGAATGAGATCACACAATAGATCTAGGAAGAAACCAAGAAGAATCACCAACCACAGACCATCAAATCTAAATACATCACACAATGGTGATACTATGATCAAAGGAAATTAAGGAACGAAAAGGTTACACACCTAGAGAGACACACCACAACCAAAATGGATATCGAGTTTCAAACGGACCGATCTAGAAGGGGTAGAGTCTATCAAAAATGACCTAGAACTTCCTTAGGTCGAGATCCATGAAGAATTGGTGAAGGAATTGAAACAAAATAGTCGCACATTATTTTTAAAACTGTATGCAGTCCATTACACGGTGTGTAACCCCCACGATCCACATACGCCAACAAATATGTCACCTCAGATTAAAAATATATCATTTAAAGAAGCCACGACATGAAACCACCATTCAAAATGTGTAATCTTTCACAGCGTGATCCATCCCATGACTTGAATTCAGCAACCATTACACAACGTGTAACATAGTTACATGGTGTGTAACTATTCTATAGCCTGTAGAAATGACATTTATTAGTGAAAGTCCAAAAAATCTCTGACTTCACCATTATTGGTATCCTTCCAATCTCAAAGGAGGGGAAAAACATGATAGTGTTAAGGGCGTACCTAATAAAACGGTAACAGGATGTTACAAACTCCCCACTATAAAGACTTTCCATCCCCGAGAAGTCATGTGGAAGATGTAAACCCTGGAAAGATATGAGGCCACTACTCCCTCATCAACGACTCATGTTCCCAAGTCTCATGAGAACATGATCCTTGATTCCATAGAACTTTGACCAATGGAATCAACTTCCCACGCAATACCTTCACTTGATAGTCAATGATCTCAACCGGTTTCTCCAGAATAAAAGCATCTAGCTCTAACTCATTTTATTCCCAACTTAGAACGTGAGTGGGATAAGAGCGATATTTATTGAGATGAGATATATGGAAAACATCATGAATTCCTATCACATGAACCGGAAATGATAACTAATAAGAAACCTATCTGAGATGCCCATTTACCTCAAATGGTTCAACATATATCGGAGCTAACTTTCCCTACTTCCCAAGTCGACGGTGACCCAACTGAGGAGAAACTTTCAAGAACACCCAGTCACCTACAGACAACTCCAAAGGTCAACACTGCTGATCTTCATACAATTTATGTCGACTCTGGGCTGTAACCAGATGCCAATATATATCCTAAATCTTCACATACGTTTCTTGAATCAAACTTAGTTCAACTAAAGATACTTCACCCACTTTATCCCAATAAAGAGGTGATCTACACAGGCGACCATACAATGCATCAAAGGGATCAATTATGATTGAATACTGGTAACTATTATTGTAAACAAACTCAACCAGTCCTAGATGTCTATCCCATGATCCTTTAAAATCCAAGACACAGACACAGATTATATCATCTATAATCTAAATTAGTTGCTCTGTTTGACTATATGTCTATGGACGGTAAGCTGCGATCAACTTGAACTAAGTTCCCATCACCTCTTGGAAACTTCTCCAGAACCTCAAGGTAAACCTAGTATACCTATTAGAAAAAATGGAAGAATGACTCCCATTTAACCTCACAATCTCTTGCACATACAACTTACCCAGATCTTTAACCTTAGTGGTATCCTTGATCAGAATAAAATGAGTAGGCTTTTTTAACCGATCAACAACCACCCAAACAAAATTCCTCCATTAGGGAGTCCATGGTAATACAAAAAAAATCAATGGACACCTCATCCCATTTCCAAACTAGCACTAGAAGAGACTGAAAAAAACCAAAATGTTTCAAGTGATCTGCCTTTATCTGTTGGTAGGTGTAACAGTGAGACACAAACTCTGCAATGTCACGCTTCATACCCGAACACTAGAATCATAAACTCATGTCATAATACATATTTATAGTGCCTAGATGAATGGACCATGAATATTTGTGAAAATATAAAAAATACTAAACTCCTCATAGATGCTAGGATGAAAATACTTTTCCTGAAGTGAGGCATAAAATCCGAAAAAAGTGACCAACCCGAAATTTTATCCCCACCATAAAAGATTTTTCGAGTCATCTAAAACTCATCATCCAACTACTGAATCTTCAAGATAGACTCCATCAGAGATGATGATAACTAAACACTAGACCCAACCATGCCTAAAACATCCTCATGAGCATCTAGTTGAAACTAAGTGAAAATCCCCATAAGATTCCACTCCTCCTCTGATTCCAGGACAGCCTGTGATGGTACTTTCCTGCTAAGAGCATCTGCAAAAACATTCCCCTTTTCTGGGGTGTAAGAAATATCAAATTCAAATGTCTAAAGGTATTCTACTCATCACCTCTATATGAGATTAAAGTCCTTTTGATAAAAGATATAACTCAGAATCTTATGATTAGAGAAGACCATGAACCTTTACCCAAAAAGATAGTTCCTCCAACACTTAAGCACATGCATGACTACAGAAATATCTAAATCATGAGTGTGGTAATTCTTTTCATGTGGTTGAAGCTATCAAGATCCGTATACTAACACATGGTCATCCTGCATAAGCATTCATCCCAAACCATCACCCGAAGCATCGCAAAACACCATGTATCCCTTACCGAGATCAGGTAAGATTAGAATAAGAGCCGATGTCATAAGCCTTTTCAGTTCATCAAAATAAGACTGACACTTCGCATACCATTATAATGTCACCGCTTTACTATTAAGAGAAGTCAAAGGTGATGTCAGTTTAGATAATTCCTTGAAAAACCATCAGTAGTATCTAACAAGACCAAGGAAGCTTCGTATCTCAAAGACATTTTGTGGTTCCTTCCATGAAAAAACAACCTTTACCTTCTATGTATCAACTGATAATACATGATTAGAAATTATGTGCCCCAAGAACTTCACTTATTAAATCTAGAAACTACATTTCAAAATCTTTCCATACAAATGGCGACTTCTCAAAATTTTTAGAACCAAACTCAGATGGTGCACATGCTCGCTCTTGAATTTTGAATAAACTAGGATATAATCCACCAGCACTACCAAAAAAGTGTCAATATATTGATGGAATATTCAATTCATTAAATCCATAAAAACCACAAGAGCATTAGTCAGACCAAAAGGAATCACAAGATATTCATAATGGCTATACCTACTCTTAAAGGCTGTCTTCAATATATCATAATCTTGAATTCTAAGCCGATGATAACCTGATCGAAGATCAATATTTGAAAACCACTTTCCCCCCTTTATTTGATCAAATAGATAATCCACATGAGACAAATGATATTTGTTCTTAACCATCACCCGATACAACTTTCGATAGTCCACACATAAATGAAGTGAACCATCTTCTTTCTTATCAAAGAGACCAAGGGCTGCCCAAAGTGAAACACTATGGAGAACAAAACCCTTTTCTAATAGTTTATACAACTAAATCTTGCGCTCTTTTAGCTACTCTAGTTCTATAAGATAATAAGGCATCGATATCAGCTACGTACCTAACACTAGATCAATCATAAACTCTACCTCTCTATCTGGAGGAAGATAAGAGAAGTCTTCTAGGAAAACATCAGGAAAGTATCAAAAAACAATGGGAAAATCAATTACAGGAGATACATCATCAATATAAAACAAAACAACAGACATCAAACTCCTAAGATCAGGGTGGTATGGCCCTGAATGACTTGATCTAGGATCCCACTCTCCTTGAAACACATGAGAGCTCCCACCAGTAGTAAGAAACGAAATTCACCAATGATAAAAACCAAACCCAGCTCGATGAGTGATAAGAAAATCCATAACAATTATGACATCAAATAGATCTAGATCAAGAACAAGAAAATCCCAGACCAAATTCATATCAGCTATCGTTAACTAACAAGGACACCTAACCCCTTGCTCTTTCCTCATACCAAGAGGCGTTTATAAATACATTTTAAAGGACATAAGTTCCATTGGAAGTTTAATAACATCAAAAAAATGTGTAGATATAAATGAGTGGGAGGAACCAATATCAAATAAAGTAATTTCTACTGAGGATGCAATAAGGATAGTACCACTCACTGTTGCCGAACCTGTATTAAATTCCACTGGAAACTCATCTACTGTGTGAAAATGATTCACTCCCAAGGCCTATGACTGGAGCCCTGTAGTCTTTTAGGATTTTGAATAGACCATAGTAGCCTTTGGAGCTGATGAAACCTGACCATAACAAGGTATAATCATAGCCTGAAAGAAGTGTTGTAAGTGACCAATGCATCCACATCTGTTGCATGTCTTTGTGGGCATAGGAAAAGAATGTATGGTGTGTCCTCCCTTTCCACACTGATAGAAAGTCATAGGCACATTACCAACTATAAAATATGGTGAATAGGAGGCCCAATGTTGATACCCACCATCACTACTCCTGCAATGATCTTGCCACTTCCTCTTCTTCTCATGCATGCCACTGAAGTTGCCACCCGATGGAAGAGAAGAGGTGGAAAATCCAACCTTGCCTTTTATATTCATTTCTGACATCATAGATCTATTTACTATCTCCACATAGATTGAAATCTTCAGTATAAACACCTATTATATGATATCTGATCGCAAACCCTACAGGTTCTTCTGAGCATTCAACTAGCCATTCTTCACTACGTTCATGAAAAAATGGACAAGCTCAGCAAAACGATTAGTGTATTCCAACACTGAAAAATCTCCCTATTGTAAATACTGAAACTCCATAGGATTTTATAGCATCAAGTAATCTGGAAAAAACTTCTAAAAGAATAGGGTTTCGAAACCCTTCCAATCCAATCCCACGTGTCTGTCTGTTTGGACCATAGAATCCCACCATTGCTTACCGGAACCCTCAAGTCTAAATGCTGCACACTTCAACCTGATGTTCTCAAGTTTCTCTAGAAAGTGAAAGATTTGATTGATTCTATCCATCAATTCCTACATCTCTTTAGGTTATTTCATTCCTTTAAAGTATGGTGGATTCTTGTGTAAGAACTCTCACGATCTCTCTCTCCCTCCTCCAGCTCCTAGTTGTACCTCATCCACTACATTCTGAACTCGTGGTACACCTTGATCAATAACAAGAACTGTTCGTATGATAGTCTCGATGAGATTATGATCTATAGATAGTTTCTCTTGAGGATAATCAACTTCACTTTCATAAGGAACTCGTGGAATATGTCTCGGAGGAAAACTGCTACACACTGAAACATAAGAATGATTAGACTACAGAAAAAATCTCAGTTCAAACTAGAAAACCCATAAGCAATAACTGATATTTAAAAAAAACCAATACTAGAGACACACATCCCAACATCCCATGACAACTTAAATCTTGTTACGACAAGATATGGCTAGGTACTTATCACAAAATACCTCTCAAGTCTTGAAAATCTCATCTCCAGTCTAACAAATGTCCCAAGACAAGTACTCTTGAGGACATACCTCCTCTGATACCAAATTATAATGAACCAACCTGGGTTTCCCTCAAACCCGACACCCAACCCATTTTGTTACATACGCAAAGGGAATTTCCAATCCTCACAGGTTGGGGATAAGCACCCAGGCATCGAACAACACAACAAGGGGAATGATTTCACCTAACCTAATAAAACACATGGCATATATGTACTAAAAAAAGAACAGTGGGATAAAAATAAGGTATATATTCCATAACTGCAAGACAACAATAGAAATATACAACTAAAAAATTAGGTAAAAACTCAAAGATAATTCTAAATGAAAAGGACTAAAAACCAAATAGCTACTCCAAATGATGATAGGGAAAGAATCCCACTATCTCACCACCATCTACCCAACTGAATGACATGAACCTCACCACCTTACTGTGACACCTTTCCTTTCCCTGTACTAGAAGACAAAAAAAGGTCTACACACCACCGAAGAGGTGCGTAGGGTGTGAGATAATAGACTTATTAGGATCCCACCTAGGTGTTCCATAACCAGTCTCTATATAAAAATCCATATATGCTCATTTTAAATAAAACATGGCATGATAAGTAGTAAAGAAGTTTTATAGAAAACATGGTAAACATTCCCCTTTTTCCACAATTCTAAACAAAATCAGGTATATCAATTTCAAATCACATTTTCCATATCTTTTTCCACAAGCATAAACATATATATCAAGGTTAACTCAAAAATACAAGAAATACAAAATAGATGCACATGCATCACAAAACTAAGGAATACTATAGGTCTAGGCTATAGAATACTCATACCATAATCAATCAAGTGAAAAAATTAAGATCCTAGAAAAATGGGCCCAGGAAGCATAAGAATAACCCATGAGTAAACCCCCCAAAATGTCAATATCAGTCTCCTAGAACAATGGGCCTAGGAAACAAAGGAAATCACCAAAGAAAACCTACTTTATAATCACAAATACAATGGAAGATGGACCCAAGCTAAACCTTCCACCTAAGTACCTAAGGTAACCGATGTTCTCTTTTTCACAATTCATTCCTATGATTTGAAAACCATTTGAAAACCATTTCACAAATTCCATTTCAATGATTTGAAAATACCCATTTTTTCTCTATTTATCAGTAACTAGGGAAAAACCATTTTTCATTAAAAAAAATTTCAACAAAAATAAAACAATCATGCCAATTTAAATATAGAAAACAGTTTATAAAGCAAAAAAATTAAGTTCATCAACATAGAATAGAGACAGAATCACCTACCTCAAAACTGGGGTCACACACGCCCGCAAGAGAATCCAAAATCAAAAATATCCAACAATGTTAAGGAAGACCCTAGAATAAAATACACATCAAGATTGATTCAATTTAAAAGACAAGGGGTCGGTGAAAGAGAGGAAACCTACATACCTTAAAGACGAATGCCTACCACACTCTGAACAATGGAAGAAAAGGCCTCTGAAACAAGATCACACAACAGATCTAGGAAGAAACCAAGAATAATCACCAACCATAGACCAATAGATCCCAAAACATCACCCAACCATGATATTGTGACCAAAGGCAATGAAGTAACAAAAAGGTTACTCACCCAGAGAGACGCGCCATAACCACAATTGAGATCAAGTGTCGAACATATCGATCTATAAGGGGCTGTGTCTATAAAAAAGCACTAGAACTGCCTTAGGTCAAGATCCATGAAAAACTAAAAAAGGAATTGAAACAAAATAGCTGGACACTATTTTTAAAACTATAAGCAGGCCATTACACGACATGTAACCCAATAACATGACGTGTAACCCCCACAATTCACATACACTGAAAAATCCATCACCTCAGATTAAAAATACATCATTTAAAGAAGTCATAATGTGAAAACACCATTCACAATGTGTAATCTTTCATAGCATGATCCCTCTCATGAATTGTATTCAACAACCATTAAACGGCATGTAAAATAGTTACACAGTGTGTAACTATTTTGCAAACCACAAAAATGAACAATTATTAGTGAAAGTATAAAAGATATCTGACTTCACCATTATAGGAATCCTTTCAATCTCAAAGGAGGGGAAAACTATAATGAGGTTAAGGGAATACCTGATAAAATGGTAATGAGATGTTACACACACATATATAATATATATATGTATGTTGTAGATATGTTTTAATTTATTTATTTATAAACACACACACACACATATTTTATAAATGTATTTAAAAATGATCATATAAATATATATTAATATACAAATAAATATATAGATAAAAAATAGAATAATATATATATATATATAAATAGATATATCATAAAATAGAGAACAAATCAACATGGAGGAGTGGTAAGGGTCTAGGCATGCAAGAGAGAGGTCTTGGGTTAGAATCCAGGGGGAGGCAGTGGTGAGTGTGCGGGTGGGTGAAGGGGGGTGGCACACCTATCATTGTTAAAGGTGTGTGTGTGTGTGTGTGTGGGGTGGGGGGTAGCATTGTTAAAGTGGCGTTTGTGCGCTGATAAAGGGGGGGGGGTGGTGGTCGTCACCTTCGTTTTTGATTTTTTTCTTCATTTTTTTAAAAAATTGATGTATATCAGTGATTTTTCAGAAGAGATAAAAGGGGTATTTCATCAGTGATAAAAAAAGTGCTGATAAAGGTGCCTTCTATGAGTGTTTTTAGCACTGATAAAAGGGGACTTTATCAATGCTTTTTTTAGCACCGACAAAGGGACCCCTTTTAATAATGCCTCGATTATAAACATTTTTTAGAACTAATAAAGAACTTTTTAGCACTGTTAGAACCCTATTATGTAGTAGTGTAAGTTACTTAAATTCTTGTAGACTAATGCACTTAAAGTGGAATCATACATTTTTAATCGAGTTCCAACAAAGTCAGTTTCAAAAACATATTTTGAATTATTTAAGGGGTGGAAACCAAGTTTTCGGCATGTACACATTTGGGGATGTCCTTCAGAAGTGTGCATTTATAATTCACATAAAATTAACATGGATCCTAGTACCATTAGTGGATATTTCACTCGATGTGTAGAAAGGTATAATGGATACCATTTTCATTGTCCATCATTGAACATAAGAATTATGGAATCAATAAATGAAAATTTTCTTGAAAATGACCTGATTAGTGGGAGTGATGTTATCAAAAAAATATCTGATAAAGACCATTCAAAATTAAGCTCAACTCTCTGGATTAGGTGATATATTGATAATTGTTTATAACATACCTCATTTTCAAACAAATATCATTCAAAAAATAGTTGATAATCATCCTTTAGATCAAATAGTTCAAGAACCAGAAACTATTGAACAACCAGTTGAACCAAAAATTCCTCAAGAAAATAATGGTGAAACATTGAGAAGATCCAAAAGGATGAGAAAACCAAATTTTTTAGTGATTATATAGTGTATCTACAAGAATATGACTACAATATTAGAGAAAAAAATGATCCTAAAACATATTCATAATCCATGAGTTGTAAAGAGTCAAATATGTGGTATTATACCATGATGGAGGAGTTTAATTCCATGAAGAGTAATGATGTTATGGACCTTATTGAGTTTCCACTTCACATAAAACCTATTGGATGTAAATGTATTTTTAAAACCAAGAAAAATTAATTAGGAAACATTGAGAGATACAAGGCTCAACTAGTTACTAAAGGGTTCAATCAAAATTATGGGATTGATTATACTATCATATTTTCTCTAGTATCCAAAAAGGATCCCTTACAAATTATATTAGAATTAGTAGCTAATTTTGAATTCTAATTACAAAAAATTAATATAAAAACCACATTTCTGAATGGAAATCTAGATGAGGAGGTTTTTATAAAACAACCTAAAGGATTACTCTCTAGTAATGGTGAGAATTTAGTGTGCAAGCTCAAAAGGTCTATCTATGGTTTAAAACAAGAATCCCGACAGTGGTATTTACGATTTCATGATGTAATTACTTCATATAGTTTTGAAGAAAACATTATGGATCAATATATATATCATAATTTTAGTGGGAGTAAAATATGTTTTCTTATTTTATATGTAGATGAAATTTTACTTACCACTAATGATAAGGGTTTACTATATGAAGTTAAAATATTTATCTCAAAAATATTTTACATGAAATATATGGGTGATGCATCCTATGTAATTGGCTTAAATATTCACAGGGATAGGTTGAGAATCATTCTATGCTTGTCTAAAAAAACTTATATTAATAAATTATTAAAGAGATTTTATATAAAATATTGTGCACCAAGTATAGAACATATTGTTAAGGGTGATAAATTCAGCTTGAACCAAAGCCCTACAAATGATTTTGAGTGAGACCAAATGGAATCCATTATATTTTCTTACACTGCTGTCAGTTTAATGTATGATCAGGTTTGCACAAGGCCTAATATTTCATTTTCAGTAAGAGTGTTGGGTTGATATTAAAGTAATCCAGATATAGACCATTGCAAGGTCGTAAAGAAGGTATTGAGATACCATAAGGGGACTAAAGACTACATGCTTATATATAAATGCACTAATAATTTAGAAGCCACCAGATACTCGAATATAGAATTTTTTGGTTGTATTGATTCATACAAATCAACTACATGATATGTAATTATGATGGCTAGTGGAGCTGTATCACAGAGAAGTGTCAAAAAATAACTAATAGTGACTTCTACTATGGAAGCTGAGTTTGTTTCATGTTTTTAAGACACTTCTCATGGTGTATGGATATGGAGTTTCATTTTGGAACTTAAAGTTATGAATTATATTTCTAGTTTTTTGATTATATATTGTGATAATTTAGTTGCTATATTTATGGCTAAGAATAACAAAATTGGGAGTTTAAGTAAGCACATTGACATTAAGTACATGGCCATAAGGGAAAATGTTAAAGATAAAAGGGTGGTTATTTAGCATATCAACATTGAATTGATGATTATAGATAATTTAACTAAAGGCATGCCTCTATTTAAATTCAAGGATCATGTAATGTGTATGGGATTAAATTCTACATTGTAAATTTGTTGAATAAAAAAAATTTATTTGAAACTCTGTATATTTAAGTATTTATATATTTAGTTTATGTGTACACATTAATTACTTGAGAACTATTTTTGGGGTTACAAAATAAACCATATGATTAAGGTTTGTTCATATAGAGAATAAAACATGAGGTTAAGGTTTATTCACATAGTTATTTAAGATACATGATATATTGTGATACTTGGAAGAGAATACTTATTATTTAAAGGAAATAACACTATGATTCATGTATCATGTTTATTTCTAAAGAGGGAGATTGAATTAATTCTCATTAATTGGTTTGGAACAAGTGAGAGAATGTACTAAATGGCCAATCAATCAATTAATAATGTAATAAATTAATTTTATATGAATTTAATTTATTAAACTCAGTCTATAATAATTATTTATTATTTGATGGAAATAAATATATATACATTAATAATCCTTATCAACATAGTAAATTAAGGTGGGTTCTTGATGGTAGAACCCACTATAATATTAATCCCCCTAAACTTAGTAGATTAAGGGAATATACACCATCTACATTCTCTGTGCAGAGTGTATAATGAATTTAGGTTTTGATTCCATCATTTCCTACATTTTATAATAGCTGGAGGTAAGTGATGAGTTATTTTCATTAAAGAAATATATTGATCCTGGAATTCAATATTCTATAAAATTTATTACAATGGATTTTAACTAAAAAGATCATTAGAAATTTAAAAAGGATTATTGGAATTAAAAAAATTACTATGAAATAAATAAAGTGGAGAACACCCCTACAAAATTGGTCTTGGTCCACATTAAAAATGTTATTTTAAGTACTTTTATTTTAAAAGAAGGTGCATACTGATGAATTTTATGTGTGATGAAAAACATTGGTAAATACCATAAAAACAATAAGTGCTGCCTTTCCATCAACATTTCAATCATCACATCATACACTATGACCATTATTACATAGAAATTTTAAAAATAATAGGTTTTTATCAATGATTTTATTAAAAATGTATAATTTTATTAGTGATGATAAAATATTATATCTGTAATTAATTTTATTAGTCTTCACATCAAGGAGGTCCTGGGTTCAAACTAGCATATACTATTCCGGTACTATGAAAGTGGTAACGTAAACGGCGACGTGAGCATGACACATAACACACAAAGGTAGTGACATGGGAATGATGCTTGTATAATAGCATAGATAGAATGATTTCAAAATGACATTGCACTTGGTATTTGGGAAAGAAAAATGGTCCTTTAGGCCATGTAATGGGTTTCATGCCCACTAAGCCTTCGAGACATTAAAATTGTAATAAGCTAGATTGGTTGTGGGCCTATCCTTGGAGGATGATGTTGTTTGAGCCTTGCTAGACCAAGCATGTGTGTGTGCGTGCACATGTTTCCCTTTCTTGTAACCCCCAAGATCTTAAATAATTTAAATAAATTTACAAAACTAGATCTTTATCAAAGCTTATTTTATCAATGATAAAAGTATATATTTATCAGCATTAAATCTAGAACTGATAAAGTATTTGTCTTATAAAATATTAATTTTTTAACACCCCAAGATTTTATGGTATATATATTTTTAAATAAATTTAATCTCTTCAATATATTCCATTTTACACAACACTCATCTTAAATAAAAAATGAAATATAATGTGATCGTTATAACCCAACCGTTAAATTGGCAGGAATGAATAGTATTAAGTAAATTAGGAAATATATAATTTTCTTACTCATTGTTAATGTATTAATTAATTTTTTGTGAATAAGAACTTAATTTTTAGTAACACCCCTAAATTTTAACACAATACTCCATTTGATAGCTTATGTTGTATGAAACATCGAGCTTAAATGATCTCCAAAATATTACTATATTAACATGACCGTTATAAACTAGTCGTTAAATTGGCGGGTGCAAATAAGATTGACCATATTATGAAATATATAATTTTACTACTCATTATTAATTTATTAATTAATTATTTGTGAATAATCACTTTATTTTTAGTAAATTCATTTTATTATTAAAATATACATTTTCTTCAAAAAGCGATTTTTATTACTTTCTATGAGAAAATAAATATAACTATCTTTGAAACTTTTATAAAATTTATTTGAAAAAATGAAATTAATTTTTGAAATTATAATATTAAAATTATCTTAGAGTTAATTTTTGGGAATTTTCTGAAAAGGTTGTTTTTTCAATGAATAGTGATAAATAATGGGTTTTATTGAAAACTATATTATATTTACAAGGTAAAATTATGTTTTGGATTAGTTTTAAATTTTTATTAGTTCATTTTAATTTAAAATAATCCAATTATGGTTTTTAAGTATTTTTTATACTTGAATTTAGTATAGAAACGTTTTATATTTAAAAACGACTTTTTTTTTCTTCTAAAAAATTGTTTTTCGATGCATTTTATGAGTTTAATTTTAAATTTAATTATGAAAATTATATATATTGAATTTTTAAAAATGGATTAAATATTTCTAATTAGGAGGTATAAATTAGGTAATAAGTTCATTTTCATTTTTAGGCATAAAAAAGTTACCATGGTTAAAAAAATATTTAGCACAATATAGGTACAATAATGTAGCAGGTTAAAGTTAAAGCTAAAACTTAAAATACCTAAAAAATAAAACATTAAATGGGTGTTTGATGTGTTTCAAGACCCTAACCAGTATTTACAACATTAATTATCAACCATTTTTTTAGAATTAATTCCACCCAAAAGTGGTTAGCTTCAAATACAAGATAATCATTGTTTAATCACTTAAAACCACACCTCCTCAAGTATAAATACCCCCATTCCCTACTTACTTATACACACAATCTAGATCAAAAGAAACACGAAAATTTATCTTCCCAAAATCCTTACCTAAGTTATGTAGGTCCTGGTATTCCAAAAAGACCAACCCTAGTGTCCCTAAGAGGAGATCCAAAAGAGGATTCTTTAAGAACAGGTAACCATCTTTACTAACTCTTTTAATTTTTTATTCTTCTTATACTTTTTATTCATGTGTTTTTCCATCCTAAAATAATAACTATAGTATCATATATATACTAATATTTTATTATGATCATTATACAAACATATTCTTCCTTTTATCCATCTTATGAAAAAAGAAAGCACCACACGTGCGTACGTGCGACTTACCGTCTCCACGTAGTGGTGTAATTAATTTTTTATCACCACTTTTCTTGGATGGTATAATGATGAAAATAATGGATGCATATGAAAATTATGACATGATATGGATTCTATAAAATTAATATACCATTCACTTCTTTACCCTTTCAACCATTTAGAAGTGATATCATCACTCATGTGTACGTATGACTTACCGTCTCCACAAAGCGATGAAATTCATATTATATGTTCAACATTAAATAATGGTTATAAAAAATTTATTTAATTATTAAATATGATATTTATAACATTAATATCATTCTGGATACAATGGATCTATATCTTATGCAATAGAATTAGAAATTTCATGACAAAACAAACATGAGAAAAAAAGATAATTAACACTGAAAACAGTAAAAGTAATGAAATATTAATAATGAACGGGTGGTGATATGTTATAAAAGGATCATATAGGATTTTATAAATATTAATATTTTTCTTTTATAAATTAATAACATGTTTTAAACCATTATATAGGAGGTTTGAACATGTTTGAAGGAAGTCGAACCCAAGGTAAGGGTTTCTCATGTCACTTTTACTTCAGTGAGATATATGACTTATTCACCAATTATTTCTTTTGTGTGGTGCATATACTACCCATTTGATATATCATATCATGAAAATATTTATATTCCTATAATTAAATTTTTTATTTTGATGATTATTACTTTTATGAGGCTTACGATTCATATGTTACTAAAGTGGTAAGAGTTTATTTCACAATCTCATCATTATTCAGGATCGTTTTTATTTAAGTTTCCCTTTGGGGAATTACTTATTATTTTATGTTAAACTAAATATTTTTTTTCTTATTTGTACATTCATTAAATTTTCAAGTAATAGCACCATTTTTACTCTTTGGTACATAAAATGATTGAGATTTTTGTAAGAAAATCTGACTTTATTTTTCTTTTTGGTCAGAATTCTGTTTTCATCAAAACCATTGTTTTCTAATTTTTTTTAAAAAATGTTTTTATCCATTTAAAAATTATTTATTAAAGATATTTTTACCTATTTTTACATTTTTTTGAAAATAATCGTCATGCTGTTTTCAAAACAATTCCTGTTTGTCTTTTACTGAAAATGAGAAGGGAAACTTTTCTTTAACATGTACGGAATGTACTAAATTTACTAACATCATGAAAAAACAATGTTTTAAATATTATTTTGAAAGTATTCAAAGGTTATATTCAAATAAAATTATTTTAAATTCAAAATGTTTTGTGAACTTTTAGTTTTAAAAAGTGATTTTCAAAATGAAAAGGATATTTTCCTCAATAATGTTTTTAAAGATTTTTTTTATTCATCAATACATCAAACCTTTAATTTACTTATAATAAAATGGTGACATGTTGTATTTATATAATCCTTATTATATATTTTAATGATTTATTATTATATTGATTGTGGATGTTCTATTTTTATACCATTCAACATACTATTCTAGATGGTTTATAATTATGTTCATTTGATTGGGGTAAGTATTAACATTTCTTATGATAGTTTTTAATATGAATGTTTATGTTTATTATATTTCACCCTTTAACATAAGGAATACATTAGACTTATTAAGTGATGTGAGAGGCCCGATATATCCCCTCGATGCATCAGTAGGTCTCATGAGACAAACTAGTTTGTGCATTGGCTGATGTCTTACCTGTTTATGTATGGTATCTTAGAAAAGCCTTGATGATATGTTTATGATGTCCCACATTATACATTCCATAATTATGAATTTAGTTATTAATATTACATGTGATTATTTTATTATTAGAATATCCATGGTTAAGTTTCATTATTATGTGATTATTTATATGACATTATTTGATCATATTTTATTCCCACCATATTATACTCAAACTATTGATTAAATGGAACGTGTTTCAGTTATCTACCTTGACATACTATTTATGCCTTATTTATTCATAGCTTACATTATATGATTATCCTTACTGATCATCTTATCTCACCCTTTTCTTATGTTTAATTTTCACTAAGATATGAGGAAGTGTTTTGTGATTGATATGCAGAGATATACTGAGGGGAATAATGGAATTCTCAAATAAAATTATTTTTAAATCTCATGTTTTAAATTGTAATGTGAATTTAAAGTATGTATCTAGTTTACCAATACTAATAAACTATTCAGTACCTCAAGATGTAATTACTTGTATCATATGACAATGTAATAAAGTAACCACTAACTTTGGGCTACTAGGGTTGGGGAGTTATAAAATTAAAGAGTATATATATGTTAAATTCACACAGAAAAACACACACAGATATATATAGACACACACTACTATATATAGGGAATTTTAGGTTTTCACTTTCACTTATCCTATTATAGCATATGCGGGAAATAAAGCAACCAATATTCTTACCTCCAAGGGTGTTATAACAAAAATGTTGATTAACTACTCTAGTGTTGGTTCTGTTGGGTTTTCATTATCCATTATATAGACATAGAATCATACAAAAAATCCAAATATATACGATATATATTTGATGGAATCAACATATAATAAATGAAGAACATAATTTTTCATACCAGGATAGTCAACCCAATAATAGTCAATGAGTTTTCTTGATAATTATTAATAAAGAATCAAACAAAATATTCCTTTCTCTGAAGAATTACACTGACTTGTGGATCCCGATCTTAATCAAAGGACACTCATACACTTGAATAGGTGCTAATATCTTCACTAAAGGTGATGAACAAGCTACAAAATGGAAGAGAGTTTGGAGAGGCTTGTAGAAAATCAGTTGTTAACAATAAGAGGGATCATGTTCCCTTATATATCTATCCATGATACATTTCATTTAATGAAATGTTTCATCCATATTTAATGTATACCTTTATTTCCATTGTCATTGATTCATTGAATCTAATTAAATTAATATTTAATCCATTTAATCTATTCATAGAAAATTATTTTTAATGAAACTATGTGGAAAATAAATTCACCAAAATTAAATATTCCATTTAATTATTTTAATGCATATTCAATAATATCACACTTACACTAAAATTCACAAGGAATTTGTGAAAAATATCACAACTCTTTATGAATGTATATAAAAAAATTATGGATATGGTTTCATCATAATATCTTCATTTTGGAACAAAGACTTTGTTAAAAACTTTCTCCTTATCCAAAGTCCTAATTGTGTGACCATATGGGCCTTATTAGCATTGATAATAAATATGAAATCTATATTTTATAGATTTAAGATAAATTACATTTGGTAAAACATCGGTTCTACTCAAGATTCTAAGGGGTTTGGTGTGATCTTCATCAAACATATTCATATATATATATATATATACAAACATTTCCATAAATATATGTATCATATACATCATATGTACACCTATATAATACTTTTTCCATGACATCGAGTGACTACTAAAAATGGAACATGTTAATCTAGTTTATCCAACCCATCTTTTCTTTATTATCATAAATAGATTGACAAAGTTAATGAATACATCAAATTTAATTCATCTAATGGATGAGTACACCACATTACCCTCATCCAAGTAGTTAACCAAACCTATTTTGTTTCAACTAAGCCTGGCCATGCATTTCTTTAGTCCAATTCTATCAAGGTCTAGATGTATTTTCTTATCATACAAGTGAAAAATATGATCTTGATTACACTCCAAATGATGAAATGATTCAGAACATACCAAAACACCCCCATATTATCTAAGTTCATATGTTAACTTGCATAAGTAGGTGATAAAAGTATGAAGGTTCTCATGTTAGGTATCTTTCCAACCTTAGGTAAGAATTATTTATAATAAGAATACACCTCTAAGTATATCTATGACCATATGACATTCCATGAGATATACATTCATAGATCAGAAAAAGTAATAAGTATCTACTTATTACCTCATGAATCTATTATTCATAGCTCATATACAACCCTTTATAATGAGTACATGAATCTATTCAAGATAATCACAACATATCAACACAACCCATAATACTTCATGATGATCATCAATTAGGGAGAACTAAAAGTTTTTACTTTGAGGGGATATTTACCATTCAACCATTTATGTAAAGTAAATTTACAACACACATGAATGAATGATAAATGAATATTGCCTTTATTATAATTACATGATATGTTTACAACCATTACAACCAAACTCTTAAGTGTTTAATATCTATAGATTATACTTTAATCTCATGTAGTTTCTATAGTAATGATTTTTGATAATTACATCCATTTGTGACCATCTAATAAAACACTCCCACTAATATCTCATTGAGAAACATTTATGAAGAAATAAAGTTTGAATAATGATGATACTTAGGAATCATACTCCTTAAGTTCAAATCTTTGAACTTATATTCAAACTTCTTAATTTCATAACATCAAATTTTATAATGTTATCTTATGTTGTCTTCTTAGAACTATTTCTAATATTAGAATCATCACCGATTATGAAATTATGATATAAAACTTTCTCCTTGTGGTCAATGTAACCATTTACATTTTTATCCAGAATATACTAAACTCTTTTAGGATAAAGTGACATTTACTTCATTATAGTAAACACATGTATCCATTTAAATTTCTCTTTAACATTATTTTCAAAACCATTTATGAAATCAATTGAATTTCACTTCGTAAATTAGCTGGCATAACAATGATATACAATTTATTATAGTAACTAAATGTATTATTTAAATTTTATTTTCTATCACATATCCTAACTTTTTAGGATATTAAGTGAAAAATCACTCAATCTTAGACTGGTACAATCCTTTAGTTAACCGTGATATTCAATTTTTCAGAGTAACTAAATGTAACTATTTACATTTTTAATTACTGTATCATATCCTAACTCTTTAGGATATTAAGTGAAAAATCACTCAAATTTAGACCAAACAATCTTATATTTGTTAAATTTTTTCTTCTATTAGTCCAAACATACTCTCGCTATACTCTTAGACATTTTATTCTCTTTGGAATATAAATTTAAGAGTAAATAAAAACTACTTTGTGTTTTAGAAAATAACACTAATTTCATTTTAATAGAAATAATTGAAAAATAAACTATTTTTTTCATATCTCATATGGTATTATTTGTTTTTAAATCATTTATTAGAAAAATAAGATTTTACTAAAATATGCCACTAACGGGTGGCAAGAACATCTTCCTCATATTTTAATAAACTAAATAAACACTTTATCCTAGATAAAACACTTTTATCCATATATTCTACTCAAAACATGCTATAAAATATAATGAATCATAAACTCAATGTATAAAATTAATCATCTCATGTTGTTCATAAAAACTCTTTATTAACACCTCTTATCATATAAGAGAAGTGGGATAAAGACACACATTACTTAGATTTATAAAATATTGATAAATATCACATTCAAATTTCTGATGTAGTAATTGTTTACTTCATCACTTGAATGCATATTATAATCTCTTTTCAATTATTCTTATGAATTTGAACTCCTATAAATTTAAAACACTCATAAAAAATACAATAAATATCACATACACTTAAAAATTAAAGAATACATTTATATAACATTAATACTTGACATGGATATTCCATTAAGTTCCCAAATCCCTTTAGGTATTCTAGATAATCTAATCATATGGAATCATTACTCATTCCTGATAATACCTAAAATTTTCAAATAACCTTAAATGGATTATTGAAGAAGTATTATTAGAATTTCAAATTTTATATCCTCTGGTTTTGAACTTTTACCTTCTTATACCATCTATATAGTACCAAAACTTAGACATAATATACCTAGTTCATTTATTCTCAACACTTTAATAATATCAAGTAAAATTTTATTGAATTTATCCAACTTCCTAGAACATTTCTGTAGATGAAAATAAAATGAATTCCTTAACCAGAATAAGCCATATAGTAATTCTTAAGTATATCCAAACATATTAAATCATATTGAATATCATTTACATAACCAATCATATTGAGTATATGAGACTAGAATTCCTTAGGTCAATTAGCATATAGTGCCTTTGAAACCTTAAATGAACTATTCCATGATTCCATAAGCATATTGGATTTCTTATTGAATAACTTCAGAACTTTGTTACTCTAACAAAACTATTCTAACACATAGAATATTTCCATCACTCAATATCCTTTCTTAAACTACCAATATTAGGAGTTTCTTACTTTCAGCTTATCATTTCAAGAATTAATACAGGGTTTAGTTTTATGATGATGATGAATTTATCTATAATAGAACTTTTTATCAGATGAATATCATGTATTATATATTTTAATCAAGGAAATTTAATTAAAGTAATCCCATTAAAATTGATTAACTCATATATCATATCCATGTAGTGAGTCAAGATCCATATTTCACTAGGTAATGAGTTTTATTTGGCATTTCTATCACCACTTAGTTATTTAGGTTGGGAATCATTCCAATCACAATAGTTGTGACTCTTGGATAGTTGAGTAGATAACCCTTTATCCAAATCCATCATATGGATATAATCAACTCTATTACTTTAGTAAAATAATCCTATTAGGGTATTTGACTAGTGTAACCCAAAGAAAAAGCCAAGAATAAGCTAACAAAGGATGATCAAGGGGCACCCAAATTTGGAATGAACTACCTAATAGGATAATACAAAGTTACTCATAAGTTTCTCGAATTAAATAAGATAATCTAAGGGCACCCAACCTTTTCATAACCTACCTGGTTGGATGATCAAGGTCTTGAAATGTACCACTTGGATGGAGTCTCAAACTTAGTATTTGAGGGGTTTTAATTTTTAAAGTCTCACCAATTTAATATAAATCATATGAATGTCAAATTTATAACTATTACATATTATATAATCATTATATTTTCATGTTTATGAATTATTCTAATGATTTATTTTTGGAATACATATTCCAACCACCAAATTAATATTTTTAAACCACATTAATGTGTAACTTTTAAAAAACACACAAGTTTGTGTTACTCACCCAAAAATAGAAGCTAAACATATTCATACACATCTGAATGCATTATATGCATAAAGTATATGGACTCTTCATGTAGAGGCATATAGTTATATGAGATTGATAATATCTAAATGAGTAAGTCTGAAATGATAAATAGCCAACCCCATTCACCTTTATAAATAAGGAATAAGCTTCTAGGTCAGTAGGTGGTTCAAACCCATGTTCTTATACTCGGAGATACTTTACTCAAGAGATAATTCAATTCTTGATATCTCTAACACCTAATATACACAAACAATGAAAAAAAATTAAATTCAATATAATAAATTCAACTACAAATTGAGGTCAAGGTAGATGAAAACTAAATTTCATAGATTCATATCTAGCATTTAATGCAAGGATATATCTCCTAGAAGCAGGTTAACGGTTAAACTAAAACATACACATTAATAATATAAATAATTTATAGCTATGAATAAATTACGGAATAAACTTTAAATAAATGAACAATTAAAATATTTCAATATGAAATAACCATTTATGAATTATTCATAAATAAAAGATATGATAAACCATTCTATATATTATCTAACATTATGGAAATTTCATAATTTTGAATATAAAATCATTTATAATCAATATAATATGAACCCATTCTACTATTTATTATATAGAATCTCAATTTATTATTTAAAACTTTGATTGAATCAATAATCAAAACTCTTTTGATGTGGTTTAAATAACATCTTTAAATAAGGTCCCATTTTAATTTGAAAAATTTCAAATTAATTAATTATGAGATATTCATAATTATTAATATAAACACATTTTATATTTTGACCATATTTATGATATTTATAAACAATTGTATAAATCATTTTTATAATATTTAAATAAATAATTTATTTAAATATTACAAAGATGCAATGTAATTTTAGGTAAAAAGGTTTTAATACTCTTCATTATGATTTATAACATTTATAAATCATATTAATGTGAAAAGGATACTCTTAATATTAACTATTTAATATTAAAGGAATATTTTTAATAAATGTTAAAAAAAAAAAAAATCAATTGGCCATAAACATTTTATAATTAATTATTTCATAAAACTCATTTTATAAATCTTATAAACAATCCATAAAAACTTTTCATTATTTATAAACAATTTATAAATAATATAATTCAATTCTGAATAGAATTTTACTTATAAATAAACTATTTATTTATTTACCATTTTTTTTATAATTAATCAAAATAAGTCCCCTTTTAATTTTGATAACTTCAAATTAATTATTTATAAACATTTTATAATTTCATATATAAACTTATTTATATTTTGGCCTTACTTTATAATTTATAACTATTTATAAATTACCTCTTGTGAATCTTAAATAAACATTTTATTTTTAGATCACAAGGCATATAATTTGGAAAAATATATTTTAAATATTAATATTTAATATTTGAAATATTTTGTTGATAAATTTTTTATAAACATTTATATAATTAATTATAAATAATTTATAATTAGTTGATCTATAAGACTTTTATAAATTAAAATATTCCCAAAACACCATCTACTATGATTTATAAACATTTTATAAACCATATATAATTGAAAAATATTTATAAATTAACCATAAAAATTTTATAGTTAATTAATTTATAAAACATTTTTATAAATTTTTATAAACATTTCAAAATATATTTTCTATTATTTATAAAAAATTTATAAATAATATAATTCAATTCATAATTGAATTATCATAATTAAAATAAATACTTAATTTATTTTTATAAAATAGAGTAATAAATATGAACCTTTCATATTTATTTCCAGGATTTAAATGTCCTATTTCACAATTGGTTAAACATGTTGTTTGTTGTTCCGACCACAGAGTATAATGTACATCTGGTTGATGTTTGATCTATTCATACACATAAAAAATAATACTAATATGATTTTTCTATGATTTCATATAATTCCAGGGTCGTTTCTATAGATTTGACCATCAAACACATGTTTTCATGTTTTAAAACAATAAAAGTTATTTTCCAATCATCCTAGGAAAACAACACCTCATATTAATGTTTCAATACTCCACTATTTTAAAAATCACTATTTTTCTGATTTCACGACATTCAAAGATCATTTGATTGGTTTTGACCTCATGACACATATTTTTAAAGTGTGTCAAACCTTTAAAAACTACTCATTTGGTTGTTCTGGGAAGAACACATGTATGATTGATGTGTTGTTTTCTCATACATGTCAAAGATAATACTAAGATAATTTTCCAATGATTTCACAACATTTCGAGGTTGTTCACTATGGATCTGACTATTAAACATGTGTTTTGGTGTTTTAAAACAACAAATGTATGTTTTGAGGAATCTAGGTAAAACGACACCTAAGATTGAATTTCTTTCCACTCTAACATTTAACAATTCACTATATGATTGTTTTTATATGATTTCATGGTATTTTGAGGGCATTCAATTTGTTTTGATCCTATGTTGCACATTTTTAAAGAGCATCAAACCTTTAAAAACCTCTAATTTGATTATTATAAGAACACCACATATCTGATTGACATGTCATATACTCATACATATTAAAAATAACACTAAGTTAGTTTTATTATAATTTAAAGTCATTACGTGATTGTTTTCTATGGATTCGGTCGTTAAACACACATTTTGGTGATTTAAAACAAAAAATACATTTTCAATAATTTTAGAAAAATGGTACCTCATATTTAAGTTACATCTAATCCACCATTTCAAAAATCACTGTACAGTTATTATCATCTGATTTCATGACATTCAAAGGTCGTTCAATTAGTTTTAACCTCCTAACACATGTTTTTAAAGGGTACCAAACCTTTTAAAACTACTTATTTGGTTGTTACAGGTAGACAACATGTTCAATTGATGTGTCATGTACTAATACACATCAAAGATAATTATAAGATGGGTTTTCTATGATTTTACCTCATTATGAGGTCATTTGATATGGATATGACTATTAAAATCATGTTTTTTGTGTTTTTAAATAATAAAATCATGTTTCGGGTCATCCCGCACAAATGATACCTTGAATTAATTTTTTTTATACCCAAATATTTTACAATTCACTATACAGTTTTTCCTATTATTTCATGGTATTCTAAGGTCATTCTGTTGGTTTTTACCCCCTAAAGCACATTTTTAAAGAGCATCATACCTTTAAAAACTATATATTTGGTTATTCCGAGCACACCATACTTCTGATTTTTTTTCTACTTATACTTTGTAAAAATAATATTCATATGATTTTCCTATGATTTCACTTCATTATGAGGTCATTATTTATGGATCTAACTATTAAACACAAGTTTTGGTGTTTTAAAATAATAAAAGTTTTTTTAGTCATCCTAAGAAAATAAAACCTCATATTGACATTTCACACACTCCACCATTTCACTGATCACTATAAAATTATTTTTGTCTAATTTCATGGAATTTTAGAGGTTGTTAAGTTGGTTTTGACCCCCTAACACACATTTTTAAAAGGTTTCAAACCTTTAAAAATAATTTATTTGGTCATTCTGAGCAGACCACATGTTTAATTGATGTGATATCTACACATACACATAAAAAATAATACTAATATGTATATTCTATGATTTTCATCATTCTAATTTTTTTTGTTATGGATCTAACCTTTAAACACATCTTTTGGTGTTTTAAAACAATAAAAGTGAATTTATATCCATATTGGGAAAAAAACCTCAAATTGACGTTCCATCTACTCTACCATTTTAAAATAGTTATTTTAACTAATTTCATGACATTCAGAGGTTGTTTGGTTGGTTTTTACCCCCTGACACATATTTTTAAAGGGTATTAAACCTTTAACAACTATTTATTCAGTCGTTACTGGCATACCTCACATCGAATTGATGTGTCATCTACTCGTGCACATTAAAAATAATACTAATATTCTTATTATATGATTTTACATTATTATGAGGTATTTTTCTATGGATATGACTGTTAAATGATTGTTTTCTAATTTTAAAGCAATAAAAGTGTGTTTTAGGTCATCCTAGACAAACAAAACTTTATATTGATGTTTTATCTACTCCACCATTAAAAAAACAGTATAGTTTTTTTTTCTAATTTGAAAACATTCATAGGTCATTCGATTAGTTTTGACCCCACAACATATGTTTTTAAAGGTAATCAAAACTTTAAAAAATAATTATTCAATCATTCTAGGAATATCACACATATGATTTATGTTTCATCTTCTCATACACCTCAAAAATAATACTAATAAAATTTTCCTATGATTTCACATCATTATTAGGTTTTTCTCTATGGATTTGACCATTAAATGCACACTTTGGTGTTATAAAACAACAAAAATGTGTTTCTAGTCATCTTGAGAAAATGAAACATTAGATTTATTTTCCATTTACTCAACCATTTCATAATTCACTATATGGTCTTTTCAACTGATTTAACAATATTCAAAGGTCATTTAGTTAGTTTTTCCCCTTTGGCACACATTTTTAAAAGGAATAAAACCTTAAAAAACTTCTTATTTGGTTGTTTCAGATAGACCAAACATTATATTGATGTTTCATATACTAATTTATTTAAAAAATAATACTAAGATGGTTTCCTATGATTTCATGACATTCTGAGGTCATTTTCTATGGTATGGATAGTTACATGCACATTTTAGTGTTTTATGACTTTAAAAGTGTGTTTATGGTCATCCTGATAAAATGAAACATCTAATTGACATTCTGTTTACTTATACATTACAAAAATTATTCTATGGTTTTTTTATAACTTCATGACATTCTAAGGTCCTTTGATTGGTTTTGACCCCTCGACACATGTTTTTAAAGGGAATCAAACCTTAAAAAAATTCTCATTCAATTGTTTTAGGAAGAAAGCATGTCCAATTGATGTTTCTTCTTATTAAATTTTTTAAAAAATAATACTAAGTAAGATTTTATATGATTTAATACCATTCCAATGTTATTTTCTATAAACATAACAATTAAATTCATGTTTTCGTGTTTTAAAACAATAAAAGCGTGTTTCCGGTCATCCTAGGAAAAAAACACCTCGTATTGATTTTATGTCTACTCCATATTTTCAAAAATCAATGTAAAATCATTTTTATTTGATTTCATGGAATTTAGAGGTCATTTTATTGATTTATACCCCCTGATACATGTTTTAAAAGGCATCAAACCTTTAAAAACTACTTATTCGGTTGTTCTGGGTATACTTCATGTCTGATTGATATGATGTCTACTATTTCAAATAAAAAATAATACTAATATAGTTTTATTATTATTTTAAATCATTCTAATACCACTCTCTATATATATTACCCTTAAAGGCATGCTTTTGTGTTTTAAAACAACAAAAGTGTGTTTGGGGTCATCCAAGGAAAACAAATCCCCAAATTGAGGTTTTTTCAACTCATCCATTTCACAATTCACTATATGGTTTTTATCATACGATTTCATGACATTAAAATGTCATTTGGTTGGTTTTTACCCCATGAAACACATTTTTAAAGGGTTAAACCTTTAAAAACTACATATCCAATCATTCTGAGGACACCACATGTCCAATTGATGTGTCACTTACTTGAACACATCAAAAATAATACTAAGATGGTTTTCCTATGATTTCACATCATTCCCAAGTCATTTCCTATGGATCTGACCATTTAATTCATGTTTTTGTATTCTAAAACTATAAAGGTTCATTTTCATTCAGATCCATAGCTAACACACATGAAAATGCAATAAAAAATATTTTAAAGGGGACCTTATAATAAATAGAATAAAAAACTTTCATGCATATTATAGGTGTGTCATCAAAAAAAGTGTTCTAAGGCTTTAAATCCCAAGTTATATTTTATATAAACAAATAAAGGAAATTGAAATTTCAAGAATATAATTAATAATAATAATCCACAAGAATTTATGGTCTATCACATGTTTCTTACCATGTGAGGGAAGTAACAAACTCTAAAACTGAGAGGATGAAAAAAATTATTTTCATGGAAAAAGGTTAAGTCATTCATATAAATGAAGTAAAAGATATTCAAGTAAATTTTGATTACTATAATAGAAAATTAAGAATAATTAGTGTAGTAAAATAAGATTTTAAAACCTAAACTTCACTAAATATTACAACATTATAAATTCTCTCAAATTATTCTCCTCCCACTGCATATTCCATGAAAATATCAAGACGTGTATGAATTAAAACCACCTAAAAGAATACACTAAAAAACATGGGAACACTTTGGTTTCTTATTCTAAAATAGGATCTTCACAATTTCCTAGATAAAATTAGATATAACCTTTTAAATAAGGATAAATGAATTTATTCTAATTTAGAATAGTCTTACAATGTAAAAACAATACTCAAATTTCAAATCACTACAAATGATATTATTATTCAGGATTCCAAAATATTAATATAGAATATTGGGACATAAGTAACATTTTAAAACATTATAATTATAGTAGGTAATTTTTAATACAATTTATATTCTTACAGTTTTAATATAAGTATAAAAGGATGATACCTAATATAACTTTAGGGATATCCAAAGGTACCTCTTCATATAGTAAATTAACCTCACAATGTTCATTACGTAATCTATACAAGCATAGATTCTTCTTTTCACCAAAGTATGTAACATGAGTAAAATATAAACAAGAAAATAACCAATTGTTATAACAAGAACAAAATATAAATATTCTAAAATAGACTAGTTAAGATTTTAAAGAAAAAAAATTATTATCAAGGACCGATTTCATAAATTATAGTCAATGGATTTGTAGGGTATTTTACTAATAAATTCAAGGAATAGAATATGAGATTATTTAATATCTTACATTTATATTTCACATTAAACCTATTAATTGGATTTAATTTATAAAAAATCGAGCTCCAAGGTCACTATAATAATAATCTAGAATATAACTTCAGTTTTAAATTAGTTATTACCAATAATTTTTTTCAAGGAATGGTTATTGATGAAAGGAAACAAAAATAGTGAAATTTTAATGATATTTAAGGAAGTTGATATTTAATGTCTACTTCTTATGAGTGGTTTATAGGTGATTTGATATAATTCTAGGTGTTTTTCATAACCACATTAATTAAACTTTAAAGGGAAATTATAATCCTACTATGTTTGATTCAAAATCAAATTCCCTTTGAGGTATGATAGTAAAATTGAATATATTATTCCAGTATAAGTTTCATAAGATTTCTAGTAAAATTATTAACTTTGAGAAAGGAAGGAATATGAGGCAGAATACATGAAACTTATGTTAATCTTGATTAAAATAATATAATAAAAGCAACAAAAAGTTTAAAGACTAATTATGAGTGCATTAAATAATTTAAAAAAATATAAGCATATGTATCCCTAAATACATGTTGAGAACCTATCAAATCAAATAACTAATTTGATTGAATAAATATAAAAAATGAAATAGTAATAAAAGGAAAAATCATTAACAAAGAATCAAATTAATAAAAAATACTCACTCATATAGAAGATTCTAAGGATAAACTGAACATACAAAAAATTAAGAACCAATTGAGAAAAGGTTGAGAACTCGATGTGGTAAAATAGAGATGAAGTAAGCACACAAACATAGAAAATTCAATAAATAAAGGTAAAAATATATATTGGTTTAATGTCAATATAACTATAAACATAAAATACATATAAAAAACAAAAGAAAGTAATGTGCGCCCAATAAAGCATAATATAGAAACATTAAATAATTCCATATGTAATTGAAGATAGAGAAGTGACAAAAAAACCCTATTTGGGATCAAATTTCTGAAAATAATCTTCTACATCTATAAAAAAAGGAAGGACATTAGAAAATTTTAAGATAAACATTCAAAAACCTGAATTGGGAGTCCAAAACAAAGTGAACCTGAACAAAGACCAAACCGGTCATGAGGGATTTGATCACGTGGGAATAATTAGTGTTGTGGTAGGAGAGGGTGTGGGAGTGCATGCAAGAGGAATGACAGTAAGGGGGAGGGGTATTGGATGGTAGGGGTGGGGAAATGCAGGGAAGGGAATCATGAGTGGGAGGGTTGCATGCAGGGAGGAGAATCAGGGGGTGTCACATACAGAGCTGAGAGGGATGATGTGACCAAGCGATTTAGGAGTGGGGATGGAAGGTTGACTAGAATGGGTGGAGGCAGAGGCAGAGGGAGGGATTGTCAATGTAGGGGATAATGGCACGAGAGTGGGAGGAGTATCAGGGTATGGGATGAGGAAACATGAGTGTAGGGGGAGATTTTATGTTCTCAGTATAATATATATCCCGCCAAATTGTGGTGACCCATTTCATACTACCATAAAAATTGATTTTTCATGTAGTGAAAATTACTACATATATATAATAAACATATTCATATGAAAAAAACAAAAAGTTTAAAAATATTAACAACTATATATAATGAATTTTAAAAAATATTAATGTATTATGTAATTCAAATAAAAATAATAATGATAAAAATATTAAACCTTTGTAAACCATCATTTTGTTTAAAAACCAAATAAATTATAAACAACTTCACCTCTATTAAAATCAATGAATATTTAAAAAATGTGTTTTATAATAAGTTTTAACAATAAAATTATCAAAAAATTATAAATAGCCAAATGTAATTAATTAAATCTTATATAATAACAATTATATTATTTTATTAATTTTTTTTATAATTATACCTATGATATTTGTGTTCATAATTAAACAAAATAAAGTAAAAATATTGTTAACATAAATTATCATAATTTTTTTACATATACAAGATTTTATAATTAAACAAAATATTTCATAAAATTATATTTATACAAATATGGTTAATTTTACCATATATTTACAAAAGGTATAATTTCAAAAAAAATTATGTCAAAAAAATAATTTTATCAAACATATTTTCAATGAATAACATATTTAAAATATATTATGCTTATAAAAAATATTTTTAGTGTAATCATGAGAAATTTATCCATTAACAATGAACTGAATATTCTTATAACAGTTGACATGTTCAAAAGATAAAATTCATTAATATAACAGCTAAAAAACTTTAATTTTTTTATGTCCATATAACATTTATAAATAAATGAAATGAAATTTATTCGAACATAAAATCTATTTTTAAAAAATATTTATGTTGATATATCTATAAAAAAATTTAAATGATAAGGCATAATTCTTTAGTGTCATATAATAATTAGTTATATAGAACATTTAATCAGTGTAGACATGTAACATTTATCCAGTGGAATAAAACATAAAAATTCATGGAACATATATCATGTTCATTGAAAATAATTTATCACCAAGATAAGATGCATTAAAAATTTCTTTACACCCACAAAACATTCTGCATATACACAAAGGAATGAGTTTAAAAAAAAATTCAATGATAAAAGTGATTCATGACTGGATTTCATCCAGAAATCTATTTCCCTATCAACCTCTAACATCCTAATTACCTATAAAAACCTATTTCATAAAAATTATTCAATAAAACCATTTATATAAGATGAAATAAAGATCATACATGGATAGAATATGGAGTCACAGTCATTCTCGGGGGAAAGAAAGTGAAGCACCACCAGCCGAAGAGGACTTGCACAACATGGGGTCTCATACAGACAAAGGGCATCAACGAGACTTGTGTATGGGAGATGGGCCTTAGTGGAATGAATGTGAAGGGGATATTGAGGGGTAAGGCGATTCATAAACAACACAATAGAAGAACTGAGGGGGAGGGGGATCAGTGGCACGATAGAGGATCTAAGGGCAGGGGCGGGGGGGGGGGGGTCGACGGTGGTGAAATAGAGGAATCATGGGAGGGAGGTCAATGGTGGTATGAAAGAGGAACTAAGGGAGGGGTTGGTGACACCATATAGGAAATGGGTGTGTGTGTGGGGGGGTGGGGGGTTGGGTGGTACAAGAGCGCAATTGAGGGAGTGGGGTTGGGGGCATGCGGGAAGAATCATGGTGCTGGGGTGGGACATTTGGGTAGGGTATGAGAAGGGTTAATGAACACCAAAGGAAAGTATCCCATTTCATCCACCACAAATACCCATTTTTTAGTAATGTATATATAGAAACACACAACTATACATAGGAAATTTTGGTTTATCACCTTCACTTATCCTATTATAGCATGTGTAGGAAATAAGAATGCTGATCTTCTCATCTCTAAGGGTGTTCAAATGGAAAGGTTGATTACTTACTATAATTTTGATTATGTTGGGTTTTATTTGTACATTATATGAACATGGAAGGGAAATAAAAACCTAAATATATATGATCCATATTTAATGGATTCAACTTGTAATAAATAAATAACATAAATGTGAATACCTGGATAGTCAATGTAGTAATCTCCAACGAGTTTTCTTGATGATGATCACTAAAGAAGTAAAAAAAATATTATTGACTCTAAGGAATTACACTATCCTATAGATCATGATCTCAATTGGAATAATCTCATACACTTGAAGAGGTAATAGTATCTTCACTGAAGTTGATGAAAAATCTATGAGAAAAAAGAGGATTTGGATAGGATTTCAGATAATTAATTGTTAACAATAGGAGGGATCACATCCCTTTATATAGATATCTAGAACATATTTCATTTAATAAAACATGCAGGTAATATTTAATGTATAAATTTATTCCCATTATCATTAATTTATTGAATCATATTAAATGAACATTCAATCCATTCAATCCACTCATTTATATTGTTATTAATGAAACCACATAGAAGATAAATAAACTTAAATTAAATATTATTTTTAATAATTTTAGTGCATATTCAAAAATATCCCACTTACACTAAAATCCATAAGAACTCTATGTAAAATTTCAAAAATCGTTTTGAATATATTAAAAAATCTTTTATATAAATTTTCATCATACTCTCTTCATTTTAGAACAAAAACTTTGTCCAAAAATTCATTCTTATCTAGATGACTAACTATGTGACCGTATGGGACTTAACTACACTGAAAATAAATATGGAATCTATATTTCATATATATATATAGGCAGAGATAAGCCTCTATTTTAACAACTAGGCCCCACTGATAGCATAAACACCCACCTTAACATGGAAATAGAGTCCTAGCCCACCAAGTACCACCAGTTTCCCCATAGACACATGTTCCATTCCCCAGGTCCCACCCACATGCTCGAACATGTCATCAAATTAATGAATGTACTCACATGACAACACATTTTCTTTATAGTGTGATTTTCCTCACTCACACAAACCCTAATAAACTTCCTAAAAGGTCACCCATCCTGATCACTACTCTATTACAAACACACATAACTGTGGATTTCTAATTAGGTAGGATCCCAAAAATAAAGGTGCAACTTATTGACTTGTGTTATATCATTTAGTATATTAACCCTTTATCATTCAGGGGTGTTACATTCACCCCCCTTTAGAGAAAAACAACCTTCTTGGATAAACTTTCATCATAATCTCTTCATTTTAGAACAAACACTTTGTCAAAAACATTATCCTTATCTAGAGGCCAAACTGTATGACCCTTCAGGCCTTAACTTCACTAAAAAAATATGGAATATATATTTCATATATATAGTTGAATATAAGTATCTAGTGTAAAAATGGTCCCTTTTGACATCACAAACACCCCACCTTAACATGGTTGTCGGGTCCTAGCCAGCTCGGTACCACCAATTGCCTTGCAGACACATAGTCCCCACCCTGGGTCCCACCCACATGCTCGAATGGGTCATCAGACTACTGAATGTCCTCATAGGCCAACACATGTTCTTTTCAACGTGATTTATACTTACTCACACACACTGTGAGAAACTTCCTAAAAGGTCACCCAACCCGATCACTACTCTAGGCAAATCATGCTTAACTGTGGAGTTTTAATTAGGCAGGTTCCCAAAAAAAAGGTGCACCTTGTTGACATGAGTCACATCATTTAGTCTATTTACCCTTTATCATTTTGGGGAGTTATATTAACCACTCCTTTAGAGAACAATGTACTCTTTATGGAACCTACATCATAACCCATGAAGTTCCACCACACTTAAGGTTAAGTTCCTCCTTTAATAGCAATGTAACAATTGGGCCCTACTAACCGAAAAAACACCCCACCTTAACATGGACATCAGGTCCTAGATTTCCAAGTACCACCAATTTCCCCATAGACATGTGGTCCCCTCTCTAGGGCCCATCCACATGCTTGAATAGGTCAACAAACTAATGAATGTCCTCATAGGATAACACATGTTCTTTCCATGTGCTTTGTCCTCACTCATACACACCTTGGGAATCTTCCTAGAAGGTTACCTATCCTGATCACTACTTCAGTCCAAACATTCTTAACCATGGAGTTATAACCAGGTAGGTTCCCAAAAATAAAGGTTCATCTTGTTGACATGAGTCATATCATTTAGTCTATTAACCCTTTACCATTATGGGGTGTTATATATAGCAAAGAATCGATGCTACTCAATATGTTAAGGGGTCTATTTTGATCTCTATAAAGTATAATAATATCTTTATATGAACATATTCACCACTAAATGTATCATATACATCATATGTACACCCATACAATACTTTTCCCCATTATATAAAGTGACCACTAGACATAGGTCATGTAAATATAGTATAACTGACTTATCTTTTCTTAATTATTAGAAATAGACTAACCAATTTGATGAATAAATCACATTTCATTCATATAATGAATAATTACATCACATGACCCTTATCTAAATAGTTAAACACACCTTTTTTGTTTCAACTAAGCATTTTCATGTATTTATTCAGTCTAATTCTATGAAGGGATAAATATATTTTCTTGTCATACAAGTGAACAAATACCATATTGGTTTCACTCCAACTGACAACATGACCAACAACATACCCGACCAACCCCATATTATCTATGTTCATATGTTTACTTGTGTAAGTAGGGTATAAAAGTATAAAGGTTCTTAAGCTTGTTATCTCACCAACCTCAAGTAATAAGGATTTATAATAATAATACACCCCTATGTATATCTATGACTATATGATATTCCATGAGATATAATTTCATGGATCAGTCCAAGTAATAAGTCTCTACTTATTACCTTATGAATCTATTCATTATATCACATATAAAACACTTTATAATGAGTAAAACAATAAATTCAATCTAATCTTAACTTATGATCATAACCCATATTACTCTGTGATGATCATCGATTAGGGAGAACTCAAAATTTGTACTTTGAGGGGATATTTATCATTCAAATGTTCATGTAAAGTAAAGTTTTAGCACCCATGAATGAATGATAAATGAATGTTTACATTATTATAATTACATGATATTTTTAAAACAATTATAACCAATCTCTTAAGTATTTAATATCTATAGATTGTACTATAGTAATGGTTTTTGCAGATTAGATCCATATGTAATTTCCAACTCATCCCTATGTGACCATCTAATAAAATATCCCTACTAACCTATTGGTGATTAATATTTACGAATCAAGATAGTTTGAATAATGGTGAGACTTAGGAATCATATTCCTTAAGTTCAACTATTTAAAATTATATTTAAACTCATTAACTTTATCAGATGCAGCGAAACCACCTTTTGGGAGAATAACCATTAAGGGTTTTTTTTTTCAAATTTAATGGATCATTCGCTGATTTTGAAAGACGTAAATATCCCGATCAATATAATTTATCCATTAAATATTGACATAGAAATCTCATAAATCAGATAGTATCTTTATCATCTAAAATTTATAATCAATTTAAATAAATCAGAATAAGGAATAAATCATCTTAGTATATTTCTTTGATGTTGTTTTTAATCATATGGAACCCCTTTTCGGAATAACATCATTTCATAGGGGAACCCAAAGTATATCTTCTATAGCTGTGATCTATATGTGGTCCATTAATATCTGAATAACACTGATTTAATATTGGGCTCCTGCATGATATATCAATCATCTTGAGTTGTTCATCTTGATCGATTAAAGTTCCTCTAGGCTTGATGGATTCTCACTTGTTCTTATTTTTCTTGAGAGTATGAGAGAAGGAGGAATCAAGAGAAAAATTCATTGTGAATAATGATTCTCAATTTGATGGTTGTGTGTTGGGGAAGCCCTCGGCATCCAAACCATTCTCTGACATCAAGATCCTCTGTGCCTCTCTAAGTCAGAGCTAGAGCGCTGGGATCAAGGAGGTTTTGGGTTAAGTGTTTTGGGGGTTGATTTTTTTTCTGGTTCTACCATGGTCGGATTTTTATGGAATATTATAGCTCTCCATTTCTTAGTCGTAGGAATCGTCCGGAGCCCACAATCGTTCGGATCCCTGCTCTGACCTCGCGTTCCCCTACATCTCTCTATGTCGGACCTGGTGTAGAGGTAACCATGTGGTTTTGAGATGTGGTGTTCAGTGGCTGTTTGTGCTTCAAGAGATCCTTGAGTTAGTTCGCTCCTATGAAAATGGTAACTGTTTTGTTATATATATTTGGTGTTTCTTCCTCAAAAGAATCGGTGAAGGTTTTATTGGGTTTTATACGTGCGATTGGTCCGTTTAATACTCATTTGAGGATGAAGTCTATCTGCATCTATGGATTTGGTGTTTTTCTTTCTGGTGTGGTGACGGTTCTCAGTTTCAACAGTCGATGAAGGTGAAGCGACAACGACGCAGATGTTTTGGTAATGGAATCTGTGTTGGGTTGTTCTATGACGGGATAATCGTCAGTGTGATGGTGACATCAGGGGGTGTGAATGGTAGCCCACAGTTTGAGACTACGCGACCTGAGGATGGGATATGTAGTTCTTCTGCATTTTAAATTTCAAACTGGGTTTAGTGGTTTTGATGTTTTGTGTCCTGCGATGGGTGATTTGGGTTTAGTGGTTTTTTCTGTATTGGTTTTTGAATTTTGTATTTCGGTGGAGGTTTGGTTTGAACCCAGTTGGATGTTTCATGTGAGGTTCCCACTTAAGCCATAAAGTGGTTTTTGAAAATACAAAAAAAGGATGAAATAAACTATTTATTAATGTATAAATTATTATTTATTACCTTGAGAATATTTGAGATCAATAAATCCTTAATAATATTATTCATTTGTCTTTATAATAACATTTAGTCAAAAATTAAATTAAAATATAATTTAATTGAGATCAATTGAAACACTTAGTGCGTGACCATATAGGCTTCTTTCTCATTGGCATTAGACAATATTGCCTAAAGTCCAAGATTATTGTCTAGTAATGGGTCAAGGAACCCAAGAAAAATAAGTTAATGTCACAACATCAAAAACCACACATGAATTATTACTATATAATATAATCCTATTATCACAATATCTCATCAATCAGGTTACATAAACGTGTCATCAAATTATGTGTTTGATACATATTTCTTTGACCATATGAAATAAATTCATCCTTACACCACTTCCAATAAATTTAATGTGATGGTTCCATTATAATTAAAAGTACGAGATATCGAATTCCATAAATCTTGAAAAGAAAAATCCTTCTTCGACTTATTAATTAATAACACATCACTCGCAAAACACCCAATATATCTGATTTCACCATGTACTGTATCGTCATGGTTTCAAAAATAAATCAAAGTGCATGAGTCATGGAAATCATTAATAATAATATTAAATTATAAGGACCATTAAAAATTTGTGTGGATAGGAATATTCAATGAAACATTAATATATGGAATTCCTACAGGAGGGTATGTTCTCATAATCTCATGTCTTGAAGATTATCAAGTGAAAACTTCCTGAGAAGAAGTATCATCTACTTATGAGTACTCATACCTGATAGTCAACATTCTATGTGTCCCATCATAGTATTATATCCAAATGTAGAACTATATTTAAGAATATCATCATGACATTTCATGTTTATCAACTAGTGGTGAACTACTAATTCCTTATCAATGTACCAGATACTCTAAGACATTATTATATTAAATTCATGTAAAACAATGAAAAATATATATTAAGATGTTTTATTAATATTAAAATATTTGAATATACATGTAATCAAAAGTACAAATAGTTGGTTCTTGAACACCAACTCCAACAGACTCTAACTTAGACAAGAGCCAACTGCCTATGACTTTTAGTCTGCTAGACCCCACATGATGATCATGTTTCTACTGAGTTAAGGATTCAGTTAAGGGAATTCCATATTTTCTTCCATGACTATTATACTTACTGTGATGTCACCTCTTAGAGAAAAATCCCTTAAGTAATGATACTTCTAAATTACGTGCTTCATCCATTGATGTGATCTTAGCTCCTTTGAAAGCCCCACCACTGTAGTATTATCACAATAAAGTGTGATAGGGTCATTAATACTAGGAACAACTTCAATCTCTTAAATGGTGTTTCATATACAAACTTATTCTTTAGTATCTTTAAAAGACACAATATACTTAAACACTGCTATAGAATCCATAACCTTGGCTTAATTTAAGCTATTCCATCTCACAACACCTCTATTAAGAGTGAATATGTATCTAGACTTTGATTTTAGATTGTCTTGATCTATTTGGAAACCAACATCAACATATCTACTAATGATTAGTTCCTCATCTCCTCCATAGACCATGATAATATCCTTAGTATGCCTGAGATACATAGGGATATTCTTAAATTACATCCAATGGAGGTCACTTGAGTCAGATTGATATCTTCCTACCACACTTAAGGTATATAAGAAATCTAGAATAGTATATAACATATCATACATGACTAACCCAATCACTGATGCATATGGAGTCCTTTCCATCCTATGTATTTCCTAATGTATCTAAAGATGAATTTTTTATAAAGAAGAATGTCATGTGACACTAGAAATAATCCCCTATTGGATTTTTACATACTAAATATCTTCATAATATTTTCAATATATATACTTTGACTTAGTCTAAGAATCCTGTCATGTATATCATGATGAATCTTGATCCCAAGAATATATACTGCTTCAACTAAGTCATTTATAGAGAATCATGTTTTTAACCAAGATTTATTGTATTGTAAGACTGGTATTTCATTTCCAATAAATATTATGTCATCGACATAAACTACTAATAAAATTACCACACTCACACTAAACTATTTATATATACAAGGCTCGTATTCATTCTTTATGAAACTAAATTCAGTTATGGATTCATCAAACATAATATTCCATGACCTGGATACTTTATTTAATCCATAAATGGATATTCACAATTTTTATATCTAGTTGGAATCCATGGGAGTCACAAACCCTTCATATTGTGTCATATAGAATTCTTCTTGAAGGTTACCATTAAGGAAGGATGTTTTTTTTCATACATTTTTCAAATATCATTGTCATGGTAATCCATAATGACAAGTAGAAATCCGATGGATTTCAGCATAGCAATTGGTTAAATTATTTCATCATAATATATTACTTAATTCTATTTGAACCCTTTTGTAACCATTTTTTCCTTATAACTATTGACTTGTCCATACATGTCCAGTTTCTTCTTGAATACCCATTTATAAGCAACAATATTTACATCCACTAGAGGATCTACCAAATTCCAGACTTTATTTTGGTACATTGAATAAATTTTGTATTTCATAGCCTCTTTAATTTTGATAAAATATATTATAGTTACTGATTCCTTATAGTTTACAAGATCATTATTATCAAATAATAATGATTCACCATCCCCAGTGACTAGAAAACCATACATTTCAGGTTCTATAACCACTCTTGTAATCCTATAGAGTACTTGTGTCTCTGGAACTTCTTATTCCACAAGGATTTATGGAATCTATACCTATTCTAAATCTTGTATACCTTGATCCTATACTTTATTTAAGTCTATCTTGATCCCACTATCTACTTTAGAGATATGATCCCCTTCAATAAATGTGGGATGTCTGTTAACCACCAATTTTTTATCTTTAGGGTTATATAGTTAATATATTTTAGTTTCCTTAATAAACCCTATAAATATACACATAGTGCCTTGGGGTGAAAGTTATTTCCCCATAAATGGCCTTAACAAGTACTTCACAACCCCACACTCATATATTAAAATACATGGGTTTCTTTTCATACCAAAGCTGATATGGAATACTAGCTACTGCTTTAGTTCTCACTCAGTTTAGTATGTATATTGATGTTTGTAATGCATATCTCCAAAAATATAATGGAATAATCACATGGATCACATTGATCTCACCATTTCTAACAAGGTGTGACTCCTCCTTTCACTTACATCATTCCATTGAGTTGTATAAGGAGGAGTGATTTGAGATAGAATCCCAAACTCCCATAAATAAACAATGAAGTCTTGAATAAGATATTCTCCACCATACTCCATGCAAAGGTTATTAATATTCTTACCACGATGGTTCTCAACTTCCTTCTTATATTCCTTTAATATCTTAAAGGAATCTGACTTATACCACATTAAGTATACATATCCATATCTACTTAAATCATCGGCAAAAGTTATAAAGTATGAGTACCCACCTCTTGATTCGACTGGAAAAGGTCCACACACATCAGTGTAAACTAATTCAAGAATCCCCTTGGCCCTTTAACATTTTCAAATAAATGGGTATTTTTTTATTTTGCATTATAAATATGCACGACATACATGAAGTGGTTTTTGTTCAAAGGAATCCAAATATACATCTTGGTTTAATTTACTAAAATTATTTTTATTTACTTAAACTAACCATTGATTCCATGCTTTGGTTTGGTATGAGTCTGTGAACTATTTTCATTATCGATTTTCATTACTTGGTTCATGTAATATAACTCATAAATGACATTATTTAAATGTTCCTTACCATAAAAATGTTATCTTTATAAAAGAAGTGAAATTTTTTACCAAATTTGAAAATAAATCCAACAGTATCAAGTTTGGATACAAAAAATAATGTGTTTGGTAACAGATGGAAAATAATAAAAACCTTTTAAAAGAAAATCATTATCATCAACAATGTATGGTGGTACTCCCCAATATCCACAATAGAAATTCTGTCTTCATTTTATACTCGTAGATCTACTTTAACCGAGGCAATAATTCAGAATCTACTTGGTTCATGTATTTTAATACATATATGAGAACCATATTCTATATATAATATCCAATTTTTAAAAATAGATAAATTACAATTGATAAAAAATACACCTGAATCTTCTACTTGCTTCTTTTCTTGGGTGAAGTTTTTATTCCATTGGACCTTCTTGACACATGTGAAATAGAAAACATTTTATTCCCTTCCATTTCCCTTGATCCATCTTTTCTTGGAAGGGCATTGCAAAAGAGATTTAGATTTAGAGATTTTTGCCCGGTCTTTCCTTTTTTTCACCATATGGATAGATGGTTTTTCATGATTCATCTACTTATAAACTTGGAAAATAAGTGTGAAAATATTTGGAAGATACTTATATATGTTTTTTATATTGAAATTAACAACAAATTTGGAGAATTTCTGAGGAAGTGATGCAATAATGAGGTCAATGAACAGTTATTCAAGACATTTAAACCCCAGAACCTTTAGGTTCTTAATGTAGCCAATGAGTTTGGGTATGAAAGTCCTAGCTAGCTAACCTTCTCTAGGTTTGATATTAAAGTGCATCTTGATATATCCTGTTAAATACCACAGAGATACCAGAGAATGCTATAAGAATCCATGTCTTCATATGACTTCATGAGTTCACTAGATATGGTTGAAATCATTAAAAAAAACATCAACCATGTCATTCAGGTGTTTATCATACATAGTGAACTATTCATCAATAATCTCCTTTATAGGTGGATCAAGCTATGTGGATTCTAGCACATTAGATTTCCATTCATGGTGCAATAGAACTCGTAGGTGTCTAAATCATTCCTAGAAGTTACTACTAGTAAGAAGATGGTATTTCACCAAAATTGATCATAGAGATAATGTGGTTGAAAATATTTCCATAATTATAAAATATTAAAACAATAGATTATTAGTACTTTCCTTTATTACAAAGTATGTAAGACAAAATAATAATTTAATTTTATTAAATCTCCCCCTATTTTATCAAGTCTCAATAACCCTCACCATTGAACATGGAATGTCACATAACCTAAGACATTATAGTGTAAATGATATATATTTAACTTATTTATGATCTAGAATATGGCCATGAACACCATAAGAAGGTATTTAGGTTGGTGGTCTTTCCTAATAAAAACTGGTAACTCCTTGAACAGTTGAGTGGACTCCTCGATCAAAAAATCCATACTGAGATTTCCTCAACACTTACCTCAAAATTTCTATTGAACAGACTATAATTGTTAAATTCAATACAATTTTGATTAAGTTTACCCATAATTTTTTAAGATTCCATGATAATTAAAATTTCCCCTAACTATGTCCTAAACCAATGCTTTAATTATGGGTTAATCTTAATTTAGATGATAGTAGGTGTAATAAATTAATATTAACTTGAGGGATTATTTTATCATGTGTAATTTTTTTCTTGATCTATCCTTTAAATGCATTTTTAATATTAAGTGGATTTTACTTAAGTGATTAACCATGTTTCGATAAAATATTTTCACATAATCCATTTATTTAAATTCCATATTTTCATATTCTTCCATTTATTTATGTGACTGCAGCCTTGCATCCATAAAAATAATAATGTATAAGATAGATATAAATAAATAACAAATTACCCAATAATAATCTTATCAAATGGTTAATTTATTGAGAATATAATAAAACAACCTATAACCCTAGGGGAAAACTCCTTATTCCAGTCTTGGCATGAACTACACATTCCACTCGCCCCCTATGTATCACCTGAGTTGGTTTCATCTCAGTTCTGTCTTGAACTACCTCCATGATTCTTGAGATACTCCTTTTATTACATATGTTTATAATTAAAACATATATGAGGATAACCAAAGGATCATTTAAGGTGTATTACATAAAAAACCATGGACACACATGACATACATAATAAAAGAGGGAGGGATGACTCATAGACCATCACATTTAATTTTTTAATAAATAATTTTAAAATCATGAAATAAAATAAAATAAAATAAAACCAACCCATACATAGGTGTATTCAAAGCTCATGATTGATCATACACATAAAAAAAATACATAAAATTACACTGGCTAGTATTCAATTAAATTCATTCTTTATTATTAAGATAAATGTGTTTGTATTAATTAATTAATTAATTCCTGTTATCTTAATAAACATACAGAGTCTCTTGGAAATAATCATCATAAATACATTTAGGGAAAATAAATGGAATGAACAATAATTATAGATAATTACAAATAATTAATTGATCATTTATTAATTATCCAAAACCTTTATTACATAGACAAACACTTCTGGTTCCAAAAATGTAATTAGGTTTTAATACTATAATTAATTATTTTATTTTAATTTGAATTACTTACATTATTTAGAGACTACATTTTGTGTACTGATGAGCTACACGTCATGTTACTCAATTATCATGAATCTAGGATAAACACTTGGGGTTTCAACATGTACCTCAGCTGGATTACATGGTATGTACTAATGGGATACATGTCGTGTGGTCTAGTAACCATGTTCCTAGGATAAATTAAAGGGGATTCAACATGTATCTTGGATGGATTACACATCATGTACTAATGAGATACATGTCATGTGGTCCACATACCATTATTTTGCGTAATTAACTGATTGAATCAGTTTGTTCTTCTGATATGGGGATTAATGATTTACAAAACATGTACACCATCTACACACCATGGGTTTTATTAATGTTCCACGCTTCTAATCTCACGTGGTGTAATACTGTTCATTTGACCACATGGTTTTCATAAATTTTTCACTATAATGTATAGACTATACAACGTTTACACTAGCTACACCATGTATCGTTTGAAAAACCATGTGCCAGGTTGGACCAGTCAACACATGGTGTAAAATAAATTCACCATGTGTAATAACTACTCAGTGTGCCATGTATCCCACTACACTTCTAGGTAAAGTAAAATTAGGTACATGACGTGTACTTTGAATATATGTCATGCAAGCCAATCTATTGGCCAAAAAATTTGGAACCTCCCAATGGAATCTTTGAACATTCTTCATCCATTCTTGGTCCATAAGAAAATATGACTCTTGAAAAAATAATATTAAAATGTAAAAGGAATTTTAATTAAAATCTAGATTAAATGATGAATAATATGAAAATTAAAACTAACCACAATTACATATATAATATTTTCAATCAAATAAATAATTATAAATTTAAACATGGATTCTCTGATATTATTCTGATACCACTTAAAGGATCTAGATAGAGTATAAATACCTTTTAGAAAAATAACCAATAAGTTTTTTACTAGATTTTATGGATCATTCCCCAACTATAAAAGACGTAAATGTCATGACCAATGACAATTTTCCATTAAATATTTAATTAGAAAGAACATAAACCAGAGAAGATATTTATCATGTTAAATTTATAAACAATTTAAATAATTTATAAGAAAGAATATCACATCTTAGGATATTTCTTCGATGATGTTATTGATCATAAAAAACCCTGTTTTGGATTACCATCATTGCATAGGGAGTACCCAAAGAAAACCCCCTTATGATGTGATCTACATGTGGTCCTTTTATCTTTGAATAACACTAATGGAATGTCGGGTGCTAGCTTGGTATACTGACCATCTTTTGTTTTTCATCCTAATCACTTAAAGTTCCTGTAGGCTTGAAGGATTCTCTCTTATCCTTCTTATTCTTGAGAGGATGAGATAAGGAGAAATGTGTTGTGCATAAAGGTTCTCAATTCTCAATTAACTCTATGAAATGTATATATACATCTATTTATAGAGTTAGGGTTTAGTTTAAAATATTATTTAAATATACAAAATCTATTAAATAATATATTAAACCTTATATAACCCCATTTCATATGATAATTATATTACAATTATTTTATGGCATTTACTAACCGGTGAAATGATAAATATTATTTTACCATATTGTAAACTAATATTTATCATCAGATACAATCTTGGTCCGATTATCCTTTTTGACATTTATTAAATACCCAAATAAATATTTAATTAAATATTCTATTCATAAATAAATACCCAATAAAATAAATATTCTATTCAAATTATGGAGTATAAATATTTATTAAATATTCAAATGATTAAATAAATTATTTATTAACGAATAAATAATTATTTATTACCTTGTGAATAGTTCTGATCAATAAATATTTAATAAAATTATTCCTCAATCATGAGAATAATATTTATTCCAATAATTAAATTTAAAAATAATTTAATTGAGATCAATGAAAACACTTAGTGTGTGATCCTCTAAGATTCTTTATCATTGGAATTCGATGGGCTTACCTAAAGTCCAAGATTACTGTCTAGTAAAGAGTCAAGGAACCCAAGAGAAAGAACTTAATGTCCCAGCATTGACAACCACATATGAATACTTATTGTGTAATATAATCTCTTTATCATAACATCTCATCAAATAGGTCACTCACACGCATCATCAACCTATGTGCTTAATACATATTTCTTTTACTATCTGAAATACACACATCATTACACCATGGCCATAAAATTTAACGTGACAGTTCCATTTTAATCAAAGGGATAAGATATCAACTTCCATAAATATAGAAGGGAAAAATCCTTACTCAACTTATTAATTAATAACACATCACCCATGATGCACCCAACATATAAAAATTAACCATGAGCTGTATCATCATGGTTTATGAAATATATCAAAGTGTACAAGTCATAAAAAGAATTAATAATAATCTTAAATTTAAAGTACCATTACACACACCCATAGATAAGAATATCTGATGAAATATAAACATGAATAATTCCTACAGGTGGGTCAGTTCTCATAATCTCCCATCTTGTAGATTATCAAGTGAGAACTTCATGAGAAGATATCTAATCTACTTACGAGTAATCACACATGATAGTCAACAATCTATGTGTCTCATAATAGTATGTTATCTGACTGTAGAACTATATTTAAGAATATCATAATGTCATTTCAAGGTTCTCATAATAACAAGTAACTACCATGACCTTATTAATGAGATAGATACTCTAGTACAATATTCTATTAAATTCATATAAAATAATGAAAAATATGTAATAATATGTTTTATTAAAAATTAAATCATAAAATATACATGTAATCTAAAGTACAAAAATTTGGTTCTAGAACACAAAATCCAACATTCATAATATCAAATTTTATAATGTTATCTTTTTTTATTTACTTAGAACTCTTTCTAAGCATAAAATTATCACCAATTATGAAATTATGATTTCAAACTTTCTTCCTGAGGTAAATGTAACTATTTACATTTTTATCCAGTATATCCTAAAATATTTTAGGATAAAGTGACATTTACTTCATTGTGGTAAGAACATATAACCATTTATATTTCTCCTTACTATTCTTTCCTAAACCTTTTAGGATAAAGTGACATTTAATTCATTACAGTAAGAACATATTACCATTTATATTTATCCTTACCATTATTTTCTTTACTATAAGATATCCTAAATCTTTAGAATATTAAGTGAAAAATCAATCAATATTATATTGGTAAAATTCTTTAGTTAGTAGTGATATTAAATTTTTTACAAAAATTAAATGTAACTATTTAAATTTTTCTTTACTATCTCATATCCCATCTCTTTAGAGTTTTAAGTGAAAAATCACTCAAAATTAGATCAACACAATCTTTTATTTGTTAAATTTTATCTTTTATAAGTACAAACATACTCTCACTAGCCTCTTAGAAATTATATTCTCTTCAAAATATATTTACAAGACTCAACACAAAATACTTTGTGCTTTAAGAAATAACACTTATTTCCTTTTAGTAGGAATATCTGGAAAATAAACTATTGTTTCCATATCTCATATAGTATTATTTTTGTTTAAATCACTTATTAACAAAATAATACTTCATTAAAATATTCTACCGATGGATGGAAGGAATATATTCCTCTTATTTTAATAAACTAGATAAACACTTTATCCTGGAGAAAACAATTTTATTCATATAGTCTTATGAAAAAATATTATAGAATAAAATGAATCATAAACTCAGTGTATACAATTAATCATATCATGTTGTTCAGAGCAACTCTTTGGTAACACCTATCATCATATAAGAGAAGTGAGATGAAGATACACTTACTTTACTTAGATTCATCCAAGGTTGATAAACATATTTACATTCAAATTCATTATGTATAAAATTCTATCTTCATCACTTTAATGTATATTATAATATCTTTTCAATAATTCTTACTATTTTTAGATTATATATATTTAAAAAACTTGTAAAACATACAATTGGTATCATATACCCTTAAAAACCTAAGAATAAAATTCTATAACATTAATACCTGACATGTATATTGTATTTAGTTTTGAAATTTTATGTCATTTTACTATCTGTACAATACCATGACTTAGAAATCATATGCCTAGTTCATCTATTCTCAACACTTTTAGAATATCAGACAAACTTTTATTGAATTCATCCATCTTGCTGGAATATTTCCCTAGATGATAATACAGTGAATTCCTTAACAAGAATAATCCTCATCATAATTATTCTATCTCTCCAAAAATATTCAATTATATTGAATATCATTGATATAACCAGTCATATTGAGTATATGAGACTATAGTTCCTTAGTTTAATTAATATTTAGTAACTTTACAACCTTAAATGAACTATTATATGCTTCTATAATCATCTGGATTTTATTTTTGAATAACATAAACACTTAGTTACTCAGGAATTAACCGTTCTAATGCATAGAATATTTCTCTTCAACAAGAAATTTTATTAGGATAGAAGTATTATAATTTACTTACTTTAAACTTCTAATTTCAAGGATTAATATAAATTTTAGTTAGATGATGATGATTAATTTATCTATAACATAAATTTTTATTAGATGAATATCATGTATTATGTCTTTTCATCAAGGAATTTTAATAAAAGTTATCCCACTAAAATTGATGAACCCATACATCATATCCATTTAGTGAGACAAGATCAATATTTCACTTGGAAATGATCATGATTTAGCGTTTCTATCACCAATTAGTAATTTAGGTAGGGAATCATCCCAATTACAATAGTTTTGACTCTTAGATTTTTGAGTGCATATACCTTTATCCAAATCAATAATATAGATATAATCACTTTATTCTTCTAGTAACCTAATCCTGTTAGGGTATCTCGGCTATTGTAACCCAAAAAAATGCAAAGAATATGCTAACAAAGGATGATCAAGGGGAACCCAGCTTTGGAATGACCTTATCAATAGGATAATCTAGAGTTACTCATAACTTTATTTCCTTAAAAAATATAATTCAAGGGAACCTAAATTTGTAATTACCTACATAGTTGGATAATCGAGGTCTTGAAAAGTGTACATTTGGAAGGAATCTCACACTTATTATTTTATGGGTTTTTATTTTTAGAGTCTCACCAATTTAATATACATAATATAAAATTCAAATTTATAAAAGTTACATCTTATGTAATAATTATCTTCTCATGTTTTATTCCCAATATTTAGTTTTAGAATCCATATTCAAACCACCAAATTAATGTGACCAAACCACATTAATGGTTAACTTTTACATAACCCACAAGTTTTTGTTACTCACCAAAAAATAGAATCTAAACATATTTATATATATTTTAATTTATTATATGAGTAAGTTATATTTTATATTCATGTAAAGTCAAAAATTTATATGAGATTTATAATCTCTACTTGATTAAGGTTGAAGTGATAGATAACCAACCCTATGAACCTTTCTAAATAAGGCATAAGACACCAGGTTGGCAGGTCTTTTGACCCAAATTACATGTACTCGAGGACACTTTACTCAAGTAGGACATAAATTCAAGATATATCTAATACATGATATGAAAAAACTATGATTAAAAATGAAATTTAATATAATGACTTCAATTAGAATATTAGGTCAAGTTAGATTAAAACTAAATTTTATAAAGTGATACATAGTATGTAATGGAAGGCTCTATCCCCTAGAAGTAGTTTAACAATTAATCTAAAGCATACACATTCTTTATATAAACAATTTATAGTTACGATTAAAGTAGAAAATACACTTTAAATTAATGAACAATTCAAATATTTAAACATGAGATAACCATTTATGAACTAGTCATAAATAAAATCTAATTATAAACCCTTCTATAAATTGGCTAACATTATAGACATTCCAAAATTCTGAAGATAAACTCTTTTATAATCAATCTAATATAAACTCTTTCAAATTATTTATTATATGGAATTTCAATTTATTATTTAAACCTTTGATCAAATCTATAATCAAAACCCTTTTGATGTAGTTTAAATAATATCTTTAAATATAGACCCCTTTTAATTTGAGCAATTTCAAATTAATTAATTATGAACAATTTATAATTATTAATATAAAAAACTTTTATATTATGACCAAATTTATGAGATTTATAAACACTTTTATAAATAATTTTTAAAATATTTAAACAAAAACTTTATTTAAATATTTTAATGATTCCATATAATTTTGGGTGAAAAGGTTTTAATACTCTTTATTATGATTTACAACATTTATAAATCATATTAATGTAAAAATTATATTCTTAATATTAACTCATAAATATTCATGGAATAATTTTAATAATTTTTTTGAAAAACATTTAATTAATTAGCCATAGACATTTTATAGTTAATTATTTTATAAAACCCCTTTTATATATTTTATAAAAATTTCTTAAAACCTTTTAATTATTTACAAACAATTTATAAATAATCTAATTCAATTACAAATTTAATTTTTTTTATAAATTAATTAATTAATTATTTAAAAAAACATTTTTGATAATTTCTCAAAAAATGCCCCCTTTTATTTTGAACAACTTCAAATTAATTATTTATGAACAATTCATAATTTAAAATATAAAGTTATTTATATTTTAGTCTTACCTTTTAATTTAAAACCCTTTATAAATTACCCCCCGTGACTCTTAAATAAAATTTTATTTTTATATCATAAGACATACCAAATAATTTTGTAAAAGGAATTTTAAATATTAAAATTTAATATTTGGAATATTTTGTTGATAAAATTTTCATAAAAATTTATATAATTAATTATAAATAATTTATAATTAATTGATTTATAAACATTTTATAATTTAAAATATTCTCAAAATACCATCTTCTATGATCAATGAATGTTTTATAAACCATACATAATTGAAAAATATTTATCAATTAACCATAAGATTTAATATTGAAAAAATTTATAAAAATCTTTTATAAAATTTTAAAAATATTTCAAAATATCTTTTCCATTATTTATAAACAATTTATAAATAATGTAATTTAATTCATAATTAAATTCTCTTAATTAAAATAAATAATTTATTTATTTTCATAAACAAGTGTAATAAATATGAACTTTTCATATTAATTTCCAAGATGAAATATCCCATTTCACAATTTATAAAACATGTTCTTCATTAAGTAATAAAATAAACACATTGATTCATAAAAGTAGAATTCCCTCTGATACCACTATTGGGTTTTCATTTTCCATCATATGGACATTGCAGTGAAAGAAAAACCCAAATATATATGATCTATCTTTGATAGAATCGGCATGTAATAAATCAGGAACATAAATGTGTATACTTGGATAGCCAATGCAGAAATCCCTAATGAGTTTTCTTGATGATGATCACTTAATAAAAAATTAAATCTTCCTACATTTGAGGGATTAAACCATCCTACAGATCTCGATATCAATCAGAGGAATCTTTTATGCTTAAAGTGGTGCTCGAATCTTCACCAAATGTGATGAAAAAGATACGGGAATGAAGAGAGTTTGGAGATTATTTCAGTCAATAATTTATTAAAAATAGAAGGGATCACATCCTTTTATATATCCATCCATGACACATTTCATTTAATGAGACGTGTCATCTATATTTAATGTGTACATTTACTCCCATTTTCATTAATTCATTAAATCTTATTCAATTAATATTCAAGTCATTTAATCCATTCATAATACATTATTATTAATGATACCATGTGGATTATAAATGCACCTAAATAAAATATTCCATTTAATTATTTTATTGCATATTGAACAGATTATTTACCTCTCAATTGTATGAAAATCATCCAAGAATATCCCCTCATACTACACCAATTTATTCCTCCTTGAATTTTTTTCTTTCTATGTCTACTTACATTATAATAAAAAATTAATTATCGGTCATTGTGTGTGTCCAAAAGCACGTGCACGTCTATGTATGGACACACACTCACACACATCCAGTGTATATAATAATGTATATATATGTATATATTAATTATATATATAAACATATATTTATATTGTTATAATAATATTTTTATATAATATCAATATAAATTTATATACTGCATTTAAAAATATAACTTTAATTTAATTAAATGAATTAATAAATCAAACTTAACAAATTTTCAGGCTGATGACACTATGCAATGACTAATGATAAGGGGGGAGCTTAATAAGATTAATTAATGACCACACTTATTCAATTGAAACATTCTCCCAATCCTAAGCATTGGGGTTTGAACCCCAATAGTCTCCTAAGGCCACATTTTTTAGTTTGGGATTTATCAATACTTTCATTTGTAGCATTAATAATGGTGAATTTTATTAGCTCTTTTTAGTTAGTAAGAATTGATAATTTTCTTTCCTTATTTTTAAAATAACCCAAACAACCACACCACTCAACCCCACCCATCAATCTCTCATGGAGGTTGACCCCTGTTGCTCTTTGTATGCATCATTTTGGACGAATCGATTTCCAAAAATAAATCCATGTAATTAAAGTTTTTTAAGGTTATCTTGCCCAATCATGCGTGTGTTTTTTTGTTTCTTTGGATTGTTCTATGTGAATGTTGAATGTGTATATATATATAAATTCAGAGTATATAATTTTATTATACATGAATGTATCTACATTTGTATATAGTGGCTAGAGAGGTGAAGGAATCCCCCATATCGGAGAGGCTGTGTGTGGAAATGGCGAAAGAAAAACCTAATCTAGGGTTAGTGGTGACAAAAAACTTTGGTCTCCCAAGAAGAGGAAGGCCACACAATGTAGCGTTAGAATATTTAAAGCTATGGGGATCGGTGGACTCTGTCTTATTTTTTACAACTGAAGAAAATCTTTTCTAGGGAAGGCCACATAAGGTAGCGGTAAAGGAACACCCTAATCTAGGGTTGGAGGCACCCTATAATTTTATGAGAAATGGAAGGCCATGAGGTGTGGTGTTAAAAGATCCAAAGTTATGAGAATCGGTAAAATATGCCCCCCTAATCAATGTAAGAAGAAGACTGTGGATTACAAAAAAGAGTTTGATGCGAAGGTTGCAAGAGTTGAAGGTAAGAAAACCCCTACCTGATAGAGGGGGTAATTCAACTGTGGTGGAAAGTTTTTACCCTTTTGAAGTGGGGGAAGGTGATTATTTTAGGATATCTCTCTCTTATGAACTATCAGATGGATCTTCTATGGTGACATTCATGGGTGGCGTGTCTTCTTATCAGTTCCTAGAATCAGGATCAACACAAATATGGTAAGATATATGGCTATCATATGTAAAGATGGAATGGTAGTGATAACAAGGGTTGAGAGACACTCGTTCAGTGGGTGAGTGCTCCTAGGTTTAGATTTTTGATTATCAAGGCTTGCATGGCTCTTCAGCTTGACACTGGTTCGATCCCTCTCTATATTTGGCATCATTATGCTTTTTGGTATGGGGCTGGTATCTAGAGAGGTGTGGAACATGGTCTAAAAACATAGTGGCTGGATGTTGATCATGTGTAATGTGCAATGCTACTGTTGGGATGCACAATAGAGGAAAATGAACAAGAGGCATGGACTGGGATGATAGAAATGACAACATGTACTGATGACGTTGACTATGTGGTTTTGGATAGAAGAGAGCATGTGGGATTCTTTAGGTTTCCTTCCTTTGCCTAGATTTTAGGCTTGGGGTCAAATTTTGAATTTGTGTCTTTGGATTTGTAGTGCATTTGGACCTTAGGGTCTTTTTTCATTGGGAATTTCTACCTTTGGGCCTTCAAGCTTTGTTTTTTTTATTCTTGGGCCTCCAGGTTGCATTTCTTTTGGTCCACTCTGCCATGTAATGGGTTCTCTCCAAGTTAAAAATGGATTTCTATTTTTTATTTTCTTAATAAAGGTGTTTGAACCAAACACTTAAAAATATATATGTATATATATTTATATATATATATATATATATGCCTATATCTATTTATATATTTATGTGGGTTTAATTGTGAGCATAATCTATTTTTATGTGTGTGTTGAAATTTAAATATTTATATATAAATGAAAACATATGTACATACACTACTATAGAATCACAAATATTGAGTGGTTACCTTTATCATTGATAACAAAAAGCATTGATAAAGAGGTGATTTTATCAGTGCTAGATAAAAGCACTAATAAAGGGAATCTTTATCAGCGCTAAAAAAAGTACCAAAAAAACTACCACCATTATTATCATCAATAAAAGTTATATTAATCAATACTTTTAATAGTGACCTTTATCAGTGTGTGTTTTAACATTGATAAAAGGAGATCTTCTTAGAAAAATTATATATTATTAAAAATCACATTCAATATAGAAATATATTTATATTGATATATATATATATATATATATATAATTTTCTTAAATATTATTTATAAATACTAAATACCCATTTAAACTTAATATGTTAGATATCTAATGAAAAATGTTTTATAAGTTAATTAATAATTAATATTAATTAAAAATAGTGAATAATTAATATTAATATACATTTAATAACATTTTTTTATCAAGGTCATTTTTTTTATCAATTTGGAATATATATCAAATAATAAATATTTAATTATTAACTAAAAAAATGGACTAGATATGTATTTACACATAATATGTCATACAATAATTTCACATTTACATAATTAATTCATTTTTTTAGAACCGCATATACACAAATAATAAATTGTTAATATTATCATTTTAGTTTTTTATTTATTTATATTTAATATTTAATATATATTTTGTTTTTAATAATAACAATAATAATTATTTTCATATTTTTATTTACTATATAATATTTTTACTTTTAATATATATATATTTAATTTATTCATTATTATTATTATTTATTTCAATAATAATTTTTTAATAATTTTTTTATTTATTCATTTTTAAATTTTATTTGTTTAATATTTTTTTGTAATTTTATAGTGTAGAAACCACCACTCCAGTAACATAAAGCCAGTGTTTAATTTATTACATTGGTATAAGATACGAGAGATCTCACCATGTATGATTGATCAGTTTAGTAGTCTTAGAAAACTAGATACACACATGATTCCCATATTACATTAGAAATAAAATGAACATAAAATAGCATAGAAAACATTCCTGAATCTTTAATATCATTCATAATATCCTTCTTCAAATCTTTGGTAAAGAAAAATAAATAAAGGGTGATCTCATATGCTCAGTAAGGGTTATGTACAATGAAAGCTATCATGAGTAAATAAGGCATATTCAACATAGTAGAGTGGATAATCAAAACACATGCCATTCAATCAAAACTTGAATTGAATGAGAATCCATGGATAATATTAACATATAAAGCACATGGATAATGGAAAATAAATTCTAAATAAAGGAAATGTGTAATTATAGACATTCATGATCATGGAATCTCAATAAAAAAATCATAAATACTACCATCAGGTCCTCTCAACCAAGACATTATCATTATATGGGCTAACATACATGGGATACCCAACTATAATGACTTGATCTTAGAGCCTCAGCCTATACATCTTACTAGAATTTTATGTCCCATGAAACCTTTTTATGCATCGATAGTATTTCTATAACTGGGTCCACCCATCACATACATGTCAACTATATTCCTTATATTTATAATGATCGATACAATTCATTTTCAAAATTCCTTATAAGTCAACAATTATCTGTATTGAATCAAGAATACAAAACAACAATACTTTCTCAATATAGATCATCCATAAAAATATTGAATATGGTATCATTGTACAATATGTCTAATAATATCAATGGGTGTTTTCATAGTTGAAAATACCTTTAAAATATCACTAGAACATTTCTTGAGAAAAATACCCTTTTCATTTTAAAATAACTTATCTAAAATCTAAAAATTTACAAAATATTAGGAAAAATATTTTATTTTAAAATAACTTTGGAAACTTATAATGAAAATTTAAAATCATTGAGCAGTCATGATAGTGTGGAATTCTATTCACTCCATGTTTGTTAAGACAAAGATTTCATATGCCTAGTTCATCTATTCTCAACACTTTGAGAATATTAGAATTTTTTTTATTGAATTCATCCATCTTGCTGGAACATTTCCCTAGATGATAATATAATGAATCTCTTAATAAGATCAATCCTTATCATAATTATTCTATCTCTCTTAAAATATTCAATTATATTGAATATCATCGACATACCCAGTCAGATTGAGTATATGAGACTATAATTCCTTAGTTCAATTAATATCTAGTGACTTTACAACCTTAAATGAACTATTACATGCTTCTATAATCATCTTAATTTTATTTTTGAACAACATCAAAACTTGGTTACTCATAAAGGAACTCTTTTAACACATAGAATATTTCTCTTGATCAAGAAATTTTCTTAAGATACCAGTATTAGGAGTTACTTACTTTAAAATTCTCATTTCAATAATTAATATAAATTTTAGTTAGATGATGATGATTCATTTTTCATTAAAATAAGTTATTATTATATGAGTATCATTCCTTATATATCTTCATCAAGGATTTTTAATGAAATTTATCCCACTAAAATTGATGACCCCGTACATCATATCCATTTAGTGAGACGAGATCCATATTTCAATTGGAAATGATACTGCTTTAGTGTTTCTCTCAACAATTAGTTTTTTAGGTAGGGAATCATCCCAATTACAATATTTTTGACTCTTGTATTGTTGAGTGGATATACCTTCATCGAAATCCATAATATAGATATACTCACTCTATTCCTCTAGTAACCTAATCCTGTTAGGGTATCTCGGCTAGTGTAACCCAAATAAAATGACAAGAATATGCTAACAAAGGCTGATCAAGGGGAACCAAACTTTGGAATGACCTTCCCAATTGGATAATCTAGAGTTAATCATAACTTTATTTCCTTACAAAAGATAATTCAGGGGAACCCTGTTGGAACCAAGGTTGTTCTTTGATAGAAAAAGAGTTCAGTTTGTGTTTGTTGTCAGTTTACTTTGGGTTGATCATGGTTTGGGTTTTTTTATTCTCAACCCTTTCATGGAAGATCGTGTAGATTGCATGGAAAAGGGTCATACAGTTTGATCTGGAAGTAGTATTGAAAGTGGCATCATTCTCCAGTGTTTGCCAAATTTTTGGGGCTGAAAATCAGAAAATAGAGAAACGTGTTTTTGGAAAAGGAAGGTGCGTGAAATATTTGAAGTATGCGTGAAAGATTGGTTTTTTCACGCAAGATTGAAGGTGTTTTTAGAACTTGTGCGCAAGACATGTTTCAGTTTCATAATGTTTAAAAATGGAAAATTCATGGAGTACGTGGAAGATGATGTTGCGCCAAAGGGTTTGCACGCCCAATGCGACGTCAAAAGGGGTTTTGCATGCACATGAATAATCTTGTGTGCACTGATGAAAATGCATCAGGATATTGCACGCAGGGTCATCAAGGGCCTATAAATATGTGGCTACCCTCATTGAAGACCTTAAAATTTTCAAATGAAAATCTGGTTAATCAGCCATGCAAAATATTTGTGCATGAAAGATTGGAAGAGAGTCAATCTTGCGTGCAAGGTGTTCCTTCAATCTGAAAAGACCAAGTGAACCCTTCGGTGTAGTTGCGTGAAAGATAAGGGTTGCGCAGAAAGTAGGTGTTGCGTGAAAGGCATATTTAATGAAAATTCCCAAATCTTGCGTGCAAGTTGGGGTTTTGCACGTAAGTGTGGTGTTATGATTTTGACAGGCTTTTGAATATGTAGTGTGTGTGTTTAGTGATTTCAAGTGCATCAATCCAGGACTTCGATGAAATATGTGTCTCATGGTGAAGAGGGATAAAGAATTCAATGCAAATCAATTGAAGTGACCTTCATGTCTATAAACTGAGCGGGACTTCACCCACGGCAGTGAGCCAGGGGAAGTCTGCAGGAGTGACCCGAGGGACATAGTGAGCTATCCCTGAACATTTATAAAGGAAGTTTTCCTGAGGAAGAGTGACTATACTTGAACCTTGTAATCCACAGCTAGTGAAGTTTAGTGGAATTAGGTACGACCAGAAACCTATTGGCTTATACTCCTTGGATGCATACCATAGTGGTGAACCAAGTAAAAGTGATGTGTGGTCTCTTTTATTGTGTTTTTTTCTTTCTGTTCCCATTAGTCTTACAGGTTTAATGAGTTTCTACCACTGTGGGGAAAATATCCTTGTTTTAAAAGAAGAATTTGACACCTGGATTCACCCCTCCCCTATCAGGGTGTCCCAGGGTCCTACAAGTGGTATCAAAGGGTAAAGGTTACTGGTGTTAGATCTATCCTTTGTTGTCATAGATAATGCAGTCAATGCCTGGGGAATCCCTCTCTTCGATGAAAGTAATTTTCAGATTTGGAAGAATAGAATGAGATATCATTTAAGACCCCTTGGAATGGAAGTCCTCTTTGCTACTGTGAAATAGATACAAGTTACTAATTCAACAGGGCTTGCTATGACTGATACAGACAGGAAAGTTCTTGATGCAGATGCTAAATCCCAGAATTCTATCACTACGGCTCTTTCAGATCATATATATCTAAAGTGATGAGTTTCACCTCAGCAAAGTCTATGTGGGATAAACTTGAAAATATTTATGAAGGAGAAAACAAAGTGAAGGAGGTGAAACTTCAAGTCCTGCACAATAGGTTTGATGATCTAAAGATGCATCCTCATGAGAATATAGATTCATTCTTCAATCAAATCACTAAAGTAGTGGGAGCAATTCGTGGTCTTGGAGAGGAAATCAAAGACATTGGTATTGTAAATAAAATATTTAGAATACTTACTCCTATGTCCAATGCCAAGGTGTCCTCCCTTGAAGAAAGATATCTATCTAAACTTACTCTATATGATCTGCTTAGTAGTCTAGTGTCATATGAGATGAGAGTCAAACATGAAGATTCTATGAATCGTGTTAGAAAGGAAATGGAATTAAAAGACATCAACAAACTAAAAATTTCAAGAGATAGTGGTGGTGAATATGATGAGGAAAAAAAAATTCTTTCTCTCATTTCCAAGAAGATGAAGAAGGTAAAAGGTAAATTTAAAAGTAAGTTACCTCTGACATGTTTTCATTGCGGAAGAGTTGGGAACATTGCCTCTTAGTGCCAATGAAAGTTTGATGATGAAGAGAGAGAAGTTGAAAAAATTGAGAATCCTTGGAAAAGGTTTTTCGAAAATGGAGACTTCAAATCTAGAAATAAAGTACAGAAGAAGAGTTTTGTCTGTGAAGAGGAAGATGATGATATTGAATTATGTGAATAAGAAGAACTAGAATTTAAAACTAGAGACCATGCTTCCATGATTGATACCATTGAAAAGTTAGAATCCTCGATCAATAAAGGCATAGATAATTAGATGACTCCTAATGGCGGTCTGAAGTTGAAAATTAAGGATGCCTTTTCCAAGCTTGAGAATAAATGTAAGAGATGCAATAAGTGGAAAGCAATGGTGGAAGAATCATCAGAATATGTTGATGAGATTGAAGCTGAAATTGAATGACTAAAAGAACTAGTGAGAGTATAGTATTCAATCCTTGAAATCACAGATGATGTTGTGGAAATAAATCTTAGAATTGAAGAACAATAAAAGGTCATAAATGACCTTACATTCAGACTGGAAGAGAAGTCCAAGACTATTGAGGGTATTGAGGAAAAAAGTTGTTACTCTTAGGATTAAACTTGAGTGTCAATCAACCAAAAATGAGGTTAAGAAGAAAATTCATTTTGTAATATTATTAGATGTAGAATTACTGGTAAGATCCAAGTGTGATTTAGATGAGGTTGGAAAAATATTGAGTGATCAAATACCCGCTTGCATGAGAAAGAGTGGAATCAGTTGTGAAGCTAAGACATCAACTGAAAGAAGTGAATAGAGCCAAAATAAAGACAATATGAAAGTTGGAAATGTTGAAAAGTTTCCTTAATTTCTAAAAAATAAACCCTCAATCCCAAATAAAATAAGAACTAAAGATTATCCTCAAACTTTCAGGAATGATAGGCAGTCCAACCATTTTTCCCAAGAATAAGGCATGAGGAGAAATATAAGTGAGAAGACATTTCCCCTCATTAAGTTTCAGTTCTGTAGCTATCTGGGACATACCATGTCATATTTCAAAGAGGAAAGGAGATAAAAGAATGGGGAAGATCTGAGAAGTCAATAAAGGAAATTTATTTCATATCCTACATCTTATAGAAGAAATAGTTTCTATATATACTGTTATCATTGTTCTAACTTTGGCCATAAATCTATGTATTGTAGGTAGAGGTAAAATAAGAGAAATTCATACAACTCTCAGAGATGGGTCAATACTCACCCTACCAATGGTGATGTTCTCACAAATAGGTTTTCTCCTCTAGAGAAAGAATATGGGTATGAAGAATCTGATTATATGGAAGAAAGAATTAGAAGGCCATAAGTGTCCTACACTCAATCCAATATCTCATGGAATGAAAAGAAGAAAATTGAGAAATCTAATCTTGAAGAAGTATCCCTCAAAGCTACAAAAAGCAGCAACACCTAGATTCTTGATAGTGGATGCTCGTCCCATATGACAGGAAATAATTACCTTTTAAAGAAAATTAAAAAGAAGGTTGATGGAATAGTGAGGTTTGATAATGATGGTGCTTTGAAGATTAAAGGTAGTGGAAATACTTCTCTGTAAAATGGAGAGATGAAGAAGACCAAAGTTCTTTATGTAGATGGTCTATATCATAATCTCCTCAGTGCGAGTCAACTCTATGACTCAGGGATCATAGTAACTTTCAATCCAAAAGGCTGCACTATAAAGGGGAAAATAGGGAATTCTCTCATGAAAGGCTGTAGAACAGATGGAAACTTATATCAGGTTGACAGTAAAGAGTACTCTTGTTATATGTCTGTTGAAGAATAAAACAACATGTGGCATTGAAGGCTGGGGAAAATTAACCAACAAGATATGGAAAATATATCTAAGTTTAAGACAGTAATGGATATCCCCATTCTGAAATGTGAACAGGAAGAGACTTTTGATGCTTGCATACAGGGAAATCTAATCAATAGTTCATATCCCCCAAAGAAGAAAAGGGCATAACACCTTCTTGATCTCATCCATATAGACATTAGTGGTCTGATAAACATTTCCAAAACTCATGGAGAGAGGTAATTAGTCCTTTTCATTGATGATTATAGTAGAATGGATTGTGTAATGGTTATTCACAGGAAAAGACAAGTACTTGATTTCATGAAAACTTATTGTCAAATTGATGAGAATGACATTGGATGGACAATCAAAGTCCTGTGATCTAATAATGGAGGATAATACATGTCCATTGAGTTTGAGAATTACCTAGAAAAACATGGAATACAGCATGAGGTAGCTTCTGTTATAACTTTGTAGAAAAATGGACCTGTTGAACGCCGGAATCGACAGGTCAACAACATAGCTAGGACTATGCTAGTTGAGAGTCATATCTCTCTTCATTACTATAAATAAGCCGTTGAAGCTGCAGTGCACATTCAAAATCTAACGGGGATTTATATGGGAGAAACGAAGACACCATATGAATTGTGGCATTGAAGGAAGCCTTCTTTGAAATACCTTCGTGTTTTCAGAAGAAAATGTTTCATCCTAAATAAAGAAGGAAATCAAGGGAATTTTGGAGACAATGCAGATGAAGGAATATTTCTTGGATATCCAATGAACAATAAAGCTTACAAGTGTTTCAATAAGCACTTGGGGAGGATTGTGGAAAGAATTTATGTTAAGACCATTGAGAAAAAAACCCCAAATGCTTCAAATAATTCCTATGCTGATGATATAGAATATTGATAAGAATGTGATCATAGAGTAAATGCAAATACAATAATAGAGGAAGGTGTACAAAACACCCATGAGTCACATCATGATGTTGACTCAGAAGAAGAATATGAAGTTGAAACTATATCTGGAGAGAGTTTAGTTCAACCTTAGAGGAGGAATCAAAGATCAGAAATTGATCAATCCACCATAATTGGGGATTGGACTGAACCCACACACATGAGGAAAATGAGGAGTAATGCACAATCTGAATTATTATCTATGGTGGAACCATCATCATTTGAAGAAGCTGTAAAGGATGAATCATGGGTGAAATCCATGAATGAAGAGTTAGATTAGATTGAAAAGAATCAGATCTGGGATCTAGTCAAGAGACTTGAAAGTCATAATGTGATTGGTACAAAGTGGATTTTCAAGAACAAGTTTGATGATCATGGAAGTGTTATCAGAAACAAGGCATGATTGGTATATAAAGGATATTCACAGATCGAAGGTGTTGATGTTGAAGAAAACTTTGCAATAGTGGCTAGAATGGAGTCAATCATGATTTTTCTTGCTATGTAAATCCAAAGAGTATATAAAGTATATCAAATGGATGTCAAGACAACATTATTGAATAGTGTTCTTGAAGAAGAAGTCCACATTGAACAACCAGTGGGTTTTCTTCTTCGTACTGACGAGAAAATGGTTTGTAAACTAAAGAAGGCCCTCTATGGTTTGAAGCAGGCACCATGAGCATGGTATTCCCGAATGGATTATTATCTCAAGAAGCTGGAATTCAAAAGAGGAGGAGTATATCACAATCTCTATGAGAATAATTCTCCAAAATATTAGTTCATGGTTCTAGTTTACGTTGATGACATTATATTTGGTGGAAGAAGGAAAAAATCAGTGGATGAATTTTCTAATCACATGAAATCAGAATTTGAATTTTCAATGATTGGGGAGATCACATATTTCTTGGGGATTTAGGTGACTCAAAATAAATATTACACTTTAATCTCTCAGGAAAAGTATGCATAAGAACTGCTGAAGAAATTTAATATGCATGAATCCAAACCAATGTCAACTCCGATTTCAATTAGAACCAATCTTAGAAAAGCATAAGGATGGAACCTCTATTGATCCCACCATGTACAAGAGAATCATTGGGATCCTATTGTACCTGACAGTGACATGACCAGATATTGTCTTTGCAACATGTCTAGCAGCCCACTTTCAGAGTAATCAAAAGGAGGAACATATGGCGGCAGTAAAAAGAATCATGAGGTATATTCAAGGTACTTATAATTTTGGGTTATACTTTCTTTAGGAAGGGACAGTGAATTATCAGCGTTTTCTGATACTTACTGGGTTGGCGATGTAGTGGAAAGAAAGTTCACCAGTGGTGGAGAATTCTATATTGTGTGGGAATGTGTTGGCTGGTTGATCAAGAAACAAGAAATTACTTCTCTTAGTACTGTTGAAGCTGGGTATATCTATGTTACAAAGGCATTCACTCAATTTATATGGATGAAGAAACAACTGAAAGATATTGGTGATGAGGTGAAACAACCAATGGTGGTTTACTGTGATAACAAGAGCACAATTGATCTTATGAAGAATCCTGTTCAGTACTCTCGTAAAAAAAATATTGAAATCAGATATCACTTTATCAAGGAAAAAGTTAAACAAGGCGTGATTAAAATGGATCATGTGGTAATAGATGAGAAAGTGGTTGATATTCTGACCAAGCCACTATCAGTGTCCGTGTTTGAGAAACATCGGTTGAAACTCAGTGTTCAGCCAACTTCCAATGCATAAGGATGTTCCTAAGTTCTCCTATCCTTAGTTTTTTTAATTGTTTTTAATCTGTGTTGTGGAAGTGTTTCAGGTTTATGGGGGAGATACGATCTAGGGGAAGTATGTTCTGAGCTCTACAATGGATGATTATCTATCTTTGGGTTTATTTCTAATGGGGGAGAAATGGATAGAATTCATGTATATGGATGAGAGAAGATAGAGATAATCATCCATGGATGAGAGAAGATAGAGAGAATCGTGGATAAAGATGGAGAGAATAATGAAGGGAGAAAACTTTCCAGTGTTATGAGGAAACAGTTAGAGCTTTCATTTAAACTCATGATAACACAATTTATGTCTTCTCTCTTGTTTTCTACACCAATCATTACTCACGTAAACTTAGAGTGTTAGCTAAGTTGATTCTTGTTTTTCAGGTTTTCTTGTGGCTGGTGCTCTATTGAATTTATCTGGCGATTTCCAACAAACCCAAAGGGGGATATTATTGGAACCAAGGTTGTTCTTTGATTGAAAAGGAGTCTAGTTTGTGTTTGTTGTCAATATAATTTGGGTTGATCATGATTTGGGTTTGTTATTATCAACCATTCCATGGAATATCAAGGAGATTGCATGGAAAAGGGTCATACAGTTTGATTCGGAAGCAATATTGAAGGTGGATTCATTCTCCAGTGTTTGTCAAATTTTTAAGGCTGAAAATTGGAAAATGGAGAAACATGTTTTTGGAAAAGGAAGGTGTGAAAAAGATTTGAAGTGTGTGTGAAAGATTTGTTTTTGCATGCAAGATTGAAGGTGTTTTTGGAACTTGTGCACAAGACATGTTTCAGGTTTAGAACGTCAAAAAATGTAAAAGTCATGGAGTGCGCAGAAGATGATGTTGCGCCAAATGGTTTGCATTCCCAATACGACGTCAAAAGGGGTTTTTCACGCACATGATAAATCTTGCGCGCACCAATGAAAATGTGTCAGGATCTTGTGTGTAGGGTTATAAAGGGCCTATAAATATGTGGCTACCCCCATTGATGACTTAATAATTTTCAAATGAAAAAATCTATTTAATCAGCCACGTGAAATATTTGCGCGCGAAAGATTGGAAGAGAGTAAATCTTGCGCACAAGGTGTTCCTTCAATCTGAAAATACCAAGTGAACCCTTCGGTGCAGTTGCATGAAATATAAGGGTTGCACGGAAATTAGGTGTTTCATGAAAGAAATATTTCATGACAATCCCCTAATGTTGCACGCAAGTTGGAGTTTTGCACGCAAGTGTGGTGTTATGCTTCTGATAGGATTTTGAATATCCGATGTGTGTTTTCAGTGATTTCAAGTGCATCAATCCAGGACTTCGATGCAAGATGTGTCTCATGATGAACAGAGACAAAGACTTCAATGAAAATCAATTGAAGAGACCTTCATGTATATAAACTGAGCGAGACTTCACCCAAGACAGTGGGCCATGGGGAGTCAACGAGAGTGACTAGAGGGACGTAGTGAGCTATCCCTGAACATTTGTAAAGGCAATGTGCCTAGGGAAGAGTGACTATACCAGAACCTTGTAATCCACAACTAGTGAAGTTTAGTGGAATTAGGTACGATCGAAAACATGTCGGCATATACTCCTTGGACGTAGTCCTTAATTGTGAACCAAGTAAAAGTGCTATGTGGTCTCTTTTCTTGTGGCTGTTTTCTTTCTATTCCCATTAGTCTTATAAGTTTAACAAGTTTTTACCACTGTGGGGATAAGATAATTTTTTTAAAAGGAAAATTTGACACCCTGATTCAACCCTCCCCTCTCAGGGTGTCCCAGGGTCCTAAAAACCCTACTTTTGAATGAACTACATAGTTGGATGATCGAGGTCTTGAAAAGTGTCTCTTTGGAAGGAATCACACACTTATTATTTTATGGGTTTTTATTTTTAGAGTCTCTAAAATTTAATATAAATAATATCAAAGTCAAATTTATAAAAGTTACATCTTATGTAATCATTATCTTCTCATGTTTTATTCCCAATATTTACTTTTAGAATCCATATTCCAACCACCAAATTAATGTGACCAAACCACATTAATGGGTAACTTTTACAAAACCCACAAGTTTGTGTTACTCACCAAAAAATAGAATCTAAATATATTTATAAATATTTTAATTCATTATATGAATAAGTTATATTATATCTTCATGTAAAGGCATATATTTATATGAGATTTATAATCTCTACTTGATTAAGGTCGAAGTGACAGATAGCCAACCCCATTCACCTTTATAAATAAGGCATAAGACTCCAGGCCGACAGGTCTTCTGACCCAAATTACATGTACTCAATGAGACTTTACTCAAGTAGGAATTAAATTCAAGATATCTCTAATACCTGATATGCACAAACTATGATAAAAAATGAGATTTAATCTAATAAATTCAATTAGAATATGAGGTCAAGTTAGATTAAAACTGAATTTTATAAAGTGATACATAGTATGTAATGCAAGGATCTATCCCCTAGAAGTAGTTTAACAATTAAACTAAAGCATACCCATTTTTTATATAAACAATTTATAGTTATGATTGAAATAGGAAATACACTTTAAATTAACAAACAATTTAAATATTTAAACATGATATAACCATTTATGAACTAGTTATAAATAAAATCTAATTATAAACCCTTTTATAAATTTTCTAACATTATGGAAATTCCATAATTCTGAATATAAACTCTTTTATAATCAATATAATATAAACCCTTTAAAATTATTTATTATATGTAATTTAAATTTAATATTTAAACCTTTGATCAAATATATAATCAAAACCCTTTTGATGTTTTAAATAATATCTTTAAATATGGCCCCCTTTTAATTTGAACAATTTCAAATTAATTAATTATGAACTATTCATAATTATTAATATAAAAAACTTTTATATTTTGACCATATTTATGATATTTATAAACACTTATAAATCTTTTTTAAAATATTTAGATAAAAACTTTATTTAAAAATTATAAATATTCCATATAATTTTTAGTGAAAACGTTTTAATACTCTTTATTATGATTTATAACATTTATAAATCATATTAATGTGAAAATTATATTCTTAATATCAACTAATTAATATTAATGGAATAATTTTAATAATATTTTCAAAAAACATTTAATTAATTAGCCATAAACATTTTATAGTTAATTATTTTATAAAAACCCTTTTATAGATTTTACTAAAATTCCATGAAAGCTTTCCATTATTTATAAACAATTTATAAATAATCTAATTCAATTATAAATTGAATTTTCTTTATTAATTAATTAATTATTTTTTAAAGAAAATATTTTTGATAATTACTCAAAATAAGTCCCCTTTTAATTTGAACAACTTAAAATTAATTATTTATGAACAATTAATAATTTAAAATATAATGTTTTTTATATTTTCTTCTTACTTTATAATTTATAAGCCTTTATAAATTACCCCCAATGACACTTAAATAAAAATATTATTTTTATATCACAAGACATACCAATTAATTTTGTAAAAGTAATTTTAAATATTAAAATTTAATATTTGGAATATTTTGTTGATATATGTTTCATAAAAAATTATATAATTAATTATAAATATTTTATAATTAATTGATTTATAAACCTTTTATAAGTTAAAATATTCTCAAAATACCACCTACCATGATTTATAAATGTTTTATAAACCATATATAATTGAAAAATAGTTATCAATTAACCATAAAATTTTATATTTATTTATTTTATAAAACTATTTTATATAATTTTAAAAAATTTTTAAAATATCTTTTCCATTTTTTACAAACAATTTATAAATAATATAATATAATTTATAAATAAATTTTCTTGATTAAAATAAATAATTTATTTTTTTCATAAACAAGTGTAATAAAAATGAACTTTTTATATTAATTTACAAGTTGAAATATCCCATTTCACAATTTGTAAAACATGTTCTTCATTAAATAATAAAATGAACATGTTGATTCATAAAAATAGACTTCCGTTTGATACCACTATTGGGTTTTCATTTTCCATCATATATACACTGTAGTGAAAGAAAAACCCAAATATATATGATCTATATTTGATGGAATCAACATGTAATAAATGGAGAACATAAATGTGTATACCTGGAAATCCAATGCAACATTCTCCAATGAGTTTTCTTGATGATGATCACTTAATAAAAAATTAAAGCTTCCTTCCTTTTAGGGATTAAACAGGCTTGCAGATCCCGATATCAATCAGAGGACTCTTGTTCACTTAAAGAGGTGATAGAATCTTCACCAAAGATGATGAAAAAGATACAGTAATGAAGAGAGTTTGGGGATTATTGCAGATAATCATCTATTAAAAATAGAAGGGATAACATCCCTTTATATATCCATCCGTTACACATTTCATTTAATGAGACGTTGTAGGTTCCGAGTGCAGTAGAAGTGCAGTTGGGCTGACACCCATCTTTCATTCTTTTACCATGATGAATGATTATTCCGGGATCAATACGACATTGAACTCCAGTCTCCAAAGAATAGAATCAAAGATTTAGATAAATAAGGAAGAGGCCTAGAACCTTTAGAGAGTATCTTGCACATCATGTTTATAATTAATTTAATTAATTTCATAAAGAAAACAATACCTATATATTTGGTATTTTTATCATTGATGATGTTGATCATCCGGAATGACCCTTCTAGATTATCTTGTTGCGCTTTCAAGGATCCAAACTAGAATCCATTTAGCAGTGATCCACACATGCTCCGATGACCTCTGATTGATACCACTCGTTCTCCGAGTGCTAGCATGGAGAAGCGAGTGTCTTATGTCAGTCGTTCTTGATTTCTTGTTCTTCAGCCTTGAATAAAGTCTCTCATTATTAAGAGGGGTGGGAAGTGAATTCGAGATAGAAATTGTTTAGCTCAACAATTCTCAATTCACTGGGTGTGTGGTTCATTACATGGAACAATAGACGTATGTGTCTATTTATTGACATGGGGATTCAGTTACAATATTTAATTTTGTAACATCAATTAAATACATTAACAACCATAGAGAAAACCCATGCTATTAATAATAATACCGCATCATTATTTATGGTGCACTAACTTGTAAAAAATATAATTATAAATAAAATTATGCATCACAGAATAATAGCAACGTTATTTTAATTTGTGGCAACTAGTTAAATAATTATTTATCGCCTTGTAAATAATTATTTTACCACTAGACCAGCCTTGTTCTACTCGAACTCCACTTATATTTATTGAACACCCTAATAAATAAATAAATAATTTATTCTCTTAAATAAATATTTTATTTACAAACTAGTAAATAAATATTTATTAAATGTTCAATAAAATAAATAAATATATTTTACCCACAATCTGGTGAATAAATATTTATTTAATTTATGAAATCATTTTAACTTGAATAAAATTATTCCACTATATTGAGAATAATATTAATTAATTAAATTCAAATAGAATTTAATCGAGACCACCAGAAACACTTAGTGTGTGACCCTCTAGGATTCTTTCTTGTTGGCATTAGGTGGTATTGCCTAAATTATAAGAGTACTATCTAGCAACAGGTCAAGGCTCCCAAGAGAAAGAACTTAAAGTCACAACAAAGACATCCACATACTAATGATAACTGTGTAATATAATCACTTTGTCTCAATATCTCATCAAACGGGTTTCATGATATTGTCATCAATTTTTGTGCTTGGATACATCATTCTTGGACTACCTGAAATAAACTCATCATTAAAACATGGCCAGGGAATTGCGCGTGATAGTTCTATTTCAATCAAAGGTCTGAGATATAAACTTATATAAATAGAAGGGACAAATCCTTTCTTGACTTATCCATTAAGAACATGCCTCTCGTGACACACCCAACGTACCATACTTCCCAACAACTATTTGCATGATAGTTTTTATCAGTAAATAAAAGTGTTCAAGTCGTGACATGTATTAATGATAATCTTAAAGTCTAAGGATCATTATACATGCTCATAGGTAGAAATATCCGATGACACCAAAACATGCAAAATTCCTACTGGAAGGTCTGTTCTCATAATCTCCTATCTTAGAGATTACCAAGTGCGAACTTCATGAGAGGAAGTCTCATATTCTTATGAGTACTCACACCTGATATTCTGCATGCTATGTGTCCCATCATAGTATATCATCCAACCATTTAAATATATTTATGAATATTGTTATTGAATTTCAAGGTTCTCATCATAGTGGGGAACTACCATGACCTTATCAATGCAACAAATACTCTCGGACATTATTCCATCAAATTCATGCAGAATAATGAAAAATATGTAATAAGATGTTTAATATTTAAATACATTAAATATCCATGTAATCAAAGTACAAATAGTTGGTTCTAGGACACCAACTTTAAAAAACTCTCACTTGGACTAGAGCCAACTGCCTACGACTTTTAGTCTGCTAGAAATCACATGATGATCATGTTTCTCCTAAATCAAGGCTTTAGTCAAGGGGTCTAGTATGTTGTCTTCTGTGGAAATACTACTCACTTCAACTTCATCTCTATGAGAAAAATCTCTCAAGAGATGATACTTCCAAAGTATGTGCTTCATCCGCTGATGTGACCTTGGATCTTTTTTGAGAGCCACCGCTGCAGTATTATCACAATACAGTGTGATGAGATCTTTTCTTCTAGGTATCACATATAGCTTTTGGACAAAGCTTCACATCCAAACTACTTCTTTATCTACCTTATAAGCTGTGATATATTTGGAATTTTCTGTAGAATATGTGACCACACTCTGCTTTGAGCTCTTCCATCTCACTGCACCTCCATTCAAAGTGAATATGTATCCCATTTTTGACTTCATGTCATCTTGATTAGTATAGAAACTAGCATCTGCATATCCTCTAATGACTAGTTCCTAATATCCTCCATAAACCAGGAACATATCTTTAGTACAGATCAAATACTTTAGAATAGTCTTGACTTCCATCCAATGGTGGTCACTTGGTTCAGCTTGATATCTGCCTACTATACTCAATGCGTAGGCAGCATCCAACCTAGTACATAGAATTTCATACGTGACTGACCCAATCCCCAATGCATATGGAGTCCTTGCCATTATCTTTATTTCCTCTGTGTATGAGGACACATTTTCTTGGAAAGATGAATGCCATGTGACACTGGAAACAATCCCCTCTTGGATTGTTCCATATTGAATCTCTTCAGTATCTTATCAATGTATGTAATATGACTTAGGACTATCAATATTTTGGATATATCATGATGGATCTTGATGTAAAGAATATATGCTACCTCACCCAAGTCCTTCATTGAGAAGCATTGATTCAACCATTCCTTAACAGACTGTAAGATTGGTGTCTAATTTCAAATAAGTAATATTTTATTAAAATATAATATTAAGAAAATGACTACACTCCCACTAAACCATTTGTAGACACAAGGCCCATATTCATTCTTGATAAAACCAAATTTTGTTATGGATTCATCAAAACAAATGTTCCATGACCTGGATTCTTGATTTAATCAATAAATGGATTTTTTCAACTAGCATACCTTATTGGAATCCTTTAGAGTCATAAAACCTTCAGGTTGTGTCATGTAGACATCTTCCTGAAGGTTCCTATTAAGGAAGGATATTTTTGAAATCCATTTTACAAATATCAGAGTCACAGTAAGCGGCAATGGCCAATATAATTTTTATGGATTTTAGTATTGCAACTAGTGAAAAGGTTTCTTCATAGTCAATGCCTTGATACTGTTTGAACCCTTTTGCAACCATTCATGACTTATAGGTATTGAATTGTCCTTCCATGTCTATTTTATTCTTGAATAACCATTTTCAACCAACAATATTTACATCAACTGGAGGATCTATGAAAATCTAAAATTGGTTTTGGTATATGGAATCCATTTTAGAATTCATGGCTTCTTGCAACATGAAAACATCTGTGCCACTTACTGATTCCTTGTAGGTTAGAGGATCATTATTATCAACTAATAATGAATCACCATCCTTGGTAACTAGAAAACCATACCATTCTGGTTCTCTAACCTATCTTGTACTCCTACATAGTTCTTGTGTATTTGGAACAGTTTTTCTTCCACGAGGCTTTGTGGAATCTGCTCCTATACTAACTCTTGTGTACCTTGAGCCTCAACTTCATTGAAGTCTATCTCAATCCCACTATCTCTTTTGGAGATTGATCCCTCTACAGGAATATGGCATGTCTAGACACTATAAAATTTTTGTCTGAGGGGTTGTATAGGTAATATCCCATTGTTTCCGTGTGGTCTCCTATAAAGGCACACTTTGTGCCTCAGGGTGAAAGTTTGTTACCTGAAGAGGCCTTAACAAATGCATCGCTTCCCCACACATTTAAATTCGATAACATGGATTTATTTTCTACTCCCGAACTCATATTGAATACCACTTATCAATTTAGATAGTACTTGGTTTAGTATGTGCGCCAGTATTTATAATGAATATCCTCAAAAGGATAATGAAAGAATTGCACAACTCATCATTGATCTCACCATGTCCAACAAGGCACGATTATTTATTTCTCTAACACCATTACACTAGGGTGTGTAAGGAGGAGTGAGTTGGAATAGGATCTGAAACTTTTTTAAGTAACAAATGAAGTCTTGATTAAGATATTATATACCTCGGTTTGAGTGTAGTTCTTAATATTCTTACCAATCTAGTTCTCAACTTCATTCTTGTATTCTTTGAACTTATCAAAAGAATCTGACTTAACCTCATTAAGTAGATATATCCATATCTACTAAAATCATTAGTAAAAGTTTTGAATTATGATTACCCCTTGCTTCAACTATAAATGGTCCACATACATCGGTATGAAAAAATTCAAGAAGTTCTTTAGCCCTTTCACCGTTCCAACTAAATGGGGCTTTGATCATTTTGCCTTGTAAACATTCATGAAATATGACAAGTGATTTTATCCATCTTGATGTAACTTTGTCAAGTGTTTCTCATTTACATGACCTAACTAGTGATTCCAAAGTTGGGTGTGGCATAAGTCATGTGAATTATCTTTTTAATCGATTAAAATTACTTGGTTTGTGTAATCCAATACGTAAAGACCATTGTATAAACATGAACTTCCAAAACAAATGCTATCTTTGTAAAATAACCAACATTAATTTCCAAACATGAAAAAAATCCATCTGTACCTAATCTGAATACATAAATAATATTTTTAGTAATATATGACACATAATAACAACCCTTTAACACCAAGATCTTCCCAGTTGGAAACACGAGGTGGTAGTCCCCGACAGCTACAACACAAAGTCTGGATCCGTTGGCTGCTCGCAGATCTACCTCCCCTTGGTCAATCTTCTTGAATCTACTTGGATCATATATTTGGATACATATGTGAGCACCAAAAGTTGTATATAATACCCAATTTTTAGAAATATATAGATTTCATTTGATAACAAACGCACCTGAAGCTTCCTCTTGCTTCTTAGGATGGGTGTTGTTATTCTTACAGTGGACTTTCTTGCCACATGCGAAACAAACAGCCTCCTATTACCTTGCCTCCCCTTTGATCTTCCTTTTCTTGGAAGGCTGTGAAAAATATTTGGGCTTAAAGGTATTATCCTTCCATTTTCTCTTATTCACCATACGAAAAGAAGGATTTTCACACTTCATATCTTTTTCCACTTGGTGAATGAGGATAAGGAGATCATATAGAGACTTCTTAATGTTTTTCATGTTGAAATTGACAAAAAAGTTGAAAAAGATCCGAGGGAGTGATGTGAGAATGAGATCGGTGCCCAGTTCTTCAGGGAGTTTAAACCCTAGAACCTCCAGGTACTCAATGTATCCAAGGAGCTTGACTATATGAGGCCTAGATGGGGCACCCTCTCTAAGATTATTCTGAAAGAGTTCTTTGGAGATCTAAAACCATTCCTATCTTGATATATCCTAGTAAAGACCATGTAGGTGCTTGAGCATGCTATAAGCATCCATGTTTTCATGAGACTTCATAAGCTCACTAGACCTTGATGATAACATCAAACATTGAATGTAGATCAATTAATTCATATGTTTATCATAGATCAATAAACCCCCATCACTTGCCTCTTTGTAAGGAGGATCAGCTAATGCTGAATCCAATACATAAGAATTCCGTTCATGGAATAGGATAACCTGAGGCATCTAAACCATTCTTGGAAGTTACTGCTGGTGAAGATGTTGTCTTTATCTAGAATTGATCGCAGGGATAGTATGGTTGATGATCTTGTCATTTTTATTATACAATTAAAAGATCATATCATTAGCAATTTCTTGATTACATTTTATGAGAAATAATAAATTAATTTTATTAAGTCTCCCACTATTTTATCAAGTCCCAATGGACCTCACCATTGAACTCAGAATGTCCAGTTGTCACGACATACTAGTGTGAAGGATCCATTTTCCCCTTCACATAACCCCAACAAGGGTTGGTCAAGTTATTTGAAGGTATTTAGGTAGGCAAGTCTTTGCCAACTACAAGATTACAACTCCTTGATTTATTGAGTGGACTCCCCAATCCTGAAATCCTAACTTTGGATTTCCTCAACTCTTGCCTTCAATATTAGACCAAGTCTAGAAAGGGATACTCCTCTTGATGTAATATGGTTAAGTCAACCTGAAACCTTTCATAAGGGATTCCTATATAAAAGTAAGTGTCCCAACAAGGGTTGGTCAAACACATAGTTTTATTGAGTTTTTACCTTAATCTAGTAGTGAAAGGCTTGGTCTGAATTAATATTTATTTGAAGGATTTTTATATCTTATGCGTGAATTTCTTATTATCATTATCACATGCTTGTTAATATTAAGTGGAACTTTCTTAAGTGATTAACCATGTATTGATAATATTTACGCATAATCCTAGTTTATTTTAGTTCCATCTTGAATGCTTATTTAATACATTAATTATGTGATCGCGACAACACATCCATAATGATAAACCATGCAACTGATAGAAATAAAATAAAGAAAAGGGCATGATCATGATATTTTCTAACAGTTAGTTAATATATCAGTTGATAAACTAACCCTGATCTAGGGGAGAAACACTTTGAACCTTTTGGGTTCATGTTTACAGCTCTCCACCTATCCACCACTGTATCTCTTGGGATTGGTTTCATCTCGGCTCTAGCTTGAACCGCCTCCTCTAGCTTGGGATTTCCATCCATTATATATGCTTTTAAACTCACACATAGGTTAGGGGTAAAAGGGAGGTTTACACAAAATAAACCATAGGAATGTGGGCCCTACATATTAATGAGGAAAGATGGCTCACAAGACAACAATTAATTTAATAAATAAATTAAAAGTAAACAAATCGCATACAAAGGTCTTGGTCCAGTACATGATCACCCACATATATGCAACAAGTTACTTATTTAATAAAACTACTTTTCAATTCTTTAATAATTCTTATAAGATAAATTGCACTCGAATAGATTAAATATTATCTTTAATTAATCAATCCTTTTATCTTAACCCATTTTTGAATTTCCTTGAGATTCTCATCCATCATAATTTTAAAAAAATAAATTAATTTTAAATTATCTTTGTACGTAAATTGTACCTGGAGGAAACCTGATGAATTCTCGTTCATAACTACACAATGAGTAGAAATGAACATTATATAGATATTAAATTAAATACATATACATAAAACACCTATCACATGTTGTGCCTCAGCTTTACGCCTATACCATGGTACACGTCTCAAGGGTTTGTATAATATAATAATAAATTTTAATAAATCTACGTAATTTGGATGAGTACACAGCGTGTAGTTCCAAATACATAGCGTGTACTATCATTCATAATCCATATGAAGTACACACCCAGGGATACAATGTGTAAATGTACTTCAAAAATATTCAGAGTGCATGGTGTGTCCTGTGGGCCACACACCGTGTAGTATCCGCATTACACGGTCTCTAGCTGGGCAAGCTGTGTACGGGGTACATGGTCTAACCCTAACCCGAAGGGACTACACATCGTGTCCAGTGGGCCACACAACGTGTAAAATGGAAACTGTGTGCTACCTGTTCCTAGTCAACACACAAAGTCTTTAAGACTTAGAAAAACTCCAATGACACATCTTGGTTTGGCAGACCAATCCTGATGCATTGAACCTTGATACACGATGTGTGAATACAAATAAACATTGTGTATTCTGTTGTTGTATGACCATGAACCTTTGGAACATCCAAATGAGATCCTCTGTTTTATTTTAATCAAAATTAAGAGAAAAGAACATTTCTGTAAGGTGAACAAGAAACAAAAAGAGGGAGAAAAGATATCGAAATCCAGATTATAAGAATGATTAACCTTGAATTGACAAGCTAAATTATTAAACTGTAATTAATCAATGAATTATTTAAACAATTATAAACTATGATGCAACCCCTCTGATACCACTTGTAGGTTCTAGGTGCAGCAGAAGTGCGGTTGGGCCAACACCCATATTTCATTTTTTTACCATGATCAATGATTATTACGGGATCAATATGACGATGAACGCCAGTCTCCATAGAATAGAATCAAAGATTTAGATAAAGAAGGTAGAGGCCTAAAACCTTTAGATAGGATCTTGCACATCATGTTTATAATTAATTTAATTAATTTCATAAATAAAATAATACCTGGATCTTTGGTATTTTCTTCATTGATGATGTGGATCATCTGGAATAACCCTTTCATATTATCTTGTTGCACTTGTAATTATCCAAACTAGAATCTTTATAGCGGTGATCCACAAGTGTTCCTATGACCTTTGATCAACACCACTCGTTCTCTAGGTGCTAGAGAAGAAAAGAGAGTGTCTTGTGTCAGTCATTCTTAATCACTTGTTCTTCATACTTGAAGAATGACTCTCATTATTGAGATGGGAGGGAAGAATATTCGAGAGAGAAATTGTTTAGCTCAACAATTCTCAATTCACTGGGTGTGCAGTTCGGTACATGGCACAATAGACGTATGTGTCTATTTATTTAAATGAGGCTTTAATTACAATATTTAATTGTGTAATAGTAATTAAATACATTTATAACCTTAGAGAAAACCCATGATATTAATAATAATACCTCTTCATTATTTATGAAGCGCCAACTTGTGAAAAACGGAATTACAAATAAAATTCCATGCCACAAAATAATAGCAACATAATTTTAATTTGTGACAACTTGTTAAATAATTATTTATCATCTAGAAAATAATTATTTTACTACCGGACCGGCCTTGGTCCGCTTGAACTCAACTTACATTTATTGAATACCAAAATAAATAAATAAATAATTTATTCTCTTAAATAAATATTTTATTTACAAAAATAGTAAATAAATATTTATTAAATGTTAAATAAAATAAATAAATATATTTTACCTACAATCTGGTGAATAAATATTTATTTAATTTATGCAATCATTTTAACTTGAATAAAATTATTCCACTATCTTGAGAATAATATTTACTAATTAAATTCAAAAATAATTTAACCGAGACCGCTAGAAACACTTAGTGTGTGACCATCTAGGATTATTTCTCATTGTCATTAGGTGGGTTTGCCTAAAGTCCAAGAGTACTATCTAACAACAAGTCAAGGAAACCAAGAGAAAGAACTTAAAATCAAAACAAAGACATCCACATACAAACTCTAACTGTGTAATATAACCCCTTTGTCACAATATCTCATCAAGTGGGTTTCATGTCATCAACTTTTATGCCCGATACATCATTCTTTGACTACCTGAAATAAAATCATTGTTACACCATGGCCATGGAATTTTGTGAGACTGTTCTATTTCAATCAAAGGCCCTAGATATCAACTTCCATAAATGGAAGGCACAAATCCTTCCTCAACTTATCTATTAATAACATGCCACTCATGACACACCCAACATACCCTACTTCTCTCAAACTGTCTGCATGATGGTTTTCATCCATAAATCAAAGTGCGTGAGTTATGGTAGGTATTAATAATAATCTGAAAGTCTAAGGACCATTACACATTCTCATAGGTAGAAATATCCGATGACACCAAAACATGCGGAATTCCTACTAGCAGGTCTGTTCTCATAATCTACTGTCTTGGAGATTAGCAAGTGTGAAATTCATGAGAGGAAGTCTCATCTGCTTATAAGTACTCACACCTAATGGTGTGCATGATATGTTTCCCATCATAGTATGTCATCCAACTATAAAAACTATATTTAAGAATATTTTTATAACATTTCAAGGTTCTCATCATACTAGGGAATTGTCATGAAATTATCAATGCAATAAATACTCTAGGACATTATTACATCACAATCATACATAATAATGAAAAATATATAATAAGATGTTTAATATTTAAATACATTAAATATCCATGTAATAAAATTACAAATAGTTGGTTCTAGGATACCAAATCTAATAGACGTTTCATCCATATTTAATGTGTACATTGACTACCATTGTCATTAATTCATTGAATCTTATTCAATTAATATTCAAGTCATTTAATCCATTCATAATACATTATTATTAATGATACCTTGTGAATTATAAATACAACTAAATAAAATATTTCATTAAATTATTTTATTACACATTGAAAAGGTTCTTTACCTCTTGATTGTATGAACATCATCCAATAATATTCCCTTATACTACACCAATTTCTTCCTCAACTTTTTTTCTTTCTATGTTTACTTAAATTATAATAAAAATTTAATTATCAGTCATTGTGTGTGTCTGAAAGCATGCACACATCTATGTACGCACACACACTCACACACATCCAATATATATAATAATAATATATATGTATATATTAATTATATATATAAAAATATATTTATATTTTTAGAATAATATTTTTACATAATATCAATATAAATTTATATAATGTAATGAAAAATATAACTTTAATTTAATTAAATGAATTAATAAATTGAACTTAACAAATTTTCAGGCTGATAAAACTATGCAATGAATACTGACAAGGGGGAAGCTTAGTACAATTAATGAATGACCATGCTTCATCAATTGAAACACACTTATAATCCTAATCATTGGGTTTGAACCCCAATAGTCTATTCAGGCCACATTTTTTAGTTTGGGATTTATCATCACTTTCATTTGTAGCATTAATAAAGGTGAATTTTATTATCTCTTTTTAGTTAGTAAGAAGTGATAATTATATTTACTTATTTTTAAATTAACCCAAACAACCACATTGCTTGACCCCAACCATCAAGATCTTGAGGTGGTTGACCCCTGTAGCTATTTCTATGCATCATTTTGGAGGAATCAATTTCCAAAAATTAATCCATGTAATTAATTTTTTTAAGGTTATCTTACCCAATCATGCATTTGTTTCTTTGTGTTTCTTTGGATTATTCTATGTTCATGTTTAATGTGTGCATATATATATATATATATAAATTCAGAGTATATAATTTTATTATACATTAATATATCTATATATGTATATAGTAGTTAGAGAGGTGAAGAAGAACCCCGTATAGGAGAGTTCGTGTGCAGCAGTGGCAAGGGAAAAACCTAATCTAGAGTTAGTGGTGAAAAAAACTTTAGTCTCTCGGGAATAGGAAGGCCACACAATGTATTATTGGAAGATCTAAAGATATGGGGATCGGTGGACTCTGTCTTCTTTTTTTCGACTGAAGAAAATCCCTTTTGGGGAAGGCTGCGTAAGGTAGTGGTAAAAGAACACCCTAATCTAGGGTTGGAGGCACCCTATAATTTTCTGAGAAGAGGAAGGTCATGTGGTGTGGTGTTGAAAGATCCAAAGTTATGAGAATCAGAGAAATATGCCCCTTGATCTATGGAATAAGAAGACCGTGGATTACGACCAAGATTTTGATGCAATGGTCATAGGAGGTGGGGGTAATAAAACCCCTACCAGATAGAGAGGGTAATCCACATGTGGTGGAGAAAGTTTTTACCCTTTTGAAGTGGGGGAATGTGATTCTTTTGAGAGATCTATCTCTTATGAACTATCATCTGGATATTATAAGGGGACCTAAGTGGGTGAAGTGTATTCTTATTAGTTCCTAGAATCAGGATCAACAAAAATATGCTCAGATCTATGGATGTTGGATGTGAATAGGGCATGGTAGTTCCGAAAAGGGTTGAGCGACACTCGTTCGGTGGGTGAGTTCTCCTGGGGTTAGATCGTTGATTGTCAAGGATTGCACGACTCTTCGGCTTGACACCGGTTTGATCCCTCTCTATATTTGGAGTCCATCTGCTTTGAGGTATGGGGCCACTGTCTAGAGAGGTGTGGAACATGGTCTACAACTTAGGGGCTGGGTGTTGATCATGCTTAATGTGCAGTGCCGGTGTGAGGATTCACAATAAAGGAACATGAACCAGAGGCATAGAATAGGATGATAACAATGACAACATGGACTGATGATGTTGACTATGTGGTTTTGGACATAGGAGAGCAGGTGGGTTTCTTTGGGTTTCCTTACCTTTCTTGAATTTTAGGCTTGGGGTAAAATTTTGAATTTGTGTCTTTGGATTTGGGGAGCATTTGGATCTTCAATTCTTTTTTCATTCGTAATTTATACCTATGGTACTTTGGGATTTTTTTTATTCTTGGGCCTCTGGGTTGTGTTTCTTTTGGGCCACTCTACCATGTAATGGGTTCCCTCTAAGTTCAAAATGGGTTTCTTTTTATTTTCTTAATAAAGGGGTTTGACCCATCCTCTTAAATATATATATATATATATATATATATATATAAGTTTATATATATATATATATATGTCTATATCTATTTTTATATTTCTGTGGGTTTAATTGTGTGCATAATCTTTTTTTATGTGTGTGTTGAAATTTAAATATTTATATATAAATGCAAACATATGTACATACACTACTATAGAATCAAAAATATTGAGTGGTTACCTTTATCAGTGCTAACAAAAAGCATTGATAAAGGGGTGGTTTTATTAGTGCTAGATAAAAGCGCTAATAAAGGGAAGCTTTATCAGCGCTAAAAAAAGTACTAAAAAAAGTACCACCATTATTATCATTGATAAAAGTTATATTAATAAGTACTTTTAATAGTGAACTTTATCAGCGTGTGTTTTAGCATTGATAAAAGGCGATCTTAGAAAAATTATATGTTATTAAAAATCATATTTAATATAGAAATATATTATTTTGATATATATATATATATATAATTTTCTTAAATATGATTTATAAATACTAACTACCCATTTAAATCAATATGTTAGATATCTAGTGAAAAATGTTTTATAAGTTAATTAATAATTAATATTAATTAAAAATAGTGAATAATTAATATTAATATACATTTAATAACATTTTTTATATCAAGGTCATTTTTTATCAATTTGGAATATATATCAAATAATAAATATTTAATTATTAATTAAAAGTATTGACTAGATATGTATTTACACTTAATATGTAATACAATAATTTCACATGTACATAATTAATTCAATTTTATATAACCACATATACACAAATATTAAATTGTTAATATTATCATTTTAGATTTTTATTTATTGTTATTTAATATTTAATATATTTTTTGTTTTTAATTATGAATTTTTTATTTTTCTTATATTTTTATTTAATATATACTATTTATTACTTTTAATATATATATATATATATTTAATTTATTCAATATTTTTATTATTTATTTCAATAATATTTGTTAATTTTTTTTTTAATTTATTCATTTTTAAATTTTATTTGTTTAACATTTTATTTTTTATTTTATATAGTATAGAAATCCCAACTCTAGTAACACAAAGCCAGTGTTTACTTTATTACATTGGTATAATATACAAGAGATCTGACCATGTTGGATTGATCAGTTTAGAAGTCTTGGAAAATTAGATACATACACGATTCCCATATTACATTGGAAATAAAATAAACATAACATAGAATAGAAAACATTTCTGAATCTTTGACATCATTCATAATATCCTTCTTTAAATATTTGGTAAAGAAAAAAAAATAAAGGGTGTGCTCAGATGCTCAGTAAGGGTTATGTACAATGAAAACTATCATGAGTAAATAAGGCATAATCAACATGACATAGTGTATAATCAAAAAACACGCCATTAAATCAAAACTTGAATTGAGTGAGAATCCATGGCTAATATTAACATATAAAGCACATGGATAATGGAAAATAAATTCTAAATGAAGGAAATGTGTAATTATAGACATTCATGATCATGGAATCTCAATAAGAAAATCATAAATCTTACCATCATGTCCTCTCAACCAAGACATTATCATTATATGGGCTAACATACATGGGATACCCAACTATTATGACATGATCTTACAGCCTCATCCTATACATCTTACCAGACTTTTATGTCCCATGAAACCCATTGATGCATCAAGGGGCTATTTATTACTGGGTCAACCCATCACTTAAATGTCCAATTCATTCCTTATATTAATAATGATAACTACAATTCATTTTTAAAATTCCTTATAAGTCAACAATTATCCGCATTGAATCAAGAATACAGAACAAAAATAATTTATCAACATAAACCATCCATAAAAATATTGAATATGGTATCATTGTATAACATTTCCAATAATATCAATGGGTGTTTTCATAATTTAAAATACCTTTAAAATATCACTAGAATATTTCTTGAGGAAAATACTCTTTTAATTTTAAAATCACTTATCTAAAATCTAAAAATTTACAAAATATTAGGAAAAATATTTTCTTTGAAAATAAATCAGGAAAATTATAATGAAAAATTTAAATCATTGATAAGTCATGATAGTGTGAAATTCTATTCACTCCATTTTTATTAAAATAAATATTTCATTATAATTTTTTTTGAAAAAAGTACCTTATTCATAAAACAACAAGAAGATTCATTATAAACCTTTTTGTAAAAAGTAAAATATCGATAAAAATGAATTTAAAAAATAATTGGGGTATATTAAAAAGATTCTTGAACTTTTTTTAGAAAGAATAGACATGGAATAACAATATTCCCAACTGAATAGTAAAACATAATCATTTTTCCTTAAAAACATTCTTTTGGTCTCTTGAGTACTTAAAGAGAGAAAAATTAAAGGTAAACATGTATTATACAAAAATAACCACAGGATAATAAATTTGATGAGTTTATTGAGAGATATATCATAAAATTTAACCATTTTAAACTTAATAAAAATAATTTTGGTAAACAATGATATTGTAACATAAATACCTTACCACTTTGGCATATTTTGAATCATAACCCTCATGGAAGAAATAACTTCAAATGAAACTTTAAATACCATTAATATATATGGATTAATGATATTAAATATAAAATGGACAATATATACACAATATTAAAGAAAAAATTAGTGAATATTTTATATTTCTCATGAAAACAAAAGTAAGATAAGAAAACCCTTAGTTGAGATTTAACTTGCTTTGTAAGTGATTTTAGCCTCCTCTTCATTGAGAAACCTATTTTTTATTACACCTTAAGCTTTGAAGGGATATTATTTTGGAAATATGAGAAGATATAGGATGTAGTGAATGAATATAAGAAGGTATTATGTCAATTCTTGTCTGATCTAGAAGGAAAAATGTGCGAGGAATCCAGGAGAAGAGGTTGCCTTTTTTATAAGTGAGGGGAGAGACACTCAGAGAATTACTTAAAGTAATAAATTAATATAAATTAATTTTTATAATAAAGTGACTATAAAATGATATATTTAAAAAATAATATGAGTATAAGTATAAATAATTTCAACTAATAAAATTTTAACAAGTTTAATTGATTTTTAACCCTTATCTCTAAGTTTTAACCCCTTGTTAACCCTTTTAAAAATTATTGCAATACCAATGTTTTCTACTCTTTAAGGGTTAATAATGTTACCCTAAAAGGATAGGTGAAACATAAATATACCATGATTTATATTTTAAACCATATTCCATTCACTTGGATGAATATTGGATTTTTTTATTAATTTTAAATAATTTAATAAAATATTATTTTCATAAAACATCATTAATTTCATTTTTGATAGTATTAATTTAATTTGAATTTAAAGTCATCATGAAAAAAATGTAATTATGATATAAACCTTTAATACATCCCTAATATGTTATATTTGTCTAAAAAATTCATGTAAAACAAAAATTCATCCATTTTATATTACCTTTAATATTTTTAAAATTATTTTTTTTATTTTTTTATCAATTGAATAAATTCTATGTCGGTGTTGCGTAAGAATTTAAAGAAATTATTAAATCACTAAAAATTTAAAAATATTACCATGATAAAAAATTAATTTATATTTATAATAAATATTTATAACTGAACTTATCCTCCTTTTATCCTTATGATAAAATAGTAGAGATATTGAGGTCAAGAGAGTGACATTTTGTTTTTATTCTTTTCTTAAAATAATATACAGTTCAATATCAAAGAAAAATGACACAAGGTGGAAATAGTTTTGATAATTGGATGATAATGGTCAAAATTCACTCATATAATAGGATAGAGGAAAGTGTTATAGAAATTTTGAATCCGCATCCCAATGTTTTAACCCCGTTTTACTTATTTTACCCTTACCGAGTTGAAAAATATTTTCCATGGTTACTATTCACTTTAGAAAAAAATTAAAGGGTTATATTTACCAAATTTTTAAATCATAATTCCAAAAATAGATTACACATTTTAAGATTAAATTTATAGAATCAACATAAATTAATTTAAGATAAAAACGCAAAATGCAATGAAAACAAGTTTTTCAGAAAAATGTATTTTAAGTATAATTTATTTTATATAAATTAGATCATAAAATTGATTACAATGAAATTATATGGATTATTACTAATATAAGAGAGATAATTTTACTTTTAAACCATTTAAAATAAAATTTAACTTTATAAATTCTTGAAATAAAAATAAAATTTTCAATAAAAATTAGTATTTTTTGTTATTCATTGGAAAATAAATATTTTCAAAAAAATTAAAAAAAATCACTGTAAGGTAATTTTGATATTATGAATTCAAAAAATATATTTTTTTATAAAATAAAATTTCTAAAAGTTCTATAAATTAATTATAATATTTAAAAAAATCAATAAAAACTTTTTTTTCATAAAACATATTTTTAAAGTATAAAATTATTTTACAAAAAAAAGTACTTATTTATTATTAATCAATAAATTATATAAAAAAATTATACATATTTTTCATAATTTTGTTAACCCTATTTGTGAAGGTCTGGCTATAGAGGAAACGGTGGCGGAGGTTGATAAATCAAAAAATAATTTGACTTAGAGTTGCCTAAAACCTCAATAGAGGATCTTGCATGTTACATTAGTAATTAATTTATTTAGATATAAAGAAAATAATTACCTCATATTAGGATAATTTCTTTAATGATTTTATTGATCTTCTAAAATAATTATTTTGGATTACCTTCATTATGCTGTAAGTATCCAAGTGTAGAATCTATCTAGTGGTGATCCACACATGCTCCTTTGATCTCAGAATGATACCGATTGATTTCTAAGTGTTATCACAGTGAATCAATCATCTTTCATTATTCATGTTGATCACATATAGTTACTTAAATATTTAAGGTATCTCTTCAACACTTATAATTCTTGGGAGGAAGAGAGGAGGGGGAATGAAGAGGGAATTCTATTGTGTGCAACGATTATCAAATATCGATTAACCTTGCACAATAGACATAAATATCTATTTATAGAGCTAGGGTTTAGGTTAAAATATTATTTAATTATCTACTAGACCTTAAATAATAATATAATAACTATTAAAACCCATTCCATATAATATTAATATTAATATTATTATTTTACGGCATGCACTAACTCACACAATGACAAATATTATTTACTTGATTACAAATAAATATTCATAATCAGACCTGATCATGGTCCACTCCAATTCCATGACATTTATTGAATTACAAAATAAATATTTAATTAAATATTTTATTCATCAATAAATGAAATAAATATTTTATTCACAATCGAGTGATTAAATATTTATCAAATATTCACATGATAAATTATTTATTATCTTGTGAATATTAGAGATCAATAAAACTTGAATAAAATTAGTCCTTGGTCTGGAGAATAATATCTATTCAAATAATAAAATTAAAATATAATTTAGTCAAGATCAGTATAAACACTTAGTGCATGACCCTATAGGATTCTTCCTCATTGTAATTAGGTGGTCTTGACCAAATTTTAAGATTATTGTCTAACAATAGCTTAAAGAACCCATGAGAAAGAACTTAATGTTGTAATGATTAAATCAAAATAAGAACACTCAATATTTAATATATTCTCTTTATCTCAATATATCATCAAGAAGGTTTCATATTCGTGTAATCAACCTATGTTCTTGATACATCTTTCATTGACTATATAAAATAAACATGTTATTTCACCATGGATATAGAATTTAATGCGATGATTCTACTCTAATAAAAGGAATGAGATATCAACTCCCATAAATATAGAATAGATAAATCTTTCCCTGAATTATCTATTAATAAAATATCACTCATGATGTACCCAAGATATCCAACTTTATGATGAACTATATCATCAAGGTTTACAAAATAAATCTAAGTGTGCAATTTGTAACATGCATTAATAATAATATTAAATTCTAAGGACCATTAAACATGCTCATAGATAGGAATATCAAATGACACCAAAACATGTGGAATTCCTACTAGTGGGTCTGTTCTCATAATATCACATCTTGGAGATTACCAAGTGTGAACTTCATGAGAAGAATCCTCATCCAATTATGAGTGCTCTATCCAGACGATCTATATACCATGTGCCCCATCATAGTACGTTATCCAACCACAATACTATATTTAAGAACATAATCATGGAACTTCAAGGTTCTCATCATAGCGGGGAACTTCTATGACCTTATGAATATGACAGATACCCTAGGATATTATTACACAAGTTTCACGCATAACAATGAAAAATATATAATAATGTGTTTTATTAATATTTAAATGACTGAGTATACATGTAATAACAGTTGAAAAAGTTAGTCCTATGACACAAACTCCAACAAACTCTAACTTGGACTAGATCCAATTGCCTATGAATTTCAGTTTGCTAGACCTCACATAATAATCATGTTTATGATAAGTCATGGATTTAGTCAAGGGGTCCACCACATTGTATTATGTGGATATTATGATAACTATGGATTCACCTATTTTAGAAAAATCCATCCAAATATGATACTTATGAAGTATATGCTTTTTTTATGTAACCCTAACTCTTTATTAAGGGTCACTATTGCAGTATTATAACAATATAGTGTGATAGGATATTTAATTATTGGTACCACATCAAACTCTTGGATGAAGTTTCATATACAAACTTCTTTTTAGTTACATAATAATACAGAAATACAATCAAAATCTACTATATAATCTGTGACCATAACTTACTTTGACTTCTTCCATCCCAAAACACCTCCATTTAGAGTGAATATGTTTCTCATCTTTGATTTCAAATAATCTTGATCTATTTTGAAAATAGCATATTCATATCCTTTGATTACTAGTTCCTAATATAATCTATAGACCAATAACATATTACTAGTATGCCTCAAATACTTAATTATAGTCTTGAATTCTATCTTATAGTGGTCGCTTGGGTTAACTTGGTATATGTCTACTACACTTATGGCGTAAGTGACATCTAGCCAATTACCTTTCATAACATACATTACTGATCCAATCGATTATATGTATGTAATCCTTTCCATTATTTTTATTACCCCTGTCTTCAAGGATACATTTTCCAATAAATATGAATGCCACATGACATTGGGAACAATCACCTCTTAGATTGCTCCATACTAAATCTCTTCAGTATATTTTCAATATATGTACCTTGAATTAGGTCAAGAAACCTATTTGATATATCATGATGGATATTGATCCCAAGAATATATGTTTCCTCATCTAAGTATATGGAGAAGCAATTATTCAACCAATCCTTAACAGACTATAAGACCAGTATCTAATTTCCAATAAGTAATATGTCATCAAAATAAACTATTATAAAAATAACCACACTCCCAATAAACCTAATGTAAAAACAAGGCTTACATTCATTACTTATGAAACCAAATTTCATAATGGCCTCATAAAAATGAATGTTCCATCCCCTAGATGCCTAATTTAATCCATAATTGGATCTTTTCAATTTGTAAACTTTATTGGCATCCTTTGGAGTTAAAACCCCTTTAACATATGTCATATAGAAATCTTCCTAAAGGTTACCATCAAGGAAGGATATTTTTAAATCCATTTTTCAAATCTCATAGTCTTGGAATACTATAATGGAATGTATAATTCTAATGTATTTTATCATTTAAAATGGTGAAAAGGTTCCATCGTAGTCAATTCTATAATGTTATTTAAACCCTTTTGAAGCTTTTCATTACTTATAGGTACTAAATTTCCCATCCATGTCCAGTTTATTCTTGAATACCCATTTATAACCAATAGGATTTATGTATACTAGAGGATATACCAAAATAAAAACTTGGTTTTGGTACATTGAATGTATTTCATAATTCATGGATTCTTTCCAATTGGAAACATCTATGCCACTTACAACTTAATTTTAGGTTAGAGGATCATTATTATTAACTAATAATTATTCACCATCCTTAGTGACTATAAAACAATACTATTCTAGTTCTCCAACCTCTCTTGTACTCCTATGAAGCACTTGTGTATCTGGAATGGAATATTCCATGGGGGTTTTTGGAATTTATTCACATGACAGCTCTTGTGTATCTTGAGCCTGTACTTCATTGAAGTCTATCTCACTCCTATATATTTTATAGATATTATCCTTCTTAAGGAATGTGGGATGTCTATTAACCACCACCTTTTTAATTAAAGGATTTTATAGTTAGTGTCTCTTTGTTTCCTTGATATATCCTATAAAGACACATTACGTGCATCGGGGTTCAAATTTTTTACTTGAAGAGGCATTAACAAATGTGTCACATCCCCACACATGTAAGTACAATAACAAAATTTTATTTCAATTCCACAATTGGAATGGGATACCATCTTCTAATTTAGTTATAACTCAGTTTAGTATGTATGTTGTTATTTATAATGCATATCCCCAAAATGATAATGGAATACATGCATAACTCATCACTGATATCACCATGTGCAACAAGGTAAGGTTCTTACTTTCACTTACACCATTCCATTATGGTGTATAAGGTGGAGTGAGTTGGTATATATTCCCAAAATACCTTAAACAATTAATGAAGTCTTGATTAAGATATTCTCCACCACATTTTAAGTATAGTTTCTTAATATTCTTAATAAGATGGTTCTCAAAATCATTATTTTATTCCTTAAATCTACAAAATGAATCCAATTTATACCTCATCAAGTAGATATATCCATATCTACTAAAATAATTAGTAAAAGTTATGAAGCATGAGTACCCACCCCTTATTTTAATGGGAAATGGTCTAAAAAAATCAGCATGAACTAATTCAAGAATCACTTCAGCCCTTTAAATTTTTCTATTAAACGAGTCTTTGGTCATTTTATGTTGTAAACACGTGTGACATACAATAAGTGGTTTTAGATTAAAAGAATCTAAGTATCTATTTTTATGTAATTTAGTCAATGATTTTTGTTTACATGATGTAGTTGGTGATTCCAAAGTTGGGTGTGGTATGAGTCTTGTAAATTAGTTTCATAATTTATTTCCATTACTTGGTTTGTGTAATCCAACACATAAATACTGCTATTTAAATTGTTCCTTACCATAAAAGTACTATCTTTATAAAAGAAGAAAAATTTATTCTAGAACTTGAAAATAAATCCATATGTATCAAGTTTGGGTACAAAAATAATATTTTTTTAATGGAAGGAACACAATAAAAATATCTTAAAACCAACATCATTCTATCATTAAATGTGAGGTTTTAGTCTCTGATATCCATATCGGTAAGTTTAGCTCCATTAGATGCTCATAGATATACCTCTCCTGGTTCAATATTTCTAAATCTACTTGGTTCTTATATTTGAATACATATGTGATCACCATAAGCTATATCTAATACCCAATTTGTAGAAATAGATAAATTTTACACGTTAACAAACACACTTAAATATTCCCCCTGATTATTAGGATGGGTGTAGTTTTTCTTCCAGTGGCCCTTCCTTCCATAATAGAAACAAAAAACATCCCGCTCCCTTGAATTCCCCTTGATCTGTCTATTATTGGAATATAATGAATAAGCTTTTGGCTTAAATATATTTGATTTCCCTTTATATATTTTTTACTATAAGGATGAATTTTTTTTTCATGATTCATCTCTATATTTACTTGGAGAAAAAGAGTGATTAGATCTATAAGAGACTTCTCAATGATTTTCATGTTAAAATTTTCAATAAATTAGAGAATCTCTAAGGGAGTGATGCAAGAATGAGATCAATGCGTAGTTATTCAGGGAGTTTAAACCCTATAACCTGTAATAACTCAATGTATCCAATTTTATTGAATATGTTAGGATTTTCTAGAGTACCCTCTATAAGATTAATCTAAAAGAGTACTTTAGATATCTCAAACCATTCTTTTCTTTCTCTCTCCTGATAGAAACCATGTAGATTCTTGAGCATGGTATAAGAATCTATGTTCCATGTGACTTCACGAGTTCACTAGACATTGATGATAACATAAAACATTGAACATAGAATATGTCATTCATATGTTTTTGACAGACAAGGAACTCTTTATCACTCACCTCCTTGCTAGGCAGATCAGGCATTGAGGATTATAGCAGGTAAGATTTCTCTTCATGGCGCAACACAAACTAAAGGCATCTGAACCACTCCCAGAAATTAATTCTATTGAGGAGATGGTTTTTCTACAATATCGATCATAGATATAGTTTGGATGATGAACCTTCCATTTATTCTACAATTTAAATGAGTAAATTATTAGTACTTTACTTGATTAAAAATTTTGTGAGTAATAATAATAATAATTACTATTTTTAAATATCCCACTATTTTATCAAGTCTCAACATCCATCACCATTGAACTCATATTTTCCCATAACTCAAGACATTATAGTGAAAAATATCCATATTTACCTTCTTTGTGATCCAAAACTTGTCCATAAAAATCAAAAGAAGGTATTTAGGTTAATAGTCTTTCCAACTGTGGGTTTTTAGCTCCTTGATCTGTTGAGTGAATTTCCCAATACTAAATTCCAAACTTGGATTTTCTCAACACTTTCCTCCAAATTTGTATTGAATAAACTCTTTCGATTAATTTCAATACAAGTTTGGTTAAGTCAACCCAAACTCTCATGATAACTCCCTAATAAAAGAAAGTGTCCAAAATTTGGCCATGTAAACACTTAGTTCTATGTTTTATTCCCAATCAAGTAATATAAGGCTTAGTTTAAATTAATGTTAATTTTAGGGATTTTAATTTATTATTGTTAAATATTTCTTGTTTTATCTTTTACATGTATTGTTAATATGAAGTGGATTTTACTTAATTGATTAACCATGTTTTTGATAAAATATTTACTCATAATCCATTTATTTATATTCCATATTTTTACATTAATTCATTTATTTATGTGATCATAGTATTGTATCCATAAAATAAATAATCCATAATATATAAATAAATAAATAAATAAGTGACACTAAAATGATCCTATCAAATGGTTGATTTATTAATAGGGAAATAAATCAACCTATGGCCTCAATGAATATTCCATATGTTAGTATTGGAACGATTTTTAGCTCCAACTGTCCACCCGTGTATCACATTGGTTGGTACCATCTTGGATCTATCTTGAACTACCTCCATGTTCCTTTTGATACTCCATTAATTACATATATTTATAACTAACATGTAAGTGAGGGGAACCAAGGATTGGTTAAAGGGATTACATAAATAACCTTGGACAGAAAGATCATACATAATAGTGGATGGAGGAATGACATCGAGATCACAATTTTAATTTCATATTTAATAATTGAAAACCATTGAAACAAATTAAATTAAATTAATAAAACACATACAAAGGTCATGATCAAGCTCATACATGGTCATACACATGCAAAAAATACTTAAAAGTAAAACTGGTTACTATTCATTTGTTATTCATTCTTTATTATTAAGCTAAATGCACTTGAATTAATTAATTAATTACCTTTCATATTAGTAACCATCTGAATTCTCTTGTAGATACCCATCACTAAAAGTTTTCCTAGAAAATAAATGGAAGGATCAATAATTATAGATAATTACAGTAAATTAATAGAGAATTTAATAATTATTTAAAGAATTATTAAATTTTAAAACATAAAAAGTTACAATCAATACAATAAGGTTTTAATGATGTAATTATAAATTTAATATAATTTAATTCTATCATTTATTAGAAGACTACATAACTCGTATTTATGATTTACACATCATGTACCTTGATTTTTGTGTACCTGAGATAAACACTTGGGGGAGTCAACATGTATCTTGGTTGGACTACATGACATGTACAAGTCAACTACATGCCATGTATCGCTCTTTCCATGTGACCGAGATACACATTTTTATCTTCAACATTTATCTTGGTGGATTACACAACATGTACTTATGAGATGCATGTCGTGTGGTCCAAATGTTGTGTGTCCATGAAACCCGCCAAAGGACTTGGTGTGTTTATCAGACCCAAGATTACATGATGTGTATAGTCTAACTAAATGCGATGTATCTCACATATTGTGTGTTTTCATAACTCTTCAAGGAACTCATCATGTATCTTGGATGTTGGAATTAATAAAATACATATCGTGTATTCCAGATACACACCGTTTTCTTTATTAATTCCCCAGTCTATTAGTATCACACAGTTTTAACTATGTATTTTACCACATGATTTGTGTGAATTTTTCCGCTAATCCATGTAGACTACATGATGTGTATACCTGCTACACTCCATGTAATCTGAAACGTTGTGTTCCAATTTAGCCTAGTCTGTACATGGTGCACAATAAATGCACTGTGTTTATTTACTGCCTGGTGCATCGTGTGTAGTTACTTCTCAGTGCACCATGTATCCAACGACATGGATAGGTACAGTGCCCTTGAGTACACAACATGTAATCTGTCAACATGTCGTGTAATCCCATGATATCCATCCTAAATCCTCGAAACCTTCAATTAGAATCTATAACCATTATTTATCTATTATTAGTCCTTTAATAAAATTAAATAGTGAATGATGGTGATTAATATGTCTAAATCATGTTAATTTAAATCTGATTAAAGAAAAAATAATTCTTGAAATGATAATCATACTAATATTTCAAATATAGATCAATAATAAAATAAATAATTATAAATTTAAAACGTGACTACTTTGTACCACTTGAAGGTTCAAGTAATAATGGAAATTCTAGTGGTGAGTGATAAATAGAAAATTAATTTTACTTAAAGTTTCCTAAAACCCCAATAGAGGATCTTAAATATTAAATTTATAATTAATTTATTTGGTCATGAAGAAATGGATTACCTCATGTTAGGATCCTTTATTTGATGACATTGTTGATATTCTAATAGGCCCTTTTTTGGATTACCTTCATTATGATGTAATGATCCAAGTGTATAATTCCTCTAGTGGTGATCCAAACAAGCTCCTTTGATCTTCGAATGATGACGTTTGATTTTATGGTGCTAGCATAATGAATCAATAATATTGCATTATCTGTGTTGATCACATGTCATTCATTTGAGCTTGAAGGTATCTCTATAGAGATTCTCATTATTGAGAGGAAGAGAAGAAGAATAATAGAGAGAGAATTCCATCGTGCATAATGATTCTCAAATCTTGATTAACCCTACACAATAAACATAACGATCTATTTATAGAGATAAGGTTTAGATTAAAATATTATTTAATTGTGTACCAGACCTTAAATAATATAATAACAATTAAAAAACCCCATTCCATATAATAATAATAATAATAATATTATTTTATGACGTGAACTAACTCATACAATGAAAAATATTTTTTACGAGCTTGAAAATAAATATTCATCGCCAAAAATGATCTTAGTTCACTTCAATTATTCAACATTGATTGAATACCCAAATAAATATTTAATTAAGTATTTTATTCATTGATAAATAAAATAAATATTTTATTTATAATATAATGAATAAATATTAATCAAATATTCATGTAATAAATTATTTATTATCTTGTGAATATTAGTGATCAATAAAATTTGAATAAAATTATTCCTCAGTTTTGAAAATAATATTTATTAAAATAATTAAATTCAAATAAAATTTAATTGAGATCAAAAGAAACACTTATTATGTGACCATATAAGATTCCTTCTCATTATTATTATGCGAACTTGCCTAAATTTTAATATTACTATCTAATAATGGGTTTAGGTTCCCAAGAGAAAGAACTTAATGTCACAATGAGGGCAATCTCATATTAATATTAAATGTATAATATAATCCCTTTGTCTCAATATCTCATCAAGTAGGTTTCACATCCATGTAATCATCCTATGTGATCGATACATATTTTCTTGACTATATGAAATAAACATGCATTACACCATGGACATGGAATTTAATGTAACAGTTCTATTCTAATCAATGGGCTAAGATATCAACTCTCATAAAGTTGGAAGGGAAAAATATTTTCCAAAATTATCAAATAATAACATGTCACTCATGATGCAACCAACATATCCAGATACTCTGTGAAATATATTTTTAAGGTTTTTTAAATACATCTAATTTCACAACTATAACACACATTAATAATAATCATAAAGTCTAAGGACCATTACACACACTCGTAGATAGGAACATTTAATGCCACAAAAACCTGAAGAATTACTACTATAATGTATGATATCCAAATATTTTTTGGAGTTTCCTTAAGATCATTTATAGGTAATTTTTTTAGTGTTGAGTACTTTTTGTTTGGGTATTACCATGGGCTATGTTTGATTGAAAATTTGAGAAAAATGAAAAAAACAGGGCTTCCCTAACAGTGCGCGCCAACCCAGCCAATTGTGAAACCCTAAAAATAAGGGAATTGCATGGTCAGTTCATGGTTTTTCAAACCATGCACACTCTTAGGAGTAACCATACACCCCTATAAAATAGGTGCACGATTTAGGTGTACGGTTAGGCCAAACCGTGTGCCCCTACCCAGCAAACCATGTGTAGGAATTAAAGTCCCTCAAAATTGGTTTTAAAAATTCCTAAACCCCTATAATTAATCCCAAATAGAACCCCATTAAAATCTAGGTCCTCTTTTATGATTTTGGAGCTCTTTAGACAAATTCCAAGACTTCCCGACATTCTTTCTTCATGATTCAAAGCCCAGATCAAAGTCTTCACCCCTACCGGTAAGTCAATCATATTTTGATTGATTATCATTCTTCTAAAATTATTTTGGTGGGATGTTTTCCTCTATTTTTATAGATTTGGATCTAAATTTGAAGAATCTAGATATTGGATTATGGATCTATATCTAGATATAAGATATCTTGAATTATTTAATCTTGATTTAGGGTTATAAATCCAGATCGAATTCTATTATGTTACTCCACTGAATTTTGGGGACTTCTATTGGGAGATTGTTCATCAATGAATTGAGGTAGGCAATCTTATATTCAAATCCCGTAGTAATGATTTTGATTAGTGTATGAAAATATTATTATTGTTATATTTTTTTAGAAATTTAATTTCTTAAAATAATTAATTAATATAGTGAATTATTTAATTAAGATATTGTTTAATTATGATATTTGGGGATAATTAATTATGAGATATAAAATTGTGAAATTGATGATTAATTTTGGAATTAATTATGAGATGTTGGGATAATGATACTATTAAAAGAGATAATTATTGTGGAATTAATTGTGGGATATTGATGTTGAGAATTGAATAATTAATTGGTGAATTAATTAATGGGTTGTTGAAATAGATTTAATATTGTGTTGTTGTAAATTATGAATTATTAAATGGTGAATGGTAACATGGATATTCATCCAAGTATTATGAATGGTAGTATGCTCATTAAATTATGTGTTTTTAAATGGTGAAAGGTAACATTGACATTCAGCCAAGTATTATGAATGGTAACATGCTCATTAAATTATGTGTTATTAAATGGTGAATGGTAACATGGACATTCAGAAAAGTATTATCAATGGTAACATGATCATTCAATTATGTGTTATTAAATAGTGAATGACAACATGAACATTCAACCCGTTATTAAGAATGGTAATATGGTCATTCAATAGAGAAATGGTGAATGGTAACATGGTCATTCACTTGTGAGATCATAGAATGGTAACATGGAGATTCAAATGTGATATTACTCGGGGATAGATCAAACTCCAGCATGGGCCAAAGAAATTATTGAGGTTCAGGTGTCCTCGGGAACCCTGAGGGTTTATGTGGTTAAATGGAAAATATTTTATAAGTTGATAACTTTATGCATTGAACTTATTTACTTATAAAACTAAATAAACTATTATTTTCTAGATTAGTTTTAGACACCATTGGTGGTGGTATACTAAGATGTACTCACACCCTACTTGGGCTGCCCGATCGGTACCTAAAAATATTTCATTATTACATGATAGGTTAAGGGAAAGGTTCATGTGTTAAATGATTGAAGTGGAGATTGAGCATGGATGAGGGAACCCAAATTTTTTTGAGACCCTCTTTTGATTATTTAGTGTCTTTATTTTTGAGTTTTCATTTGACACTGGGCATGTACTACAACACGGCATGCTTACTTCTTCATTTTTGATATTTTATTTCCGGTTTGTGTTATATTGTTATGCTGGTACTATTTTATTTATGGTTATATTGCATTACACTATTGTTTATTTATTTCTACTGGTGTATTAATCTAATTAAAGAGGGTGTAATATACCCATGATTGATATATGACACTTTCATTAATAATTGAAAACCTTTGGCATTCTAGGAGGCATTCTTGAGGTCATGTGACCGATCGACTCAAGGCACTAGTGCATATAACCCAGGCCCGGATGTCGCAAAGTGGTATCAAAGGAATTTTATTTTATTTTTATTTTTTCTTAATATTTTGGAAAGGTAGATAGGAGAATATAAGGATTTGGAACTTGCTCATGTGATCATTCATGGGATTTTAAAACCCATGTTTGGGGGAAAACCCAAGTACCTAGGGTGGGATTATTGTTATTGTTTTTTGTTGTTACAGTTGAATATTATTTCACCTTTAGTGACACACTTTTGGTGTGATGTGATTTTTGTTTATTAGATTTTATAAGAATTGACTCATGTCCCAGTATGACATGAGATTTGAGTTTTCATGCATCATTCTAGGCACTCAGGATTATTTTGTGACATGCATCATTTTTAGGCATGCATAGGAAAATGGGTGTTGAGTAAGTTGATGCTATTTGTCTTTTCACGTGGGATTGAAATGAAAAAGTGTCTAGCATGAAATTGAGAATTTTGAAATGATGAAAAATGTGAAAAAATGGGTGTCTAATGTGAAAACTTGAACAATGATAACCTTTTTACCCTTGTTAACTAGGAATTAGGTGTAGGATAGTTAGGGGTAGTTATAACACCTCGATTTTGACCATGAGGCGATGTTTAGGGAAAAGACTTGTTGTGACTTGTTGTGATTTTCCTCTTATGTAAATGTGATAAGATTGTGTTGTGAGTCCTAATATGTATATTTGGTATTTTAGAGTTATGCCCCCATGAAAACTCTTGTTGAGATGATGATAGTAGGATATGATTGGTGATGCTCTACCAGTAGTAGAACCCGAGGAAATGATATTAACGAGTGAGGAACCAGGGGAGAAGTTCCAAGAGAAATTCACCTGCTTTATGAAATTCATGGAAAGAGACCAAAGCCGGTATGTGAAGAGTATGTTTGAACTGATAAGTGAGTTTCAGTTTTAGCACCCTCCAACATTTACTAGAGGGTGTGGACTTGAGGGAGATGAGTTCTGGGTCAATTCCATTGAGATGATACTTGAACATTTGGATAATCCTACTAATAGGAGGGTAAAGTTGTCCACTTATATGCTATAAGGATCATAAAAGTTATGGTGGGATATTCAGGTGCATACCAGACAAGTTTATGATATTTTATGGAAGGAATTATTGGATTAGTTCCTAGAGCATTTCTATCCAGATACCATTAGGTAGGAGAGAGTAGTTGAGTTCATGCAGTTGACTTATGGGAGAAATTCCATGACGGACTATGATGGACGATTTACAGATCTACAACTCTTTACTCCAGTGTTGTAAGGATATGATATATCTACGATGAGACATTTCCAGGATGGACTTAAGTCTGAGATTAAGTCCCAAGTTAACCTCTTTCAGTTAAAGAATTTTTCTGAGGTGGTAGATCAGGCTCTTATAGCTAAGGGGAACCTAAGGGAGGTTTCTAGTGTAGGACATGTGGTTCCAGCTAGAAAAATAAGGGGTACAAATTCTGAGAGAAGGAATATTTGATATGAGAGCTTTATCCAGGGTAGTGGGAAGAATAGTTCCCAGATAGAGGGACCAGTTACATAGGACCTTACAAGTGTTGTCGGTCACCAGTGTGGTAGGCTGAGAAATTATCATAGGAAATATTATCGACCACCCATGAAGTGATGATCTTTTAGAAATATGAGACATATATAAAGGTTTTATAGGAACCCATGATATACAGTTAGTGATGGAGGAGATATAAAGAACCAGGGTGCGGTAAGGGGATCTTTTACACTATATCAGTCTAGAATATGGAGTTATACTGACCAAAGTGGTATAGGTAGTAGATGTGGCGATTTAGGGAAAGAAAAATCATATCATCAGAGTGGTGCAACTCAGGGGAGTGAGAAGGAATCACAAGGAAGAGGGGAAAGGCAGTTACATGCCTTGTAGCCTATACGTGTGGATAGCAAGTATGGACCATCAATAGTCAGAGGTACTATTCTTATAGCTTATACATTATCTTATGCCTTATTTGATATTGGTTCCTCTCATTACTTTATATATATAAAACTTGTTAGTTGTTTGATCTTGGAAGTGGAGTTCGTGAGTAGGGTGATGATGATAGATACACCATTGGGAGTACAGTCTAGAGACATCTACTTGTACAAGGGATGTTATATTGAGATCGGGGAGTACCATTTTATATGGGACCTCTATATTCTTGATATGTAAATATTATACCTAATTATGGGTATGGACTAGATAGTCTCATATGGATCACACATTAATTTTTACCATAAGAGAGTGATGTTTTCAACTCCAAAGGGTGACCATTACATTCACTATAGAGAGTGGGGTATCCAGGCAGGCCAAGTAGGGACAATTACTCAGAAAATGAGAGAGATCACAACCCAAGTTTCTAGTTTATTTCTAGATGATAGATGTGAGAAATAGGATTTCTTTCCACACATGGTGGATAGGTTTTAGTATTTCTTTTTTGAAGACTTATTAGGGATTCCACTTGAGATAGATTTGGAATTTACAATTGAGCTCATGTCAGGGGCTGAGCCAATTTCTATTCAACCATATAGAATGGAACATGCAGAGCTATAAGAGCTAAAGGCTCAACTGGAGGAGTTGTAGGGTAAGGGATTTATCCATTTTAGAATGTCACCTTGGGGTTGTTCGGTGTTATTTACAAAGAAGGATGATGGGAGTTTGTGCTTATGTGTTGATTACCAGAAGTTGAACCAGATGACTGTGAAGAACTGGTATCCACTTCCTAATATCAACAATCCATTTGATCAGTTGAGAAGAGCCTATTTTTTCTTAAATATCAACTTGATATTATGGTATCATCGATCAAGAGTTAGGACTTCTGATATACCAATGACTAATTTTAAAAGTAGGTATGGACTTTATGAGTTCATCGTAATGCCTTTTGGGTTGATGAACACACCAAAATTATTTATGGACTTGATGAATAGAATCTTCCATCCATACCTGAATCAATTTTTGGTAGTTTTTTTGGATGATATCTTGGTGTACTCCAAGACTCATGATGATCATGAACAACATATTGAAATTGTTCTGAGTACACTGAGAGAGAATTGACTATATGCAAAGCTATCCAAGTTTCAGTTTTTGATTGATCAGGTACACTTCTTGCGCCACATAATCTTAGAGGAAGGTGTGTTAGTGGACCCAGATAAGGTTCATGTAGTTTTATCTTGGGAGTAGCCCAAGATTTTTTTTGATATCTGAAGATTTCTGGGTTTAGCTAGATATTATCAGAGGTTCATCTAGGACGTTTTCTGATTTGTATCACTACTTTCAGGCTTGAAAAAGAAGGGGATAAAGTTTTAATGGACATAATCTTGTGATAATTCATTCTAGGAGTTAAATAAGTGCTTGAAATTGGAACCGATCTTGATCCTACGTGATCCATGTGAGGAGTATATGGTGTATCATGATTCTTCTAAGATCAAACTTGGAGTAGAATTGATGCAGGGGGATCGAGTTGTGTTTTATAGGTCTCAGAAGTTGAGGAATCATGAATGTAACTAACCTACACAAAACCTTGAGTTGGAATCTATCATTTATTACTTAAAGTATTGGAAGGACTATCTGTTGGGTGGTAAGTTTACAGTGTTTACAAATAACAAGATATTGAAGGATATCTTCTCCTAATGATAATTGAATCTATGACTGTGGATATGGGTTAAGTATATGTAGTTATTTGATTTCAAGATAGCATATACGCCTAATAAAGGAAACAGTGTGGATGATTATTTGAGTAGGAAAACTCAGACTCAAACAGTTCAAGAGTCTAGTGCAGAGTAGAAGATAATGAATCTACTAGATAAAATGCATGTGGTAGTTTAGGAGAGTTAAGATCAGATGGATCTCATATTAGTTTCAGCAGAATCTACATTTTTTAGCCAAATTAGATACATATAGTATGAGGATATAGAGTGATTGACCTTGAGGGAAATCCTTGAAAGTAGTGATTCACCTTTTGATTGGAGCATAGATGAGGACAATATCATCTATGTTAGGATTTGGGTTGTTGTTCCTATGAGCATGAAGGAGGAGTTGATGCATGAATTTCATGCCTTTAAGTGGCTCATACATCCAGGTGTGACCAAAATGTATCATGAACTACAATGACAATTTTGGTGGTTGGGAATGAAAAAAGAAATATTAGGGTTCCTGACATGATGCTACAACTGTCAGTAGGTGAAGGACAAGAATCAACAACCTGAAAGTTTTCTACAACCATTAAAAATTCTGAAGTAGAAGTGGGATGACATGAGAATGGAATTTGTGGTGGGTCTCCTGAGGAAAATTTAGAAGAATGATGATATTTTGGTTTTTGTGGATATACTGATTAAATTAGAAAATTTCTTTCATATACAAGAGGTTTTCTTAGTGAATAAACTGGGAGTTCTTTATATTCAAGAGATAGTCTGTCTGCATGGGGTTCCATGGACTATAGTTTCAAACCATGACTCACACTTTACTTTGTGCTTCTTGAAAGTATTATAGAAGGTGCTTGGTATGCATGTATTTTTGAGTATGTATTTACACCCATAGATATATGGGAAGTCAAAATGTACTATACAAGTGCTTGAAGATATAATCAAAGCATGTGTTCTTGACTTTGGAGGGTCTTGGAAGAAGAACCTGGAACTAGTGGAGTTCGCATATAAGAATAGTTATTAGGAAAATATTTATATGGAACAATAAAAGGATATTTATGGTAGGAAATTCATATCACCTTTATGATGGATGGAGGTTGGTGATTCAGATTTGTTGGGATTGAGTCTCATGTAGGAAACATCAGAGTAGGTACAACTGATTCAGAAACATATGGCTACAACTCAAAGTAGATAGAAGTCGCATGCTAATAGACTTCTAAGACCCCTAGAGTTTACAATGGGTGATAATGTTTTCCTTTAGGGGTCACCTAAATTGGTCCACCATAGGATACATAGTAGGACAAGTTGGCGCCTAAGATTGTTGGACCATTTGAGGCTGTGGAGAGAATCGAGCTGATGGCATACCAATTATCTCTTCCATAGAAATACAATTATATGTATGAAATATTTCATGTGTAAAAACTATGATAGTGTCACCCCAACCCTTATCATGTGATAGATGTGGATGATGTTGATCTGGATATGGATGCATCCTTTGAGGAGCATCTGATACATGTGTTGGATTGTAGTGAGAAAGTGTTGTGGAGAAATACCGTGCTGATAGTTCATGTGTTGTGGCAACATGGGCATGTGTAGGAGGAAACATGGGAAAGATAAGAAGATATGAGGAATCAATGGCCCAATATTTTTGACTCAAAATCTTAGATATGCTTGGGAGTGTAGCTCAATGATGAGTTGTTATAAGGTGGGGATATTATAAGATCTTAAAATTTTCTGGAGTTTTCTTGGGATCTTTTATAGGTACTCTTGTTTATTTTTGAATAAAGTTTTTTTGGGTTTTACCTTAGGTTTTTTTTTGGGTGGAAATTTGAGAAAAATGGAAGAAATAGGGCAGTACACATTTTGCACACATTTTCCCTTAACTGTGCACCCCAACCCAACTAACCATGCAACACTGGATAGAGGGGAATCACATAATTGTTGCATGGGATTTCAAACTGTGCACCCTCTTATGAGTAATCGTTTACCCCTATAAAAGAGGTGCACAACTAGGGAAAACCACGTGCCCCCTCCCAACAAACCATGCACGGGAATTAAAGTCTCCCAAAATTGGTTTTAAAAATTTCCAAACATCCCTAATTAATCAAAAATAGACCCCATTAAACTATAGGTCATCTTTCTTAATTTTGGAGTTCTACGAACAAATTCTAGGCCTCCCTATCCTCTATTATTTATGATTCGAAGCCTGGATCAAAGATCTTGGCCCCTCTTTGTAAGTCAATCATATTCTGATTGATTCCCATTATTCTCCCATTATTTTGGTGGGATGTTGTCCTCTATTTTTCTAGATCTATATTTGATGAATCTTGATCTAGTCATGTGGATCTATATCTAGATCTAAAAAATATTTAAATATTTAATCTAGATTTGGGGTTATAGATCATAATCTTGTTCTATGCCGTTACACCGAAGAATTTTTGGGATTTCCATTAGGTGATCATTCATCAATGAATCACGGTAGGTAGTTTAATATTCAAATCCTATAGTTGTTATTTTGATTATGTGTATGAAAATTTTATAATTTATATATTTTTTTAGCATTTTAATTTCCTAAAATAATTAATTAATATAGTGAATTAGTTAATTAAGGAATTATGTAATTGTGGGATTTGGGGATAATTAATTGTAGAATTAATTGTGTGATATTGAATTGTGAAATTTATGATTAATTGTGTAATTAATTATGATAAATAGGGATAATGATATTATGAATATATATAATTAATTGTGGAATTAATTATGGGATATTGATATTGAGAATTGAATAATTAAGTAGTGAATTAATTATGAGATATTGAAATTGTGAGTATGATTAATTAATTGGTGAATTAATTAATGGGTTGTTGAGATATATTTAATACTATGATGTTGTCAATTATGCATTATTAAATGGTGAATTGTAATATGGACATTCAACCAAGTATTATGAATGGTAACATGCTCATTCAATTATGTGTTATTAAATGGTGAATGATAACATAGAAATTCAATAAAGTATTATGAATAGAAACACGTTCATTCAATTATGTGTTATTAAATGGTGAATGGTAACATGGAAATTTGGCCAAGTATTATGACTGGTAACATGCTCATTCAATTATGTGTTATTAAACAGTGAATTGTAACATGGAAATTCAAACAAGTATTACGAATGGTAACATGGTCATTCAATGGAGAAATGGTGAATGGTAACATGGGCATTCACTTGTGAGATTATGAATGGTAACATGGACATTAAAATGTGATATTACTTGGGGATATATCAGACTCCAGCATGGGCCGAATCGGGTATTGAGGTTCGGGTGTCCTCGGGAACCCAGGGGTTTATGTGGTTAAATGGAAAATATTTGATAATGTGATAACTATTGAATTATGATTTGTAATTATTTATTTATACAACTGCATACACTGTTATTGACTGGATTTGTTTTAGACACTATTAATGGTGGCATACTTAGTTGTACTCACACCTTACTCAGGCTGCCTGATCACTACCTGAATAGATTTTATTGTTACAAGATAGGTTGAGGGAAAGGGTCCTGTGTTAAATAACTTAAGTGGAGATGGAGCATGGATGAGGGAACCAAACATGGTTTGATACCCTCTTTGGAGTAGTCAATGTCTTTATTTTTTATTTTTCATTTGACCCTGGACACGTACTATATCATAACATGTTTACTACTTTAGTTTTGATATTGTATTCCCGTTTTGGGTTATCTTGTGATGTTGTTACTATTATGTTTATATTTATATTCTATTATTCTATTATTTATTTATTTCCACTAGTGTATTACTCTGATGAAACATGGTATAATGTCCCCATGATCCATATATCAGACCCTTACTGCTAGTCGGTATCCTCTGGCATACAGGGAGGGGTTCTTGAGGTCATGTGACCAACTGGCTTAGGGAACTGATGTGTGGATTCTAGGCCAGAAGATCACAACATGCATGTTATCACAATCTCCTATCTTGAAGATTACCAAGTGAAATATTCATGAGAAGAAGCCTAACCCACTTACGAGTACTCGCACATGATAGTATATATGCTATGTGCCTCATCATAGAACATTATACATCTATAGAACTATATTTAATAATATCATCGTATCACTTTAAGGTTCTCATCATAGTGGGGAACTATTAGGACCTTATCAATGTGACAGATACCCTAGGACATTATTATATAAGAGTGATGCCGAATAATGAGCAATATATAATAAGGTGTTTCATTAATATTCAAATTATTTAATATACATGAAATCAATGTACAAATAGTTGGTCCTATGACACCAAACCCAACAATTCATACCCTCTAATCTAATGACTAGGTGATAACTATTGCATCAAATAATAATATTTTAATAATATACCATGGTTCTCTTAAAGCATGATGTTGCGTATTAAGAAAGGCATTGAGAATAGTATTCTAAAATTTTAGGGTGTTACATATAGAAATACAAACACACACATAATATTTTTGTAATGTATTCAATTTTTAATATTAAATTTATAATTTTATTTATTAACATAATATATTTAATATATTATGTTTTTAATCGGTTAAATTTATTCATTTTTTATATTTTTATATAATATATACTATTTATTAATTTTTAATTTTTTTGTAAAATTTATTCAATTTTAATGTTATTAATTCATTAATAATATTAATTATTTTTATAATATTTTTTATTTATACGTTTTTAATTTTTGTTCATTTATTATTATTTTTAATTTTATCCATTTTTAATATTTTTTATACATTTTTATTCATTAATATTTAATATTTTAAATACCGTTATAATTTATATTATTAATATGTATTCATTTTCAGTTTAACATTTATTCATTTTTTATTTTTTAATAATCTATATAATTAATAAAACTTATTCATTTTTTAATATTTTTAAAATCTATAGATTTTTAATTATTAAATTTCATCATTTTATAACATTTATTCATTTAATATTATTTATTCACTAATAATGTAAATTATTTTTTTACTTTTTTTATAATTTATTTGTTTTTAATATTTATTTGTTTAATATATTTGGAACTTATTCATTTTTAATTTTCATTTATACATATTTATTCATTAACATTTAATGTTTTAAATATATTTTTGATTTACATATTTAATATATATTCATCCTCATTTTAATATACATTCATTTTTAATTTTTTTTAATAATTTATATAATCATTAAAACTTATTCATTTTTTAATATTTTTAATGTATATTCATTTTTAATTACTAAATTTCACTCATTTTTAATATTCATGTATTTAATATTATTTATTAATTAATAATGTTAATTATTTTTTACTTTTTTATAATTTATTTATTTTTAGTATTTATTTATTTAATATTTTTCTAATTTATTTTCAACAGTTTTGATCGATGATTAAAAAAGTGCTGATAAAATATGGTTTTATCTGCACTGAAAATTTAGCGTTGATTAAGATTTGTTTTATCATCACTTTTCATTTTATCATTGATAAAACCTATCTTTATCAGTGTTTTTTTGAAATCATAAAACCCTTCCAAGTGTTTTAAAATCTACCCTAATAGAACCTCACCCACTCACATCGTTTAAGCTCTTACAGAACTTGACCTCTACCGCCGCTCCCCCAAAAAATTCTTAGATGAATCAACCCTCTCAAAACTGAAGGTATGTGATTCCTTTTACTCCTTTTTAGTTGACCTTACATTATTTAACAAAAATTAGTTCTTATTTTCCCACAGACCACACCACCCCCATTCCCCTTGGAATATCGGTATTACAAAGACTTGACCTAGCGAAATGATCGAGACTATCAGGTTTTTGAATACCTTGGTTTGATGTAGCTAATTATTTCATGGTTATTTATTCAGTCATGATTTCTAAAGGGTTTAGATACTCAAGTTTGGGTGTTTTAATTTTTCAAGTTAGGTAGTGGATGTTTCATGTTTTTCTTCACAAATTAGATAATTAAAAGACTCTTCTAAAATCTTAAATCCTCTATCTCCCATATTTTGTTTGGCTCTATTTGAAGATTCCTATTAATTTTTAGAAAAAACTACTCTAAATCAGTGTGTAGGTGATTTGGAATGTAATTTTAGATATAAAAAAATGAATTTCAATCAATAAATTGAAAGTAATAAGATGAATTTTCAAAAAATACATGAATCAAAATATGAAAAACAATGAACTTCTTGGTAACCCCCAAAAAATGATGCCAATTTGATAGTGGGAATTTTCTCTCTATGTCTCAATCAAAATATTTTTTACTTAAGAATAAAATATAGTTGTTCCAAGTTGTCTCTCAAGGAGGATTTTAATTTAGTTATTTTTCACTTAAAAGATTAATTTATTACAAATTAATAGAATTAAATTTATTGAAAACAGATTTATTATGTAATTCAAAATGTATATTTTTATTGGAAAATGAGTGTGAAAATAGTGGGTTTTGAATAATGAAAAACAATTGAAATAATGAAAAAGGGATGAAAAGGGAAGAATTTATCTTTTTAGGAAAGTATGAACTATATTTAGAGTAGTGAACTTAAACATGTTCAATCTACGAGGTTCCTCTTATCAGATGTTAAAAACATTTCATTCAATAATTGATTTTCAGTACTTAATATATAATTATAAACTAATCCCAGATATAGTTGAAATTGAAGAGATTCCTTTCCATAATCACAATGATATTTTTCTATTTTTCAGTAATATTGATTAATTAAGCAACGATCAATGATAAGATGAGTTAATTGGAATACTAACTATTCTCACAACATCAATTGAATGTTGATAAATTCAAATAGTTTGTAAATAATTTAAATAACTATTATTCAATTTTTGAATTCTCAGAATAACTTTCAACATGTAATTACATTTTAATTAAAAAAATTCAAACAAACTAATAAAATAGAAAACATTAATTAAATTGTTTGGGAAGACATAAAAAAACAATTTTTAGATCCCACCTTAAATTCATAACATTCCCTATGTGGTAATGAAAAGTGTTTATTATCCAATATACTTAGCATCAGAGTGTTAAAGTGTGGCTGTGATGGCTGCACCATGAGCCCGGGGTGCGACAATGTGTGCTCTAACGGTTATTCCATGGTACCTGAACCTGAATACCACATCAAGTGTGGAGGGGTGTTGTGTATGGAATATGTCAAATGACCCAAGATTGATATACATGAAAATTACATTTCTTTTGGAAATACATAATACATTACAAAAATAGACACCCAAAGACCATATCAGTTTAGTGTCTTTGGAAACTCAAAACACATTCTTCTAGCTTGGTGAAAGATCTTCAAATTCTTATATAAAGCTATTTTCCATTAGTTTTCCTAGCTAAAAAATTTCTTTATATCCTTGGTAAAATAAAACATAAAAAGTGTGAGATCAAATTCTCAGTAAGGGTAAAAATGAAGAACATCAAACAAAACATAAACATAAGAATATAAAAACATGAACATAAATTTTGAATATCAAAATAGAGAGTCATGAAATAAATATTGTCTATTTTTAAGGAATAAATCACAAATGATCACAAACCATGATAAAATAACATTAACATAAACAATTGAATTGTGGAAAACAAACAAGAGCATAATACAATTTCCATAGTAGTCAAGGAATTACTGCCAAGACCATCATAGTGGATGAAGTCCATTACTGAACTGGGTTTACTTGCCGTTTCAACTATTTACTACTGAACCAGATTTAGTTATCGTTCCAACCCTATATTATTGAACCAAATTTACTTACCGTTCCAGTCCTGTATTACTGAATCAGATTTACTAATCGTTCCATCCCTGTATTACTGAATTAGATTTACTTTCCATTCCAGTCATGTCTATATCATGTGACAGAAATCTTTACCAAATTCATTGGATGGATATATAGGTACCACCCATCTCATAATCAAATCATTCTTACATGTTCCACAAAAATATAAATCATTCATCATAGCATAACCCAAGGAATAAATTGAGTTTCTTAAATATCATTCTACAATAATCCATATAAAACGAATGGATATCATAAATAAAATTCCATAATAAATACAATAAAACCATACTAATAATAGGTATATAAATAAAAACTTATTAAATAATGACATCTTAGATGGAAAATAATTTTGATAAAACACTTGATATTAATTCTTGAGGAAAATATCATTTCTTCATCAAAATGATTTTTTTCTAAAAATGTCATTCAATTTTGAAAGAAAATAATATATTTGAAAGTAAACTTAAAATTGTGTAAAGGAAGATTCATGGATATAATGCGTAAAAATAATTCTGGACCATATAAGTTAAAAAAGATTCTCCTCATACTTTTGTTAGAAAAGTCAAAAAGTACCCTGTATAAAATAACGACAAAAGATTCATTTCACACCATTTAATAAATATTCACCAATGGTTAAAATTGAATTTAAACAATAGTATAATAATATAAATTATTTATTTTGGAAACGTGGACATGGATGATAAATATACCCCAATAAATACTTATGAATAAAAAATCTCAGATAATAATGAGATTGTAAAATTATCCCTTACCTTAGGTTCGATTTCTTCTGTATGTATCAAAACATATTGTATAGTTGGTTTAAACATATTATTAACTTGTATAAAAACCATAATAATATCTATTATATCATATATGATTCACTTACAACTTTATATTACCCATTTATTTATGAATTCCATGTTAAATCAACATTTTGGTAATAATCGTTTTATTTATCGTACGTGTTTTGACCTATTATTCATGATATTATTACTTATATCGTGATTTAATTACTTAAATAATGTGAAAAACTATTTATATTTCATAAATATTCAGTATAGAAATATATATAATAGATATATAAATGAAATTTAATACACTGTTCATGGAGACGCTAGGCCATATGTACGCATGGACATTGTTTCTGTTTCGTTATTGAATTGAATGGAAGAAATTAAATGACACACACACACACACATATATAAATATAGTAGAATTATTATGTCATATATTTCAGGCTTATTTATTATATATACTTTATAATCATTCTTGAATGGTTAATGTGGAGAATGAATCTCATCGCGTCGTGGAGATGGTATGTCATACGCACGCACGAGGAATAATATCATTCAATTAATAGTTAAATGGTATGTAATTGGATGGTATATTAATTATATAAAATAATTATTGGGTTATATTCCTTATTTAACTCCATTATACTCATCATTATTCACATCCAAATTAAGTATTATTGAATAACAAATTACACCACAGCTTGGAGACGGTAAGCCGTACGTACGGATGCATGGTGATATTGTTATTCATAGGATGTAAAAAAGGAGGTATAATATTGTATCATAATTATAATAACATCTAATAATGTATAAGATACTGTATTTATTACTTTATTATAGGAGAAACATAATAAGATGAAGTAGAAGAAGAAAAGAATTTTGAAAGAGGTGATAAAACAATTACCTCTTTTCGAGTATCTCCTTTTGATTTGCACAAAAGGTCTCCCTAAGATTTCTTTATTCCCAAAGTGTGGCCTCTAGTATGAAGTAAGGGATGTTGGGAGTATATTTGGGTAGGTTTTGGCCGATCCAAAGGGCTTTTTAGGTGTGATTAAAAGAGAATGAGAAGTTCACTTTTGTAGGAGAGGAGAGGGGCACTTTGGAAAAGTTTTTAAATATTAATTTATTATAAATTTATTTTTGGTTTTTAATGGTCCCAAACTAATTTTATTCTAAGATAATATGATTATGGGTATAAATAATCTAAAAAATAGGTTTTATAAAAGTTTAGGTTACAAAATTAACCTTATATTTTAGCTTTAACCCTTAGTTAAAAACATTAACTCTTAGCATGTCTTCTTGTATTTTCATAATATATGGTTACTATAGTTACTATAAAATTATAATCAAACAACAAGTGGATAATTAATGAAATTTTAAATATTATATAAGCCTTTTGGACTAATCCTAGATTTTTAGGACTATTATATCATTTAATAAAATAGTATTTATTTTAAAAACTCATTTATGTCAATTTTGACACTATTTAGTAATTGATTTTTGTTAAAGTCATAAAAATTTTATTCCTTCAAAACAAGGAATTAAATCATCCCTCACATGTCAATTTCATCTAAAAAATTTGGGGATGGAATCAAAATGTTCAAATTACATTTATTTTAATATTTATAATATCATTTATTTGAATATTTCATTAATAAGGTAATCATTGCATCATCATTGTGTCATAAATGAATTTATTTATTTATTGTATAAAAATAATAAATAAAATACACTGATGTAGGAAATATTTTTAGATCTATAATGAATATTTATAGTTTAATATATCATTTATATTATCCAAAATATGTTGTTAGTAAAAAGATAAATGTTTCTGTTATATTTCCCTCTACTTAAATTAATTATTATAACATTTCATTTTCACACCCAAGTGGTTTTAAAATTCAAAAATTTTAGCCTAAGGATTTTTTTGGTACCCATGACTCATAAAATAGGATTAGAACACATTTTAGGGTAGTTTTATGTTATTATAATATTATTTCTTTACCTTCATTTACCTGATTTACCCTTTAACCACAGTAAATAAAAATAATTATTGAAGTTACTATTCATAATGTCCAAAAATAAAAGGAAACTGTTTAAATAATTTGATCCTTATGATTCCAAATATGGAATCTATTTTTATAAATTCAAAACAAATAATTGTAAAAAATTTATTTAAAATAAATTCCCCTTGTCAAAACCAGAAAGCATGTTTTTAATAAGTAAAAAATATCAAAAGATTGACATGTGTTTATGTTCAATTTAAATATAAAATTACTTACAATTAAAAACATTGTATTAAATGATAAAAAAAATCCAATTACACTTTAAACCTAATTAGAAATATAATCTAAATATATAAATAAATTTGATGAAAAGACAGTTTTGAATTAAAATGTAGTATTTTTCACTATTCATTAAAATATGAATTTTATCATAAAAATACCAAAAATTAAACCAAAGTAAATTTTAATGTCCCTATTCCAAATAAGATGTCTATTGTTTTCAAATAGAATATATAAAATTGTTAAAAACAAGATTTAAAATGGGTGCGCCATTAAAAGGCGGTAAAACTGCATTTTTGGAAAAATACTTCTTTTATCTGAAAAATTTATTTTGTTCTAATATCATATCTAGAAAACGTATAACATTAATTTTAAACATTAAATTGAATATATTATATATATATTACACTAATAAAATTCATAAAGAGTGATTTTATCATTTTATAGACTCACTTATTTTTATTTAAATAGTTTTTAAGGAAGTTTATACTATTCATACCTTGCATTATAATGACTAAGTTATAATATTTAGTTATCACTTATACTGAGTCTTTCATGAAATGAATTATATAAAAAAAAATTGAAATTGTGTGTATCACAAGCCAAGAATAGTGTTGTATATACTGTAAGAAAATATGGTGTTGCGCATAGCACAAGCTAAACTTGGTGTAGCATACAACATAAGACATCAAAGAAATTAAAATAATCTATCTCATAAAATATTGGGGTGTTACATTATAACCCACATAAAATTAATTTCTCTGTCAAAATTTGTTGGGGTTATAAAAGTTTTACTACTTGAATGTTTCTTTCATAGAAACCCACATCATAAAAAGGATTACTAAAACTTCATTTTAAAAAGGAAAGTTATAAATATAACGGTCACCCAATACAACTCATAAATGGGTTTCCACATAGGAGAACATATGTGGGAAGTGAAAACATAGTTATGAAAGAAAAATATAACCATCAAGTTATGATGGATAGTGATAGAGAACAAGGTTTGGAGAAAGTTAACAACTAGAAAGCCATAAATCTACAATGATTTAGGAGACCATATGATTCATCAGATAATAAGGTACTAGGATAACATTTTTGGTTTTCAAGATCCTTTTTCTAAAGATAAAGAACATGAGAATAAATACTTACCTAATTTCAATACAATCTCATCGTTGGTCGTTCCTTGAATAATTTCCACTTCATATCTAATTCAAAGAAATGAAGTTGAATTTTTCATTCTGGAAGTGTTACCAGATCATGCGATCCATAAATATAATGATAGGAAATTCCATCTGTATCAAAAAAATGGTTATAACATGTTATCAAACATGCATAGGTCCATACATAGTGAGATAATACTTTATTCTAACAAACATAATCCGACTTTTAACTTAAAATTTCCAAAAAATTGATAACCTTACAATCCTTCTGAAAGATGAAAATCCAAAACTATAGAAAAGGGTTCACAAACTCAGCTTAAAATTTATCCTCCATATATCATAAAATATCTCTGGTTAGTCACATTCAAAAAATGTGAACACCTTTATCATGTATTCTCTTGATCCATGATAACAACCTGAATTATTTGATATCCTTATTGAAAACATGCATTTTCCTTGTTAAAAAACACAATGTATTATTATTTAAGTCCCCAAAAGTTGTATACTTCATCCATGATAGCATAATACTCTTGTAAAAAACTCCATAATTAGTTCCCAAGAAACAAGCATCACCTAATTTACTTTTTAAATCCAACATATCTTTAGCCAAGAATCATTATCTTAACCTAAGGGACAGATTAAGGGTTATCTTCCTATTAATCATGTGTTCTCAAAGTATATCACCTTACCCTTAGATAACTTTTTGGCTTCTTATAACTATTCAACACATCCTTTCCAATCCTTAATTAAAATCTTATACTAAAAACACTTATATATTTCATGATTCATATAACATAATATTTGAAATATGAAACTTATACACCTCATGTAGGGACCCGGAATTTCCACGTAAATTTTTTAATTAAATGGTAATTTTACAAGTGTAAAAAAGTTGACGGCGCAAGATTCCGAGGCCCAGTATGCCCGGAATGAATTTCCAAACTTTTTTTCGGGTACGTTCAGTAAACGTATGAGCAGGTTTTTGTAGTTTTTGAACCGGTGCTCGGAACTGAAATCTGAGGGCACCGTTGAACTCACAATGCCAGTATTAACTTAAGGGGACCTTCACCTCGACTACAGTAGGTTGAGGGTGAAAGATAGAATTTTAGTTTTTCATGGAAATAGAAATAATATAAAATAAACTTTTATTTTATTTTTATTTTTGTTGAAACCTCCCATGTGGATGGTTTAAAGGTGGGGACCACCTGAACTAAAACCTCCCACATGGTTTATGGTGGTGGGGACCACCCGAGACTAAAACCCCCTTAAACTGCCCTCTTAATGGGAGAAACCCCCCGAACTCCCTCATTAATGAAGAGTTAAACCATGGACTTCCTCCCATTAATTAATTATGCCTCGTCAATTGATTAATGTTTCCAACTTATATTTTGCCAACAATTTAAAATTGGGAAAACACTTTTTATTTTGGTTGGATATTCTTTTGAAAGCATTCATTGGCAAAGGTAAAAGCTTGGGGAGAACTTTGGAGAAACATTCTCCAACTAATAACTCTTCTCCTTCGACGAATATTTCTCCAACAAAGAACACTGTCAAAGGATCTCCAATGACGAATGAATTTATGATCGAGGAAATGACGACGTCACTGACTTCACCCCTTCAAACATCAATAAGAAATAAAGGTAGGGTGATTGTTTGAATTTCTTCCCCTTATTCATTCTTGATGATTCATCATAAATCATGAAGAGATTATAGCCACTTTCTACCACTCTAACATGGAGGGTGCGGGCCAAACAAACATGGCCCAACCTCTCCACAATTCTAATGATAAATTGTTGTGTTATTCGCGATAGAGGAGGACAACAACCAACCTCAGTGGGGAATGAGAATGGAAACTGGCACCACCACCAACCGCGACGAAGGAAAAAAATGGAGGGTGGCCGATCAAGCCAACCACCGGTGAAGGTACGGTGCGTGACTGTGCCGCACGACCAGCCACCTCGGATCTCCGCCCCACATCCTCGCTGCCCGAAGCCACCATCAACCCACGACCACAGGACCTAACGTGCCGCCCCGCAGCCTTGCCGCGCCACCCCGCGGCCTCGCCGCGCCGCCCTGCAACCTTCCACACCACCCCATGGCCTTGCAGCCCTCTACGACCTCAGGACCACTCACAACCTTCCATGGCCCTCCGCATCCTCATGACCCCCGGCGACCCCCGCAACTCTCTCGCGGCCCTCTGCGGCCCTTCGCGGCCTCGCGGCCTCCTAGGATCTCTGTGGCCCCTTCGCGGCCTCCACGAACTTCGTTTCCTCCGCACCACCCCGCGTTGCCTCATGCCGCCTGGTGGCCACACCACGTCGCCCAAGCCTTTCCTCCTTGTGCGGGCCAGGCCGGGCCGGGTCGGTCTGATCGGGTTGGACTGGACCTGGACCCACTTCGACCCATTTACGCTCTTTTGGAAATAACTTTGGCACCAAGTGTCTATTTGAAAAACCATCAATGGAACTATAAACCTTTGAGCGAGACGGTCCCTTTGGTAAACCCAACCAAAGTTTTGGATAAAGTTGGAGAATGGTCGGGTTGGATTGAGCACGAATCCAACTGGGCCCTTGAGACTAAAAGGCTAGTAACTTACAAACCGGGCGTCCTATTGACACACCGTCTGTTGCATTGAGACCCCTATGACGTGGCGGTACTTTGAGATACTTATTCATGAGACTTCATGGAAGTTGGAGTATTGACTAATGGCTTGTGGAGCGGACCCTCTGGGAGACAAGAGAGTGTAGTGAGAGAACCCTGTAGCTGGATGTGACATGAAGAATGAATATCAATCCTGTGTGGGTCAGCACCTAGAGATCCTGTGTGGGTCCACACTGAGGGATTCTATAGGGGTCAGCACCGAGTGATCCTGTGTGGGTCAGCAACAAACGATCCTGTGTGGGTCAGTACCTAGCGATCTTATGTGGGTCAACACTGAACGATCCTGTGTGGGTCAGCAGTAGAGCCTCTTAACAGAGTAAGATGAAATAGTAGTTACATCTAATCATCTCTACTACTGTACTTAAGTTATACATGGTATAAGCTGAGTTCATACCTGAGAGATACTTTCATTTGTGGCAATACCTTGGTGGTATTCTTCTGTGTGGCGTACCTATGTGGTACTTACCTTCGTGGTATTCCATCCTTTGTGGAATAATTGAGATTTGGGCTTTGAGTTGGACTCTGTGTTTCCTCATGAATGAGATGGGTATACTAGATAAATTAGGTATATGTATGGGTATATACCTAAGTAGGTTTGTCTGTTGATTCCATGCTATGTGGTTTATCATTGGTGGATTGTGTGAGACCTTAAGGGTCTCGGGGTCCCTATTGAGTATCGTTATACTCACCCCTGCATGGGCTATCCCTGCACCTTGTGGTGTTTGGTGAAGACGATGGAAAACGCTGACTAAGGATGGGAGTACCAATATTGGAGGTGGAACAGAGGTAAACGTTAGACGAGGAGAACTGCAGAGACGGACGTTCGTGAGCTATACCTACCCTTCAGGTAGGTTTCATGGTGGACGATCCAAGAGCTTTTTTCACCTATCAACCATCTTGTACTTTCTAGTTTTTCTTGTACTTCTAGTTGTGCTTGTATTCTGGACCCTTTTACTTACTGTACTCACTATGTTTACTATTCAATTTACTTGAGTTTGTATCTTTCTGTGTGCTTTGTTATGTGTGTTACAGGTTATAAAAGCAATGCCTTCCCAGATTTAGGGAATACGCCTTCGGTGCTAGTCACCAGCCCCTGGCCTATGGAAGGCGGGCTTGGGGTAGTCACGACGTGGGCCTCGGGGGATGGGTCATGAAAAATTGGTATCAGAGGAGTCAGTTCTACCGTAGAACATATGACTCTAATTTTTTTAATGGAAATAGTGTTAAGTGTAGTGAGTGTGGTTATCAGTTTAGGGAATCGAGTGTTGGTGCGGAGGCTGACGTATCCATACACCAAGACCCTGACTTCTGATTTCCGACTCATTGCACGAAAGCACTGTTTGCACGTGTGTTTTCAAAAGTTTTCTTTGTGATTTTTTGAGTCAGCTCACCAGGTATAACTTATTGACTATGGTGAACCTATTTCTTCTCAAGATGCCTCCACACAGATAGGCAACTAGGGTTCCGAATATATTACGCACTAATAGCCCACTGAGCGATAAGGCCTCAGTGCAGGGCCCTCTTCCAGTAGAGGCACCAGTAGAGGCACCGACGGTACCATTACCCGTTGGGCCACCGATTCCACTAGCCCCATCAGCAAAGGGTGAACGCCGCTTGAGCACGTTTCACAAGTTCTAGCACCAGAGGCCACCTAGGTTCAGGGGAGAGATGGACCCACAAGCGGCTGAGGATTGGATGGAGGCCATGGCGAGAGTCTTCCGACTGGTAGGGACACCAGCTGATCTCATGGTGATCCTTGCTGCCAGTATTCTATAGGAAGCAATAGGCAGATTGTGGAGCTCGATGCTCCATGTTCATGATGAGGTGAAGCTTCTCTGGGCAGACTTTGAGAGCCTGTTTCGGGCAGAGTTTGTTCCAGTGACTCTTCACGCAATGCAAATTCAGGAGCTACTTCATCTGCAGTAGGGCAACATGACTGTGGCTCAGTACTGAGTGAGGTTCAACAACCTCTCACGCTACTCCACTGATATGGTGCGGGACCCATTCTTCATGGCTCGAATATTTGAGCAGGGACTCAGGAAAGAGATCAGGGATTTGATGATCTCACTCAGTATCCCAACATAGGCGAGGGTGTTAGAGCGAGCCCTCTTAGTGAAGATTTTCCTTGCTGAGTAGTCACCAATAGCAAGAACCACCACCAGTTATCATTTAGCGGAGTCTTATGCAGCTAGAAGTAGACAGATGACACAGAGGTCCAAGAGGACCAGACCTATAGGTGGAAGACCGTAGGATTCAAGGTTAGTTGTACGAGGCACCTGAGGCAGAGCCAGTCATGGTAGGAGTGGGCAATGTTACACATGCAGCAGGTAGGGTCACATGGATCATAACTATTCGACCCACCATACAGATGATCATTAGATGGTCGAAGGAATTCCCAGGCAGAGATAGAGGTTCAACCAAGGATTTCCACATGGAGTAGGCAGACATGGCAGAGGAGTTGGCTGTGTAGCTAGCGGTGGGAAATGATTCGAGATGTTACCTCCACCACCACCAGGTGGTCCACATCGACCACAGGGAGCCGTAAGATAGGAGAGAGCTCAGCTTTAGGTAGCTAAGGCCTACGATCATGGTGCTATGGAGATGATAAGAGGTACGATTTGTGTCTATTCCACCTTAGATGCAGTACTTATAGACACAGGTTTCAGTCATTATTTTATTACCACTACCCTCGTTTGGAGCTCGGAGATTCCGATAGAGCTATTGGATCAATACTTATATCTAGAGATTCCTACGGGAGAAGATTCGACATTTACGCACTGGTGCCAGCAGTGCGAGCTCACTCTAGGAGGTGAGAGATTCAGTTGGGATCTCCTAGTAGCGGCATCGAGGCCTTACGACGTCATCTTGGGTATGGACTGTTTATCTACAGTCCATGCTCATATTGACTGTATTAGGTGCAAAGTGCGGTGTGTCCGTATGGATGGGACCTAGTTTACCTTCATCGGCAAGAATGGAGCCTTAGCAGCACATGATGGACTTACTCAGAGGAGAGTGAAACCAATCACTCATCAGTTGGCTAGCCTTACCCTTAGAGCGGTTGATGTGGAGAGTCCGAGCTATCCTGTAGTGGTGAACCAATACATGGATGTTTTCCCTGATGATGTTATGAGTCTACCTCCTCGCAGATAAGTGGAATTTTACGTTGACTTGTACCCCAAGACGTCATCGATATCTACACTAGCGTATCGGATGGCTCCTGCAGAGCTTCGTGAGCTGTGGGTATAGCTAGAGGACTTACAGGGGAAGGGATTCATACGACCTGGTGTTCTCTCCTTGGGAATCCCCTATTTTGTTCGCCAAGAAGGCAGATGGGAGCTTGAGGCTTTGTGATGACTATTGGTGCCTGAACCAGGTGACCGTGAAGAACAAGTACCCTCTTCCGAGGATTGACGACCTCTTTGATCAGCTGAAGGGAGAAAGGTGGTTCTCGAAGATAGACCTCAGATCATGCTATCACCAGCTCAGAGTATGAGACAAAGATGTGCAGAAGATGGATTTCAGATATCGGTACGACCACTATGAGTTCTTGGTTATGCAATTCAGAATGACCAATGCTCCAGCAGTGTTCATGGGACTCATGAACAAGATCTTTCAACCATACCTTGATCACTTTGTAGTAGTCTTCATCAATGACATTCTGATCTACTAAACTACTGAGGAGGAGTATGCCTATCATTTTCAGGTAGTATTGGACACACTCCGAGAGAACCAGATTTATGGTAAGCTCTTTAAGTGCCAGTTTTGGATCTGAGAGGTTCACTTTCTGGGACACGTCATATCGGAGGATGGAGTTGTAGTAGATCCAGCGAAGATTGAGGCGATACTTTCTTGGGAGCCACCCAGGAGTGTGACGAAGGTACGAAGCTTCCTGGGTTTGGCCAGATACTACCGAAGGTTTGTGCCAGATTTCTCTAGAGTTGCATCACATTTATCAGTGTGAAGAATAAGGGGTAACTCTTTATGTGGTCGAAGAGATTACAGTGGAGTTTTTAGGAGCTGAGGCAGAGGCTGACCAGTTCCCCCATCTTGAGTCTTTTAGAGGAGGGCGTAGGGTACATAGTCTATTGTAACGCATCGGGGACCAGACTCAGATGTGTCCCAATGTAGGAGAAAGCAATCATCGCATATGATTCTCTACAGCTGAGACATCATGATAAGAACTACGCTACCCATGACCTGGAGTTAGCAGTAGTTTTCTTCACCTCAAAGATGTGGCGGCATTACTTGATAGGCAAGCATTTTATAGTGTACTCCGATCACAAGAGTATTAGGTATATCTTCTCTCTGAAGGACCTGAACCTGAGACAACAAAATTGGATTGAGTTCCTCCAGGACTATGAATTTGAGATAGTCTATACTCATGGGAAGGGGAATGTTGTAGAATATGCACTCAGCTAGAGATCTGGTATACAACTTCTAGGTGAGGCAACTGAGAAGCTGGACACTTTACAGATATCCTTTGTGAACCAGGATGGAGTAGCTTTTCTTCAGTCTTTTACAGTCAGTCCCCCACTCCTTTAGTGAGTTAGGGAGGCGCATCATGAGGACGCTGACTGTGAGGCTTGACGTGCTCAGATATCCATTGGGCAAGCACCAGATGGATTTTATGAAGGTGGGGAGCACGTCATCCTCTTCAGAGGATGTACCATGGTACCGGTGTCGCTTCGGGAGGAAGTGATGAGGGAGTTCCACACTTCCCCTCTAGCGGTGTATCCAAGAGTGGCGAAGATGTACCAGGATCTCTGATGATATCACTGGTGGCCAGAAATGAAGAAAAAGTTGTAGAGTTTTTCTCTCGATGCCTCACTTTTCAGCAAGTGAAGGCATAGAATCAGGTACCAGCAGGCTTGGTTTAGCCTTTAGAGTTCCCATACTGGATGTGGGATGGGATATCCGTAGACTTCATGAAAGGACTTCCATGTACATCCCGGGGACATGACTCTATCTGGGTGATCATCGAACGACTCACCAAGTCGGCCCACTTCCTACCGATCAGAGAGAAGGGTTCAGTAGAGGGATTGAGACACCTATATGTGAAAGAGATTGTGAGGCTACATGGATTAAACTCAACGATTGTCTCTGATCGTGATGCATGTTTTACTTCCCGGCTATGGAAGAGGTTTCAGGAGGCTTTTGGGACGCAACTTCATTTGAGCACTGCCTTCTATCCTCAGACAGCTGGCCAGACTGAGCGGACCATTCAGACCCTCGAGGACATAATGCGTTCTTATGCCCTTGATATCAGTCTCAGTTGGGAGGATCACTTGTATTTTGTGGAGTTTTCATACAACAATAGATATCACTCCACCATTGGGATGCCACCTTTTAAGGTATTGTACAAGCGACCTTGCAGATCACATTTGTTCTGGACTAACCCAAGGGAGTCAGCACTAGTGTTACCAAAGATGGTACAGGCTACCACAGAGAAGGTGAAGATCATCCAGGAGTGGATGAAGATTGCACAAAGTAGGAAGAAATCGTATGCCGATAGGAGACAAAGACCTCTAGAGTTCAAGGATGGTGACCACGTCTTTCTACGGGTCTCACCCCGATGAGGTTTACGGAGATTTGGCCGAGGAAGAAGTTATCTCCAAGGTTTATCAGACCTTTTCAGGTCCTCAGTAGAGTTGGTGAGGTGGCTTACCGCTTAGCTCTTCCACCTCAGTTAAATCAGGTGCACGACATCTTCCATGTATCCCAGCTGAGGAGATACGTTCATGACCCTTCCCACATCATCAACCATGACGAGATGAATATAGACGATGGGGTGAGTTTTACGGAGGTTCCAGTAGAGATTGAGGATTGAAAGGAGCAGGTCCTTCATGGGTGGTCAATACCTCTGGTGCACATTCTTTGGTAGCATGAGAACCTCCTGGAGAGCACATGGGAGCGGGAGGCTCAGATTCGTGCTCAGTACCCGCACTTGTTCCCTTAGTTTGAGTTGTGTCTTACGGAGATGAAAATCCCTGAGGTGGGGGAGAATGCAAAGACCCAGAATTTCCGTGTAATTTTTTAATTAAATGGGAATTTTATGAGTCTACTAAAGTTGACGATGCGTGATTCTGAGACCCAGTGTGCCTGGAATGAATTTATGAATTTTGTTTTCGGGTAAGTTTAGTAAACATGAGAGTGGATTTTTATAACTTTTGAACCAGTGCTCGGAATTGAAATCTGAGGGCACCATTGAACTTGCAATGCCGGTATTCTCTTAAGGGGACCTTCACCTCTACCGCAGTAGGTCGAGGGTGAAAGATAGAAATTGAGTTTTTCATGGAAATAGAAATAAAATAAAATAAACTTTTATTTTATTTTTCTTTTTGTTGAAACCTACCATGTGGATGGTTTAAATGTGGGGACCACCTGAACTAAAACCTCCCACATGGGTTATGGTGGTGGGGACCACTAGAGACTAAAACCCCCTTGAACTCCCCTCTTAACGGGAGACAACCCTTAAACTCCCTCATTAATGAAGAGTTAACCCATGGACTTCCTCCCATTAATTAATTATGCCTCGTCAATTGATTAATGTTGCCAACTTGTTTTGTGCCGACAATTTAAAATTGGACCAAAACTTTTTATTTTGGTTGGATATTATTTTTAGAGAATTCGTTGGCAAAGGTAGAAGCTTGGGGAGGACTTTAGGGAAACATTCTCCAAAAAATAACTCTTCTCCTTCGATGGATATTTCTCCAACAAAGAACACCATCGAAGGATCTCCAACAACGGACGAACTGACGATCGGGTAAATACTGACGTCAAAGACTTCACACCTTCCAACGTCAACAAGAAATCAAGGTAGGGTGGTTGTTTAAATTTCTTCCCCTTACCCGTTCTTGACAATTCATCATAAATCAGGAAGAGATTATAGTTTCTTGTTACTGCTCTAACGTGGAGGGTGTAGGCTAAAAAATATGGCCCGACCTCTCTGCAATTCTCATGGTAAATTGCTATGTTCCTTGCGATGGAGGAGTACGAAAACCAACCTTAGTGAGGCATGAGAACGGTGGCTAGAACCACTACCGACCGTGATAAAGGTGACAAACGAAGGGTGTCCGGTCAAGACGACTACCAACGAAGGTACGACACACGACTGTGCCGCACGACTGGCCACGACAGATCGCCACCCCACGACCTCGCTACGCCGCCCCATGGCCTCACTACCCCACGACCTCGCCGTGCCTCCCCATGGCCTTCCGCATCACCCCACAGCCTCATGGCCCTTCGAAGCCCTTCGTGGCCCTCTACGGCCTCGCGGCCACCCGCAACCCCCGCGTCCCTCTCATGGCCCTCTCGCGGCCCTCCGCGGCCCTCCGCGGCCCTCCGTAGCCCCACGACCACCCATGACCTCCACGGTCCCCTCGTGACCTCTACGGCCCTCACAGCCTCCGCACCACCCCACACCACATCGCGCCGCCCCGCAACGACACCGCGCATCCCAGGCCAGGCCGCCAGGCGAGGCCGCCCAGTGCGGGCCGGGTCGACCCAAACCGGGTCGGTCCGACCGGGTCAGACCAGACCCGGACCCACTTCAACCCATTTACGCTCTTTTGGCCATAACATTGGAACCAGGCGTCCGTTTGACAAACCGTCAACGAAACTATAAACCTTGGAGTGAGATGGTCATTTTGGTATACCCCACATGAGTTTTGGATAAATTTGGGAAACAGTTGGGTTGGATCGAGCACGAATCCAACCAGGCCCTCATGACTAAAAGGCTAATAAGTTACAGACCGAGCGTCTGATTGAGGCACCATATGTTGCGTTGAGACCCCTATGATGTGTCGGTCCTTTGAGATACTTCTTAATGAGACTTCTTATCAGTTGGAGTATCGACCAGTGGCTTGTGAAGTAGACCCTCTTAGAGAAAAGCGAGTGTAGTGTGAGAACCCTATAGCTGGATGTGACGTGAAGAATGAATAACGATCTTATGTGGGTCAACACCTAGCGATCCTGTGTGGGTCAACAACGAGCAATCCTGTATGGGTCAGAACTGAGCGATCCTGTGTGGGTCAGCACTGAGTGATCCTGTGTGGGTCAGCACCTAGTGATCCTCTATGGGTCAGCACCGAGCGATCCTGTGTGGGTCAGCAGCAGATCCACTTAACAGAGTAAGATGAATTAGTAGTTACATCTAATCATCTCTACTACTGTACTTAAGTTATACCTAGTGTGAGATGAGTTTGTACCTGAGTGGTAATTTCCTTTGTGGTATTACCTTTTTGGTATTCTTCTATGTGTAATAACTGTGTGGTAATTACCTTTGTGGTATTCCATCCTTTGTGGAATAGTTGAGATTTGGGCTTTGAGTTGGAATCTGTCTTTTCTTTATGAATGAAAGGGGTATACTAGATAACTTAGGTATATGTATGGTCATATACCTAAGTAGGGTTGTCTGATGATTCCATGCTGTGTGGTTTATCCTTGGTGTATTGTGTGAGACCTTGAGGGTCTCGAGGTCCCTACTGAGTATCGTTATACTCACACCTGTATGAGCTATGCCCGCACCCTATTTTGTTTGGTGCAGATGGCGGAAAACGCTGACTGAGAATGAAAGTACCAGGATTGGAGGTGGCTCAGATGTGGATGTTAGATGAGGTGAAACTCAGAGAAGTCCGTTCATGAGTTGTACCTACCATTTAGGTAGGTTTCGTGGTGGACAATCCATGATCTTCTTTTCACCTATCAGTCGTCTTATACTTTCCAGTTTTTCTTGTACTTTCTAGTTGGGCTTGTATTCTGGCCCTTTTTACTTACTATACTCACTCTATTTGCTCTTCAGTTTACTTGAGTTTGTATCTTGAAGTGTGCTTGGTTGTGTGTGTTACAGGTTATAAAGGAAATTCCTTCCTAGTTTTAGGGAATACGCCTTTGGTGATAGTCTCCAACCCCTAGCCAATAGAAGGTGGGCTTGGGTTAGTTACGACATGAGCCTCGGGGGACGGGTTGTGACACCTCGATCATCCAAATTTATTCTTAAACCATTACTCAGAATCCATCATCTTATTCTTTCAGAAAATATGAATCATTTCTTAAGGTTTCTCAGCCTCAATCTTTTTAGGTTTAATGTAAACAATACTGGAATAATATCACATACCTTTTACATAGATTTTACAATCTCTTTATCCTCCAAAGTATGACCAATACTCTTACCATCTTCGTGATTATCTTCATGATATTTACAGTTAGGAATATTTCTATAATTTCCACATCTGAACGTTCAATGGTTAACCATGTTCTATGTAGTTTTGGTTATTGACTAAGACCAAAAAGAAAAGTGTGATAAATACACATCAGAGATTAAAAACACATAATTAAGGTAAATAACTTATAATATTTCCATCTGTGATATCTTAAGTTTAACCCTAGGTTAGTCGTGATTATCATAAAAACCCTAGGATTGTAACATATACTTGACTTATCCTTTGGTAATACCTAGACATATCCTTAGAAATATCTCTAGGGATCTCACTAAAGTTTTCGCATCCTAGTTTCCAAAGTTTGACTAAACCTTTTCTATGATACCAACTCTAACAACCTATTCTTGATGTACATGGATATTACATTTCATTTCCAAAATACATAATACATTAAAAAAATATATGCCCAAAGATAGTATTAGTTTAGTGTATTTAGAAACTCAAAACACATTCTTCAAGCTTGGTGAAAGATCTTCAATAACTTCCATAAAGATCTTCCCCATTAGTTTTCCCACCCAAAACATTTTTTTATATCCGGATGAAAATAAAACATAAAAAGGGTGAGATCAAATGGTCAGTAAGGGTAAACATGAAGAAAATCAAAAAAAAAAATAAACATAAGAATGTAAAAACATGAACATAAATTTTGAATAACAAAATCAGGAGTCATGAAATAAATCTTGGTATCTCGTAAGGGAAAAATCATAAATTATCACAAACCATGATAAAATAACATTGAAATAAAACATAGAATTGTGGAAAATAAATAAGCACATAATATGATTTCCATAGTAGAAAATGAATTACATCTAAGACTGCCATGGTGGAAAAAGTCAATTATTGAACTGGGTTTACTTGTCGTTCCATCCATTTATTACTGAACTAGATTTACTTGCCATTATAGCTCTGTATTACTGAACCAGATTCACTTTCCGTTCTAGCCCAGTATTACTGAACCATATTTATTTACCATTCCAGCCCTGTATTACTAAACAAGATTTAATTTCTGTTCCAGTCATGTCTATCTTAGGAGATATAAATCTTTACCCAATTCATTTGAGGGATATATAGGTCCCACCCATATCAAAATGAAAGCATTCTTACATGTGCCATAAAAACATAAATCATTCATCATAACATAACTCAAGGAATAAAATGGGTTTCTTAAATATCATTCCATAATAATACATATAAAATAAATGAATCTCATAAATAAAATTCCATAATAAATATAACAATACCATAGTAATAATATGGATAGAAACATAGCCCTATTAAATAATGTCATCTTAGATGGAAAATAATTTTGATAAAACACTTGATATTAATTCTTGATGAAAATATCCCTTTTCATCAAAACATTTTCTTTTCTTAATACATTACATAATTTTAAAAGAAAATAATTTATTTTAATGTAAACCTGAAATTGTGTAAATAAAGATTCATAGAAATAAGGATTATAAATCCGTCTATTCCATATAAGTTAAAAAAAATATTCTCCTCGTACTTTTTTCGGAATAGTCAAAAATTATCTCGTATCGAATAATGACAAAAGATTCCTTTCATACAATTTAATGAAAATTAAACGATGGGTAAAATTGAATTTAAAAAATAATAGAAGAATATAAATTATATATTTTGGAAACATGGATGTGGATGATAAATATATCCCATAAAATACTTACGAATAAAAAATCTCAGATAATAATGATATTGAAAAATTATCCCTTACATTAGGTCCAATTTCTTCCATATGTGTCCGAAACTCATGTAAAATGGATTTAAACATATTATTAACTTTTAAAATAACCATAATAATATCTATGATATCATATATGATTCACTTATGACTTTATATTACCCGTTTATTTATTAATTCCATGTTAAAGAAACTTTTTGGGTAGTAATCGTTTTTTATCGTACGTGTTTTGCCTTGTTATTATTGATATTATTACTTATATCATGATTTAATTACATCCATAATGTTAAACTTAATTTATATATCATAAATATTCAGTATATAAATACATATAATATATAGATAAATAAAATGTATTACACTATTCATAGAGACGGTAGGCCGTACGTACACAAGAATGCTGTTTCCGTTTCCTTATTAAATGAAATGGAAGCAAGTAAATGACACACATATATATAAATAAATACAGTAGAATTATTATGTCATATATTTTATTATTATTTATTATATATAATTTATAATCATTCTTGAATGGTTAATGTGGATAATTAATCTTATCGCATCGTGGAGACGGTAGGCCGTACATACGCACGAGCGACGATATCATTCACTGAATGGTTAAATGGTATAGAATTGGATGGTATATTAATTATAAATAATATTAATTATTTTATATTAATTATTTACATCCATTATAATCATCATTATACCCATATAAATTAAGTATTTTTGAATAAAAAATTACACCACGTCGTGGAGACGGTAAGCTGTATGCACACACGTATGGTGATATTGTTATTCGTAGGATGAAAAAGGAGGTATAATGTTGTAAAATAATTATAATAACATCTCATCATATATAATATAAAATATTTATTACATTATTATGGTAAAAACATCAGAAAAGAAAGTATAAGAAGAAAATAATTTTGAAAGAGGTGATAAAACAACTACCTCTTTTTCGAGTATCTCATTTTGATTTGCACAAAACATCTCACTGGGATGGATTTATGCCCAAAGTGTGGAATATAAGATAAATTGAGAGAATTTTTTAGGATATTAAGGTATGTTTTTTTTAATCCAAAGGGCCTTGGAGGTGTGAACAAAATATAACAAGAAGTTCCCTTTTACAGGAGAGGTGAGGGGCACTTTAGGAAAGTCTTTAAATATTAATTTACTATAAATTTATTTTCAGTTTATAATGGTGAAAAAAATAATTTATTTAGAATATAATATCAGTATGGGTCGAAATACTCACAAAAAATAGGTTTTAGACAAGTTTAGGTCACAAAATTAACCTTATCATTTAGCTTTAACCCTTAGTTAAAAACATTAACTCTTACCATGCCTTCTTGTATTTTATAATATATGGTTACTATAGTTACTATAAAATGAAAATAGAACCAAAATTATACCATTAATGACATTTTTAACATTATATAAGTAATTTGAATGAATCTTAGATTTTTAGGACTATTATATCATTTAATAAAATAGTATTTATTTTAAAAACTCATTTATGTCAATTTTGACACTATTTAGTAATTGATTTTTGTTAAAGTAAAAAAACTTGATTACGTTGATTCGAATGTATTCAGTATTCCCTAACATGTAAATGTAATCTAAATTTTATTATGTCATCAAAATTTTCAAATTACATTTATTTTAATATTTATAATATCATTTATTTGAATATTTCATTAATAAGGTAATCACTGCATCATCATTGTTTCATAAATAAATTTATTTATTTAATGTATAAAAATTAAAAATAAAATACCATGATATAGGAATTTGTTTTTCTTTATAATGACTATTTATAGTTTAAGAGATCATTTATATAAACCAAAATAAAATTGTTTTAGTAAAAACATACATGTTTATGTTATGTTTCCTTTTACTTTAAATTAATTATTATAACATGTCATTTTCACACCCAAGTGGTTCTAAAATGAAAAAATTTAGACATAAGGATTTTTTGGTAGCTCATTACTCATACAATAGGATTAAGGCACATGTTAGGATAGTTTTATATTATTATAATATTATTTTTTACCCCTATTTACCTGATTTACCCTTTAACCATGGTAAATAAAAAAAATATTGAAGCTACTATTCATAATGTTCAAAAATAAAATGGACCTATTTACATAATTTGGAAATTATGATTCCAAATATGGAATCCATTTTTATAAATTAAAAACACAAAATTGGAATAAATTAATTTAAAATTAATTTCTGTTGTCAAAACGAGAAAGCGGGTTTTTAAGAAGTTAAAAATATCAAAAGATTGACACGTGTTTATGTCCAATTTAAATGAGAAATTACTTCAAATGACCAAAATTTTATTAAATGATAAATAAATAATTCAATTACACTTTAAACCCAATTAAAAATATAATCTAACTATATAAACAAATTAGATGAAAATATAGTTTTGAATTAAAATAAAGTATTTTCACTATTCACTAAAATATGAATTTTATCAGAAAAATACCATAAATTCAACCAAAGTATTTTTTTATGTGACACTTCAAAGGAATAAGTTTATTTTTTTTTCAAATATAATATAAAAAAGTGTTAAAAACTTTATTTGAAATGGGTGCGCCATCAAAAGGTGGTAGAACTGCATTTTTTGAAAAATACTTCTTTTATTTGAAAAATTGAATTTGTTCTTATATATTATCTAGAAAATATATATGATAAATTCAAAACATTAAAATGAATATATTACATATATATTATACTAATAAAATCCATAAATATTTATTTTATTATTTTATAGACTCACTTATTTTCATTTAAATAGTTTTTTAGAAGGAAGTTAATACTATTCATACCCACAATTATAATGAATAGGTTATAATATTTAGTTATCACTTATACTCGGACTTGTGTGATATTAATTCTACCAAAACAACTTTAAATTGTGTGTATCACAAGCCAAGAATAGTGTTGCGTATAGCGAATGCTAATCTTAGTGTAGCGTAAAACACAATAAATAAAGAAATTAAAATAATATATCTCATAAAATCTTGAGGTGTTAAATTATAACCCCCTTAAAATTAATTTCAGCCTCAAAATTAGTTGGTGTTATAAAAGGTTTACTACTTGAATGTTTCTTTCATAGAAACCCCCATCATAAAAAATAATACTAAAAATTCATTTTAAAAAGGAAAGTTAGAAACGTAATGGTTATCCTAAGTTACTCATCACTGTGTTTACACATAAGAGAACATAGGTGGGAAGTGAAAACATGGATATGGAATAAAAATCTAACCATTAAGTTTTGATGGAAAGTGATAGAGAACAAGGTTTGAAGAAAGTTAACAACCAGAAAGCCATAAATCTGTGATGATTTAAGGGACCATTTGATTCATCAGATAATATAGTACTAAGATGATTTTTTTGGTTTTCAAGATCATTTTTATAAATATGAAGAACATGAGAAGAAATACTTACATGATTTCAATACTATCTCATCATTTGTTGTTCCTTGAACAATTTCCACTTCATCTCTAATTCAAAGAAATGAAGTTGAATTTTTCATTGTTGAAGTATTAGCAGATCATGTGATCCATAAATAGAATGATATGACATTACATATATCTCAAAAAAAGGTTATCGCATGTTATCAAACATTCATAAGTCCATATATGGTGATATAATAATTTATTCTAACAAGCTTCATCCGATGTTTAACTTAAACTTTCCAAAAATTTAATAACCTTAAAATACTTTTAAAAGATAAAAATCCAAAACTATAGAAAATGTTTCACAAACCCGGCCTAATATTTATCCCCTATATATCATAATATATCTCTAGTTGGTCACATTCCAAAAATGTGAACACCTTCATCATGTATTCTCTTGAGTCATGGTAGCAACCTGAATTATCAGATATCATTATTGAAAACATGCATGTTTCCTTGTTACAAAATAGCGTGTTATTCCTTAAGTCCCAAAAATCTGTATACTTCATCCATGATAGCATAATCCTCTTGTTAATAAATCCGTAATTAGTTCCTAAGAAACAAGCATCATACAATTTACTTATTCAAATCCAACATATCTTTAGCCAATCATCATGATCTTAACATAAGGGATATATTAAGGGTTATATTCCATTTAATCATGTGTTCTCCAAGTATATAAACTTACCATTAAATCACTTTTTGGATCCTTAGAAATATTCAAACTATCCTTTAAAATACTTAATTAATATCTTATACTGAAAACACTTATATATTTCATGATTCATTTATGATAATATTTGAAATACGAAATATATACTTCTAAATCATCCAACTTCATTCTTAAACCATTACTTAGGATCCATTATCTTTGTCTTTCTTAAAATATGAATCATGCCTTATGGTTTCTCAACCTCAAGCTTCTTAGGTTTAATGTAAACAATACTGGAAGAATGTCATGTACCTTTCACATGTCATTTACAATCTCTTTATCCTTAGCAGCATGACCAATACTCATACCATCATCCTGATTCTCTTCATGATATTTCCACTTAGGAAATCGATCTTCATTATTCCCATAATTTCCACATCTAAAAAATTCAATGGTTAACCATGTTATATTTAGTTCTAGTTATTGACTAATACCAGAAAGAAAAGTGTGAGAAATACATATCTGAGATTAAAAACACACAAAGAAGGTAAATTACCTATAATATTTCATTCTATTATATCTTCAGCTTAACCCTAGGCTAGTCATGATTATCACAAAAAACCTAGGATTATAACCTATACTTGAGTTATCCTTAGTACATCCCTAGACATATCTTTATAAATATCTCTAGGGATCTCACCAAAGTTTTCTCATCCTACTTTCCAAAGGTTGACTAAATCTTCGATCTGATACCAACTCTAACGACCCAAGCTTGACAAATATGGACATTACATTTCTTTTTCGGAATACAAAATACATTACACAAATAGACGTCTAAAGACTGTATTAGTTTAGTGTCTTTGAAAACTAAGAAAACATTCTTATATATTGGTGAATGATCTTAAACATCTCTTGTAAAGATATTCCTCATTATTTTTCCTACCTAAAACCTTTCTTTATATCCTAGAAAAAATAAATCATAAAAAGAGTCACCTCAAATACTTTGTAAGGGTAAACATAAAGAAAATCAAACAAAACATAAACATAATAATGTAAAAACATGAACATAAATTTTGAATATCAAAATTGTGATTCTTGAAATAAATCGTGGCAGTTTATAAGGAATAAATCATAAATGATCATAAATGATGATAAAATAACATTTACATAAAACATAGAATTGTGGAAAACAAATAATCACATAATATGATTTCCATTGTAGCCAAGGAATTACTGTCAAGACCATCATAGTGGAAAAATACCATTATTGAATTGGTTTTACTTGCTATTCCAACCATGTATTACAGAACCAGATTTACTTTTCATTCCATCCCTATATTATTGAATCAAATTTACGTGTCATTCTAGCCCTTTATTACTGAACCAGATTTACTTACCATTCTAGCCCTGCATTACTGAACTATATTTACTTTCTGTTCCAGTCATATCTATCTCATGAGAAATAAATCTTTTCCCAATTCATTGGAGGGAGAATAGGTCCCGCCCATCTCATAATGAAACCATTATTACATGTTCCATAAAAACATAAATCATTCATCATATCATAACCCAAGGAATAAAATGGATTTCTTAAATATCATTACATCATAATCCATATAAAACAAATGGATCACATAAATTACATTTCATAATAAGAAAAATAAAACCACAGAAATTATAGGGATAAAAAATGACCCTATTAAATAATTTCATCTTAGATAGAAAATTATTTTGATAAGACACTTGATATTAATTATTGAGGAAAATATTCTTTCTTCATAAAAATGTTTTCTTTTCTAAAAATGTCATGAAATTTTAAAAGAAAATAATTTATTTGAAAGTAAACTTGAAATCATGTAAATTAAGATTCATGGAAATAAGGAATAAAATTCCATCCAATCCATATAAGTTAAAAAACATTCTCCTCATATTTTTTTTGAAAAATTCAAAAAATACCTCGTATCGAATAACGACCAAAGATTACTTTCATAAAATTTAATAAAAATTTACCAATGGATAAAATTGAATTTAAACAATATTATAAGAATAGAAATTATATATTTTGAAGCATGGAAATGGATGATAATTATACCCTAGTAAATACTTATGAATAAACAATCTTGGATAATAATGAGATAACAGAATTATCCCTTACCTTAGGTCTGATTTATTATGTATGTGTCCAAAACTCTTATATATCAGGTTTAAACATATTATTAAATTGTAATAGAACCAAAATAATATCTATGATATCATATATGATTCAATTGTGTCTTTATATTACCCATTTATTTATCAATTCCATGTTAAAGCAACGTTTTGGGTAATAACCGTTTTATTTATCGAACATGTTTTGACTTGTTATTATTGATCTTATTACTTAGATAATGATTTAATTACTTCCATAATGTGAATAATGATTTATATATCATAAATATTTAATATATAAATATATATAATATATAGATAAATGAAATATAATACATCGTTCATGGAGACGATAGACCGTACGTATGCATGAATGCTGTTTCTGTTTCCTTATTGAATTGAATAGAAGAAAGTAAATGAAATATATATATATATATATATATAAACATAAACATAAATCTAGTAGAATTATTATTTAATATATTTCATGGTTATTTATTATATATACTTTATAATCATTCTTGAATGGTTAATGTGAAGAATGAATCTCATCGCTTTGTGGAGACGGTAAGCCGTACATATGCACGAGCGACAATATCATTCACTTAATTGTTAAATGGTATGGAATTGTATGGTATATTAATTATACAGAATAATTATCATGTTATATTAATTATTTAAATTCATTATACTCATCATTATAACCATCCAAATTAAGTATTGCTGAATAACAAATTACACCAAGGTGTGGAGATGATAAGTCGTATGCAAGCATTCATGGTGATATTGTTATTCATAGGATGGATAAAAAGAGGTATAATGTTGTACCATAATTATAATAAAATATAATAAGATATAATATACTGACTTTATTACTTTATTATGAGAAAAACATAAGAAGAGGAAGTAGAAGAAGAAAATAATTTTGAAAGAGGTGATAAAATAATCACCTCTTTTTTGAGTATCCCCTTTTGATTTGCATAAAAGGTCTACCTAGGATGTATTTATTCCAAAAGTGTGGCCTCTAGGATGAATTTAGGGAATTTTGGAGGATATTTGTTTAGGGTTTGGCTGAGCCAAAGGTATTTGGATGCGTGATTAAAAGAGAAGGAGAAGTTCCCTTTTATAGGAGAGGTGAGTGGCCCTTTAGGAATGTATTTAAATATTAATTTATTATAAATTGATTTTAGGTTTATAATGGTCCCAAACTAATTTATTTAAAATTTAATATGATTATGGGTCGAAATAATCTCAACCAATAGGTTTTAGACAAGTTTAGGTTACAAAATTAACCTTTTCTTTCAGCTTTAACCCTTAGTTACAAACATTAACTCTTACCATGTCTTCTTGTATTTTCATAATATATGGTTACTATAGTTACTATAAAATACCAATAGAACCAAAAGTGGATAATTAATGAAATTTTTAACATTATATAAGTCATTTGGCCGAATATTATATTTTATGACTATTATATCATTTAATAAAATAATATTTGTTTTTAAAAACTCATTTATGTAAATTTTGACACTATTTAGTAATTGATTTTTTTGTTAAAGTCATAACAACTTGATTAATTATAAAAAAAGGAATTAAATCACCCCTCACATGTAAATGTCATCCAAAAAAATTCATTTATAGAATAAAAATGTTCAAATTACATTTATTTTAAATTTATAATATCTTTTATTTGAATATTTCATTAATAAGGTAATCACTGCATCATCATTGTGTCATAAATAAATTTATTGATTTAATGCCTAAAAAATATAAATAAAATACCATGATATAGGAATTTTTTTTATATTTATAATGACTATTTATAGTTTAATATATCATTGATATAAACCATGATAATTTTTTAAGTAAAAAGATACATGTTTATGTTATATTTCCCTTTACTTTAAATTAATTATTTTAACATGTCATTCTCACACCCAATTGGTCCTAAAATGAAAACATTTAAGCATAAGGATTGTTTTTTTCACCCAAGACCCATCCAATATGATTAGAATACATGTTAGTATAGTTTTATATTATTATAATATTATTTTTTACCCTTATTTATCTGATTTAACCTTGAACCATGGTAAATTAAAATAATTACTGAAGTTACTATTTACAATGTCAAAAAATAAAAGGGAAATATTTAAATAATTTGGACCTTATGATTAAAAATATGGAATCTATTTTTCTAAATTCAAAAACAAAAAATTGGCATAATTTAATTTAAAATTAATTCACATTGTGAAAACCAGAAAGCGGGTTTTTAAGAAGTAAAAATTATCAAAAGATTGACTTGTGTTTATGTCCAATTTAAATGTGAAATTAATTTCAATGACCAAAATATTATTAAATGATAAAAAAATAATCTAATTACACTTTAAACCCAATTAAAAAGATAATCTAACTATATAACTGAATTAGATGAAAATATATTTTTGAATTAAAATGCAGTATTTTTCACTATTTCTTAAAATTTGAATTTTATCAGAAAAATAACAAAAATTCAACCAAAGTAAATTTTTATGTCCCAATTCCAGATAAGAAGTTTATTTTTTTTAAAATATAATATATAAAAGTGTTAAAAACTAGATTTTAAATGGGTGCACCATTAAAATACGGTAGAACTGTATTTTTTTGAAAAATACTTCTTTTATCTGAAAAATTTAATTTGTTCTTATATCATATCTAGAAAATATATAAAATGAATTTAAAACATTAAATTGAATATATTAAATATATATTACACTATTAAAATCCATAAATATTGATTTTATTATTTTATAGACTCACTTATTTTTCATTTAAATAGTTTTTTAGAAGGAAGTTAATACTTTTCATACCCACCATTATAATGACTAGGTTATAATATTTATTTATCACTTATAATTGGACTTTTGTGAAATTAATTCTATCAAAATAACTTGAAATTTTTTGTATCACAAGCCAAGAATAATGTTTCATATACTGCAAGATAATACAGTGTTGCGTACAGCGCAAACTAATCTTAGTGTAGAGTAAAACACAAGACATCAAAGAAATTAAAATAATCTATCTCATAAAATATCAGGGTGTTACAATATATAATGACCCAAAATATTATAAATAAAATTCCCCTTGCATTTCTATTAAATATCTTATTATATAATATGTTTATAGAAAACACATGCAATTATTTTTTATTATTATTCCCATTGGATTTAATTGAAATTTAAGAATCATTACTGTTGATAATATAACCATTCAATAATGATCACATGATTACTATAAATATAGGGTTTTAACAAATACAATTATCAAAGACTAAGGATGTGATGACATCAACCAGTAAGATCGTACCCTATGAAACTCTTTTAGTAGAGCTTCCAAGGGAGATAACATTTTTAGGAGTTTCCCTTGATGAAGACCAAGATGAGATCCAAAAACTTAAGCATGAGAAAAACCATTTATGGGAGAAGTTTAAGCTCATCGATATCATGACCCAAACCATGTTCAACGAACCGCCCCATGAAAGTCCCACCATCACACACCTTACCCTTAGAGTATTTTTTAGTGTATTAAAGGGATATGTAACAAGACCATATAAATATGTGCATGTATATTAGTTTGTATATAATAATGAAAACATTTCCATCCTATTATTGTTACTTTATAAATGTTTTTATTTTGATTCAATAAAACACAAATAATATTTTTGATTAATATTCAAATTAAATTAAGATATATATCTTGATGAATTAATGTATTTTTGAAATAATAAAATTTTAATAAAATATTATTATTAAATAACATTTATTAGATATAAATTATCATATAATTTTTATGAATTCAAATGTAATTTTTATAAGGGTTCAGAAAAATGTTATTTTAAAATACCCATCATTTTCAATAAATGTCGGTTTTTATTTTAAAAGTGAAAATTCATATATTTATAAAATTATTTAGATAAAATGAATATTATTTTCGAAATTTGGACATCAAAATTATCCAATAGTAAAATTTTCATAACTTTATGAGATAGTTCAATTTTCGGGTAAAAATTAAATACCGTATAAATATACTTCGTGTTTTATGACATAAAAATGAACCAAAAGTGATGTAATAATTAATATAAATGGTATCCATGACCAAATATATGTTCTCACTTTAAAATAATGTGATTTTATTTTTATTTTATTTATTTTGTAAATCCGTTATGAATCCTTCAAGACTTATAATGTATTTTAATATTTTAAAATCATTTATTTAAGAGTGCGACTCACCACCACATCACCAAGGGTAATATTTTAATAATTTAGGCAATTTTACTTATAAAATAATTTAATCCACTCCAATTTGAAAGAAACCAATGGAAAAATCCATGTTATGGTTTTTGGTTTTGGATATTTTATTATGCAGAGTCCAAAACCTAGATAATAAATAAATCCCCCTCCTTTCCTATATAAACACACTCAAACTACCATTCATCTTCACTCAAACTACTTGTAAAAATTCCTTACTCTTAACTTACCTCCCCAGAGTCCTCTTAAGTCACACCAAGCTTTCAAGAAGCCCCTCCCAAGCCTTTGGAGTCACACACTCAAGTAAGGTATCTTCCACTCTCATCTGTTATCAAACACTCCTATGTTATGTCTTTTAATTTTCCTTTTCATATGATGGGATATGATATTAAATATTCCACTTAATTTACATTTTATTTATAAATTATGAGATCTTCCTTTCACTCTCATTAATCCTCCCATGATCTTTTATGTACACCCGTTACCATGCCGAAATTTTGTAAATATTCTTTTCTCTATTCAAGTTTCTTAATTACCTTATACCTTCTAATTCCAAATTTATAATGTTGGGATATGATTCTACATATACATAATACTACCCATTTGATGTAAAAATAAATACAAACCCTGTTTTCTCTCATCAACAATTTTTATGTATTTTTATGTAATGTTGTTATGATGCCAAAATTTCACCATGATTTTCCATGACAAAACAATTGTGTAGTGGATACCATACCCCTTATTTTATCAAGGGTATTCACATTTATTCAAATATACTTATTTATTTGGGATTTATATATATGTATTCCACATTTCCTTATTGTTTAATAAATTATAATGTTTAATGAATCTATATCGTATGATCTATATGGCACACTAAAGCATGAGAATGAAATGATTATGATGGGTGAACCCAGATATCACTCCAATGCATTGGGTAATATTTAGTATCATGATAAGTCATGTTGGTATAGGGGTGTACCTAATTCATTTATGGAACTTTTTACACCATGACGTTTTGGCAGTTTAGCCTTGACTTATTTTTAGGATTCAGTGTTATAAGTTGTTGTCACATTTCCCATGTTTTGATTGTTATTTTATATCATGATGTATTATTCATGTTACTTTTATTCTCGATTGATATTCCTATTGTCTAACATGTATCACTTATTCCATGTTTTTCCCTTACAGGGATTTATAGCTCACCCCTTTCTTATGTATGTCCCTAGGTTATCCCATGCATTTTTAAGTTTGTTGGAATATTATGATCATGTCAAGGTAGTGTTCAATAATGTTTTGTATCCCATGTTATAAGTTGTTATGTAATGTACATAATTACCAAATACACTATACCTATTGATATTTTGGGTTGTATTAAGTGTAATTTTATATAACAAAACATGAATTAATGTGTAATAAAGAGTAGGTTTATTATAGTTGGTATCACAGGAAAAACTTAGTTATTTTTGGGATTAATATTAGAGAACTCTAGAGAAAGATTTAGGGATAAGACTAAGTATAAGAAAAAAAACCTAAATTTTATTAAGTATAGAGTAAATATTTTCTAAATAAAATACATCCCTATCTAGATACTACAAGTGGACATGGTTCTGGTACAAATATACATAGGAGTAACAACTATGACAAGGTGTTATAGGACTAACTCAGGGTAAACTAGTACAAAAAATGGGCCTTAATGCACACTTGGTTTGACACTCTTAGGGGATATACTTTGGTAAATTCATAATCTCATTATGAACCATTATTAGTGAAAAAAATTCCAATAATAATTTATGTTAGGAAATAAATCATGGATAACATAGATTGAATCCCAGAAGCTCATAAGTTAAGGAGATAAATGTAATTTATAAGTTATCCCTTTATTATCATTGTATTCAACATTATGTGTTTAATAGTTTAATATACTCATCCCTAATTTTATTTTTATTCTATCCTATAGATGAAAATAGAAGGAATCAAGTTAACAACTAATGCGAAGGGCATTGTGAAGACAACCCCATCGAGATTCCCAACCTGATGGGAGTAGGATTTGAAAACTTTTTCATGATACTCTCTTAGTTAAATAAAGTTATGAATAGAAATTTGGATCTAGAGGAGTTTAAAAACTCCCCTAAGAGAGATAAATCCAAAATCGAGAGCTTCAAGTGACAAAATGCCTCCTAATTTCAATCGATCATCCGATCACTTAATCATGGAACAATTGATAAAATCCATTGAGAATATATTATCCATCATTTAATGTCCTGAAAAAGAGAATTTTCTACTAGATATTTTTCATATGGGGGTAGAAGATGATCATTTGTGGACATTGATAAAAAATAAGAAGCCTGAGGAAGAGATCAAAGAGATGGAGTGGAAGGAATTATATAATTTTTCTTGATAAATATTTTCCTCGAACCCTGAAACTTAAAATGGAAAGGGATTTATTTACCCTCAAGAAAAGAGACGATGAATCTATCAGGTCATACGAAGAAAATTTCACAAGACTTATATGATACGCCTCTGACTTTGTTGTCACCCTCAAATTCAAGGTTAATCGCTTATTTGGTGGGCTACAACCTACTCTACGAAAATCCTTGGAGATCCATTAATTTGATAGCTGTGAAGAAATTTTCTGATATTCCCTCAAAGTTGAAATGGATATCAGAAAATCACAAGGGTATCATGGGGACAACAAATGGAAAGTTGAGTTTAATTATGGTAGTTTGATGGAGAAATCTAATGTTTCTAATAAATTTCTGTATCCCAGTTGTCAAAGGTGTGGAAAGAATAACCCCATAAATTGACCAAGGGGGATGAATAAATGCTTTAGGTGTGGGGAGGAATTAAAAATAGCTAATAATTATTGATAAGATAAACTCTCTAATGCGACGGAGGAAAGTAATGCTCCAGTCAACCCTCAGTGCATTGTTAATTACTAAAACTATAGGGAAATAGGGAACTTTGAAAACCAGTTCCCTAAGACAAGTGTTTTTAGAGGAAACCAACAACCTATAAGGCATAAAGGGAGAGATTTTTCTATCACCAGCACTGAAGTGAATATCGATAATGAATTGGTAACAGGTATTCTAGTTATTCATTCAAGAATAGTGAACATACTTTTTGATTCTGGTTCTACGCATTCCTTCATATCAAAAAAGTTTATTAGAACTATTTAAAAACCACTACAAATCATGGAAGTAGAGATGTTGATAAAAATAGAAAATAGGGAAATTATTGCATCCCATTTATATAAACCCTCCCCTATCACAATTAGTGGGATGAAATTCCTAGCAAAAATTTTCATACCTCCTTTGGTAGAATTTTATGCAATTCTGGGAATGGATTGTCTTTCCCTGTATAGATCCAACACAGATTTCCGTGAGAAGGAAATCACTCTCTGTATGGTGAATCGAACCCCAATTATGTAAAAGTGAAAGGATGAGGATGGATGTTCTTTAACACTATAATATTATGCATGGATATTATTGACTTATGAGAAAGTGTATCTTGATCAAATGATTGAGTCTAAGGAAAGGACCATCCTTGAAGACATGCCTATTGTGAGGGAATAGACTGATGTGTTTTCTGAGAAATTTCCTGGTCTTCCTCCTAACAGGGAGAATGAATTTTCAATTAAGCTTATACATGGGGCATTTAAAATATCCCAGACTCCATATAGGATGAATGTTGTGGAACTTGATGAGCTAAAGAAATAATTGTAGGAGAATCTAGATAAAGGATTCATACACCCAAGTGCTTCACCATGGGGTACACTAGTCCTCTTATTCAAGAAGAAGGATGAGTCAATGTGCCTTTGCATTGATTATCATGATCTCAAAAAGATCACAATAAAGAAAAATCATACTATGTCACAAATTGATGACTTGTTCTATCAGCTATAGGGAGAATAATAATTCTCCAAGGTGGATCTTTGGTTAGGATATTATTAAGGGTGAAGAAGGAAGATATCCCTAAGACCAATTTTTGTACAAGGTATAGGCACTATGAGTTCATAGTTATTTCTTTCAAAATCACTAATGATCTTAAAATATTCATGGATTTTATGAATATAAACTTTAGATATTACCTCGATAGATTTTTAGTAGTCTTTATAGATTATATCTAATATAATCCAAAATCAAGGAGGAGCAAGAGAATCATTTGAACACTATGCTAAAGACCTTGCAAAAGGAGAAGCTTTATAAAAAGTATATAAAGTGTGAGTTCTGATTAAAGGAAGTATCATTATTGGGTAATATCATTAGAAGGAATGGGATATTTGTGGAACCTTTAAAGACAAAATCAATTGAAGGATAGATAAGGCCAACATCCATGATATATATCCATAGTTTCCTTGTGTTATATAGATATTATCGCTGATTTGTGAGAAATTTTTGATGATTATCAAAACCTCATACCAAGATAACTCGGATGGGAGTCAAGTTTTATTGGAGTTATGAATGTGAAGGAAGCTTAAATGAGTTTAAAAATAAGGATTATCACTACCCCTGTTCTCACACTACCCATAAGTGGAGAACTTTTCATAATATTCAGTGATACTTTGAAGAAGGTAATGTGTTGTGTGTTGATGTAAAATGAAAAATTCATAGCCTATACTTCAAGATAGTTGAAAGTTCATGAATAGAAATATCCAACACATGATTTGGTGTTGTCTACAATTATCTTAGCTTTGAAAATATGGTGGCATTTTCTCTTTGGGGAGAATTATGAAATATATACGAATCATAAAAGTCTCAAATATATATTCACATAGAAAGAGTTGAATATGCATCAATGAAGATGGTTATAGATGATCAATGACTATGAATGCCAAATTCACTACAATCCTGGTAAAGAGAATAAAGTGGTGGATGCTCTAAGTAGAAAGGATCCAATAATTTTATCATTTATGAGAATTTAGAAGGATCCAATATTATTATAATTAATGAGGATGGACATGGGAATCATAATGAAAATAACATTATCAATCCTTTAATAAATGATTTATCAACCATATCTTCTTGAAAGGTTAAAGGTTACTCAAAAAGATAATGTGGGAATTTGAAAGAAAGTGGAAACTATAATAAATGGGAAATCCTTAGAGTTCAGTGTTAATAAAGAAGTAATTGTGAGATTAGGGTCAAGAATTTGTGTTCTATAAAATCCAGAGTTAAATTAGGAACTATTGGATGATGAATATACTTTTACTTTCCCCATTCACCCAGGAAACACAAAGATGTATCAAGATCCTTCAGAGCACTATTGGTGAGACAACATGAAGAAGTGATCGCTGAATATACATCAAAATGTCTGGTATGTTAGCAAGTGAATTTTGAAAGGAATAATTCTAATGGGATGATTAAACCATTACCCATACTAACATGGAAATAGGAAAACATCACCATGGTCTTTATCACTGGACTTCTAAATACATCCAAAAAAAACAATGATATATGGGTTTTGTAGACCATCTTACAAATACTGAACACTTCATTTCTATTCAAGGGGATTTCTCACTAGATCAACTTGTAGGGATATACATAAAATAAGTGGTGAGGATGTATGGAGTGCCACTATCAATTGTGTCTGATCAAGACCAAAGATTCATCTCTATGTTTTAGAAAAGTCTCCAAAATTCTCTAAACACTGAGATGAACTTCAATACAACTTATCACCCTCAAACTCATGGCTAATCTGATAGGACTATCCAAACACTTGAGGACATGTTTAGAGAATACTAAATTTACTTAAAAGGTGGATGTGACAAACATATTTATTTGGTTGAGTTCTCTTACAACAATAGTTTCCACTCAAGCATCTAAACAACTCCCCATGAATCCCTTTGTGGGAAGAGGTGCAGAACACCTTTATATTAGGAATAAGTTGGGAAACAAAAACTAATAGGTCCTGAAATGTTTTAGGAAATGGTGAATAAGGTTAAAACCATTTAGAAAAACATCAAATCCACTCATAATAGAAAGTGATGAGATTTGGGAATAAGGGAAAGATTAGTCCAAAGTACATCTGTTATTTTTAGATCCTTGATCGCATCAGAGTGGTGTTTAATCAACTAGCACTCACAAAAAACCTATCTCAAGTACATGATGTATTCTATGTATCCTTATTGAGGAAGTAAATACTAGACCCATCACATGCACTCAATTCATAGGTGCTACCATTAGATAATGACCTTTCCTATGAGGAAAAATCTATGAAGATCTTAGATTATAGAGAAAAAGTTCTATGAAACAAGATGATTACCATAGTAAAAGTGTTATGGAGAAACCAAAAGTTTGAAGAAGAAATTTGGGAACTAGAGGAAGTGATCAAGCAGAGATACACTCATCTATTTTATTGTGGGAAAAGAAAATTTTGATGGCTGAATTTGTTAAGGGGGGAATATTATAACGACCCTAACTATTATAAATACAACTCCCCTATAATTTTTATTAAATGTTTATTATATAATATAGTTATAGAAAAAACATGCACTTATTTTGTCTTGTTACACCCATTGGATTTAACTGACTGTTAATAATTATTACCATTGATAATATATCCGTTGAACAGTGATCACATGATTAGTGTAAATATCGGGTTTTAACAAATCCAATTGTCACAGACAAAAGAAGTGATGAACTCAACCAGTAGGATAATACCCTATGGAGCCCATTTATTGGATATTTTAAGGGACATAGAATTTTTGGGATTTTCCCTTGACCAATCCCAAGATAATATCCAACAACTTAAGCATGAGTGAAACTTTTTATGGGATAATTTCAATCTCTTCAAGATCATGACCTAAACCATGTTTGCTGAACCACCCCATGAAAGTCCCACCATCTCACACCTTACCCTTAGGATGTTTTCTGGTGTATTAAATGGATATGTAATAAGACCCTAGAAATATGAGTATATATATTATTTTTTTACATAATAATGAATATATTTCCATCCTATTATTTTTACTTTATAAATTATTTTTATTTTGATTCAATAAAATACAAATAATATTTTTGGTTAATATTCAAAATCAATTAAGATATATATTTTGATGAATTAATGGATTTTTTAAATAAATAATATTTTAATAAAATAATATTATTATATAAATTTTATTAAATACAAATTATCATATAATTTTTATAAAATTAAATGTAATTTTTTTAAGGGTTTAAGAAAATGTTATTGTAAAAAACTCGTCATTTTCAATAAATGTTTTTATTTATTTTAAAAGTGAAAATTAAAATATTTAGAAAAATATTTAGATAAAATTAATATTATTTTTTTGGAATTAGGACTTCAAAATCATCCAATGGTTATTTTTTCATAATTTTATGAGAAAGTTGAATTTTAGGTAAAAATTAAATACCATATAAATATACTTCGTGTTTTATGATATCACAATGACCCAAAAATGTTTCCATAAATAATATAAATGGTATCCACGACCAAATATATGATTTAATTTTAAAATAATGTATTTTTATGTTTATTTTATTTATTTTTAATACCATTTTGAATCCTCCAATAATTATAATATATTTTATGTTTTTTAAATCATTTCTCTAAGAGTGTGACTCACCCACACATCAACAAAAGTAATATTTTAATAATTTAGGACCTTGGTATTATGAAATAATTTAAACCACTCAAAGTTTTCATAAAACATGTGAAAAAACCATGCTATGGTTTGTGGTTTTGGATATTTTATTATTTAGAGTCCAAAATCTAAATAATAAAGAAATCCCCTTTCTTTCCTATAAAAACCCACCCATGCTCCCATTTCTCTTAATTAAGACTCCATGGATCATGAACTTAATCTTACCTACCCTTTCTAGAGTCCTATAAAGGTTCCCTAAGATTTCAAAAATCCCCTCCCAAGACTTTAGAGTCACACATTCAAGTAAGGGATCTTCCACTCTCCTCTTTTATCAAGAACTCCTTTCATGTTATGTCTTTTACATGTCATTTTATTATGATGAGATATTATATTCCATATCCCCATTACTATCCATTTGATTTATAAGTGATGATATATTCCTTTCAATCTCATTAATCCTCACATGATTCTTTATGTACACCTGTTACCATGCTGAAATTTATAAGGATTATTTTCTCTATTCATATATCTTCACTATATTATGCCTTCTATTTACAAATTTCTAATGTTGGGATATGATTTTCCATGTACCTAATACTTCCAATTTTATATACAAATAAAAATATATCCATTTCTCTATCATAAAACATTTTTATTAATTTTTAAGTAACTCCATTATGCTGCCGAAATTCCCCATGATTTTCCATGATAGAACAATTGTATAGTGGATACCATACCCATTATTCTATCAAGGTTATTAAAATTTATGAACATATAATTATTGATTAGGGAATTACATGTATGTATTACACATTAATTTATCATTTAATAAATTATGATGATGAATGAATCCATGTTGTATGATCTATGTGGCACACTTAATCCTGATAATGAAATGACTATGAAGGGTGCGCCCAGATAGTGCTCCAATGCATTGGGTAATGTTTTGTATCATGATACATAATTTTGAGATAGGGGTGAACTTGATTCATTTAAGTTACTTTGTTCACCATGAAGTCTTGGTAGTTTATACTTGATTTATGTTTATGATTAAATGTTTTAAGTTGTTTCCACATTTCCCATGTTATGATTATCATGTTTTACCATGAATTATTATTCATGTTCCTTTTATTCCTCATTGGTATACCTATTTTCTAATATGTATCACTTATGCCATTTTTATTACCTAATTGGGATTTATATCTCACCCATTTTTATGTATTTTCCCATGTTATCTCATGTGGTTTTAAGTTCATTGAAATATTATGATCGTGTCAAGGAAGTGTTTAATAATGTTTTGTAACCCTTGTCATAAGTTATTTTTTAATCTGCCTAATTCCCATAGATAGTAGAATTATATATATTTTGGGTTGTATTATGTGTAATTTTATATAATAAAACATGAATTAATGTTTAATAAAGAGTGGGGTTATTATATAATATAAGTCCCAGTTGTTCCCCATCCCATTACAAGGCTTTTTTCAGGAATGGGTGAGGATCAGTTGACATGATGTCCTAAGTAAACCCTATGGGAACTGCCTAGAGCGAAAAATATTATGGTGGAACTAGTATCATACCCTAGGAATTGCCTTGGTCCCTAGGGAAAGTGATTAATGGGAGATATTGGATCCCACCATAAATACATCATGTACCCTAGGTGGTTATGACATGGGTTTAGTATCCCAAATTCTTAGGAGAAAAGCATTTTGGTGTGGGTGTGATGGATGTTCTATGAGCCAGGGGTGCTATGACATGTGTTGTAATGTTTTCACTGTGATACCTACACCTAAGTCACACATTTAAAATGGAGGGGTTTTAACATGAAACATAAGTCCCAAATATTCCCCTCTCCATTACAAGTTATTTTTTAGGAATGGGTGAGGATCATTTGACAAGATGTCTAGAAGAAACCCTACGAATGAAAAACCATGCCAGTGGAATCCTAGAGCATAAAATATTGTGGTAGAGAGACTATTTCTAGGGTCCTATATATTTTTTATCCAAGTGTAAAATTACTAAAATAAAGAATATGAGAGTAAATAAACCTCAGTTGGATATCTCACTTGAGGCCTCCCAAGTTTAGGACTCTAGAGGTTTAGACAGACATGTACACATAATAACTTCTATCCTTTTTATCATTACAACTTTTGTTTTCATTTCTTTATTTAGTGTCCAAAGTGAGTATGTATTTTTTCTTAGGAAAATAATACAACTTCTTAGAAGTATAAATAAATTTATCATTTGATTATGGAGATTATGTACATATTTAAAACATATAATTTATAAATTTACACACAAATATGTTTTGACACACACATATACATAGTTATATATTTACACTCAAACCATGATACTTTGTTTACATATCAATATATGTATATGTTATATTCATACCTTATGTGAATTAATTAATTTTCTTTATACAAAATGAATATTTGTGAACCTAGTAGGATGGATATTTATCAAAAATGGATGAATGTTAATGACCTAAAAAAAGACTATGAGGATATATTTAAAGAGTTTATCAAGTTTTAAATAGATAATTCACACGACTCTTCTCAAATCCTTTGTATATGTTTATGTTATTTTTATCCAAGACAAATTTTTCCAGAAGAGTTGGAATAAAATTTTATTTTTCATGGAATATATCAAATCTATCAATGGTGGACTAAACACAGGTAAAAAATGAATGTACATACTATCTGGTTTGATACTATGATTTATGGATCATTTGATATGGATACTAGTGTAAATGATGATGGATACTGTATAGTTTAAATGAAAATGAAAATTGAATATAACCTTTTTTCACTAGTGGAAATGGAGGCTTTCCCAACACTTTTATGCCAACTGTTTAAACAAATCGTTGGTATACTATTTTTACATAAAACTTTCCCAACGGTTTGTTCAAACTGTTGGTATACTGTTTTTAGAAGGAATATTTCATAAAGGTTTACTCAAACTTTTGGAAAAGATTTAATTTTTCAAATTTATACCAATATTTTTTTAAAACCATTGGGAAAGTTTTCCCCCAAATACACAGTAGATCCAATTCCCCCTTCCGCGCGATTGCAGCCCTAAACTGATACTCTCCCGAAGCTCTATTTTAACCCTAGGTTGAGAAAATCCTTCCACCTGATAGATCCATATTCAATCAAGAACATTTTTAGTTATACACTTAAAATCTATAAGTTCTAACTTATTTTTAATGTCCTACATCTATTTTTTTTTTATTTTTTGTTTTGATTTGGCCTAAACTAGAGGTCTGTGCGGTCTGTGGAATGGTATACCCAACAATTTGATTTGTTTTATGTTTTTGTTCTAAACTTCAAGTGTCATGATTGTTATCTGATTTCTTCATAGCCACTCCTTCTATGTAGAGTTAGTAAACCATATGAACTACTGGAGGTGCTGGTGAGATGTTTCCCCACTCAAAGATGGTAAAGGGTTTTTTTAATCTTATGGTCTCGAGGTGGGTAACAGATATAACGATGTTCTATGTTAAGGGATTAGGGATGGTTGTGGTAGCGGGGTAGGTGGTTTTACATTTTTTAGTGGGGTTATATGGTAGTTTCTGTGGACTTAAGTTTAATTGAAAATTGGATTTGGATTTTGTATTTATAGTTTTTGTTCAAGGCATAATGGGAAGGGTAGTGATATTGAGGATTAATGGGCTATTGGTTGGGTGATGGATGGGAATTGTGATGTTGGTTGGATTGGGAATAGGTAATTTTCAAGGTATTATATGGGTATTTCCTCCCTTGAACACCCCCACCAGACCCCCTGGACACCCACACCACCTGGACACCCCCACCCCCTGGACAACGCCCTCACCACCCTGGACACCCCCTGGACCCCCCCATTGGATAGCCCCCACCCCTGGACACCCCCACCCCCTTGGACATCCCCCACCTCCTATACACCCCTCACCCACCCTAGACACCCCCACACCCCACCCACCTGGAAACCCCTCACCCCCATGGACATCCCCCACCCCTAGACACCCCACACCCTAGACACTCTCACCCCCATAGACACCCCACCCCCCCTGGACACCCCCCTAGACACCCCCACCTCCTTGGAAAACCCCCACCCACCCCTAGACACCCCCACCCCCTGGACACCCCCACCCCCCTGGACAACCCCCATAGACAACCCCCCATGGACAACCCCCACCCCCTTGGACCAACTCCCCTAGAAACCACCCCACCCCCTGGACACCCCCACCCCTTGGACACCCCCACCCCCTGGAAAACCCCCACCCCCTGGAGAACCCCCCTAGACACCACCCCACCCCTTGGACACCCCCACCCCTGAACACCCCCACCCCCTGGACACCCCCGCCCCCTTGGATAGCCCCACCCCCTAGACAACCCCCCTGTACACCACCCCACCCCCTAGACACCCCCACCCACTAGACACCCCCACTCCACTAGACATCCCCCACCCCACTAGACACCCCCACCCCCTGGACACCCCCACTACCTGGACAACCCCCACCCACCGGACACCCCCACCCCTGGACACCCCCACCCTCTTGGATATCCCCCACCCCCCTAGACAGCCCCCACCCCATGGACACCCCCACCCCCTTAGTATCCCCCACCCACTAGACACCCGCCATGGACACCACCCCACCCCCTAGACACCCCCACCCCCTGGACACCCCCACCCCCATGGACACCCCCACCCCCCTGACAGCCCCCACCCCCAGGACACCCCCACCCCCTGGACAACCCCCACCCCCAGACTCCCCACCTCCTTGGACCACAACCACCCCAAGGACACTCCCACACAATGAATACTTCAACTTTGGGTATTGGGTGTTATGAAATGTCCTAACTCAAAATATTTCCATTTTTAGCATCAATAACTTATTTAAAAAACTCTCTTTACACATTCCACATATTTGATCAAAAGAATTCAATTTGTAATATCTTTAACAATATTCTATCAAGTCTATGGTGTCCTCTTATATGTGATAACTGAAAAAAATTATAAAACACATTTTTTTCTATCTAAAATTTACTTAACTCCTGAATAATTCTCCTCCACAAGTGTACCTAATATTATACACTCATCTATAGTTCTTCAAATATATTCAAAACCTTCCTTGAACATTTTTTTGGTCTTAAAACACTCTTCAGATCTCAAGGGATCAATTTATTACTTAGTTCATTGAATACTTGAGAATAATGAGATTCTTCTCCTTTAAAGGCTCATTGATTCAAAATATCTCCTTCTTTGTGACACAAGATGTATAGGGCTCTAAAAATTCTCCCATAGATTATATATGTTCTCTTAATATGCACAACTTTCATGTTATTATATTTATAATTGAAGTAAATATCATGGATTTATATTAATTTATAGTATTTTGTTAGAAATATAGTATTTTTTGTCTTTTATATTATGATTATCATATAGAGTAGTGTGTTAGTTACGATTTCATATAAAGTGAAAAATTCTCATTTACCTAAATATATTCTCAATGAAACTTCAATCCTATTTAATTACTTTTGACGAAATTACTTTTAACAATTTTTTATAGAATGGATAGAAGTTGGATGTATGAAACCGATCGGATCTCAAGTTATTTTCAAAAAAATTTTTGAGAGTTTTTTAGATTTTTTATTTTACAATGCTTTAGATAGTGGTCACATAAACTGCCCAAGTTACAATTGTGTTGGAAGACCTTGGTTGAGCTATGAAGAATTCAGCTCTCATATAACCAAATATGGTTTTCAAGCAAACTACTATGTGTGGTATCAAAATAGGGAGAAAATGAAATATCAAAATTTTGATGATCCAAATGAGAGGAATGGATTAGAGAATTTGTTATATGACCAGTTTCTATTTATTCATCATCATGAAAAAGAAAGGATTCCAACCCAATAATACTTCTATATGATCACACATTATACTTCTAATGAAAATGATGATGTTGTCAAGGTGAAAAAATTGAATGATTCTGCCACGACTCTAGTATATCAACTATGCAGTAAAATGAAAAAGAAAGAATTTTTAATCTAATTGTTTCATGGGAAAACTATGTATGGGATTTATATTACTTCCATCGATTACATTCTTACCTTCTTGAAGTACTTACTTCCCGATAATGCAGATATTCCCTCAAACCACTATATGGAATGGAAGTTAGTAGAGGAACTTTGATTTTCAAGAAACAAAATTCATTCTTGCCCAAAAGATTGCAGTTTATTCTGGGCAGAAACTGCTGAACAAAATTATTGTATAAAATGTGGCACATCCCGCTGGAAGAAAAAAGTTTATGGAACACAATCCCATGTTCTAAAAAAAGTAATGTAGAACTTTCCATTAATCCCCAGACTCTATAAATTTTTTATGTTTGATGAAATATCAATAAAAATGTGATGGAATGATACCGAGAGAAATAAGACTAATGATGAGTTGGTTCAACCTATAGATGTATTTTCATGGAATAGATTTGATGATCGATACCCTGATTTTGTAGCTGATGTTTTTAATGTGAGGCTGGGTCTTTCATGTGATGGTTTTAATCTATTTGGGAAGATACTTACTTCACACAACACATGACCAATTTTTATACACATTTATAACATTCCCCCATGGTTACATATGAAAAAACCTTTCACTTTCATGAGTATACTCATATCTATCCCTTCTAATCCCAACAATGATATAAATGCATACATGAAACCTTTAATAAAAGAGTTCAAACTTCTTTGGGATGTGGGTGTGTGCACATACGATTCATATTAGAAAGACATATTTCATATGCATGCAACACTTATGTGGATGATCAATGATTTTCCTGCTTATGAAATGATGTATGGATAGAGCACGAAGGGAAAACTATCATGTCCTATTTGTTTAAAGATTATATGATTCAGAAGACTAAAACATCATTGTAGTTTCAGTTTGTATGGGACATCGATGATTCTTTCCAATGGACCATACATATAGAAATAATCATCAAAGATTTGAAAATACCATAGAGATTGATGATCCAACTCAGTGTATGTTTGGAACTGATGTGCTTAATGAATTGAAAGATTTTATTTTTTCATTCGAGAAGGGTCAAATGAAATCTAGAAAGAGAAATAATTTTTCCACTAAAACTTGTTACAATTGGAAGAATATGAGTATCTTCTTTGATTTTCCATATTATTCAACCAATTTTTTATATAATTTCTTAGACATAATTAACATTGAAAAGAATATATATGAAATGTTTATTTCGATTCTTCTAAATGTTAAGGGAAAGAAAAAATATGATTTACAGTCTTGGCGTGACTTGGTGGATTGGGGAATTAGAACAGAATTCCATCCTATGCGTATCAGTGAAAATAAATGGAAAGTTCTATGTGATTCTTATGTGATGACACCTATAGAAAAAATCAATTTCTGGAATTAATAGTGACTATTAAAGTTCATGATGGATATTCAAGAAACATATCTATACGGGTTAATAGAGGAGAGTTAAATATAAAATCTTTGAAGACTCATGATTATCACATCCTTCTGCATAAGTTGATTCCAATAACAATCCTTCATATTTTGTCCAATAATATAAGGGTCAATGTTATTCAGTTGTGCTATTTTTTAGAGAACTTTGTGATAATAATTTTTCCAAGTCTTTCTTGCAAACAATGTTGGCAGATGCCCCATTAATTTTGTGTGAGTTAGAGAAAATATTTCCTCCATCATTTTTCACATGCATGATGCATATGACTGTCCATATTCCAACATAAATAATTCTTAGAGGACCCATTTATTTTAGTTTGATGTATCCAAATGAAAGAAATATGTACACATTAATGTCTTAGGTCTGAAATAAGAATCACCCCGAAGGTTCTATCATGAATGGTTACTTGGCTCAAGAATGTATGGATTTATGATCTATGTATTTGTTTGATCTTACTACAATAATGAACAGACCAATGAGAAAAAAATAAGAATAGTATGGAAAAATTAAACCCAGTTTTCCATCACTTCCTCAAACATGAGGAATTCCTGGATCATATATATTGACAAAATTATGCCTTGAAGAGTAGGAGATGGCACATCGCACAATTTGGTTCAACTGTGATTTGTTCGATGACTACATCAGATAAGTAAATTGAATATGTATATCTTACATATATATCTATTAAACTATTCCTATTTTTATCTATAGGGAACATAAAGCAATGATAAATAGAAAGCATCGTCCTTTATCTTTAAGAATGAGGGAGACTTTTCATAACAAAGAGTTTTTTGCTTGGTTAAAATTAAAGGTAAAAATATTACTATTTAAAATAATTAAATCAATATTTAATTATGTTTAATATTCATTTATATTTCTAGTATTGAGTTTTCCTACTAAATCTATCTCTGAGGAGATAATATCTTTGGATTTTGGTCCTAATACCGTGGTTCGTGACTATAAATCAATTGTTATCAATGGGTACAAATTTATTATCACTGAATAGAGAAATAACAATAGAACACAACATGATGGTGTTATAGTTACTACCATAATAGACTGCTATGCCAGTACATCAGATATTAGACAACGATTTGTAAATGTAGGTTATTATGGAGTAATTGAAAAAATAATAATATTGTATTATTACTCTCATAGACGGGTCACAATGATGAAATTCCAGTTGTTTGATTTGATGAAGAGGCATGGCACATTTATTTATGATTGTGGATTTTGAGTAATTGATATGACTCACACTCTTGCTACCGATGAACCATATGTATTGACATCAATGACAAACCAAATTTTTATGTCAAATAACATCTTCGACCTGAATTTGGTGTCATTATTGAAGTAATTCCAAGACATATTTTTGATGATGGTGATGATGAAATTGACACCATTCCTAATACCATTAGAAATGATCCATTTATTAATTTTGATGACTCTAGAAGCTCAATTGTCAGAGTTGATTGTGAACCTGAAGTTGTGGTGGAAAATATGTAGAATCATCCATCCATATTCTCAATTCTTTTGGTTTAGATTGAATTGGGTTGTTAAGGTTGGTACTATTAAAATTGATTTAATATTGATTACAAATATATTGTATCCGTCTTGACCGTTATGTGAATTTTCAATGTTTGTTGGTTTCAATTTTATTTGAATTGCATTTTCTAATTTGGAATTGAATTGTATTCAAACCTACGAAACCAACATTTCTAACTTGGTGAACATTTCAATGCTTTATTGACCATGTATAAATTTAGTATAACTCTAAGACCTACCTCTCACATTTTACCATATAATGAACTTGATGGTTTATCTTCTTCTTCAAAACATTTATAGAAACTTACATCATCTACCTAGGAAAAAGATATTAAAATTTTCCTTAATTTTGACAAGTGCTTTACCCCTTATGAATCTGGTAAATATATTATCCTTGTTTATGTGTTTATATCATAATTTAAAACTATCTTAAAGGTTTAATCATTCATAATATATAGCTTGATTAATTTAGTATGCTCTCTCTCTTGGTTGTTGAGTAGAATAAAGCCTCAGAATCAATGTTCCATGATTTTTAATAGACTGGTGACACTTAATAAATAACCATCCTACTCAAAATTAAACTTTTTTATTACATCTTCTATGATTTATTGAATTAATTATATATCCATTCAAGCTCACCTAAAAAATGTATAGATAAATTATCCATGAATCCCTATATTCCCTCTCCTATATTTTGTTTTTTGGGTTACACATTAGTTATACTTTTCTAATTACTTCCATATTTATTTTCAAATTCAGAGAATGAAACAAATTGAAGAGAGACAATGGAAAGAGATGATGTAAAACAATCTTCACATGGATGAGATTGGTGTTCCACCACTAGTTCCTGTAGTGATTATTTTATTTCAAATATATATTTAAATAATATATAATGTCATGTGATTAATTTTTTTTAAATATTTTTGCAGGATCCACCTCTTGGGAAAAAATTATTTGATGAAAAACCTAGAAGTGGTCCCAGTAATCAGGCCGGTGGTATGAGTGGGGGGGGGGGTGGTGGTGGTGGTATGAGAGTTAGGCGATATGGTAAGCGTACCCAACTAGACCCTTCCCCTCCCACTGAAATACCATCTATCCTACATTCTAACCCCGATGTGTCGTTAGAGACACAAAAGATATTTAGGCCTCCCATGTTTTCACCACCCTTTAAATCTAAGTCTCCTCACCCATCATTTCTATATCCGATGATTATTCCAACTCCCTATCCAGCATTCGACCATCCATCCATGCCATCTTCTTTTACTTCTACTTGATTCTCTCCGAGATTATATATTCCATCTTCTTTGAATCCTACTCTACCATAGTCTGTCCTTGTAGAGTATACACTGGGACCCACTACACCTGTATAGGGTGTTCCTTCAGTTTCTGCAGATCCAGTGGCGACCGTTGATCAGAATACCGCATGTATTTTTATAGAACCCTAACAAATTTTTATACCATTATTTATTTTCATTATAACTTGTATTGATAAAATATTTGATTTTATTTCATAATGTATACATCTACTGATAGTATATAAGGATGGGGGTTTACACACATGCGTGCGGGTGTGGAACCTCCACACAAAGTTGATGGTGGACTACAATGAAGACAGTCAAATGATTGAAAAAACAGGGCAGCAATGTTGGTGTTTTTTGGTGACGCTTTCCAAATACTCTAACAGCCTTCCTGTCTACCCACTATAATAGAGATAGTTTCCAAATGAAGTCAAGGATAATTCTTGGGTAGAGATATGGGTAAAAAAATATGTTGTATTTAATTCACTATATTATTTTTATATTTATATGAATTAATATTTTGGATTCATCTTTAGTTCAATTTCCTTGATGGTGAGGGTGCACGACCAGCACATCTAATGGATTTAGGTGAGATTTAAAGAGCCTATAATTATGAGTTGTATATTGGATGGCATGCTATAGTTGGAATTGAGTTAGAGGAGGTACCTGTCGTGGATGATTTTCTGATAAAACAGAATCAACAGATGATTACTCATTGGATGACTATCCAGTTTAAATTATTAATCACATTTGAGGTATTTAAATGAAAAATTTCATGTTTTGCATTAATACTATATTTTTTATTATTTAATATTATTTTGGAATCATCCGGAAGAATTAAAAAAAAATTGATGCTAAAAAATACCTCTAGACGTTGGGATGTACTACGATGTGAGATCATGAGAGGAATCAAGTATGATATTTGTTTATAATTTTTCTTTATGAGTTGCACTTTATATTGTTTCCTCCATAATTTATTTGATTGATAAAGTTGTCATATAATTTTAGTTATGAAATTAATTATTAGTAACATATTTTTAATTATGTTTTCCTACATTCAATGTCATTTTAGAAGAAAACATTGAATATTAAAGGACGCGTGCCTTGAGAAAAACTGTTTTTCTCGAGTAAAAGGAATAAAGATGGATGTGAGATCATGAGAGGAAGCATGTATGGAAATTGTTTATAATTTTTCCTCATGAGTTACAATTTCTATTGTTTCCTCCATAATTTATTTGATTGATAAAGTTGTCATATAATTTTAGTTATGAAATTAATTATTGGTAACCTATTTTTAATTATGGTTTCCTACATTCAATGTCATTTTAGAGGCAAACGTTGAATATTAAAGGAAGTGTTCCCCAGAAAAAACTGTTTTGCTCGAGTAGAAGGAATAAAGATGGAACTGCAGTTAATGAACCAACTCAGTAGAAAATTTTAAGTTTTACTTTGTTGATTTAAAATTTTAATATCTATTTTTTTAATGTAATAATGTATTTATATTTGTAATAGTATGCTTTTGAGGTCCTTGATTCCCAGGAACCTGACAATTTTGGGCCAAATTATCACTTATATCAGGTGTTGGGAGATGAGAACCCTGGAAGAGTATGCTGCCAACCTAGGAAGAGTATAGTTCCAATGAGGTATTGGCCCTCTTTAGGTATGAGTTGTTGTGATACTGAGTTCCAGTAGGTTAAGGAATAGGAAAAATAGGCTGAAAAAAGGGCCATAGAGACGACATAGCAGTCTGCTAGGGCAAACAATACCTTTATGAAACTGGTGGAAGTTTAACATCCAAAAATTTCAACAGAGGCCAGAAAAACTTTTGATGAATATATGTCATCGATGCATTCTATATATGGTCCACTTGGTGTCAGTTCTATTGGTGGTCAAGAAGATTTCATTTCCGGTGATGATGATGGTGAGGAGGAGGCTGAGAAGGTGGAGGAGGGTGAGGAGGAGGCCAAGGAAGAGGAGAAGGGCAAGGAGGAGTCTAAAGTAGAGGAGGAGGGAGGGGAGGAGGGTGAGGAGGAGGCCTAGGTGGAGTATAAGGGTGAGGAGGAGGGTGTTGAGGAGGGAATGGATGATGAGGACAAGGATGGAGCTAATGTTGATAGTGATGGAGATGAGGGACAGATTGATCCATTACATTTTTGAATGATATTACTGAAATTTGTTGTTTGATGATTTGTTGTGCCTAAATATATGTGTGATTAGGTAGGTCACATTATCTTTATTTCTTTATCTATAAATAATAAAACTTGACTTGATGATTTTCTATGACTGAATATATGTATGACTGATTCACCTCTCCCCTAAACATCCCACCCCCTTGGACACCCCCCCTGAACATCCCCCTTGGACACCCCCATGGACAACCCCCCACCCCCACCCCCTGGGAACCCCCACCCCTGGAAAGCCCCCCCACCCCACCTAAACACCCCTACCCACTTGGACACTCCCACTAGACAGTCCCCACACCACACCACCTGGATAGCCCCCCACCCACTGGACACCCCCACCCATGGACTGCCCCCACCCCCTGGACACCCCACACCCCCTGGACACCCCCTGGACACCCCCACCCCCTTGGACAACACCCACACCTGGACACCCCCACCCCCTGGTCACCCCCACCCCCTTGGACAACCCCCACCCCCAGGACACCCCACCCCCTAGACACCCCCACCCCCTTGGACACCCCCACACCCCCTGGACACCACCCAGATACCCCACCCCTTTGACATCCCCCACCCCCTGGACACCCCCACCCCCTTGGAAAACCCCCACCCCCCTGGACAACCCCCACCCATGGACACCCCCAACCCCTAGACACCCCTACCCCCTTAGACAACCCCCACACCCCTCGGACACCCCCAGACACCCCACCCCCTTAGACACCCACCTGGACAGCCCCCACCCCCACCCCCCTAAGACACCCCCACCCCCACGGACAACACCCCACCCCCTGGAACCCCCCTGGAAACCCCCCGGACACCCCCTGGACACCCCCACCCACTAGACACCCCCACACTGTTGGACACCCCCACACCCCCTGGACACCCCCACCCCCATGGATAACCCCCACCCATGGACATCCCCACCCATGGACACCCCTACCTCCTTGGACAGCCCCCCCACCCCCTGAACACCCCCTAGACACCCCCACCCCCTTGGACAACCCCCACCCCCTGAACACCCCCACCCCCTGGACACCCCCACCCCCTTGGACAACCCCACCCCCTAGACAACCCCCACCCCTTGGACACCCCCACCCCCTTGGATAGCCCCTGAACCCTCTTGGACACCCCCAGACACCGCCCACCCCCTTGGACAGCCCCCACCCCCTGGACACCCCCAACCCCTGGACACCCCCACCCCCTTGGACAGCTTCACCACCCCCTGGACACCCTCACCCCCTAGACACCCCCACACCCCCTAGACACCCCCACCCCCTTGGACACCCTCACACCCCCTGGACACCCCCACCCCCTGGGACACCCCCACCCCTGGACACCCCCACCCCCTTGGACACCCCTACCCCTTGGACACCCCCACCCCCTTAGAAAACTCCACCCCCTGGAAAGATCCCACCCCCCTTGGATAGCCCCCAACCCTGGACACCCCCACCCCCTTAGATATCCCCCACACCCCCCTGGACACCCCCACCCCCTTGGACAACCCCCACACCTGGACACCCCACCCCCTGGACACTCCCACCCCCTTGGACTACCCCCACCCCTGGACATCCCCCATCCCCTGGACACCCCACTCCCTTGGACAACCCCCCCAGACACCACCCCACCCTTGGACACCCCCACGTCCAAGACCCCCACCCCCTTGGACAGCCCCCACCCCCTGGACAACCCCTCCTAGACACCACCCCACCCCCTGGACACCCCCACCCCTTAAACCCCCCCTGGACACCCCCACCCTCCTGGACAGCCCCCACCCTCTGGATATCCCCCACCACCTTGGACATCACCATATTCTGAATTCAATTTTTTATGCCATATTCTATTTGTGTTATACATAATTAAATTCTATATGTAATGAATTCTGGATTGAATACACCGTAAATAATTCATAATTTTGTATGTAATTCATAATTCATTATGTATATTTGTACGTGTTATTCATTCATAATTCATAATTCAGTACATTATTAATTATTTATATATTCAATTGATAACTCAATTCTGAATTCTGTATTGCATAGGATAATTGGGTTTTGAATTGAATTCTGAATTCCCAGGTGCACATGGGATTGTAGAGGGGGAGGCATGTTGGCCTGCTGCTGTGGTAGCAAGGCTATACCAACAGTTGTAAACCTTTGGTATATGTTTGATTAGTAAATTTATACCAACTATTTACATAAAACCATTGGTATATAGTTATACCAACTGTTAGTAAACAGTTGGTATAAAAATTTTAATCAGTCTTTACCAACGATTTACATAAAACTGTTAGTAAAAGGTTATTCCAACGGTTTTGAAATCGTTAGAATAGATCTGAAATTCCTTAATTTGCAATGGGTATCAACCATTGGTATAAAGATATACCAACAGTTAGCTGAAACCATTGGTATAAGGTGCATTCCAGATCCATATACCAATAGTTATACTGTAACCATTGGTATATATCTATCCCCATGGTTAACTAGCCAACGGTTTGATCAATCGTTGGTATAGTTTATATCAACAATTTTCAAGCCTTCCCCAATGGTTTGAAATTGTTGGTATAATTCAAGTTTTCAATAGTGTTTATTGTCAAAAATTCTGTGATAAGTTAAATAGATATGAAAAGAGACCATTGTATACTAACTGGAAATTGTTTTATTATTATTATGCAAACACTTTTGAAGAAAAAGTGAGAAACCAAACATGATTTCACCATTTTACAACTTCACCACTTCACCACTTCTCCACTTCACCACTTAGAGCTATACAAGGCTTCACAACAAACAACTTTCAAGCACAATGGATGAAAAATCCATTAAAACATTCAAACTGACATATCTTCATAGAAAGAACTGAAATCGTCAAGGGAAGGCCAAGGTACCACAAACCAGGGAATAAGAATATCAAAAAAGATGAAAAAACCACAAAACGGCCTCCTCGAGCGCCCACCGGTGCGACCATAGACACCAGACCAAATCTAAAAACCCACCGCTCGACTCCAGTCAGAGTTCTCCCAAAATCTCCAGCGACGTGAGATAACCCAAAGAGCACATCCACAAAGGGAGACGAAGAAACCAGAATGAGGAAGACCAGGCCATCCAGACGCCACACCCTACTCTGCAGACACTGTAGTGCAACCATGAACAAATCGACACTCCGTAGACCAAAATAAATTCAAACCACTCTAAAAATTATTAAGAGCATAAAATACACAACCAGAAAATGTAGATCATCAAGAAAAACTCTATAGAACATCAAGAAATCAGAGAACCAACACATCGAAACCAACACCGAGGGTAGACATGCCTCATTGAACCCACAATCCACCCTTCAACAGGGGAACTGACAAGAAAACAAGAAGGGCCATCTAGCGCTTTCGGCACTGCACGACACAATCTAAAATCTATACATCTAAAACCTATAACCAGAGATGAAAGATCAAAAAAGAAGAAACCATCATCGACGAGATGAACTCCCGAATGCCAGATCACCAGAATACTGCCACAAGAGAACCACAAAACCCAATGCCACCTTAAAAACCACACATGGAGGCCAAACCCTCCCAGTACACCCATAGATGACACCAAATGCAGCAGTGACCCCCTGACAACAGCATCTAGAATACGAACATTGGACCAACACCATGCCGCCATGTGAAACCCTAGCTAGATTCAAGGTAAGGGAGAGATGAGGCTTGAAAATTATGAGGTTTTCCAAGGTGAACGAGCCCTCATGATGTCGCCATTGGAAGAGACTGCTCGTTGAGACTAAGTTGAATAGAAGCACCGAGGAGGGAATCGCGACCGACCTGAAGTGGTGGAGGAGAAGGAGGCACGGGGGAAACCCTAGTGTCTTGCTAATTTATATGATACCCAAAGAAAATGATCTTCCTTATTGAACATATGACTCTAAATGAATGCTACATTAAACATTAATGATATTTTAAAAAATTCATTTCTGTCCAAATGATTTTTTATTGTTTCTCAAGGGCCATGAATCACTTATAAAATGTAGTAAGTGTGACATAGATTGATATAAGAAAGATGAATCAAATATTTTGATGGTTTTATGGTACTTTCCTATCATTCTATGGTTTAGATGACTATATGGAGGTCATGAAATCTTTGGAAAATTGACATGACATGTAGATATAATAATTAAAGATGGGGAACCACATCACCCAATAAACTATCTTCAATGAAAGAAAATTTATTATGAGTATCCTGAATTTGAAAATGATCCAAGATACCTCCATCTTATAATATATATAGATGAAATAAATCATTTTTGTGTAAAAAATAGTGCTCATAATACGTTATTAGTTTTTTTGGTAAATTATAACTTTCCACCATGGTTATGCATAAAGAGAAAATACATTATGTTGTATCAACTTATATCTGGACTAAATCAACCTAGTAATGATATTGGTGTCTATTTGGATCCAATGATCAAAGATCTAAAATTTATGTGGGATAATTATGTTAAATTGTATAAATCTCATAGATGTTAAGAGTTTACATTATAAGAAATGTTGTACAATATAATAAATGAGTTTACTACTTATAGACAATTTTCAGGCTATAATATTAAAAGAATATTTGGGTTTCCCTTTTTTGAAGAAGGTACACACTCATTAAGGTTGAAACATTCCTCAAAGAATATGTTTTAGGACATCAATTTTTTTTAACCCAATGACTTAAATAACGATCCTGGATGACATTATTCAATGGAGATATATATCAAGGTGCACTATTATCCCCACTAATGGGCGATCAACTATTTTAGAAAGTAAAATATATCAAAATAGTTTTTTGTAAACCTTTTTTGAAAATCCATATGAAACTAGGTTGTAAAAATTGATTAGATTTCTTTGAATTATCATAATAGAATTGTTTTCACATCAATAATTTTCTTGATTTCATGCACATAGTTAAAATATATGTGATAGTGTTATTAAAATTTTATTAAATATGCTGTAAAAAATAAAAGTTATAATTAAGTATAGGCTATACATGATTGAAATTGGGATAAGGAAAGATTTAGAACTAGTGAAGGGTGAAATATGAATGTTTCTTCCTTTAGTAGCTTACACTCTATCCATACAAGAAAATTTTCTATTTTGTAACTTTATTATTGGTGTAAAAGTTATATAGGGGTGTTCATCAAATATAAAGAATGTTGTATAAATGAATAATTTGAAGTTACAGGGTCTAAAATAAAATGATTGTAATGTTTTGATGCAAGATTTAATGTCTGTAGTTTTACGTTGTATTCTGCATGCAAATGTATGACATACATTAACAAGAATTATCTTATTTTTCAAATCCATATTCATTAATGTTACAGACTTGATGAAGTTTCCAATCATGAATAAAAAAATTGAAATCATATTATATGAATTAAAGATGTTCTTCCCACTATCATTATTTGATATAATGTTCCACATGGCGATTCACTTGGTTAGAGAGATTCAACTATGTGGTCCTGTATATTACAGATGGGTGTACCTCATTGAATGGTAAATGCATATTTTGAAAGGGAACATCAAGAGTCAAATATGGAAAGTATGTTTTATTAAAGAGTAATATATTATTGAATAAGCTATTCAATCCAGTATTGATTACCCATTGAATATTGATAACATTGGTATACCAAAACATCATCACAACAAACTCCTTATGGGAGAAGGTATTTTCAGAAGAGTTTTCATTACAGTTATTATTACAGAGTGGGATTAATAACACATATACATTTTACATAATATTACAAAGGATTCTCTATATGTTGAATCCCACAAAGTAGTTCTCATACATTTGAATCCATCAGGTCCTCAAAGATGTATATAAAATATATATAATAAATAGTTTATTGGATAGTTTTGAGACCATATTTATAAAGATTTATCTTAAAATCCGAATTCAATTATTGAATAACTTTGATGGATTTCTAAAGGACCAAATGTTAATTTATTATCTTAAAATGGTTATATAATTAATGGTTATACATTTTATATGAAGTAATAATATGAACATAGTATGATGAAAAATAGTTGATTTACACTTGTGGAGGAAGTGATTCATGTATCCATTTACACAGATATAAATCACATTTATGTGAATATGTCATACTTCAGTATCATTGAACAAATATAAGAGTTTAATTATACAACATTTCAAGTGCTAATTTTCCATTGTGAATGTTTTTACAATAGGAGTGTAGTTAAAGTCGATGAATTAGGATTCGTGAAGGTGGATTTTAGTGTGGAAGGTTATAAGAAAAAAATGTTCATAATGGAATCACAATAAATGAATGTATTTTATGTCATTGATCTAGCAAACATGAATTGATCAATTGTTCCATTGGAGACTAAAACAACTATAGATTTAGATGAAAATCTAATAGAGGATGGCCCTTTCATTGGGAGATTATAATCATTTCATAGTGGTCCCAATTTTGAAAGGGTCTTGTATGTTATAGGGGATAACAATGAGGGGATATGGATACTTCATAGAAAATGTAAATTCCTACAATATTTAAAGGGAAAAGAGAGTTCAGTGAACATTTTAAAGTTTTTAGTATATTATGTTTTTCCTCATAATATTATGTATTATCTACCACATTTACATAATCTTAATTAAATATTTAACCAGTCATGTAGAAAATGACTTCTTCACATGATGATGTTACCAATATTGAGGAAGAAAATACCATCGATATTGAAACTGAGAAATTTTTAGGGGATCAACAACATGTTGATGAACAAAACAAGAGTAGAATATAATCACCATGTTTACTAAATCTATTGAGGCAAGAATCAATGGTCTAAAACTTGAGGTTGGATAGAATCAATACAAATAAATTGTTGACCTAAACAAGTCAATGTTCATTAGTTATATTGGGGTTGAAACTTGAATTTATGTGCCAAATGATATAGATACATGCTACATTTTCTTTCTTGCATTCAAGAAAACTATTTTGGAAGATATTAGGGTAATTTTATGATATAATATCTCTATTATATCAAAAAATTATATAATGAAACGTTGATTTAATTTTCATTATCCCTTAAAGAGTTTGTTTATTTTATATTATTTCTATAATAAATTTTTATTAATGGTTTATGGAAAATATTATATAACCTTTTTGGACCTTTTTACAAAGAATCATATCAGGGATACTGAGGGGAATGTAAACCCCCACCCACCAGCTATGTATGTACACTCTATAAACCAAGAAACATGGAAATATTTCATTAGTCACTGCGTTAAAGAATATTTTCAAGTTTATTATAATAAATAGTAATTTATTTGACATTATTTATTTTATACATTTTTATTTAAAATTGTTAATCTCTGAAATAAAAAAGGAGTCTTGAAAATAAGAAACATGCAACAAAACCAATGTATCCCTATCACAAAGTAAGGGTAGGGTACACTTCAATTGAAAAGAAAATGGTATGTATTTTAAATATACAATAAAATTTTAATGTGATATGAAAAAAATATATTCCTTTGTTTATATGAAGATTGATGAATTATAATCCAAATCCAGTTCTATTCAATGAAACATGTTATGGAAGGATTCTCATGTAAATAAAGAGGAAAAACTAGTAGATAAAAACACACAATCAATATGATAATCACGTGTAAGTATTACATAATAGTGATTGTAATTCTTTATAATAGTACTACATAAAAATATATATTTATGTTTGTATGTTTTTTTATATGGTTTAAACACAATAATCATCATCAACTATACCTAAAGAACAACTACTTTTAGTATAAGAATCCAGAATAATATGGTCGTGTTAGAGGTGTAGGTTTTAGAGTGTCACCTAGTGAATATTTTGAGAATAAAGAATAAAAAGTCACAATGATATACACATGAGATGATGAAAACATGTAGGCACAAATAGATACTTTTAAATATATTATTTTATAGTCTTCTTTGGTGGAATAATATATGTAAAAGATTTAAATCAAACCAATAGTAGAACAATGATCAGTAAATGAAGAGCCACATGAGACCACTATATTTGAGGATATTCATTCCCCTAAACCACTTACCTTAATTTAGGTAATTAATTTTTTAATAACACTATATTCTAAATTTGAATCAAAAAATTACCAATAAAATTTTATTACTAAAAATGTATAGGGTAGAACTATATGTGATTTATATCTATCAGTACCCACCCATCAGCTTATTGTTAGGGGTAAAATATACAATATCTATAGGGTCATTCTACACAACAAAAAACCCCCAAAACATCACATGAGAGTGGGGGTTAAGTATCCCACGAGCCGATCACCGAGTTACATGTTCCTATTGATGATCTGGATCTCAACATGGTCGATAATGCAATTGAAAATTTTGTAGCATGATATTTTAATCATATAAAGATACCTGGTGATCATGAGGTATGTACTTTAAAATTTATTCAAATGAATAACTTTTAACAGTTGATAAAAATATTTTTGAAATGAGTTATGATATTGCGGATTGAAAAAATGAAGGAGAAATGGAAGGTCGTATCAAGATAGTCCATTGGATTAATTGAGAAATCAAAAGGACCTTTTTACAGTACCTTCACCCACTAATTACACTACCGTATATGTTAAAATTGTATGTTTATTTAGAAACAACATTCAAAGATATAAATGTATCCTACATTGAATACGATGAGGAAATATTTTGAGGAATAATTACAGACATGTTTGGTCTCTAGAGTATAAATGAAAATATCATGTTTGAATGATCAAGAGTCTTAGTTGTGAGTGCATACATAAGGTATGTTTTCATAGTTTGTTTGTCTAAAAAATTATCTATTATGTTCAATACAGCTAATAAATATCCATATTTTCTATGGGAATATATATTACTACTATATAAATGGAAAACCCTATGAATGAAAATTAGGACTCACTAATCTTGCTATCATTTCTTTGCCAGAATTTAATTTGAATATAAAAGAAATTGATAAAAAATGGACAATTCTTGATGTTTGAAAATAAAATAATATACATGAGAATATTCTTGGTAATGTTGGTGTAAAACTCTACAATCTAATCATATAAAATATTTTTCTTCTTTTTCGTTAATTATTTCATTTTTTAGAAGCACATGATTCTCATCGCACTAAATTTGGATACCTTGAATGTTTATTTTTTTGGAACCAAGAATGTATTTTCAACAAATCAAATACACATGATGTACATTATGATTTTTTAGTGAAGTAAAATCTATATTTTAGAGACTCACTTCAGATTATAAATTTTAGTTTATTTTTTAATGAGAATTTATTATGATATGGTGACATATAAATACCATCTAAATCATGGTATGAGGTTGGTAACTAAACATAAGAATCAAATGTTTTTTTAAAATGGAGAAAAATTGAGGAATATATAGTAATATTTATCTATCAAAACATATTTTAGAAAAATACACTTATTTTGGTCAATATTTCTATAGTATTCGAAACAAAATAACAACAACAATAGTGAATATTACATTTTTAAATTTATAAAAGATATAATGTATCATGAATAAAATAACATCCTTGAATAGGTATTTATAAAGTTAATTAAAATTTATTTTAAAATATTTTTTAATAATTTGTTTTTATATATTTTATTATTATTACATGGGTTTCCAATGGTCTATATACTCAAATGAAGAAATAAATTTGTTTGGAGAAGAGTGGTCATAGTACATGACGTTATAATGTTTTTAAACATCAATTTTAGGTGATTACCTATTATATTTGTGATTTAATACAAGCTATAACCTTATAGATACATTTTGGATATGAATCATTATCATTTTAATACTTAGATATTATTTTTTTTAAAATAAAATTCATGTACTATTAGAAATATATTGAAGATATTTTTATTCAAGTCTTATATTTTCAATATCCATCCACACATTTTTCTAGATTTGATCCTCCCACCATTAAAAATGAATTTAAACCCAACCATAGATTTTATTCCCCTCTTGAGTGAGGCTATGGAGTTGATGATCCTCTCACAACTTTAGTTCCTCTGCTTGATTACAACAGTATGAATGTTTTGATTGAGTGTGTTGTAACTTTAGTATCTCATTGTAGTAAACTATTTGAGGACCTATCCAAAGCAAAAAACCATTCAGACCCTTTATTTATTTCTTACTAGGAAAAATAGACAATATTATACAAGGAATATCTTGGAGTATTTGAAAAATAATCTTGATAATAAGACAGGACTTAATGGAAAATCATTTCACAATATTTTGAACATTCAAATCCACCCACTTCTTCAATGAATGTGGTCCATATTCAATTCAACATTTCAAAAACATTTATTAAACCTTGATCTCATGTGAGTACTTCAATATTCTTATTACTACTCTAATTTTTAAATGACTCTAAAGGGTATATACTCATTCATAAATTTATCATGATTTTATTTTTGACTGTTCAATTATTTTTTTCCTCCAGGGGATTAGTATGACTTGTTAGAAACTGCAAAACCATTTGGTGAGAACCTTATAAAAAATGAACTATATGAGCTGTTTCTCAAGGAGAAGTATCATCAAGGCTGTAGATGAGATAATAGTGAGTGGGAAGTGGGTTAAGTAACCTTATACCGATAAAATAAAGATTTCTTACCAACTATTGGGATGCATTTTACCCATGGAAATGTAGCGATGTGTTCCTTAGGGTTGTTTTTATTCATTTTAAGTAAGTGTTGTTCCTTTTTTTCTTGGTTGTTAGTACTTTATTCAAGCCTATGTTCCCTTGTGTCCAAGAACTATAGGTTCAAAGGGATGAATATTTATAAATGAAGATATCTTACCCAAAATAAAATAAGTTTTAACATAATCCTTCTTCTATTTTATGCAAGCAGTTTGATATCAGTGACCCTTATCCGAGGAAGGTACTTCCATGCTCCTAGACTCATCATTTTATTTTTCATCTTGATTTATTTTGATGAGTCTATAATAATTTTCTTGATACTTTTTTAGAAAAACAATCCATAATTCATTTGTGACATGTAATAATTGACCAAAAATAAATCTAACACACGATGTGGTCGGTACGATTCAAAGTGCATATTTTCACATTAAAAGTGTAATTTTAGTCTAAAAAACACATCACATAGAAAAAAAAATTAATCAAATGAGATCACATTCTCTTGAATATTTTAGATAGTTATACATAATTCATTTTCATCATGTATAAATAGAACAAACATCAATCTAATACATGATGTGTTCGATATGACTCAAAGTGTATCTTCTCAATATAAAAGTGTCATTTTAGTTTAAAACACATTTTACATTGTAAAAAACTAATAAAAATATCTCAAATTGCTTTAAAACTTTATTAAAATGATTCATAAATATTTTTTGATGTTTTTGAATAAATTCCATGTCTATTCATAACATTTTGAATCTAATATGACCCAAAGGGTTTGTTTTCACATTAAAATAGATTCATTTTACTCTAAAACATGGATCACATAGAAAAAACCATGCAAAAAATATCAAAGTATCGTAACACCTTAGGAAAATGATTTATGATTCATTTTTGACGTGTAATAATTGACTGCATGTCAATATGACACATGATGTGATCGTTATGAATCAAAGTGCGTGTTTTCACATTAAAAGTGAAATTTTACTATAAAATAAGAGTTACATAGACCAAAAAAAGTAAATGTGTTATTATTGTCTTAACTATTTAGGAAAATGATACATAATTAATTTTTGACTTTTAAGAATTGATTTAACATCAATCAGGCACACAATATGGCCGATATGACTCAAAGTGAGTGTTATCAATATAAAAGTGTTATTTTAGTTTAAAATGAATTTCACATTATAAAAAATCAATAAAATGATCTTATATTGTTCTAAAACATGAGGAAAATGATATATAAATCATTTTTGACATATAGGAATTGACCTCACATCAATTTGACACACAATGTGGTTGATATGACTCAAAGTGAGTGTTTTCACATTAAAAAACTGTCATTTTACACTAAAACACACATCACATATCCACAACCAAGAAAAAAAATCCCTTACTATCTTGATACTTTAGTAAAATGATCCATAATTCATTTGTGATATGTAAGAATCAACCACTTGTTAATCTAACACACAATGTTCTCAGTGGGACTATAAGTTTGTGTTCATAATAAAAAAACTATTTTAGTCTAAAATGTGATTCATATAGCCAAAACTAAAAAATGAGCTCATTTTTCCTTAATAATTTAGTAAAAAATTTCATAATTCAGTTTTGATATGTAATAATTAAACTCATGCTAATACGACACACGATGTGACTGGTATGACTCAAAGTGTGTGTTTTCACATTAAAAATATCGTTTTACTCTAAAACATGCATCATATAGTTGGAACAGATCTAACGCGATTGTATTGTCTTGGTAATTTATTACAATGATCCATAATTAATTTTAGATGTTTATAAATCCATTGTACATCAATCCAACACATGATATGGTTGGTATATCTCAAAGTGTGTGCTTTCACATTAAAATAACAATTTACTCTAAAACAATAATCAAATAGCCAAAGCCCTGAAAAATAGCTTGGATTATCTTGATACTTTAGGAAAATGCTCTATAATTCATTTTTTATGTGCATTAATTGACCTCATCTCAATCCAAAACAATATATGTCTGATATGAATCAAAGTGCATGTTTTCAATATAAAAGTATTATTTTACTTTAAAACATGCATCACATAGCCAAAACTAATAAATCGAGATCATATTGTATTGAAGAACTATAAAAATAATTCATAGTTTATTTTTGTCATATATGAATCAACCACTTATCAATCAAACGCATGATGTATCTAGTATGACTAAAAGTATTTATTTTTAATAAAAAGTGTCATTTTAGTTAAATGATGGTCATATTTCCAAAAACTAAGAAAAAAAGCTTGGATTGTTTTCAAAATTTAGTACAGTGATCCATAATTTATTTTTAATAGAACATCAATCCAACAGACGATGTGGTCAGTATGACTCGAATTGTGTGTATTCACATTAAAAAAGTTTTATTTTACTCTAAAACACACGTCACATAGCTAAAATTGAGAAAACAAGCTAATATTTTCTTGATAATTTAGAAAAATGATCCATAATTAATTTTTTACATGTAAGAATTTACTATACATCAATCTGACACATTATTTTCCTGGTAGGACTCCAAGTGTCTGTTCATAATAAAAAATGTCATTTTATTATAAAATGTGATTCACATAGCCAAAACCAAGAAACCAAGATCAAATTTTCTTGAAATATTAGGAAAATGATCCATAATTAATTTTTTAATGTATAGGAATTGACTATACATTAATATGATATATGATGTGCCCAACATGACTCAAAGTGCATGTTTTCATATTAATAGTGTTATTTTACTCTAAAACACACGTCACATATCCAAAACTGAGAAAACATGCTCATATTTTATTGAAACTTTAATAAAATTATCTATAATACTTTTTTAAAGTGAAGGAATTGACCTCATATCAATTGGACACACGATGTTGTTGATATGACTCAAAGTTCATGTTTTCACTTTAAAAGTTTAATTTTCTCTAAAACATGGGTCACATATCCAAAACCATGTAAAAAATCTTGAATTATCTTAATAAATTATGGAAACAATCTATAATTCATTTTTTATTAATATAAATCAACTGCACCTCAATCTGACACATGATTTGGTCGGTATGACACAAATTTCACATGTTTTTATATTAAAAGTGTCATTTTACTTTAAAACACACATCACATATCCAAAACCAAGTAAAAAAGATCATATTATCTTAAAATTTAGGATATTGATCCATAATTCATTTTTGATGTGTAAGAATTAATTTCACATCAATACGAAACATGATGTGGTCAGTGTTACTCAAAGTTTGTGTTTTCACAGTAAAATTGTCAATTCACTCTAAAAGAATCACATATAAAAAACATATTAAACAAGTTCATATTGTCGTTATGATTTAGAAAAATGATGCATAATTCATTTTTTTATGTGTAGGAATAGACTACACATCAATCCAGCGCACGATGTGGCCAATATGACTCAAGGTGTAACACCCTGAGCTTCCACAATACGCTTCTCATTCAATAATGCAATAGCTTGCATTGTACGCAACTTCGAGTTCTAAAACACCGCGACTAATCATAGTAGCCGTTATGAATAGTAATAACGACTTTTTAAAATTATAGAAATTTTATATTTCAAAATGTAATTCATTTTTGTATTCCTAATATTGAAATTAGCCTATGTTGAATTTTTTGTAATTTTCTGAGAACTTCTATTTTTTATGAATAGTGAAAATTACTTAAAAACAACTTTTTTAATTAAAATAATTTATAGTGATAAATTATACTATTTAGTGGTTTTAAAGTATAATTAGAATATATTTTTACAATTTTATCCAATGGTGGTCATTAGAATTAATTTAACATTGAAATTGGACATAAACAATTGCCAATCTTTTGATATAAATTGTTTCTTAAAAACACGCTATTTGTTGTGACAGCGGGAATTAATTATAAAATTAATTAATGAAACTTATATGTTTGTAATTTTGTAAAATAGACATCATTTTTGAATTCGGAATATCAATTATAGCTTAGGGTGAAATTTTGGCATTGTTCTGAAAAACTTCAATTTTTGATGAATAGTGAAACCACTAAGTGGTACTTAAATAACTGATTTTTCGTTTAAATGAAATATTACCACTTCTGTGATTTGATTTTAAAAAATCCGACATACATGGTTGTCATTAAGAAGTAAAATGTGGTTCAATGAGATTAAAATAATTTTTTGGTGAATAGTAACTTTTATGTTCTTAATCGCGATTAGAGGTAATTAGTGTAGTTTAAGGTACAAATAATGTTTTAATAATATGAGATGAGCATGAAACTTGTCCTACTCCTATTGGATGAGTCATGGCCGACCAAGACAACCCATGGGTCAACTTGGGGACCCCATGGAGCCACTTTAGTTGTAAAATGACATTAATATATATTTATTTAATGTTAAAATTAAATTGACACAAACATGAGTTGTTTTACTAAAACAGTTTTTAAGTGGGGTTACACAAGTCCAAATTTTGATTATAAATATTCATTATAAAGCTAAAAAGATTTCCTACATCACAGTATTATTTTTATAATTTTTATACATTATATAAATTAAATTATTTATGACATCATGATGATGCAGTGATGACCTCATTATTTAACGATTTAAATAAAATGGGAAGATAATGCAAAATCCAAGGCTTAAACTTGTCCAAAGCCAATTGTATGAGGATATTTAGAACCCTTATCACCTTATCCTAGAATTATATAAGTGTGGGACCTTTAGAATCCGAAAAGCATTGTGTAATAATGTAACATTTCAATCTTTCCAAAAGAGCCCCTCCTCTCCACTTATAAAAGGTCCCCACCTCTTCCACCTAATTTACACTTTCAAGCCATTTGGCTCGGCCAACCTCTGCCCAAATACTCTCCCAACTTTCCCCTCTTACTCCTAGAAGCCTCACTTTGGGCAGAAATCTTCCCAAGGAAGCCTTTGGCTCAAATCAAAAAAGAGTTACCCGATTTTGAGGTAATGTCTTCTCTAATGTTGTTTTGTTTTATTTTTCTTCTCCAACCCCCTAAACTCTTTTTATTCATTTCTTTTGTAACAAAAAAAGTATCCTCAATATACTAGGATGTTGTTATAAGAAGGATTAGAGCTACACTTACACACACCTACATCTAATGGTTAAAGAACATACGGTTTCTGTGGATGGCGAATTTCTGCCTCACGAAACGATGATTGTTCAACACTCATATAACACCTTCAAAGGTGGCCATTAAAATGTCACTATTTCTATATATGATATATAATATGTTTATGTTTTACTTATGCTTCTGTATTTCTCATTTATGGCATACTTTATGATTTCCATTATGGGTAAAACGTGATAATTTTATTTTAGGAAGTGCGGACTACCGCCCCCTCAAAGTGATTTGAATCGTTAATGCCATATGTGGGATGTATAAAGGATGGAGTAAATGGTATTATACACTATATTATACTGGAATTATATTATACATTTATATCATTATGATTTCGTTCCATTAAATATGAAATTGAAATGAAAGTAGCATTCATGCGTACGTACGGCTTACCGTCTCCATGAACGGTGCATTTCATTTCTTACCTCTAAATGTTACGTAATATTATAAATGAATGTATACACTGGATATATAATATATATATGACATCTAAATCATGAATATAATTCTGTAGATAATGGATATTCTACCACATAAACAACTTGTAATTATAAGAAGTTTATTGTTGACTCAAGTACCAAAGATCGACAAAACGACCGTTATTAACATAAATAATTACATAATGTTCATAACATTGTAATAAGTGATATAAAAAGGATAATGAAATTAAAAATGGTTCTTAATAAGGTATATATTAACTCTAGTTTATTATTCAGGAGGTTAAAGAACGGTTGAGTCAAGTCAGACACGAGGTAAGGGAATTTCTTAACCCAACTTCCATTCTTTGGGTTAATCTCCTACTTTCAAATTATGTAATGATATTATTATGTCTTATTTTGTATTTTTACTTTCTTTATGTGTACCTATAGTTAATACACATAATAGATCTAATTTATTTTTTAAAATGATCTTTTTAAGGCCTTCGTCTCAATCTCCTTTCATTGAGGCATATTTTGTTTTATACACAACTTTCTTTTATACGGTGTATAAACCCCTTTGACTTTTACGTTTATTCAAAAGGAATCTTTTTTATACGAAGAGTTTTACTAAACGAAAAAAAGGGAATGTTTTTTTCTTGCCGTACATATGCGGCGACAACGAATTCTCCGCTGTCATGACCATTATTTGAGTTTCGGCTTCCTCTACAAGCCATAACTTTTTTTAATGAAAAATGAATACAAAGTTTTAACTTTCTTTTATTTTGGTATTGAAAATGGTTTTGAAAGTGTTTTTTTATTATATCAATGTGTTGTATTGATATCTTGTGATTGAAATGTGGAAATGTTATGTTTACTTTATGCATGTTTTATGTGATACGATTATGTTATGGTTTATGATATGTTTAAACCTATTCATATGAGGAATGTATTGGACTTAATAAGTGACGGGTGGAGCCCGCTATAGCTCCTCGATGCATCGGTAGGTCTCATGAGACAACTAGACATGGAATTTGCCGAGGCCCTTTCCCAATTTGATTTATGGTTTTGGCCGAGGCCTTAATCATTTTAGACGTCTTGGCCGAGGCCTTGACAAAATGTTTCAGAATGTCTGGAATTATACATTCCCTCATTATGAAAGTGGTTATTGATATTGCATGTGATTATTCGACCAGTAGAATATCCATGTGAATAAGTAAATGGCATTATCTCATTTTACTTTTGCCATATTATGTTGAAGTTCATGTTTAAAAGACTTTTGTTTTAGTTATACATTGCCTTAAAAGTTAATGTTTATTTATGAAAGCTTCCGAAATATTGTTATCCTTACTGAGAATTTGAGCTCACCCCTTTCAATGTTTTAATATTTTCCAGGATGTGAAGAAGTATTTTATGAATGATCTTCAGGGATTGTCAGAAGAGGATATGAGTGTGGTCTATGGAGACTTTGTTATTGTAGTTTTTCACTTTATGATGTAATGTAATGTTTATGAATGTATCTAGTGTTTCCAAGGCTACTAAACTAATCGGTCTTTCGAGACTTGATCTTTTGTGATCATGCCAATGTTACGAAGTAACGCACCGACTCTGGGTAGCTGGGGTCGGGGCATTACAGTTGGTATCAGAGGCAGTTTAGTACTAACCTTGGAAGCTAGATTTAGATAAACTCTGATTAGAGCACATATCCCGAAGATAGACTTTGAGGATTTGTATAGAAGAACTTCCTAGAATTTTGGTATTGTAGAGATGTTGTGAGTTTTTCGAGCAATACATCCCTGTCTGGATACGAGCAGGTAGAGGCGGCTCTGGCACAGATGTACCTAGGGGTAAAACCCGAAAACACCGCTTTGAGCTAGACTCGAACGGGAACTGGTGCACGACAACGGGCCTTGCTGCACTCTTGGTTACGACTCTCCCGGGGGATATGCTTTGGATAATTCTCATTTTCTTTACAAACCACTATGAAGGGTTATGAGTATATACTTCCTCAAAGGAAACATTTCTTTTTATGATTATGGATTATATCCATAAATAGTTCAATTTATGTAAAGTATTTTACAAATATGGAATTATGTATTTTATTTCATAAACTAATCTAGTTTATGACATTGTTTAGAAATGGCACCTAGTGGAAGGAATGGAAACCGTATCAATGCACGCACTCCGTGTAGGGATTGCCCTCCTGCTCAAGATAATTATGGTGGAGCTAGTGATACAACTGGTGCTGATCAGCTTCTCACCGTACTGGGACAACTCACGCAGGTTATGAATAATAACCTTACTCATATGGAGCACCCTGATCCACAACGTGGAGGATCAATATTAGACCGCTTCATGAGGCAACAACCACCAACCTTCAATGGGAGTACAAATCCTATAGTAGATGAGCAATGGATAAGTTCCTTAGAGAAAATATTCCATGCCTTGGGGAGTAGTGAAAGGGAGAAAGTTGTCATGGCAGTTTACCGCCTCACTGGAGATGCCGATCAATGGTGGTCACTAATTCAAAACACAAAGGAAGATGATGAATTAACAAACATGGAATGGAAGGAGTTAAAAGAGTTGTTCTTAGAAAAATACTTTCCTCGAGACCATCGAGCGGATATGGAAAGGCAATTTTTGAGTCTGAGACAAAAGGAGGATGAGAATGTCGCAAAGTATGAGGCCAACTTTACAAGGTTAGCGAGGCATGCTGCAGATTATATACGTAACCCAAGAAGTAAGATTGATCGTTTCTTTGATGGGTTAAAACCATTTCTTCGTCGAGCATTAGTCTCACAAACCTTCTCGTCGTACGAAGATATTGTCTCGTGTGCTATCAAGACAGAAAAGGAATTCTCTAAGTCTTATGACAACAAAGTAAAGCAAGAGAAGAAGAGAACGGGGGAACAAGAGACATATAAAGGGAAAAAGGAAAACAAGGATTTTCCATTATGTGATAATTGTGGGAAGAATCACCCTGGTACGTGCCTAAAAGGAATGGGAGTTTGTTATAAATGTGGAGAAAAGGGTCACCAGGCTCGTGATTGCAAGGGAAAGAAAGAGGCTGTCAAAGTTGAATGCTACAATTGTAGAGAAATGGGGCATTATGCAAATGAATTTCCTAAGCGTCAGAGAAACTTACCTCAGAAAAGGCCAAGGGATCAAGGACAATCTTATGCTGTTACTACAATTGAAGCAGAATAACTAATGTAATGGTGATTTTGGACTCATGGATTTTATTCTGGTTATTAGAATAATGTGATATATATATAAAGATTGTACTGCAGTACTTGTTGATTTCAGTAAGGTTTTAATATGATGAAGGTAATTATATTTTTAGTATGTGACAATAAGAGAAACTTTACTTTGTTTGGGGAATCTGATAAATTGATTTTGGAATTAAGAGACCTTTTAGAGAAAGTCTGGACAGAGGTATTTTGGATAACTATTAAGGTTGGAATGGATTAAGTTGAACCATGGATAGTATTGTTTAAGGTTAAATCATTTCTGAAGATTATTTTTGGAATATTATAATACTATAGTTTTAGGAAAAGGACAACCTGCAGGGTGGGGCATAACCCGTCGCGTCGGACAAAGCTGCAGGAATCGAACCCACAACCATAGTGCGACAAGCCTTTATTTCCTACCACTAGCCTACAGGAAGTCCCTGGTTATTACAAAATAGTTTTATTAATCTAAATGGTATGTGTTAATATTTGGAACCTTATACAATTAGGATAAATAGAATATTTTTGAGTTCCGTTACCATTTGGAGTAAAAGTTGGGTTTGTGGTAAAAATTAATTAACGAATGAAAGTATACATAACAAGTATGTATATTCCCTTACGTTCTTAGTAAATCTCCTAAATAAATTCCTCAACATTATAAAAGGTAACTTAAAACAAAAATGTTGTCGGTTAACTTTTCCAACTGGGGATTCAATGACTGTTTAACCAATCACAAGTTTGTGATTTTCTTGTGGTTAAACTTTCTCCTAATCCTGTTTTCTATAACTCTCCATCAGACCTTGATGGTTTGTTTCTCCTCCATATCCATATTTTCATAGAATCCTAGAATGGGCTATATCGGGTGACCTTTGTACTTATCTTGCTTTCTTTTAATGTTATATATTTATTAACCTTATTTCCGATGTGGGTTTTCCTCAAAGGTATTTTCTCTTTTCAACCTTTTATTTTCAAAGAAAAATTTCAAATTGTGAGGACGCAATTTATTGAAGGAGGGGAGAATGTAACACCCCGAGCTTCCACAATACGCTTCTCATTCAATAATGAAATAGCTTGCATTGTACGCAACTTTGAGTTCTAAAACACCGCGACTAATCATAATAGCCGTTATGAATAGTAATAATGACTTTTTAAAATTATAGAAATTTTATATTTCAAAATGGAATTCATTTTTGTATTCCTAATATTGAAATTAGCCTATGTTGAATTTTTTGTAATTTTCTGAGAACTTCTATTTTTTATGAATAGTGAAAATTACTTAAAAACAACTTTTTTAATTAAAATAATTTATAGTGATAAATTATACTATTTAGTGGTTTAAATTATAATTAGAATATATTTTTACCATTTTATCCAATGGTGGTCATTAGAATTAATTTAACATTGAAATTGGACATAAACAATTGCCAATCTTTTGATATAAATTGTTTCTTAAAAACACACTATTTGTTGTGACAACGGGAATTAATTATAAAATTAATTAATGCAACTTATATGTTTGTAATTTTTTAAAATAGACATCATTTTTGAATTCGGAATATCAATTATATCTTAGGGTGAAATTTTGGCATTGTTCTGAAAAACTTCAATTTTTGATGAATAGTGAAACCACTAAGTGGTACTTAAATAACTGATTTTTCGTTTAAATGAAATATTACCACTTCTGTGATTTGATTTTCAAAAATCCGACATACATGGTTGTCATTAAGAAGTAAAATGTGGTTCAATGAGATTAAAATAATTTTTTTGGTGAATAGTAACTTTTAAGTTCTTAATCGCGATTAGAGGTAATTAGTGTAGTTTAAGGTACAAATAATGTTTTAATAATATGAGATGAGAATGACACTTGTCCTACTCCTATTGGATGAGTCATGGCCGACCAAGACAACCCATGGGTCAACTTGGGGACCCCATGGAGCCACTTTAGTTGGAAAATGACATTAATATATATTTATTTAATGTTAAAATTAAATTGACACAAACATGAGTTGTTTTACTAAAACAGTTTTTAAGTGGGGTTAAACAAGTCCAAATTTTGATTATAAATATTCATTAGAAAGATAAAAATATTTCCTACATCATAGTATTTTTTTTATATTTTTTAGACATTAAATAAATTAAATTATCTATAACATCATGATGATGCAGTGATGACCTCATTATTTAACGATTTAAATAAAATGGGAAGATAATGCAAAATCCAAGGCTTACACTTGTCCAAAGCCAATTGGATGAGGCGATTTCGAACCCTTATCACCTTAGCCTCGAATTATATAAGTGTGGGACCTTTAGAATCCGAAAAGCATTGTGTAATAATGTAACATTTCAATCTTTCCAAAAGAGCCCCTCCTCTCCACTTATAAAAGGCCCCCACCTCTTCCACCTCATTTACACTTTCAAGCCATTTGGATCGGCCAACCTCTGCCCAAATACTCTCCCAACTTCCCCCTCTTACTCCTAGAAGCCTCACTTTGGGCATAACTCTTCCCAAGTAAGCCTTTGGCTCAAATCAAAAAAGAGTTACCCGATTTTGAGGTAATGTCTTCTCTAATGTTGTTTTGTTTTATTTTTCTTCTCCAACCCCCTAAACTCTTTTTATTCATTTCTTTTGTAACAATAACAGTATCCTCAATATACTAGGATGTTTTTATAAGAAGGATTCGAGCTACACTTACACACACCTACATCTAATTGTTAAAGAACATACGGTTTCTGTGGATGGAGAATTTCTGCCTCACGAAACGATGATTGTTCAACACTCATATAACACCTTCAAAGGTGGCCATTAAAATGTCACTATTTATATATATGATATATAATATGTTTATGTTTTACTTATGCTTCTGTATTTCTCATTTATGGCATACTTTATGATTTCCATTATGGGTAAAACGCGATAATTTCATTTTAGGAAGTGCAGACTACCGCCCCCTCAAAGTGATTTGAATCGTTAATGCCATATGTGGGATGTATAAAGGATGGAGTAAATGGTATTATACACTATATTATACTGGAATTATATTATACATTTATATCATTATGATTTCGTTCCATTAAATATGAAATTGAAATGAAAGTAGCGTTCATGCGTACGTACGGCTTACCGTCTCCATGAACGGTGCATTTCATTTATTACCTCTAAATGTTACGTAATATTATAAATGAATGTATACACTGGATATATAAGATATATATGACATATAAATCATGAATATAATTCTGGAGATAATGGATATTCTACCACATAAACAACTTGTAATTATAAGAAGTTTATTGTTGACTCAAGTACCAAAGATCGACAAAACGACCGTTATTAATTTAAATAATTACATAATGTTCATAACATTGTAATAAGTGATATAAAAAGGATAATGAAATTAAAAATGGTTCTTAATAAGGTATATATTAACTCTAGTTTATTATTCAGGAGGTTAAAGAACGGTTGAGTCAAGTCAGACACGAGGTAAGGGAATTTCTTAACCCAACTTCCATTCTTTGGGTTAATCTTCTACTTTCAAATTATGTCATGATATTATTATGTCTTATTTTGTATTTTTACTTTCTTTATGTGTACCTATAGTTAATACACATAAAAGATCTAATTTATTTTTTAAAATGATCTTTTTAAGGCCTTCGTCTCAATCTCCTTTCATTGAGGCATATTTTGTTTTATACACAACTTTCTTTTATACGGTGTATAAACCCCTTTGACTTTTACGTTTATTCAAAAGGAATATTTTTTATACGAAGAGTTTTACTAAACGAAAAAAGGGAATGTTTTTTTTCTTGCCGTACATATGCGGCGACAACGACTTCTCCGCTGTCGTGACCATTATTTGAGTTTCGGATTCCTCTACAAGCCATAAATTTTTTTAATGAAAAATAAATACAAAGTTTTAACTTTCTTTTATTTTGGTATTGAAAATGGTTTTGAAAGTGTTTTTTTATTATATCAATGTGTTGTATTGATATCTTGTGATTGAAATGTGGAAATGTTATGTTTCCTTTATGCATGTTTTATGTGATACGATTATGTTATGGTTTATGATATGTTTAAAACTATTCATATGAGGAATGTATTGGAATTAATAAGTGATGGGTGGAGCCCGCTATAGCTCCTCGATGCATCGGTAGGTCTCATGAGACAACTAGACGTGGAATTGGCCGAGGCCCTTTCCCAATTTGATTTATGGTTTTGGCCGAGGCCTTAATTATTTTAGACGTCTTGGCTGAGGCCTTGAAAAAATGTTTCAGAATGTCTGGCATTATACATTCCCTCATTATGAAAGTGGTTATTGATATTGCATGTGATTATTCGACCAGTAGAATATCCATGTGAATAAGTAAATGGCATTATCTCATTTTACTTTTTCCATATTATGTTGAAGTTCATGTTTAAAAGACTTTTGTTTTAGTTATACATTGCCTTAAAAGTTAATGTTTATTTATGAAAGCTTCCGCAATATTGTTATCCTTACTGAGCATTTGAGCTCACCCCTTTCAATGTTTTAATATTTTCCAGGATGTGAAGAAGTATTTTATGAATGACCTGCAGGGATTGTCAGAAGAGGATATGAGTGTGGTCTATGGAGACTTTGTTATTATAGTTTTTCACTTTATGATGTAATGTAATGTTTATGAATGTATCTAGTGTTTCCAAGGCTACTAAACTAATCGGTCTTTCGAGACTTGATCTTTTGTGATCATGCCAATGTTACGAAGTAACGCACCGACTCTGGGTAGCTGGGGTCGGGGCGTTACACAAGGTGTGTGTTTTCAATATAAAAGTTTCATTTTAGTCTAAAACACACGTCACATATCCATAAATGAGAAAATGAGATCTGAATATCTTTAATATTTAGTAAAATGATACACAATTCATTTTTTTCATGTAGGAAATAACCGCATGTCAATCTGGCACATGATGTGGCCGATATGTCTCAAAGTACGTGTTTTCAATATAAGTGTGAACTAAGACTCCTAGTAGAAGGTGAAAAACATGCTCATGTCTGGTGTCCAAGCTATAATAACTAATAATATATTTAATGTAATTAATTATATCAATAACTAATAATAAAAAATAACTAATTAATATAATTAATAAATAATAATACAGGTAACAATATAATTAATAATTAAAAAATATGATTAAAATATTAATAATATTTCTATAATTTTTAAAAACTATTTAAGTAATTGAAATAATAAATAACATATAATATCATTAATATATTCAGTAATTAATAATATAATTTATCATATGTGGATTATATAACATTAAAATTATAATTTTTTATTATTTTTTATCTATTGTCATAAAAATAAACATTGGGTTTATTGTAGGGACACACTTTCTTACAAAGGTTAATGGTTGCGCCCAAATTTACCCTACTGGTATGCGGTTGTTGTAGTACAGGTAGGGGTCAGATCCATAGGGACCGAAGAATAAACCTAGAGTCACTCTGAATTCGGAGAGATTTGGCTATGGAGTGGCAAACTATTTGGAATGATTTGATTTGAAACTTGTGATTTAATTAAAAGAAAAAATATATAACAATTACTTAGTCTAAAACAATTAATGGAGATGAGTTGATCCTAAGTTTAGATTGGATGTATTTATTTTCTTATAAAGTTTCAGTTCACTAATTCAAGACGTATCAACAAAATGATATAATTCCTCAACATCATTCACCAATTTAATCCTTACACAATTCCAAGGTTAATCACAAAGGCACTTAGAGGATCAATTTAATGATCACTCCAAGGAATTGGATCGTACTAGCACTCAAAATGTGTCATTGTTAAATTTAGCGAAGATGAAGAAGAAAATAATCATAAAATGGAAATCGTAAATTAATGAAATGATTATAGAATTTTAAATCATAAAATAACATCCAATATTCCCCATGCAACTCCCTAGGACCAACCCATAAGGGTTTATCCCTCCATTTATTCTATGATCTCAAAGTAAGTGGAAAGTAGACTCATAGGGGCGAATTGGAGAAGAAAAAGAAAAAAAACAATCACTCCACCGTTGTGTGAAGAGTTTCACAAAAGATAATGTGAATAAACTCACTCCCTAAGGCAACAGTATCAAAATGATATGAAAATATATATAAGAAATTAAGAATAAGAAAAAGATGATGATATTTTATTAATTAAATGAAGGTGAACGAAAAACTTGGGAGAAATTGACAAGCGATTACAAAATGAAAGCATACAATTCAAAGAAAACAAAAACTTCCATTCCAAACAAAAATATTCTATCCCCATTACCTTAAGCATAAGATCCTTATATAGGAATATTTTGAGACTTAGATACACCCCCCACAATAAATTACATCTCAATTAATTTAGAGAGTCAAAAGGAGGGTGAGAAAATTAAGGGATTTTGACGTTTCGAAGTTGACCAGGAAATTTCATCTAGATTCATCCACCATTTTGACGTGTGAATTTGGAATTTAAGGAGGCCGAATCCTAAAGGGTTCTAGAAGCGAAATATTCTCTTCCTTCTGTCCTCTATGATCTTTAAAAATTTCAGGAAATTTGGAGAATTCTTTTAGAGGTTATGGTCGAAATGGTGGGACGACTTTATGTGCATTAATGTCGGGCCCACCATTTAAATCTCAACTTAATATCCCTTTATCATCATGAAAAAATCAGAATTAGCTCTGGACACAGTTTAATAAAATGATCCTAATATTTTTCTATTTCTATTGTAAAATTTTTAACTTAATTGGGATTGGTTTGTGGGCCCCACATTTGTTTGATGGGCCTTAGGCCCATTAGGCCTTTTCCAGTAAATTTCTGCATTCTGGAGAAAAAATCTCCATCTTCCCTTCGGATTCATCCATCAGAACTAAAAAATAAAATGTTCCAAATAGCGTGGTAAATCATATTCCAAAATATCAAATTCAGAAAATTAATATAATGTTGTCCACAAACAAATGAATGATTGGGCCCAAATTTTCATTTTAAACATGAATTGAATTTAAGATGAGAAATGAAGTTCTATTTATGTAATGAACTAAAAAAATGTTTATGGACTTTGGAACAATGAATATAAAGATATTAACAATTAAAATTATCCACTTTTAGTGACTAATAACACCCCCCAACTTTAGTTTTGCTAGTCCCGAGCAAAATATATTACAAATATGAAATTCAAATCCCCTTTTCCCAAATCATTTTAATACACATTGCTCACCAAAAGACCTCATACCCAAAAAAATTATGAAACCCATCAAAATAATTTAAAACAATCTACGTCCATAAGAATATCCTAAGCCCAATCCCATTCCTTTGTTCAAATTCCTCACCACATTTCATCCAATTTCAATTAAGTATGATAAAGTGTTGTGCATCACTAAAGATATGGGGCCCATTTTATTGTTCAAGGGGAAAAATGGAAGCGCTATGTGGGAATAAAATTAAACCTTAAGATGAGTATCCAATTTTTTTTTTGATTTTTTTGATAATTTTTTTTAACCACAGTAGATATGAAAAGACTAACTCTGGGCAAGACAACTATGGAGTCATGATCCCCAAGTGTCAGACGCCACACATTTGGAAAAACATTTCTCTATGTGGTCATAATTTTTTTGTTTTTGTTTTTGTTTTTTTGGATACTCAAATTAAACTAAAAGTGACCCCAGAACCCTATGATATAATGAAAGGAACCCAAGAACTCAAATTTACACCCACAATCCAGTAGACGTGTATTGTGGAATTTTTATTAAGAGAATGAAAATGTAAACTTTGAACAATCACATTGGACATACGCACTTTCCAAAAACTATGCTCATGAAATTAAACTTGCATTAAAATCAGAATCAAGGCATCCAAATTTTTCGATATCCAATTTCATAGTCTGTAATGTGTGTTATCATGTTCAAGGTTAATTGAATTTTTCTTTCCATGCATGTTCTTATAAAAAAAATTATTTTTTTATTTCATCTCCCCCCAACTTAGAATAACACTGTCCCCAGTGTTTAATGAAAAGAAAAGTTAGAAGGGGGGTAGGAGAGGAGTTCAAAGAGGAAATTGAAAATGATAAACATGGAACAAATTCACCTGGTTTTTTTTGAAGTTGAAGTTCATGATGCTTCAGATTACTCCTTTGATCTCTTGGGGGATGTAGCAACCTCCTTGATTGAACAAGTATCACCCAAAATAGTTCCTGAACCATACAAAGAAGAAAAAACAAGACAAAAAAACAAAAAAACAATTTATTTAAAACCAAGTATCAACATTTTTAAGGTTTTCCCTATTTTTTTAATTTTAAAAATCAAACTGATGATACATTGTCTTCTTTATATTTTCTGGATAAGGTAATACTCCGGGATCACACCACATGACACAGATGAATAGAGTGCTCCCCTTTCATACCCATCCTTACTCATAAAATAAGAACAAGTCAACAATCTATTTTTTTAAATACCTACAAAAACATAAAATAAAATAAACTGATGATACATTGTCTTATTTATATTTTCTGGTTAAGGTATTACTCAGGGATCACACCGCGTGACACAGATGAATACGGTGCTCTCATTTCATACCCATCCTTACTCATAAAATAATAACAGGTCAACAATCTATGGTAATTTATTATATGAAAAATAAAATGATTCAAAATGATTGGAAACATGAAAACCATGGGTTTCCTCCCATGCAACGCTTTTGTTTAATGTCGTTAGCTCGACTTGAACCCCCCAACTTATCCAATTCCAAATTTCAAAATTTTAATGAACCCATATTTCTCAACTTCTACTAGATTGAGATTGATTATTTTTTTATAATATTTTCCTTGTATAAATCTATGTTCTAAAATAAATCTAAAGATATAAGGAATGTCAGAAATGGTTGATCTAGTTACATTTTTTTTCTTGCCTAAGACGTCAAGGTTCAATCTAACATTATTGATTTCATGAGAAGAATGAATGAATAAAGTATGGTCGTGGATATCACCTATGATGGAATTCTTTTGTGGAGAAGTAAGGATAATGATTTTGAGTTCTGGTTGATTGCAATTTCCTAATGAATATTTGCAATTTGAATGAAAGTCAGTTTCTTCTCCAAACAATTTAGAAAGAATTGGTTCCATTTGAAAACATGATTCATCCCCAAAAGTGTCTAGTTGAATTTCAGGAGTGTGTATGGGCTCAATGTTTGGTATTTCTACCAATTGTTCATTTATTGGTGTTTTTTAAAAATCATCAAAAGAGAAATATTCAGGACTCCCCATCCACAATGTCAAATTTCCCTCTTGTGAATACAAAAAATCAGTTTCTCTTGATTTAAGCACCCATCAACAATTATTTGATTATCTTAAACTATCCCAAATATAATGGTTGGTTCTTAAATAAATTCATGTGAGGTTTTTGGGAGAGAAGATTCTTGTATTAGTGATGAGGAAGAGACAACCTAAGTGGGAATGGGTTCCACAACCATTTCAATGCTTTGTAGTTCTACTCTTAAGGATAAAACTTCTGAATTTATTTTAACCATTTTTTGACACAAATGTTCAATAATTTTTTAAAAATTTAGATTGATAGATGTTTGGACTTCATGAACTTCATTAAGTTTGATCTCTTCAATCATCCTCGATAGGTATGGAAATTGACCCTTTAAACAATCAGCATCCCATTGATTGTACATCTCATCTGGTGTGGTGTATTCAATTATAGTTTGGTAAATGAAATTCCCTATTTGAGGTGTTTCCCAATATTGATTTTTGACTTGATTACAAAATTGGTTTATGAAGGGGTATTTTGGAGGATAATCCATTGGAGTTGATTGAAAATTGGTTTTGGGGTTTTTTTGGACACACAGAAACAGAAAGGGGAAAAGAGAAGAGAAGTTAGGGCGAGAATAGAGAATTTGGGGTGAGAAAAGAAGACGAGGGTCTAAGGTACTTACTTGGGTCCCCGACAACAGCGCTAAAATTTTTTTGCACCTAAATTTACCCTACTGGTATGCGGTTGTTGTAGTACAGGTAGGGGTTGAATCCATAGGGACTGAAGAAGAAACCTAGAGACACTCTGAATTTGGAGAGATTTGTCTATGGAGTGGCCAACTATTTGGAATGATTTGATTTGAAACTAGTGATTTAATTAAAATAAAAAAAATATAACAATTACTTAGTCTAAAACAATTAATGGAGATGAGTTGATCCTAAGTTGTTACTAGGTTTAGATTGGATGTATTTATTTTCTTATAACGTTTTAGCTCACTATTCAAGACGTATCAACAAAATGATATAATTACTCAACATCATTCACCAATTTAATCCTTAAACAATTCCAAGGATAATCACCAATGCACTTAGAGAATTAATTTAATGATCACTACAAGGAATTGGATCGTACTAGCACTCGAAATGTGTCATTGTTAAAGTTAGCGAAGATGAAGAAGAAAATAATCATCAAATAGAAATCATAAATTAATGAAATGATTATAGAATTTTAGATCATAAAATAACATCAAATCTGCCCCATGAAACTCCCTAGGACCAACCCATAAGGGTTTATCCCTCTATTAATTCTATGATCTCAAAGGAAGAGTAAAGCAGACTCATAGGGGCGAATTGGAGAAGAAAAAGAAAAAAAAATCACTCCACCGTTGTGTGAAGAATTTCACAAAAGATAATGTGAATAACCTCACTCCCTAAGGAAACAGTATCAAAATGATATAGAAAAATATATAAGAAATTAATAATAATAAGAAGATGATGATATTTTATTAATTAAATAAAGGTGAACGAAAAACTTACTTGGGAGAAATTGACAAGCGATTACAAAATGAAATCATACAATTCAAAGAAAACAAAAACTTCCATTCCAAACAAAAATATTCGATCCCAATTACCTTCAGCATAAGATCCTTATACAGGCATATTTGGAGACTTAGATACACCCCCCACAATAAATTACATCTCAATTAATTTAGAGAGTCAAAAGGAGGGTGAGAAAATTAAGGGATTTTGACGTTTTGAAGTTGACCCAGAAATTTCATTCAGATTCATCCACAATTTTGACATGTGAATTTGGAATTGAAGGAGGCCGAATACTGAGGGGTCGTAGAAGTAAAATATTCTCTTCCTTATGTCCTCTATGAGTTTTAAACATTTCAAGAAATTTTGAGCAACCGTTTAGAGGTTATGGTCGAAATGGTTGGACAAATTTACGTGAATTAATGTCGGGCCCACCATTTAAATCTCAACTTCATATCCCTTTATCATTATGAAAACATAAGAATTAGCTCCAACCACAGTTTAATAAAATGATCCTCATATATTTCTATTTCTACTGTAAAAAGTTTAGCTTAATTGGGCTTGGTTTTTGGGCCCCACATTTGTTTGATGGGCCTTAGGCCCATTAGGCTTTTTCTAGTAAATTTCTGCATTCTGAAGAAAAAATATCCATCTTCCATTGGGATTCATCCATTGTACCTAAAAAATAAAATTTTCCAAATATAATGATAAATAATATCCCAAAATATCAAATTCAGAAAATGAATATAATTTTGTCCACAAACAAATGAATGATTGGGCCCAAATTTTCATTTTAAACATGAATTGCCTTTAAGATGAGAAATGAAGTTCTATTTATGTAATGCACTAAAAACAATGTTTATGGACTTTGGAACAATGAATATAAATATATTAACAATGAAAATTATCCACTTTTAGTGACTAATCAGTTGATCATTTGAAAAAACACACTTTAAGATTTTTTGCTTTCATATATAGGGTTTTAATTATTTTTGATTAATTTTAAATACACATCAATGTAAATATTTTATATAAAATTTTTTAATGTAAATTTCAAATTGAAATGGCAGTGTAATGAAATATTTTTTTTCCAATATGGTTTTCTACAATATTTTTATTTCAATATGGTTATGAATTATAATCGGATTTTCTTTCAGGGATATTGCAAGGCTATAGATTTTTAGTAGCTTATTTGAAATTTATCAATGCTAATAAAATATATGATAAAATAAACCTTTATCTGCACTAAAAAAATAACTTTTATGGTCCACCATTATCATCAATTTCGTTAGCGCTGATAATGGTCACATGCCTTTAAGAGTGCTTAACATGTCAATGATTTTCAGTGCGGACAAATCCCATTTCTAGCGATGAACAAGGTGGTTTCTATAGTAATGATAATTATAAGTATATTCATTAGATTCAAATATATTTTTTATATACATTATATATGTATGTATTATAATTTTCAAGCATATTTTTTTATTTTTATATATTATACTTTAAAATTTATACTTTATGTGTGTGTGTATTTATATATGTATATGTATATGTATTCAGGTATGTGTTGTATTTGGGTGTGTCTGTGTGTTTAATTTGTTTTTATGTGTGTGTGTACACCCAAACATGTATATATATTATATAAAATTATATTTATATATAGAATTTTGTTATATTTATAAATATATTATAAAATGTAATCTTTATATAAATTTTTTAATATACTTTATATATTTATGTTTTATAAGTTGTAAGTAAATTTTTTAAATTTATACTTTATATAATTTAGGTATGTAAAAAATGATACATTATATGCATAAATTATACCTATCCATTTCTGAGTTAAATATGAATTTTTTTGAATGAAATAGGTTGGATATGAATAAAAATTTGATAAATGGAAATGATATGAAAAAATATTATAATGATAGGGTTAAATAGTTCATCAGGTTTTCAACATAGTGTGTAAATAACCCTTCTCAAATTATTAGTCCATATTTTCATTGTTTTCATTCTAGATGAATTTTTCTAGTTGAAGTGGAGGAACACTTTATGTTATGACCCCCATTCACTAGTAGCCCTTCTGGGATGATAGTGAAGTTGGGCATCACGACTCATTCTAGTGGGGATTGTGCCGCGACTCCCCATGCCCGCCTCCAATAGGACAGGGGCTGGTGACTAGAACTGAGTAGGAATATCACTAACATGGGAGGCATTGCCTATGTACCTATATGCACACACCCATTTCCAAGCCCATGAAATGTTGAAATGTAAAAACCACTAAGTAAATAATGCATGCATACCACTATATCCCAACCAATAGAGTACGATAGGAATGTAAAGTAAGTAAAGTAAACTAGTCCAGAATACAGGCCCACCAAGAAGAGTCTATAATCCACAAGTCCAACCTATAAAAAAAAGGTACTGGGATTTCTGTCTCTAGTCATATGAACACACCTCACCCTTACTGATATCATAAACAACCGTCTGGTCTTGGTTTTTCTAGGCCTTCGTCAAAAGGTCACTCATTTGCACAAGACATGACATGTGCAGAAAAAATCCCTTGAATGGGTGAGTATAACAATACTTATTAAGACACCCCAAAACCATAAAGAAATATAACAATGGAAAATATAATCATCTCTAAACCAGTATATGTCTACAAAACATATAAGAATAGCTCTATATACTTAATCCAAGACACATATTCTAAAGGTAATTCACGACTACCGCATACCAACATTAGGGATTCAAATCGAAGATTCTAGAAAGTAATCATCTGGGAGAACACACTCCTGAGTCTAATAGTAATGATGATGTACGTACAAGAAGTATTGTTCACTGTGAAGCATCATGAGAGAGATACACTGATATATCTGAAGAGAGAGATACAATACACAGATGAGGATCACAATGAGTGCCATGGGGTGATACAAAAAACTAAATCTGGATTAACCTACTATGTAGAGGATCAATGCCCTGTAAAGTTGTTCACATCAATATCAAACACTCTACCTAGGTTATGAAGAATGAATAGAGGATCTCATTCTGATCCTCTTGGGTGATTCTATAACTCTATCTAGGAAGTCATGTTGTAGGGATCATAGTTCTATAAATAGGTAATGATTCATACATACCTTCAGGGAAAATGATAAAATTAACATACCCTAATGAAACTTTTCCAAGATATAAAGGATAAGAGAATCATGGCATATAGAAAGGGGTAAATGGAGTGTAGTAGGGTCACATTCCATGTCCCTTGATCCCGGGTGCTGTCCGTGTACAATGACCCGTGTATTTAGAACTTGTCATGTAGAAGATGGGTACAAGCCATTTAGATGGAGTCCCTCACCACATCCTTTAATCTGGGGTCCACCCATGTTCTCTAGCCATGTTCCACTACACTGTGTCAACCCATGTGTCTCTACTTATGTACCAGTACACAGTGTAGTCCTTAAACTTGGTATAGGCCAAGTCTTGTGGTGGGGTACACGCCATGTAGGTAGCCTGTGTACTCTTCCCCATGTATGTGTATCTCCCAAGATACATGTTGAGTCTCTAGGAAGGGCCTACACACCATGTGAAATATAACTATCCCCCCAAACCCTATCCACCACTTAGCGAGGTCCACATACCATGTAACCGTAAGTTACACATCATGTTCATTTAATTTTTCCAAAAAGTTTCATTCTTCCTCCGCACGCTTCAACTAATGATCTAGATCTATTTCCAGTGGTCCGTTAACCACTAAAATTTATATCTAGGGTTTTTTCTCCACACTAACATTGAATCAATGTGTTTTGGGCCTTTAATTAGCTCAAAAAAGCATTACGATCCATTCATACGTAAACCGCTCAAAGAAAGGTTTCTTCCGATTCGATCTCTTTCATCTATTTCCGTCAGTGTCATACTTCTGTTAGTTCATATTGATGTTAGATCTCCAATTTCAGATCCTTGTTCCATTAAATGAAGGAAAAATGATCATTCATTCATAAATGCGATGAAGAATGAAGAACATGCATAGAAAAAAGGGAGATAAAAACACGAGGAAAAAATAAGTGGAACAAACCTCAATCATTTTTCATTCTGGCCTTTCTCATAATAATTATCAAAAAAACAAAACAATTATCAAATAATCAAACCCCAATAACCCCACAATAAAACCCATCTTCTAAGGTTCTGATCGAACTGCAGATCAACCTGTTCGTTGGTCAGTTCACATTCATTGTTGAATCTAAGAATGGGGAAATAATTCAAAAATAAGACATCTTACCTAGGAATTGGATCAATCTATATTAAAGATCGATTATCGTTGGCAAGATCCATCAAGAATGGCATCCATCGATCTTCGATCCACAATTCCATGATTTCCATTAATATAATTCTCCAGGGTTTCTCTCCAGAGAGTCTAGGGAATTTATAGGGTTATGAACCTAACCTAGAATCCCTACCTAAGGATTTTTTAATATAAAAATCATCACTTCATTGAAAAAATGGTAAAATAAAATAAATATTCAATTTATTTTATTCATTAAAATGCCTGAAAATTATTTTCAAATCTGAACCACACTGGCTGATGTTAGGTCATGCCTATGGTAAATATGCTTCTCTGAACACAACGGTTCCCTCATATTTATGATCTTAGAACCCATTTAGAATTTATTACACTTTTTTCTAGGAAAACCATGTGTGCATGATATTTTATATTTTAGTATATTTCAAACATTTATTCTGGGCACACTAGGCCTCAGAATCGCACACTGTCTCATCTCATGGTCTCAAATACAATTCATATAATATTTAAAAATTATGAACAAACAATCTAGTAAATTACATACTCCCCACATTGGGATTTATGTCCTCAAAAATCCAAACAATGGTTACTCAAAAAGAAGTGGGTACTATGTATGAATCTGAGCCTCCCGATCACATGTGATCTCCTGTAGATTCCCATGCTTCCACCGAACACACATCAAATGGATCGCTTACCCACAAAGGATCCTCTCCTACCGATCCTTGATCTCCACTAGGTACTCAGCAAAATTTTCTTCATCCCTGATGTCCATCTTTCCCCAGTCTATGATGTATAATGAGTCATGCACGTACCTTGCCAACTACAACATGTGGAAGACATTGTGTACTGTTCTAATTGTAGGAGTAAAGTTAAGTGGTACGCCACATCACCAAATATACAGAGTTTCTAAAAAGGGCTGAAAAACCTTGGAGATAACTTCCCACCCCAACCAAATCTCCATAATCCACATCATGGTGAAACCCATAAAAACACATGGTCTCCTTCCTTGAACTCCAAAGGCCTCCATCGCCTATAATCATAATACTTCTGATGAATCTTTGTAGTCTTTATACACTTATAGATGATCTACACCATCTCTGCAGTAGCTCATACCAACTCCAGACCCATGAGTGCTGACTCTCCTAGGTCAGTCTAGAAAAGTGGTGACCTGCAGGGTCACCCATAGAAAGACTCGAATGGCATAATACTGGTGGTAGAATGGTAGTTATTTTTATACACTAACTCCACCAGTGGTAGGTGATCCTCCAAAATATGGAATAAGTCCAACATGAAATCTCATAGCATGTCTTCTAGGACCTGAATGGTTCGCTCTGTCTGGTTATCCATTTTTGGTCTAAACATTGTGCTCAAGCATAAATGGGTCCAAAATGATTCTTGCTATCCCTTCCACAAACTAGATGTAAAAATATCACCGTGATATTAAAAAAATTTCGATGGAACACCATGGAGTCGAAATATATCTTGAACGTAGAGGTGTCCCAAGCTCTCTACTGAACTCTGGTCACAGATAGATAGGAAGTGGTATGACTTGGTGAGTCAGTCGACGATCACCCATATGGCATTATGTCCCCTGTACATATGTGGTAAACTCATAAATATGTCTATAGATATCTGATAACACTTTTATTATGGAACCTTAAGGGGTTGAGAGAAACCCATCAGAACATGGTGCTCAACCTTCACTTGCTAACAAGTAAGGCATCAATAAACAAACTCTACCACACCCTTCTTCATCCCGGGCCAAAAAAACTGACATTTTAGGTCCTGGTAAATATTTTCCATTCTTGTATGTACCGCCAAAGTGGATGTATGTAACTCCCTCAAAACCTCCTCCCACAACATCACTGATACTATTTTGCATCATCTGAAAACTATGATGTGCACTCCACATTGTGAATATCCATTAGAAGCATACCTTGTAGAAATTTGATCATGTAGGTTATCACAGTCAGTGTCCTCAAGATATGCCTCCCTAACTCACTGTAAGAGTAGATGGGTAACAACCATAGACTTGAGGTAAGTTGCTCTATATCCATCGAAAAAGGATAACTATAATGGGGAAAACTGCTCTAACGCCTCATTCAACAACTGCATACAAGATCTTCTATTGAGAGAATCTACCACCACGTTCCCTTTACTAGGGGTATAGACAGTCTCAAAGTCATTGTCCTAGAGGAACTCTAGCAATCGCCTCTTTCTCTAGTTTAGATCCTTTTGAAAGAAGATATACTTGAGACTCTTTTTATCGGAGTAGACCATATAATGCTCTGCCATATGATAGTGTCGCCACATATTCAACACAAAGACTACCACTATTAACTCAAGATCATGGGTAACATAGTTCTTCTCATGTGATCTCAACTGGTATGAACCATAGGTAGCCACTACTTTCCTCTGCATCAAGACACAACCAGGAATGGTTCTTTATTCATCGTAGAACACTATGTACAAGACACCCTCCTCAAAAAATATCAAGATTAGAGTGCTCATAAAACTCTATCTCAACTGTTAAAAAGACTACTGACACTTCTCTGTCCACAAAAAAGGATTCCCATTTCAAGTCAAAGCTATCATAGGTTCTGATAGTATAAAGAAATCGAGTATAAATCTTTGATAATATCCTACTAGATCGATGAAGCTCTGCACCTCTTCCACATTCTTAGGTGGATCCCATGCTTACACTGCCTCAACCATGGATGGGTCCACTTCTAATCCATATGCTGAGATAATGTGTCCTATAAATTGGAACACCCATATCCAAAACTCACAATTAAATAGTTTCCCATAAATATGGAGCTCTCAGAGTATATCAAAAAACATCCTTAAGTGTCTCATGTGATCCTCCTCATATGCTGAGTGTAAAAGGATATCATCATTGAAGAATACAACAAATCTATTTAAGTAAGTATAAAATATCTGGTTCACGAGTCCCATGAACACTACTGGGGCGTTCGCCACACCAAATGGCATCACCAAGTACTCATAGTGACTTTAAAAACATCTTAAATCAATCTTCTCTATATTCTCATTCCATACTCACAACTAGTGATAGCCTAATCTTAGGAAAACCTTCTAGAACCATCGTGCCCCTTTCAACCGATCAAAGAGGTCATCGATCCTTGGAAGTGGATACTTGTTATTCATAGTAAACCGGTTCAAGCATCGGTAGTCCACACACAGCCTTAATCTTTTGTTTTTTTGGAAAACAAAACCGGGGCTGTCCAACATGAAACAATAGGTATCATGAATCTCTTCCTCTGAAAGTCCTCCAAATTCACCCTCGACTCGTGAAGCTCTGCAGGAGCCATCCGATATGCTGGTGTAGATATCGGAACCATCCTGAGGTGTAAATCAATACATAATTCTATCACTCGATAGGGAGGTAATCCTAGAACATCTTCAAAAAAGATATTCTCATACTCCATCAGCAGCGCTGGAAACTAAAATTTCATAACATCAACTGCACTAAGGTTTAGGCTAACCAACTGATTAGTAATAAGCTGCACCCTCCAATTCATAAGTCCATATGGTGCTACTTGAGTTTCCTTTTGACTAACAAAGGAAAAACTCATTAAAACGCTACATACACACCACATCCTTCTCCTAAATTAGTCAATCTAGGAATGGACTTTGGATAACCAATCCATACCAAGAGTTACATCATAAGGCCTCGATGCTACCATAAAGAGGTTACAACCAAAACTCTCACCTACATGTGTCAGGTCACAGTGTTGGGATAGATGTGTCATCATATAGTCTTCTACAGTAGGTGTCTAAAAGCATAAGGGTCGATTCAACGGTTCAAACAGAATCTCAAGGTCTCAAACAAGATATGTAGTGAGAAAGGAATTATTAAAACATTTTTCTATCAGGATTGTAGCTAAAGTATACAAGACACAAATAATACATTAGATCATTCCTAGAGCCCCTAGGTCATATGCCTCGACCGCATGCAGTTTCCCCCTCCCCTTTCCTCTAGCTCATTGAGCCTGACATGGACCTCTCAGGTGTTGTGGTGGTAATAAGTCGAAATGTCAAACACATCCTTATTTTCTCCCAACTCCTTTTCCACATCTGCCACCCTACAGATCTGTTTTCTCCTATCACTATCTCTACCTTGGTGGTCTGTCCATATTCTCCCTATCAGCATCATAAAGGTTCAGACAATCTTTAGTGATATGTCCCCTGCCATTACATGAATAGAACCACCTCTCCCTAGGTTTACTAGACCTACCCTGTGATCCTTGAACCTTAGATCCTTTATTTTGGGACCTCCTCCTATAATATATCAAACATCCAGGTCCATGGGATTGACGTTGGATCCCTGCTGTGGAGGTATCTTCTCCTGATCATCCACTACTGACAATCACTGACTGTATCTACTTATCCAAGAATCTTTCAACTACAAAATTTTTCTCAAGAACCCCAACACAAGGTGGAATTAATAAAAGGATAACACTGGATAAGATGTCTCTATGTAGAACATGCTAGACGGTCTGATCCCTAAAGTGGTGATCTCTAAATACATCCATCGAGTACCTAGAAAGGTTGGTAAACCTCAATGAATAATCAAACACTATCTTGATAACCTACTAGAGCTAAATAATCTTATGTATACACAAAGGTCCCAGCATAACTGGTGAGAAATCCTCTCTAAATATACGCTCGAACTTTGTCTACAAAGGAGTCACCTCTTCATGAGTTTGGATTTCCAAACTCTACCATCACCCTATAGAGCTATGTAAAAGGAGCGCATCCAGAACCACCATCTGATCTGCTGGTGTACGGACTAGGAGTAAAACTCAGGTCACCACCTCAATCCAATCCTTAGCTGCTAGAGGGCCATGCTCACCTCGGAATATGATGGGTCTCTATCTATGAAACTCATGTAGTACTCCCAGCCTCTGCACCTCATTTTCTAGTACTGTGGGTACCATGTGCTTCTCAATAGGTGGAAGTATAGATGGTGCACCACCTAGAGGTAACATATGGGGAATTGGTCCCTGTATCAAAGCCTCACCACTGATGGGGTCATCATTGTGATCAAGCTACTGAATCCTAGCTGGTATGCATCATAGAGGCATCCTGTAAGGAAAAAATATGTTCCACGGTCAATAAGTATATCTAAAAAGCTGACTCAAGAAGTACATGGAAACTAAAAACCATTTCTATATGATTCATGTACCATTATATTTCATATAATGAGTGTTCTTATACACAGAGTCAGAAAACAGGTTATTAGAGTCTTGGTGTACAAATACGTTGGTCATCAGTACTGACACCAGAGTCTATGGCCTGAAATCCAAAATCTAATCACTTAACACTGTTTTCCCAAAAAAATACCATAGACTCTCGATCCTAAGGTAGAACCAACTAGCTCTAATACCACTCTATTGCAACCCATCCCAGTAGGGCCCATGTCATGACTCCCTAAGACTGCCTCCAATAGGCTAGGGGCTGGTGACTAGAACTGAGTAGGCATATCACTAACATGGGAGACATTACCTATGTACTTGTATGCACAAAACTATCTCCAAGACCATTAAATATGAAATATAAAAAACACTAAGTAAAAAATGCATGCATAACACCATATCCCAACCAACAGAGTATGATAGGAAAGTAAAACAAGTAAAGTAAACTAGACTAGAATACAAGCCCACCAAGAAGAGTCTGTAAACCACTAGTCCAACCTATAAACAAAAAGTAGTGGGACTAATGTCTGTAGCCATAGGAACACACCTTATCATTTATAATCTCACAAAGAACTGCTCAGTCTTGGTCCACCTATGACTCCATCAAAAGGTTGCTCATCTTCACAATTCACAACACATATGAGGAAAAGCCCATGCATGGGTGAGTTTAACAATACTCAGTAGGAGACCCTGAGAACAAAAAGCTATATAAAAAAGAAAAATACATCCATCTATACAAAAGAATATGTCTATATAACATAAAAGAGTAACTAAATATACTCAATATAAGATATAAAGTCTAGAGGTAAGTCATGACTACCACATACCAACACTATGGATTCAAACCGACGATTTTACAAAGCACTCATCTGGGAGAACACACTCCTAAGTCCGATAGCACTAATAATGTCTGTATGAGTAGTACTGTTCTTTTGGAACAATAATTAGAGAGATACACTGGTATATTTGAAGAAAGAGATATGATACATAGATGAGGATCACATCCAGGGCCATAGGGTGATACCAACAACTCAATATGGATTAACCCGCTAAGTAGAGGATCAACGCCCTATAAAGTTGGTCACATCAATACTGAAAACTCTACCTAGGGCATGAATAATGAATAGACGATCCCACTATAGGATTATTGGGAGAATATAAAACTATATCTAGGAAGTCCTACTGAAGGGATCATAGTCCTATGAGTATGAAATTATTTGTACATACCTTTAGGGAAAAAAAATAAAGGGAACAAACCCTAAAAAAAATTATCCAAGATATGAAGGAAAAAAGAATAAAGCCATGTACAAAGGGGTACACAACATGTATTAGGGTCACACGCCGTGTCCCTTAACCACATGTACTTACCTTATACAATAGATCGTGTCTTTAGAACATGTCGTGTATAAAATGGGTACACGTAGTGTAGAAGGAGTCACATGCCCTGTAATTCCCTATGGGATCTGCCCATGTGCTCTGGAAATGTGCCAGTATATGGTATAAACCCATGTGTCTCTGCCTGTGTAGTAGTACACAGGGTAGTCAATGCCCTTGGTCCAGGACAAGTCATGTGGTGGGGTATACATCATGTAGGAAAATCATGTACTCGACCCTGTTCCATATAACTCTTGAGATACATGCCAAGTCTCTAGGAAGGTCCTACACACTATGTGATATAGGTCACACACCATGTAAAATTTAACTATTCATTGAAACCCTATCCACCAAAACTGACATTTTAGGTCCTGTTAAATCTTTTCCATACTTGTATGTACCACCAAAGTGGATGTATGTAACTCCCTCAAAACCTCCTCCCGCAACATCCCTGATACTATTGTGCAACATATGAAAAGTATGACGCACACTCCACATTGTGAATATCCATCAGAAGCATACCCTATAGAAGTTTGATCACATAGGGTATCATAGTCAGTAACCCCCAGATATGCCTCCCTAACTCACTGTAAGAGTAGAGGGGTAACAACCATAGACTAGAGGTAAGTTGCTCTATATCCATCAACAAAGGATAACTATAATGAGGCCAACTTCTCTGACACCCCATTCAACAACTGCATACAAGATCTTCTATTGAGATAATCTACCACCACGCTCCCTTTAATAGGAGTATAGAAAATCCCAAAGTCATAGTTTTAGAGGAACTCTAGCCATCGCCTCTTTCTCAAATTTAGATCCTTCTGAAAGAAGATGTACATCAGACTCTTTTGATCGGAGTAGACTATATAATGCTCTCCCATCTGATAGTGTCACCACATATTCAACACAAAGACTACCACTACTAACTCAAGATCATGGGTAACATAGTTATGCTCATGTGATATTAACTGGGATAAACCATAGGCAGTCACTACTTGCCTCTACATCAGGAAACTTCCAAGCATGGTTCCTGATTCATTGTAGAACACTACATACAAGACACCCTCCTCCAAAAATGTCAAGATCATAGTGATCATCAAACTTTGTCTCAACTATGAAAAATCCTACTGAAACTTCTCTGTCCACACAAAAGGATTCCCTTTTCGAGTCAAATCTATCATAGGTGCTGATATTCTAAAGAAATCGGGTATGAATCTCCGATAATAACATGCTATATTGATGAAGCTCTGCACCTATTCCATGTTCTTAGGTGGATCCCATGCTAACACTGCCTCAACCATGGATGGGTCCACTTCCACTCCATCTTCTGAGATAACGTTTCCTAGAAATTGGACCACCCAAATCCAAAACTTGCACTTAAATAGTTTCCCATAAATATGGTGCTCTCAGAGTATATCCAGAACCATCCTTAAGTGTCTCATGTGATCCTCCTTGGATGTTGAGTATAAAAGGATATAATCAATGAAGATTACCAAAAATCTTTCTAAGGATAAAATATCTGGTTCACGAGTCCCATGAATACTGCTGGGGAATTCATCGCACCAAATGGCATCACCAAGTACTCATAGTGACTGTAACGACATATTTAATCTATCTTTAGTATATTCTCATTCCATACTCACAACTGGTGATAGCCTGATCTGAGTCCAACATTCTAAAACCATCATTCCCCTCTCAACCGATCAAAGAGGTCATCGATCCTTGTAAGTGGATACTTGTTATTCACGGTTAACTGGTTCAAGCACCGATAGTCCACACACAACCTCAATCTCCTATTTTCCTTTTTGGAAAACAAAACTGGGGCTTCCTAACATGAAACAATAGGTCTCATGAATCTATTTCTTTGAAAGTCCTCTGAATTCACCCTCGACTCGTGAAGCTCTGCAGGAGCCATCTGATATGCTGGTGTAGATATTGATACCAACTTGGGGTGTAAATCAATATAGAATTCTATCACCTGGAAGGGAGGTAATCCTAGAAAATCTTCAGGAAAGACATCCTCATACTCCATCAGCACCGTTGGAAACTAAAATCTCATAACATCTACTGCACTGAGGGTCAGGATAACCAACTGATGAGTAATAAGCTGCACCCTCCAATGCATAAGTCCATATGGTACTACTTGAGTTTCCTTTTCACTGACAAAGGAAAACCTCATTACATCGCTGTGGACACACCACATCCTTCTCCTAAAAGAGTCAATATGGGCATGGACTATGGATAACCAATCCATACCAAGATTTAAATCATAAGGCCTCGATGCTAACATGAAGAGGTTACAACCAAAACTCTCAACTAAATGGGTCATGTCACAGTGTTTTCATAGATGTGTGATCATCGAGTCTTCTACAGTAGGTGTCTAAAAGCATAAGGGTCGATTCAACAATTCAAATAGAATCTCAATGTCTCAAATAAGATTTGTAGTGAGAAAGGAATGATTATAACCTTTTTCTATCAGTATTTCAGCTAAAGTATAAAAGTCACAAATCATATATTAGATCATTCCTGGATCCCCTAGGTCATATGCCTCGACCACATGCATTTTCCCCTCCCCTATCCTCCAGTTCCCTGAGCCTGGTGTGGAACTCTTGGGGGGGGGGGGGGGGTGGTAATAAGTCGAAATGTCAAACAAATCCTTCTTTTCTCCCAGCTCCTTTGCCACATCTTCCTCCTTGCATATCTGCTTGCTACTATCACTATCTCTACCTTGGTGGTCCATCCATAGTCTCCCTATCAGCATCATGAAGGGTCAGGGAATCTTGAGCGAGATGTCCCCTAAAATCACATGAATAAAACCACCTCTCCCTAGGTTTACTGAACCTACCCTGTGAGGCTTGAACTTTAGATCCTCTATTTTGGGACCTCCTTCTATAATATATCAAACATCCAGGTCCATGGGACTAATATTGGATCCCTGATGCGGAGGTATCTTCTCCTGATCATCCACTACTGACTATCACCGACTGTATCTACTTAGCCAAGAAGATTTAAACCACAAAATCTTGCTCAATAACCCCAACATAAGTTGGAATTCATAAACAGATTACACTGGCTTAGATGTCTCTACGTAGAACATGCTAGAAGGTCTGATCCCTAAAGTGCTGATCTCTAAATACATCCATCAAGTACCTAGAATGGTTGGTGAACCTCAATGAATAATACAAAACTATCATGATACCCTACTAGAGCTAAATAATCTTATGTATACGCAAAGTTCCTAGTGTAACTGGTGCGAAATCCTCTCTAAATATATGCTTGAACTCTGTCCACAAAGGAGTCGCCTTGTCGTGAGTTTGGATTTCCAAACTCTACCATCTCCCTACTGAGCTGTGTAAATGGAGTGTAGCCAAAACCACCATCTGATCTGCTGGTGTACGGACTAGGATTAAAACTTAGGTCACTGCCTCAATCCAATCCTTAGCTGCTAGAGGGTCAGGCTCACCTCGAAATCTGAGGGGTCTCTATCTATGAAACTCATGTAGTATGCTTAGCCTGTGCTCCTCGTTTTCTAGTACTGTGGGTACCCTGTGCTTTTCAATAGGTGGAAGTATAGATGGTGCACCACCTGAAGGTAACATATGGGGAATTGGTTCCTATATCGAAGCCTCACCACTGAGGGGGTCATCATTGTGATAAAGCTACTGAATCCTAGTTAGTATGCATCATGGAGGCATTCTATAAAATCTGACTCAAGAAGTACATAGAAGCTAAAAACCATTCTATATGATGCATGTACCATTATTTTTCATATAACCAGTGTTCTCATGAACCAAGTGAAAAAACAGTTTATTAGAGTCTTGGTGTATGGATACGTCGGTCGTTTTCACAAACACCAGAGTCCATGGCCGGAAAGCCAAACTCGAAACACTTAACACTGTTTCCAAAAAAAAATCTCATAGACTCTTGATCCTAAGGTATAACCGACTAGATCTAATACCACTCTATCAAAAACCATATTAGCGGGGCCCATGTCATGACTTCCCAAGACTGCCTCCAATAGGCTAGGGGATGGTGACTAGCACTGAGTAGTCATATCACTAACACGGGAGGCATTACCTATGTACCTGTATGAACAAAACAATATTTGAGCCCCCTAAATTATTAAATATAAAAAACACTAAGTAAATAATGCATGCATACCACCATATCCCAATCAACAGAGTACGATAGGAAAGTAAATCAAGTAAAGTAAACCAGACTGGAATACAAGCCCACCAAGAAGAGTCTATAAACCACTAGTGCAACCTATAGACAAAAGGTACTGGGACTAATGTCTATAGCAATAGGAACACACCTTATCCTCTCTAATCTCACAAATATCCACTCAGTCTTGGTCTAACTAGGACTCCATCAAAAGGCTTCTCATCTTCACAAGACATGACACATACGAGGAAAAGCCCATGCATGTGTGAGTTTAACAATACTCAGTAGGAGACCCCGAAAATAAAAAGCTATATAAAAAAGAAAAATACAGCCATCTATACACAATAATATTTATATAGAACATAAAAGAGTAATCAAATATACTAAATATAATATAGAAATTCTAGAGGTAATTCATGACTACCACATACCAACACTAGGGATTCAACCTGAAGATTCTACAAAGCACTCATCTTGGAGAACACACTCCTGAGTCCGATAGCACATATAACATCTGTCTGAGAAGTATTGTTCTTTGGGAACCTTCATGAGAGAGATACATTGATATATTTTAAGAGATAGATACGATACACATATGAGGATCACATCCAGGGCCATGGGGTGATACCCATAACTCAATATGGATTAACCCGCTAAGTAGAGGATCAACGCCCTATAATATTGGTAACATCAATACCGAAGACTCTACCTAGGGCATGAAGAATGAATAAAAAATCCCACTCTAGGATTATTGGGATATTCTAAAAATCTATCTAGGAATTCCTACAGAAGGGATCATAGTCCTATGAGTAGGAAATGATTCGTACATACCTTTAGGGAAAACAATAAAGGGAACAAACCATAACAAAAATTTTCCAAGATGTTAAGGAAAATAGAATAAATCCATGTAAAAAGGGGTTCAAAAAATTTATTAGGGTCAAACGCTGTGTCCCTTAACCACGTGTAATTACCTTATACAATGGCTCATGTCTTTAGAACATGTCGTGTAGAAAATGGGTACACGCAGTGTAGAAGAAGTCACATGCCGTGTAATTCCATCTGGGGTCTGCTCGTGTGCTCTAGCTGTGTGCCAGTATACGGTATAAACCCATGTGTCTCTGCCCCTGTACCAATACATGGGGTAGTCCATGCACTTGGTCTAGGCCAAGTCATGTGGTGGGGTACACACTGTGTAGGAAAATCATGTACTCTACCCTGTGTCTATGTATCTCTTTAGATACATGCCAAGTCTCTAGGAAGGTCCTACACACTGTGTGATAGAGGTCACACACCACGCGAAATTTAACTATTCCTTGAAACCCTATCCACTACTCAGTGGGGGCCACACACCATGTAACCCCAAGTTACATGCTGTGTTCATCGGGTTTTTCCAGAAAGTCGTGTTCTTCCTACGCACGCTTCAACCAATGATCCAAATCTCGTTCTGATGGTCGATCCACCTCAAAACATCAGATCCAAGGTCATTTATCCACCCTAACACCAAATATATGTTTTTAAAGCCTTTAATCAGCTCGAAAAACCATTTCGATTTGTTCCTATGCACACTACTACAAAAACGGGCTTTATCAGTGCTCAAAATGGGATTTATCAGCGCTAAAAAATCACTTTAAAGCTCAACGCGGATAAAGGGGGGTCCCCTTTATCAGCGCTCAATAAGCACTGATAAAGGGATACTCTATCAGCACTAAAAAAGCGCTGATAGAGTATACCTTTATCCGCGCTTATTTATCACTGATAAATATGGATTTTATCAGCACTTTTTTAGCACTGATAAAGGATTCTTTTATCAGTACTAAAAAAGCACTGATAAATGCCCTGTCTGCTACAAAACAAATTTCTACAACAGCACGCCCAAACAACACCTGCAAAAAATTCAGCATCTCAATAAGTATACCCATACAAAATTAACACATAAATCATAATCTAATTACACCAAGTATACCCATACTCCATTAACACATAATTCATAAGTTAATTAAATACATAAAGAATTCTATTCAGAATTCAAGGGGTTGGGGGGGGCTGTTCAGGGGTTTGGGGTGGCTGTCCAAGGGGGGGAGGGTAGGGGGTGTCCGGGGGGAAATGGGTGTCTAGGGGGGGGGGGGGGGTGGAGGGAGGTCTAGGAGGTTGAGGGGATGTCCAAGGAGGGTGGTGGTGTCCAGGGGGTGGGGGGGGGGTGTCTAGGTGGTGGGGTGGTGTCAAGGAGGGGGGTGTCCAGGTGGGGGGGGGGGGGGGGCTATCCATGGGGGTGTCCAGGGGGGGTGGGCTGGTGTCCAGGGTGTCGGGGGGGGGGGGGGGGGGCTTTCCAGGGGGTTTGGGGGTGTCTGGGGGGTGGGGGTGGTCCGGGGGGGTTGGTGGGGATATCCAAGGGGGGTGGGGTGGTGTCCAGGAGGGTGGGATGGGGGTGTTCGGGGGGATAGGGGTGTCTGGGGGGATAGGGTTGTCCAGGGTGGTGGTGGGGGGGGGGGGTGTCCAGGGGGGTGGGGGCAGTCTAGGTGGTTGGTGGGGCTGTCCAAGGGGGGTGGGGTGGTGTCCAAGGAGGGGGGTGTCCTGGTGGGGGGGGGGGTGTCTATGGGGTGTCAATGTGGGTGGGCTGGTGTTCAGGGTGTTGGGGGGGGGGGGGGCTTTCCAGGATGTGGGGGGGTGTCCAGGGTGGTGGGGGGGTCCAGGGGGTTGGTGGGGCTGTCCAAGGTGGGTGGGATGGTGTCTGGGAGGGTGGGGGGTGGCCGTCCATGGGTGGGGGGGGGTGTCCAGGGGGGTTGGGGGTATCCAGGTGGTGGTGTGGTGTCAATGAGGGGTGGGGGTGCCATCCAGGGGGTGGGGGTTGGGGGGGTTGTCCATGGGTGTGTCTAGGGGGGTGTCTAGGGGGTTAAGGGGGCTTTCTAGGGGGTGGGGGGTGTCCAGAGGGGTGGGGGGTGTCCAGGGTGTCAGTTGGTGCCCAGGGGGGGTGGGGGGCGGTCCAGGGGGTTGGTGGATTTGACTCATACATGTCACAATGGTCCCATGGATCGTTCTCATAAAAAATCAAGACAATCTGATTTGGTCAGATTTTCGTAGGTCAGTTGTTGTTTTCACTTAAAATTGGGTCCATTTTAAACAAAAGAGAGACCCTTTCAGTGATTCCGGCCACACCGTGCCTCAAATTGAGGTGGGGATGACTCTTACATGTCAAAAAGGACCTATGGATCATTCTCCAAAAGGATCAATACAATCTGAATGTGTTTGATCATATTTTCATAGGTTAGTTGTTGTTTTCACTTAAAATTGTGTCCATTTTAAAAAAAAGAGAGACCCTTTGAGTGATATCGGCCACATTGTGCCTCGAATTGAGGAAAAAATGACTAGTACACGTCAAAAAGGACTCTTGAATTGTTCTATTAAAGGATCAATACAATCCAAATGCGTTTGGTTATATTTACGTAGGTCAGTTGTTGTTTTCACTTAAAATTGTGTCCATTTTAAACAAAAGAGAGACCCTTTGAGTGATATCGGCCAAAATGTGCCTCGTATTGAGGTGGGGATGACTCATATATGTTAAAAAGGAATCGTGTATCATTATAATAAAGGATTAATACAATTCTAATGCATTTGGTCGGATTTCCGTAAGTCTGTTGTTGTTTTCACTTAAAATTGTGTCCATTTTAAACAAAAGAGAGACCCTTTGAGTGATACCAGACACACCGTGCCTCGTATTGAGGCAGATATGAATCTTACACGTCACAAACAACCTGTGGATAGTTCTCCTAAAGGATCAATACAATCTGAAAGAGTTTCGTCAGATTTTCGTAGGTTAGTTGTTGTTTTCACCAAAAATTGTGTCCATTTTAAACAAAAGAGAGACCCTTTGAGTGATACCGGTCACATCATGCCTAATATTGAGGCGGGGATTAATTTTACACACCAAAAAGGACCCTTGTATTGTTCTCATAAAGGATCAACACAATCCAAATTCATTTGGCCGGATTTTTGTAGGTCAGTTGTTGTTTTCACTTAAAATTCTGTCCATTTTAAACAAAAGAGAGACCCTTTGAGTGGCACCGGCCACACCGTACCTCGGATTGAAGAAGGGTTGACTCATAAACATCCCCAACACACCCGTGGATTGTTCTTTTAATGGATCAACACAATACTAATGCGTTTTGTCGTATTTCCATAGGTCAGTTGTTGTTTTCACTTAAAAATTTGTCCATTTTAAACAAAAGAGAGACCCTTTGAGTGGTACCAACCACACCGTGACTTGGATTGAGGTGGGGATGAATTTTACACATAAAAAAGGACACGTGGATCGTTCTCTTAAAGTATCAACACAATCTTAATGTGTTTGGACTGATTTATGTAGGTCAGTTGTTGTTTTCACTTAAAATTGTGTCCATTTTAAACAAAAGAGAGACACAGTATGAGGTACCGGCCACACTGTGCCTCATATTGAGGCGAGGATGACTCTTACATGTCAAAAAGAACTCATGGATTGTTATCATAAAGGATCAATACAATACGAATGTGTTTGGTCAGATTTTCGTAGGTCAGTTTTTGTTTTCACTTAAAATTGTGCCCATTTTAAACAAAAGAGAGGCCCTTTGAGCGGTAACAACCACAAAGTGCCTCGTATTGAGGTAGGGTTGACTCGTACACGTTAAAAAGGACCCATGGATCATTCTCCTATAGGATCAACACAATCCGAATGCGTTTGGTCAGATTTCCGTAGGTCAGTTGTTGTTTTCACTTATAATTGTGTCCATTTTAAACAAAAGAGGGACCCTTTGAGTGATACCGGCCACACCGTGCCCCGGATTGAGGCAAGGTTGAATCATACACATCCCCAACTCACCTGTGGATCATTATATTAAAGGATCAACACAATATGAATGCATTTGGTTGAATCTCCATAGGTCAGTTGTTGTTTTCACTTAAAAATATGTCCATTTTAAACAAAAAGAGAGACCCTTTGAGTGGTACCGGCCACAATGTGCATTGTATTGAGGCAAGGATGACTCTTACATGTCCGATAGGACTCTTATATCGTTATATTAAAGGATAAACATAATCATAATGTGTTTGGTTGGATTTCTGTAGGTCAGTTGTTGTGTTCACTTAAAATTATGTCCATTATAAACAAAAGAGAGACACTTTGAGTGTTACCAGCCACACCGTTCCTCAAATTGAGGCTATTATGACTCTTACATGTCAAAAAGGACCTGTTTATCATTCTCTTAAATAATAAATACAATCCAAATGCCTTTGGTCATATTTCTGTAGGTCAGTTGTTGTTTTCACTTGAAAATCTGTCCATTTTAAACAAAAGATAGACCCTTTAAGTGGTACCGGCCACACCATTCCTTCAATTGAGGTAGGGTTGACTCGTACATGTTAAAAATTACCCATGTACAGTTCTCCTACAGGATCAACACAATCCTAATGCGTTTGGTTGGATTTCCGTAGGTCAGTTGTTGTTTTCACTTAAAATTGTGTCCATTTTAAACAAAAGAGAGACCCTTTGAGTGATACCAGACACACCATATCTGGTATTGAGATGAGGATGACTCTTACATGTCACAAAAGACCCTTGGATAATTATACTAAAGGATCAATACAATTAGAATGCATTTGGTCAGATTTCCGCAGGTCAGTTGTTGTTTTCACTTAAAAATCTGTCCATTTTAAACAAAAGAGAGACCCTTTGAGTGGTACCGGCCACAACGTGCCTCGAATTGAGTCAGGGATGACTTATACACATCAAAAGAACCCTTGGATCATTCTAATAAAGGATCAACACAATCCTAATGCATTTTGATGGATTTCCGTAGGTCAGTTGTTGTTTTCACTTAAAATTGTGTCCATTTTAAAAAAAAGAGAGACACTTTGAGTGGTACCGGCCACAAAATGACTTAGATTAAGGTGGGGTTTAATCTTACACATCCCTAACTCTCCCTTAGATCATTATACTAAAGGATAAATACAATAGGTTAGCTGTTGTTTTCACTTAAAAATATGTCCATTTTAAACAAAAGAGAGACACTTTGAGTGGTACCGGCCAAACCGTGCCTCATATTGATGCAAGGATGACTCTTACATGTCACAAAAGACCCATGTATCGTTATACTAAAGGATCAATAAAATCTGAATGCGTTTGGTCAGATTTCTGTAGGTCAGTTGTTGTTTTCATTTAAAATTGTGTCCATTTTAAACAAAAGAGAGACCCATTGAGTGGTACCGGCCACACCGTGCCTTGGATTGAGGCAGGGTTGACTCATACATGTCACAAAGGACCCATGGATTGTTCTACTAAAGGATCAATACAATCCTAATGCGTTTTTTATATTTCTGTAGGTCAGTTGTTGTTTTCACTTAAAATTGTGTCCATTTTAAACAAAAGAGAGACCCTTTGAGTGATACCAGCCACACCGTGCCTCAGATTGAGGAAGGTATGACTAGTAAACATAAAAAATGACACATGTATAGTTCTCCTAAAGTATCAATACAATCCTAATGCATTTGGATGGATCTTCGTAGGTCAGTTGTTGTTTTCGCTTAAAATTGTGTCCATTTTAAACAAAAGAGAGACCCTTTGAGTGGTACTGGCCACACCGTGCCTTGTATTGAGTCGGGGATAACTCGTACATGTCACAAAGGACCCTTGGATAATTCTTCTAAAGGATCAATACAATCCAAATGCGTTTGGTCAGATTTCCGTAGGTCAGTTGTTGTTTTCACTTAAAATTGTGTCCATTTTAAACAAAAGAGAGACCCTTTGAGTGATATCGGCCACACCGTGCCTCAGATTAAGGCAGGGATGACTCGTACACATCACAAAAGAACCCGTGGATAGTTATACTAAAGGATCAATACAATATGAATGCGTTTGGTCAGGTTTCTTTAGGTTAGTTGTTGTTTTCACTTAAAAATCTGTCAATTTTAAACAAAAGAGAGACCCTTTGAGTGGTACCGGCCACACCGTACCTCTGATTGAGGCAGAGATGACTCATAAAAATCACAAAGGACCCGCAGATCGTTCTCCTAAAGGATAAATACAATCCAAATGCATTTGGTCAGATTTCCATAGGCTAGTTGTTGTTTTCACTTAAAATTGTGTCCATTTTAAAAAAAGAGGGACACTTTGAGTGATACCGGCCACACTGTGTCTCAGATTGAGGCGGAGTTGACTCTTACATGTCACAAAGAACTCATAGATCATTCTATTAAAGTATAAACACAATCCAAATGCATTTGGTTATATTTCCATACATCAGTTGTTGTTTTCAGTTAAAAATCTGTTCATTTTAAACTAAAGAGAAACACTTTAAGTGGTTCATCATTCTTGCATGTTGTTGGTGCATATCATCTGTTAAAATGGGAAATTGACTCATTGGAGAAAGAATGTTTTATTTAATAACAATTAAAATTTTCCTATGAACATTTACATACAACAATGTGTCATCTTTTGATCCTCTTAACCCCTCTCAAAAATGACTGCTAATTGTACATATCCCCAAATCAGATCTTCATGCTATTTGTGTACAATCTACCATCAGGTATGAGACCCACTCATTTCTGAACATATCTATATCATCTTGTGAGTATGAGGATTTTAGGCAGTCATAGTAGTACTACAAAATATAAAAATAAATAATTAATAAATAAATTAAATGAACTAGTAGTTGTTTTTGAAAATACCTCTTTATGGATGCTAGTTTGTTGATGAAAAAAGATCTCTTTCATAAATTTAAAAATATAATAACCGCAATCATTATCTTTTTTTTTTGTTTTGGACACTGTAAAAAAAAATTGATCATTAAGATAATAAGTAACTTGTGTTGATATGTGTTTGGTTGGTGAAATTTTATTATATATACCTTGATATTTGTCCAGACGCAGTACTTGCTCACCTCTTTATGCTTAGCCCCTGTCCTCATTCCTTTTTTTAGATGATAATGATACACCTCCCTATCATAACAGAATCCTCAGTAAAAAATAATATAAATTATATTACTTGATGTTTAGACCTAAAACGTAGGATGTAGTGTCTTACAGATTAACCAACTCCATCATCTGTGGTCGGTTTGATAGATATCCTCACTTTGAATCCAGAAAATAAATCTTTGGAGTATCCAAGTTCACCACAATTAGCATCCAATGTTTCCTAAAAACACAAAAAGGAATAAATAATAAAAGAAGTGAAAATATAATTGATATGCTTTAATTGTAGAGTTTTACCCCTGCATGGTTGGTATTAAGAAGAGTCTGTCATCTGTAATCTTACTTTCAAATGTTTTTAGCAAGCCTTTCACTATTTCATTCTTTTTTTATTGCTCTAATTTCGTTAGATGTGATGATGTGGTATAAGGACTAACGAGTCCAAATTTTGGCTCATGGAAAAATTCCTTCAACGGTTTTTCATATATATGTCTGTCAACAATATAAAATGCATTTAGTCATAATTTTCACATTAGATCATATTTTAGAAAATCAATTCAAGAAAACATACCTCATATATATATATATTTAAAACTGTGACGCCTAGCCAACCATTTTCAAGGATCTCATTTACATTTTCAGTAGCAACGAAATCTTGACTTTCCTCTCTGTATATATTCTTTTCAAAAACTACTATATGACTACTACCACATATTAGATTCGTATCCACATGAGTCTTCAATGCTAGTAAATGTGGATAGAGAATAAGTGGTGTTATTTTTCTTTCTGTAGCTCCTTAGGATCGGTTGGTCAATCCTTTAGATGGTTTTGAGTTAACATTTGTCACCCCATTCCCTTTCTCTGTCTATAATAACATTCATTGGTTCAGACCCTTTTTTCATTAATTGTTAAAGGTTTAGCTTGTAAAAAATGAAATAAATACCTCTTTGGCTGCATATACTCTTACAAGTTGCGATGACCATGCAATGAATGTCCCAATATCCTTTTCGATCGTATGAATATCATCATCATCAAGTGGAATAGGTAGCTCTACATTTGGCTCATGAGCTATAGTAATCGTCACCTTCAGATGATCTTTCAGAAGTGGTCTATTATGCAGCGTGTCATCTGAGATGTTGAACACTGTAGCCCTTGCTACAAGGTGATAGGTGGGTGTTGATAGATATAAATCACAATCATTATCGCCCTATAGAAGATCAGTATAGGAAAAGTATCAGTGTTTGTCTGATTCACATTTCATGGGAACAATTATTAGAATATTGATTACCACAGCTAAGACAACTCTTTAAGGGGAATGGCTCGCCTCAAAGCTGGTAGGGGGTGGGGCGGGATCTTCACATGCTGGTTGTTCATGAGTTGTGTCTTCTCCTTGATTCCCACCCATAAAAGTTTCTAGAAACTCTCCCTTCCATTGCAAACGTTCTTCAAGGGCTGCTATTTTTTCTCTCATTTATTTCAATGTTTCACCTCTATCATTCGTTTTTTATTCTTCTCAAAATATACTTGGGGTGTCACCCCAAACCCCGCACCTCTGAAACGAACGTATTTTTCTGGCTGCTTTAAATCCGTCGATAATAGGTCTACATCCTCTATAGGAGTAGCTGATTCCTGTGACTGTCTGATATAGGAAAATAACTAATTATTTTTATGTAATAGAAATTTAAAAAAAATCTTTTTATCGTCATGTCATAGTTAGACAAATTTCCCACACTTTTTGTGTGTCCTCATATACTAGCTTCCCTTACTTATTCACACGTGCCTCCTTCTAAAGCACATGACGTGGGATGGAAGTGTCTTTGATTTTAGACTCATCAATCTACATATTAACATAGAAAGATAATTATTATGTTGTTTATTGGCACCTAATAATATTACTGTAAATTTAAAATACATACTATTTTATTTTCTAGTGAAGCGTACCCCATCCTTACATTACTATATGGGTATGTTGGTTTTGATGCAAGTTCCTTATTTTCATTATAGAGTTGTTGTTTTATAAATGAAATATTGAAAATCAAAGTGATGAATATAGGTATCCTCAAACAACGTATTATAACCCACAATGTACCTGAAACTTCTCATCCCCACGACGGTCAATAAATGAATCCCATGATTCGTGGGATATCAGGTGAGCATAGACAATGGGTGGGTGCGGGTTTATTTTACCTTTGGAATCTTTCAGGTGACATCTTGTTAAAATAGTGCGAAAACCTCGATGAATCCTTCATACAAGACTTAGTACAAAATCATTGTGTGAATCATCTACTATAAATGTATTCTGTAAGATATTGAGAAGAGTAAGAAATTGTTTCATTATTTTATTTTCTAGTAAATTAATGAAATAAATTCATAATGTTACCGTAATTTCTTCCCAGATCACAGCCTTCAGCCCGGAAACAACATGGTGCCATGAATCTATGTCAATTGGCATGCGTTGCCGAGTAAAAACTCCAATGTAACTACTAAACATAGCCTTGTTTGGATTCACATGTTGGCCACGTGCATTCCATCCGACATAAAATTTGATGCCTTTGCTTTTTTCCATAAGAACTTTGGCTAACATTGTCCAACTACGATGCACCTGTGTTTTCTACGACGTCGGTCCTTCATTCCTGACCATTTCATCGATATCAACATCATCTATATGTTCATATTAAATGGTAGCAACGACATGTGCTGATGGTTGTTGGACCTCAACACTAGGAGCAGCAGGAGCCACAACAGTAGGAGAAGAAGCAGCCGTAGTAGGAGCAGCAAGAGCAACAAGAGCAGTAGCAGTAGCCACAGCAGGAGCAGCAGTAGGAGCAGCAGGAGCAGCATCAGCATCTTGAGAGACTTGTTCAGCCTCAAGGTTAGGAGCACCAGATGTTTCAGAAGTCATCATCTACAAAAGTGGTTGAAATTTAATTTAGATTACATAAATTCAGTAATGATAAGATAATAACATCAGATAACAAGATCTATATTACAAAAAAAATATAACCTGTTTATTGAACTCTCTTTCTTTTTTTCAAAGGCTGAAGGGATTTGAAACCTCTATCGATTATCCAAATCCCTTCATTGTGGTCACCTATAACATACAAAAAATCATCTACATTGGGACCGCTCCGAAATTATTGTGACGTACCACTGAAAGGATCGTCCTCAACTAAATTTTCATCAGAACCTTTAGTAGTTTTGTATAATAACAGAACAATCGACCACGTTCAGTTTGTGGTATCTGGAACATAAAAAACTTGTACCACTTGTGATGCCATTATAAACTATTCTTCTTTGTACCATTCTTTACTAAAATCAACTTTCACAAATCCCAATTGTCACGAACCAACCCGGGTTGACCCTGAACCGGTCACCCAAGACGGTCCACGACATGGCCCGAGGGGCATTCCCGATCCCCACGGGCTGGAAACTAGTGCCAGGCATCAAGAATCTAACCATTGGGAACGATTTGGCCCATTAAAAGGAAGAAAAATAAATTAATAAAGACTAAAAAAATAGAATGGAAACTATCAACGACAAGAAAACAAGACTACACATACCTCCATGTGACCTCTTGGTCACCTCCAACAACTAATAGCCTGCCTCACACAGAGAGACGAACAAAAACCACAAGATGTTTACAAAAACCACACAACACCAAAACAAGTCATTTGAAGATTTAAAACACCACTTAGAACTTCACAACCATGTTTATAAAAGCTAAATCATGCCAGGATAAATCACCATTCATTTAAAATCTCCAATCAGGCCATTTAGAGGAGAAGCTTGATGTGCACAACTTAACAAAAATGCACCACATATTAGAAATTCACTTTTTGAATCACACGCACCTCTAAAAATTTTCAAAACAAGAGTCGCACCACTTTAATTAGTTAAAAACCCTTTTAAAAAAATTTATAAAACAATTTTAAAGAAGAATCTATGGAGTTACACACACAAAAACCATTCAGAACCCTTGTTTGTGAAAACGCACACCCACCATGTATAAAAACAGAATGTGCACCAATCTAATTAATCATTAAACATGCCATGTATTATAAAGCTTTTCACATAAAATTTTAAACCACCAAATGTCACATAGAAAACCATGGGACCACTTTTCAGAGAGAGATAGGAGAAATCAAACCATTCCACTAAAACCTCAAGTTCTATAAACCAACTAGTTTAAAGGAAATAATTTCTATAAAATATTTGCACAAGGCGACATCACTCAAAAAATCAAACACCACCATTTCAAGGTAAGGACACTAATTCCAACCATGTTAGATAAAAAAAATTCATGGACATAAACAAGAAACAATTTTAAACATATTCTTAATAAAATATACCAAGAAGAAAAATGGTGCCAAGAATGAACCATATTCATTATAGTGGTTAAAAACATATTTTAAATATTAATTAAATAAAATTCAAGCATCTAATGAATTGAAATTGAAGAGAAGGGAATAGAACACCTACCTCAACCCGTGAAAATGTGACAGAACATTGAAGGAAGGAAGAAATACCACTTCACAGACTAAATAAAATCCCAAAATAGAGTCGTTCACTGAAGAGGGCATCGATAAGGATGCGCACGACAAAGAGGGAACCGACAGGGTTGCAGCGCTAGAGCAGGCCGCTATCGGTGAAGGAGGGTGGCCGGGAAGGGAGACCACCGGGTGTTTGTGTTTCCGGGAGTAGGGCGGAACCCGGATGATATCCAGAAGTGTTCTGATCCTACCGGCGATGAGGCGGGGCTGCAGGACGATGGTCAGTGAGGGGGCATGGAATGGACTAACCAGCTGCTGGCGCAAGGTGAAAATGGAGGGTGTGACCTCGCTGGACCGAGGAAGAGGAGGAGGCCATTGGGAGGGGGCTGCGCCATACTGGGAAAGGGAGCCACTATGGTCGGACAATACAGGGAGGAGAAAGGGAGAGGGGATTCACCAAAGCAGGAGCAGGGCGTCACGATAGAAGGGTGGCACGACAGAAGGGAGGGCGCAAGAGGGTGTCGTGGTGGAAGGGAGGTGCTACGGAAGGGGGGTCAGCCGCCTTGGTTGCAGCGGGATCTAGCAAGGAAAGGGGGGTTGTGTGAGAGAAGGGAGAAAGAGGGGAGGCGGCTCACGCGGGTCACGGAAAAAGGGGTAGCACTAGGGTTTGAAAGAAAAAATAATAATAAGATAATAATAATAATAAGATGATAATAATAATAATAATAATAATAATAAAAGCAATGAATTTAATTATTTTATATCTATTTTATTTTAAGTGATGATAATAATAATAATTTTAGTGCTCCAATAATAATAATAGTAATAATTCTCTTATACATATTAATATATAAACATTATTAATCATTTACCATTCTTTTAATTTTTTATTTCATCCTTGATTTATCGATATAAAATTTTATTTGGCTTCCACTTTCAATTAACTTAATTAATTTATTTAATTTATTATTTATTTGAAGTTTCGCGCCATCATACATTCACCAGGACCAAACGCAGGGTCACCACTAACGGTGCGGTGACTGTACACCGGCGCAAGACCCACCAAAAACATCAAACTTTGAAAATTTCTAATCGGGAACCAACTAAATATCATCCAAATGATGCGAGACCGATTAAAGAATAAAAATAAAATAAAATAATTAGGAGGCCAAGGTCGGGGTGTGACAATTCTCCCCACCACCGGCACTTTCTGCCCCCAAAAGTCATCAAGCCAACAATTGACACAACTAGAGTCCATGACCAGACAAAACCAAAGGAAAACGAGAGACTCATAGTAACTATTCCCAAAAAACATCACACCCGACCAACTCAAGGAGGACCAAGACCTGAGATTTAGGGGAGAACATGAGAGGGTTCTCCCCACCACAATAATTCACTAACATAGAAACCCTTGAAACCTGAACAAACCACCCCCTGGGGGGGCAATACGGGAACTCCCAAACAAAACTCATTAAATTTGTCCACGTGGACCGAACAACACTCCTAAAACATATATGGAATCTCACTATGAAGTATCCTAGGAACTTGAGGATGATAAATGAACTCAACACTTCCCCACAATTTCATGATACCAACTTTCCCCTAATAGGTACAGTTGATAACAACTCAAAATCAGAATGGGTCAGTTTATTTATGGGCCCAAACCATTAAAAGAGACCGAACAATTTAAAAACCACGCTGAGAGCAGATAAGACAACTTGGATTGTGGGATAACGCACTCATCATGCCACCAAAACAAGGATAATATTACGATAATGAAGAGAATAAAACAAGGAAATTTTGGATATTTCCATCCCAAAGATGAAAAAATTATTCAGACCGAGGTTCCACACACCCTTAGCAACTCCTGACTATGCACGATCTTCATCCTGAGACCTGTGGCTGGGGCCCTAATGACTGAAGCATCTTCTCCCTCACAGTCAGGAATTTTCATCCTCCAATCCCTAATTCCTTCATCACGAGCGACGCTTCTTCCAGAACTCTCCCCGGTGGCCCAAACTGTCGCACGATAGGATGACTTCGGAGGGATACGACAAGGCGACTTAGAATGCCTGAACCGACCAGAACAGTGGTAGGCGAGAGAATGCTCTAACAAACTGGGAGTTGGTATAGACAAAGATTCTTTCCAGACAAGGAATCTTCACAAGAGAAGATTCCCACCAACTACACCCGAGACTCTAATTATGATGAGACATTCCACCTTTACTCATCCAAAACTAAACCCTCAAATAACTCTGGGATGGTACGAACCTTAACTACCCTGGGAGTTCCCAAAAACCCGAAGACACACTATCTTTCTGAACTATACAACAACCTCTAACAGTCATCGATTTTCTCGATAAGCAAGCAACACACAAAAAGAACTGGGAACTGGTCATAAGTCATTAACAACTTTTGGAGGCTTTCTGGGAAGCATACTCATAACAACATGAGAAACACCATTGAAGCCGACATCATGCCAAAACTTAATCAATGCAACAACACAAGACAAGGGAAATGGGCCCATAAGACATACATATTTAAACACAATCAAAAATCACTTTTCCAAAATGGTTATTTCCTTAAAATTTTTAACACTCACCTATGGAACCTTATGAACCATCACATGTGCGTTCATTCAATCTTTCTCACATCATCTGCAAAAAAGTTCCCCTACGCACTCTCCGTACACACCCACACACGTGTGACCCTCCATAAGTAGTGCCAAGGTTCAAACACTTCTTTCCTTACCAAATCCAAACACATACCACATTGTTCCAAACCAATAAACTTTCTCTTTAAAACCCACTTTACTAATTTCAAAAACAATTTGGGAGAAACCCTTTTTTCATTTTGAAATCACTTTAATTTTCAAAACACACTCACATAGACCGAGTCCAAAACAAAACACAACCAACTATAAACCATTGGAATGAGGAAGTAGTGTATGTGTCTAACCTGACAACATGGTGGTGAGTCATGCCCCAAGTAAGGAATAACACAAAGAGGACCTTAAACCGGGCACTTGGACTCAAAATGGGCCACCACCCCATGTGAGGCCAAAACGTGAACCGATTTTCCCCCATCATCACCCCTCAATCCAAAACAACCAAAGACAAAATACTCAAATCCCGAACTACCCCTGGTAACTCAGGTCTCGTCCCGAGCGGTGGTGATCAGGTACTGATCCGTAACCTACCTACTGAGCCCCGACAGTCCTAATCTCCTTCTATCAAACACCCCAAATAACAAGAACCTCCTCTAATACCATTTAATCATGAACCAACTCTGGTCAACCCTAAACCGGTCACCCAAGCCGGTCTGCGACATGGCCCGAGGGGCGTTCCCGATCCCCACGGGCTGGCAACTAGTGTCGGGCATCAAAAATCTAACCATTTGGAACGATTTGGCCCATGAAAAGGAAGAAAAATAAATTAATAAAGACTAAAAAAAGAGAAGGGAAACTATTAAAGACAAGAAGAAAAGACTACACATACCTCCATGTGACCTCTTGGTCACCTCCAACAACTAACAACCTACCTCACACGGACAAATGAACAAGAACCTGTGCCAAACAGTTGAACATGCATATGAAACAGTAGGATGGGCGTGAGCATTAAAACTCAGTAGGCATGCCCAAAAAACTATTCCCAATGCACTACCTTTAATTACAGATTTTACCAATTTCAGGTTTGAACTAAAGTATACAAAATATGGGTTTCCACACACACACTTCCATTTCTAAAACAAGTAACTGTCCATTGCCCTTTTTAATTTGAAAAACAAGGTTAATGTTTGAAAGGAACAGGTGCATTGCATTTTAAAACATTTCTGTGAACAATTTAAAAATTAAAATTTTAGTTGTTAGTAAAAAGGGAAAACCACAAAACACACAACACACACTAAGGACAATGGAAAAAGCTGCACACAAGGGCCATCTACCGAACTAGACCTCTCAATCGTCTGCCATATACAAATAAACACTAAAGGAAACATGGGTCGAACTTAGGAGCTCGTGAATAATCTAGAACGTACTATACATGTGACTCATCCTGAAGGCATGCCTACTCTCGTTGACGTCATAATTCCCTAACGCCCGGTGTTTCCCTACATGGCCTAACCGAGGGGCCCAATCCCCTAGAAGAGTGTCATCCATACTAAGGGCCACTAGCCAGTGCGTAATCTAAACTAGTGCAGCAATATTTCTTAGAAGATTCACTTACTATGCCAAGTTCCCATGTCAACACGTATAATAAACAGGAAAAGGGATGAGTCAACAAAGTCAATCTAGCAGTACAAACATCACACACAAATCATGCAGTCAACGTACACCAAATTTCATGTATGAGTCACCCCAAATAGAGTTTTCCAAAATAATTTATTTTATTAAAGTGTCAAACGGGCCTTCACCAATTTTAAAGAAAATTCGCATTTTTCAGGTGAACCAAAACATTTGTTCGTGCTTCAAAATAAATCATTTATCAATAAACCAGAACTACATTTAAAATTATGTGAATTATGTTTAAAGGAAAAATGGGCATTCTTTCACTACTGGGTGTCCACTCGTCAAGAAAATGTTTCAAGTGTCGTGTATAAAATAAACAGATCTTTTTTTACATCGAGCAATCATTTAAAAATTTATCATCTAATAATATTTCTTATTTATTAAAATTTATAAAATATCAAGAAATTAATAAATTCTAAATTTAAAGGCAAGTGTAGTGGGGGACCTTCCTCAAATCATAGATTAAACATGACAACACGACATGCCTTGAATAGGCGCACAAGCATGCGCAAGCCGGTGATCGTGGTAACACGGGGTTACCATGCCAATGCGCTGCAATAAACGCACAATAATAGAGGTACATAAACACAGACTTAAAACAATAGAAATGAACAACCAGCGCAAAAGAACAACCTCGTCATGTTTTCAAAACAAAACTCACACCATCAACACTATTTACTAACCCCTCTAAAAACCACAAGGTGTTTACAAAAACCACACAACGCCAAAACAACTCATTTGAAGATTTAAAACACCACTTAGAACTTCACAACCATGTTTATAAAATCTAAATAATGCCAGGATAAATCACCATTCATTTAAAATATCCAATCAGGCCATTTTGAGGAGAATCTTGATGTGCACAACTTAAAAAAAATGCACCACATATTAGAAATTCACTTTTAAAATCACACGCACCTCTAAATATTTTCAAAACAAGATTCAGACCACTTGAATTAGTTAAAAACCCTTTTAAAAAAAATTTATAAAACAATTTTAAAGAAGAATCCATGGCTTTAGACACACAAAAACCATCGAGAACCCTCGTTTGTGAAAACTCACACCCAACACGTATAAAAACAGAATGTGCACTAATCTAATTAATCATTAAACACACAAAATATTATAAATCTTTTCACATAAATTTTGAAACCACCAAATGTCACATAGTAAACCATGAGACCACTTTTCAGAGAGAGATAGGAGAAATCAAACCATTCCACTAAAACCTCAAGTTCCATAAACCAAATAGTTTAAAGGAAATAATTTCTATAAAATATTTTCACATGGTTACATCACTCAAAACATCCAACACCACCATTTCAAGGTAAGGACACTAATTCCAACCAATTTCACTAAAAAAATATTCATGGACATAAACAAGAAACAATTTTTTACATATTCTTAATCAAATCTACCAAGAATAAAAATGGTACCAAGAATGAACCATATTCATAATAGTGGTGTAAAACATATTTTAAATATTAATTAAATAAAATTCAAGCATCCAATGGATTGAAATTGAAGCGAAGGGCATGGAACACCGAACTCAACCCCTGTGAACATGACAGAACATCGACGGAAGGAAGAAATACCACTTCACGGACCAAACAAAATCCCAAAATGGAGTCGTGTACCAAAGAGGGAATTGACAAGGATGCACACGCCAGAGAGGGCACCGGTGGGGTCGCGGCGCCGGAGCAGGCCGCTGTCGGTGAAGGAGGGAGGCCGGGAAGGGAGATCGCCGGGTGTTCGTGTTTCCAGGAGTAGGGAGGGAACCAGATGATAGCGAGAAGCGTGCTGGTCCTGCCGGTAATGAGGCGAGGCTTCGGGACAGTGGTCAGCAAGGGGGTGTGGAATGGACTGACCAGCTACCGACGCAAGGGGAAAATGGAGGGTGCGACCTTGCTGGACAGAGGAAGAGGAGGAGGCCATTGGAATGGGGCTGCGACGGACTGGGAAAGGGAGCCACTGTGGTTGGATAGCGCAGGGAGGATCAAGGGCGAGCGGCTTCACCAGAGTAGGAGCTGGGCATCGTGGTAGAAGGGTGGTGTGACTGAAGGGAGATCGCAGGAGGGTGGCGCAACAGAAGGGAGGCCGCAGGAGGGTGGTGTGGCAGAAGAGAGGTGCTGTAGAAAGGGGGGGGGGTTGACCGCCTTGGGTTCAGTGGAATCCAGTAGGGAAAGAGGGGCCACATGAGAGAAGGGAGAATAAGGGGAGGCGACTCACACAGGTCACAGAAAAAGGGGTAGCACTAGGGTTTGAAAGTAAAAAAAAACAAAATAATAAGATAATAATAATAATAAGATAATAATAATAACAAAACCAATAAATTTAATTATTTCAAATATATTTTATTTTAAGTGATGATAATAATATTAATTTTAATGCAACAATAATAATAATAGTAATAATTCTCTTATAAATATTAAGATATAAACATTATTAATCATTTAACATTCTTTTAATTTGTTATTTCATCCTCATTTTATCGATATAAAATTTTATTTGGCTTCCACTTTCAATTAAATTAATTAATTTATTTAATTTATTATTTATTTGAAGTGTTGCGCCACCATGCATTCACCAGTACCAAACACATGGTCTCCGCTAATGGTGCGGTGACCGTACACCGGGGCAAGACCCACCAAAAACATCAAACTTCGAAAATTTTGAACTGGGAATCAACTAAAACTTGTCCAAATGACGTGGGACCAAGTAAAGAATAAAAATAAAATAAAATAAATAGGCGTATGAGGTCGGGGTATGACACCTATTCATCTACTTTAACACCACTGTTGTTATCAACCCATTTGCATTGAAAAATCAGTAATTGTAATGTAGTATAATCCAACTCCCATATTAGTTTGATAATGCCAAAGTATGACATATTTCCATGAATTGGATTTCTGTCCTTACTACTAGAAACATGCATCTTTTCAACCACTAGTGTAACTCCACTATTTTTCATGGTACTATCTTCAACATGTTCATCTGTATAGAATGTATAACCATTAATTACATAACCACTGTAAGATAATACATACACACTTGGTCCAGCGGCTAGCCATCGAAGTCTTTCTGAAATTGAATTCGTATTTTCATTCAACTGCTTAAAAATATGGTCTTGAAACCATCCTATAAACTGGTGATTATGTGTATTTGATAACCATTTTTCATCCCTTGATGGATTCAACTACCTAAGAATTTATTTGTGAGTTTCAATATATGGAGAAACCTCCCAACTGTTATGCAAAACATAAAGGTAGGACTGCTTCCGATATGTAATACTGATTGTCACAACATCTCTTCCAGAAATTCCCTTACCCTCAATGCATCTAGTGTGATGAGATTTCAGGAGACCAATGCTTTCCACATCAGATCGGTATTCGGTAAAAAATTCAATGGCTTCCTCAACAATATATTGCTCCACTATAAAACCCTCTAGATGACTTAGATTTTTGACATACCCTTTCAAAATCTTCATATACCGTTCAACATGATACATCCATCTATAGTGAAAAGGACCACAAAGTCGAATCTCTCTCACCAAGTGAATCATCAAATGAACCATCATATCAAAGAATGTTGGCGGGAAGAACATTTCTAATTCCCATAACATGATGACAATTTATTTTTCCATAGATGGAAATTTCGCCGGGTCTAAAACATTGCTACGTATAGCTTTGAAAAAGAAACAAATTTTGGTTAACGTATAATGAACATTCTTGGGAAAAATACAACGTAAATCTATAGGAATTAGATCTTGTATCAAAACATGGAAGTCATGTGATTTCAAACATTTTAACTTCCAATGATTCATTGAAACAATGTTCATGATATTTGATGAATACCCCTCTGAAACCTTTATATCATTGAAGAAGTTGAAAAACTAATATCTCTCCTCCCTAGAAAGATTATAAGCAGCTGGAGGAAGAAACATTTGATTTTCACCCTTAACAGGAGCCAACTCTTCTCATATTCCCATGTCAACCATGTCCAAACTTGCCTTAATTCCATCCTTTGTTTTTCCAGGGGCATTTAGAAATGTTCCGATAACACTGTCACATATATATTTTTCCACATGCATCACATCAATAAAATGTCTGACATAGGTAATTCAAAAAAAAAACTGATCTCTTTTTCCAACTGATTTTCGTAAGGTTTTTTGAAAATGGTTTATCAAAAACAGTGTTCACATCTTTTACTTTCTCAAACAGCTGATCACCTGTTAGTGAAGATAGTGCTACACGTTGTTCTGAACTTCCATTGAATGATATCATCCAAGATTGGTACTTATGTCGACGAGGTAGAAATCTACGATGTCCTAGAAACATAGATTTTGATGAATGTTTCAACCTAATTGATTCTGTATCTTCTTCGCACATGGGACACCCTTGAGTTTAATTATATAGCATGAAAACTTTCCATAAGTATGGAAATCATTTATTGTCCCATACAACATCACTCTCAACGTGAAGTATTCAATTTTATAATCATCATACAACATAACACCTGAATCCCACAATAACTTCAAATCCTCTATCAAAGGAGCCAGATAAAAATCAATATCATTACCTGGTTGTTTTGGTCCTGATATAAGAATATATAACATGATGAATTTCTGCTTCATGCATAAATAGGGTGGAAAGTTATTATTTACCAACATAACAGGTCATGTACTATGAGTCCTGGTTTGAAAACCAAAAGGATTCACTCCATCTGTAGATAACATCAGACAAAGGTTTCTCAGATCTTTTCCAAATTTAGGATACTCATGATCAATTTTTTTCCATTGAGGAGAGTCGGCTGGATGACGTAATTTCCCATATTTATTTCTTTTATCTGCATGCCACAACAACTGTCTTTTAGTTTCTTCACTTCCATATAGATGCCTAAACATTGGAATGATTGGAAATTACCATACAAATTTTATAGGATTGGATTCATCTTTCTTGTATCAAGAAGAACCACACTTTGGGAATTCTGTAAGTGATTTTTTCTCCTTGAAAAAAATATACAATCTTTCAGGCAGACATGTATTCTTTTAGAAATCACACCCATCAAGTGTAGCATTCGTTTATCTTCATATGTCCGGCCTGGGAGCTCATTATCTTTCTGGAGAATGTCATTCAAGAGAGGAAGAAGTTCCATAAAACTGAAATCACTCCATCTGTTGCCTGCTTTCAATTTATACAACTTCAGTACAACTGAAAATGTTGTATACTTAGTGAAAAAAACATACAATGGTGTCTTTCCACATCTCTTTAACATATCAAACAATTTTGGGCAATCATGGAGTTCATCTTCAATTGTCTTTTTCATTTCCTCAATACAATCTTCATCATCATTGACATCTGTAATCACATCCTCCATACAGTCTTCTTCATTATCCATATTTGTATTCATATATTATGATCCATAAAACATAGTTTTATCCCATCCAGTAGCTACATTCGCTTTTTATCCATGTTTATTCTAACATTTATAACTCCGATCTATTCCGTGACAAATCAAATGTTCTTCCAACTCCTCTGGAGTAAGTAGTATAGAATAAAAACAACGTAAACATAGAAAAAGGATTTGAGAAGGATCCTTTGCGTGATCCTTTTCAAACTTGATGAACTCTTTCACTCCGTTCGCGTACTATACTGTCAAACGATTAGCATCCATCTAATACTTATTCATCTTCATCCTATTTTAATCACAAATATTAGTATTTATGGTTCAAGTATACAAAACAAGAATTACAAATAAAGTAGAAGAGAACTACTTCCTTATAAAAATAGAGATTAATAGAGCCTAACCATTTCCAATAAATATTTGGAAATCAACATAACCAAGATAGAACCCCCATCAAAATCAACGCAGTTTCCAAACACAAAGGGGTTCATGGGGATAACCACTTTTGTCATAGATGGTAAAACTCACATGGCATCATCCTCTATGGCTCATCCTCCTCTATCGGGTCAACCCTTCTATGGTCAACTAGTTCATCCTTTTATACCCCACCAACTTAAAATACATATGGATGAAAACCAGTAGCCAACTCTATAAGTAAAGAAAGGATTCTCATAATTTCTACAATATTGAATTCATTAAATATAATTACTTTAGATTCATTATAGTTTCCTCAAATCACCCCAGTCCAAACACAAGAATAATCAAGAATGATACATCTACCACTCCTAGGTCTCTACCCTACATTCAATATCATCATGCCTAAATACCCATATATCTACACATACACATGTCAAAAACACATAAAAAAACATATCCACATCAGAACCAAAGTACCCATATGGATTTCAATCAGGTTACTCGACTCAAGTGGTGGTGTGTAAGAAATAATAAGAAAATATAATAAGTATATAGTCACACATAAATCTCAAACTGGTGTTAATAATCTAATAAACACCATGTATCATTCTATCTATCATAATACTATGAAGTAGCCCATATGTGACAGTAGTCCCAGGTGGTGAAGGTTCCTGAGGAGGAAGGGGCAAACACGCAGCTATCAGGGTTCGAGTTCAGGTCACTGAGGTTGAAGGTGGCCCAATACTCCTACAAGGGTTCATTCCATATTTCAAAAACCATGTCCTGGTACCCTAGGATGTTAACCCACTTCTAGTGGAAGTGAAACCATTCCTGATGATCATGCCAAGAAGAAATGGAAACCAAGAGGGGGGTTTGGTTCAAATTACCTCAAGCAAGATGTAAAAACATGGTATTTGAGAATAGGTTAGTAGCTTTCATGTTGGCTATAAAACTATCCAATAGACTCTACAAGCAGTGATGGACCCTGCAGTTGTTGCACTAGGTGAAACTGTCACCTGAGAAGCTGAGATCATAGAGGACCTTCCCAGCCATGAACTAAACAAACTCCATGATAGCCTTCCTCTGGAATGGGCTTCTACCTTTCCTTTCCTTCGAGTTGAAAATTACATTAAAGTCACCCCCGACAAACAATGGATGGTGGATGGTATCGAAGGTATTTTTTTACTCCATAGAGATTCCCTTTGAAGAGGGCCATAACTTCCAAAAACAAAAGTCATAAGGAATGAGGTGTCACCGTTGGACACCTTGGTAGTGATGAATTGATTTCAATATTGAAATGTCTCAACAACACATTTATTGTGCCAAAATACACATTTGTGTCTGTTGGAGGGGTCAGAGTGTATAGATCTATTTAACTTAATCTTCCAGAAGAATTCTATGTTTATTATAGGGTTTTTTGTGTTATTTGACAACAACAACAATGACATTATGCTTTTTGATTTCTATGGTGAGGAAGTCCAAATTAACATGGGCACTAAGACCATGATCATTACATATGAATATAATAATGATGGTTAGGACAAGGCTCTGGCATTGGATCTAGAGATAGTATCCTTATTGAAGTGGGAGGATGATCTCTCATTGAGGTCCCTTGATTGTGAACATGTTCATAATCCCTTATGGTTGGTAAGCTTCATATGAGTGGGAGATAAGGATCCAAAGGGGAAGGGGAAGGATGGGTAATGAAACTTGGGGTATGGTGAGGGAGTTATATCTAGATACATAAGTATTTGGAGCTGGATGATAGGCTCAGAGACAAGGAAGACAGAACAAACACTACTAGGAAGGGGCCTGACCACTTTAGAGAAGCAGTCAGTAACCTCAGTGAGGAAGAAGGACAGAGATGGAGGTAGGGGTGCAAAGGCTAGAAATCTTGGTGGTATGGGAATCATGACATACAGGTGCACTTTTAGAAAAAGTCACTTAGATACCATGAAGGAAAGAAGAGGGGAACCCCTCGAAGAAAATAGGGTTCAAGCATTGGATGACCTAGAAATGCATCAGAACCGGGTGGTGTTGTCCTCATAGAAAAATGTTATCCTTAATTCCTTACTTTACGGTGGCATGGTGTTGGATCTAAGGGAATTGATGATACCTAGGAGTAATCTAGTGAAAATGGAATCCAAGTGGGATGGACCTTAAATTTTTCATAAACTTCATTCTGATAGTGTAAACTCATTGATCACCATTGATGATGAGCATATCAATCTTTCCACCAATACTAGGTTTCTCAAGAGATATTTCACATGAATAAACCATCCCTTTAGTCTGAGATATATGGATTTTAACTAAAAATACAACATCCTAGTTATATGTTGTTAAATTATATGGTAACATCCGCAGTGCATGATGTGAAACTATAGGCTTACTCTGTGTGATAAACACGAGATGCCTCATATGATAAATATAGGATGATGTATGTTAAAACTATGTGTTTATTTATTCTAAACCACAATAGGATATTTAATGATATGTTGACCCTTTTTCTTTAGCCCGAGTAACAAATCCACCTCCTATGTTACAAGCATATGATGCCTCTTGTGAAAAATAAGAAACACCCTATGCATCAATAATATTATTCATCATGAGAAAATTATGTGATGATTCCAAAAAAACCCTATTGGTATCATCATTTGGTGCAAGCCCCAATTGTATTGTTCCCACTATTGGGTTAAAAATATAAAAAATATATATATCTACTAATTCCAATCACACTCTTAGGGGGTGTAAATTCTAATAAAATTCCCATAGACTATTCATAGGTTGTGATTCCCATAGGTCCTGATATGAGGAAGATAGAATGGGAAGATCAGTAGACTGGTTTCATGTTCGAAATCCTCAAAACATGATGTTAAAATGTAGCCTTATCTAGTGTAATGTACATAATATGCCTCACATGATAAATATGATATGATATTTAGTCCAAGCTACATGAATTTAAACTATGAATCTTGACATCCTAGTTTCTTGATGTAAAATTGTGTGAAATCTTTGTCAAATCTATTCAACCTTAGACTACAAAAACTTCATCATAATCAAAATACATTCAAATGAATGTCCAAATTCCTTTCCAAATGATGTTAACATATATGGTTCATATCCCCGTTGCATGATGTAAAACTATGTAATGCCTTTATCCCCCACTCGAGAGGGAACCCCCTCTCGGTGTTGGTCTCCAACCACACTTATTTTTATAACTACATATGAATTTATTCCCAATCCTAGGAGATATGAATGGATTATTTAAAGTAATATCTCAATCCCAACCAGTCCATTGATCATTTTTAGGGTTTTTACCCTTTGGGATTATGTCCAACACCTTCTAAATGGTGCCCCTATTCAGTGCATTCAAACACATGACGAGATAACTATATATTGTTCAAACCAACCCTGAAAATATACTCATCACCTCCTTAGATCTTTGAGTTTCCATAAATTTGGATCCTCATCATCCTATTTCATTTGAATGGGATCCCTATGGTAATGGTGTATGGCCTAAATAGGCTCATATCCCACCTAAGTGAAATCTCTGATGGACCCCCAAAAATAGATGGTGGTTCCCCTGTTTCAAAAATAATGATGAAACATGGGAAAAATAGGATCTCCTACTACATAGGCACACATATTGGAAGGGAAATATTTGGAAGAATGGTTTTGGAACCAGTGTTTAGAACATGTTCAATGGTCGTCCTCAATCCATCTACCTCTACTCTTCAATCTAGACCATCAAGGACATGATTTACTTCTCTACGTTCTTTACCTACACAAGTGTAACTATAACACCATTGGTATTACACTTTCATGACCCATACACATTTATGAGATATATCAAATCCTTGGGATTAAATTACCATAGTTTCCAGAAGATTATGTGTAATAGGGGACCAAAAAAAATTTGCACACCTGGTCCGGCAATGCGAAGATCGAGGCCGGCGGAGGTCCGACAACGCGAAGATCGAGGGCAGCGGAGGTCTGGAAATGCGAAGATCGAGGGTGATGGAGGTCTGACAACGTGAAGATCAAGGGCGGCGGAGGTCCGGAAACGCGATGCTCGGAGGGAAATGGAGGGGAGTCGCAGGGTTTCAGTACTGTGAGAGCTTTAGTTCTCAATAAAATGAGGACACTGTGAGACCGATTTTATAAAATATGGGACTATGGTTTTATCAGTGCTAAAATTTTAGCACTGATAAAGGTAGCCTTTATCAACACTTTTTAGCGCTGATAAATTTTCTCTTTTTCAGCGCTAAAAAAGCGCTGATAAATCCTTCCTGTATGAGCGCTAACATTTTAGCAGTGATACATGCGTTCTTTATCAGGGCTTTTCTAGTGCTGATAAAGGGTCTCTTTATCAACGCTTTTTTAGCACTGATAAAGGTTACCCTGTATCAGTGCTAAAATTTTAGCGCTGATACAGGTTTTCTTTATCAGTGCTAAAATTTTAGTGCTGATACAGGATTTCTTTATTAGCGGTTTTTACTTAGCGCTAATATATGGTGGTGCTTCCCTTACCCGTTTTTGTAGTGGTGAAAAACCACTCGAAGTATGGTTTCTTTCGATTTGATCAGATTTATCCATCACCATCACCGCTAGACCTCCATTAGGTCATCTTGTTATAAGATCTACAATTTTGGATTTTTGAGCCAAGAAATGAATGTGAAACTATCATTCCCATATAAACACAATGAATAATGTAGAACACGTTTATAAAATGGGGGAGAGATTAACACAAGGAACAAATCTGAGGAACAAACCTCTATCATTGTTGGTTTAGACCTCAATATATTCTCTTAAGAATTATAAAAAAACAAAAAAAATCTCAAATAATCAAACCCTAATAATCCCACAATTAAACCCATCCCATAAAGTTATAATCAAACTGCAGATCAACCAGTTCGCTGGTTGGTACACATTCATAGTTGAATCTAAGAATAGGTAAAGAAATCCAAAATAACACATCCTTTCAGGGAATTGGATCAATAACTATTGAATATAGATTGAAGTTGGTGAGATCCATCAAGAATATAATTTGTTGATATTTGATCCTCAATTCCATTGTTTCTGCTGAGTGAATTATCCATGGTTTCTCTCCGGAGCCTCTAGGGAATTTTCAGGGTTATGAGACTAACCTTGAATACCTTCTTAAAGGATTATTTAAAATAAAAAGTGTAACTGTGTCGCTGTGTTAAATAAATAGTAAAACAAAATAAATATTCAATTTATTTTATTCATTAGAAACACCCAAAACTACTTTTCACATCCAAACTGTACTGACCAATGTTAGGTCACACCTAAGGTAAAGCTTCTATTATGAATACAACAGTTCCGTCTGATATCTGATCCAGGAACCCATTTAGAAGTTATTATATATTTTCATGAATACCATGCACATTTTATCTTCAACATTTTAATATATTTCAAACATTTATTCTCGGGACACCAAGACTCAAAATCACACGTCCTCTTAGCGCTTGGTCTCAAATATAATCCATATAATATTTGAAAATAATATATGGAAAATTTGGGACATTACAATAGGGATTACCTCCAAATACTACCTGTAATAGGTTATGGGTTTGTGACTATCACCGTAGGTATATAATGTAATAAATTCACTAAAATAGGAACCACCAGGCCTTGGTGGTGCATGTTGTAACAACTAGGCCCCTCAGGCACGCTAGTTTCTCTGCATACATGTGTTACCCACTCCCTGGGGACCACCCTTGTTCATGAATGGGTAATTAGACTAATGACCATCCACATAAGAAAAAACACATGTTATTTTAGTGTAAATTTTCCTCACTCACACACAACCTAGGAAAATTCCTAGTAGGTCTCCTATTCTGATCACTGCTTCAGACCAAACATCTTTAAATGGAGTTTTAATTAGGAAGGCTTCTGAAAAGAAAGGTGAACCTTGTTGACATGGATAATATCATTTATCCTTTTAAAATATTAAAATTTAATGGAGTTACATTCACCCCTTTTAGAGAACAACATACTCATTGTGAACCCTACATCTTAATCCAGTCAGTGCCACCGTACTTCTTACTGGGTTTCTCTTATAATACCAATGTAACAAATGGGCCCCATAGGCACCCTAGTCTCCACACAGACATGTGTTGTCCCCTCCCTAGGGACCACCCACATTTTTTAATGGGTCATCATACTAATTAATATCCTCATAGGATAATACATGTTCTTTCAATGTGCTTTTTCCTCAGTCACACACACCCTTAGGAACTTCTTAAGAGGTCACCCATCTTAATCACTACTTCAAGAAAAACCTCTTTAATAATGTAGTTTTAATCTGGTAGGATATTGAAATGAAAGGTGAACATTATTGAAATGGTTAGTAACATTTAGTCTTTTAATCCTTTAAGATTCTATGGTATTACACATGTGATGTCATGGTCTACATCCAGCATCACCATTTGCATGCATATGATGCATGCAGTTTCCACATCTTTCTCCACTTAGTTTTCTTCGGTCATAACTCATTTATGGAAATGTTTTTAAGTATTATGATCACATTTAATGGGTTAAATTTTTATTTACCAACATGAAATAACACTTGTGATACATTACATATTTAAACTCTTTTATACAGACATGTTAAGGAACCTATATAAGGATGTGACCCTTATCATGTTGAGTGTATGTTCATTCATTCCAGAAGTGTTGAATTTTTTGCAAGATGGTAAAAAAAAATCCATTCCCAAAGCCCATTCATCATTCTATGAATGTTTTATAACACCTTCATAAATTTGGGATACCCCATGAAATTTACATGGATCCACTAGACGATGTTCCTCCCATAGAGGTAGGAGGCATACATCTAATGTTCCTCATGATCATTTTTAAGAATACTCCATCAAAGAAAAATAAGTGAGCTATTAATATTTGATAATTTAAGGTATTCTATTTTATTATCATTTATTTGAATATATTTTCACATTTTATTCCTTAAGATATATCATTATATGTTTGGGTTTTAATTCTCTAACAATTTTAATATTTTGATCAAATGAAACCCATTAGTGGTATCAAAGAAAGTTTCTTCAAGGATTAAACATGTTTAATCCTTGTTTTTTAAAATCACCACTATCACCCTAGCCTAAAAATTTCCAAGGTTTTTCTTCAATGGGATTCTCTAGGAACCACGATTGTCTCCCCGATGTAGAAGTGCCTACGGTGTTTCAAAATGGTTACTGAGAGCACCATGATGTAGAAGAAGCCATGGTTATCTATGTTACCATTATTAATGATAATACAATTAAAGGTAATATAAAATGGTTTACCAATGTGTGAGATTTAACTACATAAATTTAAGATAACTTACCTTTACATGTGATGCCGCTTGATGCTAGATTGCATCACGGGTGGTGAAATTGCTTGCTTTAGCCATTTTGACTAGACATTTCTTAAAAAAATTATTTTGGTAACTTTAAATTATTGTTTATAAAATATTTACAAAATGAAATTGTTAAGATTTTTAAAACATTATTTTTAAGATTTAATTAAATATGAATAATTTAGTATTTTTTGTAGTTTAATAAATAAATAAATTGTATATTTATTAAGAAAATTAAATTATGTATTGAATTGGATTATTAATAAATTATTTATAAATAATAAAAATATATTTTAAAATATTAATAGAAGTGTTTATATGGAATATTTATAATTACTAGATTATTTATAAAATTTTATGATAAGATTTATTCATTTAAAGATTCATAAATTGTTCTCATGTTTAAATATTTTAAATTTTCATTTATTTATAAGTTATTACTTTATATATATATATAATTGTTTATATTATGAATATTATTTATGAATTACTAATGTGGAAAATTGATTCTAAGAGATAGGGACCTCCATCACATGCTAAGTATAACTCTATAAAATTTAGTTTTCATCTACCTTGATCTCAGTTCTTTTGGAGTTATGATCATCAGAATAGTTTTTGAATATAGTTTGTGCATATTAGGTGTTAAATAACTCATAAATTGAATTATCTCTTGAGTAAAGTCTCCCCTAGGAGAGGGACTTAGGGTTGGACTACCAACTGTGCTGGAGGCTTATGACTTATCTATAAATATGAATGGGGTTGAAAATATATCACTTTGAGATTACACTTTTAGTTATTATCAATCTCATATAGCTCTATTACTTTAAGTAATGAGGAGCTATATGAAATTATTATACAATCCAAGGAATAAATGTTGGTGGAAACGTTCCTGATTAATTCCATGAAAAAGGATGTGGATAAGATGTCTGAGATATTTCTATGTGTGGACAAAAATATGGTGCAGTTAGAGTGGATCAATAAGGAAGATTTTATTTTAATAATAGGATTCAATATAGAGAAGATAAAAATAAAAAAGTTAATTTAGACATGGGATAAGATGGATTTCTGGTTCAAATACCTTATCAAGGATGATCCAAATTTAGAGGTAAATGGTATTCATTAGAAATTAATTTGGAATAAAGAATCTAATATAATTAAATTATATTTAAATGGTATAAACATCTCTTATTTTTTTGAATATTTTTATTTTTTAACCACATAGATTCCCACATTACATTAAAAGTGTTTTCAAAATAAAAAAGGAAATTTTCAGTCATATTAATCTTTCAGTGATTATAAATATCATATAATTCTATTCCTTTACAATAAAAAATCATGTACCTTATGAATACATTGAATTTGGATATGTATGAATATGTTTTAACTTCTACTTTTTGGTCAGAAACACATAATGTGGTTTGTGTAAATATTTACAAATAAATGTGGTGTAAATAAATTAATTTGGTCATTGGAATAGGGATTCTAAAAACTAAATCATTAAAATATTTCAAATACAAAAAGGAATAAAAAATGAGAAGATAAATATTACATGAGGTGCATTAGTTATGAATTTAATATTCATGTGATGTATTTTAAATTAACGATACTTTAAAAGAAAAACTCCTCAAATACTAAGTGTGAGATTCATATCAAAAACTTATCAAGACCTTGATCATCCAATTTGGTAGGTCATTACATATATGGATAACCATATATTATTTTATGTATGTCAATAAAGTAATGGGTGACACTGAAACATTCTTGGGTAGGTCATTCCATAGCTAGGAACCTAGGGATTGACATTTGTTAACCTATTTTTGGCCTTTTCTTTGGGTTACATTAGCTAAGAGACCCTAATAGGATTGTGTTAATAAATGAATAGAGTTGATATTATCTATATGATGGTTATAAACAAATATTTTTCCACTAAACTATCCAATATTCACAACTATTGTGATTGGGATGATGCCCCACTTAAATAAAGGGGTGGTGAGAGAAACATCATAGTATACTCATTGCTTAGAGAAATATGGATCTCAGGTATAAATAGATATAATATATGGGGTCATCATTTCTAGTGAAATAACCATTATTAAAAGAACTTAATGAGAAGATATAAAACATGATATTCACCCAATAATCTTCTTGGACTTCAGGTCATCTCATTTAGGGGATTTTTGGTCCACATTTAGATGGGCTTTCGAACCATGTAATGTTTGAGACTATATGTCATGTGAGATTCTCCTATCAACCCAATTAAAAAGAGGTTTCTTTCCTTAATAAATGGGGTCTACCCCAATCTTGTTTTAAATATATTGACATCATTAATAGGTAAAATAAAATAACCTAAGATTTTGGATTCATTAAATTAATGTTATCTTCAATAACTTGTGTCATACACAACACCGAACTAAAATGAAATCCTGATATTCTTAAACCAATAAAACATAGTTTTTTATTTAGTATAAATTAATAGGAATAACTACTCTATGAAATATAGATATAAAGAAAATATATGCTACTTTTAGTATGAATTAAATTCAAATGGTATAACTAAAATGACTAAATACATTCATTTTATACATGAAAATGTATTTTTCTAAATATTTTATTTCTATGCGATATGCATATCCATTTCAAGAAACTTATGATTAATTATCATAAAATATATTTGATTTGAATTGTTTTTTGATACTAATCTAATTAGTAAATTATAGAAAATATGAATGGGAATGACTAATATTCTTAAAAAGCTATTTTCCTATAAAGATAGTTTTTCCATTATATCCCACATTTATATCTAAAAGATAAATTTATAAAATTTATAATTTAAATTTGTAAAAATTAAAATAATTTTTGGATTCATTACATTCATATTTTATTAAAATTACTTTTTATATTTTTTTAAATAGATTGATTTTTTTTGAGAATAATGCGGAAAACCATTCTTATAAATAACAAGACTTTTATGAAAATATCAATATATAAGTATGAATTTTAATAAAATTAATAAATGTTAAGAAAATTCATAATTTTAATTTTTTTTGAAATTAAAAACCTAATTTTGATATTTTATAACATAATCAATATTTCTGAAAATTTTATTTTAATACATTATACATTTTTATTTTAAAATTAATTTTTATCCCTTTTATAAAATAAATAAAATTAAATTGATTTAAAATTTAGAATCAGTGGTTCCAAATCATCTAATAAGTATTGATTTATTTTTAGGCATAAATTATTTAAGTCACCTTATGTAAAAACTATTCATCATGGTGATAATATGATAAAATTAATAATTAAAGGTGAAAAAGGATTGAAACATGATAAAAAAATGTCTATATTTGAGTGTATGAGGTGTGTATCTAACTTATCTCTTCCCAAATAAATTATTTCTCAATTTTGAGCCACTTGAAAAGTTAAATATGTGCCCACTTTATATTGAGTTTAAATATTTACAAAAATTCCATTCCCATAACTTATTAAAGGGGCCTCTCACTACCCCTTCAAGGTAATCCTAAAAATTAATTTTAATCTTGAAAGACTTACATTTTTACTTCCCCTATAATAATATTTTACTCAATTGAGCTTCTGGTCACAATAAAGTATCCTATTCCATCCATTTTCAAGGGATCTTCCGAGGAAATCTCAAAGTTCTCAACATGAGTAATTATTTTTACTTAAATTATTTTTTTCATATTTTTCTATTATAGTTATAATTTTCAAATAACTATATAGTGAAATACGTATTGATTATATAATTAAGTTTATTATTATATGGGAATAATCATTAATAACCTTTTCCCTTTTTTATTAATAAAAACAAAATTGTTATTCGTGCGTTGTGCGAACTACCACCACCACGATGTAACATGTTTCATTTTCCATCACAACCATACACGAATAGTCTAAAAGGGGATTTAATAAATAAATAATATTATATATATATATATCATGCTTATTATTTTGAAATAATAAATCATATTACTTCTTCTTACTTTTCTATAAAAACAAAATTGTCAACTATGCATATATGTAGACTAATGCATCCACGAAACGATTGATTTTCATTATTTATTTTCAGCACCGACTTACATGGAAGTTCATAAGGAAAGTATTAAAGGATAAATATATTTTTTATGATATAATTAAGGTTCTTATATGATAAATTGGAGAACGGATTAATGATATGATCAACAAACAATTATTTGCAATTCAATAATTTAAAATGAAAAAACTAAGAGGAAAAGAATCTATTATTTCTATGTAATGACTTTATATAAACTATATTATGTTTATAAATATTTAAAATTATGATATATATCACTAATAAGAACATAATGAGAACATTATTATTCTATTATAATGATATTACACCTAAACCACCTCATAATTACCTATTAATCATGGTAGTTTAATGTTTAAGTCAGTTTAACCATATACTTGAAAAGTACTATGAATTTATATCATGGATGACTATGAGAACATATTTACTAGTATAATATGATATATATATATGTAAATAAGTATTTTTTTGTTTTTAGTAAGGTTATATGAACATTTAACTCATTAATTAAGAAATCACCCTTTGTGAAAGTGCCCAGTCAGTATAATTGTATCACTGAGAGGTGGAGGGGCTAAATCAGTGATACCTTTTTCTTTTATGTTTCCATGAAAATGAAACAACCTTTTACTCATGTTAAATATTTCATTCCATTCTGAGAAAAATTTAAACACACATCCATAGGAACACAAATATTTACAAGGTTTTCTATTTAATAAGAATAACTAAATCCTTGGTATGGTTTGGAAATGAACTAATTCCAAACAATCCTATAGAAAACAATTCCTTGGAATACAATGCATATGATATTCCATTTCACTCAGGTAGCACTATATAGAAAATCCAATAGTGCATGAGCCCTCTTAGCACAAATAAGGAAATGCAGTGTTTATGTAATAACACATGTTACCTATGCTTCTTTTCAATTTCCATAAATGTATTCTATTGAAAAAAAATCTTTAATTTATTACCCAGAAGCTAGTAAGAACTTTCTGGACTTCATAATGAAAACTCAGTCTAATTTCCCAAATTGATTTACCCACTTCAATTCATCAGATCTAATCTTCAAATCCAAATTCCCAATCCGATAGATATAATTCTATCATAATATGGTTGAAACAATTCAAAACACTTCCTTCCTTAGTTTATAAATCCCAATACAAAAATTCCAATCTGATTATCTAGTCTATCCAAATACAATGAAAAGTAGAATATGATTGATAGATGAATATGATGATCCCTCAATATGATGACCATCTAAATAATGTTTCTATCTTGTCTCTTCTCTTTATACTTCAATCCATCGAAACTTCTTCAACTTATCTCAATACAAAAACTTATTTCTCTCCCTTAAAAATTGGATCTTCTCTCTCTACTCACGAAAAATACACCCATTGTTAGTTATATAAAAAGTATGATGTACTTATACCCTTTTATAGGTGACCCATGAGTGTTTTTTATGGGAATCCCCAAAAATTTCCCACTCAACCAAATTCACCAAATTTGCATTATTCTTTAAATTTCAGATGAATTTATGACTTCATCAACACTTCTCATTTTTTTCTAAAATCTTATCCATTGCTTAAACTCTTCTTTAGACTTTTATTTTTCAAATTACAGTACACTTTCAATCTTTTATTCCGATTTCTGAATACAATTCTCCCCTTGAAAACACTTCTAGAACACTCAAGTCTGATTTCAATTCCCATGTCGATTCCTTCAATATGATTCCCCATTCCAAATGTATATAAGAATTAATAAACATATCATTTTCTTTCTTCAAGAAGATAATCTTGTATCAATTCCAATACGATGTATCTTGACCTAATTGATGAAGAAACTTTCATAATAAGTCAAAGCTTTTCTTTCTCTTCTCAATAAGATACTCATCTATTTTGGATTTTGGTCTGACTGAAAACCAGTACCTTTGTTTTCTCAGATTTAATAAAAATCTCCCAAGCCTTCAAATTCCAAATTCTTCCTTTGAAAAATCATTCAACCAAGTTAAATGGTTGATTACATTTTTGATTAGTATCTATCATTATGATTTTCATCAGCTTCAACTTAATTCATTTAACATCAGTCATTAATACCATACAACCTTTGATGAATATGGTGGTACGCCAAATACGATGGACCAATGTAATAAGATCTCAGTTCAGTACCTTACTTAAATTCCAAACATATTCTTGTATCATGAATTCCTTCATGTCTTTAAATACATTTTAGAACAACTTCAAAATATTCTGATTTTCAATGGAAAGTATTGAAACTTCCCAAAACTCTAGAAACCATATTTATTTCCAACTTAAACTGAATATGATTGTACAAGATTCAAGTGACCTAAATATGATCAATATGATTATGGTTAGACTAATTATGATTAGTATCAATATGATCTCCATAACCCTTTTCTCTTCCTATCAAGATCCAATGAATCTTAATATGATTAGAAGCATCTCTTCTATTCATCCTTTCTTTCATCAAGATTTTATCACAATTTTACCAAATATTTTTGATTTATGAGAACTCCAAGATTATAAAATAATCATAATAAATGTTTTTTATCGTAGTCGTACAGGATCTAATTCAATCAAATATTACATAATTAATTCAAGGTGAATCTGACGACCGTTTACTTCTAGTAGGATACATTCTCAATACAATTGATCCTTTAATTCAAGATTTAGTGTGAATTCGATGATCCTTTTCTTCTATCCAGCTTCACTTGAATATGATGGACCTTTTCAAACATTGTGAGTCCAATTCTCTAAATACAATGGGTAGTATGAATTTCACCAAATACAAAGTGAGGTGACTTTCCCTTTAAACTTACTTGAAACAAAAGAAAAATCTTGAAAACAACTTACTCACCAGCTTGGCCCTAACAATATCCATTTTGAATTTTGTTTCAACCAAGTTTCATAAATCAATGAACTTTGTATCCTCAAGCAATGTATTACTTATAAAAAATTCTAATCCTACATTATTTAACTTATTATAGGAAACAAGAATTATTGACAGAGAAACCATGCTGTCCAAAAGAAGTGATTTTGAAAATATACTCAACCTTTATTTTCTTTATCCTTTCTTCACTTTCTTAGAATTCAATTTTTTTCCTACAACCAATCCAAAAAAAAGTTACAATAGTTTACACACAATTCCGAATTCATAGCTTACCTACAACTCCCCCTTTTTTACATGCATTCAAAAGGATAGATTTATGAAACTTCATTTATCCCCCTTTACAACACTATCCAAATTTAATAAGATATAGGGGATAAAAACACATAACTCAACCTTGATGAGAAATATTTTGGACACCCATAGTCAACCTTAGTTTAGAAAAATATTCCTTCGGTCAAGGTTTTGTGAAAATATCAACAAATTGTGATGATGTTAAAATATAATCTAGTTTTAATTCATTATTCTCCACATAATATTTGAGAAAATGATATTTGATATCAATATTTATTGATCAATATTGTTGAACTGGATTCCTAGAGATATTGATTGTACTTTTATTATCACAACCCAAGAGAAAGGGTAAATTCACTTAAAAAATTAAGTCTTCTAATTGAGTTTTCATCCTCATAAGTTGAGTAGTGGATTGAGGGACAACAACATACTCAAATTCTTCTATATTGAGAGTTACTAAATTATATTTCTTTTAATGACAACTAACACAATTTTTTCTCAAAAATAATACTCCACCAGATGTGGATGTTCTATAATCAACATTTCTTGCCAAATTAGCATGTGAATACCCAAACAATTAAACACTTTCTAAGCCATCATATCTGATTCTGAAATCATTTGTGCCTTTGATGTATCTAAGAATTATTTTTCCAAAAATTAAATTTTATTCTTTTAGTGAACTCTAAAATCTAGCACATAAAGTAATAGCATAAGAAATGTCGGGTCTGGAGGCAGTCAAATACAACAAACTTCCAACCAGATACCTAAATTCCTTCTGATCAACTCCTTTTTCTTCTCTATATTTTTTCAAATTTATTCCAACCAAAGTCTATGTAGAGATATTTTTTTTATTTTTCCATACCTAACCTCTTGAGAAGTTCCTTAGAATAATTTTATTGATAAAGAAAAATGTATTTATCCCTTTGAAACATTTGTAACCCAAGAAAGTGTTTATTTCCCCTAGAATGGACATTTCAAATAACTTTTTCATCTCTTTAAATATTTCACAACTTCTTTCATCATTCCCATCAAAGATAATGTCATCAACATAAACAATTATGGTGAGGGAATATTCTTGAATTTATCTAATATAAAGATTTCTATAAACTCTTCCTTTATTAAATCTCATTTTATTTAAGAAAGTATCAAATTTAGAGTACCATTCTTCTCAGATATTGTTTTATCCCATATAAATATTTCTTCAATATCCATAAATATATTTCATCTTTCCCAATAAAAAATACATAATGTTGTTTTATATAAACCTATTCATCAATATCACCATTTAAGAATGTGGATTTGACATCCTTTTGAAAGATCTTTTAACCTCATTGTACATTAGTAGAAATAAAAATTATGATTGTTTCAAGTATTTACACTGAAGAAAATGTGTCATCAAAATAAATTCCTTCAATCCATGAATACCCCTTGCACACCAATCTTGATTTGTTTCTTATCACTTTACCTTATTCATTCTTCTTGTTCTGGAAATCCCACTTTGTGCCAATAATGTTTTTATTATTTGGTTTGGGTATGAGTTTCCATGTATCATTATTTTAAATCTGATCTAGTTCTTCATTGATGGCTTGAACCCATTCTAGATACACAAAAGATTCTTTCACAACATTCAGTTCTACTTTTGAATACAAAGAAGTATGTGTAATGGCATTTGTTTTTCATATTTTTTGAACCTTCTGATGTTGATCAAAAATAATATTATAATATTACACTTGTTTTCTCATCCTAGGATGATATTTTCAAGTATCTTCCTCATCACTTAAAATAACTCAATTTTATTATTCTTTTTGAGTTGGATTACAATTGTATGTACCTTTATCAAATTTTTTTCATTATCATGCTCAAATTCCTAGTCTGCCTGAGCATGTCTGTCTTCCTCATATCTTTCAATTACATTCAATTAAATATAATAAAAAATTATTCCTATTTCTTTGTTTATTAATATATATCATCTTCCTTCCAAATCATAGACAATAAAAATTTCATATTTATCTTTATGCTCAAATTTCATGTAGTTTTCAACTTTTTTATAATACATGGACTCTCAAAAACTCTTATGTGTTTCAAACTTGGAGTTTTTACCTAAAAAAATTCATATAGATTCATATGTGAGATTATCATATAGAAACATCAATTGTTAATGTACACAACAATACTCATGGCTTGTCTCCAATATTAATGAGAAAGACCATGTTCAAGTATCATAGTTCTTCACATTTATATAAAACTTCCATTCCTTCTTTCAATAAGACCATTTTGTTAAGGAGTGTGTGGGGGAACTGTAATCATACTGAATTCCATGATTCTTAAGATAACTTTCAAATTATTCACTTTTTATTCCCCACCATTTTCTGTTCTCAACTTATTTATTGAATACTCACATTCCTTCTCAGCTTTCCTTCTAAAACTTTTAAACATTTTTAAATCTTCTGACTTAAGTTTCATATACACAACACAAGTAATTCAAGTGAAATAATCAATGTAGTTAATGTAGTAATTGTCTCAATTTATTTAATGTTTCTCATTGGCCCACAAATATCAGAATGAACCAACGCCATGGGTTGTATTGAAAAAACCTCAACTTTCTTACGCATTGAGTTTGTAATGTTTCTTTACTGAAATATAGGGCCACACCAATATATTTTTCTAGGAAAATCAAGAATTTCTCAGACACAATATCATTTTGATAACTTGATCATTTTTCTTTGACAGATGTGTCCCAAAATTTTATGCCACAATTTATTCTCTTCCACTATACTCATGTAACAAGAGTTTTGAATTTCACCAACCTGAAACAAATTTCTTTTTGTACGTTGGCCTCTTGTAACAATTTTTCAATCTTCTTCACTTTTCACAAAAAAACCCTTATTTTATGAAGACAACTTTGTTACCCTTATCAAAAAATTGTGAAACACTTATAAAATTGAGTTTCATCCCATTAATATACAAAGTTTTCTTAGATTTCATCTTTTATTTCCTAATGATGGCTGATCCACCACCTTTGATTTTTAAGGATTCATCATTGCCAAATGTCATTGTTCTTTCTTTAAAAACTTTAAAATTCTTAAAAAATTTAAAATCTCTTATCATATGAGAATGAAACAAACTATAAAGAATCCATGTTTTTTCTCATTTTTTAGCTTTCAATGTAGTTTCAACAAAAAGAGTTTTTTCTTTTCCCTATTCTTTCTTCACCTTCTACCTTTGAGAATTTTTAAGAAATTTTGTCTATGATAGTAACAAAACAAGAAATCATTTTTTAAGGTGTATTGGTTGATCAAATATTTCAAAAAAAATTTACAATGGTTGGAACCTATTTTCAATCTTTACTCCAACCTTTTCAGGTTTCTTAACAATAAACTTTCAAAATTATTTCTTTGAGGATCTTGAATCCCACTAAACCTTTACATTACATAACCTATGGAATAATAGAAATGATATTGGATGAACCAACACAAAGTTTTCATATTTACTAATCCACTTTAATACTAACAATATCCATAGAAAGAGTATTTGCCTCTGAAAATTCCATACTGACCAGAATTGTGAATATGTTTCTCAGTAAACTCGTTGTCCTTATTTTCTATACCAGTAACCTTTCTATTATAAATCAGAGTCTTCATTTTATATTGACCTTTATCATAACCATAATTATTGGAAATATTTTCAGATTCAGAGAATTTTGAAACTTCTGAATTCCCATCTTTTTTGGTCTTATCCATATACATAAATTTCCAGATTACTTATTTTCATGAATAATTATATCTTTATTTTCATCCTTTTAATATAAATTTTCTTGAAAATTATCAGGTTTCTCATTATAATAACATTCACCAACTTCAGAGATTGATTTTTTGAAACTTGTACATTTATATTTAGCTTTATATTTTTTTGGATAAGTTCCAAATCTTCTTATTTTTTCCTTTATCTTTACCTCTAGATGTTGACAATGAATCTTTTATTCCTCAAGATATTTATTCAGATCATAAATTTATTTCACAAGATTCACCTTATCATTAGTAAAACATTATTGATTACTTGTTAAGGAACATTTATCTTCCAATTTTTTGTTTTTCTTTTCAAGACTTCTGATATTTCTCAGACATTATTTTAATTATTCTTTCAAATGAAATTTAAGTTGAGTTTCTTCTTCTTCAGATATTGTGATTCTGAATTTTTCATCATTAACCATTTCAATAAAATTTTTCTCAACACCACACTTAATAGATATTTTTGATTCAACATCACTACATTCTTCTTCTTTATCTTTAGATAAGGAACTTCTTCTTTTGGATTTGAATAATTTTCTATCTTTCCCTATAGAATATTGTTTTCCATGGTCACCCTGTTTCTTACATGATCTTCTTGGCCCTCTTTATTCTTCATCACTATCTTCTTCATTCTTTTTTCATGGATAATTGGCCACAAAATTCTCAATGACTCCACATTCAAAACATTTCAAAGGAAGTTTCCCTTTTTATTTATCTATAACAATTTTCACATTTTTAGAAAACAAGGATAAAATTTCAACAACTCTTTTATATATCTCATTTTAGAACCCAATTCACCAGCTTAATCTTCAATAAGAATATTCTTTATATTTTATAAATTTATATCCTTGAAATAAATTTCATTATCAACCTTTGTTTTTCTCTTCATAAATTTCTCCCTTCTCATTTCATAAGTGATGAGAGTGCTATAAAAATCATCTAGAGATAATGTTTTAGGATATATGTCTTCCAATGAACAAAGTTTTGCATCGAACGTTTTGGGAAGGATTCTTAGGATCTTTTCAACAACTATAGAGTCATACAAATTTTTACCGAGACATCTGATAGTGCTAACAATGTCATTCAATCTGGTAAAGAAGTCACCAATAAATTTGTATTCACCCATCTTCAAGTCTTCATACTTCAATATTATGATTTTAAGTTTTGACTTTCTCATTTTTGTATTTCCTTCATATACATTTTTCAATTTATCCCATATACCCTTGGTTATGGAAGCACCTTTGAACTTTAAGAATTCACTTTCATAAAGTGATGATAATATAGAATTATTGGTCCCTCCATCATTCTCAGGATTCTTTTTATCAACAAATGTAAGTGGATATTTATCATTTATAGGAGGAAACCCATATGTTGTAGCTTTAAGAACATCATGTCCAATAGACATAAGATAAAAAACCATTCTATCATTCTAGATATGATCATTCTTACCATCAAAACCAGAATACCATTACTATTCACACAATTCAAATTCTTCATAATCTTCCCTTAAAAAACTTTAGAAAAGAATAGGCAAAAGGGAACTTACCCTCTGATACCAGTTGAAAGTACCCAATTAGGATAATTGTATCACTAAGAGGCGTATGGATGAATTAACAATAGCTTTTTATTTTATGTTTGCTTACAAACAAAATATCCTTCGAATCCTATTAAATATTTCATTCCTTCTTGAAAACAATTCAATCACACATCCATAGGAACATAAGTATTTATAGGGTTCACTATTAAATAAGAATTTCTATTTCCTTGGTATGGTATAGAAATGATCCAATACCACACAATCCACTAGAAAATATTCTTTGGAATACAATGAGTAGGATATACCCTCTCATTCATGTAGCACTATGTAAACAATCTAATAGTGTGTGTTATCTCTCTTAGCACAAATAGGTTAATACAATGTTTGTATAACAACACATGTTACCTATTTTTTTTTCAATTTCCACAAATGTATTCTATTGAAAAAAAATATTCAATTTCTTACCTAGAAGCTGGTAAGAACCTCTTGGACTTTTTAATGAAAAATTAGTCCGATTACCCAAACTGATTTTCTGACTCTGATTCTTGAAATATAATCTTCAAATACAATTTCCCAATATGATAGATATTATTTTTTCAGAATACGACTGAGACAATTCAGAACACTTCCTTCCTCAGTCCGAAAATCCCAATATAGAAATCCAGATCCGATTATCCAGTCCATCCGGATATGATGACAAGTAGAATATTATAGATAGTAGAATATGATGATCCTTGAATATGATGATAATCTAAATAATGTTGAAATATTATCTCTTATCCTTCCAATTCAATCCATTAAAACTTCTTCAAATTAGCTCAACATTGAAACTTCTTTCACTCCCTTAAACTTTGAATGTTCTCTCTCTACTCGGGAACAATACACCCATTGTTAGTAGTTAGAAAATTACGATGTAATTCTACCATTTTGTAGGTGATCCATGAGTGATTTTGACTTGAATCCCAAAAACATTCCCACTTAACCAAATTCACTAAATTTTTATGATTCCTTAAATTTTGGGTGAATTTATGACTTCATAAATGCTTCTTAATTCTTCTCAAATATTCTTCACATCTTTATATCTTCTTCAGACTTTTGTTTTTCAAATGACACTTTGATTTCAATATTCTATTCCTATTACTGAATACGATGCTCCCATTGAAAACTCTTCTAGAACACTAAAGTCTGATTTTAATTCCCATGATGATTCTTTCAATATTATTCTTCATTTTAAATGTATGTAAGAATAAATAGAAATTTTTTTCTTTCTTCAGGTTGATTATCTAGTATCAATTCCTATATGAGGTATCCTGACCCAATTGATAAAAAAACCTTTGAAAAAAAGTTAAATATTTTGTTTATCTTCTCAATAAAACACTCATCTATTTTGGATTTTGGTATGACTGAAAAGAAGTACCTTCGATTTCACACATTTATCACAAATATCCCCAACCTTAAAATACCAAACACTTCCTTCAACAAATCATTTAACTCTCTTAAATGGATGACTACATTATTGATTAATATTTTTCATTATTATTTTGATCATATTTAACTTAATTACTTTACTTCCATTATTGAATACAATTCAAGATTTGATGAATATGGTGGTGTGCCGAATATGATGGGCTGGTGTCAGCAACTTCAACTTCAAAAACTTCCTTCAATTCCAAACTTGTGCTTGTATCATGAATTCCTTCATGAATTTGAATACATTTGAGAAAAACTTCACAATCATCTGACTTTCAAAGGAAATTATTGCAACTTACCAAAACTCCAACAACCATCTTTCCTTCTAACTCATCCTGAATACGATTTTTCATAATTCAACTGAACTTAATGTGGTAGACAAGATTTTGATCATAATGATTACGATCAGGCTGAATACAATCTCCAGCACCCTTTTATATTTCCATTTAGATCTGATAAATCTGAATATGATTGGAATCATCTCTTCTTCTCCCCATTTCTTTCATCATTCTTGTATCAGAAGTTTACCAAATATTTGTGATTTATGAGAACTTCAAGATCAGAAAAGCATCGTCACAATTATTTTATCATAGACACACAAACTCTAATTTGATCAAATATTCAATACTAGATTCAAGTTGAATTTGATGAGCATTTACATCCAGCATGATACATTCTCAATACAATCAATCCTTTCATTACAGATTCAGTTCTAATCCGACGATCCTTCTCTTATAGCCAGCTTCACCTTAATATGATGGACCTTTTCAAACATTGTGAGTTTGATTTTCTTAATACGATGGCTAGTACAAGTTTCACCAAATAAAAAGTGAGGTTATTTTCCCTTTAAACTTCTTTGAAAACAAAATACAACACTTGAAAACACCTTACTCATTATCTTGGTCCTAACAAATTGTTCATTAAGAAACACCAAAAGAAACTCATATTTGATTTGAACCACATGGATTGTAATTAAAACTACCCTGAAATGAGATTATATCATTATAAAATATCTTGGAACATTTATTCCAATACCTTTAATTGTATTTTAATAATGAAATTTGTACTAATAATTAATACCACCACTGTTTTTGTAAATCTAGTTCAAAGCGATAAAGATTACTTACACCTAGTATTGAAAATTGGTAAAAGCTAACTAATATATATGTATATAATGATTATAAATGAGGATTATAAATGGTTATAGTTATTAATAAGGTCATTTAGTATGTATTTAATGAATTTAATTCAATTATTCAGGTTGTTTGGTGAAAGTTTTTAATGAATCAGGACCGAGGTAAGGTTTTCATCTCAAAGTTCACTTCTTTGTGACACATTTTATTTTATACACCCATTTTAATTTAAATGGTGTGTATAATGTAAATTAGATTTATAATATCATGAATTATCTTTATTAAGGAAATTTTAACTTCAATTTCAATATTTTTCTCTTTCAATGTTTTTTATTAGAATGTATCTTAAGTCATAATGGATCCTCCAAGCCACCCTCATTACATTTTGGATGCATGTTCTATTTCTTTTTCCTATTTTCAAATTATTCTATTCTCAATTTTATCATGAATATTATGTATATATGTGAGATTTACATATATACCGAGTTTATTTTACCATTATTTGTTAGAGAAAGTACATTTTTTAGTTCCCTTTGAAATTCCCACTTTGAGTAATCCTGATTCAAGGGAACATTCATATTTATTGTCTCATGTCAAGAATCAACCCCATAAAATATTTTTAAACCATTTATATCTTCCAAACAAATATTATTTTATGGATAACCCTCTTTTTTCAAATATTTTTTATGGAAAATAATAATCTTTTTTCTACTTTAAAAAGATCCTTACAAATTTTGTAAAGAATCACCATGTAATATGTTTTTATTATTTATTATCTTAGATCCTTATCATGAAGTTCATACATCATAAATAAATTATCAAAACCTATATTCTTTTTTTAAATTAAAAATTCTCAAAATGATTTAATTCATTATTCTCTGAAAACTCTTTATGATTTAACATTCAGTTATGCCTTAAGATAATATTGTGAAACCTACTTTATTCTCAAGGGGTTTGTCATGTTTATGACTTTTTATTATTATTTAGTTTCCATTTTGTGGAACACATAATCTTGTACATATTATGATGGTGGTTAGCCTAAGTTGTGATGGGTGGGTTTGTAATAGTCCTCTAATGCATTGGGTAATGTTAATGTCTCATGAGATGCCATGTATGGTGGAAAAGTGGTTAGCCTAAGCACACTATGTATGGTGTACAAGAGATTAGCATAATAACACTATGCTATGATAGTGTTTATCTAGAGTATTACTAGATTATGATGGTGGTTAGAATATATTATATTGTATTTGAGGTTATCCATAAACATTGATTGTGAAATCATGCTTTATGATATTGCCACATGTTTATGATACCATGATCGTATGATTTCATTTCCTAATGCCAAGGTTCCATGATTATTATTATCATACTTATGATATCATATCATGAATCTTGAATCTCATGTCATGATTTATTATCATGATTTATCCCTTACTAGGATTTCTAGATCACCCTTTTTCTTATGTATTTTCCCCATGGATTATTATGTAGTTTTAGAAGATCTATGGGAGTTAGAAGCACCATGTGGAGTTTTTAATAAAGATGTTGTTATTAAATTTAATATGATGTATTCATGTATCTAATAATATAAAAGCACTATACCTTTATATCCTTGACTTGTATTGTTTGGAATGTATGTATTAATTCCCAAATTAAAGTGTGTTTAAGGCTCAAGTTTCTATAGTTGGTATCATAGATACTTCTAGTTTTTTTAAGATTAGTATTATATAACATTAGTGAAAACCTTAGGGACAATTATAATGGATAATACTAATAATATGAAAAAATCATGAGGTTTTGGTAAATAAGATGTTGTGTGGTTTACCTAAAAAATAAATCCATGTATAGATATAGTAAAGTGGATGAAAGATGTGGCACATTTGTACATAGGGGTATTAACCCCAAAGAGGGAATGCTAGGTATTAACTCAACTGTGTCCTGGTTCATAATAAAGAGGCTTAAATTCACACTTTGATTGACACTCTTATGGTATATGGTTTGGTTAATCAATTTCTATTTACAAACCATTATGAAGGATTTATTTCTAAATAAATTTAAGGTATTATGTTAAGAAACATGATAGAAAAAACTTAAGGTTAAATTGGTAGAACCAAGAGAGTTATAGGATTAAAAAATTATGAAAATGTTGAAATGAATGTATCGCAGGATGAAATGAATTTGTGTTTGTAAAAGATATATTAGGATTGAGATTTCATATTCATATACACTGATTCTTTTAGATATTATCATAACCATTTTGGATTTAGTATTCGGTTGAAATAGGTTCATGAGGATAAATATGAGAATGGTATATATCCAAATAAACCATTGTGTTTTATAACTGAATAAAGGAACATACATAAATGGTCTAGAATCTTTTTATATTTCAAGAATTATAATAAATGTGAGCTTCCTAGTCATACCTAAATTAGTGAGGTTGATACCATAATAGAAATTAATCTTTAATAATTATAATTATTTTCATTAGTGAGTGATACTTATTGATAGTATTTTGGTATATTTTAAAAGTTATAAAGGGTTATGTGGAAAATCTATGTATTTTTATTTATTAGTTATACTTTAATGGTTTTAAACATAACTTAAATAAAATAAAGAACCTTGAAAAGTGATTTTATAACAAAGTTATATTTTTGGGGATAAATATTAAAGAATTCATAATTTAGGTATGGATAACTCATAGGATTAATATAAATTTGATGTTGAGTTAACAAAGGATTGATTAATTTTGAGAAAATTAAGCTAGATTTTATTGATAATTAGTGAATTAATTATTGGAAAAAGTGATCCGTGATATTTTTGGTGATGTTTATCTCATTTTAGGATTATGATATATATTAACTAGTGAGTTAAATTATAAACTAGTGGTTAATAACATTTGAGTATTAAAATAAAAATATTTTTTTGGAAGAATTTGAAATTTTACTATGGTTTGATGAATCAGAGACTTAAGTAGTTTTGGTAATGGTATAACTCAGATAATATATGATTAGGTTATAAATAATCAATGTTGTTTGATAAAAGATAAGTACATTGATCAATCTTAAGATAGTAAGGTGGATGTTACATTAGAAGTTATATATAATATAATAAATATGTTGAGAATACCCAATCCTACTTTCATCAGTGGGTAATAATTAAAACTACAAGTACACAATTTATTTAAGGGGGTATAATGTAATAACCTGATATTTTAGATCCATTAAATTAATATTATCTTCAATAACTTGTGTCACACACAACATTGAACTAAAATTAAATCACAATATGTTTAGACCATTAAAACTTATGCATTGAGTTAGAAATAATGAATAGAAAGAATGAATTTATAAAATATTTATAAAAATAAAATAAAGTCTACTTTTAATATGAATGAAATTAAAATTGTATAGCTTAAATGACTAATGTGATCATTTTATACTTAGAAATTCATTTTAAGAAATATTAATTTTCAATGAAATATGAATTTCTATTACATGAATATTGTGATTAATTATAATGAGTTATATTTGACATGAATAATTGGTTAATACTAATTTAATTAGTAGATGAAAGTAAATATGAATGAGAATGTTTAATAATCTTAAAAGTCCATTTTCCTATATTTTTTTCATTATATCTCACATTTCTATTTAAAAGTTCAATTTCTAAAATATTTAATTTTAATGTGAAAAAATGAGCATTATTTTTTTATTCATCATAGTAATATTTTCTTAATATTTATTTTTTTTATTTTTCTAAAATGATTGGTTTTAGGTGAATAATGAAAAATACCATTTTTATAAATAACATGACTTTTATGAGATTATTAGTATATAATTATGAATTTTAAATTAAGTAAAACTTTTTATAAGACAAAATATTATTTTATAAGTAAATTTATATTTTTAAATCCTTTTTTTTTCTAAATTTATAAATCCATATTTGATATTTTAGAGCTTAAGTAATATTTTCTCAAATTTGTTTTAATGCATTATAAATTTTTTATTTTAATTTTTTTCCTTTAATTTTATAAAATAAATAAAATTAAACGAATTTAGGATTTTGAATTATTGGGTCAAAATTATATAATGATAACCAATTTATTTTTATTCATAAAGATTAAGTTATCGTATGTAAAGACTAGTTATCGTAGTAAAAGAAAATACAATAATAATAATAACTTAAGGGGTAAAAGGCTTGAAACATGATTACAAAATAAATATAATAAATTTAATGAGGTGTTTATAGACCTTATATTTTCATCAGTAAGTTATTTCTCAATATTGTAGCCACTTAACATGTTTAACATGTGTCTCCTTTATATTGAGTTGAAATATTAACAAAAATGCCATTCTCACTACTTATAAGAGGGGTCTCTCACCACCCATGTAGGGAAATCCTAAAAATTAGGTCTCCTAATAAAAAATATTCCATTTTTTACTTACCATAGAATAAAATTTCACTATATTTATATTGTTATCACAAGATATTATCCTACACCATCCATTTCCAAGGGATCATCCATTGAAATCTCAAAGTGCTCAACGTGAGTAATTAGTTTTACTGAACTTTATTCTTTTATATTTTTATTTACCAATTATAATTTTCAAATAACTATGTAATTAAATAATTATTGTTTATACACTTAGTTTTGTTATTCAATGAGAATAATCAATAATCACCATTTCTATTTTCTAAAAAGAAAAATGAAACTTTTATTCATGCGTTGTGCAGACTACCACCTCCACAACGCACCATATTTATTTTTTTCCTTCACCACCTTAAAATAATGGTATAAAAGAGAGATTTAATAAATAAATATTATATTTATATCATTTTTATGAATATTAATTAATAAATAATATCATTCCTTCCCCCTTTCTATGAAAATGAAATCATTAAACATGTGCACGTATGTGCCACCGCCTCTACGGAATGATTGACTTTAATTTTTTCCTTTTCATTAATAATTTACATGTATGGCCACAAGTATGAGATTAAATGATAAATATTATGTTGATGATATCATTAAGTTTCAGATATGTAAAATTGTATAACCTATTAATTATATGACCAGTAAATTACCATCACTAATTCAACTGTTTAAAACGAGAAAAATAAGAGGAAAATGATCTCTTATTTCTAAGTAATGACTTTATATAAACTATATTATCTATATAATTATTTTTAATTATCATATATTACACTTATAATTACAAAATAAGATCATAAATCATCTAGTTTAATGATATTACACGTAAACTACCTCACAATCACCTATTAATCATGCTAGGTTTATATTTGGGTTAGTTTAACCACCTACTCGAACAATATTATGTATTTATATCATAGATGAATATGAGAAATTATATATTGGTATGATATTATAAACATATTTAAATAATGTTTTTGGTCTTGTTAAGTTTATATGAATATTTAACTTATTAATTGTGAAATCACACTTCGTTCATTAAGAAACACTGAAACATGATCGTCGTCAATTTAAAACTCATAGATCATAAAAAAAATACAATGAAATTATATTATAGATTTATAAAATATCTTGAAACATTTATTATTGTACCTTTAATTATCTTATAATGATTAAATTTTTAATAAGAATGAATACCAACACTGTTTCAACAAAACCAGTTTAAAGCAATAAAGATTACTTACATCTAATATTGAAAATACATAAAAAATATCTAATATATATGTATAGAATGCATATAAATGAGAATTATAAATTATAATATATATTAATAAGGTTATTATTTTGTATTTGATTAACTTAATTCAAATATTTAGTAATTTTTGTGCAAGTGAAAAAATGAATCAGGATCGAGGTAAGGGTTTCATCTCAAAATTTTCTTCTTTGAGAAACATTTTATTTTAGGAACCTATTTAAATTTAAATGGTATATATACTAACAAGTGAATTTAAAATAACATTAATTATCTTTATTTATAGTATTTGTAGTTCAAATTCAAGATTTATCTCTTTCAAGGTGTTTTTATTTGAATATATCTTAAATCGCAAGGGATCCTCTGATCCACCATCGTTACCTTTTGGATACACATTATGTTTATTTTACCCCAATTTATTTTATATTATTCTCAATTATATCATAAATATTATGCATACATGTGATATTTACATATAAATATAATTTATTTTACCTTTGTTTTTTTGGGTAAAGTACATTTTTAGTTCCCTTTGAAATTTACACTTTTAAGTAAACCCAATTTAAGGGAACTTTCCTATTTCCTGTCTCATGTAAAGAATAATTCCCATAAAATGTTTTTAAACATGTATTGATTCTATAAAAAATCATTATTTTATGGATAACACTATTGGTTCAAGTATTATTTTACAGAAAATAATAAGCCTTTTACTTCCTTAAAATGATCGTTACTTATTTTATAAAACATCACTGAGGTGGTACATTTTTATTCTTTCTTCTGCAAGATCCTTCTCATGAATTTTATACATTGAATCTCTATGATAAATATCTATTTTCCATTTTGAAATTATTAATTTTCAAAATTATTTAATTCCTTCTTTTCTTTTTTATTTCTTATTATTTATCCTTTGGTTATGCCTTAATATAATATTTTTAAACCCACTTTATTATCATTAGTTTTGTGATGCTTATGATTTATGCATGGTTTCTTTTTCATTTTATGTAACACATAATATTATAAATATTTTGATTTAAGATAGAATAATTTTTTATGTGTGGGTCTATTATATCTATAAAATTATTTGAGAAATTTTAAGGTTTCATAAGATTCCACGTATGGTGCATGAGTAGTTAGCCAAAGAACACTATGTATGGTGCACATGTAGTGAGCCTAAGAATTATATGTTATGGTGGAAGTTAGTTAAAACATAACATGATTATTATGGTGGTTATACTATATTATATTTTACTAGTGGTTAGACTTAACTTATTCTTATGATGTCATACTTTATGATGTTTTCTCATGTTTATAATTACATTATATTTTTATTTATGTTAGTCTAAGAGGGTTAAATACCTGGGGGGGTGAATTAGGGTATGAAAGATTAAAATAATCCCCCATTTGGGATATTTTTTTCCTTTAAAAAAACTCACTTCTCCCTCCTTTTGATAATAAATTATAAATGGAAATTAAAACATGCACAAGAAATATTTTTTTACTCAGTTCAGCCTTACTGGGATATATCCAAGGAGCATAAAAAGGAAATATTCTAATGTAATAAATACACTAAATCACACTATTTTTAGTAATTTCAGAAGTGGAATCACTCTCCCTCCTGGTTTACAACCATTCAAAATTTGGAAGATCACTACTTTATCTCCTCATAAGTGAACATACTGCCCCTCAATTAGAATATTTTGATGATTAATTCTGATTTTATTCAAAATTATATGTGCATTTATGATTATATTTCATCAAAGAGATAAAAACCACATTTGTTTGATAATTTTCTTATTAGATCATGTAAACATTACATAAGACCCCTTCGTAAGACCTCTTTTTAATAAACTCTTTAGATTATGTGGATTTCATGACTCCGACGTGAGGCCATATCTAATTTACACAGATCTTGTGGCTCCAACGGGTTTACCTATGCATGAAAAAACATAGCACATAACTAATTTTAACTTATATAAAATCACATGAAATCCTTTTATTTATGTGAACCTCTTTATGAATTTATTATTCTGAAAATTATGTAATCTCATAACCCCTTTCTCTTTACATGAAATCCCTCCTTCATAATTTTATTTAGATCAAAACTCTTAAAAAAATTCTTAAATTATTAAGGATGGGTTAATGGGTATTTATTGGCCTAAATCTACTTCCTTAACTCTAAAAATCTCATATAGTCATCCATTATACTACCTCAAAAAACTCAGCATCAACCTTATGTTCTTTGAGTAATCAACTTTGGATTACATGATCAAACTCTATGGAATATCAGCTATCACAATCCCTTTCACCTTTTTTTTTCATCATTACCTTTAGTTTCATCATGTGTATCCATAATGAGATCATTTTATAGTCATGTTCTCTCATGATTTAGAGTGACTGCAGGATGAATACATCATTTCTAGCTTATATTTCTTCATGCCATTTGTGTAACTCCTTCACAAAATCCTTTAAAATATATGTGATCATGAGATGTGAGTGCATGATTTCAGGTGACCATAATAATTATCCATCATTTCTAGATTTTTACCTTTAAATTATTCACACGAATCTTTCATGCTCATTAAGTATTTTTCCTCTAATACTTACACTCTCTGCATGATCCTTTAGGACTTACACACTTCATGAGATACTTTAAGACTAACACACTTTGCATGATCCTTTAGGACTTATTAAATACATGACATGATTTTGGATTTACATGTTCCACATGATCCTTTGGTACTTATTCACTTCATATGATCCTTTAGGACTTACATTCTAACTCTTCTTCTTATCCAAATTCTACCAAAACACATACAACTCCATTCCTCCTTTAATAAACATACTTCATCAACAACTTTAAACATTTTCAAAAAGCAAAGTCAACAAAAAAACACCATAAAGAAGGATTTTATACAATAATATCCCCTTTTGATTTTTTGGCAACATTTTAATCTATAAAGAGACAACTTATTGACAATTCATGCACCTATGAATCTATTTACCTTTTAAAACCCTAAGTAATGATCAAGGAACTCATTGAAACATAATATAAGTCCACATGAGTCATGTTTGATGTGAGAAACAAGATTAGCATGAAAATTTCATTAATAAATATATTTTTTCTCAATACTTTGGAAACCTTCTCAACCCCAAAAGATAAAATAATATCTACACTCAAGATCACTTCTGAATCCACACATGTCAACTGCTCGCATCATTAACCCAAAGGAAACCCCTTTTCATGATTTTTATTTGATGATATACTAGATTCATCATCTAAATATTAAAAAATCCACCTATTTCACTAGTCCCCATACCAACTTCTTCACCTTTGTTAATGAACACAAAGGTATATCATTTGTGGTATGCAATATTTTAAAGACACATATCATCACATTAGATAAACCACACCATGCCTCAAGTATAGGGTGTCCAACATCAAAATTGTTCAAGTGTAGGGAGTCAACTAAAATCTAAGATCTAGTCAATTTCATTCAAAAACTTCTTTAGTTATGGCCTTTTTCAATATGTCTATAACTAATAGTTTAGTAAACACATACACTAGCTTCACAAGGAAATGCTCCCCTTTCACTTAGATAACAGGATATCTCATTTAAATGTTCTTCATCCTTGATTGATCGAATGGATGTTTTTAATATTTATAAAAATTGAATTATCACAATGGATTTCAATCAGAGAATTCACTTAAACTTACATATCTTCAAGCTTCTACTTCATGCACAGTAAATACGTGCAAGCTTGAGTATCCATAATATATTTAGCTTTTTTTATCCTCAAATAAATAAAATATTATTTATTTCTTAGACTAGAAATACATAGTCCACCAAGATATAAATTCCCACCCAATGTTGAATTTAAATTATATGATCAACATACCCAATCTACATCTGTAAAACCCATTGAATCTTGACAATATTTTTTATTATATGGTAAAACAAAATCCACTCAACCTTTGATATTATGAAGTATTATTTTATCCACATTTAAGTGAATTTCTTTAGGATTAATTTTATACAGTTTTTCCCGGTATGTGAAAAAAACAATACTAGGTCATGTTTATGTTTTGGATAAAATGCGTCCAATTATTTTTATATATTATGTGATATTGAATTATTTTCCATCATCATCCCATGAAAATTTCATCCATGTAACAACCAAAGTTTTCATCTCATTGTAATTATCCATTCTAAATCTTCTTATAACCTCCTTAGAATATTTTTATTGATAAATAAATGTTCTTAGTCTTCCCTATAAAACATGTAAATCAAATAAAATTGTTATATTGACAATAATTGACATTTTGAACACGAATTTCATGAATTCTAAAAACTATTTACGACATTATTTATTTGATACACCAAATATTATGTCATCGATATATACCAACACCATCATCCATTGATTAATCTCTTTATTAGCATATAGATTTTAATCAATTCCACCATCATGGAAACTAATCTTCTTTAAGTACTAATCTATTCAAGAATACCATACTCTTGGTGCTTACATCACCCCATATAGAACATTATTTAACAAAAAATATTTGTTCTTATCTTCACAAATAAGAAAACCATCTTATTATTCAATATAAACTTTTTCCTCCATAACCCCATTCATAATTGATGACTTGATATCCATATATAAAACTTTGAATTTAATTTTCACTACTATGGATAAGAATAATTAAATTTTCTCCATCCCTACAATATGTGATAATGTTTTATCAACATAAATAACCTATATATGGGAGAATACCTTGCACACTAGTCATGATTTGTTTCAAATTATTTTGTTTTATTCCTTCATCTTGTTGTGGAAGACCCATTTCATCCTGATGACATTCATGTCTATCAGTCTCAAAACAATCTCCCACATCCGATTATTTTCAACTTGATCAAGTTATTTATTCATCACCTAAACCCAATTATTTATCTTACAGCTTATTCAAAACACTTTGGATCTACCTATTATTGGAAAGATACTTGATGTAGTGTTTTTAACCTTTTTGTTTGTACTGATGTTTTCAGGTCATTAATTATGTTATTCCTATTAATTTTTTTCTATATATTAGGTTTCTATACAAATACAAGTCTAAGTTAATTATTATCATCATAAAGATATTCGTTTGAATCTACCTTAGGTACTATCAATCCCTATGATATTCTCATATCTTTATCACTATCCTCCTAATACTATTGATGTATTTTTTGAAGACTATGCTCATTTTCCACCACCATAATATCATTTATATCTATAACTTTTCCCATATTCTTATTATAGAATTTATATGCTTGTATTTTTACAAAGAATATAAGAAAAATCCCTTCAACTCTATGATATTGAAACTTACTATATTTCTTCTTATTGAGAATAAAACACTTACTTCCAAAGACTTGAAAGTACTTTATTGTTAGCTTATTTCCACACTAAAACTTTCATAGAGTCTTATCTTCTATTAGACATAAAAATACATAGTTATAAATATAGATTTTTTTAATAAGGATTCTTTCCAAAAATTCTCTGGAAGGTATTTCTTAATAGGCATCATTTTCCCATGTTTTTGATAATTTTATTTCTTCTCTCAAAAACTATATTTTTATAAGTTTTTTTACAACTAAAAATTAGCAACTTATTTTATGTTTGTGATAATGTTTCTAAGGGTTTTTCCATGTTTTTGATAATTTTTTTCTTCTTGAGATATTCCTTCACTTGGCTTTTTATGAAATCTGTTCCATTGTCAGTTCACAACTATCAAATTTTTTGACCTAGAATCTTTTTTACTTCTCTCTAATATTGTGTTACGAAACTGAAGACATCATACTTTCGAGTGATAATTAAAACCCATTTCATTACACTAAAATCATTAATGAAGAGAAAATATTATCTCTTATAATCAATAACACTTGGTGAAATAGGCTAACACACATCAATATTCATTAGTTTAATCACTCTTATGACCATTTTTCTTTTACCATATATATCTTTCAAGTGATCTTCCCTTGTTTTCAAGAATCATACATATGTGCACTTGTGATAACCTTGGGATATCTTGAGCAGTATCACATTTCACCAGATCTTACAAGGATAGTTTGATTACATGACTAAGATATTTATGCCACAACCTCTTTTCTTATTAGATAGAAAGTACATATATTATTCTATATTTACAGGGTAGATATTATTATTTATAAACATTACCTATAAAAAAATTTCACCATCTTTTCCCTTGATGATACACACATTATTTTTAATAATTATAGCATGTCTCGAGTCACATAGTTGGCTGACACTTAAATTTTTTGATCAAGAGCTTTAACAACCAATACATCATCACATATCAGATATTTACCCGTAAACTTGTCTCTTCTTAAGACGATAATCTCCAGGCTTTAATTATTTAAAAATATTGAAACACATTCCTTGTAAAACCATATTCCAATCATTGGATCATTATTTCCCTTGATATAGAAGGTTCATCCACTATCAATGATCTATATTCCAATGTGACCTAATTTTTTGAAGACAATATATTCAAATAATACTTTCTGAGATATTTTCTTTTGGATCTATGTATTTGAATTCATACATGACATTGAATAATATTCAAGATCATCCTTAAATTATGATGTACTAGCTTCATCTTGTTAATTTTCAAATTGATTTTTTCATTCAAAACTTATTTGATGATCCCTTTATCTACTGTGTTTAACCAATTTGGATTTTCTTTGGTATATTCCTCTACATTATCGATGAGAAATATCTGTCCATATGTGTAAATTTTCTACACCAAAAATAATGACCATAAAAACCATTCTTGGAATATTGAACTTTGTTTGGATACCTCTGTTGATCTTGATCCCATTGGTACCTCTTGGTTATGGAATAAAAAAATTGAGAATCCTCCATTATTCCACAACAATAAAACTAGATATGAGGTGTATTCAAATGTGTTATTTCTGAAACACTATTTATCCTTTGGTTTCATTGAATCTTATAATTGTGATTCATACCAAAATAAATCTTCAACTTTAGAGTGGGTGATTATGGTATGAAACTAATCATTATTGCTTGCTGTTTGGGATCAATCCCTATACCAGTTGTAACATTATGATGTTTTGTTTTGTTCTATTTAAATTCTTTTGACTATTTTGTTCGACCACTATACCCTAATTTTCTTTTTTTCAGCTTTGTGAACTAATATACCAATATCATACTAAGATTAATGAGTTTCTCTTAATTTTTTACCTTTCTTTATAGACCGACACCATCCTCCTTAAGTTATTTGATATGTTTGAGATGATATTCTACTATAGTTGTCAAACTATCGATAAACCTAGTGTGTTATTCAACATTGAATTGTACTCCATGAATTTATCTAAGTTTCTTAGACTTTTAGATCTAATATTTTTAATTTCCTCCTTCAGGTTAGACTACTATTCTACCTTCTACTACATATAGAGTTTGGGATCATAAACCAATCTATCAAATTTATTTTTTTGGATATTCAAATTTAAATCTCCTCAATAGAATCTTCTAATTCAAACTAGATTTCAACTCTTACTTTGAATTCTCATTCATCATTGTATCTTTGTTCCCTTGTATAGGAGTTAGTTACAAATTCCACGATATTATTTTCTCTATGATCCTTATAGTTATCCATCTCTTCTAGCTTAGATTATTCTAAACTATCATTTTATTCTAAGTGCATAATATTCTTTTTGAAGAAAATTTTATTGATATTTTCCCCACATTTTACATTGGATAAAGACTTCTCTATAGGAATTCCATCATCATCTTGAAACTTCTTGGAACACATTGCTACATGATGTAAAAATTTTCTACAATGAAATAATACAGGATGAAGTTTCCATTTAAACTTTCATTTACCCCTCTATATATTTTAGGAAAGGAATGAAATAACCACATCCACTACATCTTCTTCTTTACCATCTTCTATATTTAGTTTCTTCATGGACTTAAATTCGACCTATTTAGACTTCCTTTTTCCCACAACCTCATTATCATCAATTATTATCTCGTATGCATTAAGAGTGCTATGTAAGTTATCCAATATCATCTCCTTTGAATTTTAATCCTCTAGTATAGACAATTTTGGATTGAAACTAGGTGGAAGTCTTCTCAACATACACTTAATTATCTTTAAATAATCAATAATTTCTCTTAGACCACACATGTATTTCACAAAAACATTCAAATGATCAATAAATGCATCTAAATATTCATTGGGTGTGAATTATCATGTCCTCATATTTGTTCCATAGAACAAATACTTTATCATCTCAAACTTTTGAATCACCTTCATATATATTTAGTAGCTTTTAACACATGTAATGTGATGAATTACATGGCATCACCTCCATATATATTTTTTTGGATAAAGTTCCCCCTAAGGAATTGTTTCCTCTAGTATCAATATCCAATTACCTCCAGTTTACTTCTAATAAAGATCCACTATCCATACAGGCTGAATTACTATAAATTTGAACTATAAAAAAATCCATACCTAATGATTAAAAGTATCATTTCATCCGATTATTCCATTGCTAAAAATTGTTTGAAATGAAGATTAGAATCACTTTGTAATCGATAACTTACATTGCTTCAAATGAGATATAAACTCTAAATTTAACCCATTGTTAGTCCAACCAAGTTAATACACTAAGAGGGAGGCGGTGAATAATGGTATGATAGATTAAAAAACCACCCCTTTAGATATTGTATTGTCATTAAAAAAACTCTCTCCATATTCCTTACTATAGAATAGAATAAATTGAAATTAAAAAATGTCCATGAAATAACTTTTTTACTTGGTTTCCCTCACTTGGATATGTCAAGAGAGAATACAAAGGTAATGTTCCATTGTACCAAATTAACTAAAGTACGCTACTATTAAAAATTTCATATCAGTCTCTATTGGAACCAAGGTTTTTATTTTCTATAAATAGAGTATGGTTTGTGCTTTTTTCAATCCTATCATATAATATCAAGGAGTTTCTAAAGAAAGGGATCTTACAGTTTACACATACAACAATATTGAAGGTGGCATCTTTTCATAGTCTTTTCCAAAATTTTGTATCCAAAAATTGTTTAATTAAGAATTTTTTTTTGAAAATGATGTTTCACACAATTATGAAGGTGGCATGGAAAGTTTCATGAAAAGAATGTTTTATTATCCTCACATCAAAATATGTAAAAGGAAAAAAATGTGCAAATGTTTTAAATGTGCATGAAAAATGAGGTTGCACGGAAGAGGATTACGCGCCCAATGTGACGTCAAATATGGTTTTATGAGATTGTTTAGAATATTGTTCCCAGATTCATTGATGCCTATGAATACGTGGATACCCCCATTCAATACATATAACTTTTCAATGAATATTAGGTTCCTCTACTGTGTGAAAACATTGCGTGCAAAAGAGATGTAGGAATCAAATTTTGCATGCAAATTGTTCCTTTAGACTTTAAAGACCAAGAGAAACTTATGGTGTAGCTGTTTAAAAGATAAGGGTTTCATGAAATATAATGTTTGTGAGAAAGTCATCTTACCTGAAAATCCAAAATCTTTTATGCAATAGAAGAGGTTGCATGCAAGTACCAGTGTGTGCTTCTAGAAAGTTTTGAACATCCGGTTTGTTTGATTAGTGCATTCAAGTGCATCAATCTAGGGCTTCAATGAAAGTAGAGTATCATTTTAGATAGAGAAAATTACTTCAATTCTAATATATTAAAGAGAACTTCAAGTTAATAAACCAAGTAAGACTTCACCCATGGAAGTGATCTAGGGGAAGTCGACAGAAGTTCCCTGAGGGACATGTTATGCTATCCCTAAAATCTTATAAAGGTAGTATGTCTATCATATAGTGACTATGTCAAAACTTTTTTACTCCAAAACTAGTGAAGATTAGTGTACTTTGGTATTATTGAAACACTGTTGGTGTATTCTCCATATACTATCCCTTTGTGGTGAACTAAGTAAATTTTTTGTGTTTTCTATTTGCATTTTAAAGTTTTATTGCGGATTTATTCCATCATAAATGTTTAATTAGTTCATACCAATGTTGGAATAAGATATATCTATTTAATAAGAAAAATTTGACACCTTAATTGACCCCTCCCCTCTCAAGGTGCTCTTAGGTCCTACAAGTCGCATCAGAGCCAAGGTTCACATATATTAGTTACTCTACATTAAATCTTTTCTCTGTTGAAGATTTGAGTTTCTTTCCTAAGTCAAAAATGAAGTGAAGTTTTGATGAAGATCTAGTTATCTCGAATCATAAGTCTTTATCCACCAAGACCATGATTAATAAAAAATGAATGATAAGAGACTGTCGAAGTAGTCCATCCTATATATAGAAGATGTAATATATAGTTCCCTTTTTTTTTCTGCCAATGAAGATATATCAGGATTGAAAGGTAAAGAGTAGGTGGTTCAGGTTTCCACCAATAAAAAGGAAAACACTTTTACCTCATGTTAATCAAAATTTTCAAGTGATAAAGAGGTATGTGTGTTCACCTTTTAAAGTTTTCCTCAAAATAAAGATCCTATAATTTTGGAGTATGATGATCAATCTATAATCTAACATGAGTTTGGAATTAAGAGATTAAGAAAATATCTACATGATATTTCTGAAGAATGACTCAGATTATTTTTTTAGAATGTTTCTATGTATGCAGGAAGAGATCATCTAGCTGGAAAGAGAATCTGATTCATTGGAAAAGGGCTTGCAAAGAAAAATTCTTGAATGTTTAAAGCTCTATAGACAGGTTGGAACATTTGAAGCATCACATAGGGAACTTGAAATAAGTTCATCAAAATACCTCAAAGATGTTTAAGAGAAAGAAGCAGTCAAGAATAATCTTGAAGAAAAGATCCATGAACTTGAAGAGAAATTGAAAAATAGAACTGATGTCAATGGTTTACAATTGGAATAAATATCCAAGAAGATTAAGGAACTTGAGTCTTTGATTCAGAATAAAGTTAAGCTGCACGAAGAAGATGTTGTTAGAATGAAGAAGTCTTGTGAAGAAAATATGATTATGATTTAAGATAATAAAATAATACTCAACATGAAATGTCTAGATTTGGAATCTCATTTGGCCAATATTTTGAATACATATATTGAGACTTTAAAAAAGCAAGAAACAATTTCTATTGTGACTCAGTGCCCAGTGGAAGATTCTAAATCTGAAAGACCTACAAACTGTGATAAAAGATCATGACATTTTTAATGATCTATCTCAATAAACTAAGAAGAAACAGGTACCATCTATAACAACTTATACTAATGTATCTAAACCTATTTTCACGAATATTGTAGGTTGTAAGGAAAATACTATACAAGTATGGATGAATAAAGGTGATAATAAACCTACCACAACAACTAGGGTGGATAGGAAAAAGACTACTGAATCAGGTTACCCATAAAGATCAAAACATGTCATGAAAAATATTCAAAAACCTTATACATAAGATATAAAGAGATCGAGGGTTTTTTTTTGTCAATGTTGGAGCTACAAAAAATTTGGGCATTTTGCATTGGATTTTTTGTATAATACATTAAATGAAATGGCACAAATGAATCCAATATTAAAGGGTAGAAAGAAAAATTAGAATTATCAACATCACGAGGTCTATAAACAACTATATAATGAAAAAAGGATTTATAATTCTTGATAAAATATATGATGGATTCAATGAAAATGGTCATAAGGTTATTACATTATCATCTCAACATGTATCCAAAGTTGATAAGAAAATAAGAGCATATTTTTTTCTAAGTATAAAGAATCTACCTTATGAATAAATTAGAGGAATATTGTGAACAAAAATTCTCCTAATAAGATCTCAAGTAAGAAATCTGAGAAGACCCTAGATTCAAAATCCATTAATTTGAAGGGTAGTGCATCCAAAATAAATACTATGTTAGATGACACTCAGGATAACTGATGTGGAAGATCCAAACATTATAAAGGAGTTTCAAATGACAAGTTGGTAATTTGGACTGAATATTTGAAAGGAATAAGGGAGCTTGTAGATTCATGAGGTAAGGATGGTGAAAAAGGAAAAGAAAATATTCCACTTTATGAAGAAAATGTTCATGAGAGTTTTCAAAAAAAAGGAAACTCACATGTCAAAGAAGTTATGTGTGAGATATGCATGAAATCTGGCCACATTGAAAAAGTATTTTTAGCCTTAATACTAGAGAAAGAAGTAGTACTTAAGAGGATTAAGAATATATCATCCATGATGGATATTAATAAGAACAATTCTCGATACAAAGAATAATATAATGTGAAGAGATCCATTCTAGATGACATAAATCCAAATATATGTCCAGATATGCATGCATGAAAAGTGGAGAAAATGGAGCAACATGGTTGAGAAGATCATATCAACCATGAAATTCATATTGATGAAGCAAGCAGAAACCACCTTATTACCTTAATTATTTTTTGTACATTATTTTTGCTTATAATGTATGGAATTGAAGGTGAAGCAAGTTCTCAGGGGGACAACCTAAGAAGCAGAGAGGGATTTCAATTCATGATATCCAAGATGAAGAAGTATCCATATTTGAATAATTACTCAATTTTATATTCATAAATAAATATGATGGAGGATTTTTTTTGATGAATATAAAATGGTTATATTCTGGATTATTAGGATACAGAAGGTACCATCATGGCCTGATCTTATCTGTTGTATCCAAGAGAATAAGTGTTCAAGAAGATTATCCTTAGTGTTGTTGTGAAAGTTGTCCAATGTGGAAAATAACAAGTTGAAGAGCCATTCTGGTGTATTATCATACTTAATTTTTTTGAAATTCATTATTTATGAGATCCACAATTATGAAGTTTTTGAGAAGTGTTTCCCTTGAGAGGAGATAAAAATTAATAATGATGAAGAAGCTTCTAGAATCATTATTTCAATTATTATCCAACCTGATTATTCTGAAAATTCAATGAAGATCATTTCATTGGAAAAATGATTTTCAGTGGTCTGGGGATAGTTTTAGATTCTGAAATAGTGTAAGTCTTATAAAATATTTTGGGATTACATAAAGAATATGATTCAGAAGAAAAATTAGAAGAAGAAATGATGGTTTAAGAAACATCATTTGAACCTTATAGGAGAAATCAAAGATAAGAAATTGAAAAATCCAACATCATTTGGGAATGAACAACACCCACATAGACAAGGAGAATGAGGAATAATGCACAATATGCCTTTATATTAGTTGTGTAACCATCCTAATTTGAATAATATACAAAGGATGAATCATTGGTTAAATCCATGAATAAAGAATTGGATCAGATTGACAATAACCAAACATGGGATTTGGTTAAGATACTTGAAAATCAAAATGTGACTGGTTCAAATTAGATTTTTAAAAATTAATTCGACGAGCATGGAAATGTGATCAGAATTAATGTGGAATTGATGTGTAAAGGCTATTAATAGATTGAAGGTGTTTACGTCATGAAAAATTTTCTCCAGTGGTTAGATTGGATTCAATCAGACTTTTTCTTACCATGTAAATTCAACAAGGATAAATATTGTAACAAATGGATGTATAAATAGCTAGATTAAATAGTTTTCTTATAGAAGAAGTTCACATAGAACAAACTATGAGTTTTCTACTTGGTAATGATGAAATGTAGGTTTGAAGATTAAAGAATGAAATCTATGGTCGAAGGAGGCACCGCGATCGCGGTACTCCTCGATGGATTCTTTTATAATGTAGTTAGAATTTAAAACAAGAGGAGTAGATCACAATCTATCTATGAAAAATTCTCAGAAATATTAGTTCATGGTACTGGTGTATGTAAATGATATTATATTGGTGGAAGTTGGAAGGGATCAGTGGATGAATTTTCCAATCACATGAAATCATAATTTGAAATGTCTATGAATGGTGAACTCACATACTTCCTTAGGGCGACAAGTGATTCTTGGAAAATACTACACTTTTATTTATCAAGGAAAGTTTTCAAGAGAGTTTCTAAATAAATTTATTATACATGATTCAAAACCAATGTTGAATTTGATTATGGTTGGAACCAAACATGGAAAGTATAATTATGGGACTTCTATTGATCCCACCATGTATAGGAGAATCATTGGAATCTTAGTATACTTAACTGTAGCATGAATAGACATTGTCTTTCCAACATGTTTAGTGGTCCTCTTTCAAACTAATCTGAAGAAAGAACATATGTTGTCAATTAAAAGAATCACGATGTACATTCAAGGTACTAAAAATTTTGGCTTATAATTTTCTGTAGGAAAATATAATGAATTATCAGATTTTTTTGATGGTAACTGGGCTAAATATATGGTGGAAAAAATTATAAAAGTGGTGGATTATTTTTTATTGGAATGAAATGTGTGGGCTGGTTGAGTAAGAAATAGGAGATCACTTCTCTCAGAACCGATGAAGCTAAATATATCTCCACTATAAAGGAATGTATTCAAGTACATTGGATGAAATAACAACTGACTAATAGCGGCAATGAGGTGAAACAAAAAATGGTGATTAACTATGATAACAAGAGCTCAATTGATCTTATAAAGAGTCTTGTTCATCAATCTCATACGAAACAAATTGAAATAATATATCAGTTTATCAAAAAAAATTAACATGACATGATTAAAATGGATCATGTCAAAATAGATGATCAAGTGGATGACATACTGACCAATCCATTATTAGTACATGTGTTTGAGAAGCATCAATTGAACCTAGAGGGTCAACCACCTCCCAGTACATGAGGAGGTTACAAGTGTTTCCCTCTCCACAACATAATTAACTATTTTAATCTATTTGTAGAATTGATGAAGTTTTTTGGGGGAGATACGATCTAGGGGGAGTATGTTTTGGGTTCTACAAGTCAAAATAAGGATCCTTGGGTTTATCACCAAAGGGGGATAAATGGAGAAATTCAATGAGTTACAAAGGAGGAAAATGATAATGGAGAATGAGAATAAAGAAAACAATTCAATGTTATGAGGAAACATTCATAGCTTTGCTTGGATATCATTAAGCATTTCAAAACCTGAGAAACAAATTCATGCTTCTCATCCTATTCACTACACCCAGCATTTCTCATGTATACATAGAGTGTTGGTGGAGTTTTTTCTTATGTATCAGGTTTTGATAGTGACTGGCACTCTATTCAATTTGTCTACAGATTTCCTACAAACCCAGAAGGTGGGATTTTTGGAACCAAGGATATTATTTGTTGGAAATAGAGTATGGTTTGTGTTTGATTTCAATATTCTCATATAATATCAGGGAGTTTTCAGGGAAATATATCTTATAATTCAAGAAGAAAAAAGTATTGAAGGTGGCCTCGTTTCCCAGTGTTTGTCTAATTTTTGGGACAAAAAATTGGAGAATGAAGGAAAGTTTTTTTGGAAAAGAAATTTTCACCCAAGTATGAAGATGGTATGAAAATTTGCATGCAATTCATATTTCAGGATCATCATATCAAAATATGGAAAAGGAAAAAAGTTCATGAATGTTTAAAATGTACATGAAATACGAGGTTGCATGGAAGAGGCTTACGCACCCAATTTGATATCAAATATGGTTTTATGTGATTATTGAGAATCTTACACATAAGGTTGTTAAGGCATATAAATAGGTGGCTACCCCATTAAATACTTAGAAAATTTCAATGAATCTCAGGTTCCCCTTCCATGAGAATGAATTGCGCACAAAAGAGATGCAGAAAGAAAATCTTGCATGCAAAGTGTTCCTTTATCTATAAAGACCAAGTAAAACTTGTGGTGCAGCTGTACAAAATATAAGGGTTGTGCGAAAGACAAGGGTTTCATGAAATTCATATTACATAACAATACCAAATATTTTGTGCAAGATAAGGTGGTTCACGCAAGTCCTAGTGTGTGATTCTAGAATGTTCTGAACATTTGGGTTGTTTGATCAGTGCTTTCTAGTGTTTCAATTTAGGACTTTGATGAAAGTAGATTCTCATGCTAGATATAGACAAAGACTTCAATACCAATCTATTGAAGAGACCTTAAAGTCGATAAACCAAGTAAGACTTCACCCAAGGTAGTGAGCTAGGGGAGTCAACGGAAGTGCTATGAGAGACGTAGGGTGCTATCCCTAAAATCTTGTAAAGGCATTATGACTAGAAGAGAGTGACTATATAATTTTTTTTGACTCACCAACTAGTGAATAATAGTGGAATTTGGTATGACAGATACAATTTAGGCGTATGCTCCTTATATAATCCCTTAGTGGTGAACTAAGTAGAATTTTTGTGTTGTATCTTTTCATTTGAATGTTTGATTGCTGATTGGTTCTATAATACAAGTTTAATTAGTTCCTACCAACATGGCAAGAAGAAATATCTATTTAAGAAGAAAAAGTTGACACCCTAATTAACCCCTCCCCTTTTAGGGTGTTACGGAGTCCTACAGACTTACTGTCCCTCCTCATTTATAACTATTCACAATTTGAAAGCTTACTACTCTCTCTCCATTAATGTGAACACACTGATCCTCTTAGAGAATCTTCTGATGATCAGTTCTCGGTTGATTTAAACTTCTGTGTTTCTTTATTCTTGTGTTTCTTTAAAGAGATGATAACCAAATTTGTGTGACACTTTTCATCTTGGAATGTGTAACCATTGTGAAATAACCCCTTTCAAGACCCATTCAATATAATATTTCTTCATTCACTTCACATGAATACTTTTCATGATCCAGTCAAACATATGCGATCACAAGATGCGAGCTCATGATTTCTAGCGGCCACAAGACTTCCATTTCATTTATATATTTCACCTTTTTACATGATTCACATGACTCCTTCATGATAATACACTGAAAATACTTTAAGACTTATATTCTCCAATTAATCCTTTAGGACTTATATGATCCATGAGATTATTTTAATCTTATGTTCTATAAATTATCCTTTGGGACTAAGGTGATACATGAGATCCTTTAGGACTTACACACTCTATGCGATCATTTTAAACTTAAACACTCTATATGATCTTTTAGGACTTATGTGCCAACTCTTCTTCTTATCTAATTTATCCCAAAATACAGACAACTTCATGACTCCTTTGACATATAACCTCCATCAATAACTCACAAACTTGTCAACAAATACAATCAACCTAAAAATACTATCAAGAATGATTTTTTTTAATAATTTCATTTCTTAATTCGATGTTTCCATGCATATGATTATTCTTATTATCATATCATTTTATTCCTCTTGACTATAATGTTTTGATTTATTACCATGATGACCCCTTATTAGGATTTCTATATCACTCTTTTCCTTATGTATTTTCCTCTGGCTATCCTATACAATTTTAGAAGATCTATGGGAGTTGAGAACACTATATGGAGTTTTAAATAAAAATTTTGATTTTAAATTTTAGATGATGTATTTATGTATCTAATATTCTAATTACACTAAAAATCAATATCCTTGGCTTGTATTATTGGGAAAGTATATATTAATTCATAAATTAAAGTTTATTTATGTCCTGGATCGTAATATATGACCTAAAAAATAGTTAAAGATAAAAATATGGGGTTGAGAAGAGTTATAAAGTATAAATATTATAAGAACCTCAATGTGAATGATATAGAGTCTAATTTCAATAAATCTAATTAAAGGATATTAGATACTTGGGGTGGGTCACACATTTGTACTGATAAACATAGATTTATATATAAAGGGATTTTGAAAACGGTGAAATATATTTTTGTGTCAGAAATAGTTATAGATTTTATGAATTACAAGTTTACATATATGATCTAGTTTTACCAAGTAGATTAATCCTATAGTTATAATACTATTATTATGTTATAATGTTTTTTATTTCTATATCTTGTTTGGAAAATATGAGATTTTAATTGATTATCAAGAACAATAGTTGTTCTATATATACAAATTAAATGTTTTATGTAATTGAAAAAATAATGAATGTTTTATATATTCTTGTTATAGAAAATCTTGTTTATAAAATTTAGAATTACATGGTCATGGTTGATTCTAATCCTTCCTACCTTTGGAATTTTCACCTCAAGCATATAAATGGGAAATGTATTCAAATACTTCATGGAGATTGATTGTTGGACTCATTAGATTATGAATATTTTGACATATATGAATCTTATTTATTATGTAAAATTAAAAAGAAATATTTTTAGAATAAAATGTGAAAGGGTTATTGAACTACTAGATCTCATACATAGTGATGTATACAAACCAATGAATACAAAAGTAATTGGTGGTTATAGGTACTTAGTTACTTTTAAAAATGAATTTAGTTAGTAAAAATATGTAATTATGATGAAAAAAAGTATGAAACTTTTTAAAAGTTTTAATAATTTCATAAAAAAGTAAAAAAATCTACTAAGAAAGATCACAAAGACTCTCCAATCAGACTAGGGTGGTGAATTCTTAAGAATTGAATGCATAGATCATCTGAGATTTTGTTGAATTATTTCACAACTCAAAGCTTTGGGTAAACTACAATAGAATGGTATATCTTAAAGGAGGAATTTTACCTTTTTATACATGGTTCAGTCAATGGTTAATCAACGTGATGTTCTTATTACATTCTAGGGCTATTATTTAGAGACTGCTGTATTATTAATGTCACGAACCGAATCTGGTAACCATAAAAAATGACACCAAAACCATCCTGCGACAAGGACTTAAGGGAATTCCCAATCCCCACGGTCTGGAACAAGTTCCTAGGTATCATATAATGAAGTTTTGGAACAATTTACCTGAGTTTATAAACAAAAAACAACTAACTAATCCAATACAATAAATCTGGTTTTTTCAAAACAAACCATCTTTTACAAAAAATCAGAATTGAATCACATAATTTAAAAAAATTCTAAAATACTATAACAACTGAATAAACCCACAATGGACATCCCAATAACCTCCTCATGTCAAGGGACACCTCCCTCAAGCCATCTCCATGAAACTGAGCCAAAAAGGACCTCTAGAAACTCGAACCACTGGAACTAAAAGCTTTACCCAAACCTACGAAAAAAATAACCAAGTCAACTTACACCTAAAGGTGTAAGTAGGATGTGAGACAAAGCCCATAAGGATACCACTACTAAGAGATTCGATGTGATAAACATTCAAAGACGAAAATCTTATAAATTTTCATAAACATGAAATGCTAGTAATAATTTTAAAGAGATGCAACTTTAAATAAAATTAGTTTTCAGGTGGGATACTTTAAAGAATCAAAAAATTAAAAAAAATAATTCCAAAGCTACTGAATTTTCTAGCCAATAATACAGTATGCCGACAGTAAGTAGAAAGTATCTAATGAGCACAAGAAATGGGAAATAACCCCTAGGAACTAGCTCACTGTGGGTCCCAGGTACCTCATATCTTGGTGAGAGTAACCATCACAATATCCTTTATCGTGCACACATGACACTAGTAGAGATCATACCCACAACCTAGTGGCCCCCCAACATCATCATCATTATCATCATCATAGTTTAGTTAGTGTTGTAATTTTCAAGCTTGATACGTGAAACTTGGTCCAAACCCCATGGGATCACTAGCATACTAGTACACATCCACCCTCATAGATACTTGGGAGTTTCCTCTTGTTCTAAAAAAAGTTAAAAAATCCATGAAATATAATTTTCACATGAAAATGACACTTCCAAGTCACACACACACAAAACATCCCTCATGTATATCACACATGTCACAAAATCCCCTTTTTCATTCAAATTCATTTTGAAATCATACTCACACCAAAATGGCCCACAAAACTTTTCACATATCTTTCACAATTTAAAAAATCCTTTAACAATTTTATGAATCATTTACAAGATAGTGAAAATCACATAACATCCCACACACATTTCACATGACACCCTTTTCACCTTCAAAATCATTTTATCATCATACTCACATGAAACAACCCAAAAATGTGTTTCATACCTTTCTTACAATTTAATAAAACACTTCATCCATTCATAAAACATTATAAATTTTTTTACATATTAAATCACCTCTTTACCTTTAAAAAACCCATTTTAATTGAATACAATCTCTAATAAAGTACATGTACATCATTTTTCCACTTTGTTTAACTCATTAAATCATATTCAGTTTTTATAAAACAAACCCAAGGGGTATAACCACGTTTTGAATACAAAACCCATTTTAAAACCCTCTTTCAAGGACAAAATAACCCCAATAACAATCCCAAAAAGAATTTTAAGCCCTAGAAACATTTATTAAACCACTATCAAGTTCTATAAAATTACCTCAAATAATACCACAAAATATACACATGAAAACACACATTTTCAAACAAATATGAAACTTTGAAATTAAACACTTAATAAACACTACCAAAAATGATTCATTCAACGAAAATATTATAATAATAACATTATAAAAATATAAATGAAGCAAATATAACTCATCTTAGGATTCTTACACATGGAACCACCAACTGAAAGTGTCGAAATCATCACATCTTGGTGCGAAACATCCACCGCACCACTGCCGCACCTCAAGGAAGTGAAAAGCAACCTAAAACCTAAATATTTCAACAAAAAGACACCAAATCAACCCCTAGGTACGAAGCCTAAATTCCGGACATTTTATAACTCATGAAAGGGTGAAATAAACCCTAAGGAAAGGGAAGAAATAAAATATGGAAAGATTTAATTGCTTGATTTTGATGTTTTCCCCATCAAATATCCCTTAAAAAAATGGGTTCCAAGGGAGGGTAAGAGATCTTGGAGGCTGTCCATGGAGGTAAGTCACGAAATGGGGTATAAAGGGGCGGATTTGGTTTATTTATAAATGGGAAAAGGGGTCAAAACACTCAAAATGTTAATGTGCTGGACACCCTTGCATGGTTTGGTTGCACAATTTAGTAAACTGTGAGGCCAAACCATGCATCTTGTTATGGACACCAAAAAAGTAATGTTTTGCCTCCAATTATTTGGGGGGGGGGGGGTACAAGGGGGTAATGTAGGGGGAAAGATATGCCAAGTATAGGGGAGAAAAATTCACAAAAAGTACTCTTTTCACCCCAAAACTCACCCAACTCACGGGTAAAAACCTCCTCAACAACTTACCCAACAAGTGGTGCCACTAGGAGTGTCAGTAATCCAATAATCAAACACCACAACCTCACACCATCCCTTTGAAAAAAGAGGTGGCCATTTTCCATCCAATTCCCATAAGAACAAGTTCATATATCAATAACACAATAGGTACCAAAATTTCAAACCTAGAACACCCGGAAACCAAGAGAAATCTAAGAACAAAAGGAGGATTTGAAAAAAATGCTTGGAATTGAAAATATAGGTGTTAAAATTCTCCCCAACATAAATATTTCCTCCCTAAGAAATACACAACAAGGCCAAAATAAAAAACTAAACACATACGATAAATGAATATGTACTCCTTTCACAAGATTCTCCCCCAAATGCCAAAACACCTCTAGTGATCAATTAAGGATGAAATAATCTCACAAACCAAAACTTACACCACTTACCTGAAAAAATAATTAAAATTAAGACCTCATACCAAAAGTAACTCCTCAAACACTATCCAAATAATACTCAAGAAATTTAACCGAATGAGAAATAAGATTAAACATGGTTAACACTACCTGACTTTAACTAAACTGTTGGGTGCTCTCCAATCCTAACATTTACCCAAGGACTATTTTGGTAGTTAGATAGCTCTAAAAAAGTCTAAATATCACCAAGACAAGACCATAGACAAATATGAGTTACTAGTATGATGAGATGCAAATGGGCTCCCCACCATAAGAGGAAACATAAATTTTCCCAAGACAGAATCAGGACACTAACAGGGGGAGGCCCAAATGGACTCCTCGGTACAAGGGGTAGAATTCAATTAGACCTTTCCAAAATAACTTACATAAAACTCATAGTGGGTTTCCCCACCATAAGAACCATCCATCTTAACCCACCAGCTTGGGCCTCCACAGAAAGACCCCAAAATTTAAAGAGTTGGGACAACCGCATAGTTAGCCCACACATTTTGGAGAGACCGTGCGCTAACCGTGTGGATCCTTCTGCCTTCATGGTTTTCTAGGGCATGGTTACTACTATCTATGCACAAAATATGTTCTCAACCTTTCTAGATAGATTTAAAACCTTTCTCACAAAACTCAATGGAAACCAAAGGGGGAAGTAATGACATTGGGAGATAACATGGACATGAGTTCCTCCCACATCTTCCCATCAAATGGGAATAAAAAAAGAAAGATGACGACACCAGAGGTTTAAAATATTCCCATCTTTCATACTGAGGATAGGACTTTGTACAAGGGTTCAAATGACCCTGGGATTTCCCCAGACTATGTACCATCTTCAATCTGTGACCTATGGTTGGAGCTCAAATGATTGAGGCATCATTGGTCTCACAGTAAGGCTTTGGAAACCCCTAAATGAAACTTATTCTATCGGTGCTACAAACAACTACACTGCAGTCCCATATGGTTTTAAAAAGACATAACAAATTTCCCAATAACTTTACCCTAACCCAAAATTTCACTGAAATTAGTTCTTAGAAGACACATACACATTACCCATTATTTCTTTGGGTGGAAAACAATAGAAATAAAGGACACATATAAACACCTTCCTCTAAGACATAGAATTTTGAAGTTTTTTCAAAGGAGACAGACTCCCAAAAAAATAGAGACTCTCAGTGGATTTCATGAACTTCACCTTTACAGTCAAATGAGCACACAACATCATAAGGCATCACCGAACCTGACCATTATTATTGATAGGAACAGTACATGGAGGGGTAAATTATACAACATCCCCAAACATCACATAATTATAAAGAGTGTCCATAACAACCTATCATGACCAAATATCATAAGATGGTGGTTTAACAAAAACCCTTTCTTATAAGAGACTAATAAAGGACCCAGATACCCTCTTAGAGAACATACAACACTGACAACCCCAAACTAATTCCACCTTCAATGAATCAGGTAACTTAAGAAACTAAGGTATCTTTCAACCTTTCATGAGCACTATACTGCTACAAGAGGATCCAAAAACCAAGAAAGAAAAAAGGTGTAGACTCAATCTCAAAATATTGAGAGAAATATTCTTTATATTGATCAACTAGAGGGTCTTCCAATGACGAAACAATCTGGGTTGCATTTAAGTTGTGCACTAACCCTTAATGGGGGCATACCTTATCCAACGAGAGAACCCAAGGAACCAATCAAGATGGTCGATTGGTCAAGTCATAACACAAACCATAATCAAACACATGAAGGGAACCACCATAAATGCATCCCAAAACATTTATCAGAATAGATCACTAACCGGACCTTCAATCGAACTTACCAAAGAAAAAAAACCCAAAACATCATTTAAACAAGAGGGGTTCTTGGACTCAAAACATCCAAAAAAACAACATTTCCAAAAGAACATAAGACACACCACACTAAACCAATCATCAAGACATCATTTTTTAATTTAAAATAATACCTTTGAAAATAAACGGTTCAACGGTTAGCGTATCCACCATTGGTTCCCCATGAGCCTCAAACATGCATGTTTCCGTGCCACACTTTCTAAGATCCCAAAACTAAAGGACACAAGACAATGTGAGAGGAAACTAGTTTCTATGGGTGACTTGGACATATGGTTGGTGGAAATATGCCAATAAATTCACCATCATAGAGAGTGTTCTAGGGAAATATCTCTATCTCCACATGGTTTTCCAGGCCCTGCAAGCTCACTAAGACCATTAACCCCACTCTCTTTTCATTTCCCCTAATCATCATCAAACAAAGAAAACCAAAGGACTCAGAAAAATACCAACTTCCCCTAGAAACTTGAATCCCATCATGAGGTGTGCTGGCTAGGCACACTACCCATAACTAGAATGTAAAGTCCCGTAAATCCTATCTCCAGACTATCCTGACTGTTCCCCAAATAACATGACCCAAAGAGTTAACCTGAACTTCCTTTTATACCATTTTGTCACAAATCAAATACGGTCACCATCAAATCCGGCACCAAACTTGGCCCGTTATAAGCCCTAAATGTTTTTCCCAATCCCCTAGGGTTGACACTAGTTTCTGAGTATCATATAATGAAGTTTGGGAACAATTTACCTGAGTTTAAAAACATAAAACAACTAATTAATCTAATGCCAAAATATGGATTTTTTAAAACAAACCATCTTTTACAAAAATTTAGAATGGAATCACATAATTTAAAAAAAATTATAAAAGACTTTAACAATAGAAGAAACCCACAATGGACAACCCAATAAACTTCTCATGTTAAGGGGAACCTCTATCAAGCCGTCTCCATGACACTACGTCTAGAAGGACTGCTAGAAACCCAAACCATTGGTACTAAAAGATTTACCCAAACCTGCGAAAAAAGCCAAGTCTACTTACACCCAAAGGTGTAAGTAGGGTGTGATCCAAATCCCAATAGGATTCCACCACTAAGATATTCCATGTGATAAACATTAAAAGATGAAAATATTGCAAGTTTTCATAAACATGAAATGCTAGTAATAATATTTAAGAGATGAAACTTTAAATAAAAATAGTTTTCACGTGGGATAATTTAAAGAATAAAGAATTTAAAAGAAAATAATGCCAAAGCTACTGAATTTTCCAGAAAATCATACCATATGCCGATGGTATGCACAAAGTATCTAATGAGCACAAGAAATGAGAAATAACCCCTAGGCACTAGCTCATTGTGGGTGCCAGGTTCCTCGTATATTGGTAAGAGTAATTATCATAATATCCATTCTCATGCACACGAGCCACTAGTAGGGATCATACCCATAAACTAGTGGTCCCCCAACATCATCATAATCATTATCATAGTTTATTTAGTGTTTTCATCATCAAACTTTCTACGTTAAACTGGGTCCAAACCCAATGGGATCACTGGTATACTAGTACACATCTACCCACCTAGATACCCATGCATTCCCTCTTGGGCTAAAACAAGTTCCACAATCCATGAAATATAATTTTCACTTGAAAATTTCACTTCTAAGTGACATACACACCAAACATCCCACATGTATATCACACAAGTCAAAAAATTCCCTTTTTCATTCAAATTAATTTTGAAATCATACTCACACCAAAATGGCCCACAATACTTTTCGCATATCTTTCACACTTCAAAAAATCATTTAAAAATTTTATGAAACCTTTCCAATATAGTGAAAATCACATACCAGCCCACACACATTTCACATAATACCCTTTTCAACTTCAAAATCATTTTATCATAACACTCACATGAAACAACCCACAAACATGTTTCGGGCCTTTCTTGCAATTTAATAAAACACTTTAGCCATTTATAAAACATTATAAAAATGTTTGAAATCTTAAATCACCTCTTTACCTTTCAAAAACCCATTTTAATTAAATAAAATCTTGAAAATAGTACATCTACATCATTTTACCACTTTTTTAACTCACTAAATCATTTTCAATTTTTATAAAACAAACCCAAGGGGTATAACCACATTTTTCATACAAAACCCATTTCAAAACCCTATTTCAAGGAAAAAATCACACCAATACCAATCTGAAACAGAATTTTGAGCCATAGAAAAATTTATTAAACCACTCTCAAGTACTATAAAATTACGTCATATAATATCACAAAAGATACTCATGAAAAACATACATTTTCAAAAAAATATGAAAATATGAAATTAAACGCTTAATAAACACTACCAAAAATGGTTTCCACACCAAACATATTATAATAAAAAAATGCTAAAAATATAAATGAAGAAAATGTAACTCATATTAGGATTATTACACATGGATACACCCACTGAATGTGTCAAAACCCTCAAATATTGGTGCGAAACATCAACCACACCACCACCGCACATCAAGGAAGTTAAAAGCAACCTAAAAACTCAAGATTTCACAAAAAATACACCAAATAAAACCCTAGGTACGAAACCTAACTTCTGTAAATTTTAGAACTCATAGAAGGGTGAAGGAAACACTAACGAAATGGAAGAAATACAATAGATAAAGACTTACTTGAATGATTTTGTAGTTTCCCCCATGAAATCTCCCTTAAAATATGGGTTCCTAGGGAGGGTAAGAGATCTTAGAGTCTTTCCATAGAGGTGGGGCATGAAATGAAGAAGATAGGGGCGGATTTGGATTATTTCAAGAAATTAAAAAGGGTTAAAACACCCAAAAATATAATGTTCTGGACACCCTTGCATGGTTTGGATTCACGGTTTAGTAAACCGTGTGGCCAAACCGTGAAATATATTCTAGAAACCCAAAAAATGATTTTTTTCCTCTAATTTCAGGGGGTTCCAATGGAGAAACCTAGGGGGGAGATAGGCCAAGGATAGGGGAGAAAACATTTACAAAAATAAGTACTCTTTTCACCCCAAAACGCACCCAACACATGGGTAAAAACCACCTCAACAACTTACCCCACTAGTGGTGCCACTACGAGTGTCACTAATCCAACCCCAATAAACCACAACCTCACACCATCCCTTTGAAAAAATAGGAGTAAAATACCATTTAATACCCCCAATACCAAATTCATAGATAAAGAACACAAGAGACACAAAAATTTCAAACCCGGAACACCTAGAATCCAAGAGAAAGATAAGAACCAAAAGGGGATTTGAAACAAAGCATGTAATTGAAAATCTGTGTGTGAAAATTAATAAACTGCGTTCCATATAAACTAGTAATAAAGATTCCATATGGGATATGGTATTAGAAACATCCCAATTTGTATTTTATGAAGATTTTGGGTTGCAAAGAACTCGTGTGATGACTGAATTATGATAAAATTGACCCTAAGTCATAACATTTTTATCTGTTGGTTATCCTAAGAAAATTAAGTGTTATTATTTCTATAACCCAATTGAACACAAAGTGTTTTTTCCCAAAATGGTGTCTTCCTTGATAATTAATTAATCAATCAAGTAGTTTGTGATAGGAATGTTGAACTTGAAGAAATTCAAGACCAACAAATAGTAATAGTTCCTAATATGGAAGTAGAGTTGGTTCCATAAAGAGTTGTGGAAGAAGAACTGACTCAAGTTACAGAAGAAACTATAAGGTCTAGTAGGATTTTTTAGAAACCTGAGAGATATGGATGTACTGTGGCTAATGATGGTGAATTAATTTTTATAGAGGCATCCATGTACACTAACCACTTTTGGAACTTGGTGGGTTCACATAAAAAGGTTTGACCCATAGGGTGTAAGTGGGGTTTCCAAAAGAAAACTGACATGGATGATAGTGTATTCCTATAAAAAATTAATGGTGGATAAAGTTTACAAAAAATCATAGTATTGAATATAAAGAATCATTTTCACCTATTGTTATGATAAAGTCCATTCAGACCATGCTATCCATAACAACTCATTCTGATTATGAGATATATCAAATTAATGTAAAAACCTATTTCCTAAATAATAATTTTAGTTAGGATGTTTATATGATACAACCAAAAGGTTTTGAAGTTCCAAATGAGTCTAATAAGTATTTTTAGTTCCAATGGTCCATTTATGGATTGAATCAAACTTCATGAATTTAGAATATTTTGTTTGATGATTTAATCATAGAGTTTTATTTCCTTAAAAAAGTATATTATTCTGATGTATATGTGTGGGTAAGTTGTATTATAGTAATTTTATGATACTATATGTATAATACATAATATTTATTAGAAATGAAAACTTGATAATTCATTCTATGAAGATTTGGTTGGGTAAATTTTTCTCAGTCAAATACATGGGTAAAGTATCTTATATACTAGGTATGAATATCTATATAGATATATCTAAGCTATTTCTTGGACTGAGTTAGAACACATATATTGGTAAGGAACTAAAATATTTTAGCATGGTGAAATCAAAAAAGGGTTATTTACTAGAATTTCATGTTATAAATCTTATAAATATTTAGGATTATTATAAAGAGTTTGAATTTATGTATAGAAATCTTTATACATCCACCATAGGATATATCATGTCTGCCATGTTATTTAATTCACCCAATGTCTCTTATAATTTTAGAATAACTTTTGGATATCAATCCAATCCTTGTGAGATTCATCAAATTATTGTGAAGAACATTCTTAAGTACTTGAGAAGGACTAAGAATATATTATTTATATTTGGAGGATAAGATGGGATCTATATAAAAGGTTACAGAGATATGAGTTTTAAATCTAGAAAATACGATATGAAATATCAATCAGGATTCATGTTTTATTTAAATAGTGGATCTTCCATCTATAAAATTTCCAATCATGCCACTATAGTAGTCTCGAAAATAGAGTTAGAGTACATCAATACATCAATTGTTGTGAAGGAAACTATTTGGATCAAGAATTTTTTTACTATTCTTAGATTGGTTTCTAACATTGAGAGATAAATTGAACTATATTTTGAAAAAATGGGGTTATTACTCAGTCTAAGGAAGCCCTATATCACTAAAGGAACAAAAAAATCCTTTAAAAAATACCATCTCATATGAGATATCATTGATAGGGGTGATGTAAATATCAGTTGGGTGGATATATAAGAGAATGTATAGATCCATTGATGAATCCATCACCAAAAGAAGAACATGAGTATCATATAGAATCTCTAGGTGCTAGACACTTTTGATATTGGTTGTAATGGTTATAAATGTATCATGTTTTTATAATAAAAAAAATAGGTATTTATCATTCATTCATATGTGCTAAAACTTATTTTACAAGAACGGTTGAATGAAAATATCCCCTCAAACTATGAATTTGAGTTGTCCCTAACAAATGATCATTACAAAGTATTGTAGATTGTGATGATATGATAAGGTTATCTTGAAGAGATTATTATATTAATTACAAAGATTTATATTTGAGATATGAATAATAGATTCATGAGGTAATAATTAGAGACTTATTACTTAGACTGACCCACTAAAGCTTATCCCATGAGATTTCATACAATTATCGATATACTTAGGGGTGTATGCTTATAATAAATCTTTATCACCTAAAGTTAGTGAGATTCCTAGCATGAGAACCTTCATACTCCAATACCCTATATACGCTATTCAATATATGAACATAGATAATTAGAGTTTGTTTAGGTATATTGTTCAACATGTCACCGGTTGGAACACAACCAATATAGTATTTTTTTAATTTTATTAAATGTAAAGAAATATGACCTTAGATTGAATTAGATTGAGAAATGAATGAACATGATTAGTTCTATCACATATAATGTCATAAACTACTTAGATTAGTGACATGTGATGTACTTATCCGATATATGAATCACATGTGATGTATTCATCGAGGCCTATACATGATTGAAATGATCCATGTCAAAAGGTCACTAGATTTCATCGACAAAAGGATTATATTGGTATACATATCATGTGAATGATACCTCTTTTGGTCGACATGTTCATATAAAGGCATTGGTGTATTTTATAGAGATTACACTAGGCCGTTTAGTTAGCTTAAGTAGCACTGATTCTCTTCTAGAGGCCACTCATTTCTTACATATACGAAATATGGATTTTATATATTTTTTCAATGCTACTAAGACCCATAGGGTCACATAGTTAGTTCCTTAGATAAGGATAAGGTTTTAGACAAAGTGGTTTGTTCCAAAATAAATATATCTTAAAGAAACCATATCTAAAAGTTGTTTTGTAAGGATTCAAAAAGAGTTATGAAGTTTTTCATTAAGTAATTTTTGGATTTTAGTGTAAGAGGGAGATTTTTGGAAGTGATATAAGATGGGAACCACACCATGATGGTGTATGAGTTGGAATGGTCTAACTCTATAATAAACATTTGAATTCATACAATGCATGTGGCTTACACTTGCTTCTCCACTCAGGTTTCAAAATCATTTATAAATGCATTTTTAAGGCTTACGATAAACTTGAATAGATTCAATGTATAGTTTCTAACAGGAAGTAACACATCAAATGCATTATATATTGGCAATATTTAATAGATATGTGGAAATTAAGATATATAAATATTTGATCCTTCTTCTATTTTTTTGTGTTCATTCATTTTAAAAGTGAAAAATTGTTTGTAATATAGTCAAAACTATCTTCCTTCTTGCTACTCGTTCATCATTCCACAAAGGATCTATCATTCCTTTGAGCATTCAAGAGTCATTAGAAATCATTTTTGGATCCATTGGAAATCACCCCCTCGAAGGTGGTGAAACACATATTCTGCTCCTCATGATCATTATTAATCATACAACATTAAGGATGAAGATATAAGTGGATGATATTAGGGTATTTGAGGTATTCCATTTTATACTCTGTTTTTGGAATATATTTGTATGTTTGATTTCTTGGAGATATATCCTTTTGTGTTTGGGTTTTCTTACTCTTCCAATTTTCATATGATAATCAAATGAAAACCATTTTAGAATGAATACAAATTGGATACAATACCCTCTATATATAAGTTTAATGATAAGAGACAAGATGAGATCCACCAATCATTCCTAAAGAATAAATAAATGATCAATCACAATACATAAATGTAATTTCATACATAATAGAAGACAATTGAAAGTACCAAAATAGACCTTAGGTAGCATACATGAAATTCCAATGGCTCATAAATAACCCCCAAAGCTACTAATGTTTACCCTGATCATCAACCTTACCCTATGGACCTAAAAATATTTTATACATATATGAAGGGTGATCATGTAGGTATACTTGGTAGGATCCTCCTTTGAATATCTTATGAAAATGTGAAATAATCAAACTAAAGCTCAGTTAATAAAAAAGTGAAATTAAATCATTACTTAAGAAAGTAAAAGTATTTCCCATTCTCACCGTGGATTACTCACCAAGTAACACATACAAGTAATCATATCCATATCAAAAGAATATTCATAAGAAAGGTACCCTACATTCACATCCCCACTGGTTTGTCTCTATCACACCCCAAAACTAAACATATTATGCTATAATACCTTCCACAAGTCATCTTACACCCCATGCATACATATCATAGTCATATCATACTTCACCCCATGAAGCTCATCACAACCTCACCATCATCATTTCTTCCATAACCAAGTAACAAGTATGAAAGACAATATTAACCATGTACCATGAACTATACCCCAGTCCATTACATTCTATGCAATTACACCCTTAGGAAATCACAATCATTGTAGCTAGAAGAAAATTGTGTTCTATGACCATAAACCACTACAACCCACACACACATGTATTGTAAAATTGAGAGCCATCAATGCTTGTGTAATCAAATATACTATACCTTAATCCATTACAAACAAGATACACATACACCTCATACTACACCTAAAGGGAGAGTTGGGACGTGGGGGAATTTATACATCTATCCCATCACTAACCTGGATGTTGGGAAAAGCACCCAAAACATTTGAGCATCGAATTCCCACCCAACTTAGGTGGTAGAGAGTATAAAACTACATAATATGATGAATAAATAAATCACACAAATAAATAAAGGTAAAATATATAGTATTAGACTCAACTATAGTTATTGTCCCATATTACAGAAGTTTTCCACCACTAAGGTCTAGGAAACTAGATTTAATACATGAAAAAAAGCATCAAGATTAAAAAACCATTAACCAAATTCAATTTTCAATTAGAAATTACCAACAATTCATTAATCCCCATTATTAATTATGGTTTAATATTTCATTTCCATTATAAGATAACTTTACTTAAAACTCATATTCCCACATGAAAAATATCAATTCCATGCTCTTAGATCATCATTCCAACTATACCATGGTTCTTATTTAATTTAGGTATCATTATCACCATCAATGACACTTATCCCATGAGTTAATTTTTAATTAATTTACTATTCAATAATCTGGATAATCTAGGTTTATTCTTGAAAATTCTATAAGGAATATCCACTAATAGTTCATAGAAAAACCATAACAAGCGGTTGGAAATCAAAACAACAACCATCAGGAAACCAAATATCAATATCAACCCCAAGAAATATGGGTAAGCCTAGATATCAACCCTTATCATTCAACCAAATGAAGACAAAAACAATAATTGAAAACATACGCAATCCCAACACTCAACCGACACTATACATCCCAACATCAACCTCATCTCAATGATTGAAGAAAATAAAATTCACTCTCAAATTGGTTCATCCACCCCTTAAATAATATTCCAAACATATCAAACCCCACACATAAATAATATATATTATCTTACACTTTAAAAAACACATATAAGGAAATAAAACTTATTTTTAAAACTCAAATTTAAGGCGTATCCTAGGGATATGGCATCAGGAATGAAGGCCTAGAAAAAATTTAATAACAACAAGGTTGGGCTCCCAATTTCCCCATGCACTTTAATATCAGTAAAAAAACCTTTTTCATTTACACATTGAACTAACTTATCCATTGTGAATAATTTTTGAACAAAAAAACCTATAATTAAAATATAACAATATCTAATAACATCTAATAAGCACACTCAAGCAACACTTCCATGTTCAATAGTTTTATAAGAATAATGGTAATTAAAATTAACATGAATATTTCATTAATTACTTTATATTTACGATATTTATGTTATTCAAACAATTTCAAGCTTTATAAGAAACAAAAATTTCTACAAAAAGTAGATATAAAAATATATTGAAAATATCAAGTGGCATTGTCGACATAATATCACCACATGAGATAAAAATACCCTTCTGATTCAATTTTAATTCTGGTTATTATCATTATTCAAGTCAATTCCACCATTACCCAAAGAAAATAAAGATTAATAATTCTACAATTTTTCATAACAATAAAGTTCATGAATCACCTACCTTGAGATGGAACTTTCAACATTCTCTAATAAAGAATAGAGGATAAAGTGAAGATCTGTAATCTATTATATCGTAAAAAATCCCATGATTCCTAATAATATTACCCACTAGTAATCACCCACAAATCATCAAATAAAGAAAATAAAAAAAAATAAGGAAACCATTTTTAAATAGCGTGGAAAGTGATAATGTGTGTGTGAAGAACTAACCGAGAATATAACTATTCTAAGATCACCAAACAAATGATCTCTTGATGTCAGGGGGTTAAATCCACGAAAAGGGAGATTAAATTCTCTAAAATATGTCTTCATGTCACCTAGGATTGAAAGGATAAGGGATAAAATAAAAATAATTTGAAGGCACTTAAGAATTTATACATGTTTTATTTTAATGGTTACATGTTACAAAACCCCTTTCCACACCGCAATGGTTAGCTTTTCAACTAAAACCATGACATAAAATTGGTGTCTATACTAAAATGTGGTCTTGGTTCAACGTATATCTATAATATATGATAAAATCCCTACATATATCCCCTTGATCTAAAAAAACTTCATTAAAACCATGTAAAACCCCCAATACCGTGCCATAATGACCCTTCAGAAGGTAGATATAAGAAACATAGCCTTTGAGACACCACACTACTACCTACACCTTATACCACAAAAATCCATTAGTAGTAATAGACAATAAAAACCCTTACCCCGAGCCTCCATGTTATAAGGATTATAGCTACACCACAAGACTCACCTCCAAAACCACACCAAGATGCAACCTACAAGATCATCTAACAACTACCCTTTCTTGATTATGATTTACCTCAAAACCATTTATAATATTCCACCCTTACCCAACACATCCAATAAACCCAATGAAAAATGGAATGGTTCAAGAAATACTAGTCCCTTACATCAGATTCCTCTCAAACAATTCATATCCTTCGGAATTTAAACCAAAAACTTTGAAGTAAATAAAGGAGAATAGAGAAACCATCCCATAAGATACTTCTCAAATATTTAATTATAACAAAAAAACCAAAAGATCATAGGAACAAGGATCTTAACCATTAAATATCAAAAATAATCTCATAAAATAAGAAAATGTTAAACATAGCATCACAATAGTGATAAAAAATCCAAAAAATTAGGATATTATGTGAACATTTGTGACTCCCACTTCTATGTACACTCCTCTAATATAATATATCACCAAAGGGAAAGAACCATAAGAATAACACACTCATGAAAAAACTTTTAATGATGGTCCAAAATATCAATAGGCCACTACTCATTGGTCACATCATCTTCAAATTCTAGATCAACCTAGTCAATGACATGAGTATCATCATAAAGGTACCATTAAATCTATGAAACCTGAAAAATATTATTAATTTTAAAAATATATGGGGATATTTCTATCTAATATGAAATAAATCCAACATGTTCTGACACTTTTAAAGGTATTAAAAACTTGGAGAGAGCTTACACATATGAATGAACCTTTACTACCCACAATAAGGAGATACCTTTAAGAACACATGATATATAACATCGAACTATAGAGGCCTCCACCTATGATAAAAACATGACTCTTGATGATCTTATACTACCTTTATTTACTTATGGATCAACTAAACCTTTTCTATCATTCTCTACACCAATCTAGGTATGAGAATTTCTAACTTCCCAACCTCGATCCAACACATCAAAGATTATTTTTTCCATAAAAATTTTCAAATGGCGTTTTAATAATACCAGAGTGATAATTGTTATAGTAAGAAAACTCTACCAAGGGAAATTTTCTCACCCAAAAACCTCCAAAATCTCTAATTAATGGGTGAAAAATATCTTATAGAGTTTGGATAATATAATATATCTAACCATTTTTCTATGGATGAAAAGAAGTGATAAGGAATATATGAGAACCAAAAGCACATTTTAGGTCTTTGTTGGACCCAAGGATGTTATTTGATGGTAATAGATTTTGGTTTTTTTCAATCCAAATTAGTTTAGTCAAGGAGTTTTCAAGATAAGTGATCTTACAGTTCATACCTCAAAGGGAGTACACAGAATGACGAATGAAATCAGAAAAGGAATGTATTTTGGCATAGAGGTACTATGAGGACCACAAATAATGATACAAAGAACTCATAGGGGAAATAGTTTGTGAGTAACTCATAATACATGTAAGGAAAATGATTCATTGGATGGATCATCATTTTCTTAAAGGAGGCGGAATTTTTTGGAGCTGCAAAGGGTTTCATTCACGGATGATATTGGCCATCATGAGGAAAATGCACTATACAAATCTCAAAGGAAAAATGATTCATGAGAAGATCATGGTACATTGTGAAGGATATACTGCATTAATTATTTTAGTGATTTAAATTAGTGGGTTTTTAGGATCTATTTTTCTATATAAGGATCACCAATACCATCATTATAGGTAGAAATTTTGATTAGAAGTTTGAGAGGAATTCAGTAAAGTCCAGAGTGGTTCACAGGAAGACAACTCCAAAAAGGAGAATAAGTTCACGAGGAGAATTATATGAAAGGAAAAGTGGTCCATGAAAACAGTTTGTGGAAGAGGATTTTTGGGACTTTGTAGCCCCCAAAGGAAGAAGGATCTGCATAGGAAGATTAGGTCAGAGGAATAAGTGATTGTTTGAAGAATAAGTAGTAGTTTACGGAAGGATAAATGGTCTACGAAGTTTGGACAATCCAAAGAGGAAGTTGGTCCATGGGAGAAGAAGAGGTCCATGGAAGGAGATTGGGTCCACAGAAGAGGAGGAAGCCTACGGAGGAAGATGTGGTCCGTGAAGCACACATGCTATGTATTGTAGTGTAGTTCGCAGAGGAAGAACACCAGTTCATAGAGGAATAGTTCATTAAATAAAAATGCCCAGAAAAGTGGATTACATCGATGGGTACAAGAGAGACTTTAATAGAGCATATATCTATAGTTGAGTATTCGGAGTTCAATAAAAATGAAAGGACTTAAAATTCCATAAACTGTCTGTAGATCTCCCCCAAGGAAGTGAGCTAGGGGGAGTCATTGAAAGTGTTATGAGGGATATAGTGAGATATCCATAAAATATTGTAAAGGTAGTGTTCCTGAAACATAGTGACTAGTTCTAAACTCTTGTAATCCAAAAATATTAAAGATTAGTGGATTTAGGTACGACCGAAACACAATCGGTTTATTCTCCTTGGACTATCCCTTGGTGATGAACCAATTAACTTTACTGTGTTAACTTTTTGCATGTTATTGTTTGTTTACAAATCATTCTCATCCGATAGGTTTAATGGGTTCTTACCAATGTGGGAACAAGATCCGTCATATTAGAAGAAAAAGTTCACACCCTGATTCACCCTTTCCCTCTCAGGATGTTCTGGGGTCCTTCAACCTCTACAGACACTAGAGTTAAAATAAGGATCTTGTTTATCCCCTCCAGATACTTCCTCAACAAAAAATCCACTTAGCTTGAATCCTTAATCACTAAGAAGTGATATAACTTTATCCAGTGTTCTATGATCACCTATATAAGATCGCATCCACCCCGATCTCAAGGTGAACCGATGATAAAGTCCATAGATATTTCATCCCACTTCCACAGGGGGAAATCAAGTGGTTGAAGGAAACCACCAAGAATATATTTATTAGACTTCATCCTTTGGAGAACCAAACATTGTGAGACAAACTCTATAATTTATTTATTTATGCCATACCAACCAAATTGAACTATAAAATCATAATATATCATATAAAATAAAGATATGACAATAAGGAAAAATTTTGTAAATCACAGAGAATTATATCACCTATTGCCAAAGGAATAATGAGTCTCCCCTGAAACAACACCTGATGATGAAAATCCTTATACCATCCCTCAGAAGCGTTTCCACAAACAATCTGATCTCATAAAACCTCCGCCTCAGAATCTCCCTAGCTTGGATTCCTAAGACTACTGCACTAAATTTGAATTCACCATCATTTGATAGAGACACCCTATACTATAAAAAATCATATATCAAGTCATATCATTGATAAATCCTCTATCACCTCCAAACATCACCAAACTCTCTAAAAATATCACTACATGGATTTTTTCTGAAGGAATCAACTATAAAATTTACATTACCGAGTGTATAAGAAACTAAAAAGTAATAATCCAAAAAAAAGTCTACCCACAATCACTATCAAAAATTCAAATCCTTTAGGGAGAAGATATAACCCAATATCTTGTGATCTATGAAAACCACAAAGTGCTCTCCAATGACATCAACTGCAATAACTTTAGAGAAAACACAACCACAACAAGTTCAAGATCTTGGGTGGTGTAGTTTCATTCATGAGGTTATAAATATTGATAAACATAAGAGATAAACACTCTCTACTATATTATAAAAACCAATCCAAGATGTGAATCATCATCATAAACCTCAAACGTAGTTCCCTCATCCAGCAAACAAAGAACCAATGCACTAACTAACTTCTCTTTCAAATACTAGAAATAACATGAAATTAGTTAGTACACACAAATGTCTGATCTTTTCCATTAGATTTTTTTATAAAATTTTCAATTTGAGAGAATTTGGTAATGAACCTTATATAATATCTAACAACACTAAGTAAACTCGACACCTTCATAAAATTATTGGGGGATACCCAAAAAACATTCGCCTCAAATCTTTGAGGAATCCATAACAACTTCATACAATAAAAAATGACCCCAAGAGACCAAAACTCATACTTTTACACCTTCCCAAATATCTAATTATGCTAAATAACTCCCAAAACCTTCTGTATATAATTTTCATGATACTCCTCTGACATAAAAAATATAAGTACATTTTCAACAAAAACCACCATGAATCAATTAAAAAATTCATATAATAAATAATTCATTAGTCCCATGAAAATGGATGGAGTCTTTGTAACCATGAATGAAATTACAATAAAATCATAATTCCCGTAATAGAATCTAAAATAAATATTATAATTATCTTGATATTTTACTTACATATATTGATACCATAACCATAAATAAATCTTAAATAACTATCTAGATGCCTTTATTGATTGAATAAATCTTCAATCCATGGAAGGGGATAACAGTTAATCAATTTCACAAAGTTCAAGAGATGATAATAAAGACACAAAATCTGACTTTCATATGACTCCTTCATGAAAAAAATCAAAGAACTAAATGGAGAGATGACGGGCTGAATAAACCTCACAGTAAAAGATCATTAATCTGAATCCATATCTTTTAAAAACTTAAAGTATTCATCCTATACAATTACATCAATATAAGAGTGACACTTAGCTACAACTCTATCACAACACCAATATCATGTTGAGGAGTAGTGTCACAATACAACGACCCAAAGATTTCATACATGACTATTATATCATTTTAAAGATAAATGACATAATAGTGATAAAAATCCATGATATAATGGTTTAGTGTATTGAAAAAATTAGGATCATACATCAATTAAACATAATAAAAATTAAACATTATATAAATTATTCTTATTTATCCTTATAAATCTCTTAAAATATTTTTAGTACATGTTTTCACATGAGGATATACATCAAGTAAATGGGTAATCTAAATGCCTAGTAAGGGGAGGAATAAAATACATGAATTAATAGTACATGGGTGAGAATAATCAACATAATCATATAATAAGAATTATATCATCATAAAAATCATGACAGAAACATTTGGTGTTAGAATGGAATGAGGAATATGTATAAAAATGTAACATCATTCCATAGTGGTCGAATTCCACACATGCATGTGTACAAAACCATCATCATGTCAAAGCATAACATAGGTGTAAAAATCATAAAATCATTATTGTGAACAAATATAGAATCATGTTCATGAATATTAAACATAATCTCATGAGATATATTACATAAACTAATGCATTGAAGAGATATATAATTTCATTCCTACTCATCAAATCATAAATGTTGATAATCTTGCATTCCACATAGAATGTATAACAGCCGTAGTCATGAAATAACCCATAGAAATGAATTGGTTTCATGTGGTTTTTATAAAGCATACTTTCATGAATAAAATTTGGGGTTCCAAAATTAATAATATAAAACATATTTTGAATAAAAATCATAATTCTTGAGAGAATAAGAAAAAACTGAATACGAGTGAAGGATGTGTTTTGTAAAGGAAGATCTTTTTTAAAAAAAATACCTGTATTTGGATTAAAAATCATTTTTTAAAGGAGGAAACATGTATATCCCCTAAAATAAAGGGGGATAATAGTGAAATAATATTTAATTAATATTAGAGGAATATATATACTAAAAATTATGAGAAATGTGGATAAACCAAAGAAAAATGAGTTGGGTTTGAGAACCCCCTTACCTTAAATCCTGTATTATTTAGTCTCTTTTACACATACTAAATAATAAACACAAGTTTATTAAAATATTGAAAGATAAGTGAATTATTTCAATATTTCACTATTTATAAATTATAATAATTATATTACATTTTCTACTTCCCTCAGTTAAATGTAAAATGTTTTGATATCATGTTTTCTTTAAAAAAATTCCATTTTGTTTCATTTTCAATATTTTTTTTACAATTTCATTTATAAATAAGTAGAATTAATTATAGAATAATAAAATAAATATATTTAAAATTTTACATATCATAATCAATTTATTATAACCATCCATAAAGTTAGTGATAGGGAAATAAGTTATAAATGTCCTCGTTGGCTGTTAACTGATTGTTATCAAGAATGTTGCCCATAGAAGGAGAAAAAGAGGTATAAAATATAAATAATTCGAAAATATAATTTTAATTTTAGGTTAAAATATTTAATATAATGTTAAAATAATACCTAATTAATATTATAAGATGTTGTTTTGAATACAATAGGGAAAAAAATGAATAGAGGAGGAAAATGAGAAAACAATTGATAACAACTTATTTTTCTTAGTGTTTCTTCTCTTGTATGACACTATAATTCATTGATGAATGGATTTGGTTTAAGCAATAAAATAACTCAGGTTGGAATTTTATTAAGCTAGAGTATCAAGAAAAATATTATTCTTTGCTAAGTGGGGGATGCATGTTTTTCCAAGGTGAGGAAGAAGGGTTATTTATACTTAAAGTGACACATATTTTTAGAATAAGATATTGATTAAAATACTATATGCAAGGTAAAACTTGAAACAATGATATTTTTAATATAATTAATCATATATAAATATTATATAATGGTTTTAGGACTTTTAACTCCATTATAATTTGAATTACCTAGTTTATTATAAAGGAAATTAGAAAATTGATATTTTTTTAAAGGAATACTTTTGACTTTACAATTTTGAAAGAAATTTAAAGGTTTGTAGATAATGTTTTTTTTATTTTAATGACTCATTTATAAAATATAATATGTTTTAGTCAAGAATAAAGTTATTAAAATTATTATTACCTTATTTTTTCATGAATGATGTAATTTCAGATATACTGCTAATGGGAAAATGATATTTTTCTATTCACTAGAAAATAAAAGTATTTCAGAAAATTACTAAAAAAAGCTCCCTTGGAAAATTTTGATGTGATAATTTAAAAAATTTAATCATTTTTTCAAATTAATTTTCTAACATAGGATATTTTAATTTTCAATATAATTTTTTTGATTTCTATGAAATAACTTAAAATAGAGATTATTAAAAAAGTGCATATATTCTATTTGAGTTTTTAAATATTTATATTTGTTTTTATCATTATAATATTTATATTTACTTAAATTAATCATGATAAATATTATTTATTTTACATTTTATTATTCTGAGGTCAAATCACTATTTCAACAGCTATGTTACTATTCCCAATAGTCATGTTACTATTCCCAATAGTTAGGTTACTATTTCAATGGTCACATTACTATTCAAACTATCACATTACCTAATATAAAAAAACTAAATTAATTCATTTAATATTCACTACAATTCCTCCCATGGTTTTATATTTTCATTTTCTATAATATCATCTGGTTTACTAATATTTTGTTTCATTTCTATAGTATTGTTCATGTGAGGGATGATTCTAGCCGATTGGAGTGATCCAATTTTTCCCATTATAGTTTTTATAGTTCATATTTTTAATTTTAATGGGTTTAATTACAGACTAATGTAATTATTTTCCTTAGTGAAATAAAGTTTTTTTGGTTTCTCTATGTGTTTTATGTGTATAATACCACATAATATAATATAATAAATTTTTAATTCAAGAAAAAAAAACATAATTTACAAACTATAGGTTGTTAAATTCTTCCCCCCTTTATAAATTTTATACATTAAATTTAAATTATTATTCTCGATTAAGAATAGGTGAGGGTACTTCTGTTCCATTGTTTCCTCTGATTCCCACATTACCTATTCATAATTATTATTTTACCACAACAATTTGACAAGGTTAGTTGTATTTTTTGTATAGAAATTTTTCTCTATGGTATAAAATATTCATTGTTTTCTCCTCATACAATAGATAATTCTCAAATTATACCACCACCAGATTTAGTACATGTGAGGGATCAGGTATGTAATTCTTATGGAGTGATATATGGAACACAAAAAAACTTGGGCCATGTCTAGTGGGAGTACTGGATGATATGACAATAATCCAATGTGATCAAGTCTCTCAAAGGGGACAATATACTTATTTTTAAGATCCCCTTTATTTTTATACTATACGATTATCATCCATGGTGATATTCAAAGAAAAAATTTATCTCCAACTTCAAACTCCAATTTCCTTAGCTGTTTGTCAACATCTATCTTTTTCCGTCACAAATAATATTTTATATTCTGTTGTATGGATTAAACCTTCTCTATCAAATATGGAATAAGATTAGTCCTAAGTAACTTTACTTCTAAAAATTCATCCCAACAAGTAAAGTTTATACATTTTCTCTCATATAGAGATTCATATGGATCCATTTGAATAATCTAGTGAGATCTGTTATTGTATAATAACTAAACTAATGGGATATTTTGATTCCATTCTACTTTAAATTTCATTGAGAAGAATCTTAGAAAGTCCTTGAGTGTATTAATAGTCCTTTTAGATTGGCCATTAGTTTTGGGGTGATAGGCCGTACTAAAACTCAATTTGGTATTTAGATAATGTTGAATACTTATCCAGAATTTTGAAGTGAACCTTGTATAATGATTAGAGACAATTGAAAGTTATTCCCCATGAAGAATCACCACATCCTTTACATATATCTTATAAATTTGATCAATTAAGAAATATTCCGGAATAAATATTAAGTGGGTAGTCTTGGTGAGTTGATACACTACAACCCATATCACATTATTTCCTTTTGATGTCTTTGAGAGACCAGTGATAAATTCCATGGTGTTTTCTCCCATTTCCACATGGGTATTGGAAATTCTCTCATCATCCCCTTGTACTTATGTAAATTTGATTTAACTTGCAAATATACTGAGAAATTTGTACTTAGTGATCTAACGCTCCTTATTTTCCCACTATAAGTGCTCTCAGAGATCATAGTACATCTTAGTATTATAGGATGGATGGAAAATATGAGCAATAAACATTATCTAATATCTCTTTATTTATTTCAAGTGATTAAGGCACACAGATCCTTGTTCTAAATCAAATAAAATCATTTTAATTTATGTGGATCTCAGGAATCTTACCTTCCTTTACTTATTTCACCATTTTTTGAAGATAAATAAAATCCCTTTGTGCCTCCTTGATCTTATATTAGATATATAGTTGGGAAAAAAGTTGGGAAAGAAAAGATGTGTTCCCTAATATTTAGATTTTCCAATATGTCCTTTGTATATCCTTGAATATAGGGTTATTATCAATCCACACAATGGGTAACGTAGCAGGTTATTTTCTACTAAGAGCATAGAACACCTTTCTCACATTTCCTAGATGGTAGTGAATAGATTAATCATAATCCGTGATTATATTTAACTATATTATTTGATTCATGTTGAGATCATTATGTGTGAATATATACTTTAAACTCTTGTTATTAGTATATATGTCACAAATCTCTCCATAGAGGTAGTGTTGCCAAATATTCAAATAAAAGATCACTTCCACTAAATCCTTATCCGACATCATGAATTTTTACTCATGGATCTTAAACTACCATGAGGAATATTCTATCACATTTTTATTATGTTTTAGTACACACCTCAAGAATTTCGTTGAAGCATTGTTGTATATCACAAAACCTTCTCCACTTGATGGTAGTGTGAGAACAGGTGCAGTGATTTGCCTCATTTTGAGATCCTTAACGATTTCCTCAAATTATTCTATCCATAAATTCTTTATCCCTATCCATGTTAACTTTTTTATCAAGGTAGAAAACCAAGATATATTTCTTACAAAATGTCGATAGTAACCTTTTAATACAAGACAAATATGGATTTTCGTGACTCTACTGGGTCTCATACATTCCTCAATTTCATTTTTCTTTTAAGGGTACACATAAATACCCTCAATTGTGATCATGTTCCCCAAGAATTTGACTTTTTCTATCCAAAATTCATAGTTTCTGAACTTAGAATAAATTTTACCCTCCCTTAATGTCACTAGCACAATCCTTAGATTCTCTTCAGGTTCCTCCTTTATCATAGAGTAAATGAGAATGTCATCGATAAAGACTACCACAAATTTATTGAAGTATTCCTTAAAGACTATATTAATCAAATACCTGAAGATTTTAGGGTTATTAATAAGTATGAAGGGCATCATTATGAACTCATAGTGTCAATACCGTGTAAAAAAGGCAATCTCTTGAATATATTTCTTCTTTACCTTTAGTTGATGATATCCATAACGAAGATCCACCTTTGAGAAGTAATGATATCCTCATAGTTGACTGAACAAGTTATAAATTATTAAAAGGGGATACTTGTTCTTTATGGTGATCTTGTGGAGATCCTAATAATCTATACACAACCACATCAATCCATACTTTTTTCTTTTTAAAGAGCACTTGTGAACCCCAAGGCGATGCACTAAGGTATATAAACCCGTTTTCCAAATACTCTTTCAGCTACTTATTTAACTCCTCTAGTTTGATAGGGGCCATCCTATAGGTTCATTTTAAAATAGGAGTACTGCCAGGTATAAGTTCTATTGAGAAATCTACCTAATGATCTGGTGGAAGTATGAGTAACTATTCAAAAAATACATTGGTGTATTCCCTCTCATGGGAATTTCCTTAGGGATGATACTTTTTTTGACTTAACCATTTGGGAAAGGTATGCTTCTCCACAGGGTATCATCAACCACATGATTTAGGGATTCTTCAAATGATATAAATTATTTTACTTTCATTTTTATAATAACATTTTATGATTCATAATATGTAAATATATTTTTTCCATGAATGTTAATGTGTGCTCTATACAACAAGATGCAATCCATTCATAATGTAGCATCGAATTGAACCAATAGAAGGATTAAAATATTATCTATAAGAATATTCCAACTTATGATAATAGGAGAAGAGTCTAACACTTGGGCTTCAATGATCACAACACTATTTTATATATATATATATATTTAATTAATGGTATCAAGGGTTTATTTTAATAGTTCTAAAAACATTCATGGTATAATGAAATGGGTAGAACTAGAATCAAATAAGAAAATTTTCATTATCGAGTGAATATGAAGTTTACCTTATATGAATTCATTTTTAAACTCCACTTAAATAATAATGATAGAATAATATTTCCCTTTATCATTTTTATTTGGTGGTTAATAATGTTTATTACCCTCAAAGACTAGTGGTTTTGTAAACAAGCTTGCATAATTCCCTTTCTCTCTATAGTTGAAGCATTGAACCGTGGATGGTTCATTTAGAGGTGCCTTCCTTTCCTCCATCACGTTGGTCAACTTCTTCATGTCACTTTTAAATTCATGAGTTTGGTGGCCTTCTCTCCCATACTTGAATTATTTTCTTATACCTTGAGGAAATTCCCATTATGATTCTTCCTACATTTTTGAGATGTGGTTGGTTGTATCCGCTTTCCTCCTTTATTATTTGACCCACCATCTTGAAACTCCATTATTATCTTCTTTTCTCTATAACCATGAGACCATTCACCAAAATCCATCTATACTTTTAAATCACATTGAAAAAATTCTTTATAACTCCCAAATTATTGGATATATAGAGACTTTAATAGGTGTGGTTTCAGACCACTAAATAATCTATCTATTTTGTTATCATTATTGATAAAAAATTGTAAGGAATATATTGAAAGTATTTTGAACCTTTCCTCTTAAGATGTGACAGATTCACCTTCATTTTTCTTCAGCTCTAAGAAATATCTCTCTATATTTTCATGAGAGTACTAGGGAAATAATTGTTATGGAATAACTTTTTAAAGTGTTACCATTCCTTTTGTTCTATTTCATCCTTCATATTTATATTCTTTATTAACGCACACCATTGATATTTCTCTCTATCTAATTGATAAATATACAGAGTTACTGTATCCTTCTTATAATATTGGAGAACTAAAAATATATTCTCCCTTTAGTTAACCCACTATTATGTGATGAGAGGATTAGAATATCTGCAAAATTCTAGTGGTTATTTACACATAAAAGACTCAATAACCAATTATTCCTTCATGGGTGAATTAATATGTTCCACATAGTTCATGTTATTATTCATAGTCTGAGACAACTGGGTAAGCATCAACACAAGGTTTTTAACTCCACCTCCTATAGCATTAGGGATATTTTTTAGACAATCATTGTATTGTCCCTCACATAAGTTTTTGGCTAGGTTTCTCCTATTACTCACCATTTCCAAATATAAAAATGTTTTTAACTCTAAAAGAATATATCATGGGACCTTTATACATAGAATTTTCAAAAATATTCTTCTAGAATGTTTTCCAACACTTATACTTATACTTATTGTTTTCATTGATTTTTTCTAATATTAATTCTCAAATTAACTAAATTGTTCTTTGATACCAACTATAGCGACCAAAATTTTTATTACATGAATATTAAATCATTTTAAAGATAAATAATAAAATAGTGATATAAATCCAGTATTCAAAGGTTTAGTGTCTTGGGAAAATTAGGCTCATACATCAAATGTACATAAAAAAACTTAAACATTATTTAAATTATTTTTTTATAAATATAAAGCTCTCAAGATCTCTTTAGTAATTGTAGTCACCAGAGGATATACATATTAGAAATGAGTTAAATAAAATCCTAGTAAGGGGATGAATAAGGGACATGGATCAATAGTACATGGGTGAGAATAATAAATATCATTGCATAAAAATTAAACATCAAGTCATAGTGGTTGAATACCATACATAGTTTTGAACAAAGATAACATCATGTACACACGTAATAAATGTGCATTAATCATAACATAATAACTATAGAAAAAGATAACATCTTGTTAAAACATAATATACATAATAGAATGAGATATATCACATTAACCAATGAATTGAAGGTATATATAATTATGGGCCCATCCTTTATATTAGAAAGGTTTTTAATCATGCGTGCCACATATAATTTATAACAATCATAGGCATGAAATAACCCATGGAACTGAATGAGTTCATATAGATTTCATAATGAATAATTTCAGGAATAAAATTTGGGGTTTTAAAATTAATAATGAAAAACATATTTAGCATAAAATTAATCATTATTTACAGAATAATAATTAACTCAATATGTTTCAAGGATGTTTTTTGGAAATAAAAGTCTTTTTTTAAAATATCTGGATTAAAAATAATTTTGGCAAGAAGGAAAACATGTATATACCTAAAAATAAAAGTGAAGAATAGTGAAATAAAATGTTAGGATTATTAGGGTAATATCCATTGTTATGATGATGAATAATATGGATAACCCAAAGAAAAAGAATTTGGTTTCGAGAATCCCCTTACCTTAAATCCTGCTTAATTTCATCACTTATGTTTTTTAAAACATTGAAAAAATATTGAATTATTTAAAAATTTTACTATTTATAAATTATAATCATTGTATTATATTTTTTCTTCTCTTTTCTAAATGGAAAACTATTTGATATCATGTTTTCCTTAAAAATTTCCCACTATGCTTTATTTTTGATACTTTTGTTTAAGGTCATTTATACAAGTATAATTAATTAAATAATTATAAAATAAATATATTTAAACTTTTATATATCATAATTAATTTATTATAACAATCTATAAGGTTGTTAGAAAATAAGTTGGAATCATCCTTGTTGGTGGTTAATGGACCATTATCAGGAATGTAGTCCAAAGGAGGAGAAAGTGGGGTATAAAATATAAATACTTCAAAAATATAATTTTTATAGTAGTTTAAAATCATTAATATAATTATAACAAACCTCCCAACTAATATGAGAATATTTATTTTTGAAAGAAATTGGGAAAAAAGAGAATATAGGAGGAAAATGAGAGAAGAGTTGAGAAAAACATACTCTTTTCTTAGTGTTGCTTCTCTTATATGATACTAGACATCCTTGATGAATGGAGTAGGTTTACTAAAAACATAAATAAGTTTGATAAGGGATTAATAGACAATATTTGGGTAGATATTGTACTTTTTTAAGTGAGGGAGAAGTTTTTTTCCAAGGGGAGCAAGTAGGGGTTATTTATACTTGAGGAGAGGGGTATTTTAGAATAAAATATTGAATAAAATACTATATCCAAGGAAAAACTTGTAATAGTGATATTTTTAAAATAATGAATCATAAATCAATATAATAGAACGTTTTTAGGAATTTTAACCCCTTTATTATTTTAATTCACTATTTTATTAAAAAGTAGAGTGGAAAAATGAAAAAAATTGTTTTTAAGGAGTAATTTTGACTTTTGACTTTAGAATGTAATTTATAGGTTTGGAAATCATGGTTATTATTATTCAATGACTCCTTTATAAAAGTAAGTATTTTTTTGAAGCTAAATTTATAGAAATTATTAGGTCATTATTACATCATGAATGTTTTTATTAACGATACACCAATTACAGAAAAACTGTATTTTTACTATTTACATAAAAATTGAAGTATTTTAGAAAATTAATAAAAAAACACCCCTGGAAAATTTCAAAGTTTTGATTTAAAAAATGAAATTAATTTTATATAATTAATTTTATATCATATTTTATTTTAAATTTTAATATTAATATTATGATTTTAAGAATTAACTTAAATTACAATTTATTAAAAATGTGCTATTATTTTATTTGAGTTTTTAAGCTTGATATTTATTGTTTTGGAATTATAATATTTATATTTAATTAAATAACTCTTTCTAAGTATTAGTTATATTAAATTTTATTATTTTAGGTCAGATTATTATTCCAATGGTCAGGTTACTAGTCCCCAAAACCAGATTATTATTCCCAACAGACCATTTACTATTCCAATGGTCACATTACTATCCCAACAGTCAAATTACATCATTTAAATACTAATACACTCCTTAATTTAATATCAAATACAATTCCTGCCGAGGTTATATATTTTCATATTCTATAATTTCAGTTGGTTTACTAATATATTGTTTATTTTCTATAGTGTTGTTAATGGGAGTGATGATTCTAGCTAATTGGGGTAATCCAAATTTTCCCATTATAGTTTTTCAATTTTATATTTTTCCCGTTATAATATTTTGAATTTTTATGGGTTTAATTTCTGACTAATGTAATTAATTTAATTAATGAAATAATGTGTTATTGGGTTTTATATGTTTTCTATTTGTATAATAATATATAATATAATATAATAAATATTTATCTCAAGAAACAAATACTATTTATAAACCCTAGGTTGTTACACACAATCTCTTATTGTATGATATCAAGGTACCTTTCTATAACCCTGGGAAAATCCACCAGTTATTCATCCACTAAACCTAACACCCAATAAATAATCCAGAAATACAAGGACTTAATATGAATTTAAACCATTTTAGGTTCTCACTCACTAACAAATACATCATTATATCCATCGATATCAAAGAAGATAACAGAAATCCTAAAGAAATCTAAATTAGTATTTATTTAATACAGCTAGTCCATGTTGATGATAATGTATTATAGCCATATCCATAATCATAGAAAATCTCCCCAGGAGAGATGTTTCTCTATCACCACTAGAAAAACACCCTATTATCATAGACCTATTTCCACGATTTATTAAAATTGTGTCAATAGGTTATCTACTGCCATTGTTTATTTGAATCTATGGAAATACACCTATGATTTCATACCACCTAGTTAAGCCCTCCACCCATCCCTCATGATCAACCCATCTCCAAATATGATCCCAGTTAGCTCTTTATACCCTTTTTATATCTACTTCTGATGATCCTCATCCTCCGACGCAACTCTAATGTAGCCAACCCACCTCCTCTCTGATGCATCTATGATGCGACCTCCCCACCTCCCAACCAACACAACTCCAATATGGACTCCCCATATCCCTATGACCTCCTCCACTAATGTGTCTTGATGCGACCTTAAATAATCTTCAAAGTGACCACCCACTTACACCAAACCTTCACCACCACTCAATCATGATTCAGATACCCCATTCAACTGTGGTTTTGTCTACTAATCATCTTGGAAGTATTTATAAAAAATTTGGATTAGATCACCTCATATTTCTAATAGGCTATTCTAGAAACTTATTACAACATTAAAATTTTCATAATAAATTAAAATAATTGTAGGTTTTGAATTGTTTACTTATCCCTTCCTTGTTTTCTTTCTAAGTTTGTATTCTTATTTCCTAATTCCTCTCTATTTCAAAAAAAACCCTACTTCCCAATACCTTCATTTCTTAGTACAAAAAATATAAAATCATGATGTGACTTCTCTCTCAATTTTGGATCTTCCTCACCCGGATAGGTTCAATTACTTCATTTTTTCTTTTACAATAATGTCAACTAAGACTAACCCTCATGGATCTCTATATTTCCTCATCATGACTGGTTTGTGATATCACTTCATTAAAAGGTGTATCCATGTTTCCAATACATGTATAATTCATATTAAGTTTAATAATTTTTTACATTCATATATTAAAATTTTGTCCATTTATATCGAACTTGACAATATATATCTGTATATTACGTATTGCATATTGTGTATTTCTTGTAATATACCGAGTTTCTATAAATATACAAGGCACTTTTAATTAAATTCAATTTTAAGTTTCTATATATGTATAATTAACTTTAAGTTTAATAATTTTTTATATTCATATATTAATTTTTCTTACATTAAATATGTTTTAGATTCATTTATCTAATATAAGTGGAGTCTCATTTTTTTTCATATACATGAAATTACTACATGAATTTGAAGTTTAAAATCATTATGCATGAAATTTAAATCACTTAATATACATGATATTTTAATTTTATCATTAACTATATCCTGAACATGTCATTTATATTGAATTTTATATTAATATACATGTCGTTTCATGGTGAAGAACAAAATTTACTTTTTAATGCTTTATCATGATTTGAAACTACTATTTATATTGTTATTTATAACAGAGTTTATTTTATAATTTATATTACATTTTATATTATATTGAAATTTCAGTTTACATTCATATTTACATCGCCATCTAAATAAAACTTTTTACCATAATTTATATTGGAGCTTAAATTCCATTATCATGTACTAACATTGCAATTAATTTTTTGTTTACATAGTAATATATATTACATTGTATATTAATATACCTATGAATTTATTAGGTTAAATTTAATTTAATTTTTTTATGAATTATCATATATAGAAAGTTCATTTTATATTCAATATTCACTTAATTTTATTTTCTTAATATACATACTATTTTTATAGATACATACAGTCTCCAATACAAAATATGAAAAAAATATCATCAAATATGTCTACCTAGAACACATAATATGAATGTACTTTGATATTTTTTAATCATGAAAAAATATTGAAGGTATGTTCATAGACTTTTGGAAATATTTTGACTATTTCTTGTTAGTATTTTTATTTATAATCACATTTTTATGTATTTTTTATTGATCTAGCAATAATAATTAGTTTCATGGTATCTTTTAATTCTCACTAGGTGCATGATGTTTTTGGAACATCTTGTTACAACAACGGAGTTGCAGAATTCAGGAGTTCAATTATCTAGACTAGATGGGACCCCTATGGTATTCACCTAGAATTTATATTTCATTCATTTATTTCAGAAATTATTCATAACATGTTTACATCAATATATGAAATTTAATTTTAAATAAAATTACCACTTTTGTGTAGATTCATCTATGGAAAGACAATACATTCCCATATATTTTGATTAATTTATAAGTAATTTATTCTATATTCACATACTTGAATGTAAATTTTATCAACCTTCAATAACATTCATGTATAAAGAGAAAACTGATAAGACAAAGTAACACATTAGGATGATATAAATCATAATAGATAAAATGATAATTGTATTATAAAACACCCTAAATAGATAAAAAAAATTAAATTATGAAATATGGAAGGTCTATAATATCTATAATATAATAGATATATGTCTTTATACATATGTTTCTATTTATTCAAATATAAATTTTGATACTAAAAAAATAATTGCATACATATATTTCTTCATTCTTAAATTTCCTATTATTATGATGCATCTTATTCTAGCACAAATACTAAAAGATACACATTTTTTAAAATACTATAATTTATACATCCCAAAAAATATTAAAATATATGCATTTTTATAGTGAATCTTCAATTCTTAAATTGGAATATAATAATACAATAATACTATAATATATATATTTCCAAGTAAGTACGTCTGCATTTCCTTATGCTCATGCTTATACAAATATTTAATACATGCATACACATGCTTATGCCTATTCCTATGCTCATTCTAATCTATATAAAATTACTAAAATACACACATTTTTGAATTAGATAGTGAAAATGTTTATGCTTATTTTTATACACCTTTTATAATACTATCACATTATCACATTAAAAGTGAAACTGCCTTTGATTATGTTTATATACATGATTATAAAAATATTATAATACTTATATAATTTAAAATACTATAATATAAAATTACTATAAAAAATAAAATAATATATAAAGCATAATAAATGCATTATCTTTGGATTATTCATATAAATAATCTTTATTATTTACATACATATACCCAAGTTTATGGTCATTATTAAACTAATGTGTATGCTAAAATTTAAATAATAGACATTTTCATGTTGTCAGTGCATATGGTTTCCTATGATTATAGATATACTATAATATATAGAAATTTTTGTGTTTATAGTTCTTATGATTATGCTTATGATTCTAGAAATACAAAAATACACATACATTATTATGTACTACAATATAAAATCTTCACTATTATGCCTATGTGTTTCATTATACTATAGTTTTTCATATTTTAATTCAATATACAATATAAAAACTTTATTAACATGAAAATTTAGATTGTTATGTATCAAAAAATTACCTTGATATTGATATATGAATAGTTTTTGGAATTGAATCATGTTTTTATCTATTAATGGCATTACATTTTTCTTGTTGAGAGATTTTTTACTAGACTTTAGTGATGAAGATTCACTACAAGTTACTAATAAGATTAATTTATTTTTAACATGTAAAAAATATTAATTATATTATTTTAGGAATGTTACATTCATGGAATTATGTATTTATCACAACTATTAATCATTATGGACCTATTATTTAAAAATAGGATCTGTTCAACATGGAATATTCTTAATAAATTCTAAATTTTTAATTTACTAGATACACCTTCAATAAAACTTTTTCATGACCATATTTACATTTAATCATAGTTTATACAAAAGTTTATGAAAAACAATTTTAATTCAATGAAACTCTTAATCATTATTGACATTTTTTCCTTTAGAATTTCTAGAATCTGTTTTTCTTCTACATCTAATTTAATCTAGTTCACTTATTTCTATTTATATTTTTTCCACATGTATATCCACATAAAGTATGAGTCTTATCCCTTCTATATATCCACTTTCTATTTTAACATCTTCCTCATATATCCATATTTCGAATAATTATAATCTTGATGTTTTAATTTTTTCTTTCATTTCATGTAGAAAATAGTGTTATGTGAACCTTGGTTCTTTACCTATTGATTGGAATGAGTCTCATCCTTATCTTCCACTTGTTTGGGTTTTATTTAACAATTATTCTCAACTATTTTGGATACTTTTTTAGTTGAAAAATTTCTTATAAATCAAGTTCATGCTCCTTGATCGACTTTTAAGAGCTATTGAAGTATATGAAAAATTGTCCAAAATATTCCATCTCATTCTTAATATTTCAACCACATTAAAACCTATTTAATTTTTTTATATTTTAACCCTTCCTAAAATTCAATTTAATCGTTTTTTATTCAGTTATAGAATTTCAACTCTTCCTTATTCATTTTATTCTCTAAGAGCAGTTACTTCCAAATTTTGAAATTTAATGTTCATTTCCTCATTTTTCTCTTCAATGAAAGCTTTCATAAAATCTATAATTTCTATATTTTTTCTTCTCTAGAATATATTCTCATGATGTTATTATGGTTTAATTTTCTAAATCCTTTTCCAATTCTAGATGAATTTATTTTCGAAGATTTAATGGGTTCTTCATCAAGAAAAGCTCATAAACACCATCCAATGGATTTCTAATTTCAATATCCTTTCCACTTCTTGTCGTGATTTATATGAAACACTCTATAAGATGGATTTAAGTTTGGATTCACATAAATTATTTCTCTATTTAAAATTTTAATTCATGTGTATCTCCACAGGAGATTAAAAACTATTTATCCAGGCTTGTGTGTTATTAGAATGCTTGTTAATCCTGTTTCCATACTTGATAAGTTTTATTGACTTACCTTAATGTTTTAATCGGTTATTTGGATATTTCTTATAATATTTATTTAGTACTTAATTGCTTAGATTTAATTCCATGAATATGTTCCACAATCATCTCATTAATATGGTTCTTCTTGGTATAAATTAGTAATTTTTGATAATTTATCACTTAAAAGTCCAGCTATAATTATCTATTTAATTAATATATTTTTATTATCGATAGAGAAATAATTATCCTTTAAATGCATGTAAAATTGACTCCTCTAATCTGGGTACTTTGAATTTTATTTTTTTATCAATGCTCCCTATGTTGGAAAAACATAAATTTCACATGAATATTTAGAATTATAAATTATTGTTTCTTGGAATTTTTGTCCCTTTTCTGATGTGGTGTGCAATGATGGACTACCCCTCAAGGTGGATTCTAAATTACACAACTACGTAACATAAAGTTACACCAATATTTTAGCATAAATACTAATCCAAAATAGATTGAAAATTTTATTTGGGAGATAGAGATGATAGTACCTTCAATATGCATCATGAATTCTATTAAAACATGGGTCCATGATATGTTGGAATTAGGTGACACCAAAGGGTAGACCAGTCAATATTTTGATGAGGAGTGGAGTCATATCCTTGAATCTCATAATGTATGAAAATTATTTTTTATGAGATTATCATTAAAATTTTCATCTATTACAAGTACATAACATTATTTCCATTTATAGAGGGCGAAGACTATAGAGTCATCTGAAATGTCTCTCACATACATTGTTGATTGAAATCTATTTTTAAGTTCACTAGGGTTTTCCACACTAGAAGAATCATAGAAATATTTTACCATTGAAAGAGGTTGGAGGTGGAGGGGTGTGTCCCTCTCAACAACTTCTCAATTTTGGGTCCGAGTTTTATGCAGGTGGAGTCAAATTTCCCTCTTTCATAGATTAGGTTCCAATGAAGTTATAAAATATTAGTGACACATATTATTACTAATTTTATTTTTTCAAAAAATATTTTAACACTATATTTCTTCTAGCATATGTTGACAACTTTTTTTAAACTCTAAATTCTTATCTATTTACAAAGATGGTATGGATTATTATTTTTATATGAATGTTTTATTCTTTATACTAAAAAATTATTTTATTAAATATGTGATAAAATAATTCTTGATGACTTGTTGTATATTCTTTTCTTCATATTGATAAAAAATTTGATGGTATATCAAAAACCTAAAATACATAATTTGTTTACCTATGTTTTAGAAAAATAAGTATTGATAATTTAAAGGATAAAAAATATAGGCCCGATTACAAAAAATATTTGAAAGTTATGACATCTTTGAAATAATAATCATGCTTAGATGTTTTTTAATTCAAATAAAAACCCCATTTGGGGTTTCAATATTTCAATTTGTAACTTTAATGGATAGTTCATTGAGTAATGTTTGGTTATTATAAACTTGGAAAACTTATAACCGTAATGAAAATGTTATTACTATAATCCATTGGTTATTATAAGCTTAAAATATTTCATGATTATAACTATAATGTATAGGTTATTATTTTAAATAATAACCCTGTTTGGGGTTTCAACATTACAGTTTGTAACTGTAATGCATAGGCATAGATCATTGACCACCAAGATTATATTCAAATTGTGGCATCTCTGATATAAATTTAATATTTTTATAACTTGAAGGTATTCATACCTTGGTTTAATATAATTTCACATATATTTTTCATACCATGGTTTAATATTCCAACTTATAGTGAAAATATTGTATTCATATTATATGACTTCATTTTATCATACCTTGGATTAATATAAATGTATGAATACATTCATGTATATTATTTTAATAAACATATTATGTTACATTTCCCATCATTATGTTTCAATAAATAGTGAAGGTTTTTATATAATACGAACGCATGCATATAATATGAATGATGGTGCTTAGTCTATTCACTACGGTAGATTGGCTAGTAAAGGTATTTATATAAATATGTTGTTTAGTCTATGAAATTTAAATAAATATGTTAAAAAAAGACCAAAAATAAACTAAATATACATATCAATAATAATATTTTTTTTCATTGTTTTTTTGAGTCGTGTATCATTTATCATGTACAATTGGTTTATTGAATAGTTGGTGATATTTTTTTCATTCTCATTACATTTTATTTCCAAACCCTTTTTCATTTTAATTCCATTTTACATCATATAAAGTACATAATAATTTCTATCTAATCATGTGCATACCTTATAAAATTATATTACTTTAAAATAATAAAAAATTGTTACCTATAATTTTAGTACCATTCAAATGAAAAAATTTCCACCTTTTAAAATTTTAGTAATTTCAATACCTTTTGTTAATAAAGGTACTTATTTTTTTTTTCATACAGGTACATATTAAACTCATTGGTTATGTTTGATCATAGAAATCTTAAATTTTATGCCAAAATAACTTTTAAAATATTTATTCTCTGTTATTTAATATGTAATATAGACCATGGGTAGTTTCTTTTTACATAAATAAAACAAAATATTCCTTATCTATGATGATAAATTCTTTTCCTATAATTTCCTTGTAGCTAGTTTCATATAATGCAAGTTTATGGACAATTTACTTCTTTAATAAACCAATAATGCCTTTTTTACTCAGTGGTACATATTTTACTACCCACTATGTTATAGACCTTAACACTTGATACACATTTAATGAACTATATTTCATTCTATTAGTTCATTAAATTATTATTAACCCATATATTGGTTGTTTCCAATTATGAAATAACTAGATCAGATGATATAATTCACAAAAGAAAACTATATTAGTTAAATGCACAATATTTATCCATCAATAGCCACAATAGTGTGTAACTGCACACAACTATATACTAACTGCATATCATTTAGTGTAGCCATAATCCTGCATAACTACACACTATTATATATGAACTACATATAATTAATGTTTCAAATAATATTTTAATATTTTAAATTCACTTTGTAATAGTTTCATATATAAAGGATATAATACCATGATAGTGTACAATTGTGCAGTTGTGAATGATAGTGTTCAAGTAAATGCACCTCACCCTCTAAATAATAGTTTATAGTTGTAAAATTCATCAAACCCAAATTTTTTTTTCCAGTTGTAAATGATAAAATATTATGATAGTGCATAATGGTAAATTTGTTATTGGTAGTGTGCAGTTAAAATTGACAGTGTACAATTGTGTATATTCATTTAAATTTTTAATATGAATTACATTGTGTGTTTGTACCATTATGTGACAAATATTAAAAAATTTAAAACTATTTTCATACTGTGGAATGACTTGGAATTATTTATATTGTGTAAAATCATTTCATTTCATCCATTTTAATTAGCATAAAATAGTTGAACATTATTTGATGATTAATTAAAGGTATTTATAATGGTTATAAAAATCATGTAAATGATAAATTTTTTTTATGGAATCTTGATGATATGAGTGGTGTTGTGAACTACTATAACCTACAACAGACGAAGGTTTAGGTAGTTGAAGGTTTGGGTAAGAGTTTCTTATGGGATATATAGGACGTAACTATGGATTTAACTATGATGGTGTCTTCTAATTTCCACGGTTAAACCGTGGCTATATAATGAAATAACCACGTTAAAATTGTGGCCCTAGATGACATACTATCATAGTTTTGAGGGTGGTATTAGGCTCCAATTTCCACAGTTAAACCTTGGATATAGAAATTAATAGACATGGTTAAAACCATGGTTATAGAGAATCAAATTCTATGGTTTAATTATGTTTTAGTCTCTAATTGCAATGCTTAAACCATGGATCTAGTAAAAAATATCCATGATTTAAACCATGGATATAGATCACATATTCCTAATATTTAAACCATTTCTATAGGCAAGACATATTAAAACGAATTTACCTACCATGGTTTTTAAGAAATATGGAAATGATTTATTTCCATGGGTTTTTGGCTTACAACCATGGTTCCAAACCATGGTCATAGGTGAAGTTTATAGTTTTGTATAATTGTCTCACAATCTTTGAAACACATCATACAAGTTAGCTTGAAATCCAAATGGTATATTTAACACCAATGGACCTAGAATACTCTTCACACTAAATCCCTAAATATGGAGTAGGTGATTGAAATAAAGGAGTACATAGCTCCTGAATAAAACAAATCGTACACAAAATTAGAATATTAATAGATTATTCCACACCTGACATTTAGATCACATGGAATTGGAAACTCTAAGTCCGACATCCAATCACAACTGACTCCATGAACTCTCTGGACTTGATAGTAACTACATCCATGATGACACTATACTTTCTATCCATGAGGACAATGGTAATCATAGGTTTTTATTTTCATACCTTGTCCCCTCATTGCTGACCAAAAGTTTGAACACCCTACTACTGTTACTGTAAGGACCCAATCTTAAACGTCACATATTCTATAGATTTTAAACTATAATACAATCATGAGTATATTTTCGGTTTATAGTTTTAGAGACTTATAACTGACTTATACATGTTAAATCTATACATTAAAAGCATACACATATACATAATATCTATTTCTTACATTAAACAAAATTCTTTAAAATAATACAAGTTTTCTCATCATGTAAAATCTTCCAAACTTTTCTTTGATCTTATCCTTGTCTCTATTCTCCCTCAATTACCATGAAAAGCATTCTAAAACACAGGATAAGGAAGAAATATCAATAAGAAACATTAAGGAAAGGAAATTTTCAGTACTGTGAAAATCCACAAAAACATTTTCATTAAAACATTCCATTTAATTTGGAAAAAGGAATCATCTTTTCAAAAATATCAATATCTTAGCTTTTTAAAATCCATTGTTTTTCATGTAAACTAATAATAAAAAATTTAAAATATAATTAGGTAACTTGGGGAATCATTTTAATTATTACTCTTACAAATATTGTAGCTCTCTTGGCTACACAGGGACTAACCATCATAGTTACATTTGGAATAATCAGTGCAATATTATTCCTATAATCTCTTAGGATAAACCTAATTGGTTAACTCTATACAATTACCTAATGCATTGGAGAGTTATAATAGGATCACTCACCCTATTTTTATCACAAAAAACACCACTTCTCATAAAAAATTATTAAGAACCCTAACATAAGCATAACTCATAAATATTGCATAAAAGAAACATTATTTAGGAAAAAATATTTTTTTTATTTTTTAATAACATTTCATTTTTTACAAGGCCACTCACTAATAAATGAAAAACATTAATTTGAAAATAAAATTATAAACTTGTAAAAGAAGTTTCAAAATATTAAGGCATCATGAAAGTTGTAAAACCCACTCATTATATATAAGTTTAAAATAACATTCATTTTACTTTTGTAGAAATATTTTAATGAGTAAATTCAAAAGAGGTTTTTTAAATTAAATTCCCATACATAAAACCTAAAAAAGATCCCTTTTTGAAAAAATTTGAGAGAAATTTAAAAATTAATATTTTAAAAAATTAATTTTTATATAAATACATTCATAAATATCATTTTAGAAACATGAAAAAAAAGATAAATATTTTGAAAACAATTCTTTAAAACATTTAAAATGAGGTTTTTTAGTTAGAGTCCCTTGCACATATCATATAGTTAAAGTGAGAATTAGTAAAATGAGAATATTGTGTGTATAAAATGTAAATAAACACAAAACAAGAGGAAATAAAATTTAAGATATTCAAAATTCATTTCACAAATAAGTTTGTCACAAAATAATTAAGAATTAGAAGTTTAACCCCAAGAATGGAAATTGGGTTAATAAATCCCCTTACCTCACGTTCAGCTTACATAGAATGTGTTCAAACCTCCAATAAAATGGTTTAAATAATGTTAATAATTAATTCCAGAACTATATTAATATTTATAATACCTTATATGAACTTTTAAAAACATCTTACAACCCTTTCATTAATAACATTTCATTATTTTCATTGTTTCTCGTGCTTTTATTTCATGGTTTCATTGTCGGTTCACTTTTGTAATATTATGGATGTTCTTGTAAAATTGAATTAAAATTAAGTATGATGAATGAAATAATATCAATGAAATTATATATGTATTAATGTTCCCATATATCATTTTTATTTCTTTTATTAGGATGAATCATTTGATAAAATGTTATTGATAAATATTTAGTTTATTTTAACGGTTTTTCCAAAAAACATGAACTAGTTTAGTTTTATTTAATATTATGTTTATGTGTTTGTTAAAGAACATGAAATAGGTTATAATATACATATTTAAACCTTATTTAACCATAATTATACTTTTATTACTATCCATGAAGGTGGTTATGGATAATGAAAAATCATTATCCACGGAGGCAATTAACCGCCATAATTTGGACTATGGTTTCATTTCAATGAATAAGAGGAGATAAATAAATAAAAGATAAAAAATATTAAATTAGAAACATTAAAATAAATTATATACATAATTATGTAGTTATGATGCCTTTATGGATAAAGGAGGTGATGAGAATGTTGAAAAATAAAATAAATTAAGAGAGATGTTTTGAGAAAATTACCTCTTAAATATCACCTCCTTAAAGGATCTCTTAAAGATCATGTAATTGGTATTTGAGTGAGACCAATATAACATGGACATGGGTAGAGTGGGGAGGATAGGGTTTGGAAAATATTTTATGATCTTCAAGGCTAGTGATAATAAATGGGGTGGTGAATGGTGGTAATTATAATTGAGGAGGGGTGGTTTTAAGTGATTAATTAATGATTATTTTATAATTAAAGCCTACCAAATTGAGGTGGAATTAATTTACATGAATTTGGAAGATAATTAATGTTTTAAAGTCATATTAGGGAATATAAATACCTTAAATTCCCATTAAATATTATATTTTTAAGGTATTTTTTTACTTTACCTTTTAACATTAATTTCCTTCATTACTTTACCTATACTACAGTAAATATTTTTTTTAAAATGATAAATTTTTTTATAACTAAAAATTAAATTGATCATAAAACTAAATTTTTAACTTAATATTCCAAATATATAATATATTTAACCAAATTTAATTCACATAATTGGCAAAATTATATTTAAAATTAATCCAGCAAACATATTGAAAAAGTGGGGTTTTAAAGTGAAAAGTTTGAAATGTTTTTATTCAAATTTCAATTTGAAATTGATTATTATGAAATAAGTTTTCTTTATTATTGTATAATTAAAATAATTAAACTTAGAAAAAAATTTAAATAAAATTTAAATTTATAAATTATTTAGATGAAAATTCAGTTTTTAATTAAAATGCAGTATTTTTCACTATTCATCAAAAAATAAAATTTGTCCAAAAAATAAAAAACTTTCCACCTGATATAATTATGATATTAATATTTTAAAAATTGAGTTTATTTTTTCATATAAAATTTATGTATGTTTAACAATTTAGTTTTGAAACAAGTTCACCATTAAAAGGCAACAAAATTACCTTTTAGAAAAAATATACCTTTTTATGCTTAAAATTGATTTTATTATTATCTTAAGCCTACAAAAATTATTTGATGAATTAAAAAAAAATATTTGATAAAAAGAATATAAATTTAATTAATATATTTCACTCATATTGATTAACTAAATTTATTAAGATAAAATTCCACTATGGGCATAAAAATAGTTTTTTAATAAAAAGATGTCCTTTATATTCAGTTAGTTTTTATTTTAATTTATAATTAATATGTAACCAATGAATTAATGATAAATATGTGTAATCTAAAATTTCTTAATTTAGTTAATCTCATTCATTATTTCCATTCCAACAGCTAGGTGACAACTATCACATTTAAATAATAATATTTAATCAAATTTTTAAGCTCGATGTGGCGTATCTTTTATGATATTGAACATAGTGATTCCATTTAAAATCTCAGTATTTTAAATTATCCTACCTTTAATAAATTTCAACCTCTCAATTTGAACTTTGGATAAAAAATTAGGGTTTTGAATTTTCAAAAAAATACCTTTTTTTCGAAATCCCACATCAGAAAAATGGTCAACAAAACTTCCACTAAATTAGAAAGAAAAGAAAGTATGAATGTTTCCTGAGATAACACATACTAGGATTCCATTTAGAAATATTTGGAAATGGAATAAAAAACTAACTGTCTTGTTTTGATGTAGAGTGGTAGAGAACATGGTCATTAGAAAGTTAACCATCACAAAACTATAAGTCTCTGATTGGTAATAAGGCCATTAATTTCTTAGAATGAAATGTAAAAAAGATAACATTTTTGTTTCAAGTTCATTTTCATAGTGTTTATGGATTATTTTACTACCTATAATAAGAATAATAGGAATCATACTTACTTGAAATGTTGAGTATCTTCCTTTAATCAATTTTCACCAAAAACTAGTCTTTTTCTCCAAATGATGAGTATTACAGATAAATTTTTATACATTAAGAATAAAAATAAACTTATTAGGATAATAAAATCCACAATATTATAAATATACATTCCTCATATATTTAGGTATTAACAAAAACCAAAATGTTTAGTACAAGATATTGTAATTATCCAAAAAGAATAAAACTTTATATGATGAAAAACCACTTCAATTTCCAAAATTCAATAGTGACGCCCAAAGTTGAACATAGATAGATAAATATACTTAAAATTACTCAAATATATTATATAATAATATTGAAACCCAAAAATAAAAAGGATTTTGATCACATAGTCTTTTGCGATAAATTTTAACATTTATCAATAAATAACATCAGTTGCTCTTGATGTTTCATACCAAAAAGTAATTTCCCTAATCACATAATAATTTAAATAAATAACTTAAATCACTATAAATCATATATGTTTTAGAAATATAAATAATCCTTTATTTCTGAAATAAAATCCCATAGTATTATATTTAGCTTAATCGTATAAGGTTCCCAATATAGTGAACATTTTTCAAAATAACATTAATCTATTTATCAAAAAATAATTTTATAATCCCATGGTTATAAATACGATAAACATATGATACCAAAATGAAATTAATTTTTTATTTTTAAAATGGTTAATTAAAGAATTTGTTTTCATAATAACCAGGAAATCACATAGATCGGTGGTATGCAATGCACCCTTACCACCCTTCAGTTGTGGGTTTGATCCTTATAGCCTTTCTGGACGTGACGGGTTGTCACCCATCCTATAGGTTTCCCTTTTTATAAAAATATATTAATATAATCCTTATAATTTTTTTAAAAACATTATAAAAAATAACTTCAATATATTTTAACCTCAATGGTTATCACATACCATTCATATTACCACCCAAAAGTAATAACCCATAATTACTTAAAATTCAGAGATCATATAAACCAAAAATACTTCCAATTCCTTTAAACTTATTTCCACCAAAACTAAAGGAATTGTTATTTAAATAACAATTTCTATATCATAAAATAATCGGTTACATGTACCTTAAAAATTATCACCTTTTTACCACTATTAAAAGACATCAATTCTATATAACACATGTTTCTAAATTTATAAAAAAACCTACTATAGAAAAATACATAGGAATTACATAATTCCCATAATATTTATAAAATGACACTGCATCATAATTTTGAAAACTCAATACTTAAACACATACCTCATATAGTTTCCTTAAAACATTAACCATGCTTTGTTATCTTATTACTTAATAATTCATTACTATAGAAAAAGATATGAATTATATCCTCATGATTCGTAAATACCAATACAAACACATTAATACTTTATGGATAGTAAAAAATATGATATATTAAATCCAAATTTTAGGATATTCTTTATATTCCCTTCATCTTTCAGTATGTTGTCCTACATTCAAAAAGTTAATGTTTATGACACTTCTAAAATTTTACTTTTTAGGAGAGTTAGAAGAGTTGAGATCTTGAAATCAAATGAAAAAGATACCATGAACCATAATTTTTTTGAATAAATCAATAAGTGTTTTATAAATAAAACAATTCATGACATGTGATTTTAATACACAAGAAGATTTCAAAATAATTTGAAAAAACTTTTGTAGTAATAATGATGATCAAATCATTAGAAAAGAATAATAAGGTTATGAAAAATATCTTTCCCTCTATCTTGAAAAATGATCCTTAATCTGTTGAAAATGACATCAATAAAACATGAATTATAAAAGGGAAAAAATAATCAATAGGTTAAAGATAATAACATAAAAAATTTATAATACTCTAATCCTTCAACCCCCTTATATCTCATCTGATTTAGGTTTTTATCCAATCCACTTAAATTCCCATAAGCCTAAAAAAATTATCAATTTGATGATAAACCTTGTATTTATAGAGGATATTTAACCTATTATAAAATAACATACTAACATATAAAGTTGTATAAACCCCCCTTTGATGCCAACTATAAGTACCTTTCTGAAACAACAGATATTCTAGTGAATTTAAAATAGAATACATTCTGAAGTTCTATTAGTTTTATAGTTTTAGATAATTAGAACTAACTCATACTTGGTAAAACCATACATTATAAGTGAAAAAATATTCATAGTATCCATTTCTTCCATAGAAAAAGTCTTTATAAAAAACAAGTTTTATCTTCATGTAAAAGTTTTATATTTTTTTCCTTAATCTCAACCTTGTTTCTATTCTCCCTTAAATCCTTTGATTTTTTTTAAAACATATAATGAGAAATAAATATTAACAACATACATAAATGAAATGAAATAATTAGTCCAATGAAAATCCATAAAAACATTTTCATAAAACAAACCTTTTTATTTGAAAAAAGGAATCATCGTTTTAAAAATATCAATTTATTACCTTTTGAAAATCAATCAGTTTTCATGAAAACTCATTATCAATAATCTAAAATATAAGTAGGTTACATGGGATATCATTTTCCATATCAATATTACAAATATTGTAGCTCTATAATCTATACAGAGAGTAACCATCATAGTTATGTTTGGAATAATCACTTTAGTATTATTCCTATAATATCATAGGATAAACCTAATAAGTTAATTTTGTACCATTAAACAATGCATTGTAGAGATATAACGGGATAAACATCCCTAGTTTTATCACAAAACCAACCATACTCATAAAAAATGAACAATAACCATTACATAATCATAACTCATAAATATTTCATAAAATGAACATTCTTGAGGAAAATAACTTTTCCATTTTGAAATCAATTTTTCATATTTTACAAATCCACACACTCAATAAAGAAGAAATTTTATTTGAAATTAAAATTTTAAACATATAATTTTTTTTTCAAAACATTAAGGAATAATTAAATTGGTAAAAAACTTTCATTTCATTTAATTTTTAAAAGACATTTCATTTTTACTTTTTAAAAAATAGTTGAAAGAGTAACTTTAAAATACTGGTTTTAAAAGAAATTCCTTTACATGAAACCTAGAAAAGATCCCTTTTTGAAAAAATTTAAGAGAAATTCAAAAAATCCAATTTTAAAACATTATTTTCCTTATAAATAAATTCATAAATATAATTTTTAAAAAATTTATATGAAATATTAGTAATTAGAAAATAAATATTAAAAAAATTTAAAACAAGGTTTTTTAGTTAAAGATTCCATTACCTATATCTTATATTTGAATTCAGAATTGATAAAATGAGTCGATTGTGTGTATAAAATGTTAATAAAAATAAAATAATTTGAAATAAAACATAATATATTAAAAATTAATTTCATACATAATCTTAGCACAATATAATTAAGAAGCATAAGTTTATCCCAAAGAATGAAAATTGTGTTAAAAAATCCCCTTACCTCACATTCGACTGCATTAAAATGTATTCAACACTCATTTATAATGGTATAAATAATGTTATTAAAAAATTAAAAAACTATATTCATATTTATAATACTCTATTTAACCTTTTGATAATATCTTACCACCATTTCATTAATAACATATATCTATTTTCATTGTTTCAGGTGCTTTCGTTTCATGGAAAATTCACTTGTGTAATTCTATGGATGTTCTTGTGAAATGAAATTAAAACTCTAGAAGTGGAATGATATAGTATTAATGAACTTAAAAAAGTATTAATTTCCCCATATATCATTTTTCTTTCTTTTATGAGAATGATTCATTTGATAGAATGTTAATGATAAATGTTTGGTTTATTTTGGCAGTTTTTCCAAACAACATGAACTAGTTTCATTTTATTTAATATTATGTTTATTTATTAGTTAAATAACATGAAAAAGGTTATAATATTACATTTTAAATATTATTTAACCATAATTATACCTTTATGACTATTCATGAAGGCAGTAATGGAAAATGAAAAATCATTATCCACAGAGACGGTTAACCGCTATAATTTGGATAATGGATTCATTTAATTGAATAATAGGAGATAATAAAAATATAGTATATAATTTATAAACATAATTTTTTTTAAATACATTATTATGGAGTTATCATTCCTTTATTTATGATGTATTTTAATAAAAATTATAAAACGAAAAGAAATTGAGAGAGGAGTTTTGAGAAACTTACCTCTTGAATATCTCCTCCTTGAAGGATCTCTTAATGTAATTATAAATGGTATTTGGGTGATAAAAGCCAAAATTATACATATTTATAGTGGTTATAAGATGGGTTTTAAAATATTTTAGGATATTTGAGGCTTCAGAGGAGAAATTGGGTGGTTATGGGTGGTATTTATACTTAGGAGGGATGGTTTTAAGGGATTACTTAATGATTACTTTATAATTAAAGACAACCACATTGAGGTGGAATTAATTTCAATAAATTATGATGATAATTAATGTTTTAAATTATGTATAGGATTTATTAATACCTAAAAACCCATTAATTTATTTAGTTTTTAGGTATCTTAAACCTTTACCTTTTAACTTTAACCCTTTTCATTATTTTACATATATCGCAGAAAATTTAAATTTTACCATAGAACATTTTTTACACCTAAAAATGAAATCAATGTTAAAAAATAATTTATAACTTATGATTCTAAATATAGAATTTATTTAAACAAATTAAATTCATAAAATTTGAAAAATTAGACTTAAAATTAATCCCACCGACAAAACGAAAAACTGAGTTTTTAAAGTGAACAATTTAAAAGTTTGAAATGTTATTATATCTAATTTATGTGTAAAATTGATTACTATGAACTAAATTAGTTTTATTTACATATTATTTAACTAAATATACTTTAAAAACAATTTTAAATATATTTTAACTATATAAATTGTTGAGATAAAAAATCAATTTTTAATTAAAATGTAATATTTTTCACTATTAATCAGAAAATGAAAATTGTCATAAAAGTACCAAAAAAATCACCCTAAGATAATTTTTATATTCCAATTTTAAAAATTATCATTATTTTTTTATAAATAAATATTTAAGTTTCAAAATTTAGTTTTAAAATATGTCAGTCTTGAAAAGGCAGAAAAATTCCATTTTATATAAAATATAGATTGTTATGCTTAAAATTGGATTCATTCTTATCATAATCCTATAAAAATTATTGGATGAATTTAAAAACATTTTATTAGATAAAACAAATATTAATTTCTTTAAAAAATTTCACAAATATTGATTAATTAAATTTATTAAGATAAAATGCCATTTTGGGTTTCAAAATGGGTTTTTAAATAAAATACATGATTTATATTCAATTGGTTTCTATTTTAATTTATAATTAATTGGTAACCAATGAATTCATTTGATAGACATGTGTAAATTATGTTTTCATAATTTATTTAATATTATTTATTCCTTCCATTCAAACAACTCTGTGATAACTGTCGCATTTAAATAATAATATTTAATCATTTTTTTTAACTTGGATGTGGTGTATCTTGCTTGATATTGAACATAGTATCTCCTTTTAAAATCTCAAGAGGTTACAAATACTACCTCACATGATAATGTTGCAAAAAATGAGCCTAAATAGGGCTACAAACTATACGTTGACTACTACTGAAGGTTATGCACCCAAACTTCTAATGTCCATAACCTCCAAATGAAAAAAAATATGCTCGATCCACTAGAAGGGGTGTAAGAACTTCTAGCCAAGTAAAATGGGATGGGAAAGGATGGAAACAACTCTATATAATGTGAATCTTATAATGAAAAATAAACTAAGATCTTTTTTTATAGATATACTCCATGAAGAGTCCAGAAGAGTCCTCTAATGTGACTATCTAGCCCTAACGAGCACCCTCTCTATACCTTCTAAATTTTCTACCACCTCAGTACATGTCAGAAACATAAATTGGGTGAAATAGAATTAGATATTTGAATGAAAATCATCTTCAAAATTCCTCTCCCTATCTTACTCATCTATATGATGGTCTAAAGCATAATGTACAATGTTCTTATACTGGATATTGAACTCTTGTACTCTAGAATCACCTAAAAGAGAGTAATAATCACTTACTAATAATCCTCATTCATGAAAAAGAAATAAATTTGAACTATAACTAATTACAAAACCTCTCCTATGAAATTTTTTATTCCTCGTGATCTATTAGTAATTAAAACCCCCACTTTTGAGATACCCCATGAAATACAATTACGAATAATGAAACCAAGTGCTTCCTCTGAGCACATATTGAATTGAAGGTAATCTCCACCTCCTCCAACCAAGCCTTGGTCACCCAATCTAAAAATAATCCCCAATAATTATGTATACCCGTCAATTGAAACTCTCTATGTTTCTTACACAAAGTTTTTTCCATTGATCAAAAATATTTAACGATTTTTTTCACAACCTATAAAATATCATCTTCAAGGACCGTTATGGGGATGTCGAAATGGATACATTACTACAAAATAAAAAATATTAGGGCTCTTAAAACCCATAATATAGAATATTTAAAATTAATTAACTAATTTAACTTTAACCTAATTCCCATTGTCTAACCAATCTAATAAAAATTATAGACAATCATGATGAATTATCCTTACCTAGGTCTGTACCTTGCAAGAAACATCACTTTTCTTAGTATGTTAAGTAAAATTGAAATTCCTTATGTAGGATCATAGGGGCCCCTAAAATATCATGTATTATCTAATGATTTTTTGTTTACATCATGTAATTAGTCTACCTAGTCCCATTTCCTATCCAACTCATGCAATCCCCAACAGTGTTTATCCCCAAGATATATCATATCTCTTAACCATCGTCTCTAATACCATTCTATCACAAAACAACCTCCAATTATACCCCTTATGGGCTAGTAGTGAAGAAAAGGATGACCCCTAAATCCCACCTCCAATAGGCCATGGGTTGGTGACTAGAACCAAGGGTATAAATATGTACAAAAATTGGAGGAATTACCCTCTATATATAAATTTAAGGATAACAGATAAGATGATATCTACCTATCAACACAAAATAATAAAAAAATTACCAATTCCAATACATAAATGTAATTTCATATAAAATATAAATAATATAAAGTATTAAAACAAAGCTTATGTAGTGACTATAAAACTTCAATAGCTTTAGAATAACCCTATAAGATAGTAATGCCTAGATCGATCACCAACCAGCTCCCACAGACCTAAAAATTTGTTTAAATATATACATAGGGAAAGAATAAATGTATAATAAATAGAAAACTCCATGAAACCTCTCATTAAAATGTGAATTAATCATACAAAAGCCTAGTGAATAAACAAATAAAACCAAATCATCACCTAAGTAGCTAAAATTATATCTCATACTCACTATGGATCACTTACTAGTAACACATAAAAGTAAGAATATCCCTATCAAAATCATATACATTTGATATGGATCCAACATATACTTCACCACTGGTTTTCAATCTTATACCTCCACACTGAACATCCTATACTATAGTCCATTCAATAAGTCATCTTTCACCTCATTCATATATATTATAGTCATCTCATCCTAAATCCCATTCATCTCATCATAACCTCATCATCATCATCTCATCAATGAACAATTGTATGTTTAAAATCTATTACATTCCATGTAACATGTATTATACTAAAAGTGAGTACAACCCATGCAAGTAAACCTATAGGAAAATACAGTCACTACAACTGGAATTCAAGCATGTGTTATAACCTTTTATTTATATAACATTCACACACATGTATAGTAAAATTGAGATCCATCACAAGTTATGTAAGAACATTTCCTATGAATTAATACATTATAGCCTACATATTCCTACATATCATACTATGTCTTAAGGGAGAGCGAGGAAGAGGGAGAAGTCGGTTATTTATTCCCTCACTAACAAAGATTTTGGGGAAAACATCCATAACTTAAAATAGTTGGGTGTCAGCTACCCACATGACATATGCGATGGAGCGTATGGAATCCAAGAATATATTGAATATATATATATATCACTCAACCAAACTAAGGGAAACTACATAGGCTTCGACTCAATTATTTCTATCATCACACATGACACCCTACTTCCACTATTAAGACCTATAAACAAAATATTTCACATAAACACACAAGAATAAAAATTAAACATCATGAAAAATATTCATTTAGTAAGTATAAATTACCAACCATTCACTAAAACCCATTATAGATTATGGTTTAATCATTTAATTTCCTTACAATCCAATATTCTTTATAATACATATCCTGATTTCCAAAATTTCCAATCCATGCTCTTAGAGCACCAATCCAACCATCCAATTATTATAATTTAACTTATCAATCATCAATTTCATCAATTAAACCTATCCCATGAGTTAATTTATAATTTATTTACCATTCCATAATTTGAGTAATATAGGACTCGACCTAAAAATACATCAAGGAAAACACACTCACAATGCATAGGACAACTGAATCAGGCAGCTGAAAACCAAAACAACAACCATTAGACAACCAACAATTAAAAGAAACACCCATAAGGTCAATTAATCCTCGCTCTCAATGATAAGAAATAAGAAATCCTTTCTGTAAAACCCCAAGCTTCCATGATACGTTTCCTTTTGAATAATGCAATAGCATGTGTTGTACGCAACTTCAAGTTCTAACACACACCACAACTAATAAAACTAGCCGTTATGAATAGTAATACCAATTTTTTGAAATTTTATACATTTTATATTTCAAAATGGACTTAATTTTTGGATTATAAATATCTGAATTAGATTAGGGTGAAATTTTGGTACTTTTCGGATAACTTTCTTATTTTGATGAATAGTGAAAATTTCTAAATCTTAATTAAAAAAAACTTTTTTAATCAAAATAATTAACAGTGATAAATTATGAATTTGAGTGGTTTTAAAGTATATTTAGAATATATTTTTACCATTTAATACAATTTTGTTAATTGGACATAATTTCACATTTAAACCAGACATAAACAAGTGTCAATCTTTTGATAGTTATTATTTCTTAAAAACACGCTTTTTGTTTTAACAGCGAGAATTAATTTTAAATTAATTTCTTACACTTCTGTGTTTTGAATTTGAAAAAATGGATTCCATATTTGGAATCAGTACTTCCAAATTATGTAAATAGGTAACTCTTATTTTTAGACATTTTGAATAATTACTTCGGTAAATATTTTATTTACCATGGTTAAAGGGTAAATCCGGTAAATAAGGGTAAACAAATAATATTATAATAATATTAATTTACCCTAAATCATGTCCTAACCCAATTGGTTGATACATTTATGACCATGGGCATCGTTTCATCGATTCTGGGACCCCATGGATCCACTTGTAAGTGATAATGACACTTTATATTAATTAAGTTAATGTAAATACAAAAATGACATAAGCCTATATCTTTTAGAAAAATAAGTTTTACATAGGGTTATATATGCTATATTTTATACTATAAATATTCATTAGAAATATAAAAAGCTTTCCTATATAATGGTATTTTATTTATCATTTTTATGCATTAAATATTTTAATTTATTTATGACACAATGATGATGTAGTAATTACCTTATTAGTGAAATATTAAAATAATTGATATTATAAATACCCAAATAAATATAATTTGAGACTTTTAATGAATTAAAATAATTTTATAGGTTAATATGACATTTTAGGATTTATTTAATTAACTTATTTCGAAGTAATCATGCTGTTATAATTTTCACAAAAATCAAATACCAAATAGTGCCAAAATAGACATAAAATAGTTTTTAAAACAAATGTTATATTATCAATTGATATTAAATTTATTAAAATATAAGGTTCGGCCAAAGGATATTTATCATGATAGGTGTACCATTAATGGACCACTTGAGGGTCTCTTGGAGGTATATAGTAAGTTTATTAACTATATAATATAAAAATACAAAGTGACATGGTAAGTGTCAAACTAATTAACCAAGAGTTAAAACTAAATGATAAGGTTAATATAATGACCCAAACCAGTATAAAATCTTTTTATTGAAAGGATTTAGACCCATTCCCACCTTAGTCTTTGAATAATCCACTTTGTATCCTTTAGAAACTGAATATCAATTTATTATAAAATAATACTTTAAGTTTTTTCCTAAAGAGCCCCTCCTCCCCCTTATAAAAGGACACCACTTCTAACTAATTCTTCAAACCTTAAAAGCATTTTGGATCAGACAAAATCTACCCAAATATCCTCCCAACTTCCCTCACATAAACCTAGAGTCCTTAGTTTTATCAGAAAGATAACCTAAGGAGCCCTTTGGATCAAATCAAAAGGAAGAACCCGAAGAAGAGGTAACGTCTTCACCACCCTCTTTAAAGTTCCGTTCTTCTTCAACTTCTTATTTCCTTGTTATTTCCATTATAAAATAATAAAACCAGTATATTATATATATTGTGATGTTATTATAATTATGTAACAAATAAATTCATTATTCTATCCATCCGTTGAATAACAAGTCACCATACGTGCGTACATACGACCTACCGTCTCCACGTTGTGGTGTAATTGTTATTCAATATATTATTATTTAGATGGGTATAATAATGATGTATAATTAATGTAAATAATAAATATAACATGATAATGATTTTGTATATATGATATACCATCCAATTATATATTATTTTAATATCAAAAGAATGATATTGTCGCTCGTGCGTACGTACGGATTACCGTCTCCACGAACGCGATGAGATTCATTCCCCATCATATCCATTAAAGAATAAATTTCATTTGATGAATAAAAATAATTTTTATATACATGATATCATTTTGGATATTAATAAGATACATCCCACCCATAACAAATACGGCTCGCATAACAAATAATATAAAGGAAAACAAATTCGTTAACACCCGAAATGCAGATAATACTAAGATATTATTAACAAATCAATTTTAAAAGATCATATATGATATCATATTAATGTAAATGATTTTTTTATAATTCGATAAAAATTATTTCACCATTATACAGGAGGTTAACCTACCGTCAACCAAGGAAAAAGTACAAAGTAAGGGGTTTCTTATCTCACTCTTAATTCTGTGAGATTTCCATTATTCGACACTTATTTATTGGATGTGGTGTATTGTGTACTGCCCATGTTTGTATTAATTGTGTAATATACTTTAATTCATAGATATTTACATCATCATTGTATGATACTTAGTTCATGGGTGTATGTTTCATAAGTTACCAAATCAATAAGGGAATTTGTAATTTCAATTTCCACTCATTCGGCTTTACGCATAATTCATTGATTATTTTACTCCAAGATTATGTGTGGAATCACTATTAATTATCTTATGTCATAATTTCCACTCCCCATTCTGTGGATATACTTTTGATACACATAATCACTCCATTGATAAATTCTCAAGTCATCGATATGAGCTTGATAAGAGTAATTTTAACTCAATCTCCATTTATTGAGTTAAACATCTAATTAATTGGTGTTGTTTTTAAAATAATTTGTGTGAATGTCCTTTGATTGTTTTACACTTAATATGAAATCATATTGAGTGTATTTATATTTTTCACACATAATTATGTCTTTAATGTATCCTTAACCTAAGGATACAATCTTTATGAGAGATTTCATCTCAATTTACATTCCATTAAGACTTCTTTGTTGTTATACACAAATTCACTTTTATATGGTGTATATAATGTTCTTTGACATAGTATATCATGAATCCATTTATTCTCATGATATTACAATGTTTTTATTTTCTCAATTATTTGTACTTAAGTGTATCTATTTTGGTTAGGAACTCTAACTAAAATATCATTTTAAAATGTTTTAAAGATTTATTATTCTAAATCTTTCTCATTAATGTCCATGTTTTAAAAATGGTTTTAAGGATTTAATTATATGGACATTAAAGTTTTCAAATAAAAATTCCTTTTTCATGTCTCAAAGTGGTATGGGACTCTATGATTCCAAAATCTATTTTAAATGGCTTCTTGAAAAATAGTCTGACTTTTAAATGTTTTCAAGAAAAAAGGGTATATTTCTCTCAATAGTTTGATGATTATTTTAATCTTTGTCAATATCCTTCATTATTCTCGATTGAGGTTAATCTGATACAATAAAATGTTCCATATTGTATTGAATGAGTTATGTTTGACTGTGGATGTGCTATTTTTATACCATTCATGGTTTGTGGTTAAAGTATTGAAATTTCGTATGCTAGTTTTAATATGAATGTTTATTTTATGTTTCAAACTTTTCATATGAGGAATGCATTGGACTTAGTAAGTGACAGGTGGAGCCCGGTATAGCTCCTCGATGCATCGGTTGGTCTCATGAGACAAACTAGTGTCTTGGCACGAGGCCTTGACAAAATCTTATTTGTAGTCTTGGCACGAGGCCTTGGATATGTGGTTATGATAGTCTGTCATTATGCATTCCATAATTATGAAAGTGGTTATTGATATTTCATGTGATTATTCTACTAGTAGAATATCCATGTGAATAAGTAAATGGCATTATTTCATTTTATCTTTGCCATATTATACTTAAGTTAAAATTTAAATGGATTTTGTTTTAGTTATACATTGCCTTAAGTGTTTATGCTTATCTATGAAAGCTTCTACTATATTGTTATACTTACTGATCATCTGAGCTCACCCCTTTCAATGCTTTTATTTTTCTCAGGATGTGAAGAAGTAATTTATGAATGACCTGCAGGGATAGTATGAGGGGATATGAAGACAAGTTGTATTTGTAGTTTTTTTTTACCTTATGATGTAATGTAATACTTATGAATATATCTAGTGTTTCCAAGACTAATAAACTAGTCGGTCTTTCCAGACTTGATCCTTTGTGATCATGCCAATATTATGTAATAATGCACCGACTCTGGGTAACTGGGGTCGGGGCGTTACCGTTGGTATCAAAGGAAGTTTATTACAAACCTTGGGAGCAAGATTTAGATAAACTATGATTAGAGCACATAGCCCTAAGATAGACTTTGAGGATTAGTATAGAATATCTTTCTAGAATTTTGGTATTGTAGAGATTTTGTGAGTTTTCCGAGCAATACATCTATGTTTGGATATGAGCAGGTAGAGGCGGCTCTTGCACAGATGTACCTAGGGGTAAAACCCAAAAACACCACTTTAAGCTAGACTCGAACGGGAACTGGTGCATGACAACGGGTCTTACTGCACTCTTGGTTACGACACTCCCAGGGGATATGCTTAGTATAATTTACATTTTCTTTACAAACTGATTTGAATTATTATATATAAGATGAGAGTAAATGACCTTGGTTAATCATAATGTGTTTCAAATTGAGAATATGGTGACATGATATTCTTTGAATGATTTTATGACTTCTGTTACTCACACAATGCTTTCTGGTTTTAGTCAATGGCTGGATTCCAAGGAAGTCGTAGTGACTTTGAGAATGATGTACAAGGTGGGAATAATGGTGGCAATGAGTAACAAAATAGAATGTTGATAGGCGTAAAAGATATCACCTTCATGACAAATCAATTTTCCAAAAATATGATCAACAATATATATATTAACCAATTCCTAGACTCAACAAAGAAGAGAAAGGTGATGAATGATAAGAACTCCAGTAGTGGAGACCATAGAGAAAGGAATCCTCAATTTCCATCGTGTAGGAAATGTGGAAGGAGACACCCAGGAAATTGTCTCAATGGGACAAAGAAATGCTTTACGTGCGGGGAGGAAGGACATAAAGTGAAGAATTGCTGAAGAAAAATGAAGAGTACTATGGAAGAAGATGAAAAGGGTCCCAAGAATCCTTTTACTGTCATTTTCCATAAATATAGGGGACCTGGCCATTACCCGAGTGAATGACCTATTCTATAGGATATTTTCTTGGTCAAATAAGAAGTTATGTGGAAATAAATGGTTGGAGAAATGTTTAAAAAGTATTAGTGATTCTTTTTTATGGGTTTACTTTGTAACAAATTTCTCTTGTATTTGTAACCCTGCAGTTTTCCATGTGAGAATGATATTTGAGGAAGAATTATCTTTTCTCTTGTGGATATAGTTATAAATAACCATTTGGTTTTATATGATCATTGGGTTTGAGGCAATTACAAGTTATTATAATTTGGGATGAAAATGAAAGTTATGAGATAACATTTGTGGTTAAATTATGTTATGGTTATTTTGAGGAATTTATCTTATTTAGGTAATGTTATAAAATATAGTTTTTGAAAAAGGACAACATGCAGACCGTGTGACAACCCGTCGCGTCGGACAAAGCTGTGGGAATCAAACCCACAACCAAAGTGCGATTGGGATTTATCGCCTACCACTGGACTACATGAAGTCCCTAGTTAGTGTGACTATTATTTTTAGTTAAATGATTTTATCGATCAATAATAATTTGATTTGGGATCTTATGTCTTATCAAATGAATACCATTAGTATAGGAAAATGATTTGGTGATTAAGTGACAAATGTTATTTTGGAAGATGTTCGCTTTGTTGGGAATACTATATGCCTAAGGAAAATAGAATAGCATGGGATCTCACTTGAGGAGTAATGTTGGATTTTTATCTATGTTTTTATTGTGGATTTATAGTGATGTAGGTTATTTATGGAAATGATTAACCTTTAATAGAGAATATGTGATTAGGTTAATTACTTTTAAGTATGTGACTTTAAGAGTAATTGATGCCATTTGGAGATACCATTTAATGTGGAAGACTACATAACCAAATTCTTCTAAGTTTTGAGTTTTAATATTAGTTTGGATTATATTGAAGGATTTTAATGACAATAGTTTATTGACTGCTATTTATTTATCTTTGGGGTATTGTTGGTTTAATTTTATAAATTAAGATTAGTGTTTCTTTCTCTAATGGAATATAATTTTGGGAGATCATCAGATCTTATACTAACCATTTTTGTTTTGACTAATCTCTAAAAACCAGGTAAATATATAGTTTATCCTTCGTGGATCATGTGATTCTATAAGAAGTTTCTTCTATCTCTTTCAGTGTGACCAAGTATTCTTGAATACTCATCGTTTAAAAATGAGTTAGTAGAAGGAATTTATTAAAGAATGAAACTTTACTCAAAAAGTATGTATATCTCTTTATGTTCTTAGTCAATCTCAAAAATTAATTCCTCATCTTTATGTAACGTAACTTAAAACAAAAAAATGTTGTCTGTTTACTTATCCTACTAGGAAACTAATGACCATTTGTCCCATCACAAGTTTGTGGTTTTCATGTTTTTAACTTTCTCATGATCATGTTCTCTATCCCTCTCCATCAGAACTTGAAAATTAGTTTATCATCCATATCCATTGTTTTTTTACATGGAATACTAGTATAGGTTTTCTCGGGTGACCTTTTTACTTCTCTTTATTTCTTTTAACGTGAATGTTTTATTGACTCTTTTTTCGATGTGGGACTTTCCATTATATTCCCAAGCCCAATTTTAAAAATTCCGAGGACACAATTTATTGAAGGAGGGGATAATGTAACACCCCAAGCTTCCACGGTATGTTTCCCTTTGAATAATGCGATAGCGTGTGTTGTACGCAACTTCGAGTTCTAACACACACCACAACTAATAAAACTAGTCGTTATGAATAGTAATACCCAATTTTTGAAATTTTATACATTTTATCTTTCAAAATGGACTTAATTTTTGGATTTGTAATATATAAGTTAGCCTAAGGTGAAATTTTGGTACTTTTCGGAAAACTTTCATATTTTGATGAATAGTGAAAATTACTAAATTTTAATTAAAATCAACTTTTTTAATCAAAATAATTAATAGTTATAAATTATGAATTTGAGTGTTTTTAAAGTATATTTAGAATATATTTTTACCATTTAATAAAATTTTGGTAATTGGACATAATTTCACATTTAAACCAGACATAAACAAGTGTCAATCTTTTGATAGTTATTATTTCTTAAAAACACACTTTTTGTTTTAGCAGCAGGAATTAATTTTAAATTAATTTCTGCCACTTATGTGTTTTGAATTTGGAAAAATGGATTCCATATTTTGAATCAGGATGTCCAAATTATGTAAATAGTTAACTCTTATTTTTAGACATTTTGAATAATTACTTCGGTAAATATTTTATGTACCATGGTTAAAGGGTAAATTCGGTAAATAAGGGTAAAAAAATAATATTATAATAATATTAATTTACCCTAAAACCTGTCCTAACCCTTTTGGTTGATACATGTCCGACCATGGGAATCTTTGGGTCGATTTTGGGATTCCATGGATCCGCTTGTAAGTGATAATGACACTTTATATTAATTAAGTTAAAGTAAATACAAAAACGACATAAGCCTATATCTTTTAGAATTTTTTTTTACATAAGGTTATATATGTTATATTTTCGACTAAAAATATTTATTAGAAATATAAAAATATTTCCTACATAATGGTATTTTATTTATAATTTTTATACATTATATAATTTAATTTATTTATGACACAATGATGAAGCAGTAATTACCTTATTAGTGAAATATTAATATAATTGATATTATAAATACCCAAATAAATATAATTTGATACTTTTAATGAATTCCAAGAATTTTATAAGTTAATATCACATGTTAGGATTGATTTAATTAACTGTTTTATAAGTAATCATGCTGTTATGATTTTCACAAAAATAAAATACCAAATAGTGTCAAAACTGACATAAAAGAGTTTTTTTAAAAAATATTATATTATTAATTGATATTATATTATTAAAAATCTAAGGTTCAGACAAATGAATTTTATCATGATAGGTGTATCATTAATGGACCACTTGGGGGTCGCTTGGATGTATATAGTAAGTTTAATAACTATATAATATAAAAATACAAAGTGACACGGTAAGTGTCAAACTAATTAACCAAGTGTTAAAACTAAAAGATAAGGTTAATATAATGGCCCAAACCCGTCTAAAATCTATTGTTTGAAAGGATTTATACCCATACCCACCTTAGGCTCTGAATAATACACTTTTTGCTCCATTAGAAATGGAATATCAATTTATAATAAAATAATAATTTAAGTTTTTTCTAAAGAGCCCCTCCTCCCCCTTATAAAAGGATACCACTTATAACCAATTCTTCAAACCTTAAAAGCCTTTTGGATCGTCCAAACTCTTCCCAAATATCCTCCCAACTTCCCTCAAATAAACCTAGAGGCCTTATTTTTTATTAGAAAGCTAACCTAATGAGCCCTTTTGATCAAATCAAAAGGAAGAACCCGAAGAAGAGGTAACGTCTTCACCACCCTTTTTAAAGTTCCTTTATTCTTCAATTTCTTCTTTCCTTGTTATTTCCATTATAAAATAATAAATATAATATATTCTATATACTGTTATGTTATTATAATTATGTAACAAACAAATTCATTATTCTATCCATCCCTTGAATGACGTGTCACTATACGTGTGTACGTACGACCTACCGTCTCCACGTTGTGGTGTCATTGTTATTCAATATATTATTATTTAGATGAGTATAATAATAATGTATAATTCATTTAAATAATAAATATAAAATTATAATTATTCTGTATATATGATATACCATCCAATTATATATTATTTTAATATCAAAATAATGATATTGTCGCTCGTGTGTACGTACGGATTACCGTCTCCACGAACGTGATGCGATTCATTCCCCATCACATCCATTCAAGAATAAATTTCATTTGATAAATAAAAATAATATTTAGAGACATGATATCATTCTGTATCTGAATAAGATACATCCCATCCATAACAAATATGGCTCTCATAACAAATAATATAAAGGAAAACAAATCCGTTAACACCCGAAACGACGATAATACTAAGATATTATTTACAAATCAATGTTAAAAGATCATATATGATATCATATTAATGTAAATGATTTTTTATAATTCAATAACAATTATTTCACCATTATACAGGTGGTTAACCTACCATCAACCAAGGAAAAAGTACAAAGTAAGGGGTTTCTTATCTCACTCTTAATTCTGTGAGATTTCCATTGTTCGCCACTTATTTATTGGATGTGGTGTATTGTGTACTGCCCATGTTTGTATTCATTGTGTAATATAATATAATTTATAGATATTTACATCATCATTTTGTGATACTTTTCTCATGGGTGTATGTTTCTTAAGTTTCCAAATCAATAAGTGAATTTGAAATTTCAATTTCCACTCATTCGGCTTTACGCATAATTCATTGATTATTTTACTCCAAGATTATGTGTGGAATCACTATTAAGTTTCTTATGTCATAATTTACACTCTCCATTATGTGGATATACTTTTGATACACATAATCACCCCATTTATAAATTCTCAAGTCATCGATATGAGCTTGATAAGAGTAATTTTAACTCAATCTCTATTTATTGAGTTAAACATCTAATTCATTGGTGTTTTTTACAATAATTTGTGTGAATTTCCTTTTATTGTTTTAAACTTAATATCCAATCATATTGAGTGTATTTATATTTGTCACACATAATTATGTCTTTGATTTATCCTTAACCTAAGGATACAGTCTTTATGAGAGATTTCATCTCAATTTACATTCCATTGAGACTTCTTTGTTGTTGTACACCAATTAACTTTTATATGGTGTATATAATGTTCTTTGACATAGTATATCATGAATAAATTTATTCTCATGATATTACAATGTTTTTATTTCCTCAATTATTTGTATTCAAGTGTCTCTCTTTTGGTTAGGAACTCTAACTAAAATATCATTTTAAAATGTTTTAATGATTTATTATTCTAAATCTTTCTCATTAATGTCCATGTTTTAAAAACGGTTTTAAGGATTTATTTATACGGACATTAAAGTTTTAAAATCAAAATTCATTTTGAATGTTTCAAAGTGCTATGGGACACTTTGATTCAAAAATCTATTTTAAATGGCTTCTTGAAAAATAGTGTGACTTTCAAATGTTTTCAAGAAAAAGGGAGATATTTCTCTCAATAGTTTGATGATTATTTTAATCTATGTCAATATCCTTCATTATTCTTGATTGAAGTTAATCTGATACAACACAATCTTTCATATTGTATCGAATGAGTTATGTTTGACTGTGGATGTGCTATTTTTATACCATTCATGGTTTTTGGTTAAAGTATTGAAATTTCATATGCTAGTTTTAATACAAATGTTTATGTTATGTTTCAAACTTTTCATATGAGGAATGCATTGGACTTAGTAAGTGATGGCTGGAGCCCGCTATAGCTCCTCGATGCATCGGTAGGTATCATGAGACAAACTAGTGTCTTGGCACGAGGCCTTAACTAAATCTTATTTGTAGTTTTGGAACGAGGCCTTGGCTACGTGGTTATGATAGTCTGGCATTATGAATTCCATCATTATGAAAGTGGTTATTGATATTGCATGTGATTATTCTACTAGTAGAATATCAAGTTGACCTTAGTGACTTCCCTTGGATGGTAGTCAAGAACATCCTAAATTATTTGATGTGTACTAAGGATATGTTCCAAGTTTATGGGGAAAATGAAGAACTAGTTATCATAGGATATTCAGATTCTAGTTTCCAGACTGATCAAGATAACATGATGTTTCAAACAGGATACATCTTCACTTTGAATGGAGGTGGAGTAAGCTGGAAAAGCTCAATGTAGAGTGTGGTCATAGATTCTACTGTAGAGTTTGAGTATATTGTAGCTTTTGCGGTAGCTAAAGAAGAAGATGAAAAGCTTTGTCTAGGAGATGGATGTGATACCTAGCAGTAAAGATCCCATTACACTATACTGTGATAATACTACAATGGTAGCTCTTGCAAAAGATCCAAGGTCACATCAGTGGATGAAGCACATACTTCAAAAGTACCACCTCTTTAGGGATTTTTCTCAAAGAGGTGAAGTTTCAGTGAGAAGTATTTCCACCGAAGACAATGTGGTAGAACCCTTGAATAAAGCCTTAACTCAATAGAAACATGATCACCATGTGAGGTCTGGTGGACTGAAAGTCGTAGGTAGTATGCTCTAGTCCAAGTGGGAGTTTGTAAGAGTTGGTGTCCTAGAACTAACTAGTTTTACTTTGATTACATGAATATTTAATGTATTTAAATATTAAACATATTTTTACATATTGTTCATTGTTCTTTATGACTATGATGTAATAATGTTCTTGAGTATTTGTTGTGTTGATAAGGTCATGGAAGTTCCCCAATATGATGAGAACCTTTAAATACAATAACAATATTCTTAAATATAGTTCTACAATTTGATTACATACTATAATGGGACTCATAACATGCATACCATTAGGTGTGAGTACTCATAAACAGATGAGACTTACTCTTATGAAGTTCATACTTGGTAATCTGTAACACATGAAGATTATGAGAACAGACCTGCCAGTATGAATTCCGTATGTTTTGGTGTCATTGGATATTTTTATCTGTGAGCGTGTGTAATTATCCTTAGACTTTAGGATTATCATTAATACATGTCATGACTCATACACCATGATTTTCTGATGAAAACTGTCATGTAGATAGTTGGCGAGAAGTAGGGTATGTTGGGTATGTCATGAGTGACCTCATATTAATGGATAAGTTGAGAAAGGATTTGTACCTTCCACTTATGGAAGTTGATATCTCGGACCTTTGATTGAAATATAACCGTCACGTGAAATTTCATGGCCATGGTGTAAGGAAGAGTTTATTTCATGTAGTCAAATTATAAGGTCCCAGACTTAAACATTACTTAATCTTGAGTTATTTCAAGAATACACATTGAGGATCTTTTCATGTTTAAAGTTTTAGAGAATTAGATAAAAAATAATGCATTACATTCCACATTTAAACAAGGTGGTTACATCAAAGACAATATTCATTTTTTCCATCAAATGAAACATATTTAAAATAAAACATGGATTCCTTCTTGAAACTTCCTCAACACTATCATCATATCATGTACCTTTCCCTTGACCTGTGAAAAACATTTCAAAAACTTGCGATGACCATAAAAAGCTCAGTAAGGGATATAAAAGTACGGAAAGTAAACATTAGTCCATGTATACATAAGAACAAATGAAATCATACTTTATTCATAAAATATAAGCACTTTAACATACCTCATGAAATCATAAGATTTATGAATAACTCATAGAAAACATAGGACATAAAGGTAACTTGAGGCATTCATAACATTATTACGTAGGGAGTAACCCTCATGGTTACGTTTGGAATACCCATTATAGTATATCCCCTAAGTATCTTTAGAGAAACCTTAGAGTTTAACCCCTTCATGTTACCCAATGCATTGGAGAGCTATATCAGGCTCACCCACCCTTAGTTTATCATGGAACCACCTGTATTCATAAACAATGCCCAAGAACCATAACATAATCGTATCACATAAAACATGCATAAAGGAAACATAAAATTTTCACATTTCAATCACCAGATATCAAAAAAACATATAATCTAAACTTATCAAAACCATTTTCAATTCCAAAATAAAAGAAAATTAAAACATGGTATTTATTTTTCATTTAAAAAAAGGTATGACTTGTAGAGGAAGCCGGAACTCAAATAATGGTCACGGCGGCGGAGAAGTCGTTGTCACCACATACGTAAGACAAAAACATTCCCTTTTGTCATTTAGTAAAATGATTCGTGTAAAAATATTCCTTTTGAATTAAAAGTAAAAAGGGTTTATTATACAACTAATAAAAGAAGGTCGTATATAAATTGAAGTATGCTTAAACTAAAGGAGATTGAGATGGAGTCCCTTACCTCGCATCTGACTTGACTGGATCATTCTTTAATATTCTAAATAATAAAATAGAGTTAAATTCTACTTGCTTAAGAACCTTTTTCATTTCATTATTCCTTTTATATCACTTATTACCGTGTTATGAACATTATGTAATCATTTAAGTTAATAATGGTCATTTTTTAGGTCTTTGGTACTTTAGTCAAAAATAAACTTCTTATAATCACCAGTTGTTCATGTGGTAAAATATCCAATATCTATAGAATTATATTAATGATGTAGATATCATATATATCATGTCTATCCAGTATATACATGCATTTATAATATTACATTTTATTTAGAGGTAATAAATGAAATGCACCATTCATGGAGACGGTAAGTCATACGTACGCATGAACGCTACTTTCATTTCTATTTCGTATTTAATGGAATGAAAAATAAATGAGAAATATATATTATAATTCCATTATAATATATATGTTATATAGGTAACATAAGTTCATAAATTAAATTCTTTATAAATTCCATGTTCGGCATAAACGAGTCACATCACTTGAGGGGGCGGTAGTCCACACATCCTCAGATGAAATTATCGCATTTGCACAACATGGAAAGTATAAAGGTATGTTTTAAATATAAAATACAGAAGCATAGAGAGGGAATAAATATATAATATATCATATATAAGTACAGTGACATCATAATGGCCACCATAAAAGGTGTTAAAAGAAGATTGAACAATCATCGTTTCATGAGGCAGTAATTTTCCACCCACAGAAACAGTATGTTCTTTAACCATTAGATGGAGGTATGTGTAAGTGTAGATCGAATACTTCTCATAAGGAAAACCTAGTGTCTTTATGATACTGGATTTGTTACAAAAGAAAGGAATAAAAATATTTTATGGGGTTTTAGAAGCAAAATAAAATAAAAGGACATAAGAGAAGACATTACATATAAATCGGGTAACTTCCATTGGTTTGAACTAAAAGGGTTTCTTGAAGAGATTTATGCCTAAGGTAAGGCTTCTAGAATTAAGAGAGGGATCTTGGTATCTTATTTGAGTAGAGTTTGTACGAGCCAAAGAGCTTGAGAAGTGTGATATATGTGTAGGAAGTGGGATCTTTTTATAAGGGAGAGGAAGGGCTCTTTTGGAAATCATGAAACTATTATTTTATTATAATATTAAATTAGGTTTCTAAAGCTCCCTAAATTATTAAAGTCAAGGATAAGGTGGCCCATGTTCGAAATAAAATCATTCAATAAGAATTGGACAAGTGTTGGATATTATTTTAAACATTATATTCTTATTTATTTGAATCATTCATTAATGACGTAAATAGTGCATCATCATTGTGTCATAAATAATTTTATTTATTTGATGCCTAAAAATTATATTACAATTACCATGTTTTTGGAAATCTTTTTATCTTTATAATGAATATTTATATTTGAAAAGATAACTTGTGTAACCCCTTATAAAAATTGTTTTAGTAAAACAAAACATGTTTGTGATATTTTTATTTTTACTTTAAATAAAAGGTATTAATGTCATTATCTTACACAAGTGGCTCCATGGGGTCCCAAAAATTGACCCATGGATTTTATTAGTCGGCCATGACTCATCCAATAAGAGTAGTACATGTTTCAAGGTAATTTCATATTATTATGACATTATTTTAAAATAAAATTACCCTAATTACCTCTAATCGCGGTTAATAACACTCAAAAGTTACTATTCACAAAAATTATTTTCATCCCATTGAACCAAATTTTACTTCCTAATGAAAACAATGTATGTAATATTTTTGAAATTAAATTCCCAGAAGCGGTAAAGTTTCATTTGAACAAAAAATAAGTTTTTTAACTATCACTTAGTGGTTTCACTATTCATCAAAAATTGATGTTTTTCAGAACAATACCAAACATTTACCCTAAGCTATATTTGATATTCCAAATTCAAAAATGATGTTAATTTTACCAAATTAAAAACATAGAAGTTGAATTAATTAATTTTACAATTAATTCCCACTGTCAAAACAATTAACGTGTTTTTAAAAAACAAAACCTATCAAAAGATCGACAATTGTTTATGTCAAATTTCAATGTTAAATTAATTATAATGTACACTATTGTATTAAAAGGTAAAAAAATATTCTAATTGAACTTTAAAACCAATTAAAAAGATAATATAACCATATAAATAAATTAGATTAAAATGAGGTTTTGAATTAAAATACAACATTTTTCACTATTCGTTAAAAAAATGAACATTATCAGAAAAATACCAAAAGTTTATCCAAAGTAAATTTCAATATACCAATTATAATGAATAAGTTTATTTTGACAAATAGAGCTTATAAAATTTTCAATAGTTAGATTTAAAAATGTTTTTCCATCAAATGGCAGTAAAACAATCTTTTAAAAATGTTAGTGTATTATATGCTTAAGATTGGATTTATTCTCATTTTAAGCCTCTAAAACACTATCTAATTCATAAATAGACAAAGATATGAAAATCTATTACTCTTTACTTACTTGGGATGTTACATCCTTTACCCTTAAGAAAATTACATCCCCACAATTGCATTTTCAGATTCCCATGTTGCCTCTTCAATCATGTGGTTTTTTCACAAAACCTTTACTTGATGAATCACCTTATTCCGCAACACTTGCTCCCTGTGGTAAAGAATATGGACCGGTTGTTCCTCATAAGATAGATTCTCTTCCAGATGAACTACCTATGGACTCAAAACATGAGATGGATCTGGAATGTACTTCCTTAACATTGAAACGTGAAAAACATTGTGTACCTGAGATAAATTCGGAGGTTAATCCACTCGGTATGCAACTGATCCAACTCTCTCCAGAATTTCATATGGTCCAATGAACCTTGGACTCATATTTCCTTTATTAACAAATCACATCACACTTTTCCATGGTAAAACTTTGATAAAGACATGATCACCTACCTCAAAAGAGAGATCCTTCCTCCTATTATCCGTATAACTTTTCTACCTGCTCTGAGCTGTTCTCATGTGTTTCTGTATCATATGAACTTTTTCTGTTAACTCTTCTACTAATTCTAGTCCCATAAACTTCCTTTCACACACTTCATCCCAAAAATCTGGAGTTCAACACCACTTCCCATATAATGCCTCAAATGGTGCCATCTGTATACAAGAATGAAAACTGTTATTATAAAAAAACTCAACCAATGAAAGATTTTGGTCCCAACTTCCCTGATAATCCATCGAACAAGCACATAGAATATCCTCCAATGTATGAATTGTTTGTTCTGACTTCCCATTTGATTGAGGATGAAAAGATGTATTAAAATTTAATTCAGAACCCAACAACTTCTGAAGGCCTTTCCAAAAGTTAGAAGTGAACCTGAGATCATGATCAGATACAATAGAGAGGGGAACTCCATGTAACCTGACTATCTCTTTAAGATACAAACGATAAAGTTGATCTAAGGAAAAAGTATCTCATATAGTAAGTAAATGAGCAGATTTAGTGAAGTAAACAACAATAACCCAGATTGCATTATTACTTAGAGGTGTCTTTGGTAATCCCACAATGAAGTCCATAGATATATTCTCCCATTTCCACTCTGGCACTGGTAAAGGCTGAAGCATCCTTTTAGGTAACTACCTCTCTACTTTGACCTGTTGACAAGTCAAACACTTTACATTAAAATCAGCAATATCTCTTTTCATTCCATCCCACCAGTAATACTCCCGCAGATCTCTATAAATCATAGTACTTCCAGGATGAACTAAAAATGGAGAACTATGAGATTCACATAACAACTCTCTTTTAAACTATGAATCACAAGGCATAAACAATATCTTCCTAAATCTCAAAACACAATCACTATCAACGTTTAATTCAGGTAACATACCCTTCTGAACCAACTCTACCTTTTTCTACAACTCACTGTCTTGCTTCTGTGCTTACTTAATTCTGTCTGATAGAGAAGATTTCACTAATACCTGGAATAAAACAGAAGATTTTTTTGCACCAAAAACTTCCATGCCAAAATTCATCAAATCCTTAACCAAAGGATAACATTACAAATGTAACATGGTTAATGAAGCATTAAATTTTAGACTCAAAGCATCTGCCACTTTATTTGCTTTTCTTGGGTGGTAGTGAATCGTGCAATCATAATCCTTGATTAATTATATCCATATCTTCTGTCTCATGTTCAATTCTTTCTGAGTGAATATATAATTTAAACTTTTGTGATCAGTATATATTTTACATGTTACACCATACAAATGCTGCCTCTAAATTTTTATAGAAAAAACCACAATAGCTAATTCCAAATCATGTGTAGGGTAATTTATCTCATGAGTTTTCTACCGACGTGAAGCATAAGAAATTACCTGATCATTCTGCATTAGGATGCAACCAAGTCCTTTTAATGAAGTATCACTGTAGATAACAAACTCACTATTCATGGAAGGTAGTTCCAAAACTGGAGCATTCACCAATCTTATTTTTAATTTCTGAAAACAATCATAACATTATTTTGTCCAGATAAACTTAACACCCTTCCGAGTTAGCTTAGTCAATGGGCTGGACTACCATGAATTTTTTTATCAATCCTTCGATAATAGCCTGCCAAACCAAGAAAACTACAAATATCGGTTATATTTGTGGGTCTTGGCCATTATTCAAAAACTTTTTTTTGTAGGATCAACAGTTATTCAATCTTTAGAAACAATGTGACCAATGAAAGAAATTTGTTGCAACCAAAATTCACACTTTCTGAATTTCCCATACAATTTATTTTCTTTTAAGGTTTTCAAAATAACCCTTAAATTAATTTCATGCTCCTCTTTAATTTTAGAAAAAACCAAAATATCATCAATAAAAACAACCACAGAATTATCCAAGAACTCATGGAAAATTCGATTCATAAGGTCCATGAATACAGTAAGTGCATTGGTTAACCCAAAAGACATAACTACAAATTCATAATTGCCATATATTGTACAAAACACGGTCTTTGGAATATATGATTCCTTCACCTTCAACTGATGGTACCCCGATCTCAGGTGAATCTTTGAAAAATACTGAGCTCCTTAGAGATGATCAAACAAATCATTGATATAAGGCAAATGATATTTGTTATTAAAGGTGATATTATTCAAGGCTCTATAATCAATGCAAAGTCTCATTGAAAAATCTTTCTTTTTAAAAAATAAGATAGGAGCACCCCATGCTGATGTGCTAGGTCAAATGAAACCTTTCTCCAATAAATATTTCAATTGCTCCTTCAACTCTAAAAGCACAATTTGATCCATTCGATAAGGGGGTTTTGAAATTGGCTTAACATCAGGAACTAAGTCAACAGAAAATTCAACTTCCCAGTCTAGTATTATTCTAGGCAACTCATCATGGAAAAAATCAGGATACTCATTTACCACTGGCACATCATTAATCTAAACGATTCCTTTGTTTTTAAAAATATGTGCAAGGTAACATTCATTTCCATCTTTTACAAGTCTCTTAACCTCTTGATATGTTATCAATAGTAAGGGTTCATTCTTGTACACAAACTGAAAGTCTTTTTGAAAATAAACTTTTTTAGCTCTACAATTAATCTAAGCATGGTAAACAGAGAGCCAATCCATACCGAGGATAACATAAAACTCTACTAGAGGTAAAAAAATAAGGTTTGTAAGTAGGTTCTTTCCACGGATAAGGATAGGAAGATTCTTATAAATTCTTTTTTGCCTCAACATTTCCCCTAGTGGTTTTTACCACAAGTTCAGTATTCATTTCTTGAGATTGTATTCCAAATTTACTAGAAAAGTTTCCAGAGATGAAAGAATGTGTAGACCCTAAATCAAACAACACATTGTCATAATCTAAAAAAACAAAAAAAGTACCTGATACCACTTCATTTGATGGCCCAACATCTGCTGAAGTATTTTCAAAGGATTTCACCACACCCTTCTGCTTGTAGTCTGACTACATCCCATCATTCGAGCTCTTTGTTGGACACTCATTTTCAGAATGACGCATCTCATTGCACTTGAAACATTTCACCAACTATAAATCAAATTTGGTCTTACCATCACCCTGATCTCTTCCAGTGCAATCTCGAGCCTTATGTCCTATCTTACCACATCTGTAGCACTTTCCAGAATTCAAAATACATTCCCCAGCATGATTTCTACCACATTTATCACAAACTGCAAACTTAGTTTTCTTACCATCAAACCTTTTTGAAGGATTCTTCCCTTTATCCTGCCACCTTGGTCTCGTCTTTTGTTGGTTGTCATAGAACACTTGATCATCAGAAAACTCTATTCCCCCCTTCTCAGCACATCGAACAATATTTTCATAACTTTTGAACTCACATGAAGCTAATGCCCTTCGATATTTTGGATTTAATCCTGAGTAAAAATGATTGATTTTACTATCAAGGTATCAGATAAAATTTAGAGCATACCTTGCCAATCAGGTGAACCTTTCTTCATAAGCAGCCACTGAGTCTTCCTCTTGCCTCAATTCCAAGAATTGTTATTCCAGCCTATGTGAAACAGCCTTAGGAAAATATTTCTCAAGAAACATTCCTTTGAATTTATCCCAGTCAAGAGCATCAATCTCATCAGTGTCCCTCATATTTTTAACCATCGACCACCACTGATATGCTTCACCCTCCAAATGGTAAACAACAAGACTAAGCTTTTGATTGGATGAACACCCCATAACATTGAAAATCTTCTCCAGTGCATTAATCCACCCTTCAGCTAGCACATGTTCATATGATCCTCTGAATGATGGGGGATGTTGCCTCATGAAATGTTCCACCACTAACATGTTCCTCTATGGTTGATTTGGCTGATCTCATGCATAGATACCACCACCATTTATCGCTTGAGTCAACTGTGTCATTGCTGCAACAAACTGTTTAGTTCCAATTCCGACCATCTCAGGATTCTGATTCGGAAGGTCATTTCCTTCTGTATTCCTTCCTAGAACTGCTTCCCTATTTGCTCTATGGAAAACCATTATGAATAAACATGTCTTAGATGAAGCAACATGGTAATATTCAAATGCTATATCATTTTCAATTTGACCATAAAAAAATATTTTTGGATAATCATTTAATAGAATTCTAACTCCTAAAGTTATCTAAACCGACCTTTGATACCAACTATAAGGCCCCTGCCTTAAACATTACTTAATATTGAGTTATTTCAAGAGTACACATTGAGGACCTTTTCAGGTTTAGAGTTTTAGATAATTAGATCAAAAATCATGCATTACATTCCACATTTAAACCAGGTAGTTACATCAAAAACAATATTCATTTTTTCCATTAAAGGAAACATATTTGAAATAAAACATGGATTCTTTCTTGAAACTTCCTCCACACTATCATCACATCATGTACCTTTCCCTTGACCTATGAAAAACATTTCAAAAACATGGGATGAGTATAAAAATATTAGAAAGGGATATAAAAGTATGGAATGTAAACATTAGTTCATGTATACATAAGAATTAATGAAATCATACTTTATTCATAAAATATAATCACTTTAACATACCTCATGAAATCATAAGATTTATGAATAACTCATAGAAAACATAAGACATAAAGGTAACTTGTGGCATTCCTAACATTTTTACGTAGGGAGTAACCCTCATGGTTACGTTTAGAATACCCATTACAGTATACTCCCTAAGTCTCTTCAAAGAAACTTTAGTATTTAACCCGTTCATGTTACCCAATTATTGGAGAGCTATCTCGGGCTCACCCGACCTTAGTTTATCATGGAACCACCCGTCTTCATAAACAATTCCCAAGAACCATAACATAATCGTATCAAATAAAACATGCATAAAGGAAACATAAAATTTCCATATTTCAATCAAAAGATATCAAAAACACATATAATCGAAACTTATCAAAACCATTTTTAATACCAAAATAAATGAAAATTAAAACATGGTATTTATTTTTCATTTTAAAAAAGTTATGTCTTGTAGAGGAAGCCAAAACTCAAATAATGGTCACGGCGGCAGAGAAGTTGTTGTCGCCGCATACGTAAGACAAAAACATTACCTTTTGTCATTTAGTAAAATGGTTCATGTAAAAATATTCCTTTTGAATTAAAATTGAAAAGGGTTTGTTATACAACTAATAAAAGAATGTCATATATAAATTGAAGTATGCCTCAACGAAAGGAGATTGAGACGAAGTCCCTTACCTCGTGTCTGACTTGACTCGATCGTTCTTTAATCTCTTGAATAATAAACTAGAGTTAATTTCTACTTGATTAAAAACCTTTTTAAATTTTATTATTCCTTTTATATCACTTATTACCATGTTATGAACATTATGTAATCATTTATATTAATAACGGTCGTTTTGTCAGTCTTTGGTACTTGAGCCAAAAATAAACTTCTTATAATCACAAGTTGTTCATGTGGTAAAATATCCATTATCTCAAGAATTATATTCATGATTTAGATATCATATATATCATATATATCCATTATATATATTAATTTATAATATTACATATCATTTAGAGGTAATAAATGAAATGCACCGTTCATGGAGACGGAAAGCCATACGTACACATGAATGCTACTTTCATTTCTATTTAATATTTAATGGAATGAAAAATAAATGATAAATATATATATTATAATTACAGTATAATATATATGTTATATAGGTAACATAAGTTCATTAATTAAATTCTTTATAAATTCCATGTTCGCCATGAACGAGTCACATCACTTGAGGGGGCGGTAGTCCACACATCCTGAGATGAAATTATCGCATTTTCACAACATGAAATGCATAAATTTATATTTTAAATATAAAATTCAGAAGCATATATAGGGCATAGATATATTATGTATCATATATAAATACAGTGACATCATAATGGCCCCCATGAAAGGTGTTAAAAGAAGATTGAACAATCATCGTTTCGTGAGGCAGTAATTCGCCTCCCATAGAAACAGTATGTTCTTTAACCATTATATGGAGGTGTGTGTAAGTGTACCTAGAATAATTCTCATAAAAAAATTCATGTATATTGAAGATACTGGTGTTGTTACAAAAGAAAGTAATAAAAATATTTTAGGGGGTTGGAGAAGCAAAATAAAACAAAAGGACATAAGAGAAGACATTACCTTTAAATCGGGTAACTCCACTTGGTTTGAACAAAAAATGTTTCTTGAAGAGATTTATTCCTAAGGTAAGGCTCCTAGGATGAAGAGAGGGATCTTGGGAGATTATTGGAGTAGAGTTTGGATGAGACAAAGGGCTCGAGAAGTCGGAGAGATGGGTAGGAAGTGGGGTCTTTTTATAAGGGAGAGGAGGGGCTCTTTTGGAAATCTGGAAACTATTATTTTATTATAAAATGAAATTCGGTTTCTAAAGCTCCAAGAATTATTAAATTGTAGGATACGGTGGACCATGTTCAAAATAAAATCATCCAATAATAATTGGATAAGTTTTGGATATTATTTTAAACATTATCTTCTTACTTATTTAAATCATTCATTAATGACATAAACATTGCATCATCATTGTGTCATACATAATTATATTTATTTGATGCCTAAAAATTATATAAAAATTACCATGTTGTAGTAACTCTTTTTATATTTCTAATTAATATTTATATTTGAAAATATAACTTGTATAAACCCTTATAAAAATTGTTTTTGTAAAACAAAACATGTTTGTGATATTTTTATTTTTACTTTAAATAAAAGGTATTAATGTCATTATCTTACCCAAGTGGCTCCATAGGGTCCCAAAAATTTACCCATGGATTGTCTTGGTCGGCCATGACTCATAAAATAAGAGTAGGACATGTTTAAAGTTAATTTCATATAATTATAACATTATTTTTACCTTAAATTACCCTAATTACCTCTAATCGCGGTTAATAAAACTCTAAAGTTACTATTCAAGAAAAATTATTTTCATCCCATTTATCCACATTTTAATTCCTAATGACAACCATGTATGTAATATTTTTGAAATTAAATTCACAGAAGCGGTAAAATTTCATTTAAATGAAAAATATGTTTTTTTAACTACCACTTAATGGTTTCCCTATTCATCAAAAAATTGAAGTTTTTCAGAACAATACCAAAAATTTACCCTATGATATATTTGATATTCCAAATTAAAAAATTATGTTCATTTTACCAAATTCAAAACATAGAAGTTTCATTAATTAATTTTATAATTAATTCCCGCTGTCAAAACAAATAACAGGTTTTTAAGAAAAAATACCTATCAAATGATCGACTATTGTTTATGTCTAATTTCAAAGTTAAATTAATTATAATGTCCACCATTGGATTAAATGGTAAAAACATATTATAATTGAACTTTAAAACCAATTAAATAGATAATCTAACCATATAAATAAATTAGATTAAAATGAGGTTTTGACTTAAAATATAAAATTTTCACTATTCGTTAAAAAAATGAACATTATCAGAAAAATACCAAAAGTTTATCCAAGGTAAATTTCAATGTCCCAATTCTAAATAATAAGTTTATTTTTAAAAATAGAGCTTATAAAATTGTCAATAGTTATATTTAAAAATGGGTTTCCATCAAAAGGCAGTAAAACAATCTTTTAAAAATATTAGTGTATTCTATGCTTAAGATTGGATTTATTCTTATTTTAAGCCTCTAAAACACTATCTAATTCCTAAATAGACAAAGATATGCAAATCTATTACTCTTTACTTTCTTGTGATGTTACAAAAATAGCTAGGTATCAAGTATAAAGGTTGATGACACTATCATGAAACCTTCTTGATGAGATTTTGCGATAGAGGGATTATATTACATAGTTAGAGTTTGTATGTGGACGTCATTATTACAGCTTTACATTATTTATGTTGGGTGACTTTAACCATTTCTAGACAGTACTCTTGGACTTTATTCAAGAACACATAATTCCAATGAGAAATAATCCTTGAGGGCCACACACTAAGTGTTTTTGGTGGTCTCGGTTAAATTCTATTTGAATTTAATTGATGAAATAAGTATTATTCTCTAGACCGTGGAATAATTTTATTCAAGTTTAGATGATCTCATAAATTAAATTAAATATATTTATTTGTTTTATTGAACATTTAATATATATTTTTTTCTAGTTTTTAAATAAAATATTTATTTAAGGGAATAATTTATTTATTTATTTATTCGGGTATTCAATAAATGGAAGTAGATTTCTAGCGGACCAAGGCTGATCTGGTAGTAAAATAATTATTTCCCAGATGGTAAATAATTATTAGTTGGAATAAGTTAAAATAATAATGATGCTGCTATTATTTTGTGATGTGGAATTTTATTCATAATTCTGTTTTGCACTAGTTGGCGCACCATAAATATTGATGCAGTATTCTTATGAGCATGGGTTTTCTCTATGTTTATGAATGTATTTAATTACTGTTCTGAAATTAAATATTGTAACTAAATTTCCATACATAGAAATAGACAAGTACATCTATTGTTCCATGGAGAACACATCTCACACTTGGTGAATTGAGAATTGTTGATCTAAACAATCTCTCTCGAATCCTCTTCCCTCCCCTCTCAAGAACGAGAGATGTTCTTCAAGGCTGAAGAATAAGCGATTCAAAATGACTAACACAAGACATTGCTTCACCATGATAGCACCTAGAGAATGAGTGGTGTCGGTTGGATGCCATCAGAGCACTTGTAGATTACTGCTATAGGGATTCTAGTTTGGATCCTCGCAAGAGCAATGAGATAATCCAGAAGGGTCATTCCGAACGATCAACATCATCAACGAAGAAAATACTGAAGATCCAAGTATTATTTTCTTTATGAAATTAACTAAATTAACTATAAATTTGATGTACAAGATTCTCTATAAAGGTTTTGGTCCAATTCATTATTTATCTAAATCTTTGATTCAATTTTGTGTAGACCCGCATTCATCATCATATTGATCCCATAATAATCATTGATCATGGTAAAAATTAAAGTTGGGTGCCAGCCCAACTGCACTTCCGCTTCACCCAGAACTTACATAAACATGGGTAAAAAATAAATTCAGATAGTTGTTGAGATAATAGTATAGTTTATAAATTGTATAATATGAGTAAAACTATAAACAATATTTGATATCATATTGGGGTAATGAAAATTCTGGTTGAAGATGAAATTATTTATTATATAAAGTTTTTTATAAAGCAAAATAATTTTGAAAAGATGCCACTATATAGTCTTTGTATTAAATATACAACATTTTCATCCATGCTAAAACTATATAATTTGAAAGCTAATAATGGATTGAGAAACAATAGCTTTAAATAACTACTTTCTATTATAAATGATATACTACCAAAATATAATGTGATTACTTATCGAATATATGATTCTATTTTTTTTATATTCAATAGGTATAACCATCGCAAGAATACATGCATTCCCAAATGAGTGTATATTATTTTTTAAGAACTATGTATCAATTAAAAAATTCCTTATGTGCAGTGTGGGTTGATATAAGAAAGATGAATCAAAATCTTCTAAAGTCATATTTTACTTTATTAACATTCCAAGGTTTAGATAGATGTATGGAAATGTGGATATTTTTAGTCAATTAACATGGAATACAAAGACAATAAATCAATATAGAATTTTTTTTTCACCCAATAGACTCTCTAAGTATAGGAAAATTGATCATGGGTATCCCAAATTTTAAAAAAGATTAGAAACTTACATACTAAATTATCTAAAAATTGAATGAATCCTTTTGGTATACAAAAAAACACTCATAGTATATTGAATTTTATAATGGTAAATTATAATATTCCATTTTGGTTATATATGAAGCACAAGTACATTTTATTATCTTTTCTAATTTTAGGATAAAAATACTAGTAATGATATTTATATTTATTAGGCTCCATAGATAGAAGATATGAAATTAATGTGGGATATGTGTGTTATGTTTAATGATTCTCATAGAAACAAATAATACAAGTTGAGTTCCATGTTTTTCAGGATGATAAATTAATTTAACTCTTATAGAAATATTATAGGATACATTATTCAAGAAATTTTAGGTTGTCCCATTTGGTAAGAAGGTGCATAATCAATTAGGTTGAAATATTCTATTAAGGTAGTGTTTTTAGGACATTGTAAAATTTTAACTTGAATATGTAAGTAATGATCCAATAAAACCTTATTAAATGGGAATTTAGAATAAGGTACCACTCCTTCAACATTAACAGGTGATAAATAGTTTGATAGAGTAAACAATATTAGCAACATTTTAGGTGATCTTTTCTGAAAAAAAAATTATGATTTTTTTAAAAGAGAATATTTTTCTTCCAATTATAGTATTATAATTGGTTATACATCAGAAATTTTATTGATTTCATATATATAGAAAAACAATTATGTGATATTTTTATTTGGAATGTTACTAAATGCACCAGAAAAAAATATTTCATTAAATCAAGGTTGGGAATAACTAATATAGTGATATGGGAAGATTTGGTAGTAATGAAGGATAAAAGATGGAATTTTCTCCCTCCAAAGACTTAAACTCTTTGTAATCAAGAGATATTTTAGTTTTATAACTTATTAATGGTTTAGAGGTTCTAGAGAGTATTCGTAAAATAGGAATAATATCATGCTAATGATTGACATGAAGTTAAATGGATTAAAATTTGTTGATTACCATATTTTGATAAAATATTTAATGCTTGTGGATTCATGTTTAATTATACCTAAAAATATATGAAAAAAAGTAACTAATATTTTATTATTTTTCAAATCTATCTTTATAAAATTTACAGATTAGGTGATGTTTTAAACTATGTAAATAGAAATGTTTGTAATATTATGTGAATTGGAGATGTTTTTTGCACCATCATTCTTGGATATGATGTTTCACTTAATGGTTTACTTGGTTAGAGAGATCTAGTTATCTGGTTATTTATATTATATATGGATGTACCCCTATTGAATGACATATGGTGAATTTAAAGTCATAGTCATCCAAAATTTTGTATTCTGTAGTGGTATATTGTTAAATAATTTATTGAATTCTACACTGTATACCTACACAATGTTGATAAAATTGGTGTCATAAAGTCTTATCATAGCAAGTTTCTTATAGTTGAATGAATTTTATATAATGACGTTGTCACAATTTCCATAATATAGAAAGACCAGTCTTACCTTTATGTTTTATTAAACATTATAGATTGAGTTCCACTTGTTGAATCTCAAAAAGTAATTGTTTGGAATTTTAATCCATAAATGGAGGAAAAATGGACATCAAATACATATAGTCAATAGTTTATAAGGTGATTTTGAAAATATATCTTTATGGAATTAATTTTTAATTGAAATTCAATTTCTAAATGAAAATAATAGATATCCAAAGGGGAAAATATACATGTATTATCATAAAATGGTTACACAATTAATAGTTATATATTCTATAAAAAGGAATTAGTTTAATGTAGTATGATGAAAAATAGTGGATCTACCTTATAGTTGAAGTGGTGCATGTATATGTCAATAAGGAGAAAAATATAATTTACATGAACATGAAATACTTTGAAAACATTAAAAAAATTCATTTGAATTGTTTAACATTCCAAGTGATAGTTAATCAATGAAAATTGGTTGATAATAGGACTATAGTTAAAATATATGAATCCATATCTATGAAGGGGAATTTCAGAAAGTAATGGTATAAGGATGAACCATCTATAATGACATCACACATAGTAAAGTAATTTATTCTTTGAATCCTATAAACACACATTAGTTTTCTATTTATCGGGTGACTAAATCAACTACATTATTTAATGAAAATTAAATTAAGGATAATTCATTAATTTGTATGTAGAAATAATTTCATGGTGGTCCCAATGAAATTGGGTCCTTTCATGTCTATGTAATCCCATATAGATTATTTAGAAACATGATAGAGGTTTCACATTCCTCTAACCATTAATGAAAAATAACATTCAAAAAATTGGTTAAATATATTTTATTAGTTTTGTTTATTTATAATTTTTTTCCTCATAATATTATGTGTTCAATACTATATTTTCATATTATAAATTATTTGTTAAACTAGTTGTGTAGATAATGGATTCCACACCTTCTGACCTTACCAATATTTAGGAACAACATAAAAATATTTTTTAATATATAAAGTATTATATGGTATATAATATTATAAAGATGATAAATATGCTATAGTTGAGCATCAACCTAGATGTGAATAAGAGAGAAATAGTGACAAGTTCAAAATAATACAAGAGGTACATTGTATGATAATGTTAATAAAATTTATTATGGAAATACATGAAGGTTAAAAATTCATAGTTGGTTGGAATCCATGTGGTTAACCTATTAAACTAAAAAAAATTTATTTTCATTGGTTATATTCTTTTCAGTACTTGAATTTTCATGCTGATTGATATTATTACATCACATAATTTTATACCCTCATTGAACAAAATAATTTTGTAATACATTATGATATCATTATAATACATATTCATTTAATTAAAAAAAAGAATAATAAAAAATTAATTAATTATTCTTTATCTCTTTCAGAGTAAATTTATATTAGAAGATTATTGGATGAAATTAACACTAACAGTTAACAGAAAAAGTCATATATAATTTTTTATTCTTATTACCAATATAATATTATATATACCTAGGGTAATATAAAACCCAACCCACTATAGTTATACACAAAAATCACATACCCCAAAACTTAGGACATTTTAGTTGCTTGTCAGGATGAGGAATCATTTATGGTGAATTTCATTTGATATTATTTTATTTTAAATTACAATTATTAAGAAATTTCATTCTCAATGTTTAATATATGAAACAACAATGAAGTGAAAAAAATAAACAACATGCATTTCAACCATCGTACCCCTACCGTAAAGCAAGGATGGGGTATGCTTTAATTGAAAAAATAGTTATGTATTTTAAATCTATAATAAATAATTTATGTGAGATGTAACCAAAAAATAATATTTATATATTTATATATAGAATGATCAATTAGAAAATGATTTTATGTCCATCTCACATCATGTGCTATAAAATGAGGATCATGTAAATAAAAAACAGTAGATGAAAACACACAAAAAGTATAAAAATCATGTGTAAGAAAGATATAATATAAATTTTCTCTACTTTAATATATTATTAAAAAATAACCACTTAGTTCTATATACAATCATTGGGTTTAGAGTTAAGAATCATTAAATAACATAGCTAAAGAACAAGTGATTCCAATGGATTTGAAGCATCATAACAATGTGGTTGTGTAATAGGTTCCTGTTTTGGATTCTCACCATGGGAAGAACAGAAGAGTGCACAAACATAGGTGAATATTAATAATAAAATGAAGGATATGTGGGGACATATAGATTCATTAAAATAAATTATTAGTAGGTAGACTAAAATAATAATCTATCTCTTTTAAAGGCATCAACGAGAATAATTAATACAATAATAACTACACTATAAATAGCCACCCATAGATTTTAGGCTATATATTCCCATAAAATTCCTAACTTACATAATATAATAAAGTTTTTCATAAGATATTATGCTAAACATCAGGAAAATAACTATCAATACCTTTTTTACCTTAAAAATTTACAAGTTGAAATTGATTTTGATTTATATCAATCAACTCACATTTATTCCCTTGTTATAAGATTTGTAATGTATAATATATAGGATACTAATTAGGGATGAAATAAAAATTGAGAGTGGGGGTGGGGGTGAATCAGTGTTGATGACTTTTATTCTAATTTATATTTTTATCCCTTTCACTCATTAAGGTGAATGATTCTCTTTATTATATCTTATAACCTTCGTCTTTTTATACATCAAATCCAAACACACACAAAAGACACATGAATTTACAAGGTTCACCTTTCAAAAGAAAAGTATAATCCTTGGTGTGAACTGGTAAAAACGAGGATCAAATGACCCACCAGTAAAACCCTATAAGCATTACACTGTTGTCGCATCATAGTGTAGAGTGTTCATCCCACACACTTTTTTGATGCATCCTATACTAAAGAACATCATGTACCTTTAAAATGATATAGGAATTATAACAACAGAGTCTATTACTAATTTATAAATATGATTTTTTTTGGAGTGTTTCCTCTTACTTCTACTTCCCTTGCATAGTAAAAATATACCCTTTATTATTTATATGAACAACACTACATACAACTTATTAGTATTATTCTTCTTCTTCTTATTAGTCTTCTTCTTAGTGAATTGAATTATACATATCTCCTCTTATTCTTCTAGTAAACTTCATGACCAACTCAACTGTTTCTTCTTATTTTACTTCAATCTTCTTCTTCTTCATCCTCAATATAACAAAAACTACATTGGATCTTTTTTAATAACTTAGAATAATATAATATATTAGAATAATATCATAGTCATATATATATTTCTTTCCACAAATATTTTTCCCCAAGGAATCACAATGTCATTCATATATTTTTCTTCTTTGAGCTACAAAAATATATACATGTCTATATAATAATACCTAGAATTATAAGTTTCTTACTTATAATATATTTTTTTCATCTATTTATTCATATATGCACATGAATACATTAATTCAAATATATATATTTATATATTTCATAATTTCAAAAACACCTAGAATATCATCACTTTAATTTCCCACTAAACCTCCTTCACAACTTCATGTAACTATATAAAATATGCAATAGGTATCAACATTTTCCTCTTCCATAATCTTGGAATTCTTCATTACTCTATACAGTAAAATTCATATGTATTATTATGGGCGCAACGAAAGTGCCAGATCAGGAATTTCTAACTCATATTTTTTTTTCATAATCAATGATTAATGGGAGATTTACATAATGATAAATTTCATGATCAAGAAAGTGAAATCAAATAATATAGATCAGAGAATAATTTTTGAACCAGAGCACTATGTCATAATATTTTATTTATAATTAATTTAAATAATTAAGGAATTATCATGTAAGGAATTATTTATTTTTTGATGGATCTTACAATGTATCTATGTTATACTATCATTACATTGGTGGAATCAAAGGAAGATTTCTTCCCGTGGTGATCCACATGTTTTTCAAGAACCTCAGGATTTTTTCTTTAAGAATCTCTGGATTCTAGAACAACAAATCCAAATGATTGTGTTGTTTTCCTTTGATCACCCTAAGAATCTCTTTAAGAAACTATCCTCTTATATCTCTATAAACTTGAGAGTAGTGGTGGGGGAGGATCTCTCTTTATTCTTGAGAACATTTCTGGAGAGAAAGTTCGCTATGGTTTCAATAGGATTCTCTTTAGATCATATTGTGCACAACAAAATGAATTGGCTCAATTAGAGAAATAATATTATTGGGTTTATATATCGCTAGGGTTAGAAATTAATAATTGCATATGCACAAATAATATTTTTCATAATCACTTCAAATACCCATGTATATAATAATAATAATAATAATAATATTTATTTATATGTGTTAAAATCATGAATAATATAAAATATTATTCATTCAAATAATATTCAAAATATTTTTTTTGTCACCATAACTTTTAAACTTGGTCCAAAATTACTGAAAAATATTTATCGGACCTTGAATAATAACTATTTATTTAATTAATTAATATCATTGAATTAATTTACAATAAATAAATAAATATTATATTAAATAAATAGTAAATAAATATTTATTAAATATTCTACTCACAAAATATTCTCTCAAATAACTCATTATGGAATATATGCAATGAATAAAGCCTGAATAATTTTTAAACCACATGTAGGGAAAATGTTTATTAAACTTGTTAAATAATAAATAATAATAATATTTAACTAAGGTTATGGATACACTTAGTGTGTGACCCTTTAGTCCTCTTTCTGAGTGGAATTAAGTGAATCATCCTAGAGTCCATGGTTAGCATCTAAAAACATGCCAAGCCAACTATGAAAAAAGAATTTAATTTCCTAAGGACATAAAACCACATATGAATGGTTATAGTGTACCACAATCCCTTTATCATGATATCTTTATTCAAGTAGGTTGAATTTTTGTTCCATCAACATATATGCTCCATGTTTCTATGTTTTACTTTTCAAAAATCAATATTTCTTTTAGAACACAATGGGAATGTTTTTATTTAGGCTATATGATTACCATCAAAGGGTCTGAGATATCAAATTCTGTTAAATAATTAATTGGAAAAATCCTTTATCACATTATTCATTAATGAAATATTACTCATGGCAAAACCAATATATCCTACCTCACCATGAACATATTCCATCACGATTTTCTTTAATACCTCAAATTACATGAATTATAAAAATAATTAAAAATAATATTTTAGTATAAGGATCAATAGACATCTCCACAAATAAGAACATCCAATGAAACATATAAATGTGGATTTCCAACTAGAGAGACTCATTCTCATAATATCCTACACTAGAAATTACTAAGGGTATACACCATATTAAGGTGCCTCAAATTCCTATGAGTCTCCACATCTAGTAGTCTATATAGTTTGTGTAACTTAAATGATTTAAGCCATATATATAACATATGTTTAATAATAATTTCATGACACTTCTTGGTCAATATCATAGTGAGGAACTGCTATGAACTTTCAGAGAAATTGCTACTCTAATGACATTATCACATACTTTGTTACACAGAAGAACAATCATGGTTTGATAAGGAGTTTATTATTATTAAAAATAATGGATACATTTTATCATAAATTATACATTAGTTGGTTCTTAGGAACCAACTCCAATAGTGTACCACTTGTACTTGATCCAACTACTAACAACCTTCAGTCTTTTAGCTCTCACATGATACTCTTGCTTCTACTAATATAGACCTTTAGCAAAGGGTTACACCATGTTTTCCTTTATGGAGACTATGCTTATGGAAACTTTACCCCATGTTACGGAACATGACTAAAACTACCATGTGATGGAATTATAACATTATAAGAATTCATAAGAAATAAATCAAATAACCTTTAATGGTTTGTAAATGATGATATTTTGGAGAAAAGGGAAGATCAATTATGATTTTACAAACCTAGTTCAAAACAGTTAATATTATTGACACCCAATATTGAAAATTGATTACATAAATCTAAAACATGAATATAATTATTATTAATAAAGAGTATAAATACAAGTATATGAGAGTAAGCTTCTGAAAAAATTAATTAATATTTTTCTCTTCATGATAATAATGGTTACATTATTCCATTGGAATCCAGGATAATGGTATGGGACTTGGTAAATAAAAATCCTTTATTTGAGTTGCACAATTTATCATTGAACATCATTTTCCAAGACCTTCCATTTTGATTTATTTCATTACTCATTTATGGGGAAAAAGACCTTTTGGAACCAAATCAATTTCATGTAAGGTATTATTTTTATCTCTCTGAGAAACAGAGATGTTATTTGGAGGGACTTGTAATTATGAATTTTACAAAGATAAATTTAAAATTATTTCAAAAAAATATTTTCATGATTTGGATTTCATTATCTTCAAATGATCTATCTCTCTTGAAGTGATGTTTTTATTTTATTACTTTATGAAACCTTTTAGAAAATAAGATTTTTATATATTATGATTTCTTAAGTTCATGATATGTGATATGTTTAAGAAACCCATTATTTTTTCAAGGGTTATTTAATTTATGATGACGATTGTTATTTAAGTGGCACACATACATAAGGATGATGATGGGTGGGGTCCTATATTGCCCTCCAATGCAGTGGTATACACTTATATCTCATGATATAGTCAGTCATATAAATAATTACAGTTTTCAGACATGTGTGTTCATGATGGGTTTTGTCACATTTTTAAGCATGGACATAATGAGTTTGTTTACATAGTTGTGGGAATAATGGGGTTTCTCACGCAATTTTTCTTATACTTAGAGATCTTTCACATTTTTAGGTTTATCATGTTATGAAAAATTTATAAGTTGTTTATAAAGTAATTCCCTGTTTGAAGATTCATTTTATTTCTATAAAATTCAATGATTTGATGATTATTTCTATTTAAGTTTCATGCACCTTATTCCATGTTCACATGTTATATGTTTTATATTTTATGTTTGCTTGGTGGTATATTTTATTATCTTATGTGATTATATAATGTTTTCTAATTATAATACATATTCTTATGATATATTATTTAGATATTTATATTTTACTTATATTCTTTTCCTGTTTATGATCTAGTACTTTATGATACGTATTTTACCATACTGAGAATTTGAGTTCACCCATTTATTATGTTATCATTCCTCAAGTTATAAAGATGATTACATCATGTGAGACATCTAGGAATGGGTATATAGGAGGAAAATTATGTACTTTTTTTCTTCTAGTTCTATAAAATAAAATATTTATGTAACTAATTTACCAAACACTAAACATTTTAGTTCTTGAATTATATGATTTTTCTGTGATGTATTATTTAAGTCATGAGATTAATATGTTATTTAGGATATCTTTATCTTGGGTTAATTTAGGAATAGATATTCAATATATTAAAAATTGTTCCTAAAGAAAAAAAATCATGTTTTATGGGGTTAGATAAATCTAAACACCATTTTATTCTACCCTATGCTGGTGAGACTCTCCCATAGACACTGCATGAACTTTTCCATCATGTGTCGGTGCACTCCTATTCCCATGTGTGCACCGTGGGTGACTTGTTCTCATTACATCCCCTAAAGGATATCCCTATGGGTGTTCGTGGTCCGCTAACTATCTTGGGTTATCCATGTGTCTTGTACCCCTTGGGTTTTAGGGATATTTAGGGCTGGATAATTTTTTTACCATAACATACAAAAAAATACCTAGAAAAATTAAAACTTAATAAAACATGTATTTTACTTATCATTTTTTTATATTTGTCAAAAACACAACTCTTAAATATAAAAGACCCATAAATTAATAAAAACAAATATAATATGGTAATAAACCTTTAAAAATTAATTACGTTAATTAATTTAAATTCCAAATATTGTGCATAAATTTAAGGTTATCAACCATATTCAGATGCTTGGAAATACTAAAAAAATAACTATCAGACACCTTTACCATCTTCAAGATTGATAGACATTTATCTATCTCTTTTTTACTCATTAAGTACTATGTATAAATAATGTATTCCTCAATACCCTTACCCAACTATAAATTTAATGGTTTTCTCAATCATGTTTATGATAAATCATATTGAGTTTTGACACTCACCTTTCCCCACCTTGATTGCCCAAATAGTCCACAATACATTATCGCATGATTTTTTTTTAATTTAAATCATATCAAATTAATTACTTGAAATTTTATGTTTCCAATAATTTAATTTGAATAAAATAAATCACCTTTTCCAATTATAAATAAGTTTTCTATTTATAGAATGAATGGACAACAATACTGGAGTCATGAAATAAAAAAAAAGCATACATTGATTTTTTCTTGGGTCAAGTTATGCTAAAATTTTAACCCATGAAATGATTTTAAACGTTGGTTCATTATCATTGTTCTATTAATATAAAACTATGTATTTTATAAAATTATTGGGAGAGGGAAGAAATAGGAAACACCTATGGATTCTTTGTGAATAAAAAAGCATTTTAAAACATTGGTAAGTACATGTGTACATTAAAAAAATTAAAGTGGATCAGATTCATCCACCTTTAACCCATTTATCTTAGCCATCCTTGAGATATGTGTTTCATAAGGTGAAAAATATGAGAGTTAAATTCATTCATTCATATAATTCATGTATTGGAATTGCTCCTTTCTCCACCGGCTCTCCCCATCCCTCTCTCAGCTTCAGCTAGGGTTTCTCCGAAACCCTTGTCTTCGGGGATGGTGGCACATCTGAGAAATGTTTCCTCTCCTCCTATATTCCATCTGTCTATCTTCTTCTCACATATCCTCTCCTTGTTTTCTTTTTTGTGCCGCTGTTTTCTTTCTAGTAGTATGGTTTGGGTGCTTTCACAGGTGACCTTCGATCTCGACGATGGCGGTGCTGCATCCCCCGATCGGTTCGTCCCCATTCTGACCACGCGTTCCTTTTCTCCTATACATGTCGGATTTGAAGAGATTGTTACGCAACAATTTTGGGATAAGTAGAACGGTGGTCGAGGTATTTACAGATGCTCTTGTGTTGGCACGTTCTTGGTTTTGGCTTCCGTCCTTTGTTCAGGAAAGAGGTCGTCGCTTGGAGGCACCAGTTGCTCTTATGCTTGACTTAACCCTAAGGCCCTCTGTTTCTCTCTAAGTTGGAGCTAGAGTGGTGGTTCCTCAATGGTTTTGGGAGGTGGGATATGGCGGAAGTTGATTCTTCTCGCACGACGTGTTTCATCTGGCTTTGTCGATGATGTGTGTGGTCCTTCTTCGGCAGTGAATTTTTACAAGGTTGGTTCGGTGATGTTTTTTTTCTTCTTCATCTGCTATGGGTTTGTTCTGGATTTCCTTGACGATGGTGTGGTGTTCAGATGCAGATGTTGATGGTGGTGTTAATCCGGTGCTTTCGCCACTGGTTCCTGATGACAGTTGTGCTGTTAAAGACCTTAGCCTCCCAAACCATGGTTCTGACCCCTCGTATCCTCCACGAATCTCCATGTCATATCTGAAGTAGTGGTTACACATGGGTTTTGGGTTACAAGGTTCGGTGGTCCTTAGTTTTCCTGGCACTTCTATATCAGATTCGGTGTGTGGAACTGCGATGTGGTTTTACGGTGTTTTGGGATGTGAGTTTGGGCGTTCTTCAGCTTTCCAGGTGGTATCTCTCGTGATGTCTTGATCATGGTCTTTGGTTTCAGTGGGGTTGATATTATTAGTTTGGTTTCTCTGTGATGGTGGTTTTGGTATTCCCATGGCAGTGTTGTTCTTCGGAAGCTGGTTTCAACTTTCCGGAAGGCACTAGATATAGCGATGATGTCTTCTATGGACGATGATGGAAGTTTTGTGATAATGATGATGAGGTTGTGGTGACGATGGTGGTGGAGTGATGATGTAGTTTCCTCAACGATGCAAGATTTCTCGGATGAATGTAGGATTTGCGGGATTTGTCATTGACGCGACGGTCCTGGGGTGATGCTATATTTTTTTGAATGTTGTTATTGCACCTTCATTTTGAATTTTGATTTTTGATTTTTGAATGTCATGTTAGGTTCCCACTGTATCCTCAAATTGGATTTTATGAAAATTAAAAAAAAGGATTTTGAGTATATAATGCATGTATTGGCTGAGCCCTTAACACATGTGTGATAAACGCATGACATAGTGAACGATTCTTAGACGGGAATCCTCAAAAAATATATAAATTCCTCTCCATGCATCATATGTATGGGGTGGATTCTAGATCCTAGTGCTTGGATGATACTCCATGACTTGTTTATCTCCATCATCTATTTTATTTGTATATAGAGGTACTAGCATATCGTGGAGCAAGGTGAGTCCCACTATAACATCAAGTAATTCATATCCACCCGTGGATTCCAACAGAGGTGGGATAAATTTATTTTTCCACTTTGGTGATCCCACTCTGAACCATGTGATGGATTTTTAAGATGATAAATTGGATTCTTCAATGTAAGGTGTTCCTGCACAATATTTCTTCATTTCAGTATATTATGTACTTTCATTTATCATGGATATAGATCATTAGACAATAGGTTTTAATCATTTTTTATTGATTTGATAAATTTTATTATACTCTAAAAAACCATTTAGTGGTACCATAGGAATCCATGCTTAAGATTTATGAAATAAGGTGAGGAAATTAATATTAAATAAAAAAATAGAGCACTATATCACATTTATGTGAATTTGATTTCATAAATGGATTACCTTTACATAGTTAGGCTTTGTAAAGGTAACTATGACCTTCCCAATACAAAGATGATATGTGTAAGGGTATCTAAGTATTTACCCTTATAGGTAGTGGTTTGCATAAGGGTTATATCACCTTAACATTTCGTAGATTGGTCTATGGAAGGGCCAGATGATCTTACACTTATGCATAATGGGATATGTAAGGGAATGATGCTGTTTACCCTAACATGATACGTTTGTACGTAAGGGTAGTTGGGGTTTTCCTAAATAGAAGTAAAGGAAACTAGACACTTAACCTTATGTGAAACATGACTATGTAAAGGTTATACCCTTATAAAGGGCGGTTTCTCGAAGTTTTGTAAAGGTATATCCTAACTTATACTTATGTGAAGCATTCATATAGAGTAGAGGGTGTACACCCTTATTCTGAATATGGATTATTTGTAAGGGTAAATATAAAATATTTTAAAAATTATTTTTAATTAGAAAATGTTTGTACTAGTTTATTAATCATTATAAAAGGTATTCTGGGATATTTTAAATTTTAAAAGGTTTATAAATTAATTAATTCTAAGTACTTTATAATTAATTAATTTTTCATGAAACATTTTATTTGAAAACATTAAAAGTTAATATTTAAAACACCTTTCACATAATTATATTTCATTACTTATGATCTATAAATAAATGTTTTTATTTAGAAATCATAAGTGATAATATTTCAAGAGTTATAAATTATGAAATAAGGCCAAAATATAAAATCTTTATATTTAAATTTTTTATTTTTTCAAAATTAATTATTTTGAATAATTAAAAATTAAAGGTGGGTTATTTGAATTTTATTTAAGCAGCATAAAAAGAGTTTTTAAGGTTGATATGATCAAGGTTTAAATAATTATTAAGTATATGATATTTTTATTATAAAAAATTATTACATAATAGAAATTGGATTATAAATATTTTATAATTCATATAATACTATATTTTTAAACTGGAAATTCCATATAATGATAAATATGAAAGAGTTCATATTGTGATGAATATAAAATTTTTATATAATAAATTATGGAATTTATATATTATTATAACTTAAATTATAAAATATTTATAAATCAATTTTATTTATGATTTTTTATAAATGATAATATCATGTTTATATATTTTAATTTTTTATTTTTTTAAAGGTTATTACTTGGTATGTTAATTTTTATTATATTTTTTAAGGAATGTGAGTTTTGTTTATGATATAGTTAAAATTTTAAACTTATTATATTGTAGATAATTTCATTAAATTCTCACAATGTATCTATAATGTGTTTTTTTTAATCTACATTGACCTTAGTTTATATTTGGAGTTATTAACTTCAATTTGGATATTGAATACAATTTTTTATATTATGTTTTGGAGTTATTAGGAATTGAATTCTCTCTTGAGTTAAGTATCCTTGGGTAGAGGGTCTTGGGGTCAGCCTACCTGCCTACCTAGTGTCTTATACCTTATCTAGGCTAGTGAATTAGGTTGTATATATATCACTCTGGGATTAGTCACATAGATATTCTCAATCTCATATAATTATAAAGCAGTATATGAAATTTTCAAGTATGCTATGCATATGATGCATCTAGATATGTATGAATATGTTTGACTTATATTTTTGGATAAATAACATAGATTTATGGGTTGTGTAAAATGTTTCAAATCAATATGGTTTAAAAATATTGGTTTGGTGTAGGGAATATGATTACAAAATAAACAACTAGAAGAAATAATATATAAAATGGAAGAATATGAGATAAGATTGTGAGATTAAAATTACCTTAAAACAATAATTATTAGATTCCTTACAAAGTGGAACTGGTCAAGACCTAGATCATTTAATCAAGTAGGTTCTTCCATTGCAAGGTTCCTCTGAATTACCTAGTGTAAGGTAAGAAGTTGATAGATAACACTCGGACATCCTTGGGTATGTTATGATCTATTAGGGTTCCCTTAGATTGTCTTTTGTTAGTCTGTTCTTGGGGATTACTTTGGGTTTCACATAGATGGGAAACCCTTGGAAAGGATACCAGAGGAGTATATTAGAGTTTATCTATATGAGGGATTTGAAAATGCGTTGTCTTCTCAACTATCCAAGATTCAAAATTAATGTGATTGGGATGATTTCCTACCTAAAAAATTAAGTGTTGAGATGAACACCCAAGCAGACTCACTGCTTAGAGAAATATAGATATTGTCCATTTAATAGATATGATGTGTTTTTTTCAGAAAGGTTTCATCATTTTAGTGGGATCCCATTTAATAAAAGTCATTTTTAAATGGTTAATAATACATGATACTCATCTGATAAAATATTCTATTGTAGATAAATATCATCATCATCATCAAGTTATACTTTGTGATTAATCCTTATAAGGAGAAGTGTAACACCAAAGGGTTTTAAAAAAATAAATAAAATGAATGAATCTTTCTTTAAGAAGATATTTTATAACTATCCTTTAAACATAATTTTTATACTTCTATGTTTTGAATTTCTAAAAACGTTCATCTATAATTTTGTTCAGTAAGTCATTTAGAGTATAACAGAACCAACTTGATTTTTTGTGAATCGTAACATACCCTTAGTAATAGTAATATAAACCAAATGAATAGTAAATTTTAATATTATTTTATTTCCTTAAAGATTTAAGATAATGACATCTTGGTTAATTTTTCAATGTGATATAAAAGCAATTATATTATTAAAATTGTTAACATTTGAATTAAGTATGATTTTATTTAATAAATAAATTATTAACATTTAGAAAATTATTTTCAAAAAAAGAGTTCATTTTTAATTCCACACATACAAAAAAAATTTGGCTGAATTTTTGGGATTTTTCTAATTTTTTTGATTTTTTAATGAATAGTAAAATTGGGTAAAATACACAATATTCAAATGATCAGTTAAATACAATATTTATGACATCATAAGTGATGTAATACCACTCGGTTCAAACTCACATGCTAATATTACTATTTGGGGTTACATAAATAAATAATATTCATAGTCATGATAAAACAATATTATAATAATGATTTAAATAATGTAAAATACCTCCCCTCCTCCACTATAAATACCACCCTCATTCTCCTCTTCTCCCCACACCTCTAAAGCCTTGAGACTTACCTTTTTTCTACCCAATCATCCTCTTAAGGCTCTTACCCATGCCCTAGTGATTCTGGTCACACCAAAAGGCCAAAACCAAAGGCCTTAAGAAGAATCTCAAGGAGAAGAGATCAAGAGGTAAACATCCTCTTTTGTTTTCTTTATTTTACTTCATTTTAATGTTATTATTTTTGGTTTCATTTGGATTATGTTGGGATATGTCATTCCATATCCCCCTTAATTACCATATTATGTAAAAATGATGAGATACCCCTTTTCTCTCATCAAAATATTTTATGAAATTTTATGCAATGCCATTAGGCTACCAAATATTTTGTAAGGGATTTCTCAACTTTTATTTTACTTATTGATTCCTTTATTTTCTTCTTCATTCCTCACCTCCTCTTATCCAAGAGGAACATAAGATCCATAAATCTTTTATATTCTAGATTTGATCGTGTTTATGTAAAATTCATCATCATTCTTTTTCTCCTCTCCCACTTATTCAAGGAATAAAAAATTTGTCTATGATGTATCGAATTACCGACACTGTGGACGATGTGATCTCAATTTTCTTTAATTATTTAATGTCTAGTCATGAAACCACTCATATGGTTGAACTAGTTTATAATATATTTATTATTTCTCATCCATGGTTCTAGAATTATTTTTTATACATGGTTTTAATTTATAAAACAAAATGAGGTCATTATTATTAAAGAACCACTAAAATGATCTAAATGAACATCATTAATTTTTTAACATATGAATCATCCTCATTTCATAATTTAAAATGATAAATGGAATAATTTATGGTTTTTAAAAAAATTTAACTACCAATACATTATAATTCTAGAGTTTCACTCCTAATCGACAAGAATATCCATCATGAACAGATCATGGAAACCTTGTAAAGAACGCACCCAACACAATGTAAATAAAAAAATATTAATAATAAAATCATGTTGTAAAATGATCATATAATGTGTTATAATAATGAATATGTTTCATTATGATATGAATAACACTCTTTTATCCATTATACATGAGGTTTAAACACATTTGAAGTAAGAAGAACCCGAGGTAAGGGAATTCTTAACCAAATTTCTATTCTTTGGGTTAAGCTTCTTCTCTTTTCATTATGAAGTAATAATATTATTGCAGTGATGAATTTTTGTTTATATTTTGTTGAACTATATTTATTTATAGTGTATAAAAATATCCATTCCATTCTATTAATTCTCACTCCAATTATATTTTAAGGGAATTTATTTTTAAAATCTTTTTAAAACCCCCTTTAATAAATTTCAAAAGGATTTTTTATTTGTATATGGAATGAGTGGTTTCTTATCATTTTCAAGATACTTTATTACCATGATATGTTCCTTGGAAATTATTTATATTTAGTTGATCCTATTATAGCTCAAGATATGTTGGGTTGATCCCATTATAGGTCAAGATATGTTGGGTTGAGCCTATTATAGCTCAAGATATGACAGGTGAGCCCCATTATAGCTCTCCAATGCATTGGGTACTCCGGAGACGGAAGTTTACCAAACAGTTATTCCATGTGTAAGGGAAATTTTAAGAGTGATATGGTAAATATGTCCCAAGATAACTACATGATGCTTTTATGGATACAAGTTTTTATGATTATTAGTTTTATTGGTTTTTATGCTATCAAATGACTAAATATTTCTTTCTTTATATCCTTTACTGAGTTTTATACTCATTAAAAGTTTTTAAAATGTTTTTTAACATGATATAAGGATGGTTAAGATAAAGAATGGTGTCCTGATGTTTGATATGGAGTGTTGTTATTGAAATCATGTTATAATGTTTTAATGTTTTAAATTTAAAAAAATGGATACTATTTTAGTAGTATCCTCTTGTATGAATGTGTTATGTCATGTATGTAAGATATATTAAATATTTAAATCTATAAACATGTAAATATCCTCAATGTGCAATAATATATGGTCTTGTGTAAAATTCAAGATTAAGTAACATGTTATGTACAGGTCCTTACGGTTGGTATCGGAGGATGGTTTAGATAACTTTAGGGGTTGGGATGATATTTAAAGAATACTATAACTAATTTTTAATCTATGGTAATTTGAAATGTTATAGAAATTTTGGATTACTATGTTTCTTCATCTAAGTTATGTTTGTACAAAATGTATTTTTGCAAAAGAAATAGGGAAGTTGAAGTAGGAAGGCACCAAGAGGCCGATGTCTGTCTGAATCTACAGCCCAAAATGGTGGGAATCAGAACTAAGAAGTTTGCGATAGAAATGTCTCAATTGACTAAAGAAATAAACAGGGGTGGTATACATGAAAGAGAGGAACATGATCTTCCACAAAGAAATGTGTCTTTTGTGGAGCATTTAATGAGGGAACATCCTCTAGCATTCAGTGGAACCGTAGATCCAATAATAGTTGAAGGATGGATCAATTCTCTAGAAAAGATATTCGATGTCATGGGATGTTCAGAACTTCAAAAGGTAATACTATATATTTATTGTTTGGAATGTGAAGCTGATCAATTGTGGTATCTGGTTAATAATATAAGAGAAATAAGATGATCTTGACAGCCTGGAATGGGATGATTTTAGGAGTCTTTTCTGGAAAAATATTTTCCAAAAATTGTTCGACTCAGAATGGAGAAACAATCCATGGAATTGAAGTAGAAAGATGATGATTCTATAGAAGCATATGAATCCAATTTTACAAGAATATCCTGGCATGTAATGGATTTTACATGGGATTTTGAAAGTAAAATTAATAGATTTTACTCTAATTTTAAATTGTTTTTGCGAATATCTTTGTCCTCCAAAAATTTTAAATGCCATGTGAAGCTTGTTCGTTGTCCTAAAAAATTTGAGATGTAATTTTCTAAAACATATGTGCCTCATGATGACAAGAATAAGAAGTGTTCAAACATGAAAGAAATGAGGAATAACTCTTCAAAGAAGTCTGGTGGTAATAAAATGAATTTCCCTTCTTGTGAAAAGTGTGGTAAAATGTATCTTGGTTAATTTCCTTTAAATTATGGGAAATTATACTGATGTGGAATGTTTCGAAACATGTCTCTTGAGTGTAAGGAAAATGATCCCAAAATTAATGAGAATTTTATGGTGATATGTTTTAACTCTAAGTAATTGGGTCATTTTGCAAATGTTTGTCCGAAGCCAGTTACTCAAGTAGGGAATCAGTATGATTAAAAGAAGAAGGGTTTGGTAAAATCATTTGAAACAACTTCATAAAATGTTGAGCCATCAAATGAGGTGGTATCAGGTACATTTATCGGATTTACATATTTTTAAAATGTTTTGTTTGATTCAGGGTCTACACATTTCTTTATTTCTAAGAAATTTTCAAAACAATTAGGAATTCAATCTCATGAAATGAAACCTGATCTCATGTTAAAAACATATAGAGTAAATATTGTGGCCAAAAGAAAATATAAGAATATATTTATCCTTTTTTTTGGAAAGTGTTTACCTGAAAACCTTTTTTTACTCTAGTAGAGTTTGATGCTATTCTAGGAATGGACTAGCTTTCCTTTTATCTAGCTATGATAGATTCCATAGAAAAAGTTTTTTTTCAGAAATAATTTCATTTTTTGTACAAGAATGAACCCATACCATTAATAACATATCAGAAAGATATGAAACTAATTAGGGGTGGAAATTAATGTTATCTTGATCATATATTTTAAGATAAGGGAACTATCTATATTAATGATGTACCAATGGTAAATGAATACCTAGATGTTTTTCCTGATAATTTTCTTTGTGTTATACCTAATCAGAAAGATGAATTCATAATCGAATTTGTTCTTGATGTTAAGCCAATTTATAAACCCCCTTATCGAATGGCCCAAATGGAACTTCTGGAATTAAAAAGGCAGTTGTAGGAATTATTAAATAAAGTCGTCATGTAAAGTAGCATTTCACCATAGGGCTCTTTTATCTTGTTTATTAAGAAACAAATATGGTTCAATGAGACTTTTCATCAATTATAGAGCCTTGAATAACATTACTATTAAAAAAAGTTTCATTTGCCACAAATTTATGATTTGTTTGATCAGTTCTAGGGAGCACATTATTTTTCAAAGGTTGACCTGAGGTTGGGTTACCATCAGTTGAAAGTAAAGGATGAAGGAATCCCGAAGACTTTACTCCATACTAGATATGGTGACTATGAATTTGTAGTTATGAATTTTGGGTAAACAAATTCACTTGATGTATTCATGGATCTTATGAATAGAATATTTCATGAGTTATTTAGTATATTTGTGGTTGTGTTTGTTGATGAAATTATGGTATATTCTAGAAGTAAATAGGGGCATGAAAAACAACTAAAGGTTGTTTTGAAAACCTTTAAAGCAAAGAAACTGTAAGTAAAATCCATCAAGTGTGATTTTTTGTTGAAACAGATTTATTTTCTAGGGAAAATTTTAAGTAAGGATAGAATAACAGTTGATCCTTCCAAAACAAATGTGGTTGATGAATGGCCAAGACCTAAAAATGTTACAGATATTTGTAGTTTTTTTGGATTAGAAGGCTATTACTGACAGTTTGTTAAAAACATTGCATGGCTATATAACCCGCTAATTAAGTTAACATGAAAAGGGGTTAAATTTGTTTGGACATAAGAATGTGATGTTTATTTTCAGGAGCTGAAGAAGAGATTGGTGAATGCTTCGGTTTTGGCCTTTCCTTCTTGAAATAGTGAGTTTTTCATCTACAATGATTATTTATTGAATGGAATTGGTTGTGTTCTGATGTATAATGGTCAGGTAATTACTTATGCTTCAATACAATAAAAACCTAGTGAGTTAAATTTTCCCACAAATGATTTGTAATTGGCAGCTGTGGTTATTTCTTTGAAAATTTGGTGGCATCATTTATACGGAGGAAAATGTCAAATATACACTGACCATAAAAGTATGAAGTATATATTCACTCATAATGAATTAAACATGAGGCACTGAATATGGATTGAACTGATAAAAAATTATGATTTCATGATCAACTACCATCCAGGAAAAGCAAACAAAGTGGTAGATTCTTTAAGTCGAAAACATCATACATCATTAACCATGTTATGTTTGGAACATGATCCCTTGATTAAATATTTGATGAATTTTGTATTAGAAGTTGTTGGTGTAGGGAATACATTTATTTTTGTTTCAGGTTTCGGTGAATTTTTTGTTATCATATAGAATTAAGAAATCACAGAAGGAAGACCGAGAGCTATAGAAAAAGGTAGAATTTTTTAAAATGTGTAAGTTTTCAGATTTTAACCTTGATAAAGATTGTGTTTTAAGATTTTAAAAAAGGTTGTGTGTGCCTTGTGTTTTCCAGTTAAAGAAATATTTGTTGTGTGAATCTCATAGTTATGCATTTTCAATTCATCCTTGAAGTACTAATATGTACAGAGAACTTCAAGAGTATTTCTAGTGGGATGGAATAAAAAAGAGATATTGTAGAATTTACTGTGAAATGTTTAACATGTCAACATGTTAAAGAAAAGTGGAATTTACCAAAGGGTATGCTTCATCCATTTCCAGTTACAGAGTGGAAATGGAAGAATATATCAATGGAATTCTTGGTGGGACTACCTAAGACTTATCAAGATAACAATGCAATTTGGGTTATTTTTGATCATCTGACAAAATCTGCACATTTTCTTTCTATTCGAGATAAAATATCATTGCATCATCTTTTTTGACTTTAAGTAAAAGAAATTGTCAGATTACATGGATTTCCTCTTTCATTTGTATCTAATCAGGATCCTAGGTTCACTTCTAACTTTTGGAAGGGGATTCAGAAGTTTTTGGGATCAAAATTAAATTTTAGTATAGTTTTTCATTCTAAATCAGATGGGTAGTCAGAATGAATGATTAAAAATTCCATGGTTATTCTTTGATCTTTTTCAATGGATTACTAGTGAAGTTGCTATCAACATCTTTCTTTAGTTGAGTTTTCTTATAATATCATTTTTCATTCCAGTATACAGATGGAACCTTTTGAGGAATTTTATGGGAAGTGGTGTCGAACTCTAGCTTTTTGGGATGAAGTTGAGGAAAGGAAGTTGATGGGACCAGAATTACTATAGGAAGTGGGTGAAAAAGTGATGATGATCTAGCATCACTTGAGGACAGTTCATAGAAGGCAGAAAAGTTATGCAGATAACATAAGGAAAGACTACTATTTTGAGGTAGGTGACCATGTTTTCTTTAAAATCTCTCATCGGAAAAGTGTGATGCATTTTAGTAATAAAAGAAAAGCTAAGTCTACGATTCATCAGTTTTTTTGAAATCTTGGAGAAAGATGGACCAATTTCATACTAAGTAGATTTTCCTCGAATTTTATCTCAGGTATATCATGTTTTTCATGTTTCAATGTTGAGAAAGTATGTTCTAGATTTATCACATGTCTTGAGTCTAGAAGCAGTTCAGCTGGAAGATAACCTTTGTTATTAAGAGAAACCAGTCCAAATTCTTAATCAAAGGAAACAAGTATTGTTGAATAAGGTAATCCACCATGTAAATGTTTTGTGGAGATACAAAATTGTTGAATAATAAACATGTGAATCTTAAAATTCTATGAGGGAAAGGTACCCTCACTTGTTTAATGACAAAATAAAATTTCGAGGACGCAATTTCTAGAAGGTGGGGATAATGTAACACCACAAGTTTTTTAAAAAAACAATGAAGTGCATGAAACATTATTTTTAGTAGATATTTTATAACTAGCCTTTAAACATAATTTTTCTGCTTCTATGTTTGAATTTAGAAAAACGGTCGTCTATAATTTTGTTTAGTAAGTTATTTGGACTTTAGTAGAACCAACATGTTTTTTTGAATAGCAACATACCCATATGAATAGTAAAATGAACCTAATGAATAGTAACTTTTAATATTATTTTATTTCTATAAGAATTTAAGATAATGACATCTTGGTTAATTTTTCAATTTGATATAAAAGCAGTTATAGGATTAAAATAGTTAATTTTTAAATTAAGTATGATTTTATTAAAAAATTAAATTAATAATATTTAGAAAATTATATTTGAAAAATGGAGTTCATTTTTTAATTCTACACATCAATAAATGTTTTGGGTGAAATATTTTTATTTTTCTAATTTTTTTGAATTTTTGATGAATATTGAATTACGGTAAAATGCCGTATATTCAAATTATCAATCAAATATGCTATTTTTGACATCATAAGTGATTTAAGATCACTTGGTTCTAAATCTCATGCCATTATTACTATTTTGTGTCACATTAATTAATATTATTTATATTCTTGAGTTAAAATATTATAATAATGATTTAAATAATGTAAAATACCTCCCCTCCTCCACTATAAATACCACCCTCATTCTTCTCTTCCTCCCACACCTATGAAGCATTGATACATACCTAAGTTCTTCCCAATACTCATACTAAGGCTCTTACCTACGTCCTAGAGCTTCTGGTCTCACCAAAAGTCCAAAACCAAAGGCCTTAAGAAGGATCTCAAGGAGATGAGATCAAGAGGTAAACATCCTCTTTTGTTTTATTTGTTTTATTTCATTTTTTGTTATTATTTTTAATTTACTTTGGATTATGTTGGGATATGTCATTCCATATCCCCCTTAATTACCATATTATGTAATAATTATGAGACACCACTTTTCTCTCATCAAAATATTTTATGAAATTTTGTGCGATGCTATTAGGCTGCCAAAGTTTTCGTAATGGATTTCTCAACATTTCTTTTATTTTGAGATTACTTTATTTCTTATTCTTTCTGAGCCTCCTCTTATTCAATAGGAATTAAAGCTCCATAAATCTTGTATATTATTTATTTTCTCATGTTCATGTAAAATTCATGATCATTCATTTTCTCCTCTCCCACTTATTCAAGGAATAAAAACATTGTCTATGATGTGTCGAATTCCCGACATTGTGGATGATGTGATTTCAAGTTGAATTAATTCTTTAATGTCTATTCATGAAACAATTTTTATGGTTGAAACATGTTATAATATATGTATTATACCTCATCCATGGTTCTGGAATTCTTTTGTACACATGGTTTTAATTTAAAAAAAATGAGGTTGTTATTATCAAAAAACCACTGAAATGATCTAAATGAAAATCATTAATGTTTTAATTTATGAATCATCCTAATTTCATAATTCAAACTGATAAATGTAATAATTTATGGTTCTATAAAATTTTAACTCTCATTCTATTCCGATTCTGAAGTTTCACTCTCAATCGATAAGAATATCCATTATGAACTGATCATGGAAACCATGTAAAGAACGCTCCCGACACAATGTAAATAACAAAATATTACAAATTGAATGATGGTGTAAAATGATCATATATGGTTTTATAAGCATGAATTTGTTTCATAAAATATTAAAAACACTCTTTTAACCATTATATAATAGGTTTAAACACATTTTAAGAAAGAAGAACTAGAGGTAACATAATTCTTAATCCAATTTCCATTCTTTGGGTTAACCCTTTCTTTATTCATTATGTTGTTATAAGATTATTAGTGTGATGAATTTTTTTTTATATTATGTTGAAATTTTTTTATTTATAGTTCATACACATATCCATTCTATTATATTAATTCTCACTCTAATTATATTTTATGGGACTTTCTTTTTAAAATCCTTTTAAAACTATCTAATAAATTTCAAAAGGATTATTTTTTATATGTATATGGAATGTGTGGTTTCTTCTGATTTTAAGATACTTTATTACCATTATATGTTCCTTGGAAATTATTTATGTTGGTTGAGCCAATTATAGTACAAAATATGTTTGGTTGAGCCTATTATAGCTCAAGATATGATAGGTTGATCCCATTATAGCTCAAGATATGACGGGTGAGCCCCATTATAGCTCTCTAATGCATTGGGAACTCCAGAGATGGAATTTGACCAAAAGGTTATTGAATGTTTAAGGGTGAATGTAAGTGTTATATTGTAAATATGTCCTAAGTAAACTACATGATGTTTCTATGCATATTAGTTCCTATGATTTTGTCTTTTATTTGTTTTTTTGTTATCAATTGACTAACGATTTCTTTATTTATATCCCTTACGGAGTTTTATACTCATCCCAAGATTTTAAAATGTTTTTCACAAGATATAAGGATAGGTAAGAGAAATAAGGGAGTCGTGATATTTGATATGTAGTTATGTTAATGAAATCATGTTTTAACATTTTAGTGTTTTATATTTAAATAAAATGGATACTGTTTTAGTAGCATCCTATTGTATGAATGTGGTATGTCATGTATGTAAGATATCCTAATTATTTAAAACTCTAAACCCAAAAGATCTTCAATTTGTAATAATGTATTGTCTTATGTGAAATTAAATATTAAGTAATGTTTCAAGGTCGAGTCATTATAAGAAGCATAATGTAAGATACTCCTTAAAAGAGTAACTTAAGAAAGGTTATTAAGCAAGATTAGTGATCTAAGAAACATTCTCCAAAAAATTATATGTGTTATAATAATTTTTTACTCAGTAACCAAGTGTTGAAATTGTACAACAATAAATATAGATGCTTATAGAATCATAATGTGATTCATTCAAGGTTGTAAAGGCATTAGATTGATAAATAGATTTTTCTAGTTAGGTGATTTATCCTATTTTTATATATAGAAATGATTCTACAATACAATTGAATAAATGAAAAAATTAACTAATATTAATAAATTATTGAGAATGGATTAACTGTGAATTTGATGCCTGGATTCTGGTATTATATGAATAATACAAGTAAGTAAAAGTTCAAACTAGAAGAAGAAAAGTTTTTTGAAAATCTCAAGAAGTCAATCAAGTTCATTGAAGCCTAGGGTTTTTGGGAAGGAGGAATAATAATTCCATATGATGGGATTCATAATACCTAAAGGGTTTTTTGAAACTTCATGTACATGTAAATTATAGATGTTAGAGAAATTAATTCTTCAAAATTGAAATGCATGTTATTCTGAATGTAAATTTTACAAAGTATTGTAAATATAAAAGTTTTCAAAATAAAAATAATAAGTGATTGAAAATGAAGTTTATATTTCTAATATGAAGTAAATAGTTACTATATCATGGATTTTAATGTAAAGGATTTTATGAAGATGAAATAAAAAAATGTAAAATATGCCTATCTTCATTTTAATTTCCCTTATGTGATATAGGAAGTTTTTTAGTATAATTTGTTTATTGAAAAAGTATGATATGATTAATTGTATATACATGGTTTATGATTCATCTGGATTCTATAACATTTTTACAAGAATTTATGGATAAAATAGTTTTATCTAGGATAAAAGTTTTTATATAAATATTTTTTAAAACACGTGGGAATATGTTCCCACCACCCATCAATAAGATATTTTAATAACATATTATCTTAATTCAGGAAAGGTTCTAAACCCAAATAATACCATATATGATATGGAAACAATAATATTTTTTTTAATATTCCTACTAAAATGAAATAAATTTTATTTCCTAGTATAAATTTTTTTTTAACTTAACCAGATATGTTAAAAATAATATAGCGTATAAGAGGCTAGTAAGAGTATGTTTGGACTTAGAGAAGTTCAAATCTAACTAGTAAATAACTACACCAATAATAAGTTAAATTGATTTTCACTCAATATTGGAAAATATTTTTAGATATGTAATGATAAAGAAAAATGTGAAGATTTATATTTAGTTATCATGAAAATTGGAAGACACTATTTGTTGAAGGATTATACTAGTTAAAATGAAATGTGAATTACACTTGATATCCTTAAAGAGTTTAGGGTATGAATGTAAAGAGAAATGTAAAGATTTATATTATTTAAAATAATAAAGTATTATCATTTTATCCTAAAATATTTTAATATGTATTCGTATAGATAAATTTAAGATTTACATTTTGTTACCATATTAAAGTGATTTTCACTTTATCTAAAAAGAGTTTAGGAGGATTGGTAAACAATAATGTAAGTATTCACATTATGTGAAGGACTTTTTTGGAATAAGGTTCCTAATATGATGGTGACAAACATAGAAATATTTTTAACTAGGTAAAAAAATTTGGCATCAGAACATTTGATGTTGTGAAGTTAAGAAGATTGAATAAGTTCAACAAGTTGAACAGTTGTGAATGTAATTCCAAAATATTCCCATTATTCAAACTGAATTTATTTATAGATGCTTATCACTAAAGAGTTAGTGGGAGTGTTTTATTGATTGGTAACATATATATGTGATAGGTATTACATATAATTTAATGTGTTAACAAAATATAGAAAGTGTGGAAAATAGAAGTCAGATGTGGAAGTTTATTATATCTGATATGTTAAACTGATGCTTATGTTGGATTTGTTAAATATTATTAAATATTTTAAGAATATTAAAATGTAAAATATTAAGGGAAACCTCTATTTTATCATATTCTCACATTGTATACATAAATATATATTGATATACATTTTGTAAAGTTTAATGGTAATTGACCTCCCAAAGTATGATTTGAGTTTATCCCTAACCGATGTTCGTAATGAAATATTATAGGTTATAAAGAAATTTTAATGTTAGTGTGAGTAGGATTATTTTATAGAGATAACAAATTTTATTATGAGGTACAATATAGAGAATATGATTCATTATGTGTGTTGGATGACCCACTAAGTATACTATATTGAGTTTCACACAAATTTAATTGGTACACTAGGGGTGCATGGGTTATATTTGAGTCCCCACTACCTAAGGTTAGAATGATACAAATCATGAGACCTTCATACTTTGATATCCTACTTATTAAAGTATATATATTGACTTACATAATATGAGGGTGGTTGGGTATGTTGTTGATCATGTCATTGATTGGAGCTTAACCAATATGGGATTTTCCTCTAATGTGTTGAGTATGATATCAGGTTCCTAAATTGAGATAGATTGTGGGAGTGTACATCCATACCAAGAAAAGATATATCTTTTAAAATAAGGTACATGTGATGATATTATCTATAAGGATGAATGACTTATGATTTATTTATTAATCTGGTCATTCTACACTCAGAGAATCGAGAACATATGTGTTGGCTATATGAGATTGACTTGATCCATGTCCCATAGTAACTCGATGTATTGAAGAAAGGTAAAATATTATAATGAACATTTTCATATGATGAATACTGGTGGAAACTAGTATATATATGTGTGTGTGTTCAATGGAGATCATTCTAGATACCTTTATATCATGAGTAGCATTGATGCTTTACCAGAGGCCTCTCTTTTCTTATATATATGTATCCAGATATTATTGTTTATGGTTAATGATATAAAGACCCATGGGGTCAAACTTTGTGGTTGAATTAATGTGGATTGAGTTTTAATCAGATAGATACTCTAATTTTTTTTAGATTTAATCCAAAATTGTTTTGTATGGGTATTCACAATGTATTACATAAGACGTAATACAAGGTGAAGTTAACGAAGAATTTACAGAAGTGTTTTGGAAGATATACAAAAGTTTTTTGGATAAGGTTTCAAATTTTATTGTATACGATGAAATATAAGGTGAAATGGAATTAAGTTTTTTTAGGATTTAGTGAATGTGGGAGATTGAAAGAGATATATTCCCTAAATCCTTATATATATATATGATATATATTTTATTTATTACAAGAAATTTTTTGTTTTTATGCATTAAAGGATATATATATGTACTACCTACATTGTAATTATTGGTTGGACAACCAATCAATCCTCCACCTTGAAAATCATTAATAGACATGTTTCGTTAGGCGAAACATATGGAATTTAAATGAATTTATATATATGACACATAGATTAAACAAGGCATTAATACATATGTTATAAACACATGAATTAATGAAATTTTATTCGAGGAGTGTCCACATAAGCTATATAAAGTCACTTTCATGCGATGGTAGTATGAAAGTGGATTTTTGATCCTCATGCTTGGACAATAATCACTAGAAGGATGCTATATTTCTTCTTTCTCCTTTTGATTTATAGGTACAAGTATATTGTGGATAAATGGTGAATCCTGCTCAAACATTGAGTGATTCAAATCGAACCATGGATAACTAAGGGGGTGGGATGATGTTTTTCTTTTTTGTTCTCTCTATCAACCCCATTTGATAGAGTTAAAATATGATGTAGTGTATTATTCATCGTACGATACTCCTATAAAATATGTCATCATATTAGTATTTGATGAAATTTAATATTTCATTACATTGAGATCCCCATACAAGGGTTTTTAATCACTACAACTTGATTATATATATATTATTAGAATAACAAAACCCTTAAAAACCATTTATTTCCTAACCTCGTTAGAAATTATAACTATCCTGAGAAAATTATAATTCCATTGGATCAAACTCTTTCCATGCTAAATAATCTTCTGGGAGAGTTAAATTATCAAGATCTTCATTCATCTATTCATTCCATTCCATCAGTTTAATGATTTTATATGAAATGAAGAATATATTTAACCACTATTTTATTGGGTAGTAATGTATCTACTTCACAGAGATCTTCTTTACATGGTTCAAGACCCTACCTTGAAGAATCTGATCACCATGATTAGCCTCATTTTCCTTCCACCTGGATGAGTTACAAATAGTAATAGCACTAATCTAGAAAATATATTTTTCAAATAGTATACAGTTTTTTTGGAATGCAGAAATGATATCATATGTGAAAACTAGGTTATTTTACAACTTCCAATCTTAGTAGTATGACTACATAATCTTTTCCGTAATAGGGAAGACTTTTTGTAGGAATAAAAATAAAATATAAAATGAGGTTTTTGTTCAATAATTCATGATATTTAAGTGTAAAATATCAATTATAAACAAAAATTTACTATATCAAGTATATCCTAGATATAATTAATCACAAGAATTTTCAATAATCTCAGTGCTTCACTATAACAGCCTAAACTTTTATAAATAAAATTCTCATTTTGGTTAAATAAAATTCATTATTAAGTGATGAAGTTATAGAAAACACATACACTTCTTTGGTTTTTTTGGGAATATGATATACTATAAGATTTAAAAGGCCATTAATCATCATAATCATTAATAATGTAGTTGTTTAGAAGTGATCTTACGATTAGTATATATTAAGGGTTATTATAAATTCCATTGATAAAAAAAGTAGTGGTTTCCTCAAATAGTAGGATTGTACCCTATAAATCACATTTATCAAAGCTTATGAGGGATTTAGACACTTTGGGATTTTCCATTGACCAATAATAGGAAAAAACTTAATAACTAAAGTATTATAAAAACATTTTACAAGATTAGTTCAATCTTATCTAGATCATAGCCCAAACCATGTTCACTGAACCACACTAATAAAATATCACTATCACACATCTTACCCTTTGGGTGTTCAATAGTTTAGTAAAGTGATATGCATCTAGACCATAAAAACAGAATATGCATATTTTATTTTCTATTAAATAATGATTATATTTATTTCTTACTGATTTTACTTTATAAATGATTAAATATTATGTTTGATAAAAATTAGATTTCAATACATCAAGACTCAAATTGTATTTTTGGGTAATAATAAATTTAAATTAAGATATTCCTTTTGAAGAATTTAGGAGTTTAAAAAAATTATATTTTAATAAAATATTATTATTAAATAAACTTTATTAAATATATTGGATAATAAAATTTTAGGAATTCAAAATAATTTTTATGAGGGTCAGAAAACTATTCTTATCAAAAAATAGTATTTTTCAATAAAAAGGATTTTGATTTAAAAATATAAATTATCATATCTATTGATTTCTTGGGATAGAATAAATATTATTTTTTGATTCATCATTTGGAAATTATCCAATAGTGAATTTTTCATAATTTTCTAAGATAGTCGAATTTTTGAGTAAAAACTAATACAGTATAGATATATGGTATGTATTATGACATCATAATAACTCAAAAGTGATGTAATATGTGTCATAAAAGGTATCCATGAAAAAATATATGTTTCCACTTTAAAAAAATATTTATTTAAGGTTATTTTATTAATTTTATAAAGCCTTTATGAATCCTCCAAAACTTACATTATATTTTAAGGTTTTAAAATTAATTCTTTGTAAACATGACTCACTTCTAAATCAAAAAGGGGAATATATTAACGAGTCAAGTCCCTGGATTTATAAAATAAAAAAATCCTATTTTTTAGAAACCATTAGAATAAAAAATGGGAAGTTTTGTGTTTTTTATTACTTTTTGTATAGAGTCTAAAACCAAAGTTTTGGAAATAATAAAGAACTCCCCTATATTTTCCTATATAAACTCACGAAAGAACCCATTTATATTCACTAAAAAATATTATAGAATGAACTTACTGTACATATTCTTTTATATATCCTCCCAAGGTACCCCCAAGCTCTCAAGAAGATCCTCCCATTCTTTTGGGAACACCCTCTCAAGGTAAGGAATCCTCTGTTTATCCTCTTTTTTCAAGAACCTTCTTTATATAATTCGTTTTGACTTCCAATTACTATTTACACATCCCTATTACTTCACTTATGATTTAAAAGTGATTAGATAAACCTTTAACTCACATTAATCCCTCTCATGACCCTTTATTTTCCCCCGTTATACAACCAAAATTGTCCTACCATTTTTTCATGCCAAACATTTATTGAAGCACCCTTTTTTATATTATACCTTTTAATTACCAATTGATCATGTTGGATAATGTTCTTAAATATCCATATTAATTAAATTATTATGAATAAGTTATGAGAGACACCTTTCATTCTAATCAATCCCTCCCATGAACCTTAATGTTCCCCCGTTATGTTTCCAAAATTATCCTATGATTTTTCCATGCTAAAAATTTATGAAGTGTATACCCATATCCATTTCCACTCAAGGGTATTCACCAAGTTGTACCTAAATTTTTTTTATCAGTTAATTTCATGTATGTTACCCACATTCCTTAATAATGGGATTAAATGTGATGAAATACATTCTTATGTTATCTGATCTATGTGGAACACTTATGCATGTACATGATATGATTATGATGGGTGTGCCCAGATAGTGCTCTCGTGAATTGGGTAATGTTTTTAACTCGTGATATTCCATGCACAGTGCATGAGTGGTTATCCTAAGCACATTATTTTATGATGTATTTGTGTTTTAACAATGTGTTATTCTTATTATTTCATGTTTAATGTTATTGACACATCCCCATGTTGCCTTTATGATATCAAGTAATATCATGTTTCATTATTCATGATTATGATTCTAACCTATTATGTTACATTATTATGGCTCTTGGATCACACGTATTGTTTTACAATATGTCATGATTTTTTATTCCCTAACTGGGATTTATAGATTAACCCCTTCTTACGTATGTACCCAAGTTATTTCGTGCAATTTTAGATGAATGATGGATTTTAAGAGCATGTTAAGGAAGTTTTCAAAACAAGATGTTGTATCTAAATTTTTTGATGTTATGTTATGTACATGATTTCCCAAAAATACTAGGCCTCTTGATATTTTGGGTTGTATTAAGTGAAAGTTTATGTAATAAATCATTAATTAATGTGTAATAAATACATGGGTTTTCATATTCACTATCGGTGAAAAAGTGGGGATTACTCCCTCCAACGTTATCACTCTTGGAATTAATCTCTTCAAGAGGATACAAACATATAATGCCATTGAGAATTACATTCATCAGATAAATTGTTATCACATAAAACTTCATTTGAACTCTTTTTGATTGATGATAAATATATACACTTTCCCATGATGTGTCCAATTCTTATATTTTTTTCAAAAACACATCTTGAAACATTTGTTACCTCATGGTATCTCATTTGAAGATATGTCTCTTTACATATTTTCTTCAAAAACAGCAAATTAAATAACTTTTAAATCCAAAAGTAAAATCAAAAATTGTTCAATACACTGAAAATATGTAGAAAATAACTATTTGGTATATCAATCCAACTCTTATCCATATATGCGTATATAGAATAATAAATAATTGATATAAAGAAATAATAATTATTAAAATGATTGTCCATCCAAATAGTATCAATGGGTAAACTAAGAATTTTTTTAATTATATATATTTTACTAATATATTTCAACTAATATATATTTCACATATATATTATTAAAATAAAAAACTATATATATTATTAATTATATATTTATATATATTTCTAATATATATAATCCATATAAATTAAGAAAAGTAGTCAAATAAAACATATCAAAAACTGAAAAATTAAAATTATATTCAAAGGGAAACAATTATTACACTCCAACTAATCTAAACAAAACATATTAAGTATAAAATGAATCAACTCAATTCTATGAACATTTATCAATTTAAATAATATAAATATAGGAAACATAATTAAATTTCATTTATTTAACATTCAAATCTAGATGTTTTTATGAAAAAACATTTACAAAATGTATTTAAAATATAACTAAAATTAATAAATTTCTATATACATATAATAAAAATGTTAATATGAACATTACATACAACACTTCTTAAATGTAGTAATAACTTGATATAATTAATTATAAAACAGTTTAACGCCCTAATTCTTGAAGGCCTTCATTTTTATTGATTTTTTGATAACCCCCCTTTCAAGAGATGAGGGGGAACCCCTAAAAGGCCTGTATGCTTAGAGATTTCATATACCATAGGCTTAAGAGATAGTACATGACCCAAAGGTCTTACAGAATTCAATCAAACTATAACTACAAGGAACTGCCCCTTCCGAGAATCTGCACCGTGATGGTAGCTCTCCACCTTTGCATGACCATCTGGCAAAGCTTTCCGTGCAAGCACAAGCTAGTCCCGATGGCGTAGCCATACCCTCTCATTATTCAAAATCCATTAGTTCTTCTCTGGTGAGTGCACCTGCTCTGAATCCACCTATGGGGTTGCTTCTTTTTGTAGATTCTGTCTGGGGAAACTGCATTGATCATGTTCCCCTAAGTCCTTAAAGGTTTCCAGAAATACTTATTGGTCTGATGGCCTGGGTGGCCCGAAGGCCTTAAGGACTCCATACCTAAATTGGTGGCCTAAGGTGAATAGTTCCGGATGCTAGAGTACCAAATAGTACCAGCTGTAGTAACTGCTACAGTAATGCACAATACTTCTACTATGCCTACTACAGTACCTGGAATTATTCCTTCACCTAGTTTCAAACCAAGGTCTCGTGAATGCACATAGAGAGACCCCACTAACTAGACTGAGGTTTATGTGAACTTTAATATATTACATAATACACATCAAAATAAACATGTTAAAATATTTCACCTTTGGAAACCATTATTTTGAATAAAAATCAAATAGTGTATATGAGGAAACCAAATTATATAAATTATCACATTTTTATTTAAATAAAAAATGGTAACAAAAAATTTATTTTTCCATGAATTTCATGAGTTTTTATATAATAATTACAATTTCAATCAATAAAACATCAAAATAGTTTCATGTTAAAACTAAAATAATATATAAACTAAAAACTTCAATATTAGGTAAAAAAATCATTGGAAATATTATAGTATTTTTTTAAATTTCATAATATTTTCATACACTTATAGTTCACTTAATTTATAAAAATAATTTCACAAACAATGAAATTAGTAATAAACATTAAACAAAAGATTTTAAAAAAATTAATATTTATCAAATGCTACAAAAGTTTTGGCAGTTCATTTGCTGGATGATGGCTTCCCCCAATTTTTCAAAGGGATACTGGAAGGTGACAATTGAGATAGATGTGTTGTGGGTGGCCAACCCCACCTAACCCACCAGTGGATAAGGTAGTAATATGGGAGAGGGAGCCTATAAATGAGGCTCTCTCTCTGTGGTTCCATCATCAGCATAACTAGAAATATCATCACCTATAGTTCTCATTTGAGTTTGATATTTTTTAAGGTTCATTTCCACATTACTCGGGAGAAATATTATGAGGGGTTATCCTTGTAATTTTGGAGGAGTGTGTACTCAATTTTACCCATAGTGATCCTTCTATTTGCCTGTGGGTTTTTACCTTTTCATTTTGGGGAGTTTTCCACATTGCATCTAGTGTCCAGTTATTTTCATATTTTTCACTTTATTTTATCTCACAATTGTTTCTACACCAGTGTTCCAATTATTTATGAACCCAAAAAGTGGTATCAAAAATCCAATCTAGTCTGGTGTTGTTCACTATTTTTGGGTATTAGTAATTATCATAAATTTTAGTATGCATTTAGATTTATATTTCTATTGATCTTTCACATCAAAAAATTTTGTTAAAATTATTTAATACACCATTTTCAAAAAAAGGATGTTTTAGACTGATAACGTGTCTAGATGGTGGTTAAATTTGATATTGAAATACTGAACATGAAAAATTTCATGATGCAGGCAGTTCTACCGAAGGATAATTGCCTACTATAAATTTGTTAAATACCGATGAGTGTGATTAAGGAGAGATGGAATGACATTGATGGGAATTATATTTCAAACATCCATTTATATTTGGAATATAGGGTCCTATAAATTATTATAAATAAAAATATGTTGAAGGAAATATGGCATACTCTGACAAAGCTATACGAGGCTAAGTCACCGGAAAAAAACATTCCCGAAAATAAAATTTCACACTCATCGAATGTAGGAGTTATCATAAGTGACCAACCACATCAATACCCTCAATACCCAGTTCTCTCAGCTCGCATCATTGGGATATAAAACTTTGGATGCTGAACATGCGGATATTCTTCTCCAGAGTTTCCAGATTCATATAACCAACTCATCATCAACCATAACAAAAATATCTTAATGGATATTATACCCTTCAATAATTTTGAAGTCACAATTCTTGAAGAAATTTTTTAGATAAAGAATAAAATGAAATGAAAAAAAACATCACCCCAAGCAGAGACTTTATCAATAGAGCGAGGAAGGATGATGGAGCATGGTTCTATTGGGTTCTAATATCCTGAAAGGTCCAAATAAAAGATTAATAAGAAGAATGTAACATGTGAAAATTGTGACAAGAAGGGGAATATCAAGAAGGGTTGTTAAAATAATAATATTAGTGAAAATTGATCTTTTGGAAATGTGGAGAGTACTTATGGAAGTGGAGACATTCTTTTTATTGAAGTGGAGACAACTACTGTAGGTAGAAAACATCTCAACAATGCATGGATAATCAACTCAAGAAAAACATGGAACATGAATTCTCAATGTTAATGGTTTGATTAGTAAGAAACTATCCTCAAAGGTCTTATGTAAAAGGGGAATCATCACACCTTGATGATTTTTGGAGTCGGTACCATCAAACTGAAGATGGATGATGGTATTGTTTGAACCATACAAGTAGCACGCCATTTTAAGGGCTTCATTAAGAACATATTATCTTTGGAATAATTTGATGATATCAAGAGGAAGATAGATTTTTATCGAGAGGAAGATATATTTGTATCAAGATAAAGATATATTTTTTGTAAGTCTTAAGGACATTAAAATCACATAATGAGATTAAATATGGAAAGAAGGTAAACTTTTATATGACAGACAATGGTGGAAAATATACATGATAGATGTTTAATAATATTTTTCAAAAGGAAAGAATTAAGTGACAGTTTATGGTGGAGTATTATCCTTATTTAAATGGAGTGGTAAAGTAGATAAACATAATCCTGTTTGATAGAACACAATGATGTGGAAGACTACAAGAATTTCCAAAACATTCTAGGTAGAAGTAGTGAATACCACCTATTATGTGATCAACTGGTATCTCTCAATTGAGATTTATTTGAAGACACTAATGAAGATGTGGACTGTTAAACCTGATGACTATTCTTAGTTATATACTTTTGAATGTCCAATATATGCTTTGTTAAATGACTACGAATGATAAAAGTTAGATTTTAGATCTAGGATATATATCTTCTTGGGATACACTGATGGGTGAAGGGGTATCATTTGTGGGACTTCATTTCTAGAAAACTTATCATAAATATAGATGTCATTTTTATAGAATAAAAATTGAAAATTATAATTGATGGATAAATGGAGAAAGAGAATACAAAAAATTTAATAGTATTAGTATAGGACAAATCCAATGAAGAATTAGTTTCTTATGAGAAATTAATAGAGCACAAAGATCAATTACTAGTTGAGTGTGGACCACAATGGACAACTCATGAGTAAAGATCACCAGTATGGCACTCAAATTATGGCACTAAGAACAATATTTCATACTTCTTATTGATAGAGGATGGAGAGCCATGCTCTTTTGTGGAGGAAACCTAGAGTCCAAATGTATTCTCATGTATGTAAGTGATATAGGAGGACATTGAATCCTTAAAAAAGAATAAGAAATGGCATCTTGTTCCATACCTCATGGAAGGAAGGAAATCAGAAAAAATGGGTATTCAATATCAAAAAAGATTATAAGGATGAGGTGAAAAGATATCATGCATGAATGGTGGTCAAAGAATATTCATAGCAAGAAGGTATTGATTTCAGTGAAATATTATTTCTTTTTACTAGACTGATTACTATATAGATCGTTCTTGAGATGTGTGCTATATACAATTTACATCTAGTATATCTAGACTGTGAAGACTTATTTTCTCCATGGTGAACTTGATTAAGATATATACATGCTATAACCAGAAGCCTTTACCAAATAAGGAAAATTGAACTTTGTTTGATGGTTTAAAAAATATTGGTATGGTCTAAAGTAGGAATTGGGGTTTTTTTACAATATATTTGATTCCTATATCATGACTCTTGGAAATAACAAAATTCATTTATATAATTGTGTATATTCCATGGGTTCATATGGAAATGATTTCATCATCATTATATTTTATGTGGATTACATATTGTTTACAGGCCCAAAAAATGCTTAATACTAGGTGATAAAGGCACAATTTGATATAAAGGACCTAGGACTGACAAACAAGATTCTTGGAATGTGGATTTACTGTGACCAAAATAAAGGGAAGATTTATCTATCATAGAATAATTACTTATGAAATGTCTTGAAACAAATAAAAATGAAAAATATTGTAATCCAATATCCACCCCACATCCTATTAATTTCAATTTATCCACAATAATGACTTCTAGAAATTAAGTTGAGAGGATGGAGATATCTTGAGTCTTATATTCATCATCAGTGAGAAGTCTGATGTTATCTATGGTTTTCACCATAATAAACATTGAAAATGGAGTGATATTACTTAAATGGGACATGGAGAATCCATGATATGACCATTGGAGCACAATGAAGAGGATCCTAAGATACACCAAGGAGACCTTAGATGCTACATAACTTTATGGAGGATCATATTTCACTATCAGAGGATATGTTGATTTAGATTTTTCTGGTGATTCTAACTGGAGGAAAACAACTAATGGTTGTGTTTATACTCTTGAAAGAGGATTTATGAGCTGGATTTAAAATTTACAGTCAGTTGTGTATTTATACACGATGGAGTAAGAGTATATGGAAGCCACATATGTTTTCAAATAGGATAGTTAGATGATTTTTTTGAGGATCTCAGGAAAAGATAAAAGTAGATTCCATTATTTTGTGACAGTTATAGATCCTTTAACATTACAAAGAGTCCATATTTTCATTCCATTATAAGTCATATTGAGGTATAGTATCCCTTTTATTGATATGTGGTGGAGGAGGGAAGTAAAAATATGTAGAAAAATCATACTAAAAATATACCAAATTTCTTGATGAAAGTTATTTAATCTGATAAGTTCCAATGGTGTAGATACTTGATTGGCCTTTTAGATACATGAGAAGAATGATTTGGTAGATCGAAAGGATGTGTGGATATGTTATTTGTTCTAAATCAATCTCAAAGTGAGAGATGTGTCAATAGTTCATTTTCTAGACGGTGGCCACCCAACATTTGTCAGAGGTACGCAGGTGGGTGGCAGATGAGGTAGGTACGTGGTGGGTGGCCGACCCCACCAAACCCAATATCAGATAAGGCATAATGAGGGGAAATTCAGCCTATAAATGGTGCTCTCTCCCAATGGTTTCTACATTGGATTCACATGAAATATCATTATTGGTAGATCTCATTTGAGTGTGGTATTTTGTGAGGTTTATTTCCCGATTATTCAAGAGTTATATTATTATGGTTTTATACTTGTAATATTGAAGGAGTGTGTACCCACTTTTACCTATAGTGATCCCTCTATTTTGTCATGGTTTTTACCCTTATCATTTTTGTGGTTTTTCCACATTACAACTAGTGTCCAATTATTTTTTCATTTTTCACTTTATTTTATCTCGCTATGTTTACTACACCATTGGGATAATAATTTACAATCCCTATAGAAATAATATCTTTGAAACATTCAATAACATGTATATATAAATATATATCAATTTTGATATTCAAGTTATATATTCAAACAAGTTTCTTAAACTTTTGAAAGACAATTAATGTTTAAATTTATCCAAAATAATTCCTTGGAATTTAGTGAGTGGATTCATAGTTGTAATAATCGAATAATCCATACATATATCCCCAATTACCAAATAAATCCTATTTTCAAATAAATATTCAATCCAAACAAAAATTCCAGATGAAATAATAATTTTATACATGCATCATAAAAAATTATACCAACAATATCACTAAGAGGTTCAAAAGAGTAGTTAGGAAATGAGATAAAGAAGGGATCCACAATCAACTAGGGGGTAGGGGACTCACGGAGGAGATGCGTCTAGGTGGGTGAAGGAGTTCATCCATAGGAGGTTCCGCACACTGGCCAGAGGGGGAGGGGTGGATTGGGGGTTTTTTAAATTGACTAGAGACACCCATTTTTTCGTTTCTGTTTAAGACATCAGTGACTATAAAATAGGGGTCACTTGATTTTTTCCACCAATAGTGTTCAATTTATTAGTATGGTATTATTATTCTAATTTGAAGAGAATTTTTGTTTGCTGGGATGTGTATTTTATTAGATGAATTGTATATCCAAACTAAATTACATGAGAACACATACTTATCTGGGATGATCCAATTTATAATCCATTTTGAAAAAATATTATATATAATTATTATATAAATAATATATATGTGCATTTAAATAAATATTTTACTATAATTAATTTTAAATTTAGATATATCAATAATTAAATTTATGAAAAAAATATCTCCACTTGGGCTTCTGGTTCTACACAGGCACCCGGTCTACATTACCTAAAATCATTCATGCTGAAGGAAATGAAGATGTAATTATAATAAAGATTCATTCTCTTCAAAAAGATATGAAATATTTTTACTTATCATGGGATGAAATTTTGATTCTGACTACGAAACATAGGTTTACTTATATTGGAGCCTTTTTCAGATTCTATCCTCCAATTCACGTTATCCGCAAATCAATCGATTATTTCAGTTTCAAAGGCTATGTTTTTATGAGAGATTTGGGTCAATATAACATTTTATTGAAATTTGTTTTATAGAAATATTTCTATAGGTGTTGTTTGAGGTAGGTTTGGTCTGTTCAAGGATTTTCTATGAAAGTGACTAAGTGAAATCCTCACTTTCGAAATTTCATTGATTCTATTTTAATTCTATTTTAAATCAACATTGATGTTCTTCCAATCCATATTCAAGATAATATGGATTTATATTATATTTAAGGTGTGGTAGAGCATCCCCTCAAGATGTATTATACCATCTCCAATCCTTCCCAACCCTTAGTTTCTAGTGTTTTTGTGGAACTCAACTAGATAGGTGAGATGCCTCATAATATTTGGATTAAAATAGTAGATTTGGATTTATCCATATAGTTTATTATGAAAATAAGTCACTCTTTTTATGATTAATATAAATAATTCAGATCTATTTCATTGTTATTTTCCCTTATTTATGGATCAATGTAGTTTGAACTCATTAAGGATTCCTTGTGGTTTTCATTACATTGTAAATATGTCTTGATTTTATGTGTGTGTATAATGTAATGAAAACCTCTCTAGAAAAGAATCCCACTTTCTGGTGTGAAAAACATATCTTTTTTTTTATAATTTTCCTTCCTCCTTCCAAGTTGTTTTCTTGTTTTTTTGTGGGTGTTGATCGGTTAGTAATTTTCGACATTTTTTATTAGAGAATGGTTGACTTGATACATGATGTCGTACTTTGATCCCTCTTTTCCCTGACTCTCCCACACACCATTAGCACATCCCAAATCCCTTATTTATGGTGGTAGAAGCCCTCTAGTTGTACATTAGGTGTTAATGGAATTTGAGGGATTAGTGATGTATCTGGTACTCATGAAGGTGAACTATAGTTATTGATCCTTGATGATGAAGAGTATGCTCCAAGCGCATAGACTTTGGGACTCTGTCAACACCAGTGTTATAGAACTCCAGGAAGATCAGATGGTGCTAGAGGCCATATTACCCATTTTCATGCTTGAGGTGATCTCCATACTCACCATTAAGGAATGATCAAAGTAATAATGGGGCATTTTCATGACCATGCACATTGGAATTGATCAAGTGAATAAGACCAATTTCAAGAAATTACATAAGGAATACAAAGGAATTTATTTCTACAATGGGGGATCAGTGGATGAATTCTCCATGCAACATACCAGGTTAGTCAACCAACTACAAATCCATGGTGATATATATCCTCAAGATAATCCCATCGAGAAGTACATGCACATTATTCCCTCCCGGTTCTCCCAAATTACTGTTTCAATTGAGACACTTACATATATCTTGATACTCTCTAGGGAGGAGGTAACAGAGAGACTCAAAGTGGTGGAGGACTATTTTGAGCTGGAATCCACTTCTAAAAAGGTGGGAAATTTATCCTCACCTAGGAGGAGTGGGATTAATGGTAGAATGATAAATATATATAGGAGATACCTTTCAATGACTCTAAGATCTGTAACTGGCACCACCTGAAATAACAAAGGGATGACAGGGGATCTAACGGTGGACATGATGCCTCAGGAGACCAATTTCCCTATTTTCAAAAATGGGTCACTACGTCATAGATTTTTGTAACAGTAAGAAATAGGCTAAGTACCATCAAATATAAAGTGATGACAATGATCCCACACTTCTTATGGAAAGGGAATGCAACACAACACCTGATTCCTCGCCTTTACAATATGCCACTCCAAATTCCCCACTACCGCATTGGAGGTGTCTCCAGCTGGTTGAGGAGAAGGTATTTTCCAAAAAATATCAAAAGGAGGTGAGTGACTATAATGACCTAAACTTTTTAATAATATTTTCTTCCTAAATTTGTGTGTTATTTCATTTTATACTCCACAAAACTATATACTTTAATTAATGAAGTGATATCGTTGGGTTTTGACAGTTATATGATCTTTGGTCAATATGATAGTTGGAAACTGAACTTTTAACGTTACGATTATTGTGTATAAATAAAAGTGATATTGGTTAATTAATATAGAATGAAATGTTGATGGCCTCATCTAGTAGACTTGGGTCATACGAAGAACATCTGTCGGAGCATGGGAAAGAGGTAGCATCACAAGGCTTTGCTCTGGACCAAGCCCAAGCTGAACTTCAACATGTGAAGGTTGAATGAAATCTCATAAGGGAGAAGTTAAAGCTGATAGAAATCACCACTCAGGGAATTTTGTTTGAGCCACCCCAAGATTCTATCACCATAGCACACCTTACACTTAGGTCCTATGCAAGTGTTATAAGGGGCTATGTAATAAGGCCTTAGTTACTTTGTGTAATCCTTTTTTATAAATAAAATTATTATTTATTCTTACGGTGAAAGTTGTGTATTTAAAATGTCTGCATAAATATAGGATGAATCTATAGAAGTTCCATATTATTGATGAATTTTGTAAAAAGGGGTATTTTAAAATATTTTGGTATACTTTAAATAATTAATAATGTGAAATGATTTTCAAAAAATGGCCTTCTATAGTTGTGATCAGAAGGAAATATAAAGTCTAAAAAGATCAACTTTATTTTTACTGAGTAGTAAATCATGAATAGTAACATACCCTTATGAATAGTAATGAATAGTAAATTGGACAAAAAAAATATAAACTTCACCCATGAATGTATAAATACAATTTGGACATCTTAAAAGTGAAAAAACCATCATAGTATAAGTTTTGGTAATTTTGTAGTTCATAAATATTTTATTTATAATTTTATAATTAATATAATAATTTTAAATGAAAATTTATTTTCATAAAATGTAGTCATAAATTGTTAATTTATTTTCTTATGGTTATACGATAATTTTATAAGACCTTGATTACTTTTTCAAGGTGTTACAAAACAAGTAATAATTTTAGAGTTGTTTTTTTAATAAATAATGATTTTATATAAAAATTAAATTAAAACTATTTAGAAAATTATTTTCATAAAATGAAGTTCATTTTTGAATTCAAATCATTTATATTAGGTTAGGGTGAATTTATGATATTTTTATAAAATGTTTTGTTTTTCGGTGAATATAGAAAATACAGTTTTGAGTTTTTGTGTGTTTAATGACGTCATTATTGATGTAATAATGATGTAATAATTCTCATTGACTTTTGAATAGTTATATATTCTATGAGGTGTCTGAAGTGTCCAATACCATGGGAAAATACCATGGTAAAGCCAATGGTTTTTCAAATACCACTGATGAGGTGTCCCTTGGAAACTAATAAAATATTCCCTCACTTTTTATATAAATACCAAGCCATTCCCTCATTCCATTCATTCCAAAATAATACTCAACAAAGATATGGTCCTTTTACCTCCCAAGGAGTCCTCTAAATGTTACCTCAATCCCCCAAGGTCCAAACCTTCATGCATTCTAAGTTACTCTTGAAGGTAAGGGAGCATTTCACCCTCCTCTTTTAAGTCATGAATTCCTTTATGTTATGAATTCTTGTTTCCATATTATTATGTTGGGGTATGTTATTATATTTACTTATTACTTTCCATTTCATTTACAAATTATTAGATACCCTCTCCACTCTCATGAATTTATTTTTCTGAATTTTTATGTGACGTCGTTAGGCTGGCAAATATTTGTAAAAGAAATAGCATTTTCTCTTTTCTTACAAGATTCCTTTTCTCGTGGTATGTCATTCAAATATCCACACCATGATCTTATTTATATTTTATTCTATCCCTCTACTATAAAATTATTCATTTATGGATGGTATATCCTTGTCCCATCTCTTTTTATTGTTTTCTGAAACCTTGGTATATAGCCGTTATGCTGCAGAAATTTCGTCTCAAAGTTTCTCTCTCTTTCTATCAAAAAATTCTATTATTTTATTTATGTGAATACCCAAACCTATTTTATTTCTAGGTTTATTTATCATGACATAAAAATGGTATATTTTTTTCTGGTTTTTACATACATAAAACTATCATACCTTTTCCATGGGTTATAAATGGCATAATGAAAAGTTTTTAAGAACTTTTAAAATGTCACAATTTTGAAATGAAACCCATTTTTTTTATTATGTATGGGTTATTTATGAAATTTATGATTATGATATATGTGGATCACATGAAAATATAGACATATTAAGGGTGTTCTCTGATATCGCTTCAATGCATTGGGTAATGAATTTAATCTCTTGAGATGACAAGTTTCAGGATACTATGGTGAATAACCTTGGTAATTTTCATGACACCATGGGGATGAACCTTGGTGACATGTTCATGAATGTCTAAATTAAATTTTGTATCCACATATTAATGTTAGGATTCATGTTATTTTTATTATTATATACCTCTACTTCCATTTCTCATGTCTTTGTGTTTGTCATCAAGTTCTTATTGACAACACAAGTAAACTAATTCCCTTGATTTCCTTACTGGGCATTCTTATCACCCTTTCCTTTGATGTATGTCTCCAGGTTATGAGATGTAGTAATTGTATTTGTGATTAACCTTTTTTGAAGCCTTATAAATGGATTAGAATAATTTTTTATGTTTTTTTCAAGTATATTTTTCCTGATTTCCAAGACACTAGACTTTAAAGATCCTCTATTTGTAAAATGTAATGAAAAGTTACATATTAGAAAGGAAGGATTCCATAGTTGGTATCAAATGATAGTTTAGTTGTTTACAGAAATTAGTCTATAAAAATTTTAGAAAGAAATATAAAAAAGTGTATATTTAGTAAAACTTCCCGGTATTTTTGGTTAAATATTAAGTAGGTGGTTTCCAAACAAATAATTCCCTGTCTAGATACGAACAAGTGGATGTTACTCGGGAACATATGTTCCTAGGAGTAAAAACTATGATAAGGAGTTTCGAGCTTGACCTGGGGTATCCTGGTACATGACAATGGGCCTTGCTACACTCCTCATTTGACACTCCTAGGAGATATGTTTGGTTAATCAAAAGTTTTTTATGAATTATTATGAAGAATTTATAGAGAAATGTAATTGTTTAAGAATGAAGTTTTAAGACAAAAAATAATTTATATTTAAAATACTCATAAATGAAATAATTTTCTCACTAAGGTTATATTCTTTTAGAAAATGGTAGGAAATAGGAGGAACCATGAAAATGGTGACCACAATGGACCATGCGCTGACATGCCTCTGATGGAAGCCAAAAAGGAAACATTCATGCGAATGATGAACCAAATGACTCAGGTTATGGGAAATAACATGAATCATGATGAGAGGCCGATCTCACTATGAAGGGAACAACATTCTTTTGAGTCCTTTATGCATCAACGACCCCCAAACATTAGTGGATCAACTGACCCATTGATTGCTAAAGAGTGGATCAGCTCTATAGAGAATATATTTTCTGTGCTCTGCTATTTAGAGCAAGAGAAGGTCACCCTAACTATCTATCACATAGAGGGAGAAGCTGATCAGTGGTGAGAACTGATTAAAAATATGAGGCCAAGAGTGGAGGTTGAAGCTATGGAGTGGGAAGAGTTCAGAGGGATATTCTTCAGTAATTATTTCCCTAGTTTCATGAGAACAATAATGGAGAAGGAGTTTCTAGAGCTAAAGAAGAAGGGGAATGAGTTTGTGGGAAGATATGAGATGAACTTCACCAGAATTTCCCTTTATACCTCAAGATTTTTTATGGATCCTAGTGGGAAGGTTAAAGGATTCTTTGGTGGACTAAGACCTCATCTGCGGAAGAATCTATCCAACCGAGACTATGACAACTATGGGGAGATAATGTGGAGTGCGATGAAAGTCAAACTGGAGTTTGGTGAGACACAGTGGTCTAATAAATTCAATTAAAAGAAGATATTGATGGAGCCAAGCTTAGAGAGGAGCTTCGATCGGGGAAGATGAGGAAAAAAGTAAAACGTCCCACACATGTAATAAATGTGGGAAGAAGCATTCAGGGAACTGCCTTCTCAAGAGCAGGGAGTGCTAAAAGTGTGGAAGATAGGGCCATATCACGCGGAATTTTTGTAGTTAGGTAAAACCAAAACTTCCCAACACTAATGATATGGGGAAGATGGTGTAGGCTCTACCTGATGTCCATTTATATATGTGTGGAAAACTTGGGAACTTTAGAAATCACTATCCAAATCTGAGGGTAGTGGAGTGGAATCACCATCAGCCTCAGCAACAGCCAAGGGAACAAGGTCATACATTTTCAATAACTTCGACTGTAGTTGAAGATCCAAATGATGTGGTGGTAGGTACTCTTGTTGTTCTCTCAAAGATAGCAATTCATTTTTTTATTCTGGTTCTATGCATTCCTTTGTTTCTTCTATGTTTTCAAAGAATTTAGAATCAACTCCCAATTTTCAAAAATTATAGTTATCAGTCAAGACTCCTAGTAGTATTATCCAATCATCATAAATGTTTAAAACTCTATATTTTTACATTAGTGAGCACAATCTTATTGAAAATATAGTAGTCATTCCCATGATGAAAATTGACATTATACTAGGGATATACTACCTCTCAAAGTATAATGCTGAGATCAAATGAAGAATCAAGGAAATCTCAATAGTCTTGAATGGAAAACCTATAGTTATCTTTCAAGGAGAGATATCTAAACCTGATTTTTTTCTAGAAGAACCTCCTATATCATTTTTTATGGAGTTTATTGATTATTAATAAGAAGTAAATGAAAGTTTAAGGATAGAAAATATCCCCATATTCTAGGAATATGTTGATGTATTTCTTGAGGAGTTACTCAGAACTCCACCGAAAAGAGAGTTAGATTTCTCCATTAAACTTGTACCTGTATCTCATCCAATATCAAAGAACCCCCTATAGGATGGAAAATATGGAGCTAGAGGAATTAAAGAAGAAACTCCATGATCTTTTGGAGAAGGGGTTTATCCATCCAAGTGTGTCTCCTTGGGGAGCACCTGTTATCTTTGTGAAGAAGAAGGATGGATCAATGTGGATATGCATTGATTATAGTGAACTGAATGGAATCATAGTGAAGAACAAATACCATTTTTTAAGAATTGATGACTTATTAGACAAACTTTGTGGGGATCATTAATTCTCTAAGATTTATCTTCGTTCTGGTTATCAGAAATTGAGGGTAAAGAAAGAAGATATTTCAAAAACTGCCTTTAGATCAAGATATGGGCATTATGTATTTATTGTTATGCCCTTCAGATAGACTAATTCATCTAATATTTTTAGGGATTTGATGAATAGATTCTTTAAGGACTACCCTGATAACTTTGTGGTAATTTTTATTGATGATATTCTGATATATTCCAAAAGTCGCGAGGATCATGAGGATCATCTAAGGATTTTTTTGAAAACTCTATGGATGGAGAGGCTTTTTGGAAAGTTCAGAAAATTTGAATTTTGGTTACAACAAGTAGCTTTCTTGGGGTACATTGTTACCAATGAAGGAATCACAGTTGACCCTACAAAGACAAACATTGTAGAGGAGTGGACTTAGCCTACAAAAATAACTGATATTCATAGTTTACTTGGATTAGTGGGATATTATAGGAGGGTTCTAGAAAACTTTTCATGACTTTATAATCCATTAACGATGTTAACTCTAAAAAGGGTCAAGTTAATATGAAAAAAAGAGTGTGTGGAAAGCTTCCAATAGCCAAAGAATAGATTGGTTACTACACCCGTGTTAACTCTGACCTCAAGTGGAGAAGGAGTAGTTATTTTTATTGATGCATCTCTAAAAGGGATTGGGTGCGTACTCATGAAAAATGACAAAGTCATTGCCTATGCATCTTTACAGTTGAAGACTCATGAACAAAACTATCCTACGCATGATCTGGACCTAGCTGGAGTCATTTTTTTGCTCTGAAGATATGGAGGCACTATCATTATGGGGAGAAATGTGATATATAAAGAGACTATCAAAGTTTGAAGTATATTTTCTCACAAAAATAATTGAACATGAGACAAAGGAGATGGTTGGAACTTCTTAAAAACTATGATTGTTCAATTCATTATCATCCCGGAAGAGCAAACAAAGTCGCTGATACATTAAGAAGGAAAGACCTAGTTGTTCTTCCCATGATGAGGGTTCAAAGAGATACTTTGACCAATGAACTAGTAAAGATGAACATGGTATTTATAAGGTAAGGGAAATCATCAACCCTAACCCCAATGATTTCTCAACCGTTATTACTAGAGAAGATCAGGAAAGCTTAGAAAGAAGATCCTTTGTTACATAAGAAGTTTAAGGCTGTGAAGGATGGGAAATTTTATGAGTTCAATATTGATCAAGAAGGTGTACTGAAATTTCATACAAGAATATGTGTTCCATCTATTCCAGAAATAAATAATGAGATGATGGATAAATCTCATAGATCTACTTTATCTATATAACCAGAAAGCATAAAAGTGTATTGAGACCTTCATGATCATTATTTGTGGGATAATATGAAAAGGTATATTGCTAACTACACTTCAAGGTTCCTATTATGCCATCAAGTGATGTCAGAATGGAAAATTTCTAAAGGGGTATAGCAACCACTACCCATTCCAACTAGAAAGTGGGACAATATCACTATGGAATTTGTCACTGGTCTCCTGAGAACTTCCAAAGGAAACAATGCATTATGGGTTATTGGACTTTCTGACCAATATTTCCCATTTTATATCTATTCAGGAAGATTTCTCACTTGATCAACTTGCTAGGATTTCTGTGAAGTAAGTGGTTAGGCTGCATGGAGTTCCACTTTCTATCATATCGGATCGTGATCCAAGGTTCACATCAAAATTCTGGAGAAGTCTTCAAAATTATTTGAGTACTGAATTGAATTTTAGTATGACCTATCCCCCCCAAACTGATGGCCAATTTGAAAGGACTATTCAAACACTCAGAGATATGCTGATAACATGCTCAATGGAATTTAAAGGTGTATGGGATAAACATCTCCCTTTCATTTATTTCTCTTATAACAACAATTTCCACTCAAGCATTCAAATGGCACCCTATTAATCTCTATATGTTATGAGATGTATAACTCTTACTTGTTGGAATGAAGCTGGTGAGAGAAAGCTTCTTGGGCCCGATCTTGTGCATGAGATGACAGAAAAGGTCCATGACATCTAGCAACACATTAAGGCTGCTCAGAGTCGAAAAAAGAGCCATATCGACAACCGTGAAAGGGTCTTGTATTTTGATGTTGGTGACAAGGTCATTCTTCAAATTTCACCTTGGAAGAGAGTCATGAGGTTTGGGAACAAAGGGAAGCACAACCCTCGGTACATTGGACCCCATGAAATCCTTGATCGCGTAAGAGCAGTGGCCTATTAGCTTAAAATTCCTCCAAATATAGCACAAGTTCATGATGTGTTCCACATATCCCTCTTGAGGAAGTAAATACCTGACCCTTCACATGTAAAAAATCCAGAGGTGGTACAACAGAAACATGACCTCTCTTCTGAGGAGAATCCGGTGGAGATCTTGGATCGTAGAGACAATGTTCTAGGCAACATGACTACCCACCTTGTTAAGGTGTTATGGAGGAACCACAAATGTGAAGAAGCCATGTGGGAACAAGAGGAGTCTATGAGGCAGAAGTACCCACACCCTTTCTCTTATGAGGTTATGAGTTAAAATTTTGGGGACATAATTTCTTAAGGGGGGAAAAATGTAACGACCCGAACTTTTGAATAATATTTGTTTTTTAAATTTGTGTGTTATTTCATTTTATACTCCACAAAACTATATTCTATAATTAATGAAGTGATACTGTTGGGTTTCAAGTGTTATATGACCATTGGTCAATATGACTGTTGGAAACTAAACTCTTAACATTACGAATATTGTTTATAAATACAAGTGATCTTGGTTTATTAATATATAAAGAAGAGTCGACGACCTCATCCAGTAGACTCGGTCTATACGAATCCCATCTGTCGGATCTTGGGAAGGAGGTCGCATCATAAGGCTTTACTCTAGACCAAGCCCAAGTTGAACTTCAACATGTGAAGATTGAATGGAATCACCTAAGAGAGAAGTTCAAGCTGATAGAAATCACCACTTAGGCAATGTTGTCTGAGATTTCCCATGATTCTATCACCATAGCACACCTTACACTTAGGTCCTTTGTAGGTTTTATAAGGGTATTTTTAACAAGGCCTTAGTTACTTTGTGTAATGATTTTGTATAAATAAAATTTCTATTTATTCTTATGGTAAAATTTGTGTATTTCAAATGTCCAGATCAATATAGGATGAATTTATAAAAGTTCCATATTATTCATGAATTTTGGAAAAATTGGTATTTTAAAATATTTTTGTATTCTTTAAGTAATTAATAATGTGAAAGGATTTTAAAAAAATAGACTTCATTAGTTGTGATCGGTAAGAAATTTAGAGTCTAATAAGATCAACTTGTTTTTAGTGAATAGTAATGTATGAATAGTAACATAACATTATGAATAGTAATGAATAGTAAATGGGACAAAAAAATAGAAACTTCACCCATGAATGTATAAATACAATTTAGACATCTTAAAAGTAAAAAAATGATCATAGTATAAGTTTTGGTATTTTTGTAGGTTATAAATATTTTATTTATAATTTTATAAGTAATTTAATAATTTAAAATGAAAATGTATTTTCATAAAATGTAATCATAATTTTTTTTACTTTGTTGTCTTATGGTTATACGATAATTTTATGGGACCTTGATTAGTTTTTCAAGGTGTTACAAAGAAAGTTATAATTTTAGAGTTGTTTTTTAAGAAATAATGTTTTTATTTAAAAAAATAAATTAAAAATAAATTGAAAATTATTTTAATGAAATGGAGTTCATTTTATATTTCAGATCATAAATATTAGTTTAGGGTGAATTTATGAGATTTTTATATAATGTTTTATTTTTCAGTGAATAGTGAAAATACATTTTTGAGTTTTGGTGTGTTTAATTAAATCATTAATGATGTAATAATGATGTAATCCTTCTGGTTGACTTGCGAATAGTAATATATTCTATAGGGTGTCCCAATTTTCTAATAACATGGTAAAATACCATGGACAAGACCATGGTTTTGCAAATACCACTGATGAGGTGTCCCTTGGAAGCTAATAAAATATTCCCTCACATTTACTGTAAATACCAAGCCATTAACTCATTCCATTCATTCAAAAATCCTCCTTAACTAAGCTCCGGTCTTTTTATCTCCTAATTATTACTCCCATGGTTCTCTCAATCCCCCAAGGTCCCAACCTTCATGCTTTCAAAGTTGCTCTTCTAGGTAAGGGAACATTTAACCCTTCTCTTTTAAGTCATGACTTCCTTTATGTTATGTCTTCTTGTTTACATATTATTATGTTGGGTTATGTTATTATATATCCTTATTACTGTTCATTTTATTTCTAAATGATGAGATACCCTCTCCACTCTCATCAATTGATTTTATGGTTTTTTAAGTGATGCCATTAGGCTGCCGAATTTTCGTAAAAGAAATCATATTTTCTTTTTTCTGTCATGTTTTATTTTCATGTGGTATGTCATTCAAATATCCATACCCTGATATTATTTCTATTTTATTATATCCCTACACTATAAAATATTACATTTATGTATGGGAGACCCTTTTCCCATATCTTTTAATTATTTTCTTAAACCATGTTATATAGTCGTTATGCTACAGAAATTTCATCTCAAAGTTTATCTCTCTTTCTATCAAGATATTCCCTTATTTTCATTGTGTGAATACCCAAACCTATTTTTTTCTGGTGGTATTCATCATGGAATAAAAATTTTATATTTTGTTTGGGTGTTGACATACGTAATACCTTCATAGATTTTCCATGGGTTATAAATGACATAACGATCAAGTTTTTAAGCACATTTAAAACTTCTCGATTTTGAAATGAAAACCATTTCTTTTATTCTCTATGGGTTATTTATGAAATGTTTGATTATGATCTATGTGGATCACATGAAAAATAAATACATATTAAGGGTTCTCCCTGATAGCACTCCAATGCATTGGGTAAATAATTTAATCTCTAGAGGTGACAAGTTTCACAATACCTTGGTGAATAAACTTGGTAATTTTTATGACACCATGGGGATGAACCTTGGTGATATATTCATGAATGTATAAATAAAATATTGTAGCCACATATTCATGTTATGATTAATGTTTTTTATATTTAGATATGCCTCTACTTCCATTTCTCTTGTCTTTATGATTTTCATCTAGTTCTTATTAACATCACAAGTAAACTGTTTCCCTTTCTTTTCTTACTGGGCATTCTGCTCAATCTTTCCTTTAATGTATGTCTCCAAGTTATGAGATGCAGTAATTGTATTTAGGATAAACATTTTTCAAAGCCTTAGAAGTGGATTAGAATACTGTTTTATGTTGATTTCGTGTATATTGTTCCTGATTTCCAAGACACCAGACATTAAAGATCCTATGATTGTAAAATTTAATGAAAAGTTACATATGAAAAAGGTGGGATTCCATAGTGACGATGAACTATGGTACCTAAAAACTAGTTTCAAAAATCACATGACCAGTTCTTGCACTGTCTTCTATGAGCATGACTCTGGGATCTATAGAAACATAAAGTTTGGTGATAGATTTGTTATCAATATCGAGGGGTGAATGATGATCCTGTTCACATATAAGACCATAGATAACCATGTGCTCAAGTTGGTGTAATTAATCTTTAGGCTCAATGCCAACTTCATTAACATCAAAAAAGTAAATGAGAGTGGTTTTCAGGTGTTAAATTATTAAGGAATTTTGAAGATCCGTGACCAGCAATGATGCCTGTAGGAATGGTGAAATGCTTCCCTGGTCGACTACGGATTCTAAAACCCAACTTTTCATAGTATACATGCTTGTATGCAAGGGGGTCCGAGGTGGAATGGTGCTGAAACTCAAGGTACAACCACCTGAATTTACATGCTCTGTGCAAGCTTCCACAATGCGATATGGTGTGAGAAATTCCATAAATTTATTAGGTTGAAAAATTATGTAACAATTGGCTCAGTGGGAAGCAGTGGAATATGTATTTCCCCAATAAAGTGAAGCATCACATAGAGAAAGTCCTCCAACTTATCCATAGAGACATCTACAGGCCGATCATACTGATGATGCTAAGTGGGAAATGCTACTTTCTGTTGCTGATGGATGACATGATCTAGTACATGTGGCTCAATATATTCATGAGAAAAGACCAAGATCCAATGACAATCAGATTCATTCAGGACATATTGGAGGTAGAGATAGGGCTCAAGATGAAGGTCATCCACAACGATCATGGTTTCAAGTTCACTTCAGTGGAGTTATAAAAATAATTTACTGAGTGTGGTGTATAATGATAGCTCATGACTCCCTATTCATAATAGAAGAATGGATTTGTTGAAAAAAAATCCCAACTATGGTTTCCATGGATCAATAAATGATGAAGGAAAAGGTTCTTCCTGAGTTGTTCTGGGGTGTGGTCATCTCCATTGACATCTTCATCCTTAACCAAGTGACAACAAATAGCCTTGATAGAAAGATGTTGTACGTGGCCTAGCATGGAATACAACTATCAGTGCACTTTCTCCAAAACATTGGCTACATCGCACATGTAAAAAACATGAAGCCTAACTTGAAAAAGATGAATAACCAGAGTAATATGATGGTATTCCTTAGGAACATTTATTGGTCCAAAGTATACTCTGTGTACAACTCTGTCAGCAAGTGTGTGTATGTAATGCATTATGTCATCTTCGATGATGCATATTAGTGGGATTGGAGTGCTCATGATGAACAATGTGTGTTGGGAAGTGAGGATCCATTCACTTAGAAAACAAATGGACATATATACCATGGATGGAGGAGACTGAAAACAACGTCAGAGACCAAATATCATCACTCACACCCACTAGCATGTGCTCTGAAGACACAACAATACCTGATTTGGTCTAGGTGATTCCCACCCTATTCACAATAGTTGATTTATCTTAGTTTAAATCAAACATGGAGGAAGCACTATACGTCGATCATGATGACTTCCCGATTCGATTTCATACCATCGACAACATTATCAGTCCAACAATGCCACCTCCATTTGCACTACACAGACACTTCTCTAGTTAGTTAAATTTCACTACGACTGACCAGCCAAATTCCTTTGTTAAAGAAGAACAACATTAATTCCATCATAAGAAAATTATTTAGGAGAAGAATACGTTGAGTTCATGGTTCAATATAGAAAGACCAAGAGAATCCATAGGCAATGGAAGAAATACAAATTCCCTCAGAGGCCTAATAGTATGTCGACATCTGTAATGACCCAGACCCGAACAGCCACCTGAACAGTGCTAAACAAGTTGGGTGTTACTACCTTAGGCGCACCTCCCCGAACACCAATGGATGCCGACTAGAAGTGAGGGTCCTATAGGTATAGTGGGGAGGCTATACCCTCTCAGGGGATAATAATGGTACTGGTCTAAGTATAATAATAAATATGAAGTTGAATAAATTACTCAGCAGACTCAAACCAGACTGGCAGGGCAGAATCACATTCAATATAGATAAACAACGGAAGTAATAAATATAAACAATAGCAGCGGAAAGTAAACAGAACATCATGCTGATCACTTGTAACTACTACTGATCAACAAAACATGCATCCAAATCAGGTCATACATATCCAAATATATATAAAGGGCACTAATGTCTAACCAACTGCAGATACATAACAAGAAAGAAAGCTGATACCGAAGAGGAAAAAAAAATCTCTAGAGAGGAAAGACCTCAAGGTCCATACCATCTTTATGCAACAGAAAATTCAGTCTAGCTTCTGAAGCTGGCCTCTTTATTACACGTAAATCCATAAATTCTACACACATCCCAAAGGGCCTATGAAGTGTGTGAGATGAATCTCAGTAGGATTCCACCCAATTATTCTTATAAAATATAAGTGTTTAAGAAGGCATGCAGTTTTAAGGAAAATAGTAAACAATACGTTGCACAAAAACAAACACAAACTCCACTGGTGATCAGTATCCACCATGGAGTGTCCCCTCCTTCAGCCAACGTTGGAATATTTTTCATGTAACTTGGAACCATGTGACCCTAGACACCACGTGTCTCAAGTACTGATGTCCCTAAGGCACTCCCAATAAATATTTTCTCAGAGGAACAATGATGCATGTCCTCAAAAAATTAACCAGAGGGACAACGATGTCTGCCCTCAAATAAATTAACTGGAGGGACATCGATGTCTTCCCTAAAATAATGTAATCAGTTGGATAAAGATATCTAACCTCAAAAAATGTAACTAGAGGGACAACAATGTCTGCCCTCAAATAATGTAACTGGAGGGACAACGATGTATGCCCTCTAATAACGGCGAGCCTCTTCCCCCAACCTGATAGCCTCAATTGTATCTCTTAAAGGTTCCTCACCTTCCACGTAGATTCCTATGGAAATCACCCCAAACCAATAGTACCTAAACCGCAACTAACAGGGGCCTGTACCCACACGAGTGCTCAAAAAAACCTCATCACAGAGTCTCTCTGTGTGCACACTACTCAAAGTTCCAGGTGAGCGGTAATAACCAAAATAGTACCCAAGCCATAATGTCTCTAACACATTGTGTCCCTCTAACCATGTTGCTCAAGTCTGATGGCCTCACCGTCCTAGTAACCCATGCCATGCCCAACTTGATATTCATCCTATCTCAAGCTGACATCCATGACGCCCAATCCTGTGGCCAAAACCACCCAATGTAACCCGGGCCAAGCCCAACCTGTGATTAGAATCACTCAATAATATCTGGGCCATGCCCAACACAACTGCAATGGTTATAGCATATGCAATTCAGTAATTACATATATAATCAAATAAATCAATTCTATACAGGAAAAACAAACTAATCAGTTGAAATGCACTTACCATGTTTTGTCCCATACCAGCACTGAGGTCTTTAAATCCCCCAAGAATTCATATCAAGGTTTAATAAACTCAACTCAATAGTTTAAAACAATACAATTAAATTATAACCATTATGGAATCACCCCACGAAAATGGCCCGATGAAAAACGACCATTTTCCTGACCTCGATCAAGAAAAATAGGGAAGAGGCATACCCAAAGGCATCCCATAGGTCAAATAAACAATTAAAAAGTCAATAGCAGGTAAAATAGGGTCATGCTCAAAATACCCAAAAATGAGCCAAAGGTCGTGCCACCCAAAAGTCTAAAAAAACACAAAAATAGGTATGCACCACCTACCTCATACTAGTACGATGATAATTTTGAGACCAAGTTAGATGGAGAAAGAAGTTTAAAGAGTTAGATTTTGCAGAGTGTTGTCTTTTGTTGTCGAAGATGATAAATTAATTCACTTTGTAAAGGACTTAAAATTAGATGATTCTTTTCTGCAATGTATTTCACAAATTTCATAAGTTATGAGAACTTGTGATGAAATCCTTATGAAGGAAAGGGAGAGAAATGACGATTCTAGTCATATAAATTTTTTATTGGAAGGAATAATGCTACTGGAAGGTAGGGAAGTTTCAGTACTTACCATTGTAACTCTGATGATGCTAAATCTGATCTATCAAAGGACATATATCATGATAGTGGAGTTCATGATGAAAGATGAATAATGGTTATGGGATGTAGTGTAGAGAGAAATGAAAAAGTAACAAACAATCTGGAGGCGGCACAAAAGAACATAAAAAATTGAAAAGGCATGCAGTGCATGGAAAATTTGGCAGAGTGCACACAAAAATAATGTCTATGGGAAATATTTACGGGATGCATGAAATATCAGCGAGATGCACGAAATATCAGCGGGATTCTTGAAAACGAAAGGTGTGTGCGAAATATCAGGGGGATTCGTGAAAAACAAATCTGTGCATGAAATATGAGCGGTGTAACAGCCCTAGATTTTATGAAAAATATTCTTTTTAATTTTATTAATGTCTTGTGTTGTACGCTACACCAAAAGGAGCTTGCACAACACGCATATTTGACTTTCCTTGCACGCAATTGCAACCTTCCTTGATAGCGTGTGTAGTACGCAATACTGAGTTTCACGAAACAACGATATGCTATTAAAATATTATTAAAACTAGCCGTTATGAATAGTAATAACCACTTTTTAAAATTTTTAGCTCTCAAAATGGACTTCATTTTTGGATTCGGAGTATCGAATTTAGCCTAAGGTGAAATTTTGGTACTTTTTGGATAACTTTCATATTCTGATGAATAGTGAAAATTACTAAATTATAATTAAAAACAACCTTTTTAATCGAAATAATTAATAGTGATAAATTATTAATTTGAGTGGTTTTAAAGTATATTTCAAATATATTTTTACAATTTAATACAATGTTGGTCATTGAATGTAATTTCACATTTAAACCAGACATAATCAAGTGTCAATCTTTTGATAGATATTGTTTCTTAAAAACACGCTATTTGTTTTAACAGCAGGATTTAATTATAAAATTAATTAATGCAACTTCTATGTTATGAATTTGGTAAAATAGAATTCATTTTTGAATTCAGAATATGAAATATAGCTTAGGATGAAATTTTGGCATTGTTCTGAAAAACATCAATTTTTGATGAATATTGAAACTACTAAGTGGTAGTTAAAAAAACTGAATTTTTCATAAAACTTAATTTTACCGCTTATGTGAATGAAATTTCAAAAATTCGAGAGACACGGTTGATGTCAGTAAGTAAAATTTGGTTCAATGAGATGAAAATAATTTTTGGTGAATAGTAACTTTTTACTTTTATTTACCACGGTTAAAAGTAAATAGGGTAATTAAGGGTAAGAATGATATTAATATTACCCTAACACATGTCCTAATTCTATTGGACAAGTGTATCTCGACCAAAAACAACCTCAAGTGTAAAATATTATCATTTAGGCCCACTTGGATTAGATTGGGACATTTATTATTATTTAATTCAAAGAAGAGTTAAAAGAGTTAAAATCAAAGTATATTTACTAAAACATTTTTAATATAGGGTTGTACATAAGCTAAATTAGATTGTAAATATTCATTAGAAAGCTAAAAAGATTTCCTACATGATGGTATTTTATTTTTAATTTTTAGACATTAAATAATTTAATTTAATTATGACACAACGATGATGCAGTAATTATCTTATTTATGAAATATTGGAATAATTGATGTTATAAACACCAAAATAAATGTAATTTGAGACTTTTTATGAATTAAAATAATTTTATAGGTTACTATGATATATTAGTGTTGATTTAATCAACTTGGTTAGAACATATAATTCTGTTATGACTTTCACAAAAATCATATATCAAATAGTGTCAAAATTAACACAAAATAGTTTTTAAATCAAATATTATATTATTAATTGTTATTTTATTCCTAAAAATCTAATGTTCGGCCAAATGACTTAGATAAGAATATATATATTAATAATAAACAATTTTGGGTTCGTTTGGCATGTTATAGTAAGTGTATTAACCATATAGTGAAAGAAAACAAAAAGACATGGTAAAAGTTAAATTATTTAACTTAGAGTTAAATCTAATTGATAAGGTTAAAATAATACTCTAAACTTGTCTAAATCCTATTGGTTAATAGGATTTCGACCCATCCCCACTTTAGCTTCGAAATAAGACCCTTTAGAACCATTATAAACCGATTTTGACTTTAATATAAAATAATATTTTGAGATATTCCTAAGGTGCCCCTCTCCTCCCTTATAAAAGGGCACCTCCTCCCCCTCCTCCTCACACCAATTTGAGCACTCAAGCTCGGCCAACCCCTGCCATTTTCTCCTCTCAACTTCCCTAGAATAATCCAAGAGGTCCTGGTATTCTTCAAAGACCAATATTAGTTCCCTAAGTGGAGGATTCAAAGAGGCGTTCCAAAGAAGAGGTAATATCCATTACCGATCTTTTCAATTTCTTTCTTCTTAAACTTCTTCTTCTTTAGTTGTTTCATGATAAAGTAATAACATAAGTATTACTTACATACTGATATGTTATTATAAATATGAAACAAACCTAATTCACCTTCTATCCATCCTACGGAAAAATGAAATCACCGCGCGTGCGTACGTACGGAATACCATCTCCACGCCGTGGTGTAATCTATTTTCCACCACCACCTTACAAGGATGGGTATAATGGTGTAATGAGTAACTATTTATGATTATTATAAAGTAATATTGATACTGAAATAATATATATATACTCCAATACAATTCCATGATCATAGGAACGATATCATCACTCGTGCGTACGTACGGAATACCGTCTCCACGATGTGATGCGACTCGTTCTACATGATCATCATTACATAGTAATTATATAAATGAATTTAATGAATAAATATGATATATGTTACACTAATACCATTCTGGATATAAGGTATCTATAACCTTAAAATAAGAATAAGAATTTATTCGACAAAAGACGCATAAGAACAAAAGGCAATAAAGACCCGAGTAACAAGTAACAATGAAATATTACTAACAAGAAGCTAATAATATGACCATATATGATATCATATCAATATGTATGATTATGGAATAAGTAAATAACAATATTTAAACCATTATACAGGAGCTTCGGACACGTACAAATCAAATCGTACCTAAGGTAAGGGAAATATCACAATCTCATTTTTATCCGAGATTGTTTATACTTTGGTATTTACTGGGGTGTATTTTATCATCCACCTCCATGTTTCCTCAATATGAAATATTATTTCCATCCACATACAATTGTTTAAATCCATTTTTACCCTTCGGTGAGTTTTTAGTAATATGTATGAAAGGAATCTTTTTTCGTTTTTTCGTACGAGGTACTTTTTGACTTTTCCGACAAAAGTATGAAGAATGTTTTTTTAACTTATACAGCATGAATGGATTTTTAAGAAACTTCCTTTACAAGTTTTCAAGTTTATTTTTAATCAAATTGTTTTATTTTAAAGTCGTATGACATGTTATGAAAGGAAAAATATTTTTGAAGTAGAAATGATATTTTCTCAAGAATGGAGTTCAAGTATTTTATCAAAATCATTTTCCATCTAAGATAATAAAAGGGTTCTGTTTTTATCCCTATTATTACATTGGTTTGATTATGTTGTGATGGAAATAGTTTTATGAATTCCATTATCTTATATGAATTGTTTTATGATGTCATGTTGTTTAAGAATCCCATTTTTATTACATGGGTTACGCTATGATGTATGGTTTATGATTATGTGGCACACATAAGAAAGGATTCATTATAAGATGGGTGGGACCTATATCTCCCTCCAATGCATTGGGTAAAGATTTTATATCTCATGAGATAGACATGGCTGGAATTGTAGGTTATACCGGTTCAGTGAAACAGGACTGGAACGAGGGTGACTCGGTTCAAAAAGGGACTTTGTCCACTAAAATAGTCTTGGCAATGAGTCATGACTAACAAGAAATGATTTTCCATGATTATGTGTGCATTCCACAAAGTTTCAAATTTCATGTTATGATTATGGGGATCTCATTTTCACTTCTATGATTTGTTCCATGTTAAGATATTATGATCTCTTTTGCAGGTTATGATTTTCAAAAAGATATGATATGATTTTTATTTCCTTTATTTGCCCTTGTTGAGCATTTGAGCTCACCTTTTTATGTTTTCTTTTCCCCAGGATATAAAGAAAGGTTTTAGGTAAAAAAAGGAAGATCTATATGGGAGATATTGAAGATCTTTAACCACGATTAAAAGATTACATTCCGAGTTTCCAAAGACACTAAACTATTACGATCCTTGTGTGTGTGTTTTTGTTATGTACCAAGTATTCCGCAAAAGTAATGTAATGTCCATGTACATCAAGCTTCGGGTCTCTACAGTTGGTATCAGAGGAAAGGTTTAATCAACCTTTGGAAACTAGGATGCGAAAACGTTAGTGAGATCCCTAGAGATATTTCTAAGGTATGTCTAGGGATGTCCCTAAGGATAGGTATACATATAGGATATAGTCCTAGCACTACGTTAACGATCTTAGAATTAAACCTAAGATGTTAGATATTGAAGGTACTGCCCTTTTATTATGTTGTTTTCCCTAGCATGATTTTTGCCTCTCACACTATTCTTTTTGGGTTTTAGACGATGGATGGAACCCGAAGGAACCGTGTTGATCAATGCAATGGACAATGCAATGATTGTCCTCCTGAACAAACAAATGTTATGGGAGATGGAGTGAAAAATCTTATTGCTATCCTTACACAAGATATAAATCATTCTGGACTTCCAAATGAGTAGAGAAAGGAACAGTATTCTATTGAGTCCTTCATGAGGCAACGTCCACCTTCTTTCAGTGGGACTTCCGATCCACTTGTTGCTGAACAATGAATCAGTGCCACTGAAAAAATATTTTCAGTTCTTTAATGTTATTAACATGATGAAGTCATCTTAGCACTATATCGTTTGGAAGGTGAAGCTGATCCATGGTGGAATCTTATCAAGAATACGAGGCCAAGAGATGAAATTTAGTCCATGGAATGGGACGAGTTCAAGAACTTGTTTTTCAGTAAGTACTTCCCTCGTATTCTTCGAACAAAGATGGAAAAGGAGTTTCTTGAGCTGAAGCAGAAGGATGATGAATCTGTTGGTATATACAAAGAAAATTTTACAAGACTTGCAAGGTATGCATATGGCATTATCATCCAACCTGAAAGTAAAGTTGATCGATTTTTTAGTGGCTTAAAACCAAGTCTTCGAAGGGCATTAGCTATAAGAGACTTTAGTAGCTATGAAGAAATTGTGGGTTGTACTATCAAGGTAGAAATGGAAGTTGGTGTTACATATCCATCTCATGGTTTTGACAAGAAACGAAAGATGGAGTTCAAGGAGAAATCTCAGAATAATGGTGAAAAGAAGATGAATGTTTCCTTATGAACAAAGTGTGGAAAGAAGCATGGTGGGGATTGTCTTAAAGGGACTAGAAAATGTTTTAAGTGTGGAAAAGAAGGTCATCGAGCAGCTGAGTGTCAAAGTAATGGAAAAAGGGTTTCTAATGATGTGAATAAAGCAAACACTGCAGAGAACGCACCACCAACACTTCAATGCTTCAAGTGCAAGGAAATGGGGCATTATGCTAATAAATTCCCTAATCCAAGGATTAGTGATGATTGACATGAGCAACCACTTAAGGCAAAGGACAAAGGGAAGTCACATGCGATCACCATTGGCGATGTTGAATATGATAACGATGTGGTGGAATGATTAAGTGTTTATGTAATGGGATTCCAAAATAATGTTGTATCATAAATTATTGGAATATTTATGTATTGGTCTAATGTGGTATTCAAAGTGATTGAGATATTTTTGGAAATAAGATGATATGAGCATAATGAAGGGAAAACGAGAAAACGAAATGTTTAACAGTATTCATGAGCTCATGATTGATATAAAGACTAAGTGATATCATGGTTTGAGTATATAGAATTTTGAGGATTTTGGTATGTGGAAAGTGTTAAATTTTAACTGCATTCATGTTTTCACTAAGGTATTCAAGAGAATACATGATTAAGGACTTTGAATGTTTGGAATGTGACCAAAAAAACATATCTTATGATACATGGGGATCGACGATGGTGTTAAATCTCTGGTAATCGTTTTCACTTTGTTATGAGAGTGGACTGCAGTATTATGGATAAACCTAAAGATTGGAATGGATTATGTTGGAAATAAGTTAGTATTGTTTAAGGATATAAGTTTTCTCGATATTATTGATGGGATGTTATAGTAATATAGTTTTAGAAAAAGGAAAACCTGCAGGACGGGTGACAGCCCATCGCGTCAGACAAGGCTGTGGATATCGAACCCACAACCGAAGTGCGACTGGCCTTTATCGCCTACCACTGGCCTACATGAAGTCCCTATTTAGTAGAAACTAGTTTTATTATATTAATCTGTATGACATATGATGTATAAGTCCATTTTAGGAACCATATATGATTAATATCACTATAGATCGACTTATGTATATAATTTTTTGCTAACCTTTTGTTTGAGACAAATGGAATGACCCGTCATTCTATCACATGATCTGATAACACTTCACGAATAAAAAATTTAACTTCATTTATTTATGAGATGAAGTGGAAATTGTTAAAGGCACGAACAACAGTGAGATTGTACCAAAATAAAGTAAGTATTTATTCTAATTCAAATTCTTTAACTTTAGGGAAACGATCTTGAAAACCAAAAATGCTGCCCTAGTGATCTTATATCTGATAAATCAGATGGTACCTTAGATCTTCACAAATTTATGGCTTTGTGATTGCTGGATTTTCCATAGCCATGTTCTCTACCACTCTCCATCAGAACATGATGGTTAGATTTCTCTTCCATATCCATATTTTCACCTACGTGGAAACCCAGTGATTAGTTTATTTGGGTAACCATTACGTTTCATACTTTTATTTTCAAAGATAGGTTTTGATATACTTTTTTACAATTGTGGGTTTCTATTAAAGAAACTTCCGAATAGTAAACCATTTATAACCCCGATGAATTTCGAGGGAAAAATTCATTTTAAGGGGGGTAGAATGTAACAGCCCGAGATTTTATGAAAAATATTCTTTTTAATTTTATTAATGTCTTGTGTTGTACGCTACACCAAAAGGAGCTTTCACAACACGCATCTTTGACTTGCCTTGCACACAATCACAACCTTCCTCGATAGCATGTGTAGTACGCAATACTGAGTTTCACGAAACAACGATATGCTATTAAAATATTATTAAAACTAGCCGTTATGAATAGTAATAACCACTTTTTAAAATTTTTAGCTCTCAAAATGGACGTCATTTTTGGATTCGGAGTATCGAATTTAGCCTAAGGTGAAATTTTGGTACTTTTCGGATTACTTTCATATTTTGATGAATAGTGAAAATTACTAAATTATAATTAAAAACAACCTTTTTAATCGAAATAATTAATAGTGATAAATTATTAATTTGAGTGGTTTTAAAGTATATTTAGAATATATTTTTACAATTTAATACAATTTTGGCCATTGAATGTAATTTCACATTTAAACCAGACATAATCAAGTGTCAATCTTTTGATAGATATTGTTTCTTAAAAACACGCTATTTGTTTTAACAGCGGGATTTAATTATAAAATTAATTAATGAAACTTCTATGTTATGAATTTGGTAAAATAGACTTCATTTTTTAATTCGGAATATGAAATATAGCTTAGGATGAAATTTTGGCCTTGTTCTGAAAAACATCAATTTTTGATGAATAGTGAAACTACTAAGTGGTAGTTAAAAAAACTGAATTTTTCATAAAACATAATTTTACCGCTTCTGTGAATGGAATTTCAAAAATCCGAGAGACACGGTTGATGTCAGTAAGTAAAATGTGGTTCAATGAGATGAAAATAATTTTTGGTGAATAATAACTTTTTACTTTTATTTACCACGGTTAAAAGTAAATAGGGTAATTAAGGGTAAGAATGATATTAATATTACCCTAACACATGTCCTAATTCTATTGGACAAGTGTATCTCGACCAAAAACAACCTCAAGTGTAAAATATTATCATTTAGGCCCACTTGGATTAGATTGGGACATTTATTATTATTTAATTCAAAGAAGAGTTAAAAGAGTTAAAATCAAAGTATATTTACTAAAACATTTTTAATATAGGGTTTTACATAAGATAAATTCGATTGTAAATATTAATTAGAAATATAAAAAGATTTCCTAAATGATGGTATTTTATTTGTAATTTTTAGACATTAAATAATTTAATTTAATTATGACACAACGATGATGTAGTAATTATCTTATTTATGAAATATTGACATAATTGATGTTATAAACACCAAAATAAATGTAATTTGAGACTTTTTATGAATTAAACTAATTTTATAGGTTACTATGATATTTGATTTAATCAACATGGTTCGAACATATAATTCTGTTATGACTTTCACAAAAATCATATATCAAATAGTGTCAAAATTGACACAAAATAGTTTTTAAATCAAATATTATATTATTAATTGTTATTTTATTCCTAAAAATCTAAGGTTCGGCCAAATGACTTAGATAAGGATATATATATTAATAATAAACAATTTGGGGTTCGTTTGGCATGTTATAGTAAGTGTATTAACCATATAGTGAAAGAAAACAAAAAGACATGGTAAAAGTTAAATTATTTAACTTAGAGTTAAATCTAATTGATAAGGTTAAAATAATACCCTAAACTTGTCTAAATCCTATTGGTTGATAGGATTTAGACCCATACCCACTTTATCTTCAAAATAAGACCCTTTTGAACCATTATAAACCGATTTTGACTTTAATATAAAATAATATTTTGAGATATTCCTAAGGTGCCCCTCTCCTCCCTTATAAAAGGGCACCTCCTCCCCCTCCTCCTCACACCAATTTGAGCACTCAAGCTCGGACAACCCCTGCCATTTTCTCCTCTCCACTTCCCTAGAATAATCCTATAGGTCCTGGTCTTCTTCAAAGACCAATCTTAGTTCCCTAAGTGGAGGATTCAAAGAGGCATTCTAAAGAAGAGGTAATATCCATTACCGATCTTTTCAATTTCTTTCTTCTTCAACTTCTTCTTATTTAGTTGTTTCATGATAAATTAATAACATCAGTATTACTTAAATACTGATATGTTATTATAAATATGAAACAACCCTAATTCACCTTCTATCCATCCTACGGAAAAATGAAATCACCGCGCGTGCGTACGTACAGAATACCGTCTCCACGCCGTGGTGTAATCTATTTTCCACCACCACCTTACAAGGATGGGTATAATGGTGTAATGAGTAACTATTTATGATTATTATAAATTAATATTGATACTGAAATAATATATATATACTCCAATACAATTCCATGATCATAGGAATGATATCATCACTCGTGCGTACGTACGGAATACCGTCTCCACGATGTGATGCGACTCGTTCTACATGATCATCATTACATAGTAATTATATAAATGAATTGAATGAATAAATATGATATATGTTACACTAACACCATTCTGGATATAAGGTATCTATAACCTTAAAAGAAGAATAAGAATTTATTCGGCAAAACACGCATAAGAACAAAAGGCAATAAAGACCCGAGTAACAAGTAACAATGAAATATTACTAACAAGAAGCTACGAATATGACCATATATGATATCATATCAATATGTATGATTCTGGAATAAGTCGATAACATTATTTAAACCATTATACAGGAGCTTCGGACACGTACAAAGAAAATCGGACCTAAGGTAAGGGAAATATCACAATCTCATTTTTATCCGAGATAGTTTATACTTTGGTATTTACTGGGGTGTACTTTATCATCCACCTCCATGTTTCCTCAATATGAAATATTATTTCCATCCACCTAAAATTGTTTAAATCCATTTTTACCCTTCGGTGTGTTTTTATTAATATGTATGAAAGGAATCTTTTGTCGTTTTTTCGTACGAGGTACTTTTTGACTTTTCTGACAAAAGTACGAAGAATGTTTTTTTAACTTATACGGCATGAATGGATTTTTAAGAAACTTCCTTTACAAGTTTTCAAGTTTATTTTTAATCAACTTCTTTTATTTTAAAGTCGTATGACATGTCATGAAAGGAAAAATGTTTTTGAAGTAGAAAGGATATTTTCCTCAAGAATGGAGTTCAAGTATTTTATCAAAATTATTTTCCATCTAAGATAATAAAAGGGTTCTGTTTTTATCCCTATTATTACATTGGTTTGATTATGTTGTGATGGAAATATTTTTATGAATTCCTTTATCTTATATGAATTGTTTTATGATGTCATGTTGTTTAAGAATCCCATTTTTATTACATGGGTTACGCTATGATGTATGGTTTATGATTATGTGGAACAAATAAGAAAGAATTCATTATAAGATGGGTGAGACCTATATCTCGCTCCAATGCATTGGGTAAAGATTTTATATCTCATGAGATAGACATGGCTGGAATGGTAGGTTATACCGGTTCAGTGAAACAGGACTGGAACGAGGGTGACTCGGTTCAGAAAGGGACTTTGTCCATTAAATAGTCTTGGCAATGAGTCATGACTAACAAGAAATGATTTTCCATGATTATGTGTGCATGACACAAAGTTTCAAATTTCATGTTATGATTATGGGGATCTCATTTTCACTTCTATGATTTGTTCCATGTTAAGATATTATGATCTCTTTTGCAGGTTATGATTTTCAAAAAGATATGATATGATTTTTATTTCCTTTATTTTCCCTTGCTGAGCATTTGAGCTCACCCTTTTATGTTTTCTTTTCCCCAGGATTTAAAGAAAGGTTTTAGGTAAAAAAATGGGAAGATCTTTATAGGAGATATTGAAGATCTTTCACCACGATTAGAAGATTACGTTCCGAGTTTCCAAAGACACTAAACTATTACGATCCTTGTGTGTGTGTTTTTGTTATGTACCATGTATTCCGCAAAAGTAATGTAATGTCCATGTACGTCAAGCTTCGGGTCTCTACAATCGGGATGCGTGAAAAATGAAGCGGTGCATGAAATATCAATAGGTTGCGTGAAAGATGAAGGTTGTGCGAAATATTGGCATGGTGCGCGAAATAGAAGAATGAAGTTTTTCACGCAAAAGGTGTTTCGAGATCCGAAGCTGTAAAATTGGAAAAGGCATGATGTGTGAAAAATATGAAGTTGCATGAAAGACTTTTTACGTGCACGAAGGGGGTTTTATGTGCAGATTAGTGTTTTTCACGTAGGCCTATAAATACGAGGTGACCCCCTCTCATTGTGTGTGGATCGACACTTAGAAGAAATTTCAAGCTCTAGTTCAGGTAATATTTTACGCTAAGTGAGTTGAATGAAAAGAAAGAGGTTTGCACGAAAAGAAGCAAGGTGCGCGAAAAAGTGTGAAGCTGCACGAAAAGTGGAAAGTTGTGCAAAAAAGGAAGTTACACAAAAAAGGTTTTTCACAATTAAAGGGAATTTTTATGTGCAATCCATTTGAATTGTATGCATGAAACCCTAAAGGCTGTGCAAAAAAATTCAGGTCTTCACACATATTTAGTTGTGTGTATAGGGGTTCTTAACAGCTTCCGAGTTGGAAAGTGAAGATTTTTTACTTTAGAGAATACAACTGTTCAATTGTAAATAAGCACTGAAATACTATAACTCCCTATTTGTGCTAAGAGGGTGCACACACACTTGAGGATTGTTTTCCAAGTGCTACACGAGTGTAAGGGTATATCCTACTCATTGTATTCCACATAAAAGGATTGTTTTCTAGTGGACTGTGTGGTACTGGATTATTTCAGTACCATACCAAGGACATAGCTACTCCTGTTGAGTAGTGAACCTTGTAAATCTTGTGTTCCTGTGGCTGTGTGTGTTCAGCAGAGAAGAAACTCTTTAACAGGAGACTAAGGTTCAATTAGAGGGAAACAAAAATAGAAAAAGATATCACAGATTCACCCCCCTCTCAGTGATACATGGATCATGACTAGGAACTTCAGATACTCCTCTGATAAAAGCCTCCTATTAGGTCTAAAAGGCATTATATCTGCAAAATAATCAAAACTTCTCAAACCCAATAACTCATCTTAGAACAGAAACCAAGAATAATGGCTTATGTGAAATCAAGGCCTTACCAAGGGGGTTTCAAATCATCCGAAGTCGATCGAAATGGAGTTCGGATAGATGATTGGGAGCAGAAATGAGTTTTGGCCAGCTCTCCCTGCTGAAACCCAATGAGGGTTTGGGTTTCCACCTCAAAACGAGGCTATTGTCTGTTTTAGCGAAAAAAAAGAAATTACATGGCATTTACTTAGGTCTACACATCAGGTTTCATTTTACTATTCATATAATAGATGATATTTCGTTGAGGACTTGCTGACTAACTACATGGCATGTACCTATGGTGCATGACATGTACCTCTCTACCTGGCCAACGTCCCCAACACGCCATGTATCTCCCCATACATGGCCCCTCTACACGGCATGTACAAATAGTAAACGACCTGTACATTCTAAAAACATTCTACCACGCCAACAGGCCTACACACCATGTATGGACTTCTCAGATGGTCAAGGGTACACAGTGTGTACTTAAGGTACATGGCGTGTAATATGAAATTTTCCAGAAACTACCTAGTTTCTCCATTTTTCTTAGAAACGAGTCAAAAATTTAAACAAGTTCCGGATTTTGGCTCACTCCAAAAACCCTGGTTCTTACAATCTCCCCACCTTAATATAGCTCATCCTAGAGCTGTAAAATGAAACCCAGAGATGGCACTGAATGTACCACCCCAATCAAAGTAACCCAGACTTACCCTGTCTCAAGGGTTCTAGCTAAATTCCTCCAGGGGGCTCCCCACATTAGGAATTTCCTATCTCGGTCTCAACCCTACAAAACTCAACAAGGTAAGATTTCACTAAGATGTTTTCTAGACTCAGGGTCCTCTAATGATGCATCGTCACACCTATGCCTCATTTGTGATCCTGTGTTGTTTCTGACACCCAACGTATCCCGCACCGCATCGGTGTCCGCCTCCATGAGGTCCTGCATCCCATATAGGCTCAAAACAAACCTGGTGCCTAACATCTCAAGTAAACTGCATCCTCGATGCCCTGATGCCATGTCATCTCAAGTAACCCACATCCTTGATTCCCTGATGCCCATGTCACCTCAATTAACCTACATCCTTGATACCTCGATGCCACACATCGCATACATATATATAAATATATCACTTACCCGATATGGTGTCAATCCCAATAACTAGCATCTAGTCAGTCCACATAAATCATGTGCACCTCGTGCACTCGAAACGAACTTGCCTCAACATGTCAGACTAAAATAAAACAAAAATTCCATGGCCACACTCATGGTGTACCTATAACCATCATCGACTCACCAGCCTGCTCATCCCTTGGTAGCTCCACGACGTGCACCTGGCCTGAAGTACGACTGCCTGATTCCTGGCCTATCCACATGCCCGAAAATCCTTGGGAGGCCTATCACACTGAGTCTGAACATGTCCTGGATATCCACAATAAAATCAAACCGCTAAAGAACTACTACAAGGTGGTATAGATGAGTCCTTGGCCTGACTGCCCTGTTGGAACTCATCCCTTCCTCGCTTCCTGCTGTCTGAACCATCACCTGAAGCTATCGTCCCGCCAACATGGGGCCTATCCCTTTGGTTACTCTCCACTATAAGCATCTGATTCATCACCAATAAAAATGAACCCAGCCTAATGATATTCACCTAGATCTGAATGGAATGTGATAATCTATCCTCGAAGCACCTCACCCTAGTCGCGTCATTGCTTACCATACCGGGTGCAAAGCAAGATAGCTCAGTGAATGTATCTGCATAGTCCATGAAGATCATGTCTCCCTAATGAAGTCTTAAGAACTCTTGATCTCTCTCTTCCCTTAGTGTAACTAGGTAAAAGTGCTTGAAAAACCTATCCTGTAAGTCTTTCCATGCTAGTCCCTCGTGCCTGTGAGCCTGAACCTGCAAATCCCACCAGCGCTTTGCTGGTCCTCATAGAATGTACAACTTCAGCTTGACCCTCCACCATGGAGGCATCTCGAGCTGCTCAAAGATCATCTGCATGCTCTCTATCCAGTTCTTGGCTGCCTGTGGACCACCCTCACCCTGAAAAAGTAGCTGGTGCTGCGACTAGAACTATTGCATTTGATATACCATCGATGGATCTGTACCCTACACACCTCTGTTGATCCCCTATAAGACACGTACTAGGCTAGCTCAGAGCTGCTCATCGAGCCATGGTCCGAATGCTACCAAACCTAGCTGTTTTCCTACCTGCACTATATCTTGAACCTAATCAATTTTTTGAGCTTGTACCTACGACTCATGCTCATCCTGCACTGAATCCTAAACCTGTTCCTACACCTACGACATTGTATCACCACCCGCCTGACGCTCCATTGAGACATATAAGAGGAACTCATTGAATACCATAAATGGTTAGAAAAACCATATATGTATATATAAAAATATATTCACGCAGATTGGAAAATCAGTAAAATGCAGTGCATAACTACTACCCTTATTCTCCCCCACCACAACCCATGCCCACAGCATCCCGACCTCATGGCCTCCTTACCCAACCTTCAACAGAGCCAAGTATCAAATGTACCTCGGGCCATGCCCATCCTGACAACCAACAATGCCTGAAACCGACGACCAAGTTTCCCAATCCTAATGATCAAAACAGCCTCAACCATAGTACATGCCGGATTGTACAAGAGCCCGGCCCAAATATACTGCCACATGAGATTACACAAATATATAAAGCATGGCATAACACATTGCAATAATCAAGAAATTTTATCTAGAATTTTACTTATTTACATTTTGAAAGAATATAAAGCATGGTAGTTGATATTATTCACATGGAATTATCACTTCACAAAGCATACATGTAGTTATGAAATTGAAATACCCTAAAAATGTACCTATCGAAAGCCAAAAAATCACACCATGCCATACTGGGTTGAGGTCCAATTCTCCCTTACCACACCAGGTCAGAGGTCACATTTCACAATCGATAACATCATACACCAAGTGATCCACCATGGAGGAATTCATATAAATTATAATCTGAGAAAAAAACAACAACAATTCCCACCCAAGGAAACATGGTCCATCACTCGTACCTAGGGCTGTAGGCACCCAACCACAAGCTAGAAACCCAGTTCCAATAACAACCTATATCCAGTCTACCATATCCCAAATAGTAAAACCATCAGAAATAAAAAGAGAAGTCTCAATATCATTAGTAGCTAGCAAGACACTACTACTAAATACTTTTCAAGAACTCCTCTGATACCACTTTGTAACGAATCGGACCCGAACAGCCACCCGAACAATTCTAAACAGGTCAGGTGTTACTACCTTAGGCGCACCTCCCCAAACGCCAAATGCTTCTGAATTGCATCGAGGGTCTTATAGGTATAGTGGTGAGGTTATACCCTCTCGCATGATAATAATAGTACTGATCTGAGTATAATAATAAATATCTAGCAGAATAAATGACTCAGTAGACTCGAACCAGACTCGCAGAGTGGAAGCACATTCAATATTGATAAACAGTGAAAACAATAAATATAAACAACATTAGCAGAATGTAAATAGAACAACATGCTGATCACTTGTAACTACTATTGAACAAAAAAACATTCATCCAAAGAAGGTCATATATATCCATATATATATAAAGGGTGACAATGTCCACCCAACTGTAGCTACATACTAAGTAATCATGCTAATACAAGAGAGGGAAAAAAATAATCTCTCTCTAGGAAAGACCTCAAGGTCCCTATCATCTCCATGCTAAAGCTAATGCAGTCCAGCTCCTGAAGCTGGACTCTTTCTTGCACATAAATCCATAAAGTGTACAGGCGTCCTGATGGGCCCATGAAGTGTGTGAGATGAATCTCATTAGGATACCACCCTATTTTGTGTACCTAATATATGTGTTTAAGCAGACATACAGTTATAAAGGAAATAGTAAATAGTACGATGCACACAAACAAACACAAAATCCACTGGTCCTCAGAAGCCACCATGGAGTGTCAACTACTTCGGCCAATGCTGAAATCTCTATCATGTAAACTGACACCATGTGCCCTCTAACACTAGCATCGCATGTCTCAAGTACCAACGTCCTGAAGGCATGCCATAGAAATAGTAGCTTGGAGGAATAATGATGCATGTCCTCAAATAAGTAACTGGAGGGACATCAATGTCTGCCCTCAAATAAAGTTACCAGAGGGACATCGATGTATGCCCTAAAATAATTTAACCGGAAAGACAACGATATCTGCCCTCAAATAATGTAACCGGAGGGATAGCTATGTCTGCCCTCAAATAATGTAACTGGAGGGACATTGATGTCTGCCCTCAAATAACGGTGAGCCTCTACCCCCTGTTGGAATCGGGCGTGCAGTGGAATCCCCAACAGGAGGGTTTTTAAATTTTTTCCACCGCCGTTAAAAACGTGAACTTGACGATGTCGGTGAAGAGCAACCCGGTCAAAACCGAGCACCACACGTGAAGGGTTTCAACCACAACCATAAACCATAAAATACCTGTTTTAGATCCGAATCCACACACGACGTATTCTCGTCATTGGCGATTACTGATCGAAGAATCCGAAGCCGAATTCCTCTAGATTGTCCACACACACTTCAAGGAATCTCCGGGATCACCATTTGTCGTAGTCTGGGTGCTAGCGTGGAATACCAACAATACCTTCGACGTTCCAATGATCACCACATCACTTTGCTAGCGATGCCCGAAAGAGAGCTCCGTCCGAGCTCCTTAGATCCATAGAATCTCTCTCTAGAGTGTGGGAGAGAGGAGAGGAGAGAGAATCTCCATGAATAGTCTTTGGAAAATCCCCCTCCTCTTCTATTTATAGTGCTTAATTAAAATACCTGGTATAGCCTCACCGGCCTCGGATACTTAACGCACTATCAACAACATTTTATGATTACTAATCTGAGTCATAAATATAATTATCACTCACTTGTAATATATTAAAATATATTACATGATAATAATTGAGTCATTAACTTGACTCATGACTCCAATAAATATTAATTGAACCTTGAATAATATAATATTCGTCAATTAATATTTTTTTATGTATTTACTTAAAACTCATAAATACATTTAATAAATAAATTCAATACTCATTATTCTAAACTCAAATTATATGAAATTTTTTATTGCATTGGTGATCTTTTAACTTTGGCAAAGTCCCAGACCCTTGTGGCGGGGCCCACCATGTCCAAAACTCCTATTCAACTGAATGGGTCAGATTTTTGAATACCCTATTATGTGTGACCCTTTAGGCCCTTATTTTGACAGTCGTGAATAGTATTCACAGACCAAGAGTGGGATCTAGCAACCAATTATAGTCCTTGAAGAAATAAGGATTGTTACAGTAGTGACAACCAACCTACTAACACGCACTGTGTAATATAATCTCTTTGTCTGTAATATCTCATAAAGTAAGAAACACTCATGTGTCATCACCCTTTTATTGCTTTATAGTTTTTTGATTTAACTGGACAGATTTACCCTTGACTTCCATGGCCATGGTCTTATAAAGGTACTTCCATCCATATCAACATGGCCTGAGATATATTACTTCCATAACCCGGAAGTGACAAATCATTTCTTAACTATTCAACCAATTTCATGCCACCAACGACGCACCCAACACAAACTACCTCACCATGACTTCATCGCCATGGTTTTAGTCTTGCATCAAAGTATGTAATCAAGTGACATACATTGGTAATGATTTCAAGTAAGGAGACCATTACACATGATCATAGATAGGAACATACAATGACACCTGAAACATGTGGTGTTCCTATTGGCAGGTCAGTCCTCATGATCTCACTACTAGAGATCACCAAGTGAGAACTTCATGAAAAAAAGTCCCAATGCTTATGAGCCCCCAACACCTGATGGTCAAACATATAGTATGTATAATTATTAAGATGTTTCTAGATCATAGAACATATATTTAAGATTAATGCCATAGTATCTATAGGTTCTCATTATAGCCTAGGAACTACTATAACCTTTCAATACGACAATTAATCTTTGGAAATTACCATTTCAATAGTGGACATAGAATTGTCTACACTGTAATGGTAAGATGACATCATGTATAGATAGTTATATACACAATATGGTAATCAAAATCACTGAATAATTGGGTCTAGGACACACACTATTTCAACACCCCCAACTCGATAGCCTAAATGATATCCCTTGAAAGCTCCTCACCTTCCACCTGGCTTCCTCCGATAAACACCCCAAACCAATAGTACCTAAATCGCAACTAATAGGGGACTCCACCCACATGAGTGGTCAAAAACACCTCCTCAAAGAGTGTCCCTGTGTGAAAACTACTCAAAGTTCCTGGTGAGTGGTAATCACCAAAATACCCAAGCCACAACTTCTCTGAGACCTCATGTCTCTGCAACCATGTCACTCAAGTCTGATGGCCTCACCATCCTAGTAACCCAGGTCATGCCCAACCTCACAGTCACCCTACCTCAAGCCGATGTCCATGATGCCCAATACCATGGACAGAACCAACCAATGTAACCCGGGCCAAGACCAACCTGTGATCAGCATCACTCAAGAATATCCGAGCCATGCCCAACACAACCGCAAGGGTTCTAACATATGCAATTCATAAATTACATATATAATCAAAATAATAACTTCTAAACAGAAAAAACAAACTAGACAGTTGAAATTCACTAACCAAGTGTTGTCCCATACCATCACTAAGGTATTTACAGCCTCCAACAATTCATATCAAGGTTTAAAAAACTAAACTTAATAGTTTAAAACAATACAATTCAATTATAACCATTTCCATATCCCCCAGTCAAAATTCCCCGATGATCAATGACCACTCACCCAACACCGCTCAAGAAAAATAGGTAACAGGAATACCCGAAGGCATCCCATAGGTGAAATAAATAATTAAACCTGAAATAGTAGGTAAAATAGGGTTACGCTCAAAATACCCGAAAACACACCAAAGGTCGCACCACCCAAAAGTCCAGGAAAACACAAAAAGATGTATGAACCACCTTACTCATACTAGTATAATGATACTCCTCCAATAACAGCCTCCAATTAGGTCTGCAATTTAGTAGATATATAAAATAATCAAAACTAATCAAACCCCAATAACTCATCTTAGAACAGAAATCAAGAAAAATTGATCAAGAAGAATCAAGGCCTTACCAAGGGGGTTCTAACGCATCCAATGTCGATTGAAACAGAGTTCGAACGGACGATCGGGAGATAAAATGAATTCCAACTAGCTCTCCCCCCTCAAACGAATCGAGGGTTTGGGATTTTGCCTCAAAACGAGGCTACTACCAGTTTTAGAAAAAAAACATGCCGTGTACTTAGGACTACATGCAGTGTGTCATTTTACTGTTCATATGATGACTTATATTTCACCGAGGACTTATCGACTGACTACACAACATGTAACTATGGTACACGGCATGTACCTCTCTACCTGATCGACATCCCCAACAGGACATTTATCTCTCCATACACGACCCCTCTATAGGGCATGTACAAATTGTACATGGTGTGTACTTTCTAAAAATATTCCACCCCGCCAACATGACTACATGCCATTAATGGACTTATCACACGGGGAAGGGTACAAGGCGTGTACTTAAGGTACAAGACATGTAATCTGGAATTTTCCAAAAACTACCCAATTTCTCCAGTTTTCTTAGAAACATGTCAAAAATTCAAAAAGGGTCAGGATTTTAACCCACTCCAAAAACCCAGGTTATTACAAAATTTTCCATCACCAATACTTTTGATGCCTTGGTCACCAAGCCCACACAGCTACATTCACATTCATTTTAGAGAAGTTGATACAAAGCGATGAGATGGATTCTAGGGAGGAACATTTCAAAAACATTCTCACGAAGTCACTTAGGTGCGTTAAGTTTCTAGAGTTGTGAACAATGTTAGACATCATTGAAATTTGGTGAACGTGATAGAAATTAGGCAGTGATTCTTGACTAATTTCAATAATGGGGACTAATTACACCATTATTTTACCTCCCCCTAATTATTTTAGCTCATTTATGGCTCAAAATGGTTTCATCTCATTATGGATACCACATAGTTTTAATTACATTGTAAATACATCTTTATTTTATGTGTGCATATAAAGAAATGAAAACCTCTATAGAAAACCATCCCGCTTGGGGATGTGCAAAAGATCTCTTGCATTCTACCATTTTCTCTCCTCCTTCCAAGACGTTCACTTGTGTTTTATGGGTGTTGATCAGTTGAGAATTTGCAACATCTATTGCAGTTGTTTTCTAATACTGGGACATTTTAAGGATGTTTTTAGAATTAATTTAGAATTCATGGAGCCTTATTATAAAATGATGAGTAATACCGAACTTTATAAAATGATAGGATCCAATAAAGATCTTGATAAAACAACTTCTCATCCTTCTTCTAATGTCCATTGGGTGATCAAATCGAGATCGGAACCTATTTTGTTGTATAAATATAGAATCATATATCCAATTTATCAAGTTAGTAATGGTTTCAACCCTATTAATGGATTTGAAGCAATCATGTAGGTTAATATCACCCTGAATTCAAATCTTCTTCATAAATATTATTTCTCTCATATTCAAGAAGTTTAGGCTGCTACTCCTCCTGAACCTATTCATAATGAATCGTCTAAGAAGATAGAAGAGTTGTCTCTCATAAGAGGGTTTGGCATCTTTCTTATTTCAGGGATTCACAAGCTACTATCCCTAATAGATTGTGATGCATGATGCTAAAAATCATAAGGTATTTAGATGCTTCTAATAATGATTTCATTGAACATATTGAATGAGTTTTGAGCCATAGGTGGGTGGATTTTGGAATCATTGGAACTTAAAACTACCCAAATTCTTTTTATTGTAATACCATAGAATCTTAATGTTTTAGTTCTCATTGATTTTCTCTTAATTCAGGATTTATCTTCATATAATATGTTTTCCTACCAATTTTTTATATCATTTAATTTCTTACGTTAATTTATATATATATACATATAAATATATATAGAAAGAGAGAGTCACATTCACAAAAAGAAAAGTATGATTTAATTTATTTATATAACTTCAATATATAAATATATAAATATCAATCTATGTAAAAAAACTATAAATAAACTTATTCGTATATTTATTTTAGTAATGTATATATTTAATTTTATTATACTTAATTTTATATAAAGATGTGTTTCTGTGTGTGAGTATTAATGTATGTATAACAAAATTTCAAATTCATTTAGATTTATTTTTAAAAGTGTGTACTTAATGAAATTCTATTTGGATATTAAATATATATTTATGCACATTACAATCTATATGTGTGTATTAATATATGTGTGAATTATTAAATAATCTTATTTATATATTATATATTATATTATATATTATTCTATATAATATAAATAAATGTTATATATAAAAATTATACTATTATGTTATATGAATATACTAATATTTTATATATACACACATTTCATTTGTGTTTTATATATAATAATTTCAAATATAATATATATACTATATTATACTATATATAGATATAATTTTATTAGATATAATTTTTTTAAAATATTTTCGAACATATATTGTGTCTTTACAATATAATCATACAATTACGAGGGATGGATTTGAAGTCCATCACAAAAAATTACCTCTGTATAAAAAATTATATATATATAAAATATAAATCATATATATAATATTTAATATTACTAAATAAATTATATAAATAATATATATTTATAAAATATTATTATTTTTATATATAGTATTATTATGTATATAGAATATTACTAAATGCATATAATATATATATATATATTTATTCAATGTTATTTATAATGAAAAAATAATATCTATAATATAATAAAACATATAAATAACTTATATATATATTTATATAATATTTTTAAATAACATAAGTTATATATATAAACAAGTATATAAATACATATTTACGTATATTTTTATATATTTATGTAATTATATATACATATATATTTGTTTTTATTAATAATATATGTCTATAATTTTTTTAGGATGTTAGATTTAAAATCTATTCTAGATAAAACACTGTTTGTAAAATTATTTGAGATAGATTTCAAATTCATCCAAAAGAACTATTTTTTTTGGATTAATTTGGATTCAATCCCAAATAATATTTTAAGTCATTTAATTTGAAATGGATTTTAAATATACTTAAGAAAATCCACTGGTTATATGGGTTGGATATTGGATCCATCCATGATAATTTGATGTGTAACATAATATATAATAATAAATAATGTTACATATATATAAAGTATAATATATAATTAATATTATTTAATAATAAAATAACATTAAATATATAATAATATATAATATAAAATATATAATGTCAAATATAACAATATATAATAAAATATACATATATTCATACACACACAATATGATTAATTATGTTTATATTTTCTAGGTCATATATAAATACCCAACGATCCATGTTTTTGATATTTTGCAAATGATTTTATCGGTTAAGTGTGAACCCTCACATAATGATTAACCCTCCGACATCCCAACAACCAATGTACAACCAATCTAAAGGTTAAACCTCGTACAAAATTAAAATATTATATTTCAAATTAAAAAAACTGAAAATTTCAAATTTGAAATTTTAAATGGACATTTACTTTTTCACTATAAATCTAGATCTGAAATCCTCTTTGAGCTGAAAACCATTTCATGTGGTTTGATACTAACTCAGACCTTGACCTCTTCACCAAATGCTTCAACTATTGATCAAATATTGTCACCACCATACATTGTTTCCAACACCGCCAGTCATCATTTTCAACTCATCATCAACAAAACCACCACATGAAAAGTAGATGAAAAAGCACAGATCACCACTATCATTGAAAAGGAATAAGAAAAAACCACATAAAAAATAGAATCCTCATGAAAGAACAAAAAAACCAAAACACCACCAATGGTGATAGAGAAAACATCACAAAAATAAAAATTTTGAAAGCCATGATGAAACACCAACATGACCAATGCCATACTAGTACAAATACTAGAGATGAAACCAACACCATCAGAAAAACCAACACCATATCCAAATATTCTAGAGATCAAATGACCCCAACAATATCACAGACCTCCAGAAAACAAGGTAACCTCACATAACCACTTTCAAAGGAAAATAAGAATCCATCAGATGAAATGAAACCAAATTGTGTGTTCCGCCTTGAACCCCGTGAACCTTCAACTGACACATTCCAAAACCCACATTAAAACAACAACACCATATCAGAATAATTATTAATATCATAGATCAGGCTGCTAGATCAGAGATTGAGGTGAACTAGGCCCTCAATAATAATGTAGGACTAGAGAGATGAACAACCCAAAGCGTAAAAGAAAAAAAATGATGCACCCAAACACCGCCTCATCGAAACCACAATCCATCTCCAATACCATTGTGCCAGAACAAAAAGGGGGACAGTGTAATGTGATAGAAAAAAAGATATTAGAGGACCTGAATAGTAACCACGCATGAATTGACAAAAAACTTCAAACCAAGAAATAAACACTAATCGCGACCTAATGAACATCCCAAACATGAGTTTTTTTTTACGTTTTATTTTTTTTTATAGAAAACGGTTAGGGAAAAAATATTTTTCAAAATGCACCACAAATATGACTTCAGAGATGCCGCCTTTGCATTTCGGGTGAAAGGCGGCATCGCGGCTGCCGCCTTTGCACTTCGATTGAAAGGTGGCACCCGCGATGCCGCCTTTCTCCTAACATTTTTTTTTGATTTTTTTTAATGTTTTGTTTTGTTTTGTTTCTATATTATTTATATATATAATTCATAAAAAATGTTCAGGAGGATTCTGCCTTTCACCTAACAAAAAAAATTATTATTTTTTAAAAATTTGTTTTGATTTTTTATTTTGCTTTGTTTATATTTTTATTTATATATATAATTCATAAAAAATGTAAAAATTATCATTTTTGAAAATTTTGTTTTCATTTTTTGTTTTGTTTTGTTTATATATATTTTATATATATATAATTCATAAAACTTTTTCAGGAAAAATAATTTATAATATTTCAAAACCGCCTACTTGAAAGTAAAAAATGTTTCAATTACGTGACTTTGAAAGACTATAAAATATAAACCATAAGACCAATATAAACGAAACATTAAAAATTCATTAAACATATAATAAATTGTTGAAAACAAGAATAATTTCATAAAAAATGTTCATGAAAAATAATTTATAAGTTTTTCAAACTGCCTACGTGAAACTTTTAAATGTTTCAAGTATGTGACATTGAAAGAATATAAAATATAAACCATAAGACCAATATGAACGAAACATTAAAAATTCATTAAAAATAAAAGAAAATGTTGAAAAAAATCATTTTATAAAAAATTTTCATGAAAAATTATTTTTAAGCTTTCAAAACCGCCTACTTGAAACTTAAAAATGATTCAAGTACGTGACATTGAAAGAATATAAAATATAAACCATAAGACCAATACGAACGAAACTTTAAACATTCATTAAACATAAAAGAAATTGTTGAAAAAAATCATTTTATAAAAAATGTTCATGAAAAATAATTTATAAGCTTTCAAAACCGCCTAATTGAAACATAAAAATGTTTCAAGTATGTGACTTTGAAAGACTATAAAATATAAACCATAAGACCAATATAAATGAAACATTAAACTATGATTAAATATATAAGAAATTATTGAAAACAAAAATAATTTCATAAAAATTGTTCATGAAAAAAAATTTATATTATTTGAAAAGCACATACAATAAACTTAAAAATGTTTCAAGTACGTGACTTTTAAAGAATATAAAATATAAACCATAAGAACAATATAAACAAAACATTAAACATTGATTAAACATATAGGATTCAACCCCGCATCAATGTGATGCACGGTGTCTCTAGTATCACATACATCTATAATCTTTGATGCATGAGAACATGTTATATCTCCTTTCATGGGACAACAAAATTCATTCTTCCACTTTCCATGTTCATATCCATATCAACATCCGACCGCATAAGGTTATGGTGAAAGATATGCCACATGAAATGCTCATCTATTCCCATTCCTGTAAATACCAACCCCTTCAACACCACCATGCATCCAACCATTATAATTTCTTCCACAATTGTCACCACATTTCCCCAGGCCCAGTTGATCAGATGAAAACACCAATGATTCCACATAGCCCATAGAACTCTTCATCACCAAATCTTTATCCTTTATCATCTTCAAAAGTCTTCTGTAGGACCTCCTTGATCTATCCATTCCAAACAATCACATAAAAGTATAATATAAACATAAAAACCAACAAATTTTTAGGTTTTTATGTTTATAGTATACTTGTATGTGAGTGTTTGGAATATAAAGATGAAGGAGGTCCTATATTAGCCTTTTGAAGATGATAAAGGATAAAGATTTGGTGATGAAGAGTTTGATGGGATATGAGGAATCATTGGTGTTTTCATCTGATCAACTGGGCCTGGGGAAATTGGTTGACAATTGTAGAAGAAATTATAATGGTTGGATGCATGGTGGTGTTGAAGTGGTTGGTATTTGAAGGAATTGGAACAAATGAGCATTTCATGTGGCATATCTTTCACCAAACCCTTATACGGCCGGATGTTGATATGGATATGGACATGGTGGGTGGAAGAATGGATTTTGTTGTCCCATGAAAGGATATATATCATGTTCTAATGCATCAAAGATTATAAATGTATGTGATACTAGCAACACTGTGCATCATATTGCTGCGGGGTTGACTCCTATATGTTTAATCAATGTTTAATGTTTCGTTTATATTGGTCTTATGGTTTATATTTTATAGTCTTTCAAAGTCACATACATGAAACATTTTTAAGTTTCAAGTAGGCGGTTTTGAAAGCTGATAAATTATTTTTCATGAACATTTTTTATGAAATGTTTTTTTTCAATAATTTATTATATTTTTAATCAATGTTTAAAGTTTTGTTTATATTGGTCTTATGGTTTATATTTTATAGTCTCTCAAATTAATATACTTGAAACATTTTTAAGTTTCAGGTAGGCAGTTTTGAAAGCTTATAAATTATTTTTCACGAACATTTTTCATGAAATGATTTTTGTTTTCAACAATTTCTTAGATGTTTAATCAATGTTTAAAGTTTCGTTTATATTGGTATTATGGTTAATATTTTATAGCCTTTCAAAGTCACGTACTTTAAACATTTTTAACTTTCACGTTGGCAGTTTTGAAAGCATATAAATTAATTTTCATTTCCATATACATTAAACATATAAATGAACATAAAAAATCAATGTATATTTCCATGGCGAGGAGATCCTGTCCCACATGGTGGTCTAATAATAGAACGTCCACAGTGAGATCTCTGGGGAGTCTGATGACCTGTAAAGGGTTAATACTCGGGCACTGGAACGTCGACTGTCATATCCTCCACCTCTATGCTAGTGGGAGAAAATGTCAACTCCACCTCGTGCTGACCTCCTAATCCTTCTCCCACTTCAATGGTAGAAGGACCCGACATCATCGTAGTGGGGAAAAAATAATGTGGTGGAACTATACCCCGACTCTACGATGGGTCTGGACCCCAAGTTTGTGATGACTCTGGACCCAAAGGCTTCAATCCATATGGACCCCACGATGGAGAAAACTGAGGATACACTGTCAAAAGAGATGGATCCCATGACACCTGAGGCACATCCTACATCAGCTCAGACTGGACTACTAGAGGACCGACCTCTGCCTGTGGAATTGGTGAGGCCTAATGTGCAGGACGATGCTATCTACATCGTTGTGGTCATGGATCCTCAGCACCAGTAGGTGCTGCAGGATCTTCCTCTGTGGCAAGAACCTGCTGTCTCCATGACGGACACTCGAAGAGGCTCTCGGCAAATTCATGGACAGATGACCTCAGCTCCAATGCTTGAGCATGAACGACTTCCCGATTGAAGACTTTATCCTCATCCTCATCACTCATATGAATAAGATTTCCTATGTGACTCTCCTATAAACAGATTAAAAATGAATTAGAAAATAACTCAATAAACATAGTAATATAATTTAATTGACTTACAATAATATGCATATCTCTGCCGGACCAGGTAAGATACGGTATAGACTTCAGTCTATACCCTGGCTCATACTCATGCTGCGCTGAAAGAGAGAACCGCATCGTAGGAACTCCCTAGATACGAAACACTACGTGTCTGCACCAACATTCGAGAAATATAGCATATACTCAATGCCAGTCATCATCCATCCTCCCTGTCAGCTTCATACCATGAAGATGATCTGTCTGCCTCGGCGATAATGGAATCCGATGAGTCAAGAGAAACTGGTGGATGACTCTGTCAGCCTGGTGCCACTCAACAATATGAAAGTGAATGAGTGACACTATAGTCGTAACATCGTGAAGACCAACTGTGCAGTATGGAGGCAACTAGTTTATAAAAGACCAGTATGGAACCCATGAAATCTGAAATAACATATTACCCTTGTTAGAAAAAATCTTAACTAAAAAATGATGCTATTTTTAAATTTGTTAGACCATTATAGATTTTATATACATACCTAATGGGGTAAGAGAAAGTCCAACTCAAGCTGATATATGAACAAATCGTGTCTCAGAACCGCATTGAAATTGTTTCACTAACACTACCTATAAAATACAATATCAATAGTGATAAATAATTAGAAATTAAATTTAATAACTTGTAGTAGAATTAGAAACAGATAAAAATGAGTGATCTTACCAACGTCCATGGGGAGCATCATACAACACCGTCATCTCGACTGGAAGACCAGCAAGATCAGGGCAGAATGCGGGGATGTGATCCCATGCTCACATCTGAATAAGGACAACGCATCCCCCGAGACCTGTGCTCTGCCTTTTGGATATCCTGCATAATGCTCCGTATGTGTATTCCAAGCAGGCGGATCCCCAAATGTACATCCCTGCCCGATCAAAGTCTTATAGTAGGGGTAGATACATCATGTGAACGTGCATCCCTAAATGATCCATACACATGGTCCCTCCAATAAGTCATAATATATATGCACATGCATAACACATCTCTGTCTACTCATCAGCATCATCAGCTAAAAGTGGAATCTGTGACTCCATCTAAGGCATGGATATCGATGCTCCATCGATAGCACTACGACCTGACAAAATGTCAATGCCAAACAAGCGCCGAGCAAGGTCGGGCCAAGATGCCCGAGTGGATCCAATAACAGGTGTCCCCTAGATAGGAATACCAAGAAGCACAACTACATCCTGGAGGGTGATGGTCATCTCTCCCTCAGGCAGGTGAAATGTGTGTGTCTCTGGTCTCCACCTCTCCATGAGTGCAGCTAGTTGGTGATGGTCTACAAATGTAAAATTTGATACTGCAATACCATAGAAGCTAGCATGACACAAGTATGGTATAATGGAAGGAGGAGGCTCCGTGTGATGAAAATGGAATGCTCGACGCACCCTGATCAATCGATCTGGACCACCCTCTATCACAACCTATGAATAATGGGTAGCCTGCTGACTGAGTAGTATGGTGTCATTCATCTGTATATAAAAAAATGATTATTCACACTGTGTTATGAAGTTTTTTTTACCAAAAGAAAGGGTAATGTATTCATGTTTTTCAAACCATATTTCTAAAGTTTATTAAGATATTCTTTTACCTATAATTGGGTGTTTTGTAAGGTATGGTTTTATATATTTATATATATAAATCATTTGTCTATGTTATAAAGATGTTTATTAGAAAAGTATGTGATTTATAATTTATATATGATTTTCCACATGATTGTATGTTTCATGATTATTTTCTCAATCACATAATGTTTTGAAAAATGATGTAAAGGGAAGATGTTTTTGGGTTTACGGTTCATCTTTTCAATTTTAGGATTTAGAGATTAGGGTTTCACATTTTTCATTTTGGATCTAGACATTTGGATTGTTTTAACGTTTTACAGTTTAGGTTAATGATTTGAGAAAAGATTTTCAAGATTATGGTTTATAATGTTAGGATTACGGTATACAAAATATGTTTTTGGGTTTACTGTTATGATTTCCAGTTTTAGGGGTTAGAAAACTGAGGAAAAAGGAAGAGATAACAACATAAAATTTACAATATGAGAATCTCCCAATAACGACAATACATCATTGTGGCTTAGAGTGTGAACTCGACCCAACAATGTTAGGGCATCATTTCTGATTATGACCTTCTTGATGATATATGGCGCATCTCAAACTCTGTCCTTGTTCTTGAGGCCAGTCCATCTCATTTCGCATCCTGCTGGCCTTCGGTCTCCCATGGGGATGAAACAGATTCATATCAGGTACCACTATCGACTGACCTTTGGGGATTGGGAAATAAAAAAACTTTCCAAAAGGTTTCCATGGTGCAACATAACAGTTAGCAATGGTGTTCATCCGGTACACCGGATCAACATATGCTTCCCATGATATGTTAATAGAGGCACATGCTATGATGGCATGTGAGTATAGAAACCGTAAGACCTGAAAGTTTCTACATTGACATTACCTCATTTCTAGTAATACCCCCATTGTTTTAGCAATGCTATTTTGGATGGGGTTCGACTTCTCTTGAACTTCAAATCGAGTGTCTTCTCGTTGAAATAGGGAGACATGATAACCAGAAGCTTCTTCAATATTCTTTTCAATCTCTCGTTGAAAATGACTTTCGTACGTTATCTCCTGATGTATTCCATACGATGCTAGTTTTTGTCTATCAACAAATTACTTCACGCAACAACATAATGTCTCCTGAACTAGGGCAGTTATAGTTATCTTGTGAAGCCCTTTGAAGAAACCATTGATGCACTCTAAAATGATGGTGGTCATGTGTCCGTACCTCTTCCCCCATCATATCCCAATGTTCATTTTTCTTTTGGAATTCACATCATATAATCGAAAAATTCTTCATTAAACTGACAGATTTGTTTGAAATGTTCTTCAAACCGTCGTTGATATGACTCATATTCTACACAGAATAGATGATATTTCACATATTTTGAATTTATCTATATGTTGATATACAAAAAAATAACAACTACAATGCGTACCAAGTTTGCTGATTTCCTTCTTCATCGGTTCTTTGTGGATTTTTTATGCAAGTTTCTAGAAATGTGTCTAATGCAGAACCGATGATATGAATTTGGGTAACCCCATGTATCAGATTCCATATTGATTTCCTAATTAATTGCTCGATGCTGATCAGATATCAAACAAACACCCTGAATGTTGGTGAAATGGTTATTGATACATGCCAAAAACCAACTCCATGATTCATAGTTTTCATTCTCTACAATGGCAAAGGCAGGATGAAGACGTGAAAAATTTCCATCTTGGGTTTCCGCAATCAACAATACACCCTTTTATTTTCCGTATAAAAACATTCCATCAATCTGAATGAAGTGTTTGCTAAAATGAAATGCAGAGATACATGGGAGGAATGCCCAAAACAATCGATGAAATTGAACACGAGATGGATCAAGTATGTTATCATGAGACAGATATTCGTTTGTATCAAGATGGAATAAAAGTTGGTTATGATAAATTAGTATAGCTAGAAATTGCGGCAATACTCGATATGAGTCATCCCAATCACCATAGACCTTCACAATTGCCTTCTGTTTCTCCATACATGCCTTATTATACAAAATCTTATAACCAAATATCTATTGTAACACCCGAGAATTTTATGAGAAATATTTTGTTTTTATGTTATATAAATCATCAAAGGAATCTTTCACTACACACAACACTAGTTTGGCTTGCTTTACACGCAAATGCGGCCTTCCTCGATAGCTTGCGTCGTACGCAATACCGAGTTTCACTAAACAACAATAGGCTGTTAAAATATTATTAAAACTAGCTGTTATGAATAGTAATAACCACTTTTTGAAATTTTATAAATTTTATTTTTCAAAATGGACTTCATTTTTGGATTCGGAATATCGAAATTAGCCTAGGGTGAAAATTTGGTATTTTTCTGAAAACTTTCAATTTTTGATTAATAGTGAAACCACTAAGTGGTAGTTAAAAAAACTGAATTTTTCATAAAACATAATTTTACTGCTTCTGTGAGTGGAATCTCAAAAAACCGAGAGACACGGTTGATGTCGGTAAGTAAAATGTGGTTCAATGAGATGAAAATAATTTTTTGGGAATAGTAACTTTTTACTTTTATTTACCACGGTTAAAAGTAAATAGGGTAATTAAGGGTAAAAATGATATTATTATTACCCTAACACATGTACTAATTCTATTGGATAAGTGTAATTCGACCAAAAACAACATTAGGAATAAAATATGACCATTTAGGACCACTTGGATTAGATTAGGACATTTATTATTAATTTATTTAAAGAAGGGTTAAAATAGTTAAAATCAATGTTTAATAAGAAAATAATTTTTTATATAGGGTTATACATAAGATAAATTCGACTATAAATATTCATTAGAAAGCTAAAAATATTTCCTACATAATTATATTTTATTTTTAATTTTTAGACTTTAAATAAGTTAATTTATTTATGATACAAAGATGATGCTGTAATTATATTATTAATGAAATATTGATATAATTGATGTTATAAATACCCAAATAAATGTAATTTGAGACTTTTTATGAATTACACTAATTTTCTAGGTTAATATGAAATTTTAGTATTGATTTAATTAACTTTTTTTGAACTAATCATTCTGTTATAATTTTCACAAAAATCAATTACTAAATAGTGTCAAAATTGACATAAAATTGTTTTTAAAACAAATATTATATTAGTAATTGTTCTTTTATTCATAAAAATCTAAGGTTCTTCCAAATGACTTAGATAAGGTTATATATATTAATAATAGACAACTTGGGGTTCTTTTGGCTTGTTATAGTAAGCTTATTAACCTTATAGTATAAGAACAGAAGAAGACACGGTAAAAGTAAAATTATTTTACTTAATGTTAAATCTAAATGATAAGGTTAAAATAGGAACCTAAACTTGTCTAAATTCTATTATATGAGATTATTTCGACCCATCACCACCTTAGATTCGAAATAAATCACTTTGGAGATATTTAAAACCGAACTTGACTTTATAATAAAATAATATTTTTAGTTTTTTCAAAGTAGCCCCTCTCCTCCCTTATAAAAGGGTACCTCGTCCCCCTCTTCCTCACACCACTTTGAGCCTTCAAGCTCGGCTAACCCCTGCCAATTTCTCCTCTCCACTTCTCTAGATACATTCTAGAGGTCCTGGTCTTCTTCAAAGACCAATTTTAGTGCCCTAAAAGGAGGTCTCGAAGAAGCGCTTTAAAGAAGAGGTAATGTCCGTTACCAATTCTTTCAACTTTATTTCTTCTTCCACTTCTTCTTCTTTAGTTGTTTCATTATGAAGTAATAACATCAGTATCACTCATATACTGATATGTTATTATAAGTATGAAACAACCCTATTTCACCATCTATCCATCCTACGGAAAATGAAATCACCGCGCGTGCGTACGTACGGAATACCGTCTACACGCCGTGGCGTAATCTATTTTCCACCACCACCTTACTTGTATGGGTATAATGGTGTAAATAATGACTATATATGACTATTGTAAATTGATATTGATTCTGAAATAGTATACATACACTCCAATACAATTCCACGACCATGGGAACGATATCATCGCTCGTGCGTACGTACAGAATACCGTCTCCACGATGTGATGCGACTCGTTCTACATGATCTTCATTGCATAATGATTATATAAATGAATTGAGTGAATAAATATGATATATATTACACTAATACCATTATGGAAATGAGGTATCTATAACCTAAAAATAAGTATAATAATTTATTCGACAAAACACGCATAAGAACAAAAAGTAATAAACACCCGAATAAACAAGTAGTAATGAAATATTACTAATAAGAAGCTAAGAATATGACCATATATGATATCATAAAAATAATTATGATTATGGAATAAGTCAATAACATTATTTAAATCATTATACAGGTGGTTCAGACACTTACGAAGCAAATCAGACCTAAGGTAAGGGAAAATATCACAATCTCATTTTTATCCGAGATTGTTTATACTTTGCTATTTACTGGGGTGTATTTTATCATCCACATCCATGTTTCCTCAATATATTTCCTTCTACAATAGTTTATATCAAATTTTACCCTTTGGTGAGTTTTTAGTAAAAGATATGAAAGGAATCTTTTGTCGTTTTTCGTATGAGGTACTTTTTGACTTTTCCGACAAAAGTACGAGAAGAATGTTTTTTTAACTTATACGGAATGAATGGATTTTTAAAAAATTATTTCCAAGAAGCTTACTTTACAAGTTTTCAAGTTTATTTTTAATCAACTTCTTTTAGTTTAGAATTGTATGACATGTTAAGAAAGGAAAAGTGTTTTTGAAGTAGAAAGGATATTTTCCTCAAGAATGGAGTTCAAGTGTTTTATCAAAATTATTTTCCATCTAAGATAATAAGGGGTTCTGTTTCTATCCCTATTATTAAATGGATTTGATTATGTTGTGATGGAAATATTTTTATGAATTATTTTATCTTATATGAATTGTTTTATGATGTCACGATGTTTAAGATCCCCATTTTTATTACATGGGTTATGCTATGATGTATGGTTTATGATTTTGTGGCACACATAAGAATGGTATCATTATGAGATGGGTGGGACCTATATCTCCCTCCAATGCATTGGGTAAAGATTTTATATCTCATGAGATAGACAAGGCTGTAACGGTAGATTAAACTGGTTCAGTGAAACAGGACTAAAACGAGGAGTGAACTCGGTACAGAAATGGACTTTGTCCACTAAGATAGTCTTGGCAATGAGCCTTGACTAATAAGAAATGATTCTCTATGATTATGTGTGTATGCCACAAAGTTTCATGTTTTAAGTTATGATTATTGGGATTACATTTCACTACTATGATTTATCCCATGTTATGATATTATGATCTCTTTTGCAGGTTATGATTTTCAAAATGTTATGTTCTTATGAATATGATGTGATTGATATTTCTTTTGTTTACCCTTACTGAGCATTTGAGCTCACCCTTTTGTATGTTTTCTTTCCCCATGTCAGGAAGAAGGTTATTAAGTAAGATATGCCAAAAGGGACTATAGATATGATGAAATAAATCGGAGACAGAGTAGACGCTTTATGAACAAGTTGATTATGTTTCCCAGTTTCTAAAGACACTATACCTATACTGTCCTTTCCGGTTTTTGTTATATGTTGTAGTAAGTGTACATCAATTTTGAAGTAATAACAATGTATGTAAAGTATGGGTTGTTATATATATTGTATCCTCTCTTGAAAAAGGGCTATCAGAACATCTTGACCTGTCCTAATCATCTAAACAACAATGGATGGCACAAATTTTGCATCCAATGAAGTATGATCTTGTGTTAGGCTTGGCTGAACGCAAGTATGAGCTGCCTCAATCCTTGAGATTCTCCAACCTCTAAATGCAATGTACGGAATCTCCCTCAATCGAAATCTAAAATCATTCCCATACTTCTCACATCGTATGACATATTTTCTACGGTCTGATTCATAAACAACATAGCTACAATGCCTCTCAATGTGAAATCTCTTTAGCGTACATTTTAATGCATCTTTACTTCGAAAATTCCTTCCAACATATAAAGTTTTGTCCATCTCACTAAACCTATCTCGTATAACTCCAGGAAACTCAGTTGCCAGTGTGAAAACATTATCTTCAAATTCAGGCACACCTGTCATTACTTCTGACCAAGTTGAAAAGAGTGGTGGTTGATTTATTATAGGCCGAGCCTGCTGTATAACAAATGCATTTCTCAAAACTTCTGTTGTTCCTTCCTCATCAACACTATTATCACCATCTATTTCATTATTACGAAACTTCTCATCAGATGTCGGGTTAACATGTATATCCGGGAGATCAAGTAGGTTGTCCTCTTCTACATCATTTGGACTGCAAATCCTTTTTTTATTTTCATAAATCCAGTTTAGGATAACCGGTAACCTCACAACCAATCAACAGAACATCCAAAAGCAAAATATATTCAGAGATCCAAAATTCAAAACACCACGAACCACGAGCCCACCTCAAGCCACGTAACCACATCAGGAAGCGAATCCATACAAAATCACTGCCAGTGAGGCAACCCAGAACACCACGCACCACTATTCAAAGAAGGACAACGGTGAAGCCATCGTCGGAGCATTGAGACAATCTGGTCTGACCGCCGTCTTCACGAATTTGCGGTTCAAAAGAACCCGAAACACCGATGTTCCTAATTGTTTCCAAATAACATGGCCTCAAGACGTCGTCGCGCTACCGAGAAGGACCCAGAACGCTCCGAAGAGTATGCCGGTGAATACCAGTCTTACGCCCATAGGTTTGACTAGAAGCGCCATCAAACGTCACCACCAGAGCAGAGCCGACGAGTCCAACCACTCGGAAGCATTTCACCAGGAGGAAAGATCCAAGCACAATATCAAAAATCACACTTTTTAAAATCAAAACTCAAACCTTCAAACCCTATGCGGTAGAAATCTCCAGCATTCAGAACATGAGGGAGCAGGAAACCACTGCAAGCAGAGGAAACCTGCTACCCATATCTCATCGCCCTTGTCTTTTCTAACCTCGAGATCCAGCACAAAACACAAACCACCCACACCGGAAGAAAGGTAAATACCTCAGGAGAATGGATCGGGAACTTCAGTCTTGGTCCGACACAATGCCGCCTACGAAAACCCTATCCAGCGAAAGGAATCGAGTGAAAGCAATGGTGAGTGGGAGAGACGATGGGAACCCCGAAGCCGCCGAAACTGAGGAACCGCCAGGACTCGCTGAGCAGATGGAAGGCCGCCGCGAAAAACCTAAGGAAGGAGGCGGCGACGAGAAGAGCACCCGAAACCGCTGTACCCCTTACGGGCCCATCCCTCTTAAGAGCTTCCACTCTTCTGCATCATTTGGAATAGTCTCAACTTCATGGGCGGACTATATTCAATGACTTTTGTAAGTCTACATCTTTGTACAATTGGATGTTGTTGTTGTATAGTAGAAACATCAACATATAACTCCATCATGGTACCATCCAATCATTGAGAAAACAATTTAATTGTTTGGATCCATTGCGCATCATCAACCAATGGACAAGCTAGATGCCACAATGTTGACGGGAACTGCAAATGTCTATAACTCACTGACTTGATCTTTTTATCGGGTCCTAGATTTAATGAGCCCTGAATTCTGTCTTGAAGGTCACATAGGGTTACACAATCTATTGTATTAACCACTGTTATTGGTTGTGTACTGTAAGAATCTCCTTTCTCAATTTTAATAACTTCCCCATAGCAGTACACACAGGCAAACATTACGCTCTACTTAAAAAAAGTTTTCATGATCAAGATTTTGATAATGTAAGTGACATTCAGAATGATGGTTACCAATATAAGTGGGATTTTATACTTTGAAGATGTAATTAAACTACTTTTTAAAAATAAGTTCGATTTTACATCACGTTCACATAATAAATATTACTTCTAAACTATATAATCTTTATGATACTTAAATTTTAAAAGATCTTATATCATGAACTAGGATATTTCTTAGTACACTATTTAATTAGTTAATCATTCTTCAATCATTAGTTATTCAATAACATAGTAGAGTTAAAATATAAATAACATAGAGTTAAAAAATAAATAACACCATGTTTCGAGCTTCTGCCTTTATTGTAGTGAATTGGATATCAAAATTTTAGAAAACCCATTATCACACGATTTTTTTGAAATTTTTCTATCCAATTCACTGCAACAAAGGCTAGAAGCTCGAAACATGAAGTTATTTATTTTTCAACTCTATATTATTTATATTTTAACTCCATGTAATTTATTTTTTCACTTTCACTCTATGTTGTTTTTTTAACTCCATGTGGTTTTTTAACTCCATGTTGTTTTTAACTCCATGTTGTTTTTTAACTCCATTTTTTAACTCCATTTTGTTTTTTAACTCCAAGTTATTGAATATCATTTGAACTATAGTTTTATTTTTAACTCTATTTTATTAATTAATTAATTTCTAATTAATCATTCCTAATAATAACTATCAACATCATTACAAAATTATCAATTTATCATTTCTTTTATTAGATATTTTAGTAGTTTATAAAGAAATATGCATATCTTAAGCATATCCTCTGGGAGTGTCAAACCAGAATGAAGCAAATCTCATTGTCGTGCACCAGTTCCCATTCGATTCAAGCTGAAATCAGTGTTTTCAGGTTTTACCCCTAGGTACATCTGTTCCAGAGCCACATTCACTTATTTGTATCCAGACAAGGATTTGATTGCTTAGATAACATAGTATTTATGCTACCAAAATTTCATTAAAAAAATTATAAATTAATTTATATTAATAATAATTATAATTCCTAAATATATATAACTAATTAATCAATTTAATAAACAAAAACAATTTAAAACTGACTAAACTACTAAAGAATTAAAATATTTAACTATAAACAATTCAACTAAATAAAAAACATTAAATTTATAAGAATATTTAACTAAAAAAAATTCAATGAAATGAAAAACATTAAATAATAAAACATACCTCTAAAAGCTTTCCAAAAATTTCAAACCAAAAACTTCGTCGCAAAATAGAGAAGATGATAGGTAAATGGGTGTTGGGAAGTAAGGATAAGGGGAGGGGGTGCTGCCCTTTTATAGGGTGAGGAAGCAAAGGGGGAACCCACGGTGCCACCTTTCACAATGACGTTAGGTGAAATGCGGAACCTGCGGTGCCGACTTTTGTATGACATCATCTAGAAAGGGGGCACCGTGGGTGCCGCCTTCGCCACGTCAACGATCTGCGCCGGCAGTGCAAAGGCGTCATCCACGATGTCGCCTTTCACCCGAAATGAAAAGGCGGAATCACAGATTCCTCCTTTGCAATGGAATTTGAAAAATATTTTTTCCCTAACTGTTTTCTGTAATTTTTTTAGAAACATAAAAAAACTCCCCCAAACCACTTTGAACATCATCGAATAGGACCAAAAATGGAGTCCGGAGGGGTGTGTCTGATATAAAAGGAAAGTGAATATTCCATGTTGGTTCTGATGAGGTGGGAAACTATAATAAGAGTCAAAGAGTAAGAAAAATATTGAGACGAGGATAGGGAGGCCAGAATATGGAGAAATATCACCAGAGAAGGAGCACGCCCAAAACCCTAGGAGATGGAAAATATGAGAGAGGGAGAAAGGATAGAAGAGTGAGGAAGCATTAAACATATATATAAATATATAAAATTATTACTATATTCACAAGTGTTTGGTGGGTGATTTGGTTTTGTTATTATCCATTTTTCATTAATGTTGGGTGTGGTGCATTCTTGGGCTGAATCAAGGTGTAGTGGCGGGCTACAAGTCTAGGCTGGGTGTAGGTGTATAATGGATATGCACTAAAATCGGTGAATTGTATTGTATGATTCATATATATTTTAATCAGTAATATTCATATTATGTATATAAATATTAACCATATAAGTAAAAATCATAAGACATGTGACGCCTATATCATTTCATATTACATTCATGTGGTTTATGATATATGATATCATGTTGCATGAGCAACTACAACATCTCCAAAAAAATTTCATTTCGATTATGAATCATTATGGTGATTAATTTATGGAATGATAATAATTTCTTGATGGTTGAAATGTTCAGGTTTTATAATACATTAAATAGGGTACGTTATGGGTAATGTAAATATGGATACCAAAAATTTTCAGTGATGCTTGAATCCATTCATTGATTCAAGATAGTACATATAAATGGTGGGATCCTTCCTTCTTGTGTGTGTGGAGAATTTTCAATGTATTTCAAAGATCTCTACTCACCAATTATTTATTTTTTGACAAGGATAAGGTAGTAAGACATATTTAGAAGAGAAAGGGGTCCTTATAGTGTTTGTGGATCCTAGTGTTCATTTAACTACATATGATGGAAAGAGACTGAGTGTTGTTTTTAGTGATCTTTCTCAGGCATACTCCATCATGGTGGGGCACAATATGCTTGAGGTGGAAATTTTTATTTATATTCTTAGGTCTAAATAATGATTCTTTGATGATTGATTCATTCTTTTATTGGGCGTCTTCTATAGTTTTGAGCATGTGATGTTCTAAAGAAACTCATCAGTTGTATCGTCACTACCTTCATCATGGAATCAACATGTTTTCAAACTATTTTTTTTGAAGAACAGTTATATCATTAGACGATAATTGATATGTAAATTATGATATGATGTGTTTAAGTGTTATCCTTTGGATCAATATAACATTATTTACAATATTGAATATCATAAGGTCAATTATTTTGATTTTTTAAGGTATGACATGGTGAGTAGTGTATGATTAATAAAAATATCACAATTTATTCAATATTATATTCTATATTTGCTGTTATTATATGTAATAATTGATAATTCATATCTTGAAAAATATTTTATTGTATCATTACAAAAATATTTGGTATTTCACCAATTATGAGAGGTTATAAATATTTAACTGCACTATATGATAGCTCATATCTGAATATGAAAAATTCCATGAATGATAGAGCTTATCACATGATGTAATTAAATCAGAACTTATGATAGATAATCTCTATCATAAAATACAATATAATCCAAAAATAAAAAACATGAATGTATATATAGAAATAAATAAATAAACATTATTGATTTTCCAAGCATGAGATATTAATATAAATATTTCATATTTTTTTTAGGTATAAAAATAATTTATATTATTTGATTCATATAATAAATTGATTCTTATAGAATTTTTATACCATGCATTACATTCTTGGTATGAAAATCTAAAATTTAGTTATCTTCTATTTGACATTGGTTGTTTATGACGTTATGAGCTTGAATTTAGATGTTTAGTATGTTTTATACATGTTAGGTGTTAGAATTATGATGTAATTAAAATATCTATAGACTATTGATTGATGGGTAGTGGGACTTTTGTCATACTACTCACAATCTTGGGAGATTATACCTTGTTTAAAAAGATGGAAGGTTTGATACCTATCACACCATGCTTTCACTTGTGGGGATTTTTAGTTTCATATGACTCTAATCCTTTGTATGAAAGAGTGTCATGCACCTTATGCATGATAAAAATTTGGATATGTTTAAATATAATTGGATTATTTTTTAGATAGTAACATACAATTTGAGTTTTGTAAAGTGGAATATATTAATATGGGTTGAACATATAAATTTGGTGCAAGGAATAATTATTCCAAAACTAAATCATTAGAAGCATGCATACATATATAGAAAAAATATGATATAATAAATATTTCATGTGATGTAATGGTTATGGATTTAATTTTTATATGATGTATATAAAAATGGTAAGACCAAGAAAACACATAAAATATTCATTGTGAGGTTCCTTCAAAAGGAAAAAATGTCAAGACCTTGATTACTGAAGTGGGTAGGTTCTATAATAGCAGGGTTCCTATGAATTTTCTTGTGTAAGGCATGGAGTAAATGGATAATCATAAGTGTTAGATAGCCAAATACACTGCAAGGTTTGGATTACACTTAACTAGTAACCAAAATAGTTAGGATAATATAGGAATATAATTGAGTCTTTTCATATGATTAATTTATATAAAAGGTTTTCCACTCAACAATCCAAGAGTCGCGTGTGATATGAGTGGCATACTGACTTACCTAATTAACTAAATACGGATATAAATTCCAAATAAGACTCATCAATTAGTAAAATATGGATCTTTCCCCACTAATTGTAATGATGTATGAACTTATAATTTTATTGGGAGTGATTTCATTAAAATTCAAAGATGAAAATATATAAAACAAGATAATCACCGATAGATATGTCTTTGTTTTGAATTATGTCATACAACATGATTAATATTTTAAGATATCTTATAGGTATGAACTATAATACAATTCGAGATTGGTATATAATGTTGATAAGTGTTCTTAAATATAATCATGTTAATTATTTTTATGTGAATGTTATATAAATAAAATTTTCTAATTCAAACTCGTGAGTATTGGATATTGGGTATTCATGACACATTTTTTATGATAAAAAACTTAAAAATAGGATGGAATTGATAAAGTAAGTTGAACTACATATTGGTAATTAGGAAAGAGTTTTTCATTGGAAGTCGGCACATATGATCAAAATCTACCTACTACATTAATTCTAGAATAGAAAAAATGTTATTATGTTCCTTCTACAAAAAAATTTTGATTTTTGTATCTTCTTTGGACACCAAGGGATTTTTATTCATTCTTGAGAACAAGATTTGTTCTATATATATGAATGAAATGTTTTATGTAATTTGGAATATAATGAACGGTTTATATATTTTGGATATGGATAACCCTATCTATAAAATTTATCATAATAAGTTCATTGTTTATTCTAACACCTCTTATCTTTTCAATTGTCACCATAGGCATATAAATGGTAGGAACATCAAAATACTCTATATATATGGATTGTTGGAATCATTTTATTATAAACCATTTGATACATGAAAATATTGTTTATTTGGAGAAATGAATAAAGATTCATTTTGAGAAAAATGTGATAGGGCTAGTGGACAACTGTATATTTTATATAGTGATGCATGGGGAATAATGAGTACTCTTGCAAGTGGTGGGTCTAGGTACTTTGTAACCTTTACTATTGAAACCAATCGGTATGGTTATATGTGTTTGGCGAGAAAAATTTTTAGAACCATTGAAAATATCATGGTATTTAGGAGTGAATTATATAATAAATTGGAAAAAGGTATTAAGATTATTTGGTTAGATTAGGGTGGTGGATTCTTGATATAGGAATTTAATACTCATCTGGGAGATGAGAGAATTATTTCACAACTAACTACTCATAAAACAACATATTTGAATGTTGTGTTTGAGAGGAGGAATCATAACCTATTATACATTATTTTATAGATTATGAGTTATTTTGATATTCTTGTATCATTTTTGGGATATCCTTTGGATACTTCTACATTTATAATTAATGTCATTACATCTAAATCATTCAAAAAGATGTTATATGAGATATGGGATGGGAAGCATACCCAAATTCCTTTTATAAGGATTTAGGGTTGTGAAGCCTATATAATACATTTTTTTTCTAATCAATTTTGTAATGGTATAGATTTTATTGAGCACTTACTTTGTTGTTCTATGGTGTTCGGTGGTTTATGATAAATTTTATAATATTATTAGTTTTTTTAAAATTATTTTTTCCTTATTTATTAAGTTGTTTTAAAAGGGTTTTAAAAATTATGGAAGTAATTTCATGTTTTAAAATTTGAAAAGGGAAATTAATTTCTATATTTTTGAAGTGATTTTAATATTTTAGAATTCTATTTTTAGGATTATGAATGTGAAATTAAATTCATTACATTATTATAATAAGTTTTCTTTATTAAAAATGTAATAATTTCAAGATAATACTTGCCCTTATGCATTTTTTTGGAGATGAGTAAACGTAAGAAGAGTTTTCTATAAACTGTGTAAGGGTAAGTGGTATTTTCTATAGGTGAATTAAGGGTATCCTGGATTTATTATGTTCTGTGTGAAGGAAATGATGAGATCCTTTGAGTTGTATAAGGGTAAGATCATGGTTTCCATTGTTATCGAAGGGTAACTAGATCTCCCATGCGCTACATAATGGTTGTCTGATCCTCATGTATAGGAAAATCCATGTTTACAAAGGTTATGTAAGAGTTTATTCCCAAATTCTTAATGTTAGGAAGATCTTCCTCAGCTCATGTAAGGGTAACATCTGATTTCAAATACCCATTTAAGGGTAATTTTTTAGTTGTGTAATGATAACCCATGAGTTCTAAAGCCTATGAAAGGGTCCTACAGAGTTTATACTGCTCACATAAGGGTAACCAGTTGTATAATTGTAAAACAATGTTACCCTTACACAGTCCATGCCATATACATATGAATAGTATAAATTTATTAAAACCTCAGTTTTTTTCCTAGAACATTCTACAATGCGTTTTAAGTGTAAAAAATGAAATTTAATTTGGAAATGGGTGGTTTTTGTCTTGGTTAAGAGTTTTTAATTTGATATTTGACCTTTTATAATTATTGGAGATTAAAAAATGATTCTTGGGAAGTATAAAGTGATTTTTTTTAACTATGAAATTCAAAATGAATTAAATTTCCACATGGAATCTATATCTACATATTCTGAAATACCATATTTCTCTATTGGAATAATCCTTCGATTTCTTGAGTTTGAGTGACTAGAAAACCTTTTATTAAGTCTACGGATCCATTTTAAATTGACCTAGAATTCATCCTTTCACACCAGACCAATGAATTCAATGATGGAGAAATATCTCTCTCTCATATCTTCTTCTAGGTGGAGCAATTTACACTGAAAAAGAAATACTAGGTATGGGATCTTCCACTTCACCTTATTGTATACTAAGTAAATGTAAAATTAACATTCTTTAGGCACCTCTATTTAGATAAACATGATTAAATATAATTAGATAAAAATGTGGAAAAACAATCTCATATAGAATGAATATGTAATAATCTAAAAATTATGGAAGAGGAGGATAGAATGATAACTAATTAATTTCTTCAATGAAATGTTATTAATTCCAAATTTTTTAATGGAAGTTTAATTTTTTTAGTATAATTTAACTTTTTATAATACTTGAATTTAATGTAATATAATTAAGGTGTTAATATTAATTTAGGAAATGATATATAAGTTTAATGCTTAAAAAAATAGTTAACTTTTCTTATTCAATTTTAAAAATTGGATAAAATATAATATTGTATACCATGGATAGATAAAGTTATCTTAGAGTCTCAAAATTTCTTGTCAAAATGTATGTAAAATGAATAATGTTGATACTAATTTCAATAATGGAAATTAATGATTTATCTCATTTAATAGATATTAATATTTGATAATCTGTAAGATTATCGGAAGAAAAAGAGAATAGTTATTTGCATGTTGTAGAATAATGATAATTATTTTTGAAATTATCTAAGAGTTAAAAATATATAATTACATTCCTTTGTCTAATAAATATTTGATAAAATCAAAATGATAAAATTTCATGCTATTAAAATGATTAAATAATATTGATGAGAATTATTCGATAATTATGTATATTAGGAAATTTAAAAGATGATTTTCACATGTTGAATTCTTATTATTATTTTAATGAATAATTTTCTTTCATGTGTAGTGATTTAATCATTATTATATATTATTGTCTTATGATTGTAATAAATTCTTGTAAAAGAAATATTATTGCATGTGGAAATAGTTATTTTCATGTTGAAATATTTGGGATTCGTGATCACAAGATTTTTAAATATATCCCCCCAAGATTTAATATATAGTGTGTTATCCATTATTCTGGGTTTTAAGAATGGTTTGATTGATTAGAGATTTTATGACAAATTAAATCTGGTAATTATTTGATTATATTAAAAGATAAATGTTGAAATTATTATCGTTGAGGTTTTTGTTAGGTGAAAAAGCTACTTAAGGTGGAATAAAAAATTAAATAAACATTATTTAACCATTCAAATTGTATGGCTAGTTATTTTGGGATTTATGAATTATAAATTATTTAATTAAATATGCTAATGAAACTTAAATGATTTATTAAATGATTTATCTAGGGATTAGAAATCCTGGTATTGTTGTTTAAGGTTGGAATGCCTTGTTTGTTTTATCCATAGTTAGATTTGGAATTATTTATGGAATAATAAATGGAATGTTTATTTATGCTCTATAGATTTAGATCCTTGATGTAGTTGAATATTAACCTTGTGCGGTTGAAAAAATGTGTGAGGATGCCCAAGGATATTACAGTGTCTTAGGGTTCTAGTTTTGGTGATGGTATGGGTAGGGATGCCCGAGGTTGTGATGGTGGAAAAAGGTTCCAGGGATGATAATGATATTGGCATGGGATACCAGATGCAATATTATGTGAAGTGGTGTCGGGGATGGAACCAATACTGATAGAATGGATCAAAGTTGAGATTTCCTGTTGTTCTTGTTTTGGAAATCAGGATGGATGATTAATAATGAATCTTAATGTTAATTGGCTTGTGGCCAATTGTTATTTTATAATCAGTTTCCAACCATAGGAAGCAGTTTGATAATATAATCTAAAAGTGTATCATTTATGTAGTAGTTTGGGATGAGTCCTAGGGTAAATGGAATTTTATGAAATGATAAATTAATAAATGAAAAAGTGTTGCTGGTTCTTCTTGATTTTTTATGTTGATTTCATAGAGGTGAATAAAAAAGTATATATTAATTCCATCGGATATTTGATCAAGATAATAAAATTTTATTCATGGAAAAAAATGAAATCATATTAATTTATGTATAATTAATTATTTAGTGTTGTTTTTTATTTTTCTATTCTTTTGATCTACATTAGCGGAAGATGATTCTAAGGCTGGATAATTCCCCATAGTTTGGTTGTGATCCTTTTATTTATCATGTATTATTTTGGATTTTATAAACTACACCGCCCATGTAGATAGAGATACTAGTACTAAGTGGACTTTGGGAGGGTGTTTTCCCCAACATATAGGTTGGAGAGGAATGGATAACTTACTACCCCAACTAGCCCCACTCTCTTATCATGGTAGTATTATGTGTTGGTATGCATAGTGGTTATATTTTCCCATATATGGGTATATAGGGTAGTAATGACTTGTATTTATTTCACACACATGTATCTCATGATAAATTATACTAATGGTTGTTATAGGTTTGTTGTGTATGAGCTGTGATGACTTGTAGATTAATACCCGATGTATAGGTTATGTTTTATCTCTAAAACTACTTGGTTACTAAGTGGATATGTGGTTGGGATGATGATATGATATGATGCACATGCTGTGTGATATATTAATAAAGACCAAGTGTCTTTGGGATGGAAAACATTTTCCCAGGCATCTTCGTGTATGTGACCAGATCATTGTAGACCATTTCTTTGTGAGTTTGAGTTTTTGGAAGTGATGTGAGAAGTCTCAGAGGGAGAAGGATGGGGGTTATGATGGAATATCAAGTGTAGAGTAGGATTGTGGTGCATATTTTTATACTACATGATGGAGTCCATGAGGTTGTGGTGTGCATTAAAAGCTATTGTGTAGAGGTTTCAGAAGGTATTTTGGGTGTTTGTTCCAATTTTAGAAACTGTATTTGTGTGGGGGTATAGGTTGTTGTCTAGAATCTTGGGAGGTGTGTTTTGGTGGTTCTGCATTTTTCGGGTTCATTGCACTTTGGAGTTCTGTTATGATGTAGCCTCTTCTTTTTGGAAAATTATTCCTATGAAATGATAGTTTTCTTTGATCTATGGTGTTCTTCCTAAATTATAGGATATGTGACATGGAATGTTCCATGTTTCTTAGGCACAAATTTGACCAAGTATGACGTGAGGTGTTCTCTTGTATTATGTTTTAGTTGTTTTCAATGTTTGAACATCTGTGATGTGGTGATGGGGGTTGTGTCATGGTATTCTAACTTCCAATTTTTTGATAAATACATGGAACCCCTTTGAACAATCATTTTTCTAAACTTCATCTAGAAAACCCTAGTAAACTAGAAGATATTTTTGAAGGCCATTGAATCCCCTTTTTTGGATTCAAAAATCCCCTATGAAAGATCAATTTTTAGTGATTTGAGGTGAGTTTTCCATCTTTCTCTTGTAGTTTCTTCTCCTTCCATCCTTGTTTCCTCAAATTCTATCCTTTCAGGTTATGAAAGTAGATCTCTTTCAATTTCCTAGATTTATTTTGATGATTGTTGGTGTGGTTGTTGTGTGGAATTCTTAGAGGGTTGTACTATTCTTTCAAGAGGGGAAATTAGATATCTGCAATGTTGATCTATTATCAATAAGGAACATTGAAATCCTTAAGGTGGATGATTTGTTTCTTCTCCACTTATATTCTCTACAATTATAAATTAATCATGTTTTTCCCTTTGAGTGGTAGTTGAATTAAAATTAATAAAGTATAAAATAGATTAATGAAATATTTTTTTTATGGTTATAGAGATTATATATTTTCCACCATGATAAAAATTTTCCACTTATTTTTCTAGATAAAATGTTATATCTGTTTATTCTTGTAGATAATGTTTTTAATTATTGGGTTTTTCATATTAATTTGATAAACATGGTTAATGAACACAAGTATGAAAATTATTGCTTGGATAAATAATTTTAAGAGGCATGTTTAAGGAATCCATTGATTCATATAATTGGATAGAAATAAAAAATTTTATTGATTCATGTTTAATTAATTGTTTTTCAATATGTTAATATAAATGGATTAATAACACGAAGATGAAATGCTTGTTGTTGATGTTAATAAAAAGGCATGTTAAATGGGAATTTATCTTCCTCAAGTTTTTTTAAATTAGAATAAATTTTATATAGCAGGTTTAATTAATTGTTAGCTTATATTATTTGATGATTTAGGTCACCTATAGTGATAAAATGTAATAAATTAATTGGTTAAATCAAATGGTATAAAAATCGGCTATTTTCAAATGATAATTGTTTTAGGGCCATGGGAGCCCATTTTCATGTATAGGTGGGATTCATTGTTTTTAGGGATTGTAATTTCTGTGAAATCTATTTTTTGTTTGAAACCTTCTATATTTACTCTAGACATAATCCTTGCTATACGATGTAATGTGAGCCTAAGACGGGTGTTGGTAGATGAGATATGGGTGGGAAGCCCCAGAGTTTATAGCATCAGTTGAACTATATGATAGTAAGATGCCTAGTGATGTGGATTATAGTTTATAGGATGGAACTAATCTTGATATAATCGGTTAAAAATGGGTTTTCTTGTTTTTTTCTTAATGGTGGGTTTCTTTATTGTTAATGTTCTGCTTAAGGGATGAATGGATGAGTTTCTTGTTTACCTTAATTCCTTTCCCTACTTCTTAAATCAACTAGTTGTGCTTGGTTATGAATCTATTTTATGATTGATTTAGAATTTACTGATAGTACATATAATTATAGAATAATGATAATGATTTATAAATAAATTATCCCATGGGGTTGGTGTTATTCAGAATGCTGAAAAATGATAATCTTGAGTAACTATGGACTTGATTGAATTATTCTTGGAGGGAAAGGAAATCATATTGAGGATAATGAAATGAGAGTGGAATAATGTTAAAAAAAATTAGTGAATTAAATAATATTATTGAAATTTTAAAATAATGAAATTAATGAAAGTATTCTTAAATGATTTTATGTTTATAAGATATCTAGTTCTCAGCAGTTGTAACCGGGTGTCCAAGAGTTGATAGATGTAGTTGGTCTTAAGAATATGATAATTTCCATAGTGTAGTTGATAGCTGTATTATATCATGTATTTTTTATAGTTTCATATCCTACCCTCTCACATTACTGTAGGGATATTGACACACAATGGACTCTAGGAGTGTGTTTTCCCCAACATCCTAGTAGGCAATGAACTAATGGAAGACTACACCCTTTGGGCCTGATCTTTTATCCTGTAGTATATATGTGATGGTATGCATGGTAGTAATATTTACCATGTTTGTGTGAGTATGGTTGTAATGTTGTGTGGTCATTCATACAAACACATCTCCATATATAGTATCCTAAGTATTATTATAGGTATGACATGTATGGGTTGTGAAGGATCAAGGTTCATTACAAGATGTATGGGTTGTGACAGATTGAGGTGTAATAATTGATGTATAATTCATGACATATGGGATACGGTGGACACCGAAAACTACTCACATAATATTTAGAGATGTGGCATGTTATGATGAGATGATGTGACACATAAGATGCATGTTATGATTCATTAGACCTGGTGTCTTAGGACTGACTTCTTCAGAGAGAGATTGATCAGGACACATGTTTTGGGTTAAAGAGGAAAACCAGTGAGGAAGTGGTAGTAGAGAACCCTTTTTTATGATATTATGATCTCTTGTATGTGTTACATGGCGAGAGATATCCATGGTGAGGCTAGGAACTTAACATATCTGTTTAGGTAATGAGTTAGTTTCACTTGTTGTTCAATGGTCTTTATAATGCTTTCTTTATCTTTTACATGATAGGCTGTGTGGAGTATCCTACTGAGTAAACATGTTTTTATCACCCTATATATATATATAATATTTTTCAATTATATAAGAGTGTGTTGGAGATGGGGATAGATATTACTAGCTCATGGTTGTTCAAGAGATGTTTGGACTTCGTAGTCATTACCATGTTTTTATATTGGTACTTGTGGTTTCCTTTTTAGTTGTATTAGTTTTGTATGAAAATACATTTTTTTATATGAGTTTTCTTTTACTCTTATATGGAATAAGAGTTTTATCAGTTTTATTATTGTATCTCTCGTTCCTTATGTTCTCTTAGAGGGTAATTCCTCACATTTGTATGTACCCTTGGTGCCAATCTCCATCCTATGGCCTATCAAAGGTGGAATTCAACCATCATTATCTATCTCCTCTCATTCCCAACTAAGGAGGGGTACCTTTGAGGGAATTGGCCATGATAGAGTGGTATAAAAGGTTTATGTTGAGGGATAAAATGTAGTTTGGATGTTGGCATAGGTGGGGACCGCATGGGTTGGTAAGGAAACACTGTTATCTAAGTTTTGTACGAAATTTAAACATGGGAGACTAATTGTGGAATAAGTATTTAGGCCCCATTATAGTACGATACACAAAACTTTAAGTTTATAGAGCCTACAAAGAGAAGTGATACTGCTTACGGGGTAGAGACCTAGGAAAGGATCATGAATCATTTCTCTTTGCACATATGTTTAAAATGTTTAGATGTTAATATTATGTTAAACCTTGAATAAAATAATTAATTAATTAATCTTAAATATTCGATATTCCAGGTTTAGGATTCCCTAATAGTTTTTTTTATTTTGTAAGTATGGCTCTATGTAAACACCATCATTGAGTTCAAAATAAATATTTTTAACAGGATTTTATAGTAGATCAACTCGTAGTAGAGGTCAAAGATTAAAACACTTAGAGGAGGACACTCCAATAGTTTCAGCACCATAGTTTATAAAAGTAAGAGGGATTAGTTTCAGAATCAGTGATAGAAGACTAGTTAGATGAGGTGGATATCACTTTTTGTTTGATCTACGATCAGAAGGATCACTGGGTTTCATTGGCGGTGATGATGTTTCTTGGAGTAGTGAGGTAATAGTGGATCTTATTCCTCAAAGATCATAATGAGTCAGAATTCTCATGGGATAATTTTTTAGACTAGTTTCTAGTAGAGTTTCATTCTTTAACCTCAAAAGGGGTCATTGACTAGGAGTTACATACTCATAAATAGGGGAGTTCTATCATGTTGGTCTTCAGGATCTATTTCCAAACCCTTCTTTGGTATTCATTTAATCTACTTCCAGATGAGGAGTCTAGATATAGGAATTTTATGGAGGCCTTTTGTCTAGAGATCCAGCATCAGGTCACCCCATTTATGTTGTTGACGTATCTCGGGGTACTGGAGAGATCAGAGGTTGTTTAGAGGATGTGAACTAGAACTGAATCATCACTAGAGGAGAGTCATGAAGAATATCCATGAAAAAGAGACGTGATATGAGGTTCTGAGTTGTTTGAATAAAGTGTTATCATATTGTTAGGGGTCATTCGCAGTGCTCATCATCTCATTTCTATAAGGGTAGAACCTCTAATATCTTTATCAAGAGATGAAATTCCTTTTTTTTCATATGCATTATGGGGTCATCAATGATGATAGTGACCAACATTTCTGAGTATCCATCATGTACAAGGATTTCCACTTTAGGTTCCTCCATTAAGGCAGTTTCAACCAAGGGATTAACAGTAGGATGATCTAGCTAAAGATCATGATAGAGAAGATAGGGAAACTAAAGGACATCTCCGATATTATATTCAACCCTAGAGAGAAGAACATGTTCATGGAGGTGATCTTCATCAGGGCCAGTGAGGTCATGGAGTAAGATGTAACTAGCTGTATGCATGGGTGTCTCTAGCATTGGCAATCCAGACACCATTCTAGGTACCCTTTTCTTATTTTCAACTTGGGTGTATGCCTTATTTAATTAAAGATTGAAACACTACTATATATCAACCACACCACTTCATACTTTGGATATTGAGTTGGAGAGGCTTCCAGTTCCCTTAACGTTGACTGTTATAGTTAGAGGTCAAGCTTACCTGTATGAATTATGTAGATATTCTGAGTTGGTATTAGGGAATCTATACTCATTGGGAGTCTTCCTATATTTACAGATACAGTCATAAAAAAATCATCCTTTGAATGGATTTGAAGTATATCACGAAAGATATTTTCGATTTATTTAGGATATATATTTTATTCTAGGATTCTGATGGAGAGTATTCTAATTTCTGTGGTGATCAGGACCCTCAAAAGGGCCAGAGGCATGTTTTTTCCTTGCCTTCCATGATGGTCGAGCTAATGTTGAGTTATTCAGTGTTTCATTTGATGGTGTTTATTAAGGTTATGGAAGATTATGTTGATGTTTTTACTGAGTAGGTTGTAGAATTACCCCTCAAAAAGTGAATTAGTTTGGTATAGAGATACAGAAAAAAGTTTCTTCGATCTTTATGTGTCTGCATAGGATGTATCCTTTTGAGTTATGAGAGCTGTGGGCACACCTTGATGATCTGTTGTAATGAGGATCTATTCGTCCATGTGTGTCACCTTGGTCTGCAACAATTTTTTTCATGAAAAATGATTATGTAAGTATGCATCTATATATTTAATATTGTCACTTGAATCTAGTGATAATTAATAAATACTACCCTATTTCACAGATTTATGATTTTTTCGACCATCTAAAGGGAGATCACCGCTTCCCAAATATTGATATACTATCAGTATATCGTTAGATATGAGTGAAAATGATGATATGTCCAAGAACACTTCCTGATGTTATTAGGAAAATCAAAAGTTCTTTATGATACCTTTAAATGTGAAAAATTATCTAGCCATGTTTATAGGTTTAATGAATGCAGTGTTTAGAGAATTTATGGATTGGATCTTGGTGGTTTTCATTGATAAAATCATTATACACTCCATGTCTAAGGAAGAGAATACAAATAATCTACATGACATTTTGGGAGTTCTTCATCATCAATATCGATTTTGGAAGATTTCTAAGTGTGATTAATGGGAACATGAAGTTCGTTTCTTGGGGAATGTTGTGTCCTATTAGGTTTTAGCTGCAAATACTTCAAATATTATGATAATAATTTATTTGGAATCCACCAAGATAGTTGTCGAGGTATGATGTTTCCATTTTATTTCAATAAATTATAAAATTTTCGTGGAAAAGTTCTCTTAGCTAATGACTCCCTTGAAAACCTTAACCATAAACGATCAGGTATTCTTATGTACTTTCAGTGTCAGGCACAATTTGGGTACATGAAGGAGAAATTAGTTAGTTATCTAGTTATTTTTTTCAGTATAGGGAGTTCAATATGATGCTTTATGTGATACTTCACATCTTGGTTTGTGATGTTTCATTTTACTGAAAATATTCTTTCTTTCTTGTGGGTCTCATAAAATATTTCCCCATGAGTGCACTTATTCCACCCACAATCTCAAGTTAGTAAATGTTTTTTTCCCTTGATGTTGTGGCATTACATCATTAGTGAGTGTTTTATATTTTTTTTAGTGACAATAAGTTCCCAAGGTATGTAATCTCCCAACGTGACCTGGACTTGAAAAAATGATGGTAGATGGAATTATTTCAGGATTAAAACTTCTATATTTCATATACACTAGGAAAGGGTAATGTTACAGCTCATGCGATAAGTAATAAGACATGTAGTATTGTTGTGCTAGAATCTAGAGACTCTTAGAGAGTGATGGAAGAGATCTTAGAGATGCATCATAATATGGATGTGGTTGGTGGTAGAGGTTGTATTTTTTAGATTAAGGTGTAGTAATACTTGGAGTAGAAAGTGGAGGAGTCTCAGTTGGTGGATTATGAGGTAGTGGTCTGGGGAGATTGAGTTGTCTTTAGTGGTTCCCCTGAAGGCTGGTCTGAGGATGAACAACATTTGGTGTTTTTATAGGGGATGCTTTTTTCCCTTTGGAAATTCACGATATGGTTCTCTATGAGTTCCATAGTTCACCATTGGCATTACATCATAGCATTAAAAAGATATACCGAGATCTAAAAAGGCAGTTTTGGTGGCCTGGGGTGAAAAATTCATTTTCATAGTTTATATCTTGATGTTTGGTTTTCCAAATGGTCAAGGCCAACCACCGTGTTCCTGGTGGATTTATCCAGCCATTGGATGTTCCTCAGTGGAAGTGGGAGGAAATTTCAATGGAATTAATTACCACTATAGCACAAGCTCAAGGAGGTTTTGATGTTATCTCAGTAATTATGGACCATTTGACAAAATAGTCCCACTTTACATCAATCAAGGAGTCATGCTTAGTAGATTTTTTTTTTCAAGGAAGTACTTAGAAGAGGTAGTGAGACTGCATGGGTTCCTAAGGATAATCATCTCTAATTGTGATCCTAATTTTACCTCTAGTGTGTGGAGAGGTCTCGAACATGATTTTGAATTTTAGTTACTCCTTGTAAATTATTTTCATCTATATAAATATAGTAAGAAAGAATTTACTATCCATACTATTTTGAAAATGTTTTGTTCTTATGTCTTAGATTTTGGATGTTTAGGAATGAGGTATATACATTTGGTTGATTTTTCTTATAACAATAGGTTTCTCACCACCATTAATATAGATCTGTTTGAATTTATGTATATATGACATTACTATTCTCATATGTGCTAGAATGGTCACATAAAGTTATCAATTATTAGGACATAACTAAAATTGAACACGATAGTGAAGTTTCAACTGATTTGTGAGAGGATGAAGATAGAAAAATATCCTCATAATGCATATGTTTATCACTTGATTAGATCTATAGAGTTGTATGTAGGAGATCATGTGTTCCTGAAGGTAAGTCCTCATCATGGGCAGTGAATGTTCTGTTATGGGAGTAAAATTTCACTATAGATTCTTGGGATTTTCAAGGTGTGGGATTATATTAAATCCATGTCATATCAGATAACACCTACCCCATTGATGATTCATTGCAAGTCCATAGTTATCTTCATGATGACTCCCAAGTCATTGGAGGATAGATCTATATTGACCATGATACAACCTTCGAGGAGCATCTTGAGGAGATCCAAGACTTCCAAGTGAATGTTTTTTTGTGGGTATTCTATTCCCTTGGTTTATTTCTTATGGAGATATGGTGGAGTGTATGAGAGTGCTTTTGTAAGAGAACAGATCATGGTATTCCTTACCTTTGTGTAGTTGAGGTGTAGGGGGTGCCAAAAGGACCATCGAGGAGAAGGAAGAGTGGTTAGGATATAAAATTTTAGCTTTATAGGATTATATGCCATGGATATTTAGGTTGGGCTATATTTCGGGTTGATGTGACATTGTGGGGGCAGTTTCATTGAAGGGCCCCAAGAATAGGGATTTCAAATAAATTTTCCTTTTTGGCATGGCTTCACCTTGGAGGTAGGGTAAAACGTAGTCCGGATGGGTTGCTATGACATACAGTGAGGCTACGTCATAGTTCTTCCTTGGTCTAGTGGATGCATCTTGGAGAGTACTATTGTGGTCCAAGGTCCTAAAAGTTCAATTTAGTTGGTTCTTCCAAAATTTTCACCCCTACAATGTGGAATAGTCTTCACTTAGGTTTGTCAGATTTTGCGATGTAGTGGTCTAGTGTAAGTACCCAACCCAATTTACCTGGATCGAGTGCCTTAATTCATTACATTTGCATGATTACAATAAAGTCCTATCCCAAATGAATGAACAGTTTAGTAGTTTTGGAAAAGTAGATACACACATAAGTTCAACATTAGTACTTGAAGAGAAATAAAATATATAATTTCCTTTGACAACATCCATAACACCTAGGTTATCCCTGCATGTCATTTATAATATACCTCTTCTTGTCCTTGAAAAATGAAACACCAGAATGGGGTGAGATCAAATGCTCAGTAAGGGTAATAAAATTAGTAGAATATATCAAAAACATTAGGCATGGTGAATAACTAAACACATATGCATTTAAAAAATAAACTTGAATACATTATGGCATGAATAAGATATGAATAAATAATGCCATAATAAATCATAATAATGGGTATCATACTAGTCGAATAAACTCATGAACTTTCAATTACCATTTTCATAATGTGGGAATGAATAATACTAGATATCATAACTATATAGTCAAGGCCTCATGCCAACACCATAAGAACCATTTTGTTAAGGCCTTTTTCCAAGATCATAGTTTTTCTCATGAGACCTAACGATGAATCAAGAGGATATAGTGAGTCTCAACTATCACTTAACATGTCCAATTAAACCCTTATATAAATGGGGATAAACATAAATAACATATACATTCATATTGAAACTATCATATGAAATGTAAATAAATTTCCCTAAAAATTAATCATAAACACTAACCATTCATATTAAATTGGTGAATGGTTATAAGATAGAAAATCCAAAGTAAAAATAATCATAAAACACTAAATTAAATATTTTATATTATATCATAAAATATTATTCCCAATAATACATAATAAACAACAAAATTATTAAATAGATGAAGATACACTTATAAATTCATCGAGTAATTCTAGAGATAAATACACTTTTACTTTGAAAAGAAGAGTTATTTTGGAAATATTATTGTATAAAACTAGTAATGAAGTAAGATTGTATTTTAATAATAAAATTATTTATTTGATAAAGATAATTTTTTATAAAATTAGATTATAGAGTGCCCTTGAAAATAGGTATGACTGTGAGAAATTTCGTTGAATCGGGCTTGTATTTCAGGAAGAATTTTTGAAAGACCCATTTAAAACGTATAAATCCCCATAAATGAAATTAGGATTCTAGTTATTAGATATATATAGAACATTATAAAATAATATATTAAAAGTAAATATGAATAAATAATAATTTAATTTAGGTAATTAGAGAATTAGAGCGACCCAAATGAAAATTGAGGTTCGTCTAGAAAACCGTTAACTTAAGTCTGAATGTATTCTTCACATGTCTTTAATGTCATAGATAATCAAATTAAATACATAAATTAACTAATTAAGAAACTCATATACATATATTTGATTAATTATTGTTTTATTAAGTTCATTTATGTTCTTATTGATAAGTTATAAGATTGAATTCCGTCATTACGGAGTGTTTGTTTCCTTGATTTCATGATCTGTTCAATTGATTATAAGTAATGGAGTTTATGTGGAATGAATATAATTCTCTATAATTGAACATAAATATTATTGATGAAAATTAAGATGTTTAAATGGTTATATATATCTATGGGTTACATGGTAGGAGGATGATTTATTAGATATGACATTAGTGATAACCATTTATATTATTTGAGCGATATCTCTATTTTTAGAAACTAGTTTTCTGTATGCATTATTATTATTATTATATATATACGAGTTAAAGAACATTTAATATGTTATAATAAACATATTAGAGTTTTATTTATCCATAAAAATGGTTTTATGAACATCCATGAAGACGGTTATGTAAGTTCAAAACCCATCGTCCTTGAATGCTATAGATTAACACATCTCAGACGTTGTTTTCATTTTTTGTATAAAAGGAGGGTAAATTAGATATTTTGATGGATTAATAAATTCTAATAACAACATTACATCATATTTAAGGTAATGGAGTTATCATACCTTTTTCATGAGGGTATTTTAGGAGAGAAAAATAAAATAAAGCAACTTGAAAGAAAAAAAATAAGTTGAGAAATCCATAAAGAAAATTCGGCAGTCTAATTGCATCGATTAAAAATTAAAAAAACATACTGATGAGAAAGAAAATAGTGTCTATCATCATTTTCAAATAATATGTACAATAATGAGGATGTGTAATGACATATCCCATCATAATCCAATTTAAATAAAAAATAATAACATAAAAGGAGTGCTTGAAAAAGATATGGGTGGTAGATTCCCTTACCTTGTAGAGTAACTCCTAAAACATGAAGGTTGGGACCTTGGGGGATTGAGGACACCTTAGGAGGTATCATAGGGAGGTAAAGCTACCATATACTCTAGGATGAAGAATTTTTAATGAAATAAATTGAAGTAATGAGTGGGTATTTATAGTAAAAGAGAGGGAGTTTTTTATTATTTTCAAATCACACCACATTATTGGTATTTGAAAAACCATGGGTTTTTCCATGGTATTTTTGTGTGGTATTGTCCACTTGGGACAAATAATATCATATTTTAATGTACAAAAGTCTACCATCATTTTATCTTAATTATTGCATCATTATGATGTCATTAAACATACTAAAAACTTATAACTGTATTTTTCTATTCATAAAAGCCTAAAGTATTTTATAAAATTATTATAAATTTAGCACAACCTAATTTCAAAATTCTATATTAATAAATGAAATCCATTTTTTAAATATAATTTTCTAAATATGAATAATTTAATTTTTAAATAAAATCATAATTTATTCAAAAAATAAAAAATTTAATACTGTAATTTATGTTATATCACCATTAAAAATCAATCAAGATATCATTTTATCATAACCATAATAAAATAAAATAATAATATGATTTAATATTAATAAGGTTCATATAACTATTCATATTACTATTTATAAGGGTATGTTACTTTTCACGAAAAATGTAAATTGATCCTATCAGACTCTAAATATCTTACTGAACACATCCGGGTATGTCAGTTTTTTGAAATTCAAATCACAGATGTGGAATAATTATGTTTATTAGATAGGTTATAACAGAGTGGTGTTTTGTAGAGACTCAATTTCATACATTCAATATTAAATTTATTTATAAATCCTTGGGGTGTAACATTATTATCCCTTATAAAAATTTCACCCCCAAAATTACCAGAATATTACCTCATAAAAAGATTTGGGTAGGTCATTATTATAAGACCCATAGGCTCCCATGTTGCCTCTTCAATTTTATGATTTTTTCAAAGTATCTTTACCAGCCGAGAAGTCTGATTCCTCAACCCCTATTCTTTAGAGTCTAAAAACGGGACAGGTTGTTCACAGTAAGATAAGTTCCGTTCCAATTATATACCTTCAGAAGTGAGGACATGAATTGGGTCTAGCATGCACTTTCTAAACAATGAGACATGAAACACATTTTATACTTTAGACAAGCAAGGCGTCATTTCCAAACGATATTCCACAACTCCATCTCTCTCCATAATTTCAAAAGGGACAATGTACATAGGGCTCTGTTTCCCTTTCTTCCCAAATCTTATAACACCCTTCTCTAGAGATAATTTTAAGAAAAATGATCTCCCACTTAAAATTCCATATCCTTAATTATATTATCAGTATAACACTTTTGTATTGTTTGAGCTACATTGATATGGGTTTGAATATTATTTACCTTTACTTTTGTTTCCTCCACAAGCTCTAGACCCTCTATCTTCCTTTCACTGACTTCATCCCAATATGTTGGTGTAGACATTTCTTTCCATACAATGAATCATATAGTACCATTTGAATACTTCTACAGAAGATATTATTATAGAAAACTCTACCAAAGGAAAATACTGATCACACATACCTTGAAAATAAACTCATCATGATCTCATTGTATCTTCTAAATTTTGAATCATCCTTTCCGATTACCTATCAGTTTGTGGGTGATAAGAAGTACTCAATCAAAGATCAGTATCCAAATATTTTTGAATAGTTTACCATAATTGCGATGTTAATTATGGATCCTGATTGGAAACTATTGAAAGATGTGATCCATGAAGTCTTACAACTTAATTTATATAGAGTCGTACAAGGCAGTCCAGTGGAAAATCCTCCCTTTTAGCAAGGAAATGTGTAGATTTCATAAGTAGATCCACAATTTCTCATATTGCATCATTCTTTCTTGGTTTTTTGGGAAATACGGTGAAACAATACATGGTTATGTCATCCCATTTCCATGTAGGAATAGGTATAGGTTTCATGACTCCTCTAGGATGTTGTCATTTGACCTTCACTTGGTGATAGACTAAACATCTTAATACATAATCAACAATTTCTCACTTCATGTTGTTCCACCAGAAATGTTTCTTCAAATCTCTATATATTTTAGTGCTACCAGGGTGTATAGAGATACTAGAACTATGGGAATAATCAAATAACTACCTTTTTAGCTCGGTTATAGCTGAAACAAAAAGACTATTCCCAAATTGTAGAATTCCATCTTCATAAACAAAGTCTTTTAACTTCTTTTCATTCACATCATTAATTTTCTTTTGAATATTCTCTTCAGTAGACTGCAAATTTTTAATTCTTTCCAATAAAGATGTTTGGGAAACCAATTGAAAAATTAAATATGTTTCACCTTCTTTGATAATTCCTATATCTATTCTTATTGGATCCATGAATACATAATCCCTTTAAATCCTTATTTTGTTTAAAACTCCATGATCCTTTCTTCTCAATGCATCAACTACCTTATTTTCCTTTCTTGGGTGGCAGTGTATGGAACAATCACAATCCTTGATTAGTTCAAGCCATTTCCGTTCTCCCAGGTTCAGTTATTTCTATGAGATGGTATATTTTAAACTATTTTGATCTATATATATCTCACACCATTCAATGTAGAGATAATGTATCCATATCTTCATATAAAATATTACAGCTTCTAACTCATCATCATGATTTGGATAGTTCTGTTCATGAATTTTTAACTGCCTTGATGCATAAGTAATAACTCTATCATTCAGTATAAATATACAACCATGTACTTTCTTTGATAAATCACAACAGATAAAAAACCCATCATATAACATCCAAAGTAAGTAAAGAATTATGGATTTTCATATCAATGTCGATTTATGAATTATATAGTATTTTAGTTGTTTAAACTAAGAATAAATCCAATCTTAAGCATAAAATTGTCTAATATTTTTAAAAGACTGTTTTACCGCCTTTTGATAGAGAACCATTTTAAAATATATCTTTTGACAATTTTATAAGATATATTTGTCAAAATAAACTTATTTTTAGAATCGGGACATTGAAAATTACTTTGGATAAATTGTTGGTATTTTTCTAACAATGTTCATTTTTAATGAATAGTGAAAAATACTGCATTTTACTTCAAAACTGCTTTTTCATCTAATTTAATTATATTGATAGATTATCTTTTTAATTGGTTTTAACATGTAAATATAATATATTTTTACCATTTAATCCAATGGTGGTCATTGGGATTAATTTCACTTTGAAATTGGACATAAACAATTGTCAAACGTTTGATAGAAATTGTTTAAAAAACCCACTATTTGTTTTGACAACGGGAATTATTTTTAAATTAATTAATACAATTTCTGTGTTTGGAATTTGGTAAAATGGATTCAATATTTGGAATTAGAAGGTCCAAATTATGTAATTAATATTCTTTTGTTTTTTAACATTATGAATAATAATGACGGCAATTATCTTTAATTATCGTGATTAATTAGTAATCGGGTAGTTAAGGGTAATAAAATAAAATAATAATAATATAAAATGACCCCAACATGTGTCCTAATGATAATAGTTGTGTCATGTCCAACCATGGTATGCCTTGTGCCAAACTTTGGGACCCCATGGAATCACTTTTGGGTGATAGTGACACTTTATCATTTTATGTTTTTTAAAAGGAAAGTATAACCAAAGTATGTATCACCCAAGTAAAAGAATTTTAGTTTTGTCTGTTTAAACTATATCTTAGACTATTAATATTCATTGAAAAGATAAAAATATTTCATATATCATAATATTTCTTTTATAATTTTTAGTCCTTAAATAAATTAATTTTTTTATGACACCATAATGATGTAGTGATTACCTCATTAATGAACGATTTAAATAAAATGAAATGATAATGTAAAATATAAGACTTAAACTTGTCAAAAACCTATTGGATGGGTGGATTTAGAACCCCTATCACCTTATACCTTTAATATATCATTGTGGGACCTTTAAAATCCGAAAAAGAATTTTATAATAAAGTAACATTTCAAGAATTTCCAAGAGTGCCCCTCCTCCCTCTTATAAAAGGCCCCCACCTCAACCACCTTACCCACACCTCTCAAGCAATTGGATCGGCGAAAATATGCCTATTTTATCTCTCCACAGCCGTCTCTTCATCCTATAATCCTTACATTAGGCATAAATCTCTTTAATAATCCCTTTTGGTTCACACTAAAGAGAGTTACCCGATTTAAAGGCAATGTCTTCTATAATGTTCTTTTGTTTTATTTTGCTTCTCCAACCCCCTAAACTATTTTTATTCCTTTATTTTGTAAAAACACCAGTATCTTCAATATACTAGTATTTTTTTAAGATAATGATTTTATTTACACTTACACACACCTCCATCCAATGGTTAAAGAACATACTATTTCTGTGGATGGCGAATTACTGTCTCATGAAACGATGATTGTTCAATCTTCTTTTAACACCTTTCATGGTGGCCATTAAGATGTCACTATATTTATATATGATATATATTATGTTTATGTTTTACTTATGAGTCTTTATTTTTCATTTATGGAATGCCTTTATGGTTTCCATTATGGGTAAACACAATATCTTCATTTTAGGAAGTGCGGACTACCACCCATTCAAAGTGATTTGATTCGTTAATGACATATGTGGGACGTATAAAGGTTGGATTTAATGATATTATATATGATATTATAATGTATTATAATATACATTTATATAATTATGATTTCACTCCATTAAATAAGAAATATAAATGAATGTTGCGTTCATGCGTACGTACGGCTAACCGTCTCCATGAACGGTGCATTTCTTTTCTTACCTCTAAATGTTATGTAATATTATAAATGAATGTATATTATGTATATATATGATATATATGATATCTACATCATGAATATAATTCTGGATATAATGGATATTTTACCACAAGAACAACTTGTAATTAAAAGAAGTTTATTTTTGGCTCAAGTACCATAGATCGACAAAATGACCGTTTTAACTTAAATAATTACATAATGTTCATAACAAGGTAATAAGTGATATTAAATAAATAATGAACTTGAAAAATGTTCTTAAGCAAGTAGAAATTAACTCTAGTTTATTATTCAAGAGATTAAAGAACGATCGAGTCATGTCGGACACGAGGTAAGGAACTTCATTTCAATCTCCTTTCATTGAGGCATATTTTGTTTTATACAAAACTTTATTTTATATGCTGTATAAACCCCTTTGACTTTTACTGTTATTAAGAAGATATCTTTTTATACGAAGCATTTTACAAAACAATAAAAGGGAATAGTTTTATCTTACATATGCGGCGACAATGAGTTCTCCGCCGCCGTGACCATTATTTGAGGTTCGGCTTCCTCTACAAGCCATAATTTTTTTTTCAATGAAAAATAAATAACATGTTTACTTTTCTTTTATTTTGTTGTCGAAAATGGTTTTGATAATGTTTTGATTATATCAATGTGTTTTTGATATCTTGTGATTGAAATGTGGAAATATTATGTTTCCTTTATGCATGTTTTATGTGATACGATTATGTTATGGTTCTTGGGAATTGTTTATGAAGATGGGTGGTTTCGTGATAAACTAAGGGCAGGTGAGCCCGATATAGCTCTCCAATGAATTGGGTAATGCCAAGGAGTTAAACGCTATGGTTTCTCCAAAGATATTAAGGGAATATACTGTGATGGGTATTCCAAACGTAACAATGAGGGTTACTCCCTATGTAAGAATGTTATGAATGCCTCAAGTTACCTTTATGTCTTATGTATTATATGAGTTATTCATGAATATTATGATTTCATGAGGTATGTGAAAGTGCTTATGTTTTATGAGTAAAGTATGATTTCATTGATTCTTATGTATACATGGACTAATGTTTTCATTCCGTATTTTTATATCCCTTACTGATATTTTTTATGCTCATCCGAAGTTTCTGAAATGTTTTTCACAGGTTAAGGGAAAAGTACATGATGTGATGATAGTGTCGAGTAAGTGTCAAGAAAGAATCCATGTTTTATTTTAAATATGTCTCCTTTTATGGGAAAAATGAATACTGTTTTTTTATGTAACCACCTTGTTGAAATGTGGAATGTAATGCATGATTTATGATCTAATTCCCTAAAACTCTAAACCTGAAAAGATCCCCAATGTGTATTCTTGAAATAACTCAAGATTAAGTAATGTTTATGGCTGGGGCCTTATAGTTGGTATCATAGGTCGGTTTAGATAACTTTAGGAGTTAGAATTCTATTAAATGATTATCCAAAAATATTTTTTATGGTCAAATTGAAATGATATATAATTTGAAGATTACCATGTTGCTTCATCTAAGACATGTTTGTTCAGAATGGTTTTCCATAGAGGAAATAAGGAAACAGTGCTAGGAAGGCATACAGAAGGAAATGACCATCTGCATCAGCATCCTGAGATGGTTGGAATTGGAAATGAAGTGTTTATTTTAGTAATGGAATAGTTGACTCAAGCGATAAATGGTGGTGGTATCCATGATTAGATTAACCAGATCAACCGAAAAGGAACATGTCAGTGGTGGAACATTTCATGAGGCAACATCCCCCATCATTCAGAGGATCATCTGACCCAGTGCTAGCTGAAGGGTGGATTAAAGAACTGGAGAAGATTTTCGATGTCATGGGGTGTTCGGACAATCAAAAGGTTAGTCTTGATGTTTACCGTTTAGAGGGTGAAGCAGATCAGTGGTGGTCGATGGTTAAAAATATCAGGGACGCTAATGAGATTGATGCTCTTAACTGGGATGAATTCAAAGATATGTTTCTTGAGAAATATTTTCCTAAGGATGTTCGAATGAGGATGGAAAAACAATTCTTGGAATTGAGGAAAGAGGACGACTCAGTGGATGCTTATGAAGAAAGGTTCACTCGATTGGCAAGGTATGCTCCAAATTTTATCTGAGACCTTGATAGTAAAATCAATTGTTTTTACTCAGGATTAATGCCAAAATATTTGAAGGGATTTAGCTTCTCGTGAGTTCAAGAGTTATGAAAATCTTGTTCGATGTGCTGAGAATGTGTAAATGGATTTTTCCGATGATCAGGTGTTCTATAATACCCAACAAAAGAAGAGACCAAGGTGGTAGGAGAAAGGGAAGAATCCTTCAAAAAAGTCTGATGGTAAGAAAAATAAGTTTTTAGTTTGTGATAAATGTGGTAAAAAGCATGATGGGGAATGTCTTCTGAATTTTGGAAAGTGCTACCAATGTGGTAAGATGGGACATAAGGCTCGTGATTTCACTGAAAAAGATCAGGGTGATGGTAAGAAAAAATTTGATTTACAGTTAGTGGAATGTTTCAAGCGTAATGAGATGGGTCATTATGCAAACGAGTGTTCGACAAAGAGCTAAAATGATGGGAAGCAGTCAGAATAAAAGCAGAAAGGTGTGGTGAAATCCTTTCAACTACTTCAGCAGATGTTGGGCCATCAAATGAAGTGGTATCAGGTACTTTGTTTGTTTTCTCAGATTATGCCAATGTGTTGTTTGATTCGGGGTCTACACATTCTTTCATCTCTGAAAAATTTTCTAGTAAATTGGGAATTCCATCTCAAGAAATGACTCCTGAACTTGTGGTAAAAACACCTGGTGGAAATTTTGAGGAAAAAAGAATTTATAAGAATCTTCCTATCCTTATCCGTGGAAAGAACCTACTTGAAAACCTTATTTTTTTTACCTCTAGTATAGTTTGATTTTATCCTAGGTATAGATTGGCTCTCTGTTTACCATGATAAGATTGATTGTAGTGCTAAAGATGTTTCTTTTCAGAAAGACTTTCAGTTTGTGTACAAGAATGATCCATTATTTTTGATAACATATCAAGTGGCTGAGAAACTTGTAAAAGATGGAAATGAATGTTACCTTGAACATATTGTTGAAAATAAATGAACCGTTCAGATTAATGATGTGCCAGTGGTAAATGAGTATCCAGATGTTTTTCCTGACGAGTTTCCTGGAATAATACTAGATCAGGAAGTTAAATTTACTATTGACTTAGTTCCTGATGCAAAACCAATTTCAAAACCCCCTTATCGAATATCTCAAATTGAACTTTTTGAGTTGAAGGATGAATTGCAATATTTATTAGAGAAAGGTTTCATTCGACCTAGCACATCACCATGGGGTGCTCCTGTCTTATTTGTTAAAAAGAAATATAGTTCTATGAGACTTTTCATTGATTGTAGAACCTTGGATAAAATCACTGTTAAGAACAAATATCCTTTGCCTCATATCGATGATTTGTTTGATTAGCTCCAGGGAGCTCAGTATTTTTCAAAGATTGACCTGAGATCGGGGTACCATCAGTTGAAGGTAAAGGAAGAAGATATTCCGAAGACTGTGTTTCATACAAGATATGGCCATTATAAATTTGTAGTAATTCATTTTGGGTTAACCGATGCACCTGCTGTATTCATGGACCTTATGAATAGAATTTTCCATGATTTTTGGGATAAGTTTGTGTTTGTTTTCATTGATGATATTTTGGTGTTTTCTAAAAGTAAATAGGAGCATGAATGTAATTTAAAGGTTATTTTTCAAACCTTAAAAAAAAGAAATTGTATGGGAAATTAAGCAAGTGTGAGTTCTGGTTGCAACAAATTTCTTTCCTTTGTCATATTGTTTCTAAAGATGGAATAACTATTGATCCTGCAAAAACAAAGGTTGTTGAAGAATGGCCAAGACCCACAAATGTAACCGAGATTCATAGTTTTCTTGGTTTGGTAGGCTATTACCGAAGGAGTTGAAAAGAAGACTAGTGAATGCTCCAGTTTTGAAACTACCTTCCAGGAATGGTGAGTTTGTTATGTACAATGATGCTTCATTGAAAGCACTTTGTTGCATCCTAATGAAGAATGATTAGGTAATTTCTTATGCTTCACGTCAGATGAAAACTCATGAGGTAAATTACCCTACACATGATTTGAAATTAGATACTATGGTTTTCGCTTTAAAAATTTGGAGGCATCATTTGTATGGTGTAAAGTCTGAAATATATACTGATCACAAATGTTTAAAGTATATATTCACCCAGAAATAATTGAACATGAGACAGAGGAGATGGCTAGAATTAATCAAGGATTATGATTGTACAATTCATTACCAGCCGGGAAAAGCAAATAAAGTGGCCGATTCTTTGACTTAAATAAGTAATGCTTCATTAACCATGTTACGTTTGGAATGTGATCCTTTGGTTAAGGATTTAATGAAATTTGGCAAAGAAGTTGTTGGTTCAGGATGTTCTTCTACTTTGTTTCAGGTATCACTAAAATATTCTCTATCAGACAGAATTAAGCAAGCACAGAAGCAAGATAGTGAGTTGCAGAAAAAGGTAGAGCTGGTTCAGAAGGGTAATTTGCCTGAATTCAACATTGATAATGACTGTGTTTTGATATTTGGGAAGAGATTGTGTGTGCCTTGTGATTCACTTTTGAAGAGAGAGTTGTTATGTGAAGCTCATTGTTCTCCGTTTTCAGTTCATCTTGGAAGTTTTAAAATGTATAGAGATCTTCAAAAGTATTACTGGTGGGACAGAATGAAAAGAGATATTTCTGATTTTACTGTGAAGTGTTTGACTTGTCAACAGGTTAAAGTAGAGCGGCAGTTACCGAAAGGGATGCTTCATCCTTTACCAGTGACAAAGTGGAAATGGGAGAATATATACATGGACTTCGTTGTTGGGTTGCCAAAGACACCTTGAGGTAATAATGCAATCTGGGTTATTATTGATCGCTTGACTAAATCTGCTCATTTCCTTGCTATACGAGATAATTTTTCCCTAGATCGACTTTCTCGTTTGTATCTTAAAGATATATTCAGGTTACACAGAGTTCCCCTCTTCATTGTATCTGATCGTGATCCCAGGTTTACTTCTAACTTTTGGAAAGTCCTTCAGAAGTCGTTGGGTACTGAATTAAATTTTAGTACAACCTTTCATCCTCAATCAGATGGGCAGTCAAAACAAACAATTCAGACATTGGAGGAAATTATAAGTGCTTGTTTGATGGATTATCACGGAAGTTGGGACCAAAATCTTTCTTTGGTTGAGTTTTCTTATAATAACAGTTTTCATTCCAGTATACAAATGGCACCATTTGAGGCATTATATGGGAAGCGGTGTCGAACTCCAGCTTTTTGGGATAAAGTGGGTGAAAGGAAGTTGATGGGACCGGAATTGGTATAAGAGTTGGCAGAAAAAGTTCAGATGATATAGAAACACTTGAGAACAGCTCAGAGTAGGCAGAAAAGTTATGCGGACAATAGGAGGAAGGATCTCTCTTTTGAGGTAGGTGATCATATCTTCCTCAAAGTTTCACCATGGAAAAGTGTGATGTGATTTGGTAAGAAAGGAAAGATGAGTCCAAGGTTCATTAGACCATATGATATTCTAGAGAGAGTTGGATCAGTTGCATATCGAGTGGCTTTACCTCCGAGTTTATCTCAGGTACACAATGTTTTTCATGTTTCAATGTTAAGGAAGTAAATGCCAGATCCATCTCATGTTTTGAGTCCATAGGTAGTTCAATTGGAAGAGAATCTGTCTTATGAGGAACAACCGGTCCAGATTCTTGACCACAAGGAGAAAGTATTGTGGAATATGGTGATTCATCAAGTAAAGGTTTTGTGGAAAACCCACATGATTTAAGAGGAAACATGGGAATCTGAAAATGCAATGAGGGATAAATACCCCCACTTATTCGATAAGTAAATAAATTGAGGGTACAAAATTTTCAAAAGGGGGAAGGATGTAACATCCCATGTAAGTAAAGAATTATGTATTTACATATCTATGTCAATTTATGAATTAGATTGTATTTTATAGGCTTAAACTGAGAATAAATCCAATCTTAAGCATATAATTCTCTAATATTTTTAAAAGCTTTTTTTACCGCCTTTTGATGGCGAACCATTTTTAAATATATCTTTTGACAATTTTATAAGATCTATTTTTCAAAATTAACTTATTCTTTAGAATCGGGACATTGATATTTACTTTGGATAATTTTTTGGTATTTTTCTGACAATGTTCATTTTTTAATGAATAGTGAAAAATACTGCGTTTTACTTCATAACTGCTTTTTCATCTAATTTAATTATATGGATAGATTGTATTTTTAATTGTTTTAAAGTTTAAATAGAATATATTTTTACCATTTAATCCAACGGTGGTCATTGGGATTAATTTCACTTTGAAATTGGACATAAACAATTGTCAACCTTTTGATAGATATTGTTTCAAAAAAACCCGCTATTTGTTTTGACAACGGGAATTATTTTTAAATTAATTACTACAATTTTTGAGTTTGGAATTTGGTAAAATGGATTACATATTTTGAATCAGAAGTTCCAAATTATGTAATTAAGACTCTTTTGTTTTTGGACATTATGAATAGTAATGGGGGTAATTATCTTTAATTATCATGATTAATTAGTAATCGGGTAGTTAAGGGTAATAAAATAATATAATAATAATATAAAATGACCCCAACATGTGTCCTAATGCTACGTGTTGTGTCATGGCCGACCATGTGATGCCTTGTGCCAAACTTTGGGACCCCATGGAATCACTTTTGGGTGATAGTGACACTTTATCATTTTATGTTTTTTAAAAGGAAAGTATAACCAAAGTATCTATCACCCAAGTAAAAGAGTTTTAGTTTTGTCTATGTAAACTATCTCTTTGAGTATAAATATTCATTGGAAATATAAAAATATTTTCTACATCATAGTATTTTTTTATAATTTTTAGTCATTAAATAAATTAATTTATTTATGACACCATAATGATGTAGTGATTACCTCATTAATGAACGATTTAAATAAAATGAAAAGATAATGTAAAATATAAGACTTATAGTTGTCAAAAACATATTAGATGGGTGGATTTCGAACCCCTATCACCTTATCCTCGAAATATATCATTGTGGGACCTTTAAAATCCGAAAAATAATTTTATAATAAAGTAACATTTCAAGAATTTCCAAGAGTGCCCCTCCTCCCTCTTATAAAAGGCCCCCACCTCTACCACCTTACCCACACCTCTCATGCCATTGGATTAGCCAAAATCTACTCAGTTTATCTCTCCACATCCCTATATTCATCCTAGAAGCCTTACCTTAGGCATAAAGCTCTTCAAGAAACCCTTTTGGTTCAAACCAAGTGGAGTTACCCGATTTAAAGGTAATGTCTTCTCTAATGTTCTTTTGTTTTATTTTGATTCTCCAACCCCCTAAACTCCTTTTATTAATTTATTTTGTAAAAACACCAGTATATTCAAAATAATAGTACTTTTTTATGATAAGGATTTTATTTACACTTTCACACACCTCCGTCTAATGGTTAAAGAACATATTGTTTCTGTGGATGGCGAATTACTGCCTCACGAAACGATGATTGTTCAATATTTTTTTAACACCATTCATGGTGGCCATTAATATGTCACTCTATTTATATATGATATATATTATGATTATTTTTTCCTTATGATTCTTTATTTTTCATTTATGGCATACCTTTAGGGTTTCCATTATGGGTAAACGCGATATCTTCATTTTAGGAAGTGCGGACTACCACCCCCTCAAAGTGATTTGATTCCTTAATGCCATATGTGGGATGTATAAAGGATCGATTTAATGATATTATATATGATATTATTCTGGTATTAAAATATAACTTTATATAATTATGATTTCGGTCCATTAAATATGAAATAGAAATTAAAGTAGCGTTCATGCGTACGTACAACTTACCGTCTCCATGAACTGTGCATTTCATTTATTACCTCTAAATGTTATGTAATATTATAAATGAATGTATATACTGGATATATATGATATATATAATATCTACATCATGAATATAATTCTGGATATAATGGATATTTTATCACATGAACAACTTGTAATTATAAGAAGTTTATTTTTGGCTCAAGTACCCAAGATCGAAAATACAACCGTTTTAACTTAAATAATTACATAATGTTTATAACATGGTAATAAGTGATATAAAAAGTTTATGAAATGTAAAAAAATTATTAATAAATTATAAATTAACTCTAGTTTATTATTCAAGAGATTAAAGAACGACCGATTCAAGTCGGACACGAGGTAAGGAACTTCGTCTCAATCTCCTTTCATTGAGGCATATTTTGTTTTATACACAACATTATTTTATACAGTGTATAAAACCCTTTGAATTTTACTTTTATTCAAAAGGAATCTTTTTATATGAAGAGTTTTACTAAATGACAAAAGGGAATGTTTTTGTCTTACGTATGCGGCGACAATGACTTCTCCGCCGCCGTGACCATTATTTGTGTTTCAGATTCCTCTACAAGCCATTACTTTTTTTAATGAAATATAAATACCATGTTTTCTTTTATTTTATTTTGGTATTGAAAATGGTTTTGATAATTTTTTGATTATATCAATGTGTTTTTTATATCTTGTGATTGAAATGTGGAAATTTTATGTTTCCTTTATGCATGTTTTATGTGATACGATTATGTTATGGTTCTTGGGCATTGTTTATGAAGACGGGTGGTTCTGTGATAAACTAAGGGATGGTGAGCCCAATATATCTCTCCAGTGCCTTGGGTAACGTGAAGGAGTTAAACGCTAAGTTTTCTCTGAATATATTTAGGGAATATACTGTGATGGGTATTCCAAACGTAACCATGAGGGTTACTCCATACGTAAGAATGTTATGAATGCGTCAAGTTACCTTTATGTCTTATGTTTTCTAGGAGTTATTCATGAATCTTATGATTTCATGAGGTATGTCAAAGTGCTTATGTTTTATGTGTAAAGTATGATTTCATTGATTTATATGTATACATTGTATAATGTTTTCATTCTGTATTTTTATATCCCTTACTGAGATGTTTATGATCATCCCATGTTTTTGAAATGTTTTTCACAGGTCAAGGGAAAAGTACCTGATGTGATGATAGTGTTGAGGAAGTGTCAAGAAAGAATCCTTGTTTTATTTTAAATATTTCTCCTTTTATGGGAAAAATGAATACTATTTTTTTATGTTACCACCTTGTTGAAATGTGGAATGTAATGATTGATTTATTGTCTAATTCTCTATAACTCTAAACCTGAAAAGATCCTTAATATGTATTCTTCAAATATCTCAATATTAAGTAATGTTTAAGGATGGGACCTTATACATCATTCCCCAATGGTAGAGTCGGTATTGGTGAATTCACTTTTGTCATCTTTAATTATTCAAAACATACCTCACATTCTTTTTTCCCTACAAACTTAATCCCTTTACATTTAACATTGGTCATTGGGTTCTCCAAACGAGTGAAGTTCTGAATAAAACGCTGATAATAACATGCTAAACCAATAAAACTATGTACCTTGGTTATGTTTGTTGGTGTAGTCCATTATTGAATAGCCTTCTTCTTCACAGGATCAATATATATTCAATCCTTAGAGAAAATGTGGCCAAGAGAGAAAACTGATTGAAGCCAAAATTCATACTTTCAAAAGTTTCCATATAATTAATTTCTTCTAAGAGTATTCATAATATTGTGCACGTGATTTTCATGATCTTCATATCTTTCAGAGTATACCAAGATATCATCAATAAATACCACCGCAAAGTCATCAAGATATTCTTTGAAAACTCTATTCATTAGATCCATGAAAACCGAGGGTGAATTAGTCAGTCCAAAAGGAATTACTATAAAACATAATGCCCATACTTGGTTTGAAATGCTATCTTTGGAATATCTTCCTTCCTCACATGCAACTGATGATATCAAAACCCTATGGTCAATCTTCAAAAAATATTGGGCTCTAAGAAGTTGATCAAATAAATCATCAATGTGAGGTAGGTTATACTTGTTCTTTGTTGTTATAGAATTTATATCCCTATAGTCAATGCACAACCTCATAGATCCATATTTATTTTGTAATGAAAAGAATATGGGCTCCCCATGGAGAGACACTAGGGTGAATAAATCCTTTATCACTCAATTCCTCTTATTGTTTCTTTAGTTCTACTAATTATATAGTGTCCATTCTATACGGAGTCTTTGTTATAGGCCATGAACCAGGAATTAAATCAATATAGAATTAAACTTCACACTCTGGATGATATCTAGGTAAGACCTCTAGAAAGACATAAATATATTCATGCAAAATATGTACATCCTTGATTTGAACATTTATTTCCTCCCTTATACATATCAAGTTCTCATACTATCTATGAATTGAATTTAGTGGAGCTACTGAGGGTGGATCTAGATGAGAATCAGATGGTTATGTTTCTACCCTAAAGATAAGGGATTCCACATCATCCTCAAAATTTGGAACCGCCTTCTTCTTGCAATATATTTTTTCATCATAATTTAAAATATAATTCTACCTATAATTATATCAAATTCAATCATGGGTATGATGATAAGGTTATTAACTAAAGCACATTTATGTGTCATAAAGGGGATTGACTAACGCATATTTGTTGTAATGATACGTCCCTTATGAGTTTTGACTAACAATTCCTTTATTAAATCAAATTGAAAGTGTCTAATTTTCTTGGAAAACATGGAAGATATAAAATAATGCAATGATCCAGAATCAAATAAATCATTCGCTAAGTTTGAATAAATGATTAAAGTACCTTCCACCACATTATTAAGAACTTCAACCTCATTCGTTGTGATAGAATAAGCTTGGCCTTTCTCTCTTTTCCTTCTTTGGGGAACATTTCGTTAACACATAAGACAATCATTTGCATAATATTCCCTCTCCGTGAGAATTTAGTATTGAACATTGATAGCTTCTTTCTTCCCCTTAAAATCCTATGATAGGTGTCATTTTTCTCCACACTTATAAAAAACACCCATACTCATCAGAAAAGTACTAGGGTGTCTCTTTCCACAATTATCATAGGGTGGAAGGTCAACTCTTCCCTTATTACCCATTTCTTTATTCCCTTTTCCATATTTTTAAGATACCCTATTCTTTTCTTTCTTTCCCTTAAAATCATAATAATTAGAGAATTAATTTTTCATATTTATAGCACATGAGACTATATCTTCATATGATTAAAATATTTGGGATACTAGATCCCTACAGAAGAATGGTTTCAAAAAATAAAAGAATCAATCAACCATGCTCCTTGGATTATGTATGTAGTCTGCGACATGTCTTGCTAACCTTGTGAAGTTAGCTTCATACTTTGAAACATTCTCATCGTCTTTTTTCCTAAGATTTAGAAACCGCCTTTCCAAATATACTTGATGTTAATGAGGGAAGTATTTATCTAATAATATTACCTTTAAATCCCTCTATTCCATTTCTTTTGTTTTTTCCTCCTCCTTTCTGTTTTGAATTTAATACCACCACTGATCTGCATCTCCTGATAGACGATAAACCATTATGACAACCTTCTATCTTTAGTAACATCCCAAAACAATAAAAATATTTTCTAATGAACTTATACACTAATCCACTACAAATGGGTTTGTATCCCCATTAAATTTAGTGGCTATTATAGCATAAAGCAGTATAACAAAGATCCTCCCCTTTGTGGATCCAGATTCTTCATATGGGTAAGTTTATTATTCATAACCTAATTCAACTATCCCAGTATAGTTATAAGTTTCTTAGCACTAGTCATAGCACCAGAGCCAACATCATTATCCTGAATCATAAGGAAATCCCTACATTGTACACGAGTATTCATACAGTTTCCATTCCTTCTACTGGGTTCCATTTCTAAATAATGACATATAATAGATTAGGTTATGAATCATAATGTCTAATATCAATGTAGAAAAATACTTATAATAAATTGAAATCCTATACATAGCTAATCTCATAATCATAAAAACAGTTTTTTGGGGAAAAATTATATTAAAATCTTTCATAATGGCTTTCAAATAAAATGTAAACTATCCTAATTTTATCCTCTAGGATTGTCAAAACAGGTGCACAGTAAGGCCTGTTGTCATGTACGTGGATACCTTGGGTCAAGCCCAAAACTCCTTGTCAAAGTTGTTACTCTTAGGTACATCTGTGATAGAATCACATCCACCTGTAGTATGCAGGCATCAATTTATTTTCTATAAATATAGACATAAACTATTCCTTGCAAAAATTCTAGGACATTCTTGAATTTTTATCATCAAAGTATATCTTAGGGGTTTTTCCCCTAACATACGTTTTCTAAATCTAGTTTCCAAAATCTCTACTAAACATCCTTTGATACCAAATGTAAGGACCCAACCATCATTTCCCAGATATAGTGCCTTAATTCATTACATTTTAATTATTACAAGAGAGTTGTATTTCAAAGGAAAGAATAGTTTAGTTGTTTTGGAAAACCAGATACACACATAAGTTCAACATTATAACTTGAAAATAAATACAATATAGAATTTCCTCTGACAACATCCATAACCTCTAGGTTATCTCTGAATTTAATTCATAATATACCAATTCATGTCCTCAAAAAATGAAACATAAGAAATTGGTGAGATCAAATACATGGTGAGGGTAAGAAAAATATCATAATATATAAGAAGCATTAGTCATGGTGAATAAATAAAAACACATGCCTTTAAAAATAAACTTGAACACATTATGGCATGAATATAAGCTGAATAAATAATGACATAATAAATCATAATCATGGGTATTATAACATTAGAATAAACTCATGAACTTTCAATTAATAGTTTAATAATTTGGGAATGCATAATTCCATACATCATAACCATACCATCAAGGCCTCGTGCCAAGACCATAAAAACCCATTTTTTTCATGGCCTTGTGCCAAGACCGTAGTATGTATCATGAGACCCACCAATCCATCAAGATTATATATTGATCCTTACCCATAACTTAATATGTCCTATTAATTCTTCATATAAATGGGTATAAGCATAAACAACATATACATTCATATTAAAACTTACATATGAAACGTAAATAACATTCCCCGAACATTAAGCATAAACACTAACCATTCAGAGTAAATTGGTGAATGGTTTTAAGATAGAACATACATAGTCAAAAAAATAACAAACCATTAAATTAAATATGGTATGTGATATAGTAAAATATTAATACCAATAATATATATGAATCAACAAGAATGTCGAAATAGATGAAGATACTCTTATAAAATCATCGAGTATTTCTTGACATAAATACTCTTTTACTTTGAAAAGAAGAGTTATTTTGAAAAAAATATTTGTATATAACCATTAGTGAAGTAAGTTATTATTTTAATAATAAAATTAGTTATTTTTATAAATATTATGTTTTCTAAAAACAGATTATATAGTTCCCTTGAAAATAGGTAAGAATTTGAGAAATTCCCTTGAATCGGGCTTGTATTTTGGGAAGAACATTTAAAAGATCCTTTTAAAACATATAACTCCCCATAAATGAAAGTATGATAATGGATGGTACACATATATATAATATTATAACAAAATATATTAGGATTACATATGAATAAATAATAATTTAATTGAGGTAAGTAGATAATAAGAGTAACACGAATAAAAAGTGAGGTTCTGGTAGAAAACCCTTACCTTAAGTCTGAATGTATTATGCACTTGTCGTTAATGTCCTAGATAATACAATTCAATCTATAAATTAACTAATTCAGAACCTAATATACATATATTTTATTCATTATTTTTATGAAGTTCATTTATGTTCTTATTGATAAGTTATAAGATTGAATTTTGTCATTCTAGAGTGTCCGTTTCCTTGATTTCATGATCGGTTCAATTGATTATAAGTAATGGAGTTTATGTGGAATGGATATAATTCTATAGAATTGAACTTATATATTATTTATTAACATAAAAACATGTAAATGTTTATATATATCTCTTTTTTACATTGTATTATGATGATTTGTTAGATAGAAAATTTGTGATAACCATTTATATTGTTTGGGCCATATCTCGATTGTTACAAACTAGTTTGTCTTATGAATTATTATTATGTATATATACAGGTTCCATAACATTGAATAAGTTATAATACACATATTATATTTTTTTTCAACCATAAAAATGGTTTCATGACCATCCATGAATATGTTCATAGAAATGGAAGCCCTTCATCCTTGAATGTGATAAATTAACACAACTCGGATGATGTTTTCATTTTTTGTATAAAAGGAGGGGAAAGGAGAGATGATGATGAATTATTAAATTAACATAAAAAAATTATATTATTTTTAATTTAAGAGAGTTATCATACCTTTTTAAATAGGGGATTTTAGTAGATAAAAATAAAATAAAGGAAATTGAAATAAAAAGAGAAGTTGAGAAATACCTTTCAAAAATTCGATAGCCTAACGAAATCTCTTAAAAAATCATAAAACATGTTGATTAGATAAAATAGGGTATCTTGTCATTTTTAAATAATATTTACTATAAAGGGGATGTGTAATTACATATCACATCATAATCTAATTTAAATTTAAAAAATAATATAAATGGGGTGCTTTAAAAAGAGATGGGTGGTAGATTCCATTACCTTGTAGAGTAACTCCTAAAAATTGAATTTTGGGACCTTTTGAGATTGAGGACACCTTGGGAGGACTTATCGAGAGGTAACAATACCAGATATTCTCGGATTATGAATTTTTAATGAAGAAAAATGAAATAATGGGTGGGTATTTATAGTAAAAGAGAAGGAGTCTTCTTATTTTCAAAGGACACCTCATTAGTGGTATTTACAAAACCATGGGCTTGCCCATGGTATTGTCCACCTGAGAAAACTCATATTATATTTTAATTTACACAAGTTGAAAAACATTTTATATTAATTATTACATCATTATGATGTCATTAAACATACAGAAAACATGGAACTGTTTTTTTACTATTCATGAAAAACTATGGTATTTTTTAAAATTATCATAAATTCAGAATAACCTACATTCAAATGATTTGAACTAAAAAATGAACTCCATTTTTTTAAAATAATTTTCTAAATATGATTAATTTAATTCATAAATAAAATTATCATTTATTCAAAAAATTATAATTTTAATATTGTAATTCATTTTATATCACCTTGATAAATTATTCAAGATCTCATTATCTTATAACCTTAAGAAAATAAAATAATAATATGATTTACTATTCAAAAGGTCATATTACTATTCATATTACTATTTATAATGGTATGATACTATTCAACAAAAATATAATTTGATCCTATCAGACTCTAAATATCTTACAGAACGTATCTGTGTATGTCAGTTTTTTGAAATTCGAATCATAGTGGTGGAAAAATTATGTTTACTAGATAGGTTAGAACAAAGTGGTGCTTTTTAGAGACTCAGTGTTTCATGAATTCAATATTAAATTTATTTATAAATCCTTAGGGTGTTACATTTAGGTTGTGTCATATCCACTCTCTGGTTATATAGGATCTACACCATGTTAGGAATTGTGTTACTCAGATATACATTTGACCAGGAATGTTATAGTTCTTTCTTTAATGTTGCACCGTAGTATATCCCAAGTCATCCCATCCTACATCGTGGTTCTAGGGGCTACGGTGTAGTCCTTTGTTTTTTAGGGTGTCTATAAATACTTGGACCCCCATTCATAACCACTTTCCTCCCATGTTTCTCTTTCAATTCCAATATTCCTGAGATTTTTTTGAAGTATTTGAAGTCCCTTTCATTAGATATTAATTCATGGATTCATCTATTTGGTCTATTGTGATCTAAGTTATGTTTTTCGGGGTGTCTATAAATACCTAGACCCCCATTCATGCACATATTTTCTCCCATGTTTCCCTCTAAATCCCTAGGGTCCTGAGATAGTTTTTTGAAGCATTTGAAGTCCATTTCATTAGAGATTAATTCATGGATTCTTCTATTTGATCTGTTGTGATCTGAGCTAAGTTCTTAGTATTTTCTTATAGTTTAATCTCTATTCGATCTCATTTCCCCCCTTTTCCTCCTACCATGATATGAAGGATGATTTCTATTTATCTAATGGGTTTTCCTTTTTTAGTGCATCTTTGGTATGATGTTCTTGGGAGATCACAGTTATTTGTGAGATATTTGATCAAAGATCTGCATTGATGTTCTATTTACATTTAAAGGATATCAAAATATTTGTGGTAGGGGATTCATTTATTCTCCTTTTTCATTACATATAATTATAAAGTTATCATGATTTATCTTTTTTATTATAGTGGTGGAATTAACTATAATAAATGATTAATCAGTTTTATAAAATAATGGTTTATGGTTCACGATTGTGTATTCCTCCACTGTGATAACGAATTTCCTCTTGATTTTTTAGATAGTTCAATATCTATACCTATTATTTATTTTTTCTGTTGTTTATGATTGGGTTATAATGTGTTGATTTTATGAAATTTTTAGTGACCATAAATCCTGTAATTTACTTGGTTATCTAAAAAAATTAAAAATCCATGTTTAATGAAACAATAATTTTTAGTAATATGATATAATTAAAATTGATGCTTAATGAATGCTTAATTTAATATATTATTCCAGGGGTTATTTTAATTGTATAAATAAATTGAGGTTATAATTATTGTTATTAATAAGTAAAAGCATGATTAAAGAGTTTTGTTCTTCCAAAAGTTTGTTTAATCTGGAATCTTATGCTAGAGAGTGTGTTTAAATAATTTAATATCTTATTATAACTAAAGCCTTAGGTTACCCATAGTTGTAACCTATAATATTTGAATTGATTCATTAAATATGGAAAAAACCAGATTGTTTGATAAAACTTTTTTTGGGGAAAAGTGAGTCTATTTGTTTATGAAGGCAAAATTCCTTATGCTTGGGGTAGAGTGAGATAGTTTTCATGAAAAGTCTAAATGCCTTATTTTAGGGTCTAATTTCCCTATTGATGTTGTTGATTTTTTTGACTTCTATGATGCTCTATATGTGATCCTTGTTATGAAATGCGATGTGAGCCTGGGATGGTTGACGAGATATGGGTGGGGAAACCCATGGTTGTCGAAGAATTTAATTCCTATGAAGGTGAGATGCATGGTTATATGCATGATTGTGTTAGGGATGTTGTCGGGATGATGAACCTGGTTGAATCCAGGTTTACCCTTTGTTGTTATAAAGTCTAGGATGATTTTTTTGTTAATGTTCTACTTAATAATATGATGACTGGGGTTCTTTCTTAGCTTCATTCCTTTCCCCACTTCTTGAGGCCGTTGGATGCATTTGGTTATGAATCTCTTTGATGGTATCTTAGGATGTCGTCCTAGGGTACTTGGAATTATGAAAAAAAATAATTTTTAATAAATTATTAACCCATGTATTTAGTGCTTGAAATGAATATTTTGATATTCATGAAAAACCATAGACTAATTTGGACTACGCCCGAAGGGAATAGACTTCACTTTGTTGGTTAGTGAAATGTAATTTGGTTTAGTATTTATTGTTAATTAATGACCAATAAGTTAATTAACATAATTTTAAAAATTTAAAAAGGAAATAAGAAATTTAATATATATCTTATGAAATACTTATGTGCTTATATGATATCTAGTCCCTAATAGTGGCAGCTAGGTGTTCATGTGATGATAGCTGTTATTGAGTCTGGGACTTGGTTATTCCCATAGTGTGGTTGTGAGATATATTATATCCTATATGTTTTTTGATTTCATATTCTACCCCACTATTTTTTGTAGGGTCACTAACACCCAGTTGAATTTGGGAGAGTGTTTTCCCCAACCTTTAGGTTAGGGAGGGATGGATGTATAAATACTCCCTCTGACTCGTTTCTATTATCATGGTAGTATTATGTGTTAGTATGCACGGTGGTTAGTTTCCCCATATATATGTATAGATATTTTTAATGGATTTTTGTTATTTCACACACATGTATCTTTATATATAGTATCCAAAATATTTTTATAGGTATGACATGTATGGGACGTAATGGATTGAGGTACATTACTCAGTGTATTGATTTTGATGGCCTGAGCTATAATACCAAATGTATAATACATGAAATAAAATCTATGGTGGATCCCAAAAACTACTCAGTTACTATATAGAAATGTGGTTGGGATGTTGTGATGATGTAATTCATGATACATGGGTTGTGATAATTAGTCCAAGTGTTTTTAGGAAGAATTCTTTTGGAGAGATATGGATCATGGCATGTGGTGTTGGGGAAGAGAACAAAACTTGTGGGGAAGTAGTAGAGGGGTACCATTTTGGTTTTTATATTATAATATCTGACCCCTTGTATGTGATAATTGGTGAGATATATCCATGGTGAGGCTGAGAACTTAATATACCTATTTAGGTTATGATTTTATTTCACTTTTTGTTCACTGTGCTTTAGTATGCTTTGTTTATCTCTTTCATGTTAATCTCTTAGGAGGATCTTATTGAGAATACCTATTATGATCACCCTATGCATATATAAACTATTTTTAGGTTATTAGGAGAAGGTTAGAGAGTGGTATGCATATTACTAGCCTTTGTTTTTTTTATGATTTGTTTAGGATTTTTGGTCACTGATGAGTTTATCTTTTGGTATTCATAGTTTCCTTTACAGTTTTTCAGTGGGTATGAAATTACATGTATGTACTAGGGATTTATTTTATATTTATGAGAAGTAGATGATTAGTGTATCTATCTTATCTCTCTCTTCTACATGTTCTCTTAGAGGGTGATTCCTCCTATTTGTATATTCCTTATACACTTAGTGTTTTTTGCTAACCCATGGACTATTGGAGGATTGTTTCAAGTGGTCACTATCTCCATACTCACATTTCCAGCCAAGTAGGGGTACTCTTTGGGGGTAGGGGTTGTGAAAGAGTGGTATCAATGGTTCAGGTTGTGGGATATAATGGAGTTTTGAGTTTTTCATTAGTGAGTACTACATGGGTTGGCAGGGAGATAGTTTAAGATAAGTCTAATAAGAGATGTAAAAAATAGATAATCACTAAGACATGGGTATTTAGGCCCCTCTATGATATGATTCATAAACCATTATGTTTATTGGGATTATTAAATGAAGTGATACCTATTTTTGGGTAGAGACATATGGAAAGATCATCCAAAAATCTTCTATACCCTTGTATTTGAAATGGGTAGACCATGGGATTAGGTTAAACATTAAATAAAGTAAATTAATTAATTAACATTAAATATTCCTTTTTAAAATTTTAGGAGTATCTATCCATTTGTAATTTTGTAGGTATGGATCCAGTTTGACATCCCTATTAGGTTTTCATCGAGGATGTGCTGTAGGATGTGCCTACAGATGACCGTAGAGTAGAGGTTAACAATGATGAAACTTGGAGGAGGAAAATATGAGAGTTACAACACTAGAGTTTGTACAAGTATGAAGTCTACATTTTAGGATCCATGATAGAAGACTAGTTTTTGGAGGTTAAGATACCTTTCAGTTTGATCAATGATTGAAAAGAGAACTAGGTTTCATTGGTCATGATTATTCTATGTAGAGAAGATGTAAAGTGGTCTATATTGTTTCTTAGGGTTCATGAGGATTTTTTGGCCTCATGATTGGAATTTAGGGACATGTTCCGAGTACTGTTACTTTCTTAAATTGAATATGTGGCCAGTATCTAAGTGATGATTACCATTTAACATGAGACTTCCAACATACAAGAGTTTGGAATCCATTTCAATATCCATATCTAGTATAATTAATATATATTTCCATTTGAGGAGGCTAGAGGAAGTGTTGAAAAAAAACCTCAAGGTATCATTACATAATTTTTGAGGTGATTGTGTTTTTTGATAAAGAGGTCTATTGGAATATTGTTCACTAGGAAAGTTTCAAAATCAGAACATCAAAATATGAAAAGGGAAAGAAAGTGGCGCACAAATTAAGAAGTGGTGCACAAGTCATTAAGTGGAACAAAAGTGAAGAAGTGGTTTGGAATTCATATTTCATCACATCAAAATATTTCAAATAAAATAACGTGGCATAAAATTCATTAAGCAACATGAAAGTCATGAAGGGGAGTGCAAGTCATGAAGTTGCGAGAAAGTTATAGATCGGCACACAAGTTATAAAGTGGAGTGCAAGGTGAGATGCATGAATCATGTGCAGGGTCACCAAAAGGCTTATAAATAGATGTCTTCCCTTATCATTTGAAAGTAGCTCAACACTTAGAGAAAATACGTGCTCTGATCACACAAGTGGAAGTGGTGAGAAATTTCTGAGTGGCACACAAATAGTGAGATGTGTAGTCAGTGGTGTGCAGGTAGTGGAGCACAAGTAGTGGCAAGCAAGCAGTTTCTCTCAATTAGTGGTGTGAAATATGTGGCATGCAAGTAGTGGTGCACAAGTAGTGGTGCGCAAGTAGTGGCATGAAAGTAGTGGCATGGAAGTATAAATTGGCGCGCAATTATAAAATTGGCGTGAAAGTTGGTTTTCCCGCAACAAAGGTATAGGCTACACAATAATTAAAGTAGGTTTGCATGAAAGTTGGAAGTTTCCCAGTACACCTGTGTTAAAGGGGTATTCATCTTTGGATAAGAATTGGACATCAATATAGCATATACACATAGTGGAGGATTTATTCATTTGATATAATGAAGGGACCTACAAGTCAAAAAACTGTGAGTGGATCCTTTCCAAAGTAGTGAGCAAAGAAAAGGGAATAAGGTTATCATTTCTACTAGAAGTGAGAGTGAGAGAGAGAGAGATAGAGAAATAGAGAGTGATACTTGAGAAAGTAGTGACATGACCCTAAAATTTGTAAAGGCAGTGAGTTTGGGTGTATAAGTGATCTATTCTCAACATTATTGGCAGTGATAATTAGTGGATTTGGTACAACGACACATCATTGTTGTATGCTCCTTGGATGTATCCTAGTGAGGGTGAACCGAGTAACAATATGTGTGCCTTTATGTTGTCATTCCTACATTACATTCAAAGCCTCATCATTATCTTATAAACACTGGATGAATAAGATCAAAATTAGCACATAAGTGAAAACAAACCGACCCTTATAATAAATAGGTCAAGATCCAATGGGGGCATGGATAATTTTTAAAATAATATCCATACCATGATTCCCCCCCCCTCAGGGTATCTAGGACCCTTTTGGTCCTAATAGGAAGGAATTTATTGGGGGCTTTGCATACAGATATTGAACCCCATGTCACCCCATTCATGTTTTCAGAATATCTCAAGGTGTTGGCGAGATAAGAGGTTGTTGATAAGACTCTACCGAGAACATGTTCATCATGAGAGGGTATTAAATAGGATTCTTCATGAAGTGGATCTTTGGTCTGGGGTTCTTAGTTTCCTATACATGAGATCATTTGTTTAGCTGGTTGTAGGTCATATACATCATTATTTCATTTATCCATGGGTGGCAGCTCATATGAATTTTACAAAGGATCAAACAATTTTTTTCATGTGGAGTTTGAGGTTATAAATTGTGAGAGTTTCTAACCCACATGAGAAGGTATAATGCACCATGAGTTAAAATTCATGATCCTCCATTGAGGTAGTAATACCAGGATGATCCAACTTGATATCAGTATAGAAGGGTTGGGGTTGGAAGAGTACGACCCTGAGATATTCCTCATACTTAGAGAGTAGATAACAATTGCATAGGTAGTCATAATTAGGGTCAAATATGCAATAGAGAAGGTCATGGTCAGCTTCATGAACTACCATTTCTAAATCTAATAGATCCATATGTCATTTAAGGTATTTTTATCTTGTTTTCTACTTTAGTGCATTCCTTGCTAATTCCAGATCTCCACACTCCATTATATCACCTTCCCAAGTACATACTATGAGAATTGAGGTTGAGATACTTCTAGTTCCCTTAGAGTTGACTATGTCATTTAAAGGTCTCTTTAATATTTATAAATATTGTAGATACAATGAGCTAGTTCAGGGGCATCACCACTCTTTGAGAGACTTCCTATGTTTAGAGATACATCCATATGATATCATCTTTGGTATGGACTGGTTGTATTTTGTATAGACTATTTTGGGTTTCTTCAAGAGACAATTTTTGTTCTATAAAGATTATATAGATCCTATCGTGTTCATTGGAGAACATGACCCTCAGATGGGTCAAATGTGCATTTCATCCTTGACATCATTGATGGATGAGCTAATGATGGGTTTATAATAGGTTTATCTAAGGATGTTTCCCAGGGTTGTGGAAAAGTATCCTGATGTTTTTCCCATGGAGGTTGTGGAATTACCCCCTCAATGAGAGATCTATTTTGGGAAAGTGTTAAAACTAAGAACTTCTTGGATCATGATGTCCTTGTATATGGTGTCACCTTCTGAGTTGCGATAGATATGAGTATAGATCAATGATCTACTGCTATGGGGTTTTGTTTTAATGGTTGTGTCACCTTTGGGTGCACCAGTTTTGTTCATATAGAAGGCTGATGGTAGTTTTCATCTATGTATCAACTGTCGCCGCTTGAATTAGGTGATGGTGAAGAACCTCTATCCTCTTCTGTAGATTGATGATTCATTCAATTAGATGAAGGTATCATGTTGGTTATTGAGGATTGATTTTTATTTGGTATATTATTAAATGTGGGTGAAAGATGAGGATGTTTTGAAAATTTATTTCTGATTTATTTATAGGGATTAATTGTTCATTGTGATGTTTTTTGGAGTGATGAATGCTCAATCTTGGTTGATGGGTTTGATGAATGAATGAAGTGTTAAGAGATTTATAGGATTATCTCATAGTTGTTTTCATTTTCGAAATCCTTGTGTACTTTGTGTTTGAGGAGGGGAATAGATAGAATTTGTGTTCCATTTTAGGAATTATTTGTCATCAAAATATATTTGGGAAGCTGTTAAAGTGTGAGTTCTAGGCTCAAGAAGTTCATTTCTTGCAACATTTCTTGTACCAATATATAGCAGTTTTGGACCCTTTAAAGATCAAGGTATTCTTTTCTTGGGAGACCCCCAAGAATGTTGCAAAGTTGTGGAGTTTCCATGGTATTTTAGGCTATTATAAGACGTTCTTAACCAATTTATATCAATTTGTGACTCCACTAATTTCCCTAAAAAAGGATTAGATTCTCTTGTATAATAATATGTGCTTGGTGGGTTTCAAGTACCTAATGGAGATGTTTTTCAATGCTCAAGTAATTTATTTTCTAGAAGATAGAGTTTAGTTTGAGGTTTTCTATAATGCTTCATATATTGGGATTTTTTTGTTTTTATGTAGTATAGATTAGTTGTTTCTTATGGGTATTGGTATTTACATCCCCAGGAGCATTTCTATGACACCCATGATCTCGAGTTGGTATCCATTTTTTTCCTTGAATCGATAGATAAATTACCTAATTTGTGAGAATTTTAGTGGTTTTATCAGTCAAAAGAGTCTGAGGTATGTCTTCTCCCATAGAGACTTAAACTTTCACCAGTGATGTTGGGGAGAACTCTTGCAGGATGACAACTATGAGATTTATTATACAATGGGTAAGGGTAATTTTATAGCTGATGCACTAAGCAAGAAGTCATGTGTGATGTTGTACATTAATTTGGATATTCCTATAGAGTGATTAAATAGATCTCAATGATACATATTTATATGAGAGAGGTTTTAGGAAGAGGTTGTCTTCTGCAAATGATGGTGCAATCTTGTTTAGTTCAATAGGTGGATGATTCCCAGCTGAGGACTATGAGGTGGAGGTCTAGAGAGACCGAGTTGTCTTTGGTGATTCCCCTGATGGTTGGTTTGAGGATGATTAGAATTGGGTGTCATTTCAAGGAAGGTTTTTTGTTCCTTTGGTGATCTGTGAAATGGTTCTTTGTAAGTTCTTTATCTCACATGTGGAAATACATCTTGGTGTGAAAAGGATGTACCATGATTTGATAGTCCAGTTTTGGTGTCCTCAGTTGAAGAATTTAGTTTATAAGTTTGCATCTGAATGTTTATTCTATTAGAAGGTAAAGACAAAGAAACTTTTTACTACTAATCTTCTCAAGACATTAGATGTTCCTCAATGGGATTGGGAGGAAATCTTGACGGAATTCATTTACAATTTACCTCAAGACCACGACGCATTTTATTCTAGATGTGTGATAGTGGAATAAATTGATGAAATCAGCCTACTTTATAGTGATCAAGGAGTCAAGATCAGTGATGGTTTAATCAAGGAATTATATAGAGGATGTGGTGAGGCTAGAAATATTCCTAAAGAAAATTTTCTCTCATAATTTATCATGTATTACCTCTAGTGTATATAGAGGTCTCTAGCATGAGTTTGGATTTCAGTTATTCCTTTGCAATTATTTGCATCCACAGATGGATGATAAGAAAAAGTGGACTATCCAGACTCTTAAAGACATGTTTCATTCTTGTTTCCCATATTTTATAGGTTTTGGGATGACACATTTTCCCTTGGTATATTTTTCTTTGAAAAATATTTTTCAATCTACCATTCGTATGACACCATTTGAATCTTTATACGACTAAAAATTTTGATCTCTGTTGTACTAGAATAGGGTCAGTGAGTCAGTAATTTATGGGTCAAAGGTAGTGTAGAACATTATAGATATGGTTCAGGTAATTCATGAATGGATTAATGCAGAGAGGATCATTAGAAGTTCAATGTTGATCTTAGGAGGAGACACGTGGAGTTTGAAATAATAGATTGCATGTTCATAATGATGACTCCTCTCCCTGGGATGTGAAGGTTATATCATGGTAGTAAGCTTTATCCTCAGTCTGTGGTGCCTTTTGATGTGTTAGATCATGTTATATTAATGGTATATTAGATATCTCTTCCACCATAAATGATTCAGATACATGATGTCTTCCATGTTTCATAGAACCTTTGTTACCTTCATGACAATTCCCACATCATTTATTGGGGTGAGATTGACATTGATGATGATATTACCTTCAATGGGTGGATTGTGAAAATAAAAGACATCCAGGATAATGTGTTGTGAAGGTATGTGTTTCCCTTGGTTCGTGTCTTATGGTGGAACTAAGACATGGAAGAGAGTACCTAAGAATGTGAGTCATATATACATGCTTAGTAACTTGAGAAATTTTTTGTTGAGATCTTCCCTTATAGTGATGCAAGTTTTGTGGAATTTTACATTTTATAGTTTATGTGATGGAATCCTATTATTGGATTTTATTATTTTATCCCTACAAATTTTTGGGGTTATCTCAAATAGGATAGTGTTTAATATCTTTTATTTCTATTCTATAGTTTTTCACTTGGTTCCTCTAGTGACGTGGGGCTCTCCTGTGATGAAGATATTATTGAGTGGTATCTCATTGGGTAGTCCTTTAGATAACCATTTACTTTGTTTTATCTTTGGGGTTATTTTTGAATTATCAAGGATAAGAATGGTTTGAGATGAATTTATTATAAGGGCAAAGATCTTGGTAGCCCTTCCCATTGTGTGGATGAGGAGTTGGAGGTTCCAAGAGGAGGCTCATGGAGAAGGAAGAGGAGATAGGCTGTAAAATCTTATATGTAGAGGTTTTTTCATCATGTAGCCTTAAGATGTTCCATAATCGAAGTCACTGTAGTGTATTTGGGTTGGATATGACATAGAGTCCTATGAATGGGTATTTTAGAGCCTACAAAATTTTTTGACCTGTTTTCTCTGTGGAGGTAGGCCATGACATAGAACAAATAGGTTTTTGTTCTATGGAGTGGGGCTATCGAATAGTCCATTCTTGTTTGTGGGACTATGATGTGGAGTGGCTGGTTATGACACCAGGTCCCTAAGGTGAGATTTAGTTTGTTTTTACAAATTCGGAACCCTTGCAGTGTGGAGATAGATTGTAACATAGTCTATACTATAGGTTTTTGGGTTCTGTGGCATGTTGGTTTAGCTAGAAACATAACACTTCCATGGGTGTATAAAATTCACGCAGTGTATGGAAATATATTTCTCATACACTCCTTTCACCAAGAATTTTGTGGCCTGGTCCCTCATATTGCATCATATCATGTTCATGTTAGCACATCCCACGACATGTCATAGGGGGCTATACTATGGTTTGGTGTTTTTTAGGGCATCTATAAATTACCAAACCCCCATTTGAACCCAATTTCTCCCTTGTTTCTCTCTCGATCCCTCAGTACCCCAGATATTTTTTCAAATACTTTGAAGCCCCCTTTTACAAGGATTAATCCATCACTTCTTATATTTGATCTATTGTGATCTGAGGTGAGTTCCTTCTCTTTTCTTACTATTTATTCTCTGTTGGATCACATTTTCCCTCATTTTATATTTCTATGATAGAGTGGTTTATCTCTATCATTATGATGGAGTTTCATTTATTCTTTTTCAGTGTGTTTGTGGATTGATGTTCTTGGGATATCATAGTTCCTTGTGGGAGTGGTGATCTGATATCCACATTGACATTTTGTTTTCGTTTAAAGGAAATTGAAATCATTGAGGTAGGGGATTCATTATTTCTACTTCTAATTATGTGAAATCATAAAGTAATTGTGCTTTATCTTTTTGGGTGTTAGTATCATTAACCTAAATAAATGATAAATTACATTAATGAAATAATGTTTTGTGGTTAGTGATCACGTGTTATTCGACCATGATAATTAATTTCCACTTATTTAGCTAAACATTATAAAATATATACCTTTTATTTGTTTATAATGGTGATAATTCTTGGTTAATCATGTGTTGTTTTGATGAAATTTGCAAATATCCTGAAGCCAATAATTTACTTTGTTAGATAATGTACATAGAGAGGCATGTTTAATGAAACCATTATTTCTTATAATTTGATGGAATTAAAATTAAAGATTAATTCATGTTTAATTAAATATTTTATTTGTTGAGTTATCGGAATTAGATAAATAACATGAACCTAGAATAAGTGTTATTAATAATGAAAGGCATGATTAATGATTTTTTTCTTCCTTAAGTTTTTTGAAACTAGAAGCATATTCTAGAGATCATGTGTGAATAATTTAATATTTTTTATTGTTGATTACTTATTTTACACATAGTTGTAACCTGTAATAATTGAATCTATTAATTCATGATGGAAAAAACTATTTGTTTGATAAAGACAAACGTTTAGGTCCATGTCAGTCTATTTGTTTATGAATGGTAAATGCCTTCTGTTTGGGGCCTACTGAGCCTATTTTCTTATAAAGGTTAAATGAATTGTTTTTGGGCCTCTTGGAACTATTTAACTTATTGTTTCCTTTCTTAATTAAATGATACATTTTATTTTATACTTTTTGGGAGATGTGATGTGATTATGGGATGGCTAATGTGATATAAGTTGGGAAGCACGATGTTGTTTTAGTAGTTGACGTCTGTGATAGTGGGATGCATGTTGATTTTCATGGTGGTATATGGGATGGAATTGTGATAATGGAGTAGGTTGAGTCTAGGATTATCCATTTTTGTGCTAAAATCTAGGACTATTTCTTGATAATGTTCTAGTTATTGTCTGAATGGCTAGGTTTCTTATTTATCTGCATTTCATTCCCCACTGCTTGAGACATCTAGATGTGCGTGGTTATTCATCCTTGTGATGGTAGCTTAAACTTTTTTCATATAGAACCTATAATTATGGAATTATAATAAGGATTACTAAATTTTTAATCCATTTTGTTTGTATTTGGAATTAAAATGTTGATAATCTTAAAAAATAGTGGAATTTGTTAGACTATGCCTATAGGGCATGAAGTTCACTTTTTTTGTTATTGAAGCGAGACTTGGTTTAATGTTCATTTTTAATTTATGTGTTATGATTTAATTAAAATTAAGTTAAATTCATTAAAATAAAATAATTAATTTAATGCAAGTCTTCGTACATGATTGTGTGCTTATAAGAAATCTAGTCCATAACAGTGGAAGATGGGTGTTCGAGTGATGATAACTTCAGTTGAGTCTAAGACTAGGTTATACCCATAGTGTGGATATGAGATATATAATATAATATATATTTTTTTGATTTCATACACTACTACACCCTTTTTATAAGGGTGACTAATACCCAGTGGACTCGGGGATGGCGTTCCCCCCCAACATTTAGGTTGGCGAGGGATGGATGGATGATTACCCCCTCTATATAGTATGTACTATTATGTATTGTGGTTAGCTTCCCCATATATTTGTATAGAGTTCTAAAATGACTTGGGGTTATTCCACACCCACTTATCTCCAGATATTATATCCAAATGATTATTATAAGTTTGATGTGTATGGGATATGATGGCTTGAGGTACATTACTCAGTGTATGGGCTGTGATGACATGAAGTAAAATAAGTGATGTACAATACATGAAATACAAGCTAAAATGCCTCAAATAAGATACTAAATTACTATATGAAGATGTTAATGGGATGATGAGATGTTGTGATTCATGAGATACATGTTGTGATACTTAGCCCAGGTATTTTCTGGATGACTTTTTTTGGAGATTGATGGATTAAGACATGTGACATTGGGGAAGAGTGGAAAACTTGTGGGGAAGCAGTCGTGGGGTACTATTTTTTTATAACTATATTATTGGATCCCTTGAATGAAATACTTAGTGAGAGATAGACAAAATGAGGCTGGGAACATAGCATACTTGTTTAGGTGATGAGTTTGTTTCATTTTTTTGTTTACTAGACTTTCGTATGGTTTATTTATCTATTTCACGATATTATCCTAGGAAGATCATACTAAGTATAGATATTATTATCACCCTATGTTTATATAAAATATTTTTAAGGTTAAAAGGATCATGTTGATGATCAGGTTGGTTATTACTAGCTTGTGGTTTTTTAGTATCTATTTGGTCTTCATGGTCACTGTTAAGTTTATGTTTTAATATTTATAATTCCTTTCTAGTTGTTTTAGTCTGTATGAAATTACATATATGTACTTGGGATTTATTTTATCTTTATGAGCTGTATGTGATTGGTGTATCTATATAATCACTCTTTTATGCATGTTATCTTATAGGTAAATGTATCCCATTTGTATGTTCATTGTAAAATAGGTGGTTGTCACCAACCTGTGGCCTATTGGAGGTTGGATTTGAGCGGTCTTTATTTAATTTCCCTCATTTCATTCCCATAAGGTGTACTCTTTGGGGGAAGGGGTTATGATAGAGTTTTTATCGAATGTTTAAGTTGATAGATATGATGGATTTTTGAGTTAGGAACATGTGAGGATTGTTTGGGTTGGTAGGGAAAATGTGTCATCTATGATTAAAAAGTCATGTAAACAATAGAGGATGAATGATACATAGATATTTATCCCATCCCCCTGTGATTTGATTCAAATAACTTTATGTTTACTACATTTTATAAACAAAGTGATACTAGTTGTGGGGTAGGGACCTAGGAAAGGATCATGTTTCATTCTTCTTTGAACTTGTGTTTGAAATGGGAAGACCATGGGTTTAGATTAAACCTTAAAAAAATTATTTAATCAATAAATTAATTAATGTTAAATATTCTATATTCTATAACTAGTAATATTGAACAATTTTTTCATTTTAACGTGTCTCTAGGATGACATCCCTTATCGGTTCATACAGTGGATGTTTAGCTAGATGTGCCATTTGACCACAATATATTAATGTTTGACAATGATGAAACTTAGAGAAGGACACTTTTATAGTTTCAAATCCAATGTTTGTAGAATTATAACAACTCCTTTTCAGGATCAATTATAGATTAATAGTTGGAGGAGGTTTATATAGCTTTTAGTTTGATTAATTATTTAAAAAATAATTAGTTTTTATTCACCATGGTGATACTTCATGGAGTAGTGATGTAGTGGTGTATCTTGTTTCATAAGGATCCCAAGGAGTCATTGGTATCATGGGATAATTTCAAGGAAAAATTTAAAGAATTATTTATTTCCTCGACTATAAAGGTGTCTAGTAACTAGGAGTCATTTTCTCTTTGATAGGGGATTTCCAGCATGAGGGAGTTTTGGATTCATTTTAGGACCCTTCTATTATATAATTTATATTTTTTTTCTAGATGAGGATGATTAAGAATAGAATTTCAAGGATTACTTGTGTCTAGATATCTAGTGTTAGGTCACCACATTCTTTTTGTCGACATATCTCAAGGTTCTCGTAATATTATTGGGTTTTGAGAGGACACATGCCAAAAATAGGTTAGCACAAGAGGGTATTTGATAGGATTCTTCATGAAGTGCGAGTTGTGGTTTGGGGTTCCCATTTTTCTAAATAAAATCACTTTCGGTCATCTGGGGGTAGGTCCCAACCCTCATTATCTCATTTCTCTAGGGGTGGCGGGTCTCAGGCCTTTACCAAAGGATTAGAAAATTTATTTTTATGTATAGGACAAGGTCATCAACAACGAGAGTTACCAACCTATGATAGGGTAGTGTGCACCATGTATTCAGCTATAGGTTCCTCTATTTAGATAGTTTTAACTAAGTCAGAAACACCAAGATACCCCATTTTTGGATCACTAGAGAGGGGATGGATAAGAAGATAAAAACCCTGATATATCTCTCATCCTCAAAAAGAATAGAACGACCATGTATGTGGTTTTCATCAACTCCATAGAGTTTGTGGATATGGTCATAGTCTACTTCATGATCTATCATTTCCAGACATTCTTTGTGGTACCATTTTCTTGTTTTCTATTAGGGTTCATGCCTTGTTTGATTTTTGAGCTACAAAATTCTTTGTATCACATTCCATTTCGAATGATTTGGGAATTGATGTAGATATAATTATAGTTCCACTAGCATTGAATATTGTAGTTAGAGGTATTGATTATCTGTATGAAGTATTTAGAGACTTTGAGCAGGCATTAAAGAAGCACAACTCTTGGGGATACATCATATTCTTATGGATATGGCCATATAAAATCATACCTGGTATGAACTTGTTGTATATGGTTCTATATATTTTGTATTTATTTATGAGATAGGATGTGATCTATGATGAGGATAGAGATCATATAGTGTTCATTGGTGAATGATACACCCATATGGTTTGTAGACATGTTTCATCTATATCTTCCTTAATGGTCAAGATAGTGCTTAGTTTGTTAGATGTTCAGTTGATGATGTTTCTGAGGGATATGGAAGAACCAAAATTCATTTCTTGAGGAGGTTGTGGACTTACTCTCTTAATGTGAGATTGAGTTTTGGATAGAGCTATGACTAGACACTTTTCCAATCTTTATGTATTTATATATGATTGTTCCTCCTAAGTTGAGAGTGATGTGAGTTTAGATTGAGGATCTATTGTGGTGTGGTTTTCTTTGTAGGAGTTCTTCACCTTGGGGTGCAACGATTTTTTTAATAATAATGGCAAGTGGTAGTTTGTATCTCTGTATTGATTATCATCGCATTAATCTGGTAATAGTGAAGAACTGATATCCTCTTCCATGGATTGATGATTTATTTAACTAGTTGAAAGGATAATGTTGGTTCTTGAAGATTTATTTTATTTCAAGATATCATCAGATGAGGGTGAAGGATGAGTATGCTCTAAAAAACAATTTTCTATGCCATTATAAGCCTTAAAAGTTCATTGTGATGTCATACTGTGTGGTGAAATCTCTAACCACATTCATGGGTTTAACAAAATCAGTTTTCATAGACTTCCTAGATCAGTTAGTAGTTGTTTTCATCGATGACATACTATTGTTATTTTCATCTAAGGAGATTCATATAGAGCATCTAGATGTTGTTTTTTAAGTTCTTTATCACTGTTATTTTTTCAGTACATTTTAGAAGTTTGATCTTGGGGCCCATTAAGTTAATTTATGAGAGCATGTCATATCCCAATGAGGATTAGCTACAAATCCTTCAAAGATGAAGGATGTTTTTTATTAGGTATCCCCAAGTCTGTTGTAGAGGTGCAGAGTTTATATGGTCTTATAAGATATAACAAGAGTTTTTTAACCAATTTATCTTGGATTGTGACTCCTCTAGTATTCTAAACGTGAAAGGATAAGATGTTCTTATCAAATGATCAATGTTAATCATCTTTGGAGTTCCTAATGGAGAAGTTGGTTAGCACTCCTATCCTTTTTTTGATCATCAAAGGGAGTGTAGATTGAGTTTTCTATGATGCTTTGGGGCATGGTTTGGGTTGTTTTTTGACGTAGTAGAGATAAATTATTTCTTATGGTTCTCCAAAATTACTTTCCCATGAGATTATGTATTCCACCCATGATCTCTAATTGGAGGTAGTTGTGTTGGAATTGAATCTGTGGTGACATCACCTCATCAGTGAGTATTTTTGGGTTTATTACTGATCATAAGAGCCAAAGGTATCTATACTTCCAGTGTGAATTGAACTTGTGATAGTGGTGGTTGATGGGATTATTGTTGAATTAAAACTTTTATATTTTATATAAAATAGTAATGGGCAATGTTGTAATATATTTTCTAAGTAGGAAGTCATGTAGTGATGTCTTACATGAATATGAAGATTCTTGGAGAGTGATTGAAGAGATGTAAATGATGAATCATGATACATAAGAGGTTGGATATAGAGGTTTTATTTTTCATATGATAGTGAATTTTTATTTGGTGCATTAGGTGGATGATTCCTAGATGAAGGACACTATGGTAAAGGTTTGGAGGGACGTATTTTTTTATTTATTCCTTTGATGGTTAGTCAAAAGATGATCAACATTGGGTGTTGTTTTAGGGATGTATTTTCATTCCTTTCGAAATGTGTGAGATGGTTATTCTTGAGTACCATAGCTCACCATTGTAAGTATATCCTAATGTGGAAAAAATGTACCAAACTCTAATAGGGTTGATTTTGTGGTCTGGATTGAAGTCTTTAGTTGTAGAGTTTGTTTCTTGAAGTAAGATCTTCCAAAAGGTAAAGGTCAGCCACAATATTCCTAGTTGTTTTCTTTAACCATTAGATATTCCCTAGTTGAATTGGGAGGAAATCTTGATGGAATTTGTTACTATTTTACTTGGATCATTGGTTGTCCTGATTCTATATGGGTGATAAGGTATTTTTTTGGTTAAATTAGTCCACTATATAGTGATCTGGGATTCAAGATTAGTGGATGTTTTGTTGAGGTAGTTTCTGGAGGAGGTGGTGAGAATCTTCGGAGTTCTAATGACTATCATCTTTGATCATGATCCTTGTTTTACATATAGGGTGTGAAGATGCCTCAAAATATCTTTTTGATTTAGCTTATTCTTTTTCACTATTTTTATCCGTTGAAGAACAGTTTAATAGTTCGGACTATCATGTCTCTTGAAGATAAGTTGGGTTCTTGTGTCTTGAATTTTTGAGGTTTTTGGATGAGGCACCTACCCTTGGTTGATTTTTCTTAAAACAAAAGTTTTCACTCTACCATTGGTATGGTACTATTTAAAGGTTTATAAGGTCGACATTTCCGATCTATATTGTTCAAGATTAGAGTTGAGGAGTCAATCATTCTCATGATGGTGCTAGGTCCAAACATGACAGAGATAGTTTGGTAATTTGGGGAACGATGAAATTGTTATGTCGGAATATGAAAATATATACAAGAGGGGGTGAATTGTGTCTTTTCAAATTAATTTAAAATTATTCCTCTTAATGTCGACTGATGATTATGTAAGTGTATAGTGTTTATCTTTTGTATGAAATTATTATAATCTGTTAAAACAAAAATATAGAAAACAACTATTTATATTGGTTTAGGGCATAAAGACCCCCTAGTCCACTCCACCAATTACTCTCTCTGCAGGTTTGGTGAATTTCACTAGTCAGCTCCTCATATCATATAACCAATCTACAACTGAGTGCAGGAAGTTGAAACCTTTTTTAACAAGACTAAAAATTGTCTTCTGGTTCTAAAACAAGAAACCAATAAACCACAACTTTGACTAAGAAGCTGATCCTCCACCACAACTGAGTATAAGCAGTTAAAACTCTCAATAAAAGGATATTGATTATGAAAGATTTCAGTTTATCTTTACAGTTGAACATCAACTGATGGTAGATGAATCTTATTCTTTAGAAAATAGTTTTTTCAGGAAAGAATAGTTCCGAAGTGATCCAGTTGCAATAGATCTTTAAAATAAAAACTGAAATGAATAGAATCAGTATACTTACAGCAAACACTAAATTTTGAAAACGTATATTTTCACTGTAGCCACTTCTATAGAAAAATAGAGTCTGATTTATTATTATAGTAGATCTGTAAAATATCTTCACAAGAATAAAATTTCAATCGTAAATATGTGTCTCAATATATATTTCAATATATATATATATATATATATATATATATTCCAACATATATATAGATATATATATATTTCATTGAATCATACACACACATATATATAGAACAAATATGCTGATAGAAGTAAAAAATAGAGCCTATCTTTTAATTCCAATTCTATAAAATCGCCTGATAAATCATAAGAATTCAAATTCTTGAGATAGCTCAGAGTAAACATATCTTTCCTTAAGAACAAGAGAAAAATTCTCCACTTAATATGATTTTTTAAATTAATAATAATGAGCTTTTAATCATTCGAAAACAAGCCTTCAATCCACCTAGTATTCCGTAAAGATCATTGCACAAAATGTTAATAAAATCATAAATTCAAATCTCTAATGATGAAAAGTCAAATGCAAGGTTCCTTCAAAAAACGACAAAATACCAAATGTAGGGTTCAAATATGTAGATTTCATTCTCTGAATGTAAGGCTGATAATGTAAGGTTGATCAGAAAGTATGGTTGATGATCCATACATTTTCTTCTCAAACGTAAGGTTTTATACTTACTTAAGGTTTTTTAACCATACTTTTTTATCTTTGTAAAACATAAGGTTTCATCCAAACATGGGGTACTTTATCCATAGTTTTATATCAATTTAGGGTTGATAAACTATATGTGCTGATCTTTCAGCATAAGTTATAATAAAAACATATGGTTTGTTCCTTAAATTACATTTCTTCAATATACGGTATGAACAATATTTCTAGAATACTGTTAGGATAATTCTGAACACTTTGACGAATATTCCACGTGAATAATAATCTTGAACATATTTCCAGAATAAGTACTATAAATAATATTAATTTTTAAAAATACACTTTAATTAATATCATTAGTAAAACACTCAAAGGTATTTGTGAGTATCAAAATCAATAATATTTATAGAGTATTATTGAGACAATACATTCCCAAAAATCCCCCACCCATTTTGATGATCACAAAACCCATAAAATTAATAATAGAATTTATAATTTTTCAAACAATTGAAAATTCAATTTTACAGAAGTACTTTCAATAAATAAAAATGTTGTGTTATCCAAATTTCTCCCCCTTTTGTGAGATAAAAAAGAAAGTGAAAAAATTAATAAAACACATTTAATTTTGCATAAATCTATATGTTAATGTTATAATAATCAATATAAAAAAATATGGTTGGATTTTTTTTCTTCTAGAAATAAACATAGAATAATATTAAATAATGAAAAAAATAAAAATAAGGTAATTTTATTGATAAAAAATAGTATAAATAAAAGAAGCAGTTTGACTAGAAAACAAGTTTAGTCAACTAAAATGGTTTGGGTACAGAAGATTGGGTAGGAGTCGGCTCAGTTAATGTTCTACAGATTTTCAGTAGCTTCAAACATATCTTTCAAATAAACCATCTGTAATTGAAACTTCTTCATTAGACTATCCCCAAATTTAATAATTAAATTTTGGAATCCTAACTGATATGAAAATTCTCAACAATATTTACTTTTAAAAATTCATTCAAACTCTCCTCTTGCTGCATAAACTGATCTAACTTTTATGAAAATTTGTTCAGTAGAAATATGATAGTTGGTTCACTCTGTGTTAGTTGGTCATCTAGAAAATTTTTATTGCCTAAAATAATTTATAAGGGGCACTATTTCACTGAATATTTTGAATATGATCATTCATATCAACCATGGGAGAGGTGATTTCATAAAATCATTGAATCAAATCTGAACTAGTAGTAGGAGATATGGTAGATGTACTGATCTAAACAATAATACTCTCGATCGATTAAAACTAACTCCCCAAATATGACTTTAGATTATAAAAGTATGTCTTAGAAACAACTTCATATCTTATTTTCCAACTTTATTCAACATCTCTCTTTTGAAAGCATTAAATTCTTTCTAGAAAACCGAATTTTCTTGAATATCCTATAAATTCTTCTTTGAAACTTCCAACTATTTTTGAGGATTTTCATTCTCTTCATAAGACTTATTAAACTTAATTACAAGCTCCTCAACCTTATTTTTCTGGCAATTAGATTTCCCTTCATCTTGATGTTGTGATTGACCAGCTTCCATAATTTCTCAGGATTTTGGAAGAGATTTTTTCAGACTTCTCCACTGGGTTTTCAATTGTTTTTTCACTAGAATAAGACAAAATGTAAAGAAATTATGTTTTGTATTCAGTTTCATATTGATTTATTTCATCCACATGATCAAAAATAGAGAAAAATAAATTCTCAACAATATCTATAGCCACATTTTCAGTTCAGATCAATAGTTTCTCGATCTGGACAACCGTTTATCCCTTATGAACAACTGTTACGTCACTAGTATGCAGATCTCTTATCTGACTTTCAATGTGATGATATTCCTCCAAAAAAGTTTATTCTAGATGAACTGACCTGATAGACTCACCTGAACACAACACTGGTTCTACAAAAGGTGTATCTACTATTTTTCGTGGTTTTACAACCAGTTGGGCTTCCAGAGCCTCATATTCCTCCTCCTCTTATTCTAATTCAAAAATTCTTAATTTTCTTTGGGTTGGATTAGAAATTCCTCTGCTATTGGTTTCACCAATTCCTTCATTTACAATTTCACTTTTCTCCCCTTGGGAAAGTTATCATGATATTTTTTTATCATCTGCACCAACAGGTAAATGTTTTCCTTTTACTATGCTCAATTAAAATCCTAATTTACTCAATGTTCCAACATTTATCATGTTGCTGTGATGATATTTAATTTGAGAATCTATTAATCGAATCATTCCTTTCTTAAATAGAATCTGAGAAGTTATCCTTCTGTAAGGATAAAAATTCATCTTAGCATCTGGTTGACAGTAGTAATTTAAATATCTGAACATATATCTTAGAAAAATCATATTTATTTCACTCATATATAGAAGCATGATATACATGTCTAGATATAGAATAATTTTCATCCCAGCCATTCTAGGAGAAATTCCTGTTTGAATTAACTTCACTAAGCTTTTATAGTCTGCCTTAAGATCCTTGAAAAAAAAATTCTAACATTTTTTGAGTAAAAAAAAAGACATCATATCTTCAAATTTATATATATTATCTCTAATAGACCTCGGATTGGAATGAAACACTCCCTCAAGAGGATAGTCTAAGATTTGATAAATTTTAGTTAAAGAAACCAAAAAGTCCTTATCATCAATTTTTGAAAAAATGGTATCTTCAGTATCACCAAAACAAAACTGAATACTATTATAGAAATACTTCATTTGTACATTATAAATGAATTCTGAGTTTTCCCCATTTAAAACTTGTTACAATCCTTAAAAGGACAGTGATTTCTTCAGAAGTAAGTTTGTCGGATAGTTCCATTCAAAATCAACTACTATAACTTGCAGAATATTTCTTTTAGAAAAATTCTGATGCTTCAGGTCGCCGGATTCACCTTCTTTAGTTCTCTTAGTTTTTTTCATTGCTAAGAAAAAATGCTCTGAGGATTTTGGGTTTTTATGGTTTCAAGGGAAAACATAGGTAAGCAAAGGTGGAAGAGGGTAATCGAGGGTTTTAGTATTCGAAAAGGGTTTGAGAGTTGAAAGGTTTTGGTATTCGAAGCGTTTCTAAAAATACCTTATTTCCTATATCATTACGTGAGATAATCATTAAAAAATTATAAAATCACATGGCAAAATTAAATTTATGTTTAAAATAAATTAACTAAAATTTACGGTGAACGGAAAATATTAAAACAAATTAGATTAAAAATAATCAGTAAATGATTTTAACATAAATAAATCGAAATAAATAAATAAATATAATAAGATGAATATTTCCAATTATAAATATTAATTAAGATTAAAAATTTATAAATTAAATAAATCTAACTCCCCCTTGAGAAATCCAAATTTACAGTTGGAAGTGGTTTAGTAAAAATATCATCTAGTTGATATTTAGTATTTACAAATCCTAATGATATTTCCTTTTTAAGAACATGATCTCTTAGAAAATGATTCCTAATATCAATATTCTTAGTTCTTGAATGACTTATTTGGTTTTCTTAAATATTTATAGCACTAGTATTATCACATAAAACATGGGTACTATTAAAATTTAGTTCAAAGTCCCTTAGTGTGTTTTTCATCCAAAATACTTGTGAGTAACAACTATATACATATACATTTTCTGCCTCAGTTGTTGATTGAGAAAATGAGTTTTGTTTATTAATTAACCACGATAATAATGATTTTACTAAAAAGTGACATGTTCCTGAGGTATTTTTTCTATCTAATCTACAACCTCAAAAATCAGCATCTAAATATGATATTAAATTAAAATCTTAAGTTTTTAGGTAAATAAGACATTGAAAAAGATATCCCTTTAAATATCTAAAAATAATTTTGACAGTAATAAGTTGAGATTATTTAGGAATTATTTGAAATATAGAACATAAACATACTGAAAACATAATATCTGGTCTTCTATAAGTAGTATATAATAAACTACCAATCATACCTTTATATAACTTGTTGTCCATTGGTTTTCCAGCTTCATCCAAATCAAGTTTTATATTGGAACACATGAGAGTGGTATATGTCTTGTTGTTCTCAAGACCAAACTTTTTTGAATAAATAAGTGATATATTTACTTTGTATTAAAACATTCCATAATCTTTTTGATAAATTTGATGTCCTAAAATAAGTTAAATTTTCCCGTCATACTCATTTTAAATTCTTTTTGGATAGGTTCTGAAAAATCAGTGCAATTTTTTTATTGGTTGAACCAAAAATAACATCATCAACATATATTTAAGCTAATAATATATTAGAACAAATTGTTTTCTTAAAAAGAGTTGGATCTTCCATTCCAATAGTAAATCCATTTTGAAAAGAAAAGAACTTAATCTTTCATAAAAAGATCTAGGTTCTTGTTTAAGGCCATAGAGAGCTTTAGTAAGTTTAAAAACAGAATCTGGTTTTTGAGAATTTTCAAAAATAGGAGTTTTTCAACATACACTTCCTCTATTAAATATCCATTTAAAAAAATAATTAATATCCATCTAATATAATTTAAAGTTCATATGAGATTCATAATCTAAAAGAATTATAAATGCTTCTAATATATCAACAAGGGAAAAGGTTTCATCATAATATATACCTTCTTCTTAATTATATTTTTAGCTACTAATCTAGATTTGTTTCTAATTATAATCCCTTGATCATCTTGAGAATTTCTAAATACCCACTTAGTTTCTATAACTATATAATTTTATAGTCTTTCAACTATTTCCCAAACTTCATTTCTTTTGAATTGTTTTATCTCATATTTCATTTATAACATCCAACACTCATCTTGTAAGGCTTATTGAAAATATTTAGGTTCTAGTTGAGATATAAAGGTAGAGAAATCAACAAGGTTTCATGTATTTCTTCTAGTTCTTATTCCTATGTCTATGTCTCCTATTAAAATTTCTAAAGGATGATTCTTTAAGGTTTTTGACTGTCTAGGTAAAACACTTTTATGTTCATCAGTATCATGTTCTTCTAAACTTGACTAAATTTTATTTATATAATTTTCAAAATCATTTTTAGGTTTTCAAGTCTCATGTCGTTAGAGGAGTCAAAAGTTTCATCAGTTTGATATTTCCCTTTAATAAAAGGGTCAGTTTCATTAAACTTCACATGAACTAATTATTCAATAATCCTAGACTTTTTCAAAAAATCTATAGGATTTAGAGGTAGAAGATTATCCTAAAAATATTCCTTCATAATCATTTGGATTGAACTTACCAAGATTATCCTTGGTGTTCATGATATATACCTTACATACTAAAACATTAAAGTACTTTACCTTAGGTTTTCTGTTATTACAATGTTCATAAGGTGTCTTTTTGGAAATAGGCCGAATTAAAACTCTATTCATGATATAACAGGTTTTTATTAAAGCTTCTTCTCAGAAGTATGTAGGTAGACTGTATTCATTCAGCATAGTCATAGCCATTTCTTGAATAATTCTATTTCTTCTTTCAACAATTCCAATTTTTTGAGGTTTTCTTAGTTGGGAGAAGGTGTGGTTAAAACCTAGATTCTAATAAAAGGTATTGAATTCATGATTCTCAAATTCTCCACGTTGATCACTTCTTAATGAAATTATTTTAACCATCTTAAATTTGAACAAAATTACAGGAACATTCAAAAATAGTAAAAGCTTCACTTTTGAGTTTTAAAAAATAAATCCAAGTAAATCTAGAGTAATCATTAACTAAAACATATGCAAATAATTTCCCATCCAAACTTTCTATTGTTGATGGTCCAAACATAGCCATGTGGATATGTTCTAGAGGTTTTGATGTAGCAATTTTGTTCATAGATTAGAAGGAAGATTTGTGTTGCTAGCCAATTTGGCACGCATCACAAAATCTTTCACTTTCAAACTTAAGACTAGGTAAATAAAAAACTAACTATTTCTAGGATAATTTTTTTAAAGCATAAATATTATAATGACCAAGCCTTCTATTCCATATCCAAGACTCAATTATCTTAGTAGTTAAAAAATTTACTTTCTGTTTACATAAGAAATTTAAATCCAAAGTATAAACATTATTAGTTCTAGGTGATCTAAAATTAAGTAGTTTGTCCTTAAACATGGAATAATAATTGTTAGAAAAATAAAAATTATATCCATCGTTATATAGTTGAGACATAATTATCAGGTTATGCTTAATCCCTTGTACATACCGTACTTTGTGGATTGAGACTATTTTTGGATCTCCAATGGGTCCAATTATTTTTCCTTTGGCAGTATCAACAAAAGTTACTAGACCTCCATCTATTTGAGTCAGTGTATTGAAGTATGATGAATTTCTACTCATATTCCTAGAGAAACCACTGTCCATATACCATATATCCTTTATTTTAATGTGACCTATTTCTTATAAAGCAATTTAATGAGGATTTTGTTTTTGTGCCCATATTCTTTTGGGTCCAGAAGTGTTAGATAGGAATGATATGGGAATCTAGATATACTTTGTTTTTTCATAACTCGTATTTACTTTTGATAATCTATTTTAAATAAAAGAATTTTTAATTCCACTTATTTGAGGATGTATTAAATAATAGTCTTTTGTTATATTCCCTTCTATTCCACAAAAAATGACAGGAAACAGTTCTTGAGTTGGGAACAAAATAATTCTTATATAGTTTATATTTTTGACCTATACTTCCTATACCAAATCCTTTCTTTCTATTGACATTTTTACCAATAATTTAATTCAGAATATTTTATCCTTTTGTAAAGAAGAGAGCACCACTTTTGTATGTTTTGACTTCATCTTATAATCCATTAATCTTATTTTCATGACCAACATAGTTTATGTTAGATGAGTTAATTTTTTCAATTAACTTTTGATGTTTTTTAATGAAGGAATATATTTATCCAAAAATAGAATTGTGAATATTTTTTTAAATATATTTTTTTCTTTAATAATGAGTCATTATTTTTTTCTAGAATTTTTCAGTAAGCAACCAATTTATTATTTGAATAATTTGAATAATTTGAATCAGAATCAGAACTAGATGAATAATAGGTTTGTACATTTTCTTCTTCTGCCATGAAGCACATATTTGATTTCAGATATGGTTGTACCTTTTTTGAATTAGATTTTTTGAGCTGTTGGAGTCTTCAGAGATACTCCAAGTTTTCTTCATTTCACTTTTTTCCTTTATATTAATAATCGTCATTTTTATATACCTTTTATGTATTTATCTATTAATCTTTTAGCTATGGACAATTAGGTCTTATATGACCTAATTTCTTGAATTCATAACATATGACTTCATTAGAGTCTTTCTCATCCCATTTTAAGGGATTTTTGAATCCTCTTTTCTTCTTATAAAACTCACTAAACTTTATAGCTAATTAAACCAATTCCATTTTAGAATAAAATTTATCGAAATTCCTTTCTTCTATAACTTCTTTCTTTATTATTTTTATTTTCTTCTGAGATAATACCATTAGAGAATTATTATCCTTTTTCACTAATATTTTATTATCTTCATCTCCATATTCCATTTCATCTTCAGACATCATCAATTTCCCAATCAGTTCTCTCATTGTCAGATTTTTTACAGGTGATTATTTTCGAATTGCAGCTGATATACCATTCCACTTAGTTGGAATTACTCCGAGTACTTTCAAATCATGATCTTCATGTTTTATAGGATCAACTAAGGATTTAATATTATTTATAATCTATGTAATCCTTCCATTCATCTAAGTGATAATTTCTCCATCAAGAATTATGAATACATCAAATTTCAGTTTTTCTGTTACATACCTCATTTGTCTTACATTGTTTGTTTCTTCATAAAAAACTACAATGGTTTGACACATTTCATAAGCAGTATGACATTGTGAGACATGTTTGAATTCATTTGGTCCAAGACCACATAGAATAACATTCATAGCTCTATAATTCGTTTCATAGTTAACATCTATAACATCAGTCCAAGTTGAAGGATTTTCAGGTATTATATAAAGAGCAATGATCTTAAAGTAGACTTTAAATCCTAGATTCTTCAAATATATAATCATTCGTGATTTCCATCATCCATAGTTTTCACCATTGAAATAAGGAACATGAACCATTTAAATTAATTCTCTTTGATTATTCATTGTCATATTTGTATAGTCCTTATACTTTTAACTTGTTATACCCTTTTCTAAAAGCTCTCTTTTGATACCAATTGTTAGGTCGGAATTTAACAATATACACAAGAGGGGTGTGAATTGTGTATTTTAAAATTCATTTACAATTCTACCTCTTAATATTGATTGATGATTATGAAAGTGAGCAGTGTTTGTCTTCTGTATGAAATTATGAGCAGTGGATAAAAAAGGAAATATAGAGCAGAACTGTCTTTAGTGGTTTGGGGCATAAAGACCCCTTAGTCTACTCCACCAATTACTCTCTCTGTGAGTTTGGTGAATTTCACTAGTTAGGTCCTCATATCATAAGACCAATCCATAAGTGAGTATAGGTAGTTGACACCTTTATATACAATACAAAAAACAGAGTCTTCTGGTTCTAAAATAGGGAAACAATAAACCATAGATTAGACCGAGAAGATGATACTCTACCATAACTGAGTACAAGCAGTTAAAACTCACAAAAATTGATATTGATTATGAAGGATTATGGTTGAACATTACAGTCGAACATCAACTGACAGTAGATGAATCTTCTTCTTTAGAAAATTGTTTCTTCATGAAAGAATAGTTCTGAAGTGATCTGGTCATAATAGATCTTTAAAATAAAAAAACAATGAATAGTAGTGGAAAACATACAGAAAATACTAAATATTGAATATGTATATTTCCAATATATCCTCTTATATATAAAAATAGAGTCTGGTTGATTATTGTAGTAGATCTGTAAAATATCTTCACAAGAATGAAATTTCAATCCTGAATACGTGTCGCAATATATGGTTCAATATATATCTCAATATATATTTTTCTTTGAATCATACACACATATATATAGAAAAAATATACCAATAGATGTTAAATAGAGAACATGTCTTTTAATTCTAGATCCAAGAAAATTGTCTAATAAATCGTAAGAATTAAAATTACTAAGACAGCTCAGAGTAGTCGTAACTTTCTTTAAGAACAGGAGATAATTTCTCCACTTAATACAATTCTTTGAATTAATCGTAATGAGTTTTGAATCGTTTGAAAACTAACCTTAAATTGATCAGATATTCTGTAAATACTATTTCAAAAAACTCCAATAAAATAGTAAATTCAAATCTCTGGTGAAGAAAAGTCAAAGATAAGGTTCCTTCAAAAAACAAAAAAATACCCAACATAGGGTTCAACTACGTAGAATTGATTCTATGAATGTAATGTTAATAATTTAAGTTTGATAAAAAAGTACAGTTCATGATCCATACGCTTTCTTCTTAAATTTAAGGTTTCATACATACATAAGTTTCTTTAAGAATACTTTTTCTCTTTGTCAAACATAAGGTTTCATCCAAACATAGGGTTCTTTATCCATAAATTTCTGTCAATATAGGGTTGATTAACCATACATGTAAATCTTTCAAAATAAATTATAATGAAAACATAGTCTTTTTCCCTTACATTACATCTCTTCAACGTACGTTATAAACATTGTTTCTAGAATACACTTACGAGTGTTCCAAAAACTTTTTATAATATTCCACATGAATAATAAGTTTGAATATATTTCCAAAATAAGAAATATAGAGAATATTAATTTCCTTAAATACACTTAAAGTAATATCATTGGTAATACTAACAAGTGTATTTGTGAGCATCAAAATTAATATGATATATAGAGAATCTTTGAGAAAATATATTCCCAACATAATTTAGTGTAAGATCTTAATAATTCATATTCTAATCACAGGAGGAGACCTATGGAGTTCGAAATTTGAGATCATGTGTTCCTAAAGGTGACTCCTCATCATGAGTAGTGTGAAGGCACTGGGGTGCACAGTGGAAGATAATGGGTGACAGATTTAAATTTTTTTTATAATAAATGCAATGAAACTTGTCATCTCCAGAAATAGGATCCCTAATAATGTCTGAGAATCTCAGGTATATTAAATAGATCATGAAAATTAAAATTTAACACAAAAATTGTTCAAAAAATTAATCGTGCTCGACTGAAGAAAGTTGCATGTGATCGTTTCTAAAAGGATCCTAAGAGAACCCCCTCTTGGTCATCCACACATTCTCCAAGATTCTATGCTCACACAATTAAACGAATTTTGGGTGTTATAATAGAGCTCCAAAGAGTCTTTTAGTATCACATTGATGCCCCTAATCCCATACCTTCAATCTATCGAAGGAACCTTGTATAAATCTCTGGGATATAGGCTCTCTACCCTTAGAAATTGTGAGGAGTTAGAGGCTCTCATTACATTGGAATGGAAATTTCTATATAAATGGTATCTCTCCCTAATTATATAATGTATTTCTTAATTACCTGGATAGGGTTCCCCGACCCCCATAAATAAATCATCCACTAAATAAGAAATAAATAAATAATTATGAAGAACTAAACTATATCATATATAGTATTTATGTGTTATCACATACATGTAATATATTAAATATATTACTTGATAAAACTGAGTCATTTAATTTGACTCTAAATTCCTGCTAATATTAAATGAACCTGGAATATTAAAAAAATATTTTTTCATATAATATTTATCTTTATTCACTAAATACCTCATGAATAATTAAAAAAATAAATTCAACAAAATTATTATGTTATCTAATAATAAATTTTTTTATTCTTCAGTGATCAATTACTTGGAGAACTCTCGGACCCCATGGTGGGGCCCACCATGTCCTATATACCTATTCGTTAGAATGTGGAAAATTCTTGAATACACTATTATGTGTGACTCTCTAGGACCCTATATTGATAGTAGTGAATATTATTAATAGACCAAAATCAGATTCTGGTAGCACATAAAGGCCCCTAAAGATATAAGTAATAGTCATAGAATCTAGAACCAACAAATTAACACACACTGCATAATATAATCTCTTTGTCATTACATATCTAATAAAGCGGGTTTCACACATGTGTCATTGTACTTTCTTAATTTATTATTTTTTATCTAACCAAAAGAAAATTAATTTGACTACCTTCTCCAAGGATTTATGAAGGTACTATCATCCTAATCAACCAGGCTCAAGATATATTAGTTCCCTAACAAGGAAGTGAAAAATTCTATCTTGATCATTCTACCTGTTCCATACCACCAATAACACACCCAACACAAGCTATCTCGCCCTGATTTCATTATCATAGTCTTTCCTTACATCAAAGTACATAATTAAGTGGAAGGCATTGATAATGATATCATGTCATAAAACCAATACACTGGCCAACATATAGGAACATCCAATGAAACCAAAAACATGCAGTGTTCCATTTGGCGGGTCTATCCTCGTGATCTCACTTACCAGAGATCGCCATACGATAAATTCATGAGAAGAAGTATTAATGTTTATGATCCCCCAATAGATGATATTTAAAAATAAACTATGTCCAATCAGTATGATGTATCAAGACTATAAGACATATATTTAAGATTAATGTCATAATATCTCAAAGTTCTCATTATAGTCTGGGACCTGCTATACCCTATTTATGAAATAAATAATTTATGGACATTACCATTTAAATTGTTAAAATAGAAATGTCTACACTATAATGATAAGATTACATCATTCATATCTCATGGAATACATAAAATGATAACTAGAAATTACTTTTAATGTTAGTTCTAGGGAACCCACTTTTACAACACTCTCACATTTCCTAAATCTAACTTTATAGCCATCCTTTTTAGCTCTCATGTGATTAAGATAATGTTTTTTATGAGTCATGTATTTAGTTTTTGGGTCTACCACATCTCCACTACATGGCTATTCTACTATGTATGACCTCATCTTCTTGAGTAATACTCCTCAAGAGATTTAATCCTCGAGTGAATTTTCTTTTGTCCAATGTCAAAAATTTACATCTTGTAAAGTACCAGTAGTAGAATCATAAAAAATTATATTATGATAAAACATTTCTTATGATGTGTGATTCTAATAACTAAAACAAATAATTTCATTTAATTCACTACTTCTTAATTGCATCAAAATCCATAATGTACTCTTATTGATATAGATACCACTGGCTTGAATGATTTTCTATTTCCCATTAAATTTTCCTTACTTCGATATTAGATCACATTTTTCAAAGATTATTGGTTTGTGTCCTCAAAAAAATATCATTTATTCTCCACATTTCAGGTATATATCCCATGTACTTTCATTAGTACTATTGGATTTTCCAACTGTTTTGCTTACAATTCTCCTAGATATAAGTAATATTTTTCTATAATAAATTATATATTGGAAATATCATATATTTTACATATCATGGAATATGCGATTGATCCATCCCAGAAGTGTATGGAACTCTAATTGTGATATTAATCTCCTCCAATGCCTATGTAGGTCTTCTAGGAGAGATTTATTCAATGTGAATCTTGTATTAACTCTCACTTGAATTATTCCAACTTTTACTTTTCAATACATTGTCATTATATGTACTTTACTTAGTCTAAGAAACCTTTATATCTACCTCAATAGATAACGTCTTCTAAAATGTTGGTTGCTACTTTAATTAAATGTCTTTAGAATTACATTCTTTCTGGTATTAACTAACTATAAGACCAATATTTGTTTTCCATATTTTTCCAAACTTATTTTACTTGGAAAACATTGACGCTCTCACTTACCTTTAGTAGACACATGAAAAAGATTCATTCCAAATGAATAATTTATGATAATTTTTCTTACATAAATTATAAACTGGATTTCAATAACTTACACTTCTTATTGGAATTTTATGATGTCACCATCCCTTTCTGGTTGCATCATACAGACACACTCCATGATTATTGGTCTTGACATACAATTCACAATGAAATGATCATATAAATTATCTGTTAAATGTTAAATTCTAATGTATATAGGCATATAAACTTGGTATTACCAATTAATCCCCACTGGTACCACACTTTTACCATCCATGTATCATCTCTCTCAAATACCCATGACAATATTCAAAATCTTGGATACATGGAATCCTTTTTTGAATTTCAATTGATCTTTTAAATTTTCTGTAATTTCCATATACTTCGTACTTGTAGGAATTATTACTCTCAGTGGCTAATTTATCACTGATCATAATGAATGTAAAACTGTCCCTATGGTTCCATTATTCCTACACAATATGTGTCTTTGGAACATTCCTCTTTCACACCTCTTGTGGAACTCATTCCTATAGAAACTACTTGTGCATTTCCAATATTGAAGAGACCCAAGTCAATCTGGTTCCCATTATCTCAAATAGACATGTGAACCCTTTTATTGAAATATATTAAATTTCTTTTACTATCTACTTTGTATGATAGGTATTTCAATAATATTTTAAAAAACTTTTAGGTTGATTAGATTAAATGAATATTGAATTTTTTCTTGATGAAAGTTTGTTTATATCTCTACAAACTGTTCACATATAAACAAAAATTCTTATGAAATAATATATTTCTATCCTACTATAACTCATATGATATCCATTTTTTAATTATAGTTGACATATGGTTATGGTATAATGTCTCTATTTGAAAATCATGTAGTGAAAACAATGGTAGTAACTTCAATGAATGAGTTTCAACATTAATTCTCTTTTTACTAAAATCATAACCCAAATTTATATACGGAAATGTGCATTTAAGAATCACTGAACGCAAAATTTTTGTTGATAAATTTTAACATGTAAGACTCTTCATCAAACATACTTATTAGTATCATTGATTTTATATGGATAAGGTAATGTTCATTTAGGAATTAATCCACAATACAATATATTGATCGACGAATGCTTGGTTAAGATATTCTTGGGCACACCAGCTCTAAACATCTCACATATTTTGAAAATTATTATACTATACTTCACACTCACATTTCTAAAACATTTAATTTGATATTATGAAGAATACTTACCACTAGATTACCCTTAGAATAGTTTATGCTCTCTATATGAACTAATTCTTAAATATTTGTGGTGTACCTTTATTTCTAAATGAATGTTTTGTCCAAAACTAATTACATAAGTGTATAGATAATACCTTAAGTCTTTAACTCTAAATATTATAAAAAAATATTGGGTATATACTTGACAACTATTTATTTTTCTTGAAAAATAATATTTTTTCACAAATGGGTATATTAGTCTTACATTTTATATTCAACACATATTGTCAATGATTCAAGAATTATTGAACTATTGGTTGGGCATTAAGCACCACAAAAATCATTCACTCCTAAACTGGAATAATTTATTATTATGTATAAATGACATGTGAGATAAATTTTTAGTTAATAATTATCAAAAGTTCATCTAGATTCATTAACTTGGTAATAATAAGTTGTGTGTTTCTCACCGTAGTCATATAAACCACCCTTTTTTAGCTATTTGGAGAACACATATAACTTCTCATAATGTTTCTATACGAACATGGTTACTGTATTTTGATACACATATATGACAAATATACTTTATTTAATACCGAAAAGTTATTATAGAAACATTACATACAATTGATAAATATTCCTACAGAAAAATAAACTTATTTATTCATCAATTCAGTTCATTTCTTGTGAAATTATGTTGATTTATTTCATGATATGTGAAGAAAACAACCCCTGGTTTAATACCTATTTCCTTGAAGGACAATGATAAGGTTACTTTTGAATCTCTCTTTCTACTATCCTTTTTGCATTTTCTTTCAACTATTTCACCATAAGAATTAATGATTATACTTTTATTAAGTTCATATTACATGGTGAACCTTACCTAGAAGGTAAAAAAGTGTTTTTCTCTATACTAACCATTTTGTCATATTATATGAAATGGGAGTAAATGGGTGAAAATTATATGAGAAAGGGATCCATTTAAATATTGTGATCCATATTTCAATTTACACATTGTCATTGTAAACATCACCTATTCATATATTCACTTCACTTTATCCCTGTAATCTTCTCGAAGATAAGATAACTTGTAAAACCATCCATGTTATGATGTTGTATTCACAAATCACATAATAAGTGTATGATATAATTATGACATAACCATCATATGTTTCATACATGAGTCTCTTGTAATATTTCTTACAACTCCCTCTCTTACTATGTTTTCTTAATTGGTATTGGGGACACTAGCACCTTGAATTTACAATGTTTTTGTACTTTTTTCAAGTGATTTTACTAAGTGGAAACTCATTCTTGTTTGGACATGTTATTTTTCTAATAACTATCATAGTTTACTTCTGACATTTCTTTCCAATTTTCTACAAAAACAAAATCTAGCAGATAAGAACTTTTGTCTTGATTACTTATTTAGTCATTATTTATTCATTAATTAAATCATTAAATATCTCCCAATATTTTATAGAACTATAAAAACCCTATAAACTAGAATTAGAATAATCATTGTCTTGTGTATTCTAGTGGAAATGATCCTTAATTCTCCCCTCATAGTTTACAATATTTAGCTATTCCACCACTTGGAGAGTTCAAGGTAGGTGTTTGACTAGGTAAACACAATAACTCATGTATCCTTGATCAGTTGAGTAAAGTCCCAACATCTAAAATCATAATCATGATTTACTCAATGATTGCCTACGAAGTTGAAAAAATCTATATATGGATATTTTTTTGCTATAAAATTTAGTTAGGTCAACCCATCACTCACATAAGAACTCCCTAGTAGTATGAGGAACCATTAACTTTGGTTGAAGATCACCCCGAACACCTAGTTTTTTTTCAAATTGAAATGATATAACGCTTTTTGTAAATAAATAATTATTTGAGAGTTTTTTTATATATTTATAGATAATGTAATCCATTTATATTAATCTATTCATTCTGTGTTGTCACACTCACAACTGAACATTAATAGAAAAACATTCATCAAGTCTTTATCCATTTTACTGTTTATTATTTTATGTGATTACCCTTATCATTGAAATACATAAAATAATAAACCAAAACATTGATGAAATTAATATCTGACTAGTCTTGAGAATCTAAAAATGGTTGATCCATTTAAACTCAATGAATCGACCATAACTTAGGGGTATCATACCAGAGTCATATCTTGAATCATGATAGAACTCATCCATATCTAGTTTGTCCACTTATCATTTGGATTTCGCCTCGACTTGAAGTGGTTCACGACCTACTCTGTCTTTACCATAGTGCAAAAATAGTCGCACACAAGTGAGGTGTATCATGAGTACAAAATATAGACATATAAATTGGACACATAGACCCTTATACATATTAAAAAATAAAAATGATGATGTACATATCATCTTACTGAATCACATTCATTGCACATAATTTAATAATTAAATACAATAAACTATACATGCATAGGTTATTCAATTCCCAAGATTGGTTAGTAGGTAAAAGTAAATGGTGATTAAAAATTAAATGCAATAATTTAAGTACAAGGACTTTTATTAAATTAAATTAATTATTTATTTTCAAATAATTTAATTTAATCTATAACCAATAGTAATTTTTGTTGAATTCCAAAAATTAAATTAAATAATTAATTTAGTTAAATACCAAACAATTAAATTGATTTTCGTAGTATTAGAATATTAAATTTTAAACCAAAACTGATTTTTAACTAATTTGCTTTTATAAAAAAATTAAAGTAATTAACATTATTAATTTCAGTTAAATAAATTATTCCAAAGTCTCGACACTCTGTGGACACTCCGTGCAGATGCATTGCGGGTCGTGTCGAACTCGTTCAGGTATTTTTCAGGCCATGTAGACTCGTGCAAGGGTGTTATGGAACAGAAAGGGCTTCCTTGACCTCTACCAGGGGAACCCACCCTAACCCTTTCTGGGGGGGTCCAACATGAATCGTGCTTCTAGCCTGACTGGAGGAGAGTACCTCGAGAATTGGGTGCCATAGGAGACCAACCCATGGAGGCCTAACATGGAGGCTATGGATCAAGAATGTCCAACCCCAAGTTTTACTCAGCAGTGTATGATGAGGTCAGCCAAATTATTATTGACTGAGGGATGAAAAGGAAAGCCAACATGGTGGATCAGTTGGCGAGATTAGATAACGACAGCCACAACCCAAATGTCAGTGAGGCTTCAGTGATCTGCGCGCACATCTGGTGGATGGATTCATAAAATCTAGTTGGTTTTGGATCAGGACTAAAGAGATCTAGCCACAATGGGTATAAATATAGTCCTCCATGTAGTGAACGTGGTGGTTGGGTGGTGTCTCAGTCTTATAAGGAGTGGTGGTGGTGCTCCACCTTGACCCAACCACGATGAGGTGGTGTGGTGTTGATGAGTGACAGACCAGCCGGGTATGGTGGCTGATGGAGGGAGAAGGTCTGGGCTGGAGGGGTATCCCCAGCATGGGGAGGTGGATCCTGGTGGGTCATTGGCCAAGGAGGAGGTGGCTCCTTGAGTGCCTTATGGTGCATCGGAGTGCGACAACCGACATGGGGGTCACCCCCAGTATTTTTAAAAGTTTTTTTAATAGGTAATGCCCCCAGCTTGAAATCAAAACCCTTGAGCCACTGAATTAAAAATTCATTTTTCTGTTTAAAGAGTAAAAACGTTGGTTAGAATAATTTTAATTTTTATAAAATTATAATAGTACAATTATTATAATATTATAATTTCAAAAAATGTTTGGAAATAAATACTCAGGTTAGAGAAAACTACTCCAACCAGAACTGTGGCTGAAAGTATTTGATCACAGGAAAAATTCATTTAAAAGAATGTGATATATATATATATATATAATACGAAAAACAACCAGAAAATGATTCATATTAAAAATTTCGGATGATCATAACTTGGTCATTTGAAACCGGATTGACCCACAGTCTTTTTCGTTAGAACCAAAATTAAACCCTCAACATAATTTAATGAAAAATAAATTTTATGGGCTCAAAAAATATATATGATCATTTTGATACTAATTTAAGGTACCAAGGAAATAATTGGAAACTAGTGGTATGAGTATTTAAGTATTTTTATCATCAAAGCGATGAAACTTTTAGCCTCTAAAAATATAGTCCCTAGTACGGTCCGAGGATCTTGCACAAATAAAAAAACATAGAAAAATTAAAACTGAACACATAAATTGTTCATAAAATGTAGAACATGAAACTGCAACTAGTTTTTTGCAATCATTTCTTGAATGATCTAAATTTGAATCCCTCTAGATTGTCAACACACACTTCAATAATCTACGTTATCACCTTTTATTGAATTCCTGGTGCTAGTACGAAGCTCCAATAAATCCTTCATCATTGCGTCGACTACCTCAATCTCAACCCTTTGATCAATTGATGGTTCCTTAGATCGATTTCTCAGAGATAGACACACTTTGTCCCTAGAAAGAGGTAGGAGAGAGAGAGGTTATCATTCTATTTGAATGAACAATGTTAAAGAAATAAGATTCCTCCCTGCTTATATTGTGTATTTCTTAATTACATATATAAGATTTCACAATGACCAAAAATAAATCATCCACTAAATAAGCATTAAATAAATTATTATGATGAACTAAATTGCTTCATAAATATTTTATATATTTTATTAAAACCAATAATTTTTTAAGTATATTACCTAATAAAATCGAGTCATTTAACATGACTCACAATTATTCCTAATATTAAACAATCATAGAATATTAAAAAATAGTAATTCATATAATATTTTTCATATATTCAATAAATACCTTGTGAATAATTTTAATTAATAAATTAAACCCAATTATTCCATACTTTAATAAATAAATAATTTATTTTTTTATCAATTAATAGGACAACTCTCAAACCCTACAGTTGGGGTCACCATGTCTTATATACCTATTCACCAAAATAGGGTAGATTCTTGAATACACTATTGTGTGTGACCCTATAGGAACTTATCTCAATAGAAGATAATAGTATTCATAGACCAATATTGGAGTCTATAAACCCATCAATAACCCTAAAGATATAATAAAAACTCATAGAAAAAATAACCAACGTATGAACACACACTTTGTAATATAATCTTTTTGTCTTTAGATATATCATAATGAAGGATGCACACTTGTGTCATCATCCTTTCTTGCATATTGTTTATTAATATAACCAGACAGACATACCATAAATTACCTTGTCCAATGATTTAAGAATGTATACCATCATGATCAACCGGACCTGAGATATATTACTTCCTCAACTCAGAAGTGAAAAATTATATCTTCATCATCCAACCAATTCCATTCCACCAATGATGCACCCAGTACAATCTACCTCTCCATGGTTTCATTAGAATGAGTTTTTACTTACATCAAAGTACATGATCAAATGACACACATTGAAAAATATCTCAAGTCAAGAGACCAATACACATGTACGTAGATAGGAACATCAAATGACACCCAAAATATGTGGGGTTCCAATTGGTGTGTTTATCCTCATAATCTCACTTAATTGAGATCACCAAATGAAAATTTCATGAGAGTAAATCTCAATGCTTATGATCCCCCAACACCTAATAGTCATACATCAACTATGTCCATCATTAAGATGTAACCAGACCATAAGACATATATTTATGATTAATGTCATAGTATCTCAAGGTTCTCGTTATATCATGGGATATACTCTAAGCATTTGATATGATAATTAATCTACAGACATTTCCTTTTAAATTGAGGATACAAAAATTTAAACACTATAATACTAAGTGTACATCATGCACATCTCTCTATATACAAGAAATGGTAATTGAAAAGTACTATCAAAGCTGGGTCTAGGGAACCCACTTTTACAGCACATTGATTGTTTGGTCAAGAGAGTAATATTTAGTGCTTATTTTTTGGCACTTTTGAGGTTTTGAATTTCATTCGATCCATAGAATATCATATAGAACTTCCTCCACAGATGAGTTGGATACATGATATCTTCCATGTGTCATAGCTCCACCATTACCATAATGACGATTCCCACATCATTGATTGGGGAAAGATCAATGTTAATGATGATGAGACCTTTATAGAGTGGCCTTTAGAGATCAAAACCATGACGAAAAGGTGTATAGTGGGGGTTATATTCCCTTGGTTCATGTCATATAGTTACGCAGTGTCTTTGAAGAGAGTACCTAAGAAATTGAGTAAACAATATGCACTCAATACCCCCATCTGTTTATTATTTATCTCTTACATTATAAAGATTCTAATTTTTTGGTTACTGGACTTTTTTGGTTTATGAGATAGTTTTCTATTATAGGATCTTTTGGTGATATTACACTTATTTGAGAGGAATATCCCCCAGGATAGTGTTTTGGAGCTAGTTTATTTCGGCGTAGTTTTGAACTTGGTTCCGCTATTGAGGTGGTGGAGCTCCTATGATAGCGAGATTTTTGATAGGTATCTCATGGTGTGTTCATTCAGATGAAACTATATTTTATTTTCTATCTAGGTTTGGTTTTTAAATTTTGAGGATGATAATGGTTTGAGTGGTATCTTATATAAGGGCCCAGATCCTGGTAGTCCTTACCATTGCGTGGTTGAGGTTTTGAAGGTGTCAAGTGGAGTCTTGAGGATAAGGAAGAGGATTTAGTTTGTAAAATCTCAACTAAAGTGGATTCAGGGTCCAAGAGCCTTAGGTTATACCATAATTCCAGTGAATATGACATGGCAGGGTTGGATGTGGTTTGTGGTATCAGGAATAGGGATTTCAGATCCACTACCATTTTTTTAAGGATGCACCATGGATGTAGGTTGAAACATAAATCAACTGGTTTGTTGTGCTGTGGAGTGAGGATACAACGTAGGCCTTCCTTTGTCGAGTTGGTGGGTCATGGAGATAAATATTATGATTTAAGGTCCCTAGGGTAGAATTTGGTCAGTTTTTTAAAAATTTCCACCCTTACAACATGGATTTTGGTTATAGAGTAATCTTCACTAGGTTTGTTCGGTTATGTGGTGTGGTTGTTTAAGAAATACCATAGCTACTCCTCAGGTACATAATAGTTTTTCTAAGTAACGCACCCTGTTACTTAGACACGCCTTTGACTGGGTTGGCTATGGTGTGGTCCCTCATTATGTGATGTATTATGACCTATTTCATCCCATCAAATGGCTTGATGTAGGGGGTTGTGCCATGGTTTTGTGTTTTGTTGTGTGTTTTAAAATACTAGAACCCATATTAAAACCCACTTATTTCTAATGTTTCTCTCTTGAACACTAGGTTCTTGAGATAGTCTTTTGACTTATTTGAATCTCTTGGTTATAGGGATTAATCCTTGGATTCTTGTGTCTTATCCATTATGATCTAAGGTGAGTTCTTTCTCCTTTAATGAATTTTATTTTCTATTTGATCTTTTTTTCCCAAGTTTATTCTTTCTATTATATTGAGGTTGACCTCCATCATTATGATGAAGTTTTTTTTTCATTCCAATGCAATCATGGAATTATTTTCTTAGGAGATTATAGTTCATTATGGGATAGGTGATTGGAGATCAAAATTGATGTTTCATTTCCATTTAATGAACGTTGAAATCTTTGAGGTAAGATATTTTTTTCTTATTATTTTATTTGTGTTCAATAATTAAGTTACCCTGATTTTAATGTTTGGGTGGTGATGGAATTAACCACAATAAAGGATAAACTGAATTAATTAAATAATTTTTTCTGGTTGGATATCATGCATTATTCCACCATGATAATCATTTTCCTCTTGATTATATATATAGTGCGTTATGCATACTTATTTTTTAGATTTTTAGTTAATCATGGGTTATAAATTGTTGTTTTAATGAAATTTATATAAAATGTAAATCCCATAATTTAATTGGTTAGATAAAGAACTTAAAGAGGTATGTTTCATAAAATCTCCATTTCTGGTAATTTTATGGAATTCAAATTGATGCTTAATGAATGTTTAATTAAATATGTTATTCCATGAATTATTGGAATTAGATAAAGAACTTTAATATGAAATTATTATTGTTAATAATTAAAGGAAATATTAATTAGTTTTTTTCTTCCTTATGTTTTTTGAAACATGACTCTTATCATAGAGAGAATGTTAAAATAATTTAATAGCCTGTTATAGTTGATGTCGTAGTTTCCCTATAGAAGTAACCTATACAAATTTAATTGGATGATTAAATATGGAATAAAAATTGGTTTTTTGATAAAGATAAACGTTTCGGTTAGATTGATCATCTTTGTTAATGAAGGCTAAATTTATTGTGTTTATGGTTGAGTGAGAATGCTTTATTATAAAAGATAAATTCTTTATTTAGGGCCCATGTTACCTATTAAAGATGTTGATTTTTTTTCTTAATTCTATGTTTATCTTGACGTGAGAATTGTTTTGTGATTTAATGTGATTTTTGGATGGTTTATATGATATGGGAGGGGATTCCTGAGGTTCTAGGAGTAGTTGACGTCTTTGATGGAAGGATACATGGTTATGTGTATGATGGTGTTCGGTACAACTAAAAGATGATAAAGTGTGTTTAATTTGGGATTTTTTTTGATGACTGATGGGATTCGTGTTTGTTAATGTTCTACTTAAGTTCATGATGGTTGAGTTTCTTGTTTATCTGCATTTCTTTCCCAACTACTTGAGGAAACTGTATGTTATTGGTTATTAATATTATTTATGGTAGATTATGATGTTTTCCTTTAGTACCTATAATTATTGTATAATAATAATTTCTAATATTTTTTTACCCATTGGTTGTTTATTTTCATATGAAAATTTTGAAAATCTTAATAAAATTTAGACTCCATTGGAGTATCCATGGAGGTCACGAACATCACTTTGTTTTTTAGTGAAATGTAATTTGGTTTACTGTTTAAGGATAATTAATATCTAATGAATTAAATAAAATAAGTTTAAATGATTAAAAATGAAAATAATTAATTTAATGTATGTCTTCTTAAATGACTATGTGCTCATACGATATCTAGTCCATAGTAGTGGTTTCTAGGTTTCTGAGTGAAGATAACTATAGTTGATTCATGGACTAGGTTATGTAAATAGTGTGATTTTGATAAATATGAAATCTTGTATATTTTGTGATATCATATTCTACCCATCCATTTTAGGTTGGGGCATCAACACCCAACTGACTCGGAGAGGGCGTTTTACCCAAAATTCAATCTAGAAAGGGATGCATGGATAACTATCCCATCTGGCTATGCTCTCTTCTCATGGCCATACTATGTGCTGGTATGCATTGTGGTTAGTTTCCCAAAATATTATTGGAGAAGTATATAATTTATTTTAGTTATTTTATAAAAATTTATCTATAGATATATTATCAAAATAATTATTATAGTTGTGGCATGTATGGGCTATGGTGGATCGAGGTACATTACTCAGTTTATAGTCTATGATGGATTGAGGTGTAATACCCAATGTATGATACAAAACATATGGGATATGGTTTATAACATAAACTACATGGTTAATTTATGGATATTTGGATGGGATTATGATATGATACAATGCATGAGATGCATGTTGTGATACATAGCCCATATTTTTTAGGATGGCTTCTTTTGGAGAGTAATGGATCTAGATGTGTGACGTTAGGGTAGAGTAAAAAACAAGTGGGGAAGTGGTAGCAGTGTACCGTTTTTTAGTTATTAATATAATATATGTTGAACTATTTGTTTTAATGATCAATAATTCATGATTATTATAATATTAATTAGTTTCATGTTCCTTTTAAGCATATTATTATCTACGGCTGGTGATGAAAATTTCTAAGTATGAGACACTGCCAAGGATGAAACACCACAAACCATATCACACCTTCATCTCCTATGAGTCACCATTGACACAACACAATTCTATCATGGAAAATTTGAAAAGTACTGAATTGAATCACCATCAGGTTGTCATACCATCTGAGGAGTCACTGCCAGAAGGATGACTCACCATTAGCTGATTCACTGCCAACGTAGAAATTTGGGAAAGTAAAGAATTTTACACCGCTATCTTGACATACCTCTAGAATAAAACACCATTATATTGAGAAACTTCTAGAACAAGACACCTCTAGACTATGAGTCACCATTCATGACTCACCATCTCTATTTCTTACTCTATCATATAAATTTAAATATTTCTAATTTCCAGTTTATTGAATTTAATTTCGAATGTTGTTTTAATGATTGTGTCTTAATGGATTGATAGAATGCATTAAAGAGTATGTTAGACATTCTGTATGAGGAATTAGAGTATCCAAATATTCCTTCCTAAAGATTTGGTTATTAATATAATAATGTGACTCCCTCATGAGAATATACATAAAGAAGTGATAGCTCTCATACTGAACATATAAAAAGCTGAACTAGATTACATGAACTAACCTAATTCATCATTCTCTAATCGACTGAGGAATCTAAAGCTCAATACACATCTACTAGATTACCGTATTCAAGAAAAAGGTGTGTATTAACCTCTTTTCTATTTAATTTTTCACGAGAACTTGGTTCGAGTTATCCTCTAAATAAAAATCAAGAGTCAAGAGCTTCACTACATAACAAACCGAGAATCTCTATAACTTAATACTTTTAGATTTATCAGTTTGTTAATATATTTTTACATTATGAGCTATGTGTGTTGGTTGGTTTATTTCACAACACACTATCTCATACTAGAAACTAGAATTTACAATGATATACTATCAAATACCTTTTTATATTTTGTATTCCCATGCATAATAGTGGAAGAGGTCCTATGTGACCTGTTGTGTTTTGTTCTCCCACACATAAAAGTTGAAGATGCCGTGTATGGTCTAGATAGTTGTATACTATTGTAAAATCCAATCTAGTCTGTGTATAAAATTATTTTTATATAAACTTCTTGGTGAAAGGTAATCTCTAAGGGAAGAGTACTAACTCTTATCTTGAGACTGAACCTATTGTGTTCAAAATTCCACCACATGTTTTATTTAGATTATATTCATTTAAAATGAATTTTTTGAATTGGAAAAAAATCAATACTTCGGTAGTTAACATTAATTAGTGTTTTTATAATATTTTAATTAAGTAAATTTCTTTAAAAGTATTAGGTAATATTATGTATTTTTCATTTCAGACCTAATCAATCTACTAAGAAATATTTTGAATGATTGAAAATTATAATGATCTGATATTTTAGTTAACTAGGTTATTTTTAAATTAATTGGGGGAATCTATTTTAATCCATTTTGAATTGAAATTTTTATTCAGTACTTATATTCACCCCCTCTTAAGATACTCACTCCAACAAAAAATATATGATCCCTTGTATGTGATACTCAGTGAGAGATATCTATGGTGAGGTTGGAATATTAGCATACCTATTCAGGTGATGAGCTAGTTTCACTTGTTACCTACTAGGATTTAGCATGATTTATTTTTATTTTTCAGGAGAGGCTTTGAGGAGGATCCAACTGAGTATACTAGTTATGACCACCCAACACACACACACAAACACACACATATTTAAGGTAGGTAGGTGAAGGATTTAAAGCAGTTTGCAGATTTCAAGCTCATGGTTTTTTAGAAGCTATTTGAAATTTGTGTTTATTATTGAGTTTATGTTTTTAGTACTTCTATTTTACTTTACAATTATTTCAGTCTGCATGAAATTAACTATATGTACATGGGAAATATTTTATCTTTATTATAAGGATATTTTTTGGTGTATCAATATTATCCCTTTCTTCTGTATGTTCTGTTGAAGAGTAAATCATTCTACTTCTATGTTCATTATACCCGTAATTCTTGTTTCTAACCCATGGAAAATTAGAGGAATGCCTCAAGTGGTCACTATCTTGCTTCCCTCACTATTGATGAAAGTGGAGAAATATTTGGGGGAAAGATGTTGTGACAACCTAGGAAAAATATTTGTATATATACACACAATATCCTGAGATGTTCAATGTTTATCTCTTCTCTTTTAGAAATGCTTATCTTGTGGTTATTGATCATTTTCTAGTTTATGGGATGGTTTCTTATTCTTTTATGATTTTTTAAGTATGATATCTTATTTAAGAGGTATATTCTGAAGAGAAAATTTTTATATTTTTTTTTGTTTCAAGGTTTTTCAATTTGATCCAATGTTCTAAGTGTTTGAGAACCTATGATGGTGAGATTATTGAGATATATCTCATGGTGTGGTTTTTCAGATGACCCATGGTCTATCTTTCTCTTCGTGTTTGGTTTTAAATTTCAGAGGAATGTTTTTTATAGTTATCAAATTTCATCTAAAGGATCTTTTTAACACATTGTTTTGGTGATTTTGAGGTTTTGGAAGTCCTTGGAGATGGATTAGAGGGAGATGAAGGGGAGCTAAGCAAGAATTTAATATGTACAGTTAGAATGTGGTGTGAAGTCTTATACTACTATTTAGAGTCCATAAGGATGTTGTGTGGGTTAATATATGTGGCGTAGAGATTTGAGAAGGTATTTTGGGTGGTTTGGTCAATTTTAATACCCCTATGATGTGGTGGTAGGCTGTGATGTAGGATCTTAGGAGGTGAGTTTTAATGGGTTTTCCTTTTTCAAAGTCTCTATGACATGGATTTAAGTTGCCACATAGCCTCATTTTTTGAAAAGGAATACCACGGTGTTGTAGTTTACCTTTCACCATGGAAATCTTCCTAAATTATAACTTTTCTATTATAGATTAATCCATTTTTCTTAGATGTGTCTTTTACCTATAACGTTGTGGCGTGGTCTCTTGACCTATGATGTATTTTTTTCCTATGTCAGTATCTATGTGTCATGGTTTAGGTGTCATGTCATGATCTTCTAAATTCTAGTTTTCCTTTAAACACCTTAAAACCCTTTGAAACTATCTTTTTATCAACTTTATCTCTCAAACCCTTGGTTCCTTGGAGAGATTTTCATGGTCCATTAAAGCCCATTTTATCAAATTCAATTTCCATCACCTTGATATCAATTTGTGGTGATCTGTGATAAATTTTACCTCTTTCCCTTGAGATTTATTCTCAATTCATTATTGTTTCCCTATCTTCTATATTTATATATTATGTAAGCCTATCTCTTTCAATCTGGTGGAGTTATTTTGATTATTTTTGGTTTGGTTGTGGTATGGATTTCATTTTGGGATATTATATTCTTACGGGTGGGATGATTGGAGATCTATATAGCTATATCATTATCATTGAGGATCATTCAAATATTAGAGTTTGTGTATTTATTTATTCTCCTATTATATTACATTCAATTATAAATTAATCACTATTTTTCCCTTAGGGAGGTAGTGTAATTAACCTTAATATATAATAAACCATATTAATTAAACAATTGGTTTATGGTTGTAGTGATTGAATATTTTCCACGTGATAACAATTTGGACTTTATTTTTATAGTTTGTTCATTGTCTATGTTTATTCTTGTTTATCATGTTTGTTATGATAGGTTTTAGCATGATAATTTGATCAAAATGGTTACAGAACATGAAGTAGATAATTGTTTATTGGCTGAATAATTTATAGAAGAATGTTTAAGGAATTTATTGATTCAATTAATTTTATATAAATCAAATGTTTCTTAATTTATTTTTAATTATGTTTTCTTTTATATGTTAATGGAACACCTTAATAACATGAAGATAGATTTATTGTTGTTGTGTTAATAAAAATCCATGTTAGATGGGAATTGTTCTTCACTAATTTTGTTTAAACATTATTATATTCTAGAGAGAATGTTTAATTAAGAGATATCTTGCAATAGTTGATTCCTTAGGTTACCCATAGTTTTAACCTATAATAAACGAATCATTTAAATCCTGAAAGAATAAAAACAATCTATTTGTAATAGATAAATATTTTGGGTCCTAGTGATCCTATTTGCATGTAATGGTGGAATTCCCTGTTTTTAGGGATTATATGACCTATTGATTTAGTTTTTTGTTTATTGACCTCTGTTATTTCTCTATATGTGAGACTTTATATGTAATGTTATGTGGGTATAGGATGTCTATTGTTTGATGAGATATGGATAGGGAGGCACAAGTTTTATGTCATTAGCTGAATCCTGTGACAAGAAGATGCATGATAATGTTCATGATGGTGTTAGGGGTGGCACTTAGATTGATGGATGGGGTTGAAATTTGGATTTGTTTTGTTATTAGAGATTCGATTATTTTTTTAATATTTTTTCTTATGGGAAGGATGGAGAGGTTTCTTGTTTAATTTCATTTCATTACCCACCAATTGAGACATATACTTGTTCTTAGTTATACATAACTTTTGTGTTAGGTTAGGATGTGTCTTAGAGTACTTGGAATTATTTAATAGTGACAATTTTTTAAAATTTTCGAACCCTTGGGGTTAGTGTTTGTCAAAATTCTAAAAAGATACTAATCTTGAGTAAAAGTGGACTCAATTTTATTTTGAATGGAGGGAATTGAATTCACTCTAAGGTTATTGAAATGATAGTTTAATAATCTTAATAAATGGTTAAGGAATTAATTAATTTGAATAAAAAAATTAAAATAAGGAAATTAATGAAAGTATTCTTAAATACTTGTTTTCTTATAGGATATCTAGTTCTTAACTATGGAATATGGGTGTTCGGAAGATGATAGCTACAAATGAGGCTAAGATTAGGTTAATGATCAAAGTGTGGTTGTGATATATATTATATCCTATATGTTTTATGATTTCATATGATAACCAAACAATGCTATTTTGATGACTGATACCCATTGGACATTGGGAGGGTGTTTTCCCCAATATCTAGGTTAGTGAGAAATGGATGGATGACAACCCCCTCTGGCCCTTCACTCTTCTACTGGTAGTATATATTTTCCATTATGCGTGTTGGTTATCTTTCATATATATGTGTACAGAGTGATGTAAAGGATTAATTTTTTTTACAAACATATATCTCCAGATATAGTATCACAAGTATTATTATAGGTATGATGTGTATGAGTTGTGATGAATCGAGGTTTATTTCTCAACATATGGACTATAATGGATTGAGGACTAATAATCGATGTAAAATACATGAAATATGGGCTGTGGGGGATCCCAAAACTACTCGCTTACTATCTAGAGATGTGGCATGGGATGATGAGATTATTTTATACTCAATAAGTTTTTATGATACTTTAGCCTAGGTGTATTTAGGATGGATTCTTTAAAGAGAGATGGATTAAGAGGTACAAAATTGGGGAAGAGCTGAAAACCAGTGAATAAGTGTTAGTGGGGTAAATTTTCTGTCGATATAATTTGATCTCTTGTATTCATTACTTGGTGAGATATAGTCATGATGATTCCAATAACTTAGTATACTAGATTAGGTAATGAGTTTTTTTTACTTTTTATTCATTTGGATTTCTAATTTATTCTGTATATTTTACATGAGATGCTCTAAGGAGAATCTTAATATGTATACCTATTATTATCACCCATCATATATATGAACGATTTTTTGGTTAGCATGAGAAGGCTAGAGATCAGACAAGATATTACTAGCTCATGGTTATTCAAAAGTTGTTTGGGATTTGTGGTTTCTACTGAGTTTATTTTTTCATAATTTCTGTTTCCTTTTATGTTGTATTATTTTTGTATGACAATACATGAATATACTTATGTTTTCTATTAATTATATCTTTAGTTGGAGTTATATCAATTTTCTTTTCTTATTGCTCGTTCCTCTTTTTATCTTAGAGGGTAATGCCTCCCATTTGTATATATTATATACACTCCAATCTTGTCACCAACCCATGGCATAGATGTGGGATTCATGTTTCATTATCTTAATTATATAATTATTGAATTAGGAGGGGTACCTTGGGGTGGGGGGTGGAGGGTAATGACACTTAAGGCTAAATTACTTTTGGATAGGGATGGATCAGGATGTATGATATTAGGGCAGAGTGGAAAAATAATGGGAAAGTGGCAGTGCAGTACCATTGTTTTATATTATTTTGGATAATACATGATCACTTGTATGCAATACATGGTGATTGTTTTATGTCAAGGTTATAAAAAGAATAATAAACCCATTTAGTTGATGAGTTGGCTTCATTTATTTACACACTAGACTTTAGCATGTTTTTTCAAATTTTGAATGAGAGGTTTTAGGGAGGATCCTACTAAGAATTCCTGTTATGACTACCCTATGTATATATAAACTATTTTAGTTCAACATGGGTTGGTTTTTGATCAAGTTTAATATCACTAGTTTAGGGAGTTGTTCATGTGTTATCAAAGCTTCATGGTCACATTTGAGGATCTGTTCTAGTGTTTTGAGTTGTTTTAATTGTACGGAATTGCATGCATGTACTTGGGATATTCATTAATTTTATTATGATAAGATGTTTTTGGTGGTTGTTCTCATCTAATATATTAATTTTCAAATATTTTTAGGTAATTTCCTCTATTTGTGTGTATTTTATACCCATGGTGCTAGCCTCTAACTCATGACTTATTGGAGGTGGGATTCTAGAATAATTATCTCTCTTACATCATTTATAGCCCAAGAGGTGAACCTTTGGGGTGAGTGGGTCATTATATAGTGGTAACAAAAGTGATAAATAATGGTTAGGATGCATGGGTTGGTAGGGAAATAGTATCAGTTGGGATTAGTACATGTTGTAGACAAGGGAGACTCAGGAGGACATGAGATTTTAGGCACCCCTGTTATCTAATAGAAGGACCATCAAGTTTACTGTATATGATAAGTGAAGTGATTTTTTTGAGGTAGATACCTAGGATGGGATCATGCATCATTATTATATTTTCCTATGTTTTAATTGGGTACACAATGGGAAATGATTAAAGGTGAAGAAAATAATTAACCTTAAATACTCTATGTCATGGGTTAGGAGTACCTAATTTATTTTGTAGAAGCAGATCTAGGTCTACATACTTGTTACTTTCATTCAAAGATGTTCCAAATTATTTTATAGTAAATATTCATAGAGTATACAATGGCATTGAAGATCCTCAGAGGAGGACACTTTGAGAGTTCTAGTGCTAGAGATTGAAAAAATTTTAAGGGATCCATTTCAGATCATGGGATAGTGTTTTGGTAAGAGGAGGTGTTGATAGGATTTAGTTTGAATCATTATAAAAGGGGAAACTAATATTTGTTGGTTTTGATAATAATTTCTGGATCAACACAAAATTGGTGGTTCTTGTTCATTAGGGTTTGTGAGGGGTTGTTTGTTTTGTGAAGGAAGCTCAAAGATCAATTTCCAGGCTGAGTTTATTTCTTAATCCCCAAGGGAGGATTTTCAAAAAATGTGAGTTTCCTTCTTATATATAATTCATGAGTACTATTACAGATTTTTGGTAAGACATATTAATTTACTTATTATTCCTAAAACCATTTTATTATTATCCCCATGAAGTGTTTTACCATGTTTACCATCATCCATTTATTTATATAACTTTAAAATTAGTTCAAGGAAACCTCTTTTTTTTATTAATTGAAACCCACCTAATAAATCTTGTATCCATTCTCATTTATATCACTTCGATCTTTATTTTAAAACCCACACCTATAAGAATTTTGATATGGAAAGCATAACACATTTGTTAGGACCAATGTTGATATGGAGATGTTGTCTAGGGAAAGGAGTTTCTCTAACCTTTATCATATCATCCTATTACTCTCTCTGTACTTCCTTGTTTGGTCTGATGTGAGGGGTCACTATTCAATCTCTCCTTAAGCCCTTGTTTGGTCTATGGGGAGGGCCCGTTATCATCATGTGCATTTATAATCTTCTCTCAGACCTGACGTGGTTGAGATTTGGTATAGGGGAAGGGGTTCTAGTATGTCTTACTTTTTTTAATCAATATACTCTTCACTCGTTCCAGGTTATTTGGGCCCTGGTTTGGGAAAGTGTAATATTTTATGTTTGTATTTAATTTATTTCTACCCAGTTTTGGATTACTTACTCTCTATTTTGTGAATTAAATTCTTATATATTATAGATTATACATGTTTCATTGTTTATGAAATGATTTTGGTATGGTGTGATTACATCAATGGAATGTATTTCTCTCATATTGTTTATATACATTATGGACTTGAGCCTATGAATTTTTTTTAAAATTTATATATCATAATATGTTTTAAAACCGTGGGAGCGATTCAGTGCCTCCCAATGAAAATAATATCATGGTATGGTGGATGGGTTCTTTTAATTTTCATGGTTATTGTAGCTCTGTTGATCTTGGTGCATGTAATTATTGATAAATGTTATGTGATGTTGAGATAGGAATATTTAATGCCATTCCTTTAACCAGTGGTAAATGGGAAAATATATTCACTGGAGTTTTTTCATGAGTGTAACCTTGGTGAATAAATAATTTGATGAAAGAATGAAACTTTCATATGTACGTGAGTTTTCATAGAACTCATGTTAAATATGAAATAATTTTTTGGGAAAGGAAAATTTAATTTTAGTATATCATCATTGGAAGCTATTACTTAGAATAAAGAAATCGGTTTTCCACTTGGTATTCACATTTTAGGTAGTTAAATTTACTATTATCAAATATTATTTATATTATTAATTGAATGAAGAAATTATATTTACATAATCATAATAATTATATATATATATATATAATATTTATTAATTAAACTCATTTTTATAATCATCCAATTATATTGGTGGTGAAAAAAATATGTCATTTCATAGATGTGGTAGTCCACACATAAGTAAAGACAATATTTCAATTTTTTATTGAATGAGAAAAAATATTAAAATGGTTTATATTTTTAAAATATTAATCATTTTATAAATATTAAATTTCTTTATATAATTCACTTTTATAACCTTCCATGTAAGGTGGTTATGAAATATGAAATACGTCATTTTGTAGAGGTGGTAGTCCACACATACGCACGAATGAATTTTATATTTTTATAAAGTAGTGGGAAGGGTAGATAATGATTATACATTTAAACTAATAAAATTTTAGTATAATAATAATACTGATTTAATTATTTTTTAATGGGTAAAATATACCTAGAGGAGAAAATATAGAGAAGAAAAAAGGTTAATAAGTGATTCATACTCTTACTGGGAAATTCAACGTTCTCTCGGAAGAACTCTTGGAAATGGATTATTTAGGACATATAATTGGATAAAGGGGATACACATATAGGATATGACTCCCCAGGAAGTAAAATGAGTGTATTTTCAAGAGTAATCCTAATTTTTAGAGTGTGTGTGAAGGGGTGGTGGAAGTATCCTTTTATAAATTAGGGGACTAACATTTTTATAATAATATTTCTAGGACAAGTCACTATTCAACTAATGTGAATCCAAAATGTGTTTATAGTGGAGGTTTCATGAGTCTTGGGTTGATAAAATAATTCACCACATATTTGGAGATAATGTACTAGTAATTTTAGACATTTTCTTCTTAGTTTTAACTTTTTCTTCAATTTACATTTACCATAATAACTTATTTTCTAACTTCAGTAACTTATTTTTATGACTAAAAAAGAAATTATAATTATTAAATAATTTGGATATTATGATTCCTAATATTAAATTTTTTTATAAAATTAAATTTTAAAAAGATAAAAAAATTAATTTTAAAATAATAAATTTATAACGTATGAAAACAATTATAGAGAAATATATAGCTTAAGTTCTAAAATTTTTAATTTATGTTTATAAATGAAAGTTAAAATTTTTAAATGTACAATTTAACTTATAAAATATATCTTTTTTGAAGAACATTATTTCAAAATATTTAAGTTATTTCTATATCCTAATGATTTCATAGAAGTCGAGTTATTTGTAAAAATGATAATTTTGATTATTCATATAAAATTTAATATCTTTAAAAAAAATCCCAAAAAATAATATTTAGATAATATTATTATTATAAATATATAAATTATGTTTATATTTAGAATATAAAATTAAAAAATGTAGGAATTTTACCTTTTAATGTAAATAAAAATAAAATGAATAATTCTTTTATAGTAAAATGAAAATTTAAAAATCCATTATAATTATTCATATTTGTTATTAATTACTAATTAAATTAGTGTTAATCTATTATTACTATAAAAAATATTTATAATCATATTTTATCCATAATATATAAATTTTCTTGAAATAAAATTGCATAGTACATAAAAATACAATTTGAGAAAAAAAAACATTTTTAAGCAGAAAATAATAATAATAGTTATCCAGATACACTAATTGAATTTAATCAATGCATTATTATTAAAAATAAGAAATATTTTTATTTAAAATTCAACATGTGAAAGGTATAAAATACATGGGTTATATTTAGAAACATATTATATTAAGAATTACATATTTATATCATATTAACACATCCTTACAAAACCCCTCAAGATATTCATATAATACCAAAAGATAAAATATTATCTAGTGGTATTTTTGGGTGCTTGTTTATCAAGCATGGATCTTATGGAAATTTCAATGATCTTGAACTTATCATGAAAATGTTTTGTTCAAAGATTAATTTTTTGAGTTATGATTGCGTTTAGTCTATAGAAAATTCTAATGATTCCACATATTTCCATTATCAGATAGGCGAGAGTCACAAGGAAGACTAGTAATTCTTGATTCCATCTCTTCTTCTTTCTATATAGTTTTCATTGTGTGGTTAATTTTATTTTTAAAAACTAATTTAAGAAATTATTTTATGATGGTCAAATTTAATAATTTTATTTTTATGTATCATGGTTTCATTTTACATTGGAATTGTGTGTGAAACAAGATATTCAACATAGTATTTATTTAAAGGAAAATTTATACTAAAATTTTAGATCGTTACGGGTATATTATTATCCTTTAAAAACAATACAACTTCAATTTGTGTCATTTTAAAATTTACTAATGTTATTTGAGTTATACTAGTAATTGTTTTTATGTGTGCCTCTATTGGGGTCACAAAGTATAATTGTCCTGAAATTTTAGTTTGGGAAATTAATAATTTTCATGGGAAATTTGGTAATTCTTATGATTATTTCATTAATCTAGGGATGAAATAATTACTCCAAGGTTGAAGTTGGGAATGAATTAGAAGAGTTTTAAACTATGAAACATTTAATAACTAAATAATTAATTATTTAAAATGTTTCACACCTATTTCTTTATTTTATTAGTAATAATAGTTGATTATCTTTTAATTAAACCCCATATTTTTTTCTTTGTCATATCATTGATCCCAAAATGTAATGTTTGTATTAGTGAGGAATTATCAAGTTATTAATAACACCTTAAATTTTCAAACATTTTTAATTAATTAATTGCATAACAACACATTTATATTTTTAATCTCTCACACTATATATCAGACTGAAAATTTTCCAACATCATGATGAAAGATGTGTGGTGTTTTATTCTATGGAGATATTAGTTGGCATCAATATTTGAGGTTTAACTAGTCCTATTTTATCCATTAAATATTAAATTTTACTCTCATGATTCATTATAGATTTTTTTGAGGGAGGAACATTAAAGAAGGATGAGATAAAGTGATTGAGGTCCCTTCTAGGTCTCATTGTAGACCGAGGTGGGGACTCAGTGAAATGGGGTTATAATAGTATAGTATCAAACAATTTGGTTGAGATATAGGTTATAATTTAGATAAGATACATGTGAAGGATTTATTTGGGTTTTTAAGAAGAAGTATATCTGAACTTAGGACAATCATTAGGATATGGAGACTAGCTATGGATGTGGGCGATCAATGTAATCCCATGCACAAACTATAGTCATTCACTGGACATGCCTGTGGGAAGGTGTACTTCAGGTATGGTACTCATTATGTACGAGATCATGTATCATATATTTATATTTAGATCTTGAAGATTGTGTATGTTGAGTAGGGAATATTGGTTCATGTAGGGTAAATCAGGGAAATAGTTTTTATATGTCTCATCTATCCACATATTCTTAATCATAGGTCAGGTGTGAAGGATAAATCACTTAGATTTGAATATTGTGGGCACAAATTACCATTATTTCATTACGAGTGTTAAATATAACCAAATATGTATAACCCACTTCAATTGGTAAATATGAGTTGATATTGTCTTGATGAAAACATGAATGTGTTCTATCAAAAGGAATTTATTTTATTAAATGAATTTTTTTGGTCTTGGTTAGAGTTACCTGCTCATTTGGGTTTATTCCTTGGATTTCTAGAAGACCATTTATGGTTTTTGTGGAAATTATAATGTTTTTTTAGATTATTGCATTATAGGTCATTAGTGAACTATATATTTAAGGAAGAGAGGTACATGTGTTGTTAAAAAATTCCTCCTTATTATTTTTAATGTTTTTCACTGTAGCCACCTCCATGAGAGTAGAGCTGATGATTAGATTATAATCCTTTGGGGTGTTTTGATATAAGAACACTATAAGATAATTCACTTTTTCCAATAGAGATGCATCTTTTTGGTAAAAGTTCATTTTTTTGTTAGTTAATCATTTTACCAATAAATATATCGTTGTCAGTAAATAATTGGTTAAAACTATGTCATTAAAAGTTATTCCAATAAATAAAATTATTTTGTTATAATTATAATAATAATAACAAATAATATATTTTTTGGTCAAAATATTTAGTAACATGTTCAAAAAATAGATTTATTTATCGATAATAGAATTAACCATTATAATCCCATTAATAATAATAATAAAATAATTTAACGAAATTTAAATAAAAAACATGTATGCGTACTTCAATATATGTTGAAAAAATATATATATTAATATAATTATATGATTAAATATATATTATAATTATTATTTTTATAAAATATATAAAATATAAATATAATTATTATATCATTTTATAATATTATATTAGTTTCAATTATTGTTTTAAAAATACATTAAAATTATTATATTTAAAAAATATAATACTAAATAATTGAAAATATAAAAAATAAACAAAATACCAACACTTTAATTGACCATTGAATATCAAATATATTCCGAAATCAACCCCAATTCAAGAAAAACAGAAAAATATAAATGATAGAATAATTTCACAATAAATATTTGTGTGTACAAATGAAACAAAATCCACAAGAAAATAAATTATAATAAAAAATGATATATTAAATATAAATTACAATATTCAACATGAGAATAATTAAATTTTCAACTTCATAATCACTTCTTCATCCTAAATAAAAATTCAGATACCCACAATAAACATTACAAAAATATATAATAAGTTTTTTTAACCATGAAGATCGAATCCATTAAGCACCCAAAAAACATAGTTCGGTAAATTACATAAATTTTCTTGAAACAATATTTGTCATCCAAAAGGTCTAAGACTTTTGGAAAATATATATTTAATGGTCATTTCAAAAATCACCACTAAATGTTTATTTCTACCATTGTTAGTGGAACTTTTCAAAAGTGTTACTAAATCATGTATTTGCTAGTGGGTTTTTAAAAAAACCGCTACTAAGTGTTTAAAAAAGCCATCCTCCTTATTACCTCTCATCCTTAACACCCCCTTTTCCATGGATTTTTCCTGAACACCCCCGGGGTCCCAACACCCTAAGTGCAGTTCTCACTCCTCCACCATTGCCGACCTCTACTCCTCTATCTCTATCCTTGTCTCACCAGCCATATTACCATCACCATGCTCTATTGGAAGCCTTAAAATCATCTAAAAGTTACCATTCCCCACAAAAATTCCTCAAAAGTCCATCTAAAACCATGTTGTGATCCATAATACATCCCTCTCAATCATGATTAACTATGATCCATAATCCATCTATACTCCCCCCGACCAACATCAACTTCGTCTCTCTAGTTTGTTCACTGTCAAAATTTTCATAATTTCGTCCCCTTATTATTGTGTTCTAGTGTTATTAATATTTATTATTTTTTTACACTCTTTACCCTAATAATAATTATTTATATCCAATATAATACATATAATTTGATTAGTATTTCTATAGTTTTTGTTACTAAAATATTTTAGTTAATGTTCTTATTTAGCTATATTTTAATTAAAAATGTGTAATGATCCTTTGAAAAACCCCACTTTCCTAGTGAAAAATACACTATATATTATACCAATGTAGGAAGAATATCATTTCTCCGTATTTATTACCAATAAAAATTGTTTTTTCAATCACAACTCAATTATTCTACAAGATTCCCTAATGCTTAAAAATATTTCTTCTTTTCAAAAACCAAAAATGATTTTTAGATCACTTAATAACAACATTTAAATGGTAAAAAATAAATTATTTGTTTATCTAAAATATACACATGTGAATATATATAATTAATTCGATTTTATATCATTAAAAACATAAATATAACCTAAATGATTTGTTAGTATAGTTTAAGTTCATCCAATATTTTTAAAGATTAATAAGTCAGGTATATGGAAGATCATGTGTGATATTATTCATATGAAAGGCCAAATTTTCCTTTGAAAAATACATCCAAATTTTTACTTCCTTTGGAATAAATTAATGTTTAGAAATTTATTATACCATTTCTATTACTAATTCTACCAAATAATGAAATAACATAATCCAGATCTTGATTAACATGGAATCCTCAAAACCCCATTATAATTTGTTTAATTTTTATTATGTAAAACACCACCTTTCTTGGAATATGTAATAATATAAGTTAATAATGAAATGTTTGTGTAATATGTAAGCATGTTTATGTATGATTCTGGTCCATTGAAGGTTTTTGTAGTTCCTAATTTCTATGCTTCATCTTGATCATAATATGAAAATAACTTAAAGAGGTAAAGGGAGGTGAATATGAGACTTTCAAATTTAAAATACATTTTCATTAATGAAAGAACTGTTTATAAAGAGTTGAAGTGTATAATGAGAATTTTTAGCATTTGTTATTTATTATTTTTTTAATAATCATCATTTTTACCATTTTATATGTGTTTTCATCATGGATGGACTAATAGAGAGTTAGATTTAGGGGTGTCCTTTTATTTTAACTTGAATGAATTCATTTATTCTTATATAAATATATTTTTATATTTTTTATAGGAAAATATAGGAAATATATTATGTATGGATAAAAGTTAAATCATTTTACACAGAACACATCTCAGCATACCAAGAGTTTAAATATGTTTTTGAATTTTTCAACTGCAAATCGATCCACTAACGGAAGAATAAAATATTCAATTCATAAAGGTAAATTAAAAAGATGGTTTAAGAGACAAGAAGTATTTGAGAACTTGATATTGAATATATTTATTCTTATATATGTATTGTGGACTTAGTATAGACAACCAAACGTTACAAAAAGTTCATGAAGTTATATATATCATAAGAATGAATAGGTTAATGCCCCGATGGTGGAAAATTTAATTAAAAGCTTGATTAATGATTATTTTGAAACATCAGGGTAAAAATCTAAAGATATTAACACATTGTTGGATCCACATGTTGATGTTTCAGATATTAATGATGCTTATGGAATTATAGGACGACATGATTATGATGATAATATATTAATGGATATTGTTTTAATGACTAATATAATAGAAAACTTAATTAAGAAAACATAAAAAAATTATAAATTCTTTGATGATGGAAATAAAAAATTATATGAAGGATATTCCATGTAAAACATCAAAATTTTGTGAAATATATATTTATTAAAATAGATTTAATTTCCTCAAAAGCATTTGTTTTAAACAACATTGAGTTTTAAGAAACCATAATAAAGTATATCATTATAAAATAATTGTTAAATTGGTTTATACGAATTGGAATAAAAAAATTATAAAATAATTATGGTGTAAACATTCATAAAATAATTTCATTGGCTATCAATTGATTAAAAATGAAACTAAAAAACACTTAGGAGTAAAATTAATATGTTCTGAAAAATAGTTTTTTGCGCGAAATGTGTCTTTTATCTTAATAAATTCAATTAGACTCTATTGGTGAATTATTTAAATTAAATTCAGGTATTATATATTAAATAATTATTTTGTCATTCATCTATTATTTTTTCTATGTATGAGATAAAAAAATCCAATTTTATTCTTAAAAAATATTTTTCTAAAAAGTATATTCATCATGTTTTGCATGTTTTTTATAAAATTAATTTTGTACAAATTTAGAAATTTATTTTAAAAAATGAAATCAATTTTTGAAATCTGCATTTTATAATTTCATTAGGGTGAATATTTTAGTTTTTTTGAAAATATTAAATTTTCATTGAATAGTGAAAATATTAATTTTTATTGAAAAAAAGATTTTTATTTAAAGAATTTAAAAAGTTATATTTTGTTTAAAAATGGTTTTAAAAGTAATATTGGTTTAATAATGTTGTTATTAATCTAATTTATGTCATTTGAATCAGTATCTCATTGATTTTTTAAATAAAACATTTTATACTTATGAAAAGTTTTACTTTTGAAGACCACTTTTTTAGTCACTTTTGTGGGATTAATTTTAAATTAAATCATGCCAATTATATGAATTGAATTTGGTAAAATGGATTCCATATTTTTAATCATAATAATTAATATTATAAAATAAGGTAAAATTATTTTTTTGGTCATAATGAATTGTAAAACAGGAAAATTAATTATCATACTTAACGTTAAAATAGGTCTACCAAGGGTGTTAAACAAAAATATAATAGAATTTTTTACCAATTAAAGTTATCTAAATCATATTTTATGGACATATTTAGACCTTATATTTTCCCAAATTAGAATATAACACTATTTGGATGAATTTTTATTCGGAATGACTATCATTTTGTATTCTTTTAGAATATTTCTAAGTGGGTTCCCTCCCCAATTTATAAAATGATATCTCCTATCTTATCCTCTCCAAAATTAAAGATCTCTTTGGTTTAGAATATACCAGACCAAACCCTTACTTACATCCTTATACATGACATAGAATCCGTTATTGTATCATAGAACCATCATAGGAAGTCTTTTGGTTCTAACCCAAAGAGGGCATCCAAAGAAGAGGCATCATTCGTAACCAAACATTTTTATTTTATTTATTCTTCCACCACATTAAAATTTTATTCAACCCTTGTAATATAATAACATCATTAAATTTCATATAATTAGTGGTTATTATGTTAATGTAATTTTCATGACACTTCCTAGAGGGGCCCAAGCCATGACTACCCCAAACCCGCCTCCAATAGTCAAGGGGTTGGTGATCAGCAATGAGTATGGATATCACAAAAATTGGAGGCATTTTCCTATGTACATGTACACAAGTACACATATCCAAGCCCCAAATTGCTTAAATGTAAAAACACTAAGTAAAAAATGTAAGGATACACTAAGATACCAACCATAAAGTAGGATAGTATAAACATAAAATGTCAACAGGTCCAAAATACAATCCCCTCAAAAGAAAGATTATATAAAAGTGAATAAACAAATTTCATGAAACTCATCCAAAGAAAACCCTACATGAAGTTCAAGGTACTGAAAAACTATATGAATTCGTAAGAGCACACCTCGAATGTCTGGTCTATCTAAGAACCAACTATTCAACCTAGGAACCCATCAAAGTACCAATCATCTTCACAAGACACCCCATGTGTGGGAAAATACCATGCATGGGTGAGTAAAACAATACTCAGTAGGACACCCCAAAACCATAAAGGAATGCTAGTAAGAAATACATGAAGTATACCATAGGGAAATAAAAAAAGTATTCCATAATAAAATAGTACAGTCAGCTCATAAAGGTATATGTCTATAGTATGAAAAATATTATTATTAGACAGAATCCAAAAAACACCCAGTATAGATAAGTCACGTAGTCTTGATGAGACAATAAGTCTTGATAAGACACGTAATCTCGGTAAGACATGTAGTCTCAGTAAGAAATGTAGTCTCGGTAATTCATGCAGTATCATAAAGTCATGTAGTCTCAAAGTAACATATTCTCAAAGTCACCTAGTCTCAAAGTCACCTTGTCTCAAAGTCACATAGTCTCAAAGTCACATAGTCTCAAAGTCAAAACCAGCCACCTGATCCCAATCGTAGGGTGCTCATTCTAGGAGAACCTAATCCTAAAGACATTAGGTCATATACACACATCCAAAAAAATACAACATAGGATATCTCAAAAGGACTGTATCATCTAAAGGGTCTCAATGATACAAACATCTCATCAAGTAGACACACGTTTTGAAAGTTATGGTCATAAAATGGTCTGACCCAGGTTTGGTTGACCCGACCTGGTCTGTTGGGCCCGATATGGCCCAGCCTGTTGGGCTCAGTTCGTCTAATCCCATTAGGCCCAGTTTGGCCCTAACCATAGGCTTCCTAGTGCGACTAAGATCCCTTGGTCCGGTCTGCATGCACCTAGGTCGGGTCATCCACCGCACATAGTCCACCCTGACCACATGCCCTCCTTGGTTCCCTGCGGTGCCGCACCACGTCCCACATGGTTGGCATGATGCGTCTGTGCACCCCACGTGCTCTGACTTCTAGTAGCCTCACCACCTCTGTAGGCTCCCACACAGCCCCCCCCTGATATGCCACGTTCTACCTCCCCCGACCACCCTTCCAACAGCTTGTCGTCTGCCTCAATGTCCGCCTAGATCGCCCCCCCTCGGACCATGTCACTACTCGACTAAAAAGACCTGAGTTTCCACCCTAGACACCACTATGCACCACCTCATGCACCACCATGCACTACCATCCTGACCAAATATCCAAGCCACCGTGTCGTCACTCCATTGCTGCATCGTCACAAGGTTGGATATTTGATCTCGGGACGTTTCCCCACGAATCGAAGGCATAATGACCCTCCATTCATATCACATTAAGAACGAGGAACACAAGAAATTTGGGGGATAATTAATGCACAAGAATTCCTGAATAAAGGATATAGGCCTTTGTTTGTGTCAGCTTCAACTAGTCCTTGTTAGAAGGATTAACAATGAACAAATAATCACGCAAATTTTTATCCCCTCAAATCCTTGCAAATCAAGCCCATCCCACAAGAATGATCAAATCGTGGGTAAACGTGTTGACTGTTTTATCCATGTTCATCATTGATTCTATGAATGGTGATAGAATAACTTGAAAACATAATTCCCTACCTCTATTTGGATTTGATGTGGATGAAGGATAGTTTTTGTTGTCATTGGTGAAGTTCCATCTAATCTGGATGCATTGCTGATCATTGATTCACGATCTGCCAGTGTTCAATGTAGAGAGCTATATATCTTTTCCTAAGAGGAATCCTAGGGTTATTTCATAACCCTGAATTCCTTCCAAAGGCATATTTAATATAAAAACCAATGCTACATCAAAATAAATTTTTAATTAAATTATTAACGACGTTTACTTACTTGTTGGGTTTTTCCAATGAAGATCCAAGACGAATAAAGTTAAGTTGTGAATAGGTTAAACAAACTATTCCAAACTCAAAATTTCACTAATATTTATGATCTGGACACCCATTTTAAAGTTATTCCATTTTTAAAGAAAAACTGCCCGCTTGATTTATAAAAAACTGAATGTTTTTCAACGAGTTTTTTTGGGCACAACGAGTCATGAAATTACACTCTATCTCATAGTCTGATCTCATAATTTTCACAATTCATTTCTAAAAATAAAAATTGGTAAAAATCAAAGTCATTACATTCTCCCCACCATAGGAATTTTACATTTCTAAAAATCCAAAATGAGACTACTCAAAGAGATGAGGGCTGTAACACCCCCGAATGATAAAGGGTTAAATGAATAAATGATATGACTCATGTCAACAATGTGCACCTTCTTTTTCGGGAGCCTACCTGATTAGAACTCCACAGTTAAACATGCTTGGCCTGGAGTAGTGATCAGGATGGGTGACCTTATGGGAAGTTTCCCAGGGTGTGTGTGAGTGAGGAAAAGCACACTGGAAAGGACAAGTGTTGGCCTGTGGGGACTGTCATTGGTCAGATGACCCTTTCGGGCATGTGGGTGGACCCTGGGGTGGGCCCCACGTGCCTGTGGGGCAACTGGAGGTACCTGGTGGGCCAGGACCTGACGACCATGTTAAGGAGGGGTGGATATGCTGTCACCGAGGCCCGGTTGTCACATTTGGTATCAGAGGAGGAACCCAGCCTTAAGTGCGGTGCACTCCCTAGGTTGAGATGTAGGGCCCACAACGAGGACGTTGTGCTCTAAAGGGGGGGGGGGGGGGGGTGATTGTAACACCCCCGAATGATAAAGGGTCAAATGACTAAATGATATGACTCATGTTAACAAGGTGCACCTTCCTTTTCGGGAGCCTAACTGATTAGAACTCCACAGTTAAGCGTGTTTGACCTGGAGTAGTGATCAGGATGGGTGACCTTCTGGAAATTTTCCCAGGGTGTGTGTGAGTGAGGACAAAGCACATTGGAAAGGACAAATGTTGGCCTGTGGGGACTGTTATTAGTCAGATGACCATTTCGGGCATGTGGGTGGACCCTGGGGTGGGCCCCACGTGCCTGCGGGGCAACTGGAGGTACCTGCGGGGCAACTGGAGGTACCTGGTGGGCCAATATCCGACGACCATGTTAAGGCGGGGTGGACTGCCTGAGTTGAGATGTAGGGCCCACAACGAGGATGTGGTGCTATAAAGGGGGGGGGGGGGGTGATTGCAACACCCCCCAAATGATAAAGGGTCAAATGACTACATGATATGACTCATGGCAACAAGGTACACCTTCCTTTTTGGGAGCCTAACTGATTAGAACTCCACAGTTAAGCGTGCTTGGCCTGGAGTAGTGATCAGGATGGGTGATATTCTGGGAAGTTTCCTAGGGTGTGTGTGAGTGAGGACAAAGCACACTGGAAAGGACAAGTATTGGCACCGGGGCCCGGTTGTCACAAGGGCACTGTGCACGAATCTGAGCCTTCTGCTCTCATGTGCTATCCTAGAGACTTATATGATGACATTGAACATGTACTAAGGAAATTTCTCTCCCACAAAGGATCTTATCATACCAATATTAAATCTCAATTGGGTACTATGCAAATGTATCCCTATCCTCAATGTCCAACTCACCCCATTCAATGGCGCGTAAAGGGTCATACACGTACCTCCCCATCTGCGACACGTAGAAGACATCATATACCTAATGCAACTGCAGGGGTAAAGCTAGGCAGTATGCCACCTCAACAGTTCTACCTAGAATCTGAAAAGGAAGGAAGAACCTCAAAGATAACATTCCACCATGGCCAAATCTATGTAATCCGTGTCGAGGTGAGACCCAAAGGAACACATGGTCTCCTTCCTCAAACTCCAAAGGCCTCTATCTTCTATCAACATAGGACTTCTGATGTCTCTGTGCAATTTTCATACACCCTGGATGATCTGCACATTCTCTATAGTAGCCCTTACTAACTCCAGGCCCATGAGTGCTAACTCTCTTAAGTTAGTCCAACAAAGTGGTGACCTACGGGGTATTCAATAAAAAGCCTAAAAAGGTGTCATACCAATGGTTGAGTGGTAACAGTTGTTATACACAAACTCCACCAGTGGTAGGTGATCCTTCTAGCTATGAAAAAGTCCAAGATGTAGTCTCAAAACATATCCTCTAGAACCTGAATGGTCCTCCTTGTATGGCCATCTTTAAGGGGATGAAACACCATGCTCAAGCTTAAATGAGTCTTAAACTCCACTTATAATCACTTCCACAACTGGGATGTGAAACGAGAAATGTGATCTCAAACGATCACCAATGGAACTCCATGAAGCTGAACTATCTCATATACGTAGTGGCGTCCCAAGCTCTCTACTGAACTCTTCTCCTAGATAGGTAGGAAGTGGGCGGACATGGTGAGTCATTCAATGATCACCCAAATGTTATCATATCTGCTGTATGTGTTTGTTAAACCCATAATTATGTACATAGATATCTCATACCCCTTCCACTATGGAACCTCAAGGGGTTGGGTCAAGCTCACTGGAACATGGTGGTCAGCCTCCACTTGCTGACATGTGAGGCATCAGGAAAAAAACTCTGCCACTGCCTTCTTCATCATTGACCACCAAAACTAATTTTGGAGGTCTTGGTACTTATTTTCCACACTAGTATGTACCACCAAAGGGAATGTGTGGAACTCTCTCAGAACCTCCTCCCACAATACAATTGGTACAAATATCCATCCTAGGAAAATAATTTCATGCTCACTGCCTTTAAAATATCCATCAGGTGCATACCATGTGGATAACTAAGGACGTAGATTCTCATAGTCGGTATCCACAAGAAATCCCACCCTGACTCGATATAAGAGTGTTGGGGTAACAACCATTGATTGGAGGTAATCTCCCCTATCTCTATCCATAAGGGATAACTGCAACGAGGCCAACTACTCTGACGCCTCATCCCACAATTGTGAACTCATCCTCCTACATGGAGAATCCACCACCAACTTCCCCTTCCAAGGAGTAGAGACAACCTCAAAGTAATAATCCTAGAGGAACTATATCCACCACCTCTGTATTATGTTTAGATTCTTTTGAGGGAAGACATACTTGAGATTATTTTAATCATAGTAGTTGATAAACCTCTCACCCATAAGGCAGTGTCACCAAATATTCAATGTGAATACTATCATTGTAATCTCAAGATCATGGTTCGTGTAGTTCTACCCATTCTATCTTAATTGGCACAAATCATAGGCAATCACGACTTTCCCTTGTATTAGGATAAAACCAAGACCAATCCCCATTGCATCACAGAACACAAAATACCCGACACCCTCCTCTAGTAATCTCAAGATAGGATCACTCCTCAACCTCCTCCTCATCTCCTTAAAGCACTTATGGAACATCTGTTTCCATATGAGATGCTTCACCTTCCATGTCAAAGCCTTTAAGAGCACTGCTACTCTTAATAGTTAGGTAAAAACCTATGATAGTACTTATCCAAAAAAAAGAAACTCCACACCTTGGTAACACTCTTGGGTGGTTCCCAAGAAAGCACTACCTTTATCTTTGCTGGATCCACTATAACCCCAACCTCTAAAATGACATGTCCCTGAAAATGGATCTCTCAAATCCAAAACTGACACTTCGAGATTTTCTCGTAAATCTAGTTCTATCAGAGTATGTTTAGGACTATCCTCAAGCGTATTGCGTGATCCTCCTTAGAATCCGAGTACACAAGGACGTCATCAATGGATACCACTACAAATCGGTCTAAGTAAGGATGGAATATCCTGTTCATGATTCTCATGAACACCGATGGGGATTCGTTATGCCAAACAACATCACCATGTACACGTAGTGGACATATCAACATTTTAAAGATGTATTCGGTATATCCTCATCCTATACTCGAAGCTGGTGATAGCCAGATCTGAGGTCAATCATTGAGAATGACCTTGATTCTTTCAGCTAATGTAAAAGGTCATCAATCCTTGGTAGTTGATACTTATTATTCATGGTCACATGGTTTAGTTGTTGAAATTCCACACATAACTTCAAGCCCCATTCTGCCTTCTTGAAAAAGACTAGGGCTTCCCATGGTGAAACACTGGGTATCAGAAAGCCCTTCCTCTGAAGGTCCTCCAATTTCAACCTCAGCTCATGATGATCTATGGGAGACATCTGATATGAAGGTGTAGATATCAGTACATTACCAGGGAACAAATCAATGCAGAAGTATATTCCCTTGGGGGGAGGTAATCTAGTAATATCCTCAGGAAATACATCCTCATACACTACCACCCCTGTCAAAAACTAATGACTTATATCATCCACTACACTGAGGGTGAGGCTAGCCAAATGATGTGTAATCAGATGCACCCTCCTATGAGTAAGTCCATCACAAACTGCTTGAGTTCTCTTTTCACTAACAAAGGGACAACATGTCCCATCACCATGGACACACCACACTCTACACCTAAAATAGTCAATATGAGAATGAACTGTGGATAACCATTCCATACCAAGAATGACATAGTAAGGCCTCTAAAACGCTATAACGATATCCCAACCAAAAATCTCACCTCCAAGAGTAATTTCACACTATTCGCACCCCTGTGTGATCATAGAATCCATTCCCATATGAGTATCTATGTGTAAGGGTCGATTCAATGATTCAAGTGGAATGTATGAGCCCCGAACAAGGTCTGTGGGAAGGAAGAAATGAATGAAATATATGTCTTTAAAAACTAAGACTAGGGTGTAAAAGATATATATCATACCTCTAATCACCCCTAGAGAATCGGGGTCATAACCCTCCATCACCTACAACTTTCCTCATCCCTGCCCACCATCTCCTCGAGCATAATGTGGACCACACAATGGTGGTTGTGGTAATACATCGAACCTCCACCAACCTCCTACTACCATGAATTCACCTATTCCATGTCCTTCACCCTATAGATCACCATTCTATTTCCTCCGCCTCTTCCTTGGAAGTCCATCAACCGTCTCCTAATTATCTGTATGAAGGGTCAGTAAATCTTATGCCAGATGTCCCCAACCACTGCATTAGTAACACAACTTATCCTTCAACTTAGTCTCACTTCCCTAGAAGCCCCACACCATTGATCCTGTCTCCTGGGGTCGTCCCCTGGACTACGTGACCCACTATGTTCCCTATGACTTCTACCAGATACCTACCTCTAAAGAATCAGCTACCTGGTTCCCGATGGTAGCTCTCACTGCTAGTTTTTTCTCCACTAGGAATCTCTGCACTAGTAGATCTCACTCTAGTACCCCATCATATGTAGGAATAATGAAGGATATCATGGTTCCTTGATCTTCTGATATAATCTCAATTCAAAGGTTTGATCCCTACAGAATGGGTCTCATACCATATCTGTGGAGTAGCATGAAAGATTAGTAAACCTTGATGACTACTCCGCCACAGTGTGACTACCCTACTGCAGATGTAGGAGCTTCAGTATGCATACTGATCACAACATAGTTGGAAAGAACTATTATCTACAGACACACTAAATTTCTTCCAAATTGATATTCACCACATTGTTTTTCTAGGCCACCAAGCTTCACCATCGCCCCACTGATCCCTAAATAAGACTCCCATCTAGGACTTCCATTTGGTTAGAAGGTGTCCTAAAAAGGAATAAGACACATGTGACCTGCCAAACCCATTTTTTAGTCATTTTATTTATTTCTTTTCTCTTGGCGTCAGGTGATTTTGCATAAGTGCAGGTGAGTCCCAATTTAAAATTTTAATGCTGAGATGATTTTATGGTTTGGGATAGTGCGCGAACACCGTATGTTTAAGACACGCAGTCCTCTTGGGCATGTTCTTTCCACTTGGGTACGTGCAGCCCGCTTGCAGTACGCTAGGGTACCATACGATACGCGAATACCGCACGGTCATCCAGTTTTAATGTTATCAAATTAGTTGGTTTAGCGGATAAATAAATAAATATATGTCTATATATATGTTTATATATGTTTATGTTTTAACGTTAAGTGTATATATATATATATTTTTATATGTGTATATATGTTTATATGTGTATATATATATGTTTATATATGTTTATATATAGGTATATATGTCTATATATGTATGTATATATATATATATAGATATGTGTTTATTTTGTTAAATGGTTTTATTATTATAAATGTTTTGATTACAATAATAATTATTATTAAAAAATAACTAATTATTATTATTATTATTATTATTATTATTATTAAGATAAAAAATGAAAAAAATAAGAAACCCTAACCCGGAGCCCCCCCCCATTTCCCTTAGCTGGCCACGGGCCACGCCCCTCCCCCCCCGTTTTCCTCTCCCCCTACCGCGCTGTCCCCGCCGGCTCCCCCTCCTCTCTCACTAGCCGAACGCGCCACACCCCCCTTGACGCCACTCTCATACCCCGCCGGCTCCCCCTCCTCCTCGCCGGCCCTCTCGCCGCCGCCTCGCCGTCCGCCTCCGTCAGCCCGCAGTCGGCCCGCCCCCTGCTCCCTCACCCGACCGCCCCGGCGCCGCCCCCTCCCATCCGTATCTGGTCCGGTGAACCACCACCGTACGTTCATCGACCACTGGTGTTCATCCCTCCCCCCATGACCGGACCCTCCTCTAGTTTCCCCTCCCTACTGCGCAACCCAGGCAGCGCGATCCGGACAGAAGGCGCGAGCCTCTCCTCCCTCTATGGCGTAGTATCCATACCTCCCTCCTGATGAGGCACACTGCGACCTACTATCCTTTCCCCGTGGTTTCTCTTATTTAGTGTGTAATGGCTTCTTGGATAGCCCTAGCAGCATGAAACCCCCCCCCCCTTCCTTCCTATTATTCCTACCACAAGTTCTTTATCCAAATTGGTTCCTCGATGTGGTAGGATCGTATAGGTGAGATTTTCCTTTGGTTGCATTGAGTATCGTTTTTGCGATTTGGGTTTAGTGCGGTGACATATTTATATGTTCAAGGTTGTGCGAGCAGCTTGTCAGGGACACTGGATCACGCTCGGAAAACCGCGGCTGAGCGCGAGTACATTTATCGCCGATAATTGGGTAAGGAAATATTTATACATTCTTATATATTCTTACGCCAATTTAAATGTGAAATTGAGTCACGGACCCTTGAGGTATTTATCTGGTCCAGAGTCGGCTTTACCTGAATTATTAAATTAGCAATGTCTCGCTATTTGCATTGTAGGACATATATATCTATGGTATATAGGTGTATGGTGTATGTATATATATATAAACATATTTATATATATGTATATATGCACATCAAAGACACGTGCACATGACTGTGTGATGTTTGAAGATGGTTACTACTAGAAGAGCATGCGTCTTGGAAATGGGTTAACCGAGGTAGGTGTTTCCAACCATTTCCCCTTTTTGATTCAAATGTTGAGCACTAGAATATTTTCAATTAATTCTTTTATATTGTTTCATTTCTGTTGTGTTTATGAAAAGCGTCTGACATAGTTGTATTGTTGTTTTAAATTTCTGAAAGTGGCTTTTAATGTTGGTTTATATGAAATGCATAGGTTCTTGGTAAAGTTAAATTGAGTGCCTTGTGATGTGTTTGGTTTTAATTGATAGTGATTGTGTTTTGGAAATGTAAGATTTGGTTTGGTGTATTTGTTTGACAAAATGATGAACCAATAGGTTGTTTTAGAAAAGTATTGGAAATGGTGGTTGGTTTGAAAGATGCAATTTGCTTTTATAAAGTGTTGTGTGAAAGAATTGGGTTTGGTTTCAATGCTAAGTGTTTTATGAAAATGGATTCTAAGGTGATTCTTCTAAAAAACAGATGTGATGTTGGATGTTGTCCCATCCATAGAAGCACTAGGTACTCACATGGATGTAACTTCAAATGAAAATGACACATAAAAACTATATTTTCTTAAAGATTGGTTTTTGATGGAATGGTTTGGTACTTCAAAGAGGGATGAAAAGAAGTTGGACCGATTGGCCTTTGGTGTGAGTTGAATGGTTGTTCGGTTTGAAGGCCCGTTTGGTATTGGGTTTTGAATGGGGTATTTTTAATGACTTTTTGGAAAAGTGTGTGTGCCCGATTGGCAAATTAACTCATTTACGAAATGTTATGAAACTACACATGCTGTGAAGGCCTGGTTGGAACCTTGTTTAATGTGAAATAATTTCATATATACATATTTTTGGGCATCTCTACAGGGGGACTTCCCTTAGAGGGTTGTTGTGTAGTGGTGTCCTTGCAAGGGGTTGGCAAGTGTGGTGAGATGAGTCACGCGTGCGAGGGCCTCTTACTTACACAGTATTATCAAAATCCCCATGGGTTCCTGGGCATCCTTTAGAATATCGAGAGAGGGTTTCTAGCCAGCCCCGATAAGACGGGTTGGTTCCCCCTTGGTATATAGGCCTTGTGGGGCATGCCACTGGTTGGCTATTAGGGCGGCCAGTTGGTTATTGACTATGGAGTACCATGTCGACAGGTAGTCTGAAACTGAGTACGTCTAGGGGTTTTCTAGGGATGTTTAGGATCACCCATGGTTATTGCTTATATATGCTTGTTTACTTTTACCAGCACTTGGTTTCTAGCATTTATTTATCACCTGTTCTTCTTTTGTACAAATGTGATAAACATGGATTTGAAATCCAGTTTTCAAGAAATGCTTTGTTTGGGGAAAATGGTTTGTGGCGTGTGTTGGTTTTTGAAATGGTAAATCATGATCCTTTTTCCATTAAAATATGAAAACCCTATTTTCTATCTTTGTATGTGAAAACTAGTGTTTTTTTGGAATTGTTTCTGGAAAGTGGTCTTGGTTGGATTATGTGGTTTACTTTGGCATCCCTACTACGCATTTTTAATGCTCATGCCTATTTTTATCATTTCTGTCATAGGTTTCCCTTGTTCAAATTTTCTTGGCTGAGTTGCTCATTTTGGGAGCAATGTTGGCCTTGTTTGGGAGGTGAATGAAGGGTCACATGGAGGTACATCTATTGTTTGGTTTTATTTCTTTCCGCTACTAGAGTTTAGTGCTTTTGTTATATTTATTCTTATTTACTTATTTTTTTGGGCCAAATTGTTCCCAATGTTTTAACTTTGATGCCCGACACTAGTTGCCATCCCAGGGGGATTGGGAACGCCCCTCGGGACTTGCCACGAGCTGGCTCGGGTGACTCGTTCAGGTTCTCCCCTGGCTGGTTCGTGAAAAAATGGTATCAGAGGAGGTTCATGATATTTGGGAAATCTGGTAGAAGGAGATTAGGATTTTTCGGGACTCAGGAGGTAGGTTGCGGGTTGGTTTTTGATCACCACCGCCAGTGATGAGACCTGAGTTACCAGGGGTAGTCTAGGTTTTGAGTCTTTTTCCTTTGATTGTTATGGTTTGAGGGATGATAATGAAGGCGAACTGGTTCATGTTGTGGCCTCACATGGGGTGGTGACCCATGTGGAGTCTAAATTTTCAGTTCAAGGTCCTTTTAGTGATATACCTTACATGGGATATGGCTCACCACCATGTCACTGAGTTAGGCATATGCACTAGTTCCTCGTTCCGGTGGTTTGTTGTTGACTGTGTTTCGTTTTGATCTCGGTCGATGTGAGTGTTTGTTAAAAATTGAAAGTTTAAATTGATTTGAAATTGGTGAATTGGGTTTTTAAAGTGGGAGTGTTTTGATTTGGAATTTTTTATTTCTTGTTTGGATTTGATGAGGGAAAGAAGTGTTCGAACCTTGGTATTGCTTATGGAGGATGAAATGTGCATCGATATGTGCAGAGAGTGGGTGGGAGCACTTGTCCGTGAGCGATGTAGCTGGGATTGGGTGAATGCACATGTGATAGTCCATAAGGGGCCATAGGCAAGTTTTAAAATTTAAAATAAATGATGGTTTTTGGAAAAGAAATTTTTTTACTCATGTTTGTATATGTTTATCTTATGAGTTTGTTGCCCTTGGATCGGGCTATTTCTTTGAGTGAGTTTTGGCTAGATGCTGTTTTTAGTTGTGTTTTTTTCATGTTGTTCTGAGTATGTCGCCCAGAAAGGTCGCTAAGGTTGCTGATGAGTCATGAACAATTTTCAGTTCTTTTTGCATGTTGCCAATTAATCAATGTAATCAAAGTCTGTTAGAGGCAGTTTTGTGGTTGTGAAAGTAGATTGGGTCTTCAGGCTGTTGGGAACTCCTAGGTTTATTAGGGTTCGTACCGTCTCAGGTTTATTTGAGGGTCCCGTTTTGGACTAGTGAAGGTGAAATGTCTTTCCATCATTGAATTTTGGGGTGTGTTTGATGGTAATTTTCTTTAGTTAGGGTTCCCCATCTGGAAAGGAGTGCATACCGGAGGAACCTGTCACCGAGATAGCATCTTTGCCGGTGCCGACTTCCAGGTTGTCTAACTATTCTCTTATGATCCACTAGTGTAGCCTCTTTGGGAAATCTAACCCATCATCTTGAATCCCTTTGAAAACGTGCCCCCATAATGGGCGTTTGAATCATTTAGGAGAAGAAGTTGGGGAATGGAGGATGCAAATGGATGACTGAGAGGCAGGAGATGCTTCAGCCATCAGAGCCCCAACCACAGGTCTCGGGGTGAAGCTCACACACAGTCAGGAATTGCCGAGAGTGTGCGGAACCTTGGTCTGGTCCATGTTTTCATCCTTCTAAAGAGAAATATCCAATGTTTTCTTGTTCAATTCTTGTCATCTTTGTAAGCTCATCCTTGTTGTGGTTGCACGATGAGCTAATTCTACTGCAATCCAAGTGGACTCATTTTCTCTTGGTGTAGTTTCTAAATCGTTCAGATTCTTTGAAAGGCGTCAGGTCCGTGACTAAACGAACCCATTTTTATCTTGAGGTTGGTCTCAGCTGCGTACGTCAAGTGGATTTTTGGTTCTATAAAATTAATGGATTTCATTTCTGGGATTTTTATTTGGTCGGACGCCTCTCCGTGAGTTTTCATTTAGTGTGTTTGAGTTTTGTATGGGATTGCTCCTTCCCAGTGTCTCGGTGTGTCGGTTTCTTCCTAGAATAGTTTTAATCCTAGTGGTGGAGTTGTTCCATTAGCTTTGTGAAGGTAGGATGAGTTCAGTTGGGGAGTTCCCTCATTGCCCCCCTTGGGTGGTGTGTTCGAGTTTCAAGGTCTCAGTGTTAGTAAATTTATGTGGTGGGGAGAACCCTCCAGTGTTCTCCCCTCAACCTCGGACAATGATTGTACTCAAGTTGGTCGGGTGTGACTTGTGTTGGTAATGGTCACCTCGAGCCTCTCAGTTTCTTTTGATTTTTCCTGGGCATGGACTCGAGTTATGATAACTGTTGACTTGGTGACTTTCAGGGGGCAGAAATTGGTTGTGGTGGGGAGAATTGCCACACCCATTTTTTTAGTCATTTTATTTATTTATTTTCTCTTGGTGTCGGGTGATTTTGCGTAAGTGTGGGTGAGTCCTGATTTAAAATTTTAATGCTGGGATGAGTTTATGGTTTGGGATAGTGCGCGAACACCGTACGTTTAAGACGTGCAGTCCACTTGGGCACGTTCTTTCCACTTGGGTACGTGCAACCCGCTTGCAGTACGCTTGGGTACCGTACGGTGTGCGAATACCACACGGTCATCCAGTTTTAACATTATTAAATTAGTTGGTTGAGCGGATAAAAAAATAAATATATATGTGTGTATATATGTTTATATATGTTTATGTTTTAACGTTATGTGTATATATATATGTTTATATGTGTATATATGTGTATATGTGTATATATATATGTTTATATATGTTTATATATTGGTATATATGTCTATATATGTATGTATATATATATATATAGATATGTGTTTATTTTTTTAAATGGTTTTATTATTATAAATGTTTTGATTATAATAATAATAATTATTAAAAACTAACTAACCATTATCATCATCATCATCATTATTATTATAATTATTATTTTTAAGATAAGAAATGAAAAAATAAGAAACCCTAACCCGGCGCACCCCCCCCCCCCCTTTTCCCTTTGCTGGTCGCAGGCTGCACCCCTCCCCCCTGTTTTCTCTCCCCCCACCACGCTGTCCTCACCGGCTCCCCCTCTGCTCTCGCTGGCAGACAACGCCACACCCCCCTGACGCCCCTCCCGGACCCCGCCGGCTCCCCCTCCACCTCGTCGGCCCTCTCGCCACCACCTCGTCGTCCGCCTCCGCCAGTCCACCGTCGGCCCACCCCCTATTCCCTCACCCGACCGCGCCGGCGCCGCCCCCTCCCATTCGGATCTGGTCCGGCGAACTGCCGCCGTCCATTCACTGGAAACTGGTGTTCCTCCCTCTCCACCCCATGGCCGGGCCCTCCTCTGGTTTCCCCTCCCTGTTGTGCAACCCATACAGCGCATTCTGGACAGAAGGTGCGAGCCTCTCCTCCATCTATGGCGTAGTATCCATACCTCCCTCTTGATGAGGCACATCGTGACCTACTATCCCTGCCCTGCGGTTTCTCCCCTTCAGTGTGTAGTGGCTTCTTGGAGAACCCTAGTAGTGTGAAACCTCCCTTCCTTCCGATTATGCCTACCGCGAGTTCTTTATCCAAATTGGTTCCTCGATGTGGTAGGATCATAGAGGTGATATTTTACTTTGGGTGCATTGAGTATCGTTTTTGTGATTTGGGATTAGTGCGGTGACATGTTTATATGTTCAAGGTTGTGTGAGCAGCTTGTCAGGACCGCTGGATCACGCTCCGACAACCGCGGGTGTGCACGACTATGTTTATCTCCGATATTTGGGTAGGGGTATATTTATTCATTATTATATATTCTTACGCCTTTTAAAATGTGAAATTGAGTTGTGGACCCTTGGGGTCTTTATCTGGTCTAGAGTTGGATTTACCTGAATTATTAATTTAGCAATGTCTCTCTATTTGTATTGCAGTACATATATACCTATGGAATATAGGTGTATAGTGTATATATGTATATATATATATATATGAAAATCAAAGACACATGCGCACGACCGTGTGATGTGTGAAGATGGTTACTGCTGGAAGAGCGTGCGTCTTGGACATGGGTTAACCGAGGTAGGTGTTTCCAACCATTTCCCCTTTTTGATTCAAACCTTGAGCACTATAATGTTTTCAATTAATTATTTTATATCGTTGCATTTCTGTTGTTTTTATGAAAAGCATCTAACATAGTTGTATTGTTGTTTTAAATTTCTGAAAGTGGATTTTGATGTTGGTTTATATGAAATGCATAGGTTCTTGGTAAAGTTAAATTGAGTGCCATGTGATGTGTTTGGTTTTAATTGATAATGATTGTGTTTTGGAAATGTAAGATTTGGTTTGGTGTGTTTGTTTGACATAATGATGAGCCAATAGGTTGTTTTAGAAAAGTTTTGGAAATGGTGGTTGGTTTTAAAGATGCAATTTGCTTTTATAAAGTGTTTTGAAAGAATTGGGTTTGGTTTCAATGCTTAGTGTTTTATGAAAATTGTTTCTAAGGTGATTCTTCTTAAAACAAGATGTGCCGTTGGATGTTGTCACATCCATGGGAGCACTAGGTGCTCACATGGATGTGCCTCCAAATGAAAATGACACATAAAAACTATATTTTCTTAAAGATAGGTTTTTGATGGAATGGTTTGGTACTTCAAAGAGGGATGAAAAGAAGTTGGCCCGGTTGGCCTTTGGTGTGAGTTGAATGGTTGTTCGGTTTGAAGGCCTGTTTGGTATTGGGTTTTGAATGGGGTGTTTGTACTAACTTTTGGGAAAAGTGTGTGTGCTCGATTATCAACTTAACTCATTTACAAAATGTTTTGAAACTGCACATGTTGTGAAGGCCCGGTTTGCACCTTATTTAATGTGAAATAATTTCATATATACATATTTATGGGCATATCTACAGGGGGACTTCCCTTCTAGGGTTGTCGTGTAGTGGTGTCCGTGTAAGGGGTTGGAAAGTGCGGTGAGATGAGTCACGCGTGCGAGGGCCTCTTACTTACATAGTATTATCGAAATCACCATGGGTTCCTGGTCGTCCTTTAGAATATCGAGAGATGGTTTCTAGCCAGCCCTGATTAGACGGGTTGGTTCCCCCTTGGTAGATAGGCCTTGTGGGGCGTGCCACTGGTTGGCTATTAGGGCGGCCAGTTGGTTATTGACTATAGAGTACCATGCCGGCATGTAGTCTGAAACCGAGTATGTCTAGGGGTTTTCTATGGATGTTTAGGATCACCCATGGTTATTGCTTATATCTGCTTGTTTAATTTTTACTTGCACTTGGTTTCCAGCATTTACTTATCACTTGTTATTCTTTTGCACAAATGTGATAAACATGGATTTGAAATTCAGTTTTCATGAAATGCATTATTTAGTGAAAATGGGTTGTGGTGTGTGTTGGTTTTTGAAATGGTAAATCAGGATCATTTTTCCTTTAAAATATGAAAACCCTATTTTTTTATCTTTGTATGTGAAAACTAGTGTTTTTTGTGATTGTTTCTAGAAAGTGGTCTTGGTTGGATTTGGTGGTTTACTTTGGCATCCCTACTATGCATTTTTAATGATCACGGCTATTTTTATCATTTCAGTTTCAGGTTTCCCTTGTTCAAGTTTTCTTGGATGAGTTGCTCATTTTGGAAGCAATGATGGAATTGGTTGAGAGGTGACTGAATGGTCACATGGAGGTACGTCTGCTGTTTGGTTTTATTTCTTTCCATTGCTAGAGTTTAGTGTTTTTGTTCTATTTCTTCTTATTTACTTATTTATTTTTTTGGTCTAAATCGTTCCCAATGTTTTAACTTTGATTCCCGGCACTATTTGACATCCCGGGGGGATCGAGAACGCCCCTCGGGACTTTCCGCGAGCTGGCTCAGGTGACCGGTTCAGGTTCGCCCCGGGCTGGTTCGTGACATGACCGCCTCCAGCCAATGATTAGCCTAGGGGTATGGCTCACCACTAAACCTGGGAGGTCACTACCTATAAAACTCATGAAATTCACTCAGTCTCCATGCATCCTCAGCCAGTAGTGTTGGGGGGTAGCTGCTGCTCAATGGGTGGTACTATAATAGGGAAACCACCTGGAGGTTCTATCTCTAGTGCATTCCCCAGTATTGAATTATCATCGATAGGTGGATCAACCTCATGATCACACATTAGAATCTTGGATGAAAATCTATGTGGATGTATCCTGAAATGAAACATGATGTACCATAGTTAATAGACTATACCCAGCGGGATGACTTAATAAGGACATGAGAACACACCCAAATCCTATATGATACACATACCATTGTTTTCCCTATAACTAGTGTTTCCACATACTGAGTTGAAAATAAGGTATCCAGAGTCTTGGTGTATGGATATGTTGGTCGCCAAACCAACACTGGAATCCTTGGCCTAAAAGTTGAACTCAAAACACTTACACAATTACTTGAAAAATATCTCGTAGACTCCATGTCCTTACGTAGAACAAACCCACTCTGATACAACTCTTTCATAACCCATCCCATAAGGACCTATTCCATGACTAACCCAAGATTTCCTTTAACAATCCAGGGGCAGGTGACTAGAACTGAGTAGAAATTTCCATAAAAAATGGGACACATTTTTATAAGTACCTGTACACACACACATCTCCAAGCCCCAAATTATTGAAATGTAAAAAAACAAAGTAAAAATTGTATGAATACACTTAGATACCAACCACTAAGTTTGAAAGTAGAAAATTGGAAAGTAAACATGGCCATAATACAATCCCATCGAAAGAAAGAGTTTGTAAAAGTGAATACACATGTTCCTGAAACTCATCCGCATGAAACCCTCCATGAAGGGAAAGCTACTGAATAGTTGTCTAAAGCTGTAGGAGCACACCTTGAATGTATGGTCTCTCTAAGAACCACCTGGTCCTAGTCTACCTAGGACTCTGTCATAACGTTGATCTTATACCCAAGAAATAATATAGACTGGAAAAGACCATGCATGGGTGAGTAATACAATACTCTGTAGGACACCCTGAAACCACAATGTAATACCATTAAGAAATACAGAAATTATACCACAAATTAATACTCAAAGTATAAAAAAAATAAATAGGGCACTCAACTCACATAGGTATAATTCTATAATACACAAAATAGGATTATCATATGTAATCCATAAAACACCCAGTATAGATAAGACACATAATCTTGATGAGACACACATTCCTAATAAGATACAATGTCTCAGTAAGACAGGTAGTCTCAGTAAGAAATGTCGTCTCAGTAAGTCATGTAGTTTCAGAAATTCATGTAGTCTAAACATCACATAGTTTTAATGTAACATAGTCTCAAAGTCACATAGTATCAAAATCAAATAGTCTCAAATTCACATAGTCTCAAAGTCACATAGTCTCAAAGTCATATCCATCCACAGGATTCCACTCGTAGTTCACTCATTTCGTGGGAAACTACTACTCAAGCCATTATAATGTATGTACACTTACAAAAAAACACAATTTGTATATATCAAAAGGTATTTCTTGTCTCAAGGGTCCCAAAACTACAAACAACTCATTAAACAGACACATGGTCTGAATGTTATTTTGTTTTGTAAAATGGTTTGACCCGGGTCTGGTCAACTCGAACTAAGCCACTGGTCCTACTCTGGCCCATATTTACGTGGGTCAGATCATCTACTTCATGTGGTCCACCCTAAACACATGCCCTTCGGTTCCCCGCAGTGTTTAACCACACCCCACATGGTCATCCTGCCTTGTCCTCATGCCCCACGCACTCTGCATTCCAATGACCTCACCACTGCCGTGGGCTCCCATGAGACCCCTCCATCATGCTGTGTTCCACCTCCCATGGCCATCATGTATGTTTCTCACCATCTACCTAGATCAGACCCCCAGACAGCACCAATGCTCACATGAACCGACAAGGACACCGCCCCGACCACCACAATGCACCTCCACCAGCGTCGTCATGCGCTACCCTCCCAAACAAATTTTATTGTCATCGCATCATCGAACATTCATTACATCGTCAAGAGGTTAGATCTTCAATCTTGGATGGTTACACCACAAATCTAATGACAAAATGTTCCTCGATTCATATCCCTAAAAGAATGAGGGACATAAGAAATTGGGGGGGAAATGAATACACAAGAACACCCAAAGAAAAGATCTAGGACTTTATTCATGTTGGCCTCATCGTGTCCTGGTTAGAAGTATTAACTAAGAACAAATAATCACACAAAATTTTTCTCCCCTTAAATCCCTAAAAATCATGCCTATCACATAAGAATGATCAAACCGTGGGTCGACCTACTCTTTATTTGATCTTTGTTCATCATTGATTATATGAATAGTGAAATAGAAACATGAAAACATAACTCCATACATATATTAAGATTCAATAAGGATAAAGGATAGTTTTCATTATCATCAGCAAAGTTTCTTCTCATCTGGGTGCATTGTTGATCATTGATCCAAAATTCACTAGTGCTAATTGGATATAGTTATATCTATTTTCCTTTTATGAATCATTGGGTTATGTTATAATCATAAATTCTCTCCAAATACATGTTTAATAGAAAAACCAATGCTCTGTAAAAATAAATTTTTAATTAATCTATTAATGAGGATTACATCCTTTTTAGGTTTTTCCACTGAATACCCACACCAAATAAATTTAAATAAAATCTATGGTAAACCCTCCACTAAAAATATTATGGTTAAATTTTATTTTATATCCAAACACTAATTTAATAGTTATTCTAGTTTTAAATAAAAACCACCCGCACGCTTTATGGAAAACTGACCATTTTTAATGAATTGTTCCGGGCACAACTGGCGCAGAATCACACGCCATATCATCTCTTGATGTAAATTTTTTTTCCAATTAATTTATAAAAATAAATATCAGTTAAAAAATAATTCATTATAGCTATATCCTTTATCCATATTCTCTTCAATAAAATGGGAATAAAAAATGCTGATCATGTGTACAGTGAACAACCGCCTCGCTAACAGATGTAATTTTTTTTCTTGTATCACATATCATAGATAGATATAATGATGTATTTAAATTATATATATGATATTTATGAAATAATTATACTATTATAATTATAAAATCCTATCTCCCTTCTTACCTTCCAATGCATTGAAAAATGACTACGTTACTCTTGTGTACTTGTGGGCTTCCACTACTACGAAACAATGTGATATATTTTTCATTTTATTTTGACACAGATATTAATAAGGATAGATTTAATGAATATAGATTATATATATGATATTAAAATTATTCCATAAAGTTTAATTATTATTTATCTTTATTTCATTCTATCTGTCTAAAAAATGTAAACAATGTTCATTTGTATGTATAACCCACTATCTACATGAACGATGTGATTCGTTTTTCTATATATAGATTTTATAGATGAATATAAATATGTATATAATAAATTAATATGATATTTATATAATTATAAACATTTTTATATTATTTAACTATAATCAATGTACAGGGGTCCAAACTACCGATCCAAAGCATACATGAAAAACTAAACAATTATCACCCAGAAAAGTGATTGTAATAAAGAATTGTTAATAAATGGGTGTTAGAATAATATAAGTAAAAAATATATGGTATTATATATATGATTATTATTTTTTAATATATGTGTCATAAACCTATATTTATATTACAGGAGGTTCTAAAATTAATGAATAATTCAAACCATAGGTAAGAGAAATTTGTCTCACATTTATTTCTACGGGAAACATGCCTTATTCACCATTTTTTTCTTTTATGTGGTGTATATAATACCCATAAATGTATTTAATTATCATTATCATGAAAATTATGCGATATATAGATATATATATATATCCATATAAGTTTATTTATTTCATGTGGATTAGGATTCAAAAGATACAAAAGTGGTAAGGGTTAGGATACAATCTCATTGTTTATCAAGATTGTTTACGATTATTCTTCTGATGATGTAGTAATGTGATCTATCTATCAAGAACCCCATGAATTTTATTCTCCTATATTTATTTATATAAATAAATCTCTTTTATTTCATTTTCCTCTCTTTATGTTTTCAATATTCCAAAATAATATTTTTACAGAAAAACTGACTTTAATTCTCTCTTCGTTCAAAAATCATTTCTCTTGTATGTCTGTGGTTTCTAAAATTATTTTCTTGAATGTATTTACTATTATAAAAATAAAGTTTATATTAATTTTTACCCATGTTTTTCTATTTATAAAATGTTTTAAATGGAACTATCTTTTCAATTTTTGAATGAGGCACTTTTTAACTTTTTTTTATAAAAGATAGAAAGGAATGTTTTATTTTAACATACATGGAATGTATGGATTTTTTGTTTCATTAATTATAAATTATTATAATATTACTAAAAGTTTATAAGTTTATTTTTGAAGGAAAGTTTTTGATTAAAATTTGTGAAAATTTTAAATTTTAATGAAGTGATTTCATAATGGAAAGTATATTTTCCTAAAGAATGTTTTGATTATGTTTTTATGGTGTTTCTATTGATTAATGATAATAACCTCATATGTTTATTATGATTTACTAAGTATATAATCTAATGATAGAATCATTATCATTTCTATGGATAGTTTATGATTATGATGACAAATGTTTCTAAAACCCATTTCTTTCCCTTAGGTCATGCTATGATGAAATGTTTATAAAAACAACTTCCTTTTCATGTATTATGATATAATGAATGATTTTGTGGAACTCATATGTATGATTTTTATTTTATAATTGGTGGGATCATAATTTTATATCTCCTCAATGCATTGGGTAAATATTAGTGTTTTATGAGCTTAATCGGTAGAAGGGAGATTATATGAAGTCTAAAAAATACGGTATATGTGAGGTTATACCAATACTAAAAAAGGGTACATCATAGGTTATCCCATGAAAAAATAGGGAATATTAGAGTTTATCAAAATAATAATGTTTGAACATGGGTGGTTATCCCAATACAAACATGTTATTAATGTCTTAGTAAGTATCCTTAACATAATATTTTCTAAGATTTTGTGTATTCCACAAATATATATCTTATTCTGAAGTTATGTTATCATGGATTATGTTTTATGATTAATTTATGATTCATGTCTTGTGAAATACCAATATTTATTCTATGAGTTAATATTATGATCTATTGTGTGTAGTGTATGGTTTAAAAATGTCATTTTCATGTTCCCATAATCTTATCCTCATGTATTGTTTATGTTTTTCTTGTTAACCCTTACTGGGCATCTGATCACACCCTTTATTATGTTTCCTTTACCCACATTATGAATAATTCTATTATGTATGATATGTTTAATAGGGTATATAGTTATGAAGAACTTAGTGGGAGATGATGTAGTTCACTTATAAAACTGTTTTCCACGTATCCATGTTTCCAAAGACACCAGACCTGTAAAATTATAGAATGGGTCATTATATTATAAAATAAATATTCAAATAATAAGCTACAATATATATATATGAAAAGTGTAGATCACTATAGTTGGTTTTATATTAAGTTTTGTTTAATCTTTGGAAACAAGGATTAGAAAACTTTTGTTATAACCATAAGGATAACTCAAAGAATAGAAAAATGACCTGGAAATTTGGTGAAGGATAGAATGAGTGGTTTGCATGAAATTAAATTCATTTAAATATATTGTAAGTAGATGTGTCTCTGGAAAAGTTATAACTATGGGTAAAAACTATAAAAATGGTGTAGTAGTCTTTTACTCAATCATCACATGGTGCCCAACAATATGCCTAGCTATAAAACTGGTTTGAAACTCCAAATGGAAGTGATTTAGAAATTCACAAACACTTTATAAAAAATCATGAAGTATTGGAATATTTTATGACCATGAATGTCCTAGGTTAAACCTAAGGTTTCAAAGATTGAAAAGAAGGTGTCATGATTTAAACATCTTATGAAAGATTTTTCAAGATTTATCAATCTGATTAATGATGCTTGATGGTTATTCTAACCATATTAGTTTTAGTAAGGGACTAAAGATAGAAAAATGAAGTTGGAGTGGTGAAAGGTATTCTCAAATAATAAATTATCTTATTTGATCTTAGTTATATAAATTCCCTTATATCATAAAAAGTATCTTGGAATGTTATTTACTATCCCCAATAATTACGTGTTGAAATATAAGTAAAAACCCATAATGGTATAATGATCACATATCAAGTTTATGGTTCATCTCTCATTTAATTTTATTTGAATTTTTCTTATGAAAATATTTCTATTCTCAATTTGGTTGAATTTAATGTCATCTTAGGCATAAATTTAATTTCTATATATAAATACCACATCAATTTTTGAGGAATGGAGGCCATGTTTTATATCCCAATCCAACCGATGATCGTCTATCGGTGAAACAATAAATAGAAACATCTGATGGAAATCACATCTACTACATAGGTCTTGATTATTATTCAAAATAGGTGTTTAACCTAGATTAATGGGGAGAAAATTAACATCAAAGATATTTCTAATATATAGGATTTTGTTAATGTTTTTCAAGAATAATATCCCATCCGTCCACAAAATCCTAAAATGGATTTTTCAATAGAACTCATACCCAGTTTTATGCATATTTCAAATAATCCATATATAATGGCACCAATTGAGTTGCAGGAATTAAAGAAATAACTCCAGGAGAATCTATTTAAAGGGATTTATATGGCCAATTGTGTGGTCCTAGGGTGAACATATTATTTTTTATAATAAGAAAGGTGGATCGATGCAATTATCCACTTATTATTAGAAACTGAACAAAATCACAATTAAGAACATGTATCCTTACTCTACATTGATTTATTTTTTTATCTACTACATAGACATAAATAATTTTCTTAAATTGAACTTAGTTCTAGATATTATTAATTGAGTATCAAGAAAGAGATATACCTAAGACAACATTACAAAACAATTATGGACACTATGAATATATAATAATATCATATATTATTAATAATTCCCTACTATAATTATGTATTTATTTAATATATTATTTATATATTACCTAGATTAGTTTGTTATTGTCTTTATAGATGTTATTATTATATATTCAAATATAATGGAAGATCATGAAGATCACTTGAGAATGGTTCTGAAGGCCTTGCGGAAGGATAAGTTGTATGAAAATTTTACCATGAATAATTTTTTCTACAAAAGGACTAATTTTTGGGACATATAAACTTTATGGAGGATATATCTATGGATCCATCAAAGACTGAAGTCATTGAATGCTGGCCTAGACCAACCACTATGACCAAGATCTATTGTTTTTTTAGTTTGTTTGGTTATGATAACTTATTTGGGAATAAATTTTCATGAATTTAAAATCCACTCACGAAGTTAACTTAGATGGGATCTAAGTTCCTTTGGAAAAATGAATGTGAATAAAATTTCAAGGAACTACGTATATGGTTTGTAAGTGAACATATTCTTAAATTACCTTGCAGTGCATAAGGGTTTATAATATATAGTGACGTATCAAATAAGGGATTGAGACATACTCTCATATAGAATTATATGGTGATAGATTATGCCTCATGACAATTGAATGTTTAGGAGAAAAATTACCCAACTCTTGATTTTGAGTTAGATATAGTGATTTTTTCAATAAATATATAGAAGATTAATCTTTATTGAGAAAGGTGAGATATATATAGACCGATCACAAATGTTTAAAGTATATATTCACACATTAGGAGTTGAATATACTCCATAGAATATGGTTACAACAAATTAATGTTTATAGATTCTTAATATATTACCACCCTAGGAGAGAAAACAAGGTGGTCGATGCTTTGAGTCTAAGTGATAATACTATATTTTTTATGAAGAGGATAATAAAATATCCAATATTTATATATTTTTAAAGGATATATATATAAATATTTAAAGAAGAGGAGAAATATTATCTTTCTCAAATGAGTGTTCAACCATATATCCATGTAAATATTAAAGAGGTGTATATTGAAGATATAAAGCTATAAAATAATGTGATAAATGTTCCAAATTTTAATCCTTACTATGATGAAATGATAATTTTTAAGAACTATTTATGTTTTATCCATAATATATTTAAAGAAGAATCATTTGGATAAGGCTCATAGTTCTTCATTATCTATTCATCCTGGAACTATGGAAATGTATAAGGATACAAAAGAGCATTTCTAGTGGGAAAATATGAGGAGATATATTAATGATAATGTATCTTAGTTCTTATTATGTTAACAATATAATGTCTATAGACAAAAGTCAAAGGGGTTTTACAACCATTTCCCATACCATAATAGAAATGGAAAAACATCACCATGTATTTTGTCATCAGACTCCATAAACCATCTAAAAGGATATAATGCTATTTAGGATGTAGAAAATTTTATTAAATCATCATCACACTTCATTAGTATTAAAAAATACTTATCTCTATATTATTTTACTTGAATTTATAATAAAAACATGGTATGGTTTCATGGATTACCATAACCTATTTTTATTTAATCAAGATACGAGGTTTACGTAGACATTATAGAGAAGTATTTAGAAAACTCTTGATACAATATTGAGTTATAAATTATAATAATTAGACATATGTTTAGTCTGGTAGAACCATTAAAACCCTATAAGATATTATTTGATATTTTTATATTGATTTCATAGTTGTTTGGGATCAACACCATCCTTTAGAAGAGTTTTCAAACAGCAATAGATTTCACTCAAAAATTAAAATAGATCCTTATGAACCACTTTATGGAAAAAGGTGGAGAAATCATTTTTTAGGATAAAGTTAGGAAAATAATTCAATTTATACCTAATATATAGTAGGAAATAGATAACAAAGTTAGAGTAATTTAACATCACATCAAGGAAGTTGAGAGTCAATAGAAATTCTATGCTGATAATTTATAATGTGATCTGAAATTTGATATTGGTGATATATTTTTTCTATAAATTTACCCATATAATAAAGTAATGTTATTAAAAAATAAGGGAAAATTGTTCCCTAGGTATATTATCTCTTTTTATATTGTTGATCTAATAGTGATCGTAGCTTATCACATGACATACTCACCAAACCTCTCTCAAGTTCGTGATGTGTTCCATGTATCTCTATTAAGGAAGTAAATACTTGACCCTTCACATGTAATAAAATCATAGTTCATAAAATTGGATCATTATCTATCTTATAATGAAAAAATGGTGAGGTTTTTGGATCATAGAGATAAAGTTCTACAAAACTTTACCACACACCTTGTCAATGATTTGTGGAAAAAACACTAATTTGAGGAAGCTACAAGGATACAAGAGGATATGATGAGGTATAAGTATCCTCAATTTTTTATATTAGAGTTTCATTATTTCGTCTGTGAAATAAATTTCAATGGGGTTTGAATTTAACACATCAATAATTTATGAAATATTATTTTTCAAATAAATTTAATTTATTTAATAGCTTACGTTTCACACAACATTGACTTTTAATGAATAGTAATATAGTATACCATTATAACATAACTATTAAATTGGTGGGTATGAATTGGAATAAATAAATAATGATAAAACATATGGTGTAAACATTTATAAAATAAATTCATTTAATACCAATTTATTAGGAATGAAAATAAAAATCATTTGAGAGTAAAAGAAATATTTTCTTAAAAATCATTTTTATGAACATAATACGTTTTATCTTAATAAATTAATATATTATCTACTATTGAACTATTTTAATGAAATTTATATATCATATAATCAATAAAATATTTCATAATTCATCCAATATTTTCTCTAGGCATGGTATAAGAATAAATTCAATTGTATCATTAAAAACTATATTTTTTTGAAAAGTTCTTTCTTCGCTTTTTACAAAATTATTTTAAAATTATTCTTTTGTACTTTTAAAAATTTATTTTTAAAAAAGAACTTCATTATTTAAATTTATATTTGAAAACTAACTTAGTGTTAATTTTTTTATAACTTCCATAAAATATTAAATTTTCAATGAAGAGTGAAAAATATTGATTTTTATTGAAAACTTCCTTTTCATTTAAGGAATTTACAAAGTTTTATTTTGTTTTAAAATGGTTATAAAACTAAAATTATTTTGAATTATATTATTATTAATCCCAATTACACCATTATAATAAATTTAATTTTTAATTTTAATATAAAAACTTTTTTTTAATTATGAAAAAATTTTCTTTGGAATACTGTTTTTTCATTGTGTATGCGGGTTTAATTTAAAATTAAATTATTACACTTTTGTGGAATGAGTTTTGTGAAATGGATTAAATATTTATAATAACAATAATTTATTTTAAATAATTACATCATCTTAATTTTTGGTCAAAATGAAAAGAAAAATCAATTAAAATTAATTACCATGTTTATGGTTAAAACGAGTTTACTGGGGTTTTAACCAAATGATAAGGGTATTCTTGAAAATTAAACTTGAATAAATATTATTTTATGGAAATATTATTAAATTATATTGTAAATTATGTTAATATATTTCCATTTGAATTTTTTTGGATTGAAATTGTGATTTTATAATTTTTTTATGGAATTTCTACATGGGTTCCCTTACCCACTTATAAATGGACATCTCCTCTGCTCTCTACTCAAAACTTCAAGATATTGTTTTTGGAAAAGAAATATTAATAAACCATCCTTAAATCCTAACCCATTACAAATATCCCACATTTTTATCATAAAACAATCTTAGTTAGGATTTTGATGCTAACGTAAAGAGGTTTTCTAAAGAAGAGGTATCATTTTTAATAGTGGGTTTTCCTTATATTTCTTCTTACACATCCTTCAAATATTTTCAAACCATTATGAAATAATAAAATAATTATATTTTATATAATTATTTTTTATTATGTTAATTTTATAACCTATATCAATCTACTTTTCCATCAAATGGGAAACAAAACCACCGATCGTGTGTATATAGGACTAAAGCCTTACGAACATATGTAATTGTTTTTCTATTACAGGATCTCATGATTGGATATAATGTCAGATTTAATGTATATATATTATATTTATGAAATTATAATAATTTTCTAATTATAATATCAAATATGCCTTCTTACCTTCCAATCCTTTATAAAATGACAATGTCTTTAATGTATACATATGGAGAATCACCTCTACGAAGCGATGTGATATGTTTTCGATTTTATTTTAAAATTCATGGTAAAAATAATATATTTAATGAATATATATTATATATTTGATATGATATTTTTCATATAAATTTTATTTATTATATACCATTATTTGTTTTCTATCTGTTGGAAAATAGAAACAACGTTCATGCGTACGTAAGACCCACCATCTCTATGAATGGTGTAATTCAATTTTTGAGATATAACTTTCAGGGATGACTATATATATAATTAATATATATGATATTTATATAATGATTAATATTCAAGAGATTATGGAACCATATTTAAAGTACAAGTTTAAAAACTATAGAACCAAATAATTCATGAAAAACGAACCAGTTATCACCTGAAATAATGATTTTAACAAAGAATTATTTTTAAATGGGTGGTAAAAGGTTATATTTAAATAATATATGGTATTATATATATAGGTATTGTTATGGAATATATTTATAATAAACCTATATTTATTATACATGTGGTTTGAACATGTATAAAGGAAGTCAGAGATGAGGTAATGGATTTTCGTCTAACTTTTATTTCTATGAGACACATGCCTTATTAAAAATTTGTTTATTTTTTCAAATGTATATACAAACCATGAATATTTTTTATGATTATAATCATGAAAATTATGGGATATAAATATCCATATAATGTTATTTCTTTCATGGGGATTATGATTTAAAAGTAACCTAAGTGGTAAGGGTTTTATTAAACAATCTCAATGTTTACTGGGATTGTTTATGATTATGTTTCTGATGATGAAATATTATAATGTATCTCTCATTAAACTAATTAATTTTTATATACTATAGTTATGTTTTTAAATTAAATATTTTAATTTCATTATATTCTATTTATGTACTCAAGAGTCCAAAAGAATGTTCTTAATAAAAATGAATTTCTTTCTCTCTTTGTTCAAAGATCCCCTCTCTTATATGTCCATGTTTTCTAAAAACATTTTAAATAATTTTTTCACTATTATAAATAGTTTTTTTGAATTTATTTTTACTCATGATTGAAATTTTACATAATGGTTTAAAAGGAACCTGATTTTCTTTTTCGGAATGATGTACTTTTTCACATTTTTTATAATATAGTGGATGCAATGTTTTCATTTAACTTATAAGAATTGTATAGAGTTTACTGACATCTTGACCACTCAATAATTTTAAGGTGACTATAAAATTTTTGAAGGTTATTTTCAAATCTAATTTTTTATTTAATATTTTTGAAATGCATATATTTTAAATAAGTGATTTCAAAATGTAAAATATGTTATTTCTCAAGAATTCTTTAATAATTATTTTTTATTTATATTAATAAAATATGCAAATATGAATTTTTTTAGAATTTTATAGTGATATTATATAATGATACCATCCTTATCCTTTCTTTATATGGTTTATGATTATGATGATATATTTTTACAAAACCCATTTATTTCCCATGGGTTATTCTATGGTGAGATATTAATGAACCCCATTTCTTTTTCATAGGTTATGATATGATAAACGATTTTGTGGTAAACATATGTATTATTTTCATTTTGTAATGGTTAGTCCAAGAAGTATATATCTTTAAATTTTATTTGGTTATGATTAATGTTATATGATATCAAAAGGTACACAGGAGGTTATCACAAGCCTGAAAAAGGAGGGTAAATTGTAGGTTATACCAAACCACAAAAAACAGGGTACATAAGATGTCATCCCAAGAAAAAAAAGGTACGTGTGATGTTACCCTAATCCAAAATCAGGAACATGTAAGGTTATCCCATGACCAACATGTTATGATTGTCTTGGTGGGTATCATTGATATAATATTTTATATTCTTATTTGTATGAAAAATCGATGTTATATTCCAATGTTATTATCGCATGGATTAATTTATTTTATTACTTTATTATTCATGTATTATGTCTTTGTATTTTAACTGGGTTTTTAATAATTTAACAATTTTTTTTTGATAATAGTATTTATAAACTACAATTTACTCCCATTTATTAAATTAAAATTATCTAAAACATGTAATCATTATATTTTTACATTCATTATATTTTTCTAAACAATAATGGTTTTTAATATTTGAAAATTTTAACTTATTAAAAAGTTTTAATATTTAGAATTGATTATTGATTTTAATAATTCTATATTTAATTTATTATTGGTAATTATTTTTGTTTAAGTGGATTAATAAAACATTTTGGCCAACCAATGCTAGACCATGATGTGTAGACCTACAACCACTTAGGGGGACCCATAGGAAAAACCCCATCGGAGGGAATCTCGGGGGGCTAAGACACATTGGTATGCCATTTATAGTCCCTTTGGAACAATACCAAGTGCATGTGTAAGGGCCACATGATCATTCATGAATGATTATAATGATCATACTTTTCTTACATTACTATTACATCATTATAAAGATAAAAAATTTAATATTGTTACAAAACCAAGATAAACAGGCTTAGTGTATTGGGAAAATTAGGTCCAAACATAATGTTTAAAAAACAAAAAATAAAACATAAACATTATTTAATTCATTCTTCTATAGATTCTTAGTGTCCCTCGTGTACTCCTTAGTATTATTAGTCACCTGAGGATATACAACAAAGAAATGGGTTAGATAAAATTCCAATAAGAGGATAGATAAGAACATTAATAAATATAACATCGGTAATAATAATAATAATCATCCTAAAATAATCATGGGATCATAATTATAATCATGAGATGAATCATTAGATAAAGGCATTGAATGTGAAAATGAAAAAATGAATTATCATGTCTTAGTGCTCGACTACCACACATAGTTGTGAAGAAAGATATCATCATGTTCATGCATAACATATGTGCCTGAATATAAAATAATTATTGTGAACAAATCATAGATCATTTTCCTTCATCTTTCACATTATCTCATGAGATATATCACATCAACCAATGAATTGGAGAACTATATAATTTCAGGCGCACCCGTCACATCATAACATTTACATAATCTTTTAAGCCACATAGAATATATAACAATATTTCCCATAAAATAACCCCTGGAAAGAAAATAAGTTTCATTAGAATTTGCTAAAGTATACATTCATTTATATATATTGGGGTTCCCAAAATAATAATAGAATAACATACTTGGTATTATAATCCTCAATAATTAGTAAAGAAGAAAGAATCTCAAGGGATGTAAAATACGTGTTTTTAAGGAAGAGTTCTTTTGAAACAATATTTAGATTTTTCATAAAACCAGGTTGGAATCATGTATATCCTAGTAAATTATTGGGAACTAAAATAAATTATATTTATAAAATAGTAAAGGAACATACATACTGAAAATGGAGTGAGAGAGGGAAAACCCGAAGGACGATTTTTTGGTTTGAAAATCCCCTTATATTATGTCTGAATACTTTCTTAACATTAACATCATGGATAATAGAATTAGATTAATTAATTAAAAAAATAATATCTTCTACATGTATATGATTCATTATTATTTTATTAAGTTCTTTTAGGTCAATTTGGATGAGTTATAGTGTTCAATTTCATTGTTCTGGAGTGTTCGTTTACATGGTTATCCAGATCGGTTCACTTGTATACATGAATGGAAGTTCATGTAAAATGGGGATTATTTTAAAAAATTGATATTATATGTTATTAAAGAACCTATATAAGTTTAATTATTATTATATATATATTTTTATATGGTATGAGGATGAATAATTAAATAAAATGTTAATGATAATCATTTAGATTAATTTTGTGGCTTTTCGAACTTGATGAACTCGTTTTGATTTATTTTTTAGTATTATGTATATAAGTTATTTCTAGAACCTAAATAAAGTTAGATAATAAATTTAAAAATATTTTTCAACCATTAAAATGGTTTTAAAATCATACTTGAATTTGGTAGTGTAAAATGAAAATGCATCATCCACGGTGGTGGAAAATCGACACACCACATACAATATTTTCATTTTTAGAGTAAAAGGAAAAGGAAATAGATTTGAAAAATAATTATTCCATTTAGAAAATATAATTACAGTATATAAAATATATTAGAGTTAAAATTCCACTAGGATAAGTGGATGTGAGGATAGGATAAGAAAATAAATGAAATTGAAATGAAATTAAAAGAAAAAGTAAGAGGATTTTACCTCTTGGTATTCTCCTCCTTGAGAGACTCATTAGAGAAGGGGGTTTGATCTTTTTAAGAGAATAAGGACTTATGGAAGTGGTGGAGGGGATTCAAAAGGGTATTGAGTTGAACTTGGACAATCTTCATGGTCTTTATGTTGTGATAAAAAGAGGTGGCGAGGGGTGTTTTCTGATTATTTTATTCATTAGTCTATTATTTTGGCTCAAGACTATAAATAGTTTAAACCTTACTACTAAATATATTAAAATAAAAAATGATATTTATATATTTTGGGATTACACAATCCTTACATCATTAACGACTCAAAAAATTATATTTAGCTTTTACCATAAATTATCACATTTTACTTTTCCCAAAAAATGAAAGTATTTTATAAAAATCCCAAAAATTCACCATTACAATTTTTCAAATTTTATAATTAAAAAATGAACTCCATTTTATAATTAATTTTCTAAATAGGAGATATTTAATTTTTAATTAAAATTATCATTTATATGGAAAATACTGATTTGAAATTTATAACCGATTTTATGACACTTTTAAATATTTATTAACATCTCATAAATGTATCTTATAATCATAAGACAAAAACTGTAAATTTATGAAAAAAATTCTATTAAATAATTAAATTATACATAAAATTATAAATAAATATTTATGTTTTATAAAAATACCAGCACTTAATTAATAATTTTTAAAATAATTATTTACTTATAATATGATATAATTATATCATACTATCATTTATAAGATACCTAATATTTATTTACAATTTCATAGGTGAAGTTACTATTATATTGGCAGAATTACTATTCCTAATGGTCAAGTTACTATTCCAAGGGTTAGGTTACTGTTGCATTGGGATAAATTTTTTAATTTTAAAAAATACCTCTTATTTCATTCATTCTTCCTTTATATAGATTGTATTATTTTCTAAAAGTGATTTAATACGGTTTATACTATATGAAATAATTAAAATTAGGGGATTCAATTGATAAAATCACGCACTGTTACATTCGTCTCCCCTTATGCAATTTCACCGTCAAAATCTCATATTACATACTATGGTGAAAAAAAGTGAGGGTTCTTATCCTTAATCACTTCCTCCAGTTCCCATTTTACATCTTCGTACTTGTGGTTTCTCTATAGTAATTTAACTAGATGAGTAGTCTTGTGGCATATACCTTTATCTCTACAGTCCAAGATCTTTACTAACCACTCCTCATAAGAGAGATCATTTTACCACAGTACCACCTATGTATTTAGTACATATGAGGAATTTGGTATGTACTTACTGAAGAATGATACATGTACTAAATCATGTACTTGATATAGGGTTGGTAAAAGTGCTAGTTGATATGCCACAACTCTGGAACGGTCAAGAATATATAAGGGGCCAATGTATCTTGGAATCAGGTTTCCTTTCTTCAAAAATCTCATGAACCTCTTCCATGAAGATATGCAGAGGATTAACCTATCTCCAACCTCAAACTCTAGGTCCCATTGAAAATTGTATACATAGCTCTTCTGTCTAATTTGTCTTCCTTGATGTTATGCGGAATGGTTTTTGTAACGTCCCGGGTCTGGGTGCCACTCAACAGGTGCCCCGAACCCGGTTCGCCACATGACCTCAAGCGTATTTCCCTAAACGCCAGAGGCTTCCGACTAGTAGTGAGAGCCTAGGTCTAATAGTGGGGAAACTATGCCCTCATTTGTCAAAGTGTAGTGCAACAGAATAAAATAAAAAGCTTATAACAACATTGGAGCCAATAACCATACACATTTAATATAACAACTATAGTAAAAGATAACCAACCAGATATATAGATATGATTCAACATGTCTCAAGTTCTAAGAAAACAACCAGAACAAACATGTTACATAATAGTACAATACAATACAGAGTACAAATAAACAGAACATAACAACCGGTAGCATCATGAGCCTAGTCCCGGTCCCATGCTCCTCTACTCCTCAGCAGAAATCAAGTAGCTGTATAGGGAATCTTGCCCCTATCCACACCCGCAACAATATAATCTGTCTAGGCCGAAGACATGACCCAAACGGGGTGTGAGAAATAAATCTCAGTAGCCACCCACCAAAGGCCCGTGTTCAACTGTGTGTAAACATCCAACAATATTATGCAAAAGTAAATGCAATAAACTAAGCAGTACTCAAAAGTAACTAACTTTACCAATTATATTTCCCTTTAATATTCATTTCATCATTTTTCATTAAGAAACCACCATAGAGGATTTCTATGTAATGAGTCAATGTCCTCAGACACGCAAACCCTTACCCTCAGGTAATCAGAATCCAACTCGTAGGTAATTGTCCTCAGGTGTAACTGATATTGCGCTCAGGTAAAAAGTCTATTACCCACAAGCACGAAAGAAGTTTCCCTCAGGCCGAAATAACCACTGCCCTCAGGCTAAGTAAATCACTGCCCTTAGGCTAACCAAGTAACCGGGCCAATCCCAACATATAAAAAAGTAGTACACATGTAATTCCTCTCAAGTAAATTCAATAAACATTTTTAGAATGGCATACCCTCGGGTATCCTGGTCAAATGACTAAACAGAGAAACGCATCCCCGGGGTGGTCCTGGATCCAAGTAGCGATCCCAAACAGCTGTTTATCACCACATTTAATTTACCTATACAATTGTAGGTGTTTAATTCAACATGGCCTCAGCCATACGACACCCCATTCCTGGGCACGTATCTCAATGGTACAAAAAATGCACAATAGTTGGAAAATTAAACACCAAGCCACCTACCTTAAGTGCCCCTGATCAGTATACTCGAATGACATTCCATGAATCGTCCAAGAACGAGGTAGATCTGAGGTGAAAGAAAACCCGTTCAAATGTCAATATATTCCCCTCAGAAAAGAATTTGTAAGAATGACTTAAGGAGAGCGGAGGGATTACCTGTGCGGTTCCAACAAGATCGTCAGCGGAAGAATACGATTCCCGATGCACGCTCTGCAGATCTCGAAAGCTCTAGCCTCCTCTCTTGCTCCAAAACAAACCCAAATGCCTCCTCTGCCAAAGGAGGATGCTACTGCCCATTTTATGAAAAAAAAACAAACTAAACGGCGTGTACTTTCAAGTACATGGCGTGTGGTTTTTCATTTAATTGTTCCTCTGGCGGTTTCCCATCAGTGTGGCATTGTTCATCTGCCGACATGACTACACAGCGTGTCTTCTTGGGCACACGACGTGTTCTACCGCAAAGCTGGCTACCGCCTTACTATTAGCATGCTGACTGACTACACGGCGTGTAAAAGACCACTATAAAGCGCATAGTCAGTTTCTACACCCTTCTTGCCAATATGTCCACATGCCCAGTGTACTCATCCCACACGGTCAATAGTACACGGCGTGTACTTCCAAAATTTAGAATTTTCCCCCATTTTCATTATTTTCTCAAAAACACTTAAGGAAAAGAGAAAAGAAGAAACCCTTACCTCAAAAAAAGAACCAGGTTCTTACTAACTTGCCCCCTTAAAGAAATTCGTCCCAGAATTTACCTTCCAAGGGTAGCAAAGATATATCCGTGAACAACTCCGGACACTGAGCACGTATGTCGGTCTCCCGCTCCCAGGTTTCATCCTGCACTCATCCATGCTGCCATAGCACCCGTATGAGAGGAACTGACCGTTCTTGGAGAACCTTTGTGCTCATATCAATGATATGAATCATATGCTCATCAAAGGACGCATCTGCCTTAAGCTCAACCTCCTCGGGCTGAAAGACGTGAGATGGGTCTGAATGATAGCGGTGCAACTAAGATACATGGAAGACGTCATGCATGGCTTGGTACCTCTGTGGTAACTGCAACTGATAGGCAACTAGTCCAACTCTCTCTAGAATCTCAAATGGCTCCACATACCTCGGTGAAATTTTACCCTATCTGCTGATCCGCCTGTGTCTCAACCTCGAAAAAACACGCAAGAAAACCTGATCCCCGACCACGAACTCCAAGGGTCATCTGCGGCGATCAGAATAAGATTTATGACGAGACTGTGTGGAAGCCATCCACTTCTAAATCAACTGGACCTACTCAGAATTCTCATGCACGAGATGTGGTCCTAGTAGAGCTGCCTCACCTACCTCTAACCAGCACAAGGGTGATCGGTATAGCCTACCATATAAAGCCTCGTAAGGTGACATCTTAATAGTTTCCTAAAAACTATTATTATAGGCACACTCGACTAGGGGTATATGCTTCTCCCAAGAGCCCCAAAAGTCTAGGATGCATGCACGCAACATGTCCTCGATCACCTGTATCGTACGCTCTGACTGGCTATCGGTCTGAGAGTGGTAAGATCTGCTCAGAAGCACCTGTGTACCCAGTGCCCTCGGAAAACTCAGCCAGAAACGAGGCGTAAAACGGGCGTCCCTATCTGAAAAGATAGAATGAGGGACCCAATGAAGATGTAAGACCTCTTAGATATACAACCTCCCGAACTTGTCAACTCCGAATGTCTCCTTGATCGAGAAAATGTGAGCTACCTTTGTGAGTCTATACACAACAAACCACACGACAACATTTCCTCGAGGTGACCTCGGAAACCCTGTCATGAATTCCATTGCAACATCATCCCATTTCCACTCTAGAATGGGTAACTACTGTAACAGTCTAGCTGGTCTCTGATGCTCTGCCTTCACCTGTTGACATGTGGAACAACTCGTAACAAAACTAGCTACATGCCTTTTCATACTCGGCCACCAGTACTGACGTCTCAAGTCACGGTACATCTTGGTAACTTTAGGATGAACTACCCAAGATGAATCATGAAACTCTCACATCAGCTCCCCACGTATGTCCCCTGGAACCCACACTTGTCCATGGAAACACAATACTCCATTATCGCTTATCGTCCAACCAGTAGAAGGGTCTTCACTGGTCACCGACTCCTGTAGAACTAGGCCTTCTAAATCAGATAGTTGTCTCATCCTCACTCTATCCAGGAGGGTAGATCTCACAGCTAACGATGAAATATAGGTCTTTCCTTGAATATTGTGCACCTACAAATGCATCTCAGAGAACAAGGCCATAATCTATCATTCACCACTGGCCTCCTGCACTGCCTGTATCTGAGTCTTCCTGCTCAGTGCATCAGCTACTGCATTACCTTTACCAGGTGTATAGGAAAGCTCAAAATCGATGGACTGAAGGTATTAAACCCACATTCATTGTCTCAGGTTCAAGTCATGCTGGGTAAAGATGTAAATGAGACTTTTGTGGTCCGTGAACACCACAAAATGTTTGCCCAATAAATAATGTCGCCAACAGTGCAACACATGAACAAATGCAGCCAACTCGAGATCATGCGTCGGGTAATTCCACTCATGTGGCCTCAACTGCCAAGACCTGTACGCAACTACTTGATCACCCTGTATCAACACAACTCCTAGACCAATAACTGATGCATCACAGTAAATTGTATAGCTCTTTCCCTCCTCTGGGAGTATCAGGATCGGTGCTGATGTCAACTTTCCCTTCAGCTCTTGGAAGGCTGTCTCGCAAGCTTCTGACCAAATGAACTTTACACCATTCTTAGTTAAACTCGTCAATGACACTGCTAAGTGGGAGAAGTCATATATGAAGCGTTTTTAGTAACCAGCCAGCCCCAAGAAACATTGTATCTCAAACACATTCTTAGGATGCTCCCAGGAAAATACTACTCTCACCTTCTCTGGGTCTACTAAAACTCTTACCTCTGAGATTATATGACCCAGGAAGTGTATTTGGTCCATTCAAAAGTGGCACTTTTAGAGCATATCATATAGATGATTCTCTCTCAGTGTGCTGAATACGATCTCAAGATGGGTGGAATGGTCATGTCGAGTGTGAGATTACACCAAGATATCTTCCACAAATAGTACCACAAAAGAATCCAGATAAGGATGGAACACACGATTAATCAGAGCCATGAAACTTTCTGGAGCGTTCGTGAGTCCGAACGGCATAATCGTATACTCGTATAGACCATACCAGCTCCTGAAAGCTGTGAGAGGTATATCAGATGGTCTAACACACAGCTGATGATATCCTAATCTCATGTCAATCTTAGAGAACACTCATGCTCCATGAAGTTGATAAAATATTTCATCAATCCTTGGAAAGGGATATCATTTCTTAACCATAAACTATTTCATCTTTCGATAATCCACACAAAGTCTGAGGGTACCATCCACCTTCTTCACAAAAAGGACTGGAGAACCCCAAGGAGAAGTACTAGGTCAGATAAAACCCTTTTCCTATAACTCCTCTAACTGTCTCTTGAGCTCCTACAACTCTGATGTAGCCATCCTATAAGGAGGAATGGAAACCGGTGCTGCTCCTGGAAAAAGCTCAATAGAGAAATTCATCTCACGTTCTGGAGGAAGACCTGAAAAGTCTTCCAGGAAGACATCCCTTGAATGATCAACCACTGAAGGAAAACCTTCTGACAAGTCCCCTGGTCATCTAGATATAAACTCACGAGCTATGATGTGACTCCACCTCACCCAAGATGCTCTGGTCCAGCTCAACTCGCCCATGTATAGGAACTCTCTGCCCTTTGGTGATGTGAAACACACCCTGTGACAATAGCAGTCCACAAAGGCTCGAAAGGGAGCCGACCAGTCCATTCCGATAATGACATCATAACTCGTCATCTCTAAGACATATACGTCCCAAAGGAAGTGACACCCACCAACCTCAAGGGGGCACTCCTTTCACTGACGGGCACTAGCTGTTCTAGTCCCCAATGGAGTGTCTAGCATCATAACAGTAGAAGAAGAAGAAACACATAGCCCAAGGCTCTCCACAATGGGCATAGATATGAAACTATGCGTAGAACCTGTATCAAAAAGTACAGAGGACAAAATAGAAGCTACTAGAATAGTACCTCTGACTGTAGAAGGTCTGGGATCCTACTCCTGCTGGGTTTGTTGGACTGCATATGTCTTCCTAGTGTCGCAGCCCTGTGACACAACCTAGCTACCCTGAGCTGTCATGCCCTGCTGCCTCTGAGATCCTGGTGTTTGGATACCACGACCACGACCACCATCTCGGCTTGAACGCCCTGATGTATTCCAGTTCCCCGACTGGTAAGAAACCACTAGTCCTACTCCCGCACGTGGATTCTGCACAGAAACCCTCTCACTAGCCACTAGTAGAAACGCTAGGCAAAAGTGCTGCAGATGACCCATTTTTCCGCAAGCTCGACACTCCACTGGGTCTCGTGGACAATGAGGTCTCTTGTGACCCTCCTTACCACACTGGTAGCACATGACCAGGCCAACTGAAACATTCTTCTGGCTGGTACTACCACCCTGAGAGAAGTCCATCTCTCTTTTCCTCTTACCAGTAGAAATAGTACCATAAACTGGTGCTGAACTGCCCTGACCCACACCACTTGCTTCCCGCATGTTCCTCTCTATAATCAGCACCTGGTTCACAATAGCCTGTACTAAAGGCAACCTGAAAACATTCACCAGTGCTCGAATGTCATATCTAAGACCATCCTCAAAGCGTCTGGCTCTCAGCGTCTCATCGCCCACCAGAACGGGTGCAAAATGTTGAAGCTCGGTGAAACGAGCCGAATAATCCATCGCCGATATAGCGCCCTACTGCATATTCATGAACTCTCGATCTCGATCTTCCCTCAGCGTATCTGGGAAGAAGAAGTCATAAAAGGCTATCTGGAAATCTTCCCACGCCATGTCTCTGTGATGGTCTGACTGGGTGGTAACATCCTACCACCTCTTGGCGGAATCACGCAACATATAAGTCGCAAGCATGACCCTCCGCCCTGGAGGCATCTCTAGGTTCTCGAAAATAGTCTGCATCGACCCCAGCCAAGACTCCGTAGCCTGTTGTCTTCCATACCCTGAAAACGTAGGAGGATGCTGCTACTGGAAGATACGAGTCAGCTCCGCCATAGATGTGGCAGCCAGCGGTGCTCCCTGAAAGGTCTGCATGAACCACATAAATCCTTCACGGAACTGTGCCTCCGCGCCATCTGGCTCTGGTGGATTATCAACTGGTAGCCCATGGCCCACCATCTAGGGAGTATAATATTTGCTGCTCTCCTTGCAAACAACGTGTGGTTGTCTCGGAGGCATGACACTACAAGGTCAAACACACACCTTAGATCAAGATCATCACAGTCCGAAACGAAGGAACCAAAAGGGAAACAGGAGGAAGAAGGCATTCAAAATTGCACAACAAGACTACACAGTGTGTATACGGACTACACGGCGTGTACCTGACATTTCTTCCCCTACCCGGGTCCTTCTACACGGCCAAGCCACACGACTCCCATTGAAAAAAACTACACGACGTGTATATACTCTACACAGCATGTATGGTGTTATTTTCCAACAGCCCATGTTGTTTGTGACACGGCCGACAAATCGGCTTGAACTACACAGTGTGTTACACCCGCACATGGCATGTACACTACCTCGTTTCCCAACCACATGGTTATGCCCACATGGTTCATCCTCGAACAAGACCACACGACGTGTTCCATACACACACGACATGTACATGAAAGGATTACACCGACCCGTGTTGTTAGTTACATAGCCTGATCCCAGGTCAGACTGCATAGCATGTTCCATAATGGACACAACGTGTATGTCTTAAGGCCTCCTCCATCCATGTTTTTAGTTACACAGGTGGACTCTGGGTCAACACTACACGACATGTACATCCAGTAAATGGCGTGTTCACCCCAAGAATTTCCCTTCCCCGTGTCCCCACCCACACGGTCTATGACACGGGAGGAGACTACACGGCGTGTACTTAGTGTACACGGCATGTACTAATTTTGTTTTCTTTTCTTCCCAAACATAAGAACATACACGACATGTTTAAGGTACTACATGGCGCATATACTTGGTTTCCAGATATTATGCCTCAGTAGCCTCTCCAGAACCCAGAAAATACAGAAAAACAACACCTAAGTGTCAAATTCTGATCTGTGAGGGCACACACTCCCCACAAATCAATGTTTGACATCTTATCTGTGTTATAACCAGATAAACAGTCAATGATCCACCAAATTTCGGTCAATGAGGGCCCATACTCCCCAAAAACCAAAGTTTGGAATCCATTCTACAAAAAAAACTTAGATAACAATACCCTATCACATAGCATGTATTTATCAAAGCAGTTATCACAACAACATGATTTTCTAGCACAACGACTATCACAACAGCATGCAATTTCTAATGCACCTACATTGCATGGAAAAAATGAATGGAATGTGATTTCTAGCATGTTCCTAAATGATGCATGAGATAGAATACCATCATCTCATCGAGTTGCAACTAAATATAACCCATGAATAAAATATAAACAGCACAATACAAGGGTTTCACCCTTCGGTGAAAATCAATTAAACTTTCAAATTGCAAAATCCGAAAAATTGCAACACGAGGTAAATTGGCTTTCCCATGTACACGGGTTAGCTACACCCAGGAATAGCGTATTACCAACTACCGTCCTCATCCTATCCCAGACTAAGGCTCCAAATAGTAATTCAAAGAAAAGTAACCTCCCTCTGGTACCAATTTCTAACGTCCCGGGTCTGGGTGCCAATCAACGGGTGCCCTGAACCCGGTTCTCTACATGACCTCAAGCGCATTTCCCCAAATGCCATAGGCTGCCGACTAGTAGTGAGGTCCCAGGTATGATAGTGGTGAAACTATGTCCTCATTTGTGAAAGTGTAGCACAACGGAATAAAATAAAAAGCATAAAAAAACTGCAGAGGAAATAACCATACACATTTAATATAACAACTGCAGTAAAAGATAACCAACCAGATATATAGATATGATGCAATATGTCTCATCTTCTAAGAAAACATCCAGAACAAACATGTTACACAATAGTATAATACAATACAGAGTAAAAATAAACAAAACATAATAATTGGTAGCATCACGAGCCTAGGCCCGGTCCCATGCTCCCCTACTACTCAGCAGCAATCAAGTACCTGTATAGGGACTCTTTCCCCTATCCACACCTGAAACAATATAATCTGTTTGGGCTGAAGACATGACCCAAACAGGGTGTGAGAAATAAATCCCAGTAGGCACCCACCAAAGGCCCATGCTCAACTGTGTGTAAACATGCAACAACAGTGTGCAAAAGTAAATGCAATACACTAAGCAGTACTCAAAAGTAACTAACATTACTAGTTATATTGCCATTTAATATTCATTTCATAATTTAATATTAAGAAACCACCATAGTTAATTTCTATGTAAACAGTCAGCGTCCTCAGACACGCAAACCCTTACCCTCAGGTAATCAGAATCCAACCCGCATGTAATTTCCCTCAGGTGTAACAGATATTTCCCTCAGGCGTACGAAGTGTCGCCATCAGGCATAGAGTCTATAGCCCATAGGCATGAAAGAAGTTTCCCTCAGGCTGAAATAACCATTGCCCACAGGCTAAGTAAAGCACTGCCCTCAGGATAAGCAAGTAACTTGGCCAAGCCCAACAAATAAACAAGCAATAAACATGCAATTTGTCTCAAGGAAATTCAATAAACATTATTTGAGTGGAATACCCTCGGTTATCCTGGCCAAATAGCTAAATAGAGGAATGCACCCCCATGGTGGTCCTGGATCCAACCAGTGATCCCAAACAACAGTTTATTACCACATTTAAATTACCTATACAATTATAGGTATTTAATTCAAAAGGCCTCAGCCATACGACTCCCCATTCACGGGAGCTTATCTCAATGGTATACAAAACACACAATAGTTGTAAAATTAAACACCAAGACACCTACCTTAAACACCCCTGATCAGTATACTCGAAAGATGTTCCACGAATCGTCCAAGAACGAGGTAGATATAAGGTGAAAGAAAACCCGTTCAAATGTAAATAACTTCCCCTCAGAAAACAATTGGTAAGAACGACTTAAGGAGAGTGGAGGGCTTACCAGTGCGGTTCCAATGAGATCATCGGTAGAAGAATCTGATTCCCGAAGCGCGCTCGGAGGATCTCCAAAGTCCAACCTCCTCTCTTGCTCCAAAAAGAACCCAAATGCCTCCTCTTCCAAAAGAGGAGGCTACTGCCCATTTTATGCCAAAAAAAACAAACTACACGGTGTGTACATTCCAGTACATGGTGTGTACTTTCCAGTACATAGCGTGTACTTTTTCATTTAACTATTCATCTGGTGGTTTCCCACTAACATGGCACTGTTCATCTACCGACATGACTACATGACTTTTCTTCTTGGGTACACGGCGTGTTTTGTCGCACAGCTGGCCACCGCCTTACTATTCGCCTGCAGACTGACTACACGACGTGTAAAGGACTGCTACATGACATGTAGTCAGTTTCTACACCCTTCATCGCTGACATGGCCACACACCCCATGTACTCATCCCAAACGTCCAACAATATATGGTGTTTGGACAAGTACACGACGTGTACTTCCAAAATTTATAATTTTTCCCCATTTTCCTTACTTTCTAAAAAACACATAAGGAAAAGAGAAAAGAAGAAACCCATACCTCAAATAAAAGAACCGGGTTCTTACAGTTTTCACCTTTTCCACCATTTTATTGACCATTTCAGGTCCCAATAGATTACAACCACTAACTTAATCTCAAAATGTTGGGGTTATTCAATTTTCCCATAAGGGGTTTCATATGGGGACATTTGGATGATCCAGTGGAAAATATTATTGTAAGATAACTCAGCCAGAGCTAGATGTTGGTCCCATCAACCTTTGAAGTCCATAGAACATGATTTCATATATGTCTTCCAGTTTCTGAATAATTGTCTCAGATTGTCCATGATTTTGAAGATAATAATCAATATTAAAGTTCATTTAATTTTTTAGAACATGTTTGAGACTTTTCTAGAACATCAAGGTGAATCTCTGATCTTGATCATATTCCGTCGATAGTGGTACTACATGAAACCTTTTCACTTATATGAAGTTTATCCATGAATTTTGATCTGGTGAGAAATCCTCTCATATTAAGATAATGAGCGTTTTATTTGTAAGAATATTTATAACAACCCATATAGTATTATTTCTTATGAATGTATTGAAAATTTTAGTGACAAATTCCATGGTGATGTTTTCCCATTTCCTTGTTAGTATGGGTAAAGGTTGCATCATCCCCTTATAATTTTATATTTAAAATTTAACTTGATGTAATAATAGTAACTTTTATGTATATTTAGATATCTCCTTTTTCATAATGTCCCACTAACAGTTCTCTTGGAGATGTCGATATATCTTTGTGTTCCCTGGGTGAATAAAGAAGGATGACCTATGTGAGACATCTAAAAGATTCTTTTCTATCTCTGGATTGGATGGTACATACAGTCATGAACAAATATTACATCACCTTCCTTATCTATTTGGAACTCTAAGGATTTCCCCTTTCTAACAGCTTCTACCTTCTTCAAAATTTCCACATCATTTCTTTGAGAATCCATTATTTTATATATGAGGGATGGTTGAGAAATAATTTGAGAAAGGATTGGTGATTTTACTTCTATAATTATTCCCGTTTCCATAGATTGAAAATACAAGAATATTATATCCTTCTAAATTATCCTTATTGATAATATTACAATATCCTTTCTACTTAGAGCATATGGAACTTCATTTTCTTTCCCATGATGATAGTGGATTGAGCGTCATAATTCTTAATGATCTCTAACCATATTCATTGGAGAATAGTAAACTGCATCCGTGTGAATATATATTTTATTCTCTTGTGATCAGTATATATCTCACACTTCTCCCCATAAAGATAATGCTGCCAAATTTTCAACATGACGATCATAGTAGTCAAATCTAGATCATGTGTAGGATAGTTTTTCACATGAAGTTTCAAATTTGATATAGAATAAGATATTGTATTATTATTTTTCATTAGAAAAAAGTTTTATCCCTTCTTTTAAGCATCGCTTTAAACCAAAAAGAGTTCCCCACGTGTCAAAAGTGTGAGTAATAGCATGGTGATAAGACTCCTTTTTTAACTCTTTGAAGTAGTATTCACATTCACTGGTATGTAAAAACATTTATCCCTTTAAATTCAGCAAGGTTAGTGAGTTAGAAAATCATGATAATTTCTTAAAAAATTACCAGTGATACCCAATAAGATGAGGGAAATGATAGATCTATGTTATATATTTTGGCATAGTCCACTCATCAATTTATTTTATCATGGAACAGTCTATATATATTTCCTTATTGGTGATGAATTTCCATAAGAAAGATGATTCCTCCATCCATTAATCACATTTACTATACTTTACATAATTATTATCCATTAAAAAAGATTTAAGCATAGTATTCAAATCCTCCTCATGTTCCTCATTATTGTTGGATTATATCAGAATATAATCGATAAAGACTACCACAATTTTTTCAAGGTGATCTCTAAAGACCCTATTCATTAAGTACTCAAATATTTTTGGATAGTTAGTGAGTCTTAAAGGCATCCCTATGAAATCATACTTTATATAGATTGTTTGAAAGGAAGTCCTAAGAATTTCCTCCTTCCTCACCTTTAATTGGTGATACCCCAACCTAAGGTCCACCTTAGAGAAATACATGACACCCCATAGTTGATTGAACACGTCATCTATCCATAGAACACGATACTTGTTATCTATCATGATTTTTGAGTTCCTGATAATCAATTAAGAGGTTCATTGTTCCATCCTTCTTCTGGAAGCATATGACTGGTGCACCCCATGGTGAAGCACCCAGGAATATATAACCCTTGTTGATATTCTTTTGTACTTCATATTTAGTTCCTCCAACTGAAGGGTGGCCATTCTATAAGGTGTATTTTACATCAACAGAGATTAGAGAATAAGTTCAACTAATAATACAACCTATAATTCGGGAGGAAGACTATAAAATTTGTGGGGTAATGAATTAGTGTAGTCCCTCAAAATGGGAATGCCTTCAAGCATGATTCTGTCGTTTGTCATAATCATTTAAGCTAGATATTCTTGCTCTAACAAAATAATTTCCACACTTGATATGATGGATTTTAAGAATATAGATCCTATTACTTACCCTTGTATATGATTGGAGGAGGATTTAGGATATATAGAGTGATCTCCAATTCTGGATAGTTGATGTTTGCTCTGTATGAAGATAGCCAATCCATGCTCAATATAACATCAAACTCCACCAAAAGAAGTAATACAAGATTTTATGGGAGGTTAAATTCATAGAAATTTACTAAAGATGATTTATATACTTTGGATGCAATAATTTCACCCATCCCTACACTCACAGATAATTAAACCTCCATATTTTGAGGTGTTGTTTGAATATTTCTACTGAATTGGAAAAATATCAAAGAAAGAATAGAACTATAATAAAATGGTAAATTATCTATTCTCAAATGAATAACTAGTGAACCTATCACTACATCATTTAAGGGATCCACCTCAACATTAGTGATGGAATAATATTTCTCTTACTCCATTGGATTTGGTGGCTACTAACGCTGATTATCCTTGAGGAATTTGGGTTTAGTGCACTGGATTGCATAATTTCCTTTCTCACTATAGTTCAAGAATTGAACTATATGTGGTTATCTCCTTTAATACACCACATTTTCCACATTCATCATTTATTTGACATTCATGAGCTTGGTGGTCTTCTCTCCCACACGTGAATCATTTCCTTTCCCCTTTTTGGCAATTCCCATTATTCTTCTTCCCACACTATTGACACGTGAGTGGTTGAGTTTTTTTCCACCCTTTTCATTAGATCCCCAAACATGAAACTATGCCCTGTATTTTTTATAATGATAGCCATGTTAAAACACTCTAAACTCCATATACACTTTGAGACCACATCAAATGACTTCATTAAAACTCCCAAATTCTTCAGTTTGTAGAGTCTTTTGAAGGTGTAGTTTTAATCCACTAGAGAATCTATCTATTTTTCTATCATTGTTGATAAAAAAACCTGAGGCATAACATGAAGTCATTTTGAAATTTTCTTCGTATTCCATAATAGATTCAACTTACATTTTCTTCTGCTCTAATAATTCTCTCCCAATATTCATCTGAAGAGTTAAAGGGATATACTTGTTAAGAAATATTTTCTAAAAGTCTCCCCACTCCATCTCTTTAATTTAATCCTTCATCTTGGTGTTTTTAATCAATTCCAACCATTGATTGACCTCTCTATCTAAATGATAAATGACCAAAGTAACCTTATTAATCTCATAACAATGAATTATATAAATGATATTTTTTATTGACTTGTCCCACTATTTCGGGACTAGTGGATCATAAGATCAACTAAATGCTTGTGGTCATTACCAAATAAAACACTCAATAGTTAGTTTCTCCATATTAGGTGATGAAAGAAATTTCACATTATTCAGGTTATAGTTCATGGCCTACGACTTCTTGGTTAGGATCACCATGAAATTTTGAACTGCACCTCCCACAACATCAAGGATGTTGTTCGGGTAATCACGGAATTTCCCCTCACATGGTTTGTTTTCCTGATTTCTCCTGGTTCCAACCATTTTCTAGAATATAAAATGCTTGAATAGAACATAATTTAAAAATTCAGGAATAAGTAAACTATTTCTTTGTGTTATTAAATTTAAAAGAATATCTTGTGGGATCCCTATGTTTATAAGTTTTCTAAAAAAATATTCTTGGGTGCTTACCTAGTCTCATAATAAGGGTTTTCACTATGATTTTTAACCCTAATTTCTAAATTAACTAAATTATTCTCTAATATAAACTATCGAAACCATAATTTTCTTACACTAATATTATTTCATTTTTTAAATAAACAATATAATAGTGTTAAAAACATGGATCAAAAAGTTTAGTGTCTTGGAAAAATTAGGACCAAACATAAAATTTATATAATAAAACACAAACATTATTTAATTCATTCTTATCTAGTTTCTTAGTGGCCCTTGTGTACTTATTAGAATAAGTAGTCACATGAGGATATAAATCATAAAAAGGGGTGAGTTAAATACCAGTAATAGTATATATAAGAACATAAATTAATATAACATGGGTGATGATAATCATCATCATCATAACATAAGAATGATATCATAATAATAATCATGAGAGGAATAATTGAATAAATACATGGAATGTGGAAATTCAAAAAAAATTAAACATCATGTCGTAGTGGTCAACTACCACACATAGTTGTGAACAATGATGACATCATGTTCACAAATAACAAATATATATCATCACAACTACATAATTTTGAGAAAATACAGCATCATGTTCTTGCATCATGCACATAATCTCACGAGATAAATTAAATTACTCAATGAATTCGAGCACTATATAATTCAGAGCACACGTGTCACATCATAACATTTACATAATCATGCATTCCACAAAAAATTTATAATAATATTTTCAATAAAATATCCCTTGGAAATGAAATGGTTTTTAAGAGATTTTTATAAAGAATATTTTCATTAATAAACATTGGGTTTCCCAAAATAAGAATGGAATAACATACATAGTAAAAGAATCATCAATATTGAGTGAAGAAGAAACAATCTCAAGAGAAGTAAAACATATGTTTTTAGAAGGAAGAGTTTCTTTAGTAAAATATTTACATTATTAATAAAACCATATCAAAAGCACGTATATACCCAAAAAGAAAAGGGAAGTAAAAAAATATTTAAGAAACATTAAAGGAACATACATACCGAAAATGGAGTGAGAGAGGGAAAACCCCACTACTACAAAAACGGGAAGAGAAGCGCTACCCTTTTATCAGTGCTAAAAAAAGTGATGATAAAGGGGACCTTTATCAGCACTGAAAAAAAAGAACTGATAAAGGGGGGCCCTTAACAGCGATAAAAAAAGTGATGTTAAGTGTGACCCTTTATCAATGCTTTTTTAGTGCTAATGAAGCCCCCCCATTTATCAATTCTTTTTTTAACACTGTTAAAGGGGACCCCTTTATCAGCGTTTTTTTAGTAGCGCTGATAAAGCGGGGATTTTTCATCGCTTTTTCCTAGTGCTGATAAATTTTATGTTTAAAAAAATAATTTTTCTTGAAAAATAAAATATAGTTATATAAGTATAAGTATATTGATATAAATATAATATATATTTTTTAAATATGTTTTAGATAAGTATAAAGAGACTATTACATTTAATATATAATAAATTTAGTGAAAATGGATTTAAAATATTTTAAAAAATATTATTAATTAATAATTTTCTAATTATTATCAATTAAAAATAATTTAATAACAATTTTAAGACACAAAAATCAAAACAATTAATAAAAGATCTAAAATAAGTTAAAAATATAACTGAAACTTCAAATGACCATAACTTTTGATCCGGGTGTCCGTTTGAGCTCTACAACATATCAAATCGAAGCCTACGCTGAGATCTACACGCTTGTTACTGAAGAAAATCTTCTATTACATTTTTTGATCCCAAAAAAGGTCTAGAATGCCTCCAAAACCGAGTTTTTAGTCTAGATACCATGATTCTTTTAACATTAAAACATGTATAACTTCTGATCCGTATGTCCGTTGGGCCTGTACCACATATAATATTGAATATTGTTTCATTTTATTCAACTTGACTGGTTTTGGAGTCGAAACAGGTATCTGGATTATAAGTTATGGTCGTTTTAACATTCTATGGATTTTCAAATATATATATATATATATAAATATATATATTTATTCGTAAATATATGTGTGTGTGTGTGTGTGTTTGTGTGTGTGTTGTATATATGTATGTATTTATGTATTTATTTTTTTATAAACACACATAAAAAACATATTTTATAAATTTATTTAAAACTATTCTTATAAATATATATTTATACCTAAATAAATATACGGATAAAAAAATGTAACTACAAATATATATATAAATATATATAAATATATATTAATATACGAATGAATATATATACTAATATATGAATAAAAAAATATGTATTAATTCAACTAAATATATATATATATATATATATATATTAATATGAATCTATATTAATATAAAAATAAATATATCTATATATATATAAATAAATAGATGTATCATTAAATGAAAAAAAATGAAATGGATTAGTGGTAAAGGTGCAGGCACACAAGGGGGAGGTCGCGGGTTCATGTTCGGGTGGAATCTAGGAAGTGCGCATGCATGTGTGGGATGCGTGGGCAAGGGTAGTGCATAGGAGTGGTGAGGGGCCACCAAGCGCTGATAGGGGGGAAAGCGCTGTTAAAATCTCCCCCATAAATATAAATTATTTTTTATTTTTTATTTTTTATTTTTATTTTTATTACTTTTATCAGTTCTTTTTTTAGTGCTAATAAAAGGGGTCTTTATCAGTGCTTTTTGAGCGCTGATAAAAAGGACCCCCCTTTATCTTCGCCTCGGTTAACATTGAATTTTTTATCACTGTTAATGCACTTTTCTAGCACTGATAAAAGCCATATTTGTAGTTGTGCCCAAAGGAAAAGAGTTGGGTTCGAGAATCCCCTTAACTTATATACAAATGACTTCTTTAAATTAATATCCTAGATAATCATATTAGATTCATTTATTAACAAATACATATCATTTTAAAATTTATTGATTCCTTATTATTTTATTATGTTATTTTTTGGCCATTTTGATGAGCTATAGTGTTTAATTCCATCATTCATGAGTGTTTATTTTTTTGTTTTCCATTATCTTTTCACTGGTATACATGAATGAAAGTTCATGTAAAATGGGGATAATTATCTAGAATTGATATTATATGTTATTAAAAAATGTCAAGAAGTTTAATTGGTCTTATATATCATTTTTATATGGAATTAGTATGGTTCAATAAATAAAACATTAATGATAACAATTTAGACTAATTTGGTAGTTTTTAGATCACAAAGACCTCGTTTTGATTTATTATTTTACATCATGTAAATAAGTTAGTTACAAGACCTAAAAGATGTTATAAAATAAATTTTAAAATCTTTTTGAACAATGATAGTGTTTTTAAGATCATATTTGAATGAGGCAGTGAAAAATGAAAACTCATAATCCACAATGGTGGTAAATCGACAGACCACAGATGATGTTTTCATTTTTTGAATAAAAGGAAAATGAAAGAGATTTTAGGATAAATTAGTTTGTTAATATAATACAATTATAGTATATAAAAGATATTGTATTTATGATTACAATTAGATATGTTGAGGTGATTAGAGGATTATAAAATAAAGGAAATTGAAAATAAATTAAAAGAAGTAGAAAGTTGATTTTACCTCTTGATTTTATCCTCCTTGAGAACCTCCTTAGGGAAAAGGGTTTGGAGTTTTTATGTGACCATAGGATCATATATGCGGGGGAGGGGCTGGGTAAGAGTATTGGGAAGAACATTAACAAGATTAATTGATTTTTTACGTGTGAGGAGATGAGGTGGTGAGGGGTGGTATTTATATGGGAGGAGAGGGGTGTTTTGTCATTATTTTGTTCATTAGTTTATTATTTTGGCTCGAGACTAAGAATAGTTAAAACCTTACCACTAAATATATTACAATAATGAATCATATTTCAAGATTTTTGGATTACATTATCATTACATCAACAATGACCCAAAAATGTATTTATATAGCTTTTATCATAAGTTATTGTATTTTACTATTCACCAAACATTAAAGTATTTTATAAAAATAAAAATAATTTACCCTAAACATTTTTTTACATGTAGTATTAAAAAATGAACCCCATTTTATGAAAATAATTTTCTAAATATGATAAATTTAATTTTTCATTAAAATCATCATTTACTTGAAAAATAATAATTTTAAAATTATAACACATTTTATAACATTGTGAAAAATTAATTACGATCACTTAAAATTATATTATAATAATATAAAAAATCCAATTTTTTAATAAAATTTCTTTTAAATACTAATATTAATTATAAAATTACAAATAGATATTTATGTTTTATAAAAATAGAAACACTTAATTAATAATTTTTTAAATATTTATTTACTTATACCATGATATAATTATATCATTTTTTTCATCTATATGATGCATAAATATTATTTATACTTTTATAGATGAGGTTACCATTCTATTCGAAGAATTATTATTCCTAATCTTCGTGTTACTATTCCAAGGTTCATGTTACTATTCTATCAGGACATGTTCTTTAATTTATTGAAATACCGGTTATTTCTTTCATACTTCATTTATAAAAATTTTATTGTGTTCTCAAAGTGATTTTATATAGTTTATAATATATGAAAAAATTATAATGAGGGGATTCCCATCGATACAATTCTAGGTTTTTATAAGGAGTGCGTGAGGTTGAACCGTTAAACCTTCATGGCTGAATCCCATTTGTGTGTGTAGTGGGGTGTGTGTGATGAGCCCCCACTAACATATCAATGGTGGAATGGAGCATGTTGAATGATATGTCATAGGACCTTCGCATCAGAATACTAATGTGATATGGGCACCACATAAACATATTTCATACATCCAAAATAATACATATACTTTGTGTGTCACAGATCAATTATTTTTCAGCGGTCCGATCGAGACATCAATCATATTCCTCCTCTATCATTAATCAAGTTTCACTAGAGTACTTTAGTATTCAAATTATTTACATGGAAACTATAATGACCCATACTTTAAATACATTGTTATTGCTTCAAAATTGAAGTACACTTATTACAACATATAACAAAACCCAGAAAGGACCGTATAGATATAGTGTCTTTAGAAACTGAAAAACATAAACAACTGGTTCATAAAGCGTCTACACTGTCTCCCATTTATTTCATCATATCTATAGTCCCTTTTGGCATATCTTACTTAATAACCTTCTTCCTGACCTGGGGAAAGAAAACATACAAAAGGGTGAGCTCAAATGCTTAGTAATGGTAAACAAAAGAAATATCACATCATATTCATAAGAACATAACATTTTGAAAATCTTAACCTGCAAAAGAGATCATAATATCATAACATGGGATAAATCATAGAAGTGAAATGTAATCCCAATAATCATAACTTAAAACATGAAACTTTATAGCATACACACATAATCATAGAGAATCATTTCTTATTAGTCAAGGCTCATTTCCAAGACTATCTTAGTGGACAAAGTCCATTTCTGAACCGAGTTCACTCCTCATTTCCGTCCTGTTTCACTGAACTGGTTTAACCTGCCATTCTAGCCATGTCTATCTCATGAGATATAAAATCTTTACCCAATTCATTGGAGGGAGATATAGGTCCCACCCATCTCATAATGATACCATTCTTATGTGTGCCACAAAATCATAAACCATACATCATAGCATAACCCATGTAATAAAAATGGGAATCTTAAACATCATGAAATCATAAAACAATTCATATAAGATAAAAGAATTCATAAAATTATTTCCATCACAACATAATCAAATCCATTTAATAATAGGGATATAAACAGAACCCTTTATTATCTTAGATGGAAAATAATTTTGATAAAACACTTGAACTCCATTCTTGAGGAAAATATCCTTTCTACTTCAAAAACACTTTTCCTTTCTTAACATGTCATACAATTCTAAACTAAAAGAAGTTGATTAAAAATAAACTTGAAAACTTATAAAGTAATCTTCTTGGAAATAATGTTTTAAAAATCCATTCATTCTGTATAAGTTAAAAAAACATTCTTCTCGTACTTTTGTCGGAAAAGTCAAAAAGTACCTCGTACGAAAAACGACAAAAGATTCCTTTCATATCTTTTACTAAAAACTCACCAAAGGGTAAATTTTGATATAAACTATTGTATAAGGCAATATATTTAGGAAACATGGATGTGGATGATAAAATACACCCCAGTAAATACCAAAGTATAAACAATCTCGGATAAAAATGAGATTGTGATATTTTCCCTTACCTTAGGTCCAATTTGCTTCGTAAGTGTCCGGACCTCCTATATAATGATTTGAATAATGTTATTGTCTTATTACATAATCATACATATTTTTATGATATCATATATTGTCATATTCTTAGCTTCTTATTAGTAATATTTCATTACTACTTGTTTATTCGGGTGTTTATTACTTTTTGTTCTTATGCGTGTTTTGTCGAATAAATTATTATAATTCTTTTTAGGTTATAGATACCTCATTTCCAAAATGGTATTAGTGTAATATATATCATATTTAATCACTAAATTCATTTATATAATCATTATGCAATGATGATCATGTAGAACGAGTCGCATCACATCGTGGAGACGGTATTCCGTACGTACGCACGAGCGATGATATCATTCCCATGATCGTGGGATTGTATTGGAGTGTATGTATACTATTTCAGAATCAATATAACTTTAAAATAGTAATATATAGTCATTATTTACACCATTATACCCATCCAAGTAAGGTGGTGGTGGAGAATAGATTACACCACGGCGTGGAGACGGTATTCCGTACGTACGCACCCACGGTGATTTCATTTTCCGTAGGATGGATAGATGGTGAAATAGGGTTGTTTCATAATTATAATAACATATCAGTATATGAGTGATACTGATGTTATTAATTCATAATTAAACAACTAAATAATAATAAGTGGAAGAAGAAATAATGTTGAAAGAATCGGTAACGGACATTACCTCTTCTTTAAAGCGCTTCTTTGAGACCTCCTTTTAGGGCACTAAAATCAGTCTTTGAAGAATACCATGACCTCTAGGATGTCTCTAGGGAAGTGGAGATGGGAAATTGTCAGGGTTTGGCTGAGCTTGAAGGCTCAAAGTGGTGTGAGGAAGAGGGGGAGGAGGTGCGCTTTTATAAGGGAGGAGAGGGGTTACTTTGGAAAAACTAAAAATATTATTTTTTTATAAAGTCAAGTTCGGTTTTAAATAGCTCCAAATTGATTTATTTAGAAGATAATGTGGGTATGGGTCGAAATACTCTCATCCAATAGAATTTAGACAATTTTATGTTCCAATTTTAACCTTATCATTTAGATTTAACATTAAGTAAAATAATTTTACTTTTACTGTGTCTTCTTGTGTTATTATACTATAAGGTTCATAAGATTACTATAACAAGACAAACAAACCCCAAGTTGTCTATTATTAATATATTTAACCTTATCTAAGTCATTAGGCCGAACCTTCGATTTTTAGGAATAAAATAACAATTACTAATATAATATTTGTTTTAAAAACTATTTTATGTCAATTTTGACACTAATTAGTAATTGATATTTGTGAAAATCATAACAGAATGATTCGTTCGAAAAAAGAAAATGAAATCAATACTAACATGTCATATTAACCTAGAAAATTAGTGGAATTCATAAAAAGTTTCAAATTATATTTATTTGGGTATTTATAACATCAATTATGTCAATATTTCATTAATAAGATAATTACTGCATCATCTTTGTATCATAAATAAATTAACTTATCTAAAGTATAAAAATTACAAATAAAATATCATTATATAGGAAATATTTTTATATTTATAATTAATATTTATAGTATAATTTATCTTATGTATTACCCTATATTAAAAATGATTTTCTTATTAAACATTGATTTTAACTATTTTAACCCTTCTTGAAATTAATTAATAATAAATGTCCTAATCTAATCCATGTAGGCCTAAATGGTCATATTGTATTCCTAAGGTTGTTTTTGGTCAAATTACACTTATCCAATAGAATTAGGACATGTTTTAGGGAAATAATAATATCATTTTTACCCTTAATTACCCTATTAACTTTTAACCGTGGTAAATAAAAGTAAAAAGTTACTATTCACCAAAAATTATTTTCTTCTCATTGAACCATATTTTACTTACTGACATCAACCATGTCTCTCGTATTTTTGAGATTCCACTCACAGAAGCGGTAAAATTAAGTTTTATAAAAAATTCAGTTTTTTTTAACTACCACTTAGTGGTTTCACTATTCATCAAAAATTGAAAGTTTTCAGAAAAATACCAAAATTTCACCCTAGGCTAATTTCGATATTATGAATCCAAAAATGAAGTCCATTTTGAAAAATAAAATATATAAAATTTTAAAAAGTGGTTATTACTATTGATAACGGCTAGTTTTAATAATATTTTAATAGCATATTGTTGTTTAGTGAAACTCGGTATTGCGTACGACGCAAGCTATCGAGGAAGGCCGCGGTTGCGTGTAAAGCAAGCCAAACTAGTGTTGTGTTTAGTGAAATATTCCTTTGATTATTTATATAACATAAAAACAAAATATTTCTCATAAAAGTAACGGGTGTTACAGAAACTCTAAAAAATATAACCAAGATTTTAAATTCACATCAAGATTCTAGGTCTGTTTCATTTTGGTCTCTATAAATTTCATGATTTTATTTCATGCATGAATTTGTGTGTGTATGATTATTTGACCGAGATTTTTCAAAGTTTCACCTGGATTTTATATCCAATGGTACCTGTTACTCATTCATTGGGAAATCACCTTCAATATCAGAAAGATTGATATACTTCAATAAGAAGTTTCTTGTTTCACTTGTAGATCAACCCAACTATTCTCAATTATAGATAAATACACCATTACATGAAGGTAGATCCATGTTTGATGATACATCATGATTCATTGGAAGCATCATTCAACACAGTGAATGGCTGGTCCTTTAATAGTAGAACCACTATCCCACATTGGAAGTACATACTGAAAATGGTATTTCTTGGAAAATGATAGATATTGAAAGACCAATAAAGCATGTCAGTGGTTGAATATCCATAAAATAGTAGATATATCCTTCACTAGTTTTATAGGTAGTAGCTTCAAGTTGAAATGATAGACCTCCTTTAGTTGCAAAGTGGTGTGGCAGTAGCCATTTTCACAGTGGCACACATCATTTCATTCTTATCAGTGGAATTGGTGTTTAACTTCCAATGCTTTATCATATTAAAGATGTAAATATTAAAACAATGGTAGATCTATCTACTTCTTGACACCACCAATAGATCAATATACCACTAAACTATGGTAGATCAATCTACTTCCATGTATTTACATCTACCGTTAGTTCAAATATTTTTTTCTAAAAATTATATTTCTTATATTTTTAATTTATATAATTAAAATAAATATTGTGATAAATATTTTATTGCATTTTCCTAAAATATAATTATATATTGTGTGAAATTATTTTGAGAATATTTGATAAACAAAAATATATGCAGTTAAAATTGTTTATGATGCTCTGTTTTATGAGTCCTTTTAATGTTTTAATAATCGAAAGGTTTATTATTTTTATTTAGAATATTTTATTAATATTAATTAATTATTTTTATTAAACAAGACATATTGGATGTATTAAACATATTTTTCATAAATAAATAAATATCTATATAGTTCCTTGTTATTCAGTGTGGTATTTACAATAAAAGGTAACAATAATATTATTTTATTACAAGCTAATAAGTGGAATGAAGCTATTGGTTATATAGATCTTTTAGAAGACATTTTTTTAATAGAGAAAGATTAATTAATCAAAGATGAAAATAAATGTATATGACAAATCTTGTGTAAAACATTAATAAAACAATTGTGAAGTAATTCTTTATGTTATCAAGTGATCAAGAAAATTATGCAACATCTATTAATTTGGCTATGAACAGAGAAGAACTTCAATAATCAACCTTCTTCCATTCAAGGGATCAATGATCTTCAAGATTCGTAATCTTCATAATCTTTTGATATTATAATGATCTCTTTGTTTTTTATTCATATTATTTGGTATTTCTTATATTTGTAATTTCTCAATTCTAGTTTATGTTTTCCCAATCAAAAAACATGTCTTTTGTTGTCGGTTTATTCCAGAACAAAAAAAAAAATAAGTACGGGTTGTGACAATTGATCAACATTTAGGTCACATAATAGGTTTAGTATCCTGTAAAAATATCGGGATGTGACTCCATGTACTTGTAAAATCCAAAGTCTATAAAAACTTCTCTCACCTTTAAATGTGAGGTCCTTTGTGGGAAACAATATTCTCATGGAGTAGAGAAGGAAGAGGAGTGTACATGATCTCTATGATCCAAACCACTATAAATTTTTATATTATTTCTTTTTTTACTTAGGATTCACTTAATTTCAAGATCAAAACACTCTCTATAGATTATTATTTTATAAACTCTATTTTATTTTTAATAAAAGTTTTTAAAATTCTATTCACCCCCATTAGTCATTGTTATCATCAATATCAATACAAATATTAGTATAAGAGGGTATGCACTTCTTTATAGGATATTTATCCTTTATGATTATTTTTTTTGATATCAAATAATTGTTATTATAGTATATTATTCCTTAAAAATATTTTTTAGATTTATTGATTATTTCAATTATTTATTTTTAACTATGTACTAACTAGATATCCTTGAATTAACATTATAAGGAATAAATGGAAAGATTTTATTTTAATATAGGATATGAAAATGAAAATGATGGATGAATTCCACCAAAAACCCCATTCTTTGATTGAAGTGACTATGGATATTGGAAAGACATAATGGAAGCTTACATGAAATAGTTAATTGTGGATCACTGGACTATTATTGATAAGGCATATGAGCTACCCAATGTTGATCTGGAGACACTTGTTGGTAATAACATGCTAAAATATGTTTTGAATTGTAAAGTTAAAAATATTTTCTATTATACTATAAGTATAAATGTTTATATCCATGTATCAGCCTGTAAGATAGCCCATGATATATGGAGAATACTTTATGTGAATCAATATGGGAATGGAAAGATCAATTGAAACAAGTGAGAAATGATTTGACAATAATACTAAGACTTAAATATGGGAGATGAAGAATTAATAAACCAATGTTTAATTGGTTTAAAAGTATTATAAATTTTATGAGTTCTTTTAGAGAAGTTTTTATTAACATAGCTTAAGTGGAAGGAGTACTGAGAGATCTTCCTAAAAATGGAATGCAAATAATTCTTCCATAAATTAGAGTAATAATTTTAGAGATTATACCTTATATGAACCAATATGATATCTATTTCAAAATGAATTAGAGTATAAAAAACATTATTGACGAGGAGTCTACAAAAAGAATTTTTTTTGAATTTAAATATAATGTTATTGATTCCTATAATGACTTTGATTCTATGTTCCATGAAAGAGAAAAATTTATGACATAATTTAGTAAGAATTTTTTTATGTCCCTAAAAAAAATGGTGGAAAGAAGAAGTTCAAAACAAACCATAAGAAAGGTAATACTAGTAACAATAATGATGTTTCAAAATTAACATGTTATAAGTGCAGGAAGAAAGTGAACATAAAGACTAAATTACCTAATCTCAAACATCCAAAGAAATACATAGATAAGACAATAAATGAAAAACAATAATTTTATGGAGGATGGGATTGCTCATGTTGTTTTGACTCAAGTAGAAACTTTGGAAAATAATAGGAGATAAAGAATTTTACCATGATGGGTATACAATGTGAGTTAAATGATTTAATATTTAACCAGTTAATAATTCATGCATGTGTTGACCATTATTCTATATCTAAAAATAAAAATAAAATTTATTCTGATTAAAGTTCTAATTCTGATTCTGGTCATTCTAAATTTAAAAAATTTCTTAAATAAATTAAAAAATTAAAAATTGACGGAGTCAGGATAATTGAAATGTATATAGAAATAAAAATTAATAATAATAATAAGTTGATAAAATAAAATGATAAAATAATAATTAAATACGATAATATAAAAATATTGTTTTCCTAGAATGATAAATATAATGAGAATTTTGAGTTTGTGTTGTCAAACCTAAAATAAGAAAATTAAATAGTTAAAAAAGATTCTGGAAGTAAATGACAAAGATCAAAAAATAAGATTTAATTTAGTTTTATTTTATTTAACTAAATTTGAAAATTATTTTAGGAAACTTATTAAATAAAATAATAAATTAAGAATCATGGCATCTGGATCTAATGAAGAAGTTTTTATAAATCTAGAAACTATTTAAAATGAGGAAATGAATTTGAAAAATAATATTTTCAATATTGAATAGAATTAATATACATTTTTTAATGGTAAATAACAACATGAAAAAGTTACTAATTTTATGAAACTAAACACTAATAAGAGTAGGTTTGGATATAAAAGTTTATCACCACGTTTAAATAAATCTAACTTTGTTAAAATATTAAAAGAAATTATTTCTAGTGTAACCTATTTTAATTGTAGAATGACATTGAATTATTCCAATGAGTGTTCACTGAGATTTAAAAAAAATCATTTTATATATTATAACTTTCATTTATAGTGATTTATTTTCTAAAAAACCCACTAATAAATTATTTAAATCAAATTAGGTTCCAATTTTTTTTACTGCTAATCCAGTTGGACCCTGGATAGCATGTGCACCAAAATAGTATGTTTGATTGTTTAATTTATAGAAACATACCTTTCAAGTCTAAAATTATAAGGGAATTTTGATAGTGGTTTCATAAATCACTTGAAAATAGATATTTCAAAATTTTCAACATTCAACTCATGTCAAGGTGTCTTTGCCACATTTGGAGATAAATAAAAATGTCAGATTAAAGGTATTGATGAAGATGGTTTCTCTAAAAGAATAATTATTTCAAAATTATTATATGTACATATTTTTGATAATAATCTTATAAGTATATATAAATTATTTTATAATGGATTAAATTTTATTTTTGAAAATGAAAAATGTATTTTTATGAAAAATTAATATGTTTTATTTTTTACAAATAGAAAAGAGAATGTTTACACAATTGATTTTTACGATCTAACCAAACAAAAGGTTATCTGTTTTAATTATATAGAATGATATGACATTATATATAATAATATACTTAGGAATAGAAATTTTATATTCTTTCACAAATTTTAAAATCATGAACAATTTCTGTAATTTTCAAAATTATATAAAAGTAAGTACTTTATGTACGATTCATGTTTAAAATTTAAGTAGCACAAAGAGGGATTTAAATCTATAATAGATGTTATTACAACAAGATGTTTATAACTACTACAACTTGAATTTTTTAGAACTATATAACTTATTAGTTTCATTGGTAAGAGGTATGAATTTCTATTGTATATGATTATAGTAGATTCTTATGGATTCATTTTTTATCCCATAAAAATGAAACTTCAACTAAATTTTGTGATTTTTGTATCTTATTCAATAATTCAACTTTTTCAATAATAAGTATCATAAGTGATAGAGGGGTGAATTTTTTAATTTATAATTTGACACATTTTGTGAAGAAAATGGATATAAAATTTGTTTTTTATCCCATAGGACACCCCACCAGAATGGTGTGGTAGAACAAAAGAATTGGTACATTTAGGAAATAAATAGGTCAATGCTAATGGAATTTAGGGTACCTAAATTATTTTGGGTAGAATATTTTAACATTTATTTACATATTTTAAATATATATTCTATGATACCATAATTAAATATGAAGCCTTCTAAACTTTTTAGAGGGTTTAAACCTATAGTTGAATATTTTAGGGTATTTGGTTGTAAAGTGTATATCATAAATACACAAGAGAATTTATACAAATTAAATTATAAATCCAATGAAGGATTATTTTTATTATATTATAATTATATAAAATCTTATAGAGTTTTCAATTAGAAAAATGTTTTTTTTCGATGAGTCTGTGCATGATAAGTTTAATTAAAATATTTTTAACAAGTTGTATTTTGATTAAAAAAAGACAATGAAGATTCCAAAAAATATATTTTTTGTGAATATAATATACTAGATAATGAGAATGCATCAATTTTTTGGGATAATATATCTTCTTAAACATATCCTAATTAATGGAAAACAATTAAATATCATCCAACAGAAAAAGTAATTGGTAAAGTATAATCTGTTATACAAACTAGAAAATTTGTAGAACTTTACAGTGAAAACATAGAATTTGTTGCTGATTTGTTTCATGTAAATATTTATAGTTATTTAATTAATTCATATTGTATTAGGGATATACATAATGGGTTAAATCAATTTGAAATAAATATATTTTGTAATTTAGTTGAATTATAAAAAGGTAAACCTATAATAGAAACTAAATGGATTTTTCATAATAATCTTGATAATGCTAGACACGTAGTAAAAAATAAAGAAAGAGTAAAATCTCAGGGTTATTCCTAAGAATATGGAATTGATATTGAATATTATTTTTCTTCTGGTTCTAGTATATAATAAATCATAATTCTATTATCATATTATTTTTTTCAAAATATAAAATTATTTCAAATGGATGAAGAAAATATCATATTTAAATTGAATTATTTCAGAGGAAGTATATGCTAGACAACCACAAAAATTTTAAAATGAAAAGTTTCCAAATCACATTTCTAAACTTAATAATTCATTATATGGTCTTAAGAAATACATAAGATAATTATATGGAATACTAGAAATTTTTTTATTAAAAAATTGTTTTGTTAAAGGTATGGTTGATCCATTCTTATTTATAAAATGATTTTCAAATAAAATAATGATTATAAAGATTTTTTTTGATGATATAATATTTGGATTAAAAATGATTTTCTGTGAAATTATTTTTATAAACTTGGGAAAATTGAATTCGACATTAGATTAATGGGAGAACTAAATTTTTTCCTTGGTTTACAAATTAATCAATTAAATGATGGTATTTTATTAATTCATGATAAGTATACTAATGAACTTATAAAAAGGTTTGGTCTTGATTTTAATAATACTATGAAGACTCAAATGATAAATAATTTCAAATTGGATTTAGATGAGTCAGGGAAGTCAGTTGACAATGAACTATACAAAGGCATGATAAGAAATTTACTGTATCTTAGGGCATCGAGACCAGACCTAATTTTTTAATTGTATTTGTGTGATAGATTTCATTACAACCCTAAAGATAGACATATTAAAATAGTTTAAAGTGTATTTTGATATATCAAGAGTACTATTTATACTGGATTATTTTATCATATTGAGAATTATGTGGATTTAGTATCTTACTTTGATTTTTATTCTAGAGGTTGTATACTTTACCTAAAAAAATACCATTATGTTTCATTTTTGAAGAAACATTTTAATTTCATTGAGTTATAAGAAATAAATTTTAGTGGATTTAAAAATAGTTGAGTCTGAATATGTTTCTGCTGATAGGTTTTGTTCAAAAAGTATGTGGATTAAACAAACATTATTTGATTTTAGTATTATCTATGATAAAATTCAAATTATCTATGACAATTAAAGTGTTATTCCAATTATTAAGATCCCTGTTCAACACTCTGTAAAAAACACAAAAAATTTAGATTTAATTTTCTACGGGATCATGTAAATAAAAAAGATATGTGTTTATAATTTGTTCTTATAGAGAAATAGTTTGTTGACATTTTAATAAATCCTTTAGATTATATTAAATTTGGGGAAATAATGTTTTAATTTCCAATGTGGGAAGATTAAAATTTTTGTTTATTATAATTACAATTTTTGAAAACAAAACTATTCACTATTTTTATTTTTTTGTTAAATGTGTTCTGTAATTGAATATTACTTTTTTAAATACCATTTAAAATGGATAATGATCTCAAAATTTGATTTAATTTACATTTTGAGAAATCTATAAAATGGGGATAATGTTTCTGAAAGTTTAATAAATGTTCCATTTCTTAATTTACAAAAAGGGGGATATTGTTAGTATTTAAATTTGGGTTTTAATACTTTAACAATTATATTTTGAAAATAGTTTTGATAAACTACAATTTAATCTCACTTATTAAATCCAAATTATTTTTAACATGTATTCATATTAAGGTTACATTTATTTTTTTGTTAATGATTAATGGATTTTAATATTTAAAACGCTTAATTGTTAACTAAAGTGTATTAATGATTTGAATTTATTGATGATTTTACAATTCTAATTTCACTTTATCTTTGTTAATGAATATTTTTTAAGAGTATTAAGTATATTTTTGGGCCAACCATGGCTAGTCCATAAGGTCCAACCCCAGTTTCACTTAGTGGGTCTTGAGGTAAACCCTTATAGTAGAGAATCCCTAGGTTCCTAGCCATAATGGAATCCTATGTATAGACCTATAGGAATGAGATTGATCCCGTGTATTAGGCCAACATGAGCACACCCATAGGAGCATGTGAGGTTGGGCCGTTAAGCTTATTTGGCTGAACAACATTTTTTTAATTGAATGGTTGTTGGTGATGAACCCCCATTAACAAGTCAGTAGTGGATTGGAACATGTTTTATGATATAAAATAGGATCACTACATTGTAATAAAGATATAGGATGCACACCACACATACATTGTTCATCCATTTAAAATAATTTAGATTAGTTTTGCGACTTCAGATCAACCATCTATCAGCCGTTCGATAAAGACTTTGATCATCTTATTTCTCTATTATTAATCAATATTCATAAATATTCTCTAGTATTTTGATGATTAATACTGAAACTCTGATGAATCTAACTTATCTTTTAAATTCATGTGAATCTTGTTAGTTTGTTTAGTTTTGGTCTTGGAATCTTTCATCAATTTATTTCATGCATGCAATTGGTTTTTTCATTTAATACTTTTCAACAAAGATTTTTCAACATTTTTATTGTATAATATATCTAGTGGTACATACACCTCATTTTATGGTCGGTCTCCATCAACATCATACTGTTCAAGATCCTTCATAAGGTAGTTCCTTATATAACTGGTAGATCAATATACCATTCCTCAACAATAAATTAATCAACCATTTCAAAATTATATATCCATATTTGATAGTAGATCATTCTTAAATATAACCAAAATTTAACATAATTAATGATTGGTACTTTACTAGTTGAACCTCTAGCCCACAACAGAAGTACAGATGGAAAATAGTAGTTCTCAAACATCGTTAGAACTTAGAACACTAGTATATCACCACAAAAGTCAACTATTAAACTAAAGGTAAATCTCTTGTTCATTGTTATATCAATGATTCACCAGTAGTATCTTCAACTTACATTGGTATACCTCATTCAGTTGCACGATGGCTTAGAAGTATCCTTCTTCTCAATGAGACTCATTGTTTCATGCTTATCAATGAAATGGGTGTTTAAATTTCAATGGATGGTCGCCTTCCACCAATAGATCTTTCACCAATGGTGATCCCTATAATTCTCAAAAACAACAATATATCAATCTACTACTGAACAACTATAGATCAATCTACTTCCAGGTATTTACATGTACTCTTAGTTCAAATAATGTTTTCTGAAAAATATATTTCTTATATTTTTAATCTTTATAGTCAAAATAATTATTTTTATAAACATTTTATTATATTATTATAAAATATAATTATATATTGTGTGAAAATATTTTGAGCATAATTTATCCACATATATATATGCAGTTGAAAATGCTCAAGATGCTTCATTTTATGAGTCTTTTTAATGTTTTAATAAATAGGTTGTTTATTCATTTTTATTTTAACTATTTTATAAATATTAATTATTTATATTTTTTTCAATTAACATATAGGATGTTTTAAATTGATATTTCCTGACTAAATAAAGAGTGATAATGTTTTTTGTTATTAAAATTGACAATTTGAATCAATGGTAACTGTAATATTATTTTATTTTTATCGACTAATAAGTGGGGTGAAACTATTGGTTTTTTAGATTCTTTGAGAATATATTTGTTTTAATGAGGAAATAATATTTTTCTAAAGAATAAAATCTATTGATATAGAAACTATCATGTAGATCATTCAAAAAAATCGTTACATAATTCCGGAAGAACTTAAGAAATCAAGAAACATATGCAACATATATTAATTGGTTGTGATCATAGAGAAACTTCAACAATCTAACTTATTCCACTAAAGTGATTAAATATTAACGATATTCATAAAATTCATCACAATTTCATCTTATTTTTATTTCATTGTATTTTTTTATTCGTGTTATCATTTATTACTTCTATTTTTATGTTTTAAATTTTGAAGTAGGCTTTTCAAAGTCAATAGATTTTCTTGAATTGTCTAGTTATTCTGCCATAAAAAGGAAGATTGGTTTGTGAATCCTGATCAAATGTTAGGTCACAGTCTTGGTTTAGTATCCTATAAAAATACTTTTCTATGCCTCTGGGTATTTATAAAAGGAATAGTCTATAACTAGTTCTTAGATATCTAAAAGTGAGGTTCATTGTGGGTACGAATCCTCTCATCAAGCCAAGAAGGTTTAACTGTGTACAAGGATCTTGGTGATCTGAACCACTATTAATCATTGTGTTCAATCTTTTTATTTTTTTTATCTTCATTTCAAGATCACAACACTCACTATAGATCATTATTTTATTAAATATTATTGATTTATAATAAGTTTTTTAATAGAATATTCACCCATCAAGTCATTATTTCCATCACTATCGATCTATTATTTGATGTATTGTGATTTATTACATGAATTTAGATTACAATCAATGATATATTGGGTAAGGTTTTAATATGTTATTATCATATTATCGTACCCTTATTTTTATGTTTTATATATATCTCCCATTTTTAACTTTACTTGAATGCCCTGATTATCGTTGTTTATATTGGGGAGAATATTATAAAAAATAAGAGTGAAAAATATATAAACTTCCATATAAAAGTTAATAAATATCTATGGTAGTGTAAATCATTATACTATCAGGAAGAAATTGAAAAATATAACTACATTGAAAAATTTTACCTTACATTCCATAAAAACTATGCTTGCAAAGATTGTTTATGTCATCTAAAACTAGTAAATATATGAAGTGATATATATTTTAAAATAACAATGATGAGATCATTTGTTATCCATGGGATTCAAAATTATAGAATACATTTTATTTATTACATCATAATTTCTATAATGGTTCTTTAAATGAGAATTTGGGATTCAATGTGGATGGATTAAATCATTTTGAAACATTATATAGAAATTTTATCATATAATCAGTAACTTTGATCCCCTATAATTTACCTCATTGAGTGTGTATAAACCAAAAATTATTCATTATATCGATTATTATTCCTAGAAAAAAAATCATGAAAATAACATTGATGTATATTATCAGTATCTTATCCAAGAATCACAATAGTTATTTAGTTATAGTGTATAAATGTATAACAAATCAACCATTAAAATGTTTGAAATGAATGTATCCATAATGTGGACCATTAGTGGATTTTCTAGACTATGAAATTATTCATGTTGTAACACACACACTTGTTTGTATTATCCAATTTTCAACTATGATTTTAAGACTAAATGATTGAATTATAGAAAAAACTGTGTTTTATTTTTCCATATTCAATTCCTCGATAGATCTCATTTATTTTAGTTCAAAAAGTCATAGTTTAATAGAAAAATAGTTTTGAGGCTTCCACCAAAGTTATTATCTAGATTAGAGATCTTGGAAGAATTATCTAAGGATATTACAGTGTTTAGAAAAGTATTTCAGTTAAATAAAGGTGAAAAAATACTTCAATCTCCATTATATATATTAATAGAAAAAATTGAATAAATTTATCATATTTTTTGGTTTTCCATATTGGGAATTTAATGTGTTACCTCAAAATCTTGTTTTTATGCACACTGAAAGGAATGCATCTAATATTTTTCTTTATATAATGATTAATGAGTATGGAAAATATGAGTATCATATAAATTCTGATAAGTACTTATATGCAATTAATATCAAGAATTTTCTATGGGAAAATGAGAATGGGAAGTATCCAGTAGAAATTTTTTCAATGGAAATTATGAAAAAATATATATTCCTTCAAATATTTAAACATGTTCAAGTTAATGATAGATATTCAAGTAGAATTTTTAGGTATATTAATTTTATTCATAAAAAATTAAAAGGATCGAAAAGTCAGGACTCATATATTCTTATGGAGATATTACTACCTTTGGAAATTTAAAATTTGTTATAAGATAATATAACTATAATTCTGATTGACTTTTCCACATTCCTAAAATAGTTTTGGAGGATAACTTGATCCTAGTAGAGATGGATAAGAATTTTCAAATAATTATATGAACCCAATTTCATTTGGATATGATCATTCCCCTTCATTTTAAATTATTATGATTCATTTAAATATTCATTTGGTTGAGGAAGATAATGATGGAGGTTCTATGAATCATAGATGGATATATCCCATTGAGAGGTATTTTATTTTAATTTTCTCCATTTTAAGTAATTATAATTTTCAAATTCAAACCATATAAATTTTACTTAATAATTTATTAATTTTAACATTAGACATCTTGTCCATTTCATATATATATGAAAAATAAATCACAATTATAAGTTTCTATTATTAAAGGTGACCTTGATTATGGATGCTTAAACTTCCAATTGAGGTATTTTTATGTAATAGATACAAGACTCAGTCAAGTATGATGATTTTATAAAAATAAAATTCATTCTGATGATAATAATAAATAATTAAGCTTTCCAAATTTAGTTTGAGAAGTTATAAATGTCTCCTCATTTTCCATGATACAGTTATAGTTAAGATTACCAGAAGTTATGTCTACTCAATACTATTTTTTTATTTTATCATATACTTGAGGAAAAAATAAATCTTAATAGTTGAGCTCAAAGAGAGAGAGTTGTGAAAAAAGTAGTCAAAAAATAAATTATTTATTGGTTTTCATATCATGTAATCTCTTAATCTAACACATAATATTAAAATAAATATGATTATAATTATCTAATGTAAGTGACAATATTTTATATCAAATTTTTATAGGTAACTAATGTGGATAATAAAAATGAATGATAAAAAGATTTTAAGTATTTAGATAAAGGTAATATGAATCATTCTAGAAGATTCATTTATTACCATATTAATGGTTTCAGGAATTATATTGTAGATCATTCACATGTATTGAAATAAAAAAATATAGGTATATTTACAGTTGTAGATTAGGGTTACTATAAAAATTTGGTTGATATTATTATAACAGAACTTATCTTTATTAAACATTAAAACATGATTTAATTACATAAAATTACACTTAATAGAACATGAAATATTGATATGTCCAGTGTATTTGGGAATTAGGTATATCTCATTAAGACTTTAAGAATGAATTACAACATCTTTATTGAAATATTCTTTAAACATGCTTGAGCTTAAAATTGGATTGGAAAAACATGGGAAATACATAAGAAATGGATGATACATAAAGCCCATTAATGGAATAAACATGGATTAAAATTAATATAATAATACATTTTAGACAAATAATATAAATGAGTCATAAAGTAATATGAATAATAAATCATGATATAACTTGGAAATCGTAAATGAGAATCATGGAAACAACTTAAAAAAATGCATCATAAACATAGTTTAGGGATAAATCACCAAGAATGCATGGTTGATAAATCACCATAAATTAATTAGGTACACCATTATGCCCACATGATGCATCATTATGCTAAACATTACCCAATTCATTGGAGAACTATATAATTCTAGGCACACCCATGACTTTCATTTCATTTTCATGCTTAAGTTTGCCACGTAGATCATAATACATTGATTCAATCATCATCATAAATTATTACACTATCAATGAGTTTGGAATAAAAACATATAAGTCCCCAATAAAAATATAAATGTTCGTAAAAGTGAACACCATTGATATGAAATGGGTACAATATTCACTACACAATTGGTTTGGCATAGAAAACGTGGTGAAAATTCAACAACGTAACGACGTCACATAAGATTCATAAAATGAGTTGACTATAGATAAATGTGTATATCATAATTTTTACATGAAGTGGATTGTTATAGGTACAAGTAAGGACATTTCATCACATTTATAATTAGAAAAGAGGCATATGATAATAAATAATCTTGAATAAAAGAGAAAAGGGAAAGGATTCTTATGCAATTTCAGAATGGTAACAAGGGTACATGGGAGGACATAATGAGAGACAAATGTGTATCTCATAATTTATAAATAATAAGGTAACTATGGAGAGGTGATAAAACATACCCCATAATTAGTAATTGAAAATAAAAGGCATCACAAGATAATGAAACTTGGATAAAGATGAGAAATGAAAGAATCCATTCAATGTTTCGTCATGGTAACAAGAGTCCATGGGCGGTATGAATGAGAGATAAAGGTATCTTTAACAATTTATACATAATAAGGGATGTAGAGGGGGGTGAAAACATACCCCATAATTTGGAATTAAAAATTAAAGGGCATAACATTGTGGTCATTATTGAATAAAATTGAGAAAGAGAGGATCCCTTGCTTGAGTGTGTGATTCCAAAATCATAAAAAGTTGATTATTATGATATTGGAGATCCTTGGTAGGATTATAGAGAGGTTAGGGTAGAGTAAGGATGTTATACAAGGATTTTTATTGAATAGAAGTTGGATCTTGGGTGGGTTTATATTATAAAAGAGAGTGATTTCTTTAATATTTAGCTTTTGGGTTATACAAAATAAAATATTCAAAACCACAAAACATGTCATGGTTTATGCCCATGGTTTTTTACGAAGTGTGTAGGTTTTCATTATTTTATTTTGAAAATTGCAAACATATTAAAATAATTCCCTTGATTATTTATAGGTGTGTCACACTTTGAAATAAATGAATTTAAATCTCTATAATATATTAATGGTTTTTGGGGATTCAAAAAGGATTAATAAATAATCAAATAAACATAAAATCGTGTTATTTTAAGGGGAAAATATATTTGTATAAGGATACCCATTATAGTTTTTATAAAATAATTTTTCGTTCATTATGATGTCATAAAACAGACCATATATTTATACAATATTTAATTTGTACCCGAAAATATGACTATCTCAGAAAATTATGAAAAACTAAATATTTTATAATTTAAACATTATAATAAAAAATATATTTATTTTATGTAAATAATTTTATAGATATGTGGATTTTCACTTTTAAAATTATATTCAAAATTCCTTGAAAAATTCTTCATTTTTTACAATAATAGTTTTTTAACCCTTAAAAAAAGTACATTTCTCTTCAAAAAAATTATATGAAAATTAATAATTAATAAACATTATTTAATAATAATTTTTTTAAATAATATTAATTTCAGAAATCCATTTATTCATCACAATAAATCCCTTAATTGAAGTTGAATATTACATGAAAATACAATTTGTGTTTAATTGAATCAAAATAAAAATCAATTATAAAGTAAAATAAAAAATGAAAATAGTTCATTATTCTATAAAATATAAATATTCATATTATTAAGATCTTGATACATATCCCTTTATTACACCGGTGTACTCCCTAAGTGTATGGTGTGCAATGGTGAGACTTTCAAGGGGCTGTTCGACAAACATGGTTTGGGCCATGATCTTGATGAGCTTGAACTTCTCTTATAAATGGTTTTTATCGTGCTTAAGCTGTTGGATATCAGCTTGGTATTGGTAAAGTGAAAATACTAGTGATTCGATCTCCCTCAGAAGCTCTGATAAATGCCTTCATATGGTACAATCCTAATGGATCATGCCATCACTTCGTTTTTTTATTACAATTATATTCTCTAAAACCCTACATTTATACTAATTATATGATAACTATTAAAAGGCTATATTAAAAATAGTAAATATTAATAACCATATTTAAAATCCAATACAATATAACCAAGGATGTGTGTGTGTTTTCTATAACCATGTTACATAAGAAGACATTTAATTAAAGAAAAAAGATAAAATTCATTTATAATAGTTTGGGTTGTTACAATCTTCCCCTTTAGAAATTTCACCCAAAAAATCTTCATTTCAACCATTAATATAGATGAGGTTAATTCTATCTCATAAATCCCTCCGGTTCCCACATGTCTTCTTCAAACATGTGGTTTCTCTACAACACTTTGGCAAGGTGCATTGTCTTATTTCATAGAACTTTGTCTCTACAATCTAAGATCATCTCTAGTTATTCCTCCTAGGAAATATCATTCTACAATGGTACTAACTCTATATTGAGTACATTTTAGGGGTCAGTTATGTACTTCCTCAAGAGTGATACATCGAATACATCCTTAACTCAAGATAGGTTAGGTGGGAGTGCAAGTCTATATGCCACCACTCTGAGGCGATCAAGGATCTCAAAGGGGATGATATATCTTATACTAAGAATCCCCTTATTCCAAAATATCATTAAATTCTTCCATGGAGATAAGTTTTTCAATAAAATGTATCCAAAATCAAACAATAGGTCTCATCAATGATTTTACTCATAAATCTTTTTTCGACTCTGAGGAACCTTAATGTGCAGCTGAATGGTCTTAACCTTTTCCACCATTTCCTCGACGATTTCATGACCTGATAGTTTTCGTTCCACAACATCATCCCTGTAGGATTGTGTTCTACACCCCTTCCCATAAAGGGTGTCATAGAGATCCATTTAGATACTCCAGTGGTAACTGTTTTTGTAAGCTAAATATACTAAAGGAAGATGTTGATCCCATCATCCTTTGAAGTCCATTGAGCATGCTATCTACATGTCCAAAAGTGTTTGGATAGTATTATAAGATTGTACCTTAGTTTGAAGGTGATAAGTTATTCTGAAGTTCGACAAAATATTTAGATAATGTGAAATACTTTTCTATAACATGGAGGTGAATCTTGGATATCAATCAGATACAATCGATAGTAGTAATCCATGAATTCTGACCACTCCCCTGATGTATATCCATGCAAGTAGATCCAGTGAGAATTCCCCTCATATCTTAATGAAGAATGCAATCTTTGTATGATTATCAACCACAACCTTGATAGAATTATTCCATCTTGATGTATTTATAATATCAGTGAAAAGGTCCATGGTGATGTTTTCCCATTTCCATGTAGCTATGAGTAATGGGTTCATCATAACCTTGGGTTTTTTCCTTTATAATTTCACTTGCAGACATACAAGACATCTTGATGAATATTTTTTGATCCCTTTTTCATATTATCCAACCTATAGTATTATCATAGATCTAAATACATAATTTTTCATCTTGGGAGGATGGATAAGGTTAATCTATGTTTATAATCCAATAGCTCCTTTATTAACTCCAGATTTTATGGTACACATAGTCTTGACCCAAATCTCATAGCACCTTCTTCATTAACATTGAAATCTAAGGATTTTCCTAATATCTTAAACAATATTTTAAATTCCCACATCAAATTTTTTATCATCCTTTAACATCTACATAAGAGTGTTTTGAGAAATCATTTATTAAATGATTGATTATGTTCCTTCCTTTATGATTCCCATGTCCATCCTTTTGCAAATCTAAGAATATCAGATCCGTATAAATTCTTATCAATGATATAATTTCTTGATCCTTTCTTCTTAAAGAATATGAAACTTTATTATTTTTCCTAGGATGGTAGTGGATTGATTATTCATATTCCTTGATCATCTCTAACCAACATTGTTGGCGCATATTCATATCTTTTTGTGTGAATATATATTTGAGGATTTTGTGATCTGTATATATTTCACACTTTCCCCAAAGAGATAATTCTGCCAAAATTTAAAAGTGAAGATCCCAACAGCCAACTCTGGATCATGTGTTGGTTATTTATATTCATAAACTTTATACTTCCTTGAATCATAGGAAATGAATTTTTTAATTTTTATCAACACACAACCCATTCCCTTATTTGAAGCATCACTGAATACCACAAAAAGATCTCCACTTTTTGGTAGTGTGAGCATAGGTACAGTGATAAGACTCCTTTTCAAATCCTTGAATATTTCTTCACATTTATAATTCCATGTAATCTTGACTCACTTTTGAGTTAGTTTGGTAATAGGGTTTGAAAATCGTGATAAATTTCTAAAAAATTGGTGATAATACCCACCTAACCCAAGGAAACTATGAATATATGTCATAGATGTTGGACTCAAGCATACATTAATTGATACTATTTTTGAATGGTTTAAATATATCCCATTTCTTGTGATGAAAATTCCCATGAATTATACTTCCTTCAACAAGACCTCACTTATTTTTACTTTGCATAAAGCTAATCCTTTCATAAGGTTATTAACACAGTGTTCAAATTCTTCTCGTTGTCCTCCTTGATTTTGGAGTACATTATAATATCATCTATAAAGTCCAGCCCAAATTTATCAAGTTTATCCCTAAATACTCTATTCATCATGTCCACAATTATTTTTGGAAGATTAGTGAGTCTGAAAGGAATCACTTTGAACTCATAGTGCCCATACCTTGTATGAAAAGAAGTCTTGGGGATATCCTCGTAATTCACCATAACATGGTAATATCCCAACAAAAGATCCAACATGGAGAAGTATTGTTCTCCACATAACTAATTTAAGAATTAATCAATTTTTGATAGAGGATACATTTTCTTTATCGTGATCTCAATAAGCACACGATAATTGATCTAAAGTTGCATCAACTGATCCTTCTTCTTGATGAAGAGGACACAGTGCACCCCGTGGTGATGCACTTGGGCATATTTATCCTTTATCCAAATTCTGTGTTAGTTTTTTCTTTAGCTCCTCATATTCCACAACAGTAATTTCATACAAAGTCTTGGATATTGGTAATTCCCCATGCATATGCTCGATTGAAAATTCAACATCTTAGCTAAGAGGAATACTAGGAAATTCATCAGGAAACACATCCGCATATTATTTTATAATGGGCTTGTATTCATGGATGATTATTTCCTTAGAATCTATCATTTGACCTAGATATTACTACTCATAGGAAAATAATATCCATGATTTATATGATGGTGATAAATAATATCCATCCTTATCCTTGAATTTTTATAGAATCTGAGGACAATTCACAATACAGTGATTGATTTTCGTCTCACAACAATTCATGTCATCTCTATATAGGGAAATCCAATCCATGCTTAGAATTTTATCAAATTACCCCAAAGGAAGTATGAAAAGGTTAACTGGGAAATTAATCCCACAATCATTGATAGGAGAGGATTTATATACTTGGGATTCTATAATTTCCCAATTTTCCATTTTCACTGACATATTTAATTACATGATTTGTTGTGGTGTTTGAATAGTTCTACTAAAATTTCATGATATGAAGGAATGTGAAGAAACAAAATGAAAAGTATTTTATCTATTTATGAATTAATAACTGGTACACCTATCACCACTTTGTTGTTGGGATTCACTTTGTTGGTAGTGATGGAAAATTTTCACACTTACTACCCTGGAAGATGTTGGTTTTCTCCAGAAACCCTTAGATTATTGAATTTGTTTTCAAAATTCCATATTTCCTTGTTGTTTTATTAATGAAAAATATACTGAGGGTTAATAGAATCATTCATTTTCTTTGTCACAGTACCAAATTTTTCATTCCATTAATCAATGGATAGGTTCCCTTCCTTTCCGCACCTAAAGTATTTCCTCATCCACTTTATGGAATTTACAAGGTTCTTCATTCCACACCTTTGGAATGTGGGATTTTGAAATTTCTTGGAGTTGTTAGATCTATCTATTAGAACACTAGAATTGATATCCACTTTATTCATCTTATCCAAATGATACCACTAATATTCACAGATCTCCATTTTGATTTCAAGGGAACATTGAAAAATTTTCTCAATGAAACCAAAGTTGCAGATCGTTAGGTATTTCGGTAAGCTTGGTTTTATCCCACAAAAGAGGTATTAAAACTATAATTCAGGGGTAACAACAAAGTTAGAGGCATAATATGGACTTATTTTGATGTATTACTCATACAACCTGATAGAATCATCATCTTTTTTACGAGGTAAAGGAAATACCATTCCATTTTTATATGGAGAGTGCGAGGAAAATATTTATCAAAAAACATTTTCCAAAAATCCTTTCATACTATCACCTCATTATCTTCCCCAATATTTATATTTTTGATCAATGTTGACCACTGATCAGCTTCAAATTTTATACGATAAATATCAAGTAGTACATTCTCTTGTCAATAACATTGAAGGATGTAGAAGATCTTTCCAATGGATTTGTTCCACTTTTCCATGATTAAGGGATCCAATGACTCATTAAAAGATGGAGGCCTATGTTGAATAAAGCTTTTGATTGTGTCTTGTTAACTATTATGGGGATTTAAAGGTTCCTCCTGATCCAAGATTCTATTTAGAACCTGATTCAGCTGAGTGTGTATCATCATGAAGTGTTCGATTCCTTCTCCCATCGAGTTGGGAATCTCATTGGGGAAGTCATCACATTGCTCTTCACATTGATTGTTTACCTGATTCCTATAATTTTTGGACATTATATAAAATGAAAGGAAAATTAATTTTGAGTATATTGATCATTTAAACACATAAATATGAATTTAATGATATTGAAGGGATAACTTATAACTTACATGTATTTACTTAACTTAAGGATTTCTTGTCATTAGTACTTGTTATACATGATCTATTTTCCAACATATACTATTATGTGTATTTTTTTAATCCCTGAATAATGTTTTATAATGATATTATGGATTACCAAAGAATATTCCCTAGGATTTTGAAACTGAGTGCTGAATAATGCATGTTTTCATGTACTAGGTTACCCCGAGTTAGACCCAAAACACCTTTTCAGAGTTTTGACTCCTAGGTACATATGTGCCAAAACCTCATCCATTTATTGTATCCTGACATGGATATATTTTCCTGATAAGCCAATTAATTTATACTAACCAAATTTCAGGGAAGTTTTCTTATACTTATTCTGATCCATAAGGATTTCTCTAGAGTTTTTTAATCCTATTCCCAAAAACAAATAACGTTTTCCTCTAATACCAACTATAACAACACTTATATTTATTAAAAATTAATACATAATTTATATACATAAAATTAAATTTAATACAAATGAAATATAAATAATTATGGTGTCTTTGAAAATTTGGTGCATTGCATTAAAAATCAAAACAATAATTGGAACATCTTTATTGAAAAATTCTTTTAATAAGCTTGAGCTTAAAAATGAATTGGATAACCTGGGGAAAAAGATAAGAAAGGAATGATCCATAAAGACTAGTAAGTGAATAAACATGGAATAAAATTAAGATAATAATACATGTTAGTAAAGGCATATTAATGATACATAAAGGAATATGAATAATAAGGCATGATATAGCATGATAATCATAACATGGGAAATGTAAAATTAACATAAAAAACTACATAATAAATATTGGTCAAGGATAAACCACCTATAATTCATGGTGGATAAAGTACCATAATGTAATCTGGTATAAACCTGTCCCATCATGACATATCATGATACTAAACATTACCCAATTTAATAGAGTGCAATATAATTTTGGGAACACCGGTCACATTCATTTCATTCTCATGCTTAAGTGTGCCACATATTTTATAAAACATTGACTCACTCATCATAATAATTTATTCCTTGACCAAGTAGTGTGGAATAAACACATATAAGTCACCAATAAAATGTTATATATGCATAAAAATGAACACCCTAGATAGGAAATGGGTATTATATTCACTAGACAATTAGTTTGGAATGGAAAATTGCGGTGGGCATTCGACATCATAATAGCACCACAAAATTTATAAAATGGGTGGATGAGAGTGAAATGGGTATCTAATCATTTGAAAATGAATTGGATAGTAATAGGTAAATTTAAGGATATGTAAAAAAATTTATAATTAGAAAATTAAGGAAAACTATGGTAAATGATCTTGAATAAAAGGAGAAGGAAAATGATGCTTATGAAATTTTGTAATGATAATCGTTGTACGTGAGAAGGATTAATGAGATATAATAGGGTATGTCCTAATTTAAACATAATAAGGGTATTATGGGGGAGTTTTAAAAACTAATCCATCGTTATTAATTGAATACAAAAGGGCATAACATGATAAATAAAATTGGATGAATATGAGAATGGAAAGAACCCTTATCAAAATTTTACATGGTAACAAGTGTACTTGGGAGGGATTAATGAGAGAAAAATGGGTCTATAATAATTTAGATATCATAAGTTAAGTTTGGTGGAGGTTATAAAACATACCTCATCATTAGTAATTAAAAATAAAATGGCATAACATAGAGAGAATTCTTGAAAAAAATTGCGAAAGAGAGGGTCCCTTACTCGAGTGTGTGATTCCAAAAGCTTGAAAAGAGGATTATTGAGAGCATAGGGAACCTTGGTAGGATTATAGAGAGGTAATGTATGATTATGGATGTGATAAAATGTTTTTTAGTCAAGATATGTGGGATCTTGGGTGGGTTTATATAGCAAAAGAGAGGGATTTCATTAATATTTAGGTTTTGGACTCTACAAAAAAATATTCAAAACCCCAAATATTACCATGGTTTTTGCCCGTGGTTTCATCAAAAGTGGAGAGGTTTTTATTATTTTATTAAAAAATGGTACTAAAAAATTAAATTAATTCCCTTACTTATGTGGAGGTGAGTCACCATTTTAAATAAATGAATTTAAAACTCTAAAATATATTAATCGTTTTGAAGGATTAAGAAATGATTAATTAAAATAATCAAATAAACATAAAATCAAATTATTTTGTGGTGAAAACATATTTTTGGCCTAGGGTACCAATTATAGTATTTATCACATCATTTTGTGTCATTATGATGTCATAAAATACACCGTATATTTATAGGGTATTTAATTTTTTCCAAAAAATTCGATAGTCTCAAAAAATTATGAAACATTAAACATTAGATAATTTCGGCATAATGATTACAAAAATAATATTTATTTTATCTAAATAATTTTAGAAATATTTTCATTTTCAATTTTAAAATAATATTATATATTTATTGAAAAGATTCTGTGTTTTTTAAAATAACTATTTTTCAACCCTTATAAAATGTAAATTTCACTTCATAAAACTTTTATGACCATTTAAACTTAATAAATATTAATAAATATTTATTAAAATATTGTTTATTTAAAAAATTTATTGATTCATCCAAATTAATCCCTTAATTGAATTTTAATATTACATGATAAGACAACTAGTGTTTAATTGAATCAAAATCAAAATCATTTATAAAGTAATGATAACAATGAAAATAGAATAATTATTCTATACAATATAAATATTCATATTATTAAGGTATTGATACATATCTCTTTATCACACTGGGGTAATCTCTAAGAGTAAGGTGAAAGACAATGAACCTTTCCAAGGGTCGTTCAACAAACATGGTTTGTGTCATGATCTGTATGACCTTGAAATTCTCCCATAAATAGTTTCAATAATTCTCAATTTATTGGACTTTAGCATGGGCTTGGTCAAGGGAAAATTTTAGTGATACTATCTCCCTCATAGGATCCAATAAATGGGCTTTATAGGGTACAATCCTATTGGATGAGTCCATCAATTTCTTTGTCTCTATCAATTGGATTTGTTAACGACCAATATTTATACTAATCATATGATCATTGTTTAACAACAATATTAACAATGGTAAATATTCCTAACTATATTTTAAACCTAATAATACATAACCAAGTAAGTTCATGTGTTTTCTATAAATATATTACCTAATGATACATTTAATTTAATCAAAAAGGGAAACGTTATTTATAATAGTTTGGGATGTTACAATTATTAAGAAAAATTATCATGTTGAATTTGTAATTTTTTATTCATATTAAAGTGGTTCAATATTAATAGAGGTTTAAAGAAAGAATCATAAAAATTTACTTCTTTCAACTTCTCTCAGTTGGTCGATACTAGTGAACTTGAATGGCACAATCCACACATTTTTTTGTCTAAAGAAAAAATGTTATATTATGTCAATGATATTATGGATGAAGGGTGGATTGTTTTTGAAGACATGAAACTAGAAGAAATGTATAATATGGGAGCTGAAGGTGAAATAATTTGTGTTAGTAAGCACCCTCAACAACCACACATTGATTTTTTTCATTGATGACATTGAAAATTTTGTTCTTGAAAGGGAGGATGAAGATGAAAATGAAGAAATAATTTTCAATATGAAAGATAATAACAACATTAGCAATGGAGAAGAAACTAATTGTAATACTAAATATGAAGTCTATTTTTTATTATTTAACTATATAAATATAAATTTAATGACTTGTAATTAAATTAATTTTTCCCATGAATTAATTTTTTCATTAATATTTTTTTCAATAATTTCACTCTCAAATAGGATTCAAGATGGTAGAAGCTATATGAAAGAGGAAATACATTCTACTCTTGCAACCAAGAGTACATTAGAAGTACCAAAGAGTCAATTTAGCGATTCTTCACAAGGTATACTTCACCACATACCTTGCATAATTTTTGTTACTATAGTGTGTTATTTTATTATGATATCAATCTCATGTATTCATACTATTAAGGATGTTGGGGAATCATGAATTTAAATTGTGACTTAGTTACCATCAAGAGGATACTAGCATGTCACTTTCATTTTTATTTATTACAACATGATAACATTAGTTTCTTAAAATTCCTATATTCAAACCATTTTTTTGAATTTCTCATAATTATATTTTTTTCAATGGAGTTGACTCATTAATTGCACACCCATAAACACATAAAAGATTAAGACTTATATTATTTGGTTTAGTTTATTTTAGGTATCACTAGTTCATTTTTATAGTCATTTAAATTAGACAATTCAACTCTATATCTATCTACTCTCATTATAATATCAACATAAAAATATATTTTAATATCATCACACCCGACCCAAAACACCTCAAAGTAACATAAAAACACCCTAAAAGAAGAGAACATACACCATATACCCAAAAATAAATAATTCATCCATAAAACTACAAACCGCACATAAATTATATTTTTGACCCATGAAAATCGTTATTTGACATATTTTTGGGGAAACAACTCAAGAAACAAAAATTTCAACATATCCTCTGTAACACCCCAAGATTTCATAGTGTGTAATTTCTTCAAAATAATTCAATAACTTGCACTACATGCAACACCGAGTTAAAGCGCACCATGAATTACCAAACAAGCTGTTCAAAAGAGGTTATTAATAGTATTAACTAAATTTTAAACTTTATATAATCCTTATAATTTTATAATCCATATTATGAGTTTCTTATACATAATGTAAGAACAATTTTTTTTTCAGATAAAAGATGTATTTTTCAACAATGCACTTTTACCAACTTTAATAGTGATTCCTTTTTAAATCCAATATTTTAAACTTTTATATATTCAATTTGACTAAATAAATTTATTCTTTATAATGGGGAAATAAAAAAAATTTAAAATTTAACACCCCAAGCTTCTACGGGACACTTCTCTTTGAATAATGTGATAGTGTGTGTTGTACGCAACATCGAGTTCTAACACACCACAACCAATCAAACTAGCCGTTATGAATAGTAATACCTACTGTTTAAAATTTTATAAATTTTATCTCTCAAAATGGACTTCATTTTTGGATTCGGAGTATCGAATTTAGCCTAAGGTGATATTTTGGTACTTTTCAGATAACTTTAATATTTTGATGAATAGTGAAAATTACTAAATTTTAATTAAAAACAAATTTTTTAATCAGAATAATTAATAGTGATAAATTATGAATTTGAGTGGTTTTAAAGTATATTTAGAATATATTATAACCATTTAATACAATGTTGGTCATTAGACATAATTTTACAATTAAACCCAACATAAACAAGTATCAATCTTTTGATAGTTATTATATCTTAAAAACACGTTTTTTGTTTTGACAGCGGGAATTAATTTTAAATTAATTTCTGCCAATCATGTGTTTTGAATTGGGAAAAATGGATTCCATATTTGGAGTCAGGATGTTCAAATTGTGTAAATAGGTAACTTTTATTTTTAGACATTTTGAATAATTACTTCGGTAAATATTTTATTTACCATGGTTAAAGGGTAAATCCGGTAAATAAGGGTTAAAAAATAATATTATAATAATAAAAAATTACCCTAAAACGTGTAATAACCTTATTGGTTGATACCTGGCCGACCATGGGCATCTTTGGGTCGATTTTGGAAACCCATGGTGCCACTTGTAAGTGATAGGGACACTTTATTTTAATTAAGTTAAAATGAATACAAAAATGACACAAGCATATATCTTTTAGAAAAACAATTTTTACATATGGGTATATATGTTGGATTTTCGACTATAAATATTCATTAGAAATATAACAAGATTACCTACATAATGGGAGTTTATTTATAATTTTTATACTTTAAATAATTTAATTTATTAATGACGCAATGGTGATGCAGTAATTACCAAAATAGTGAAAAATTAAAATGATTGATATTGTAGATACCAAAATAAATATAATTTGAGACTTTTTATGAATTACACTAACATTATAGGTTAATATGAAATGTTAGGAATTATTTAATTAACTGTTTTTGAAGTAATAATTCTGTTATGATTTTTAAAAAAATCAATTATTGAATAGTGTCAAAATTGACATAAAAGAGTTTTTAAAACAAATATTATATTATTAATTGATATTAAATTCCTAAAAATCTAAGGTTCGTCCAAGAGACTTATATCATGATATGTGTATCATTAGTGGACTACTTGGGGGTCGCTTGGATGTATATAGTATGTTCATTAACCATATAATATAAAAATACAAAGAGACATTGTAATAGTGAAACTAATTAACTAAGAGTTAATACTAAAAGATAAGGTTAGTATAATGACCCAAACCTGTCTAAATTATATTGGTTGAGTGGTTTTCGACCTATAACCACCTTAAAATTTAAATAATCCACTTTGGAGCTATTATAAACCGAATATTAATTTATTATAAAATAATATTTCTAGTTTTTCCAAAGGTGCCACTCACCCCTCTTATAAAAGGGCCCTCCCCCTTCTCTTTAAATCACACATTAAAAGCCTTTTGGATCGGCCAAACTCTGCCCAAATACACTATAAAATTCCCTCAATTCATCCTAGAGTCCTTCCTTTAGTCATAAAGCCAAACTAAGAGCCCTTTTGATCAAATCAAAAGGAAGAACCCGAAGAAGAGGTAATGATTTCACCACCCTTTTCCAAGATCCTTTCTTCTTCCACTTCTTCTTCCTTATTTATTACCATTCTAAAATAATAACTCCAGTATCTTATATATACTGTGATGTTATTATAAATATGGTACAACCATATTCAGTATTCGATCCATCCTTTGAATAACATGTCACCGTACGTGCGTACGTACGGCTAACCGTCTCCACATCTTGGTGTAATTGTTATTCAATAACTTATTATTTGGATGGGTATAATAATGATGTGTAATTCATGTAAATAATAAATATAACATGATAATGATTCTGTATATATGATATACGATCCAATTAAATATTATTTCAATATCAAAATAATGATATTGTCGCTCGTGCGTATGTACAGACTACCGTCTCCACGAACGCGATGAGATTCATTCTCCGTCATATCCATTCAAGTATAAATCTCATTTGATGATTAATAATAGTATATAAGGACTTGATATCATTCTGGATATGATTATGATACAACCTATCCATGAAAAACACGACTTACGTAACAAAACATATAAAATAAAACGAGTAAGTTAACACCCGAAACAACGATAATACTAAGATTTTATTAACAAATCAATGTTAAAAGATCATATGTGATATCATATTAATTTATATGATTCTTGTATAATTTAATAACAATTATTTCACCATTATACAGGAGGTTAACCTACCCCCAATCAAGGAAAAGTACAAATTAAGGGGTTTTCATCTCACTCCTTATTCCCGTCAGATTCATGCCATATTGCCACTATTACCTTTTGTGTGGTGTATGTACTGCCTATAATTGTATTTTTTGTGTAATAGACTTTAATTTATGTGTATTTACATATTAATTGTATGATACCTCTTTCATGGGGTGTATTTTTTGTATGTTACCAAATTGGTAAGGGTTTATATCACAATCTCTTCATTATCTGAGGTTGTTTATACGTAATTATCTTCTAGGACCTCTTTATCATCCACATCCATGTTTCTTAAAAATGTCTTTCAAAACATTTTTAATATTTAATATACAATGGTTTAAAATCATTTATAACCTTATTTTACTTTATATGTTTTTAAAGTAATCTTTCCAATGTTTTCAAAACAAGTTACTTTTTAACCTTTTTGACAAAATTAAGGTAAGAATGTCTTTTTTTAACTTATACGGTGGGTGCGGTTATTATCCGCCATTATTACACCTTTGAAGCCTCCTTCAAAAGCTTATAAATATATTTTCAAAATAAAGTTTTCCTCTATAATTATGCGACTTTTAAATGATTTCAAAAAAAGAGATATTTCTCTCAAATAGTATTGATTTCATCTATGTCAACATCCATTGATAAATTTTACACTTGTTTCAAGTTGATTTATTATGATACAAATCATCGATATTATATTTAAGGGTTTTTTATATTTTTGACTATGGATGAGATATTTTTATGCCATTAATGGTTTATGATTAAAGTTTTGACATTTTTTATGTTAGTTTTAATACGAATGTTTATGTTATATTTCATCCTCTTCTTAAGATGAATGTGATGGACTAGTATGTTCCGGGTTGGGGACCGGTAAATGTAAGCCCTCCGAGTTGGGGTTCGGTTACAGCAGACCCTCTAGGTTGGTGTCCGGTTAAGAGAGGCACTCCGGGTTGGTGTTCGGTTATTAGAGGCACTCCGGGTTGGTGTCCGGTTATTAGAGGCACTCCGGGATGGAGTCCGGTTACAGAGGCTCTCTGGGTTGGGTTCTGGTTACAGTTATCCCTTAGGTCTTGGCACGAGGCCTTGACACAGAAATTAAAGTTCGACATTATGCATTCCATCACTATGAAAGTGTTTATTGATATTTCATGTGATTATTCTATTAGTAGAATATCCATGTGAATAAGTAAATGTAATTATTTCATTTTATTTTTTCCATACTATGTTTATGTTTAAGTTTAAAAGGCTTTTATTTTAGTTATACATTGCCTGAAATGTTTATGCTTATTTATGAAAGATTTCACTGTATTGCTTACCCTTACGAAGCATTTGAGCTCACCCCTTTCTATGTTTTATTTTTTCCTAGGATTCCAAGAAGTATATTGTGATTGATAAGAAGGGTTAAGAAAAGGGAATAGTGGCTTTCATAAAGGATTATTTACGTTCTTTTGTATGTTATGAAGTGTAATGTAACATTCATGTATGTGATCTATTTTTCAAGACTACTAAACTAATCAGTCCTTTGGGACTTGATTCCTTGTAATCATGCCAATGTATTAAAATAATACACCGACTCTGGGTAACTGGGGTCGGGGCGTTACAGTTGGTATCAGAGGAAGTTTAGCAATAACCTTGGAAACTAGATTTAGATAAACTCTGATTAGAGCACATATCCCTAAAATAGACTTTGATGATTAGTATAGAAGAACTTCCTCAAATTTTGGTATTGTAGAGATTTTGTGAGTTTTACGAGCAATACATCCCTGTCTGGATACGAGCAGGTAGAGGCGGCTCAGATATAGATGTACCGAGGGGTAAAACCCGAAAACACCGCTTTGAGCTAGACTCGAACGGGAACTAGTGCACGAAAATGGGCCTTTCTACACTCTTGGTTACGACACTCCTGGGGGATATTCTTAGGATAATTCTCATTTTATTTACAAACCATTATGAAGGGCTCATGATTATATACTTACTCAAAGAAAACATTTTTTATGATTATGGATTATATCCATAAACTGTTCAATTTTCATTAGGAATTATTTATTGCAATTCATAAAATGACCTAGTTTATGCTATTGTATAGAAATGGCGCCCAGTAGAAGGAATGTGAACTCCATTAATAAGTATGATCCAAAGAGTAAGAAGGATCGTATCTTTCATGGTATTAAGACATCATTTAGAAGGGAAATAGTCTCCCATGTATTATCATCATATGAGGAAATAGTATCATGTGTGGATAAGATAACTAAAGAGTTTAATGAGTCCTATGGCTTTGAAGGGAAGCAAGAGAAGGAAAGGATAGAAGAGAGAAAGATAGATAAAGGGAATAGGGAAAATAAGAATTTCCCTATATGTGATAACTGTGGGAAGAAACACCCTGGAACTTGCTTGAAAGGAATGAGAGTTTGTTATAAGTGTGAAGAAAAAGGGCACAAAGTACGTGACTGCAAGGGTAAGAAAATGGTTTCAAATGTACAATGCTTCATTTTCAATTAGTTTGGACACTACGTGATCCTATGTCCCAGTCATCAAACTATGTCTCAAATGATGCTATTGGATAATAATCAATTATGATACTACCACCGATGAAGAGGAATGATTAGAGTTCTTATGTTGATTATGTCATTTGAGTGTTGTATCAACAATGTACTTGTTATAATAATTATGAAGTATATAAGGATTGTACTGCAATACTATTTCATTAAGGACTTGAGATTGTGTGGAACAACGAAAAGTGACTCAATAGCAGGATAAATTTTTGGAAAATATATGGTTGAGAGAATGATAAACCATAATATAGTTCGGATACCGAGGTAGTGATTTTGGAATAATAAATGATTGATTTGGATAAATTATATTGGATATTCTTGAATACCTTGAAACTGATTAATGATTTGTATATTCCATCATTGTTGGGGTTTACAACATTTTTGGATTGAAGGAGTATATCCATTATTATTTAAGGAATAAGGGATCATGAATGTAATCAATAAGGTTTTATGGTAATTCATGATGTTGTAGTGTTATAAAAGAATACATGATGAAGGTGTTCACATGTTATTACGCAGCAAAAAGGATCTTCATTTTTGGACTAAAGCATTTTGTATAGTTCTGGTTTGGATTATTTTTGGATTTCCATTAAAGGACAACCCGGAGGTTGGGCGGCAACCCGTCACGTCCAGCAAGGCCGCGAGACTTGAACCCACAACTGAAGGGAGATAAGGGTGTGTCACCTACCATTGGCCCACGTAATGTCTTGGATTAAATAATGTAGTTTTTTTAAATGATCTGGTAGATGAATTATAAATTTGTTTTTTTTGGAACCCTATACGAATAGGATAAATAGAATATATTTTTTTACGTTCTATATCTTTTAGAGTGAAAGATGAGTTTGTGGTAGAAATTAGTTAAAGGATGGAACTCTACTTGTCAAGAATATATTTTTCTTCTTCTCTTATTCTATGAAGAAATTTATTCTTATTCTTTATTTAAGGAATCCTAAAACCAAAAATGTGTTATCCTAATACCCTATGTTTTTTTAACCGATGGTGTTTCAAATCATCATAGATTGATGAATTTAAGGACCTCAATTTTACACTTGTTTGTGATTGATGACTTCAATCACTACCTATAAATATTTATGTTTTTACTTCAATTATATGTCTCTAATTTCCACCAATGTTCTCCTAATCGAGATCATAATTTGGTGGTGATTCTTTCATTTCTCTTTTCCACATATTAAGACTAAATTTTAGTAACCCAATTTCCGATGGGGGTTTTTCCCACAAAGATATTTTATATTTTCAACCATTTATTTTCGAAGAACAATTTCAAATTACGAGGACACAATTTATTTAAGGAGGGGATAATGTAACACCCCAAGAATTCATTGTGTGTAATTTCTTCAAAATAATTCAATAACTTGCACTACACGTAACACCGAGTTAAAGCGCACCATGACTTACCAAACAAACCGTTCAAAAGAGGTTATGAATAGTATTAACTAAATTTTAAACTTTATATAATCCTTATAATTTTAAAATCCATATTATTAGTTTCTTAGACATAATGTAAGAAAAAATTCTTTTTTTTTCAGATAAAAGAAGTATTTTTCAAAAATGAACTTTTACAACCTTTAATAGTGATTCCTTTTTAAGTCCAATATTTTAAACTTATATATATTCAATTTGACTAAATAAATTTATTCTTTAGAATGGGGACATAAAAAAATTTACAATGTAACACCCCAAGCTTCTATGGTACGCTTCTCTTTGAATAATGCGATAGTGTGTGTTGTACGCAACATCGAGTACTAACACACCACAACCAATCAAACTAGCCGTTATGAATAGCAATACCTACTATTTAAAATTTTAGAAATTTTATCTCTCAAAATGGACTTCAATTTTGGATTCGGAGTATAGAATTTAGCCTAAGGTGAAATTTGGGTATTTTTCGGATAACTTTAATATTTTGATGAATAGTGAAAATTACTAAATTTTAATTAAAAACAAATTTTTTAATCAAAATAATTAATAGTGATAAATTATTAATTTGAGTTGTTTTAAAGTATATTTAGAATATATTTTTACCATTTAATACAATGTTGGTCATTGGACATAATTTCACAATTAAACCCAACATAAACAAGTATCAATCTTTTGATAGTTATTATATCTTAAAAACACGCTTTTTGTTTTGACAGCGGGAATTAATTTTAAATTAATTCCCGCCACTTCTGTGTTTTGAATTGGGAAAAATGGATTCCATATTTGGAATCAGTATGTTCAAATTGTTTAAATAGGTAACTTTTATTTTTAGACATTTTGAATAATTACTTTGGTAAATATTTTATTTACCATGGTTAAAGGGTTAATCTGGTAAATAAGGGTTAAAAAAATAATATTATAATAATAAAAAATTACCCTAAAACGTGTCCTAACCTTATTGGTTGATACATGTCCGACCATGGGCATATTTGGGTCGATTTTGGGACCCCATGGTTCCACTTTTAAGTGATAGGGACACTTTATTTTAATTAAGTTAAAATGAATACAAAAATGACACAAGTATATATCTTTTAGAAATTTTTTTTTACATATATGTTGTATTTTCGAATATAAACCTTAATTATAAAGATAACAAGATTTCCTACATAATGGGATTTTATTTATAATTTTTAGACTTTAAATAATTTAATTTATTTATGACACAATGGTGATATAGTAATTACCATAATAGTGAAAAATTAAAATGATTGATATTGTAGATACCAAAATAAATATAATTTGAGACTTTTTATGATTTAAACTAACATTATAGGTTAATATGAAATGTTAGGAATGATTTAATTAACTTTTTTTGAATTAATAATTCTGTTATGATTTTTAAAAAAATCACTTTTTGAATAGTGTCAAAATTGACATAAAAGAGTTTTTAAAACAAATATTATATTATTAATTGATATTAAATTAATAAAAATCTATGGTTCAGCCAAGAGACTTATATCATGATAGGTTTATCATTAATGGACCACTTGGGGGTCTATTGGATGTATATATTATGTTTATTAACCATATAATATAAAAATACAAAGAGACATTGTAAAAGTGAAACTAATTAACTAAGAGTTAATACTTAAAGATAAGTTTAGTATAATGACCCAAACCTGTATAAATTCTACTGGTTGAGTGGTTTTCGACCTATCCCCACCTTAAAATTTAAATTATCTACTTTGGAGCTATTAGAAACCGAATATGAATTTATTATAAAATAATATTTCTATCTTTTCCAAAGGTGCCCCTCACCCCTCTTATAAAAGGGCACTCCCCCTTCTCATTAATTCACACCTTCAAAGCCTTTTGGTTCGGCCAAAATCTGAACAAATACTCTATAAACTTCCCTCAATTAATCCTAGAGGCCTTCCTTTAGTCAGAAAGACAACCTAAGAGCCCTTTTGATCAAATCAAAAGGAAGAACCCGAAGAAGAGGTAATGATTTCACCACCCTTTTCCAAGTTCCTTTCTTCTTCCACTTCTTCTTCCTTTGTTATTACCATTCTAAAATAATAAATACAGTATCTTATATATACTGTGATTTTATTATAAATATGGTACAACCATATTCAGTATTCTATCCATCCTTTGAATAACATGTCACCATACGTGCTTACGTACGGCTTACCGTCTCCACGTCGTGGTGTAATTGTTATTCAATAAATTATTATTTGGATGGGTATAATAATGATGTGTAATTCATGTAAATAATAAATATAACATGATAATGATTATGTATATATGATATAACATCCAATTATATATTATTTTAATATCAAAATAATGATATTGTCGCACGTGCGTATGTACAGACTATCCTCTCCACGAACGCGATGCGATTCATTCTCCATCATATCCATTCAAGTATAAATCTCATTTGATGATTAATAATAGTATCTAAGGACTTGATATCATTCTGGATATGATTAAGATACAAACTATCCATGACAAACACAACTTACGTAACAAAACATATAAAATAAAACGAGTAAGTTTACACCCGAAACAACGATAATACTAAGATATTATTAAAAAATAAATGTTAAAAGATCATATGTGATATCATATTAATGTATATGATTATTGTATAATTTAATAAAAATTATCTCACCATTATAAAGGAGGTTAACCTACCCCCAACCAAGGAAAAGTAGAAGGTAAGGGGTTTTCATCTCACTCATTATTCCCGTGAGATTCATGCCATATTGCCACTATTACCTTTTGTGTGGTGTCTGTAAAACCTATAATTGTATTTTTTGTGTAATACAATTTAATTTATGTTTATTTACGTATTAATTGTACGATACCTCTTTCATGGGGTGTATGTTTCATAATTTACCAAATTGGTAAGGGTTTATTTCACAATCTCTTCATTATCCGAGGTTGTTTATACGTAATTATCTTCTGGGACCTCTTTATCATCCACATCCATGTTTATTAAAAATATCTTTCAAAACATTTTTACTATTTAATAGACAATGGTTTAAAGTCATTTATACCCTTATTTGACTGTATATGTTTTTAAAGGAATATTTCCAACGTTTTGGAAACAAGTTACTTTTTAACCTTTTTGAGAAAATTGAGGTAAGAATGTCTTTTTTTTAACTTATACGGTGGGTGCGGTTATTTTCCGCCGTTATTACACCTTTGAAGCTTAATTCACAAGCTTATAAAGATATTTTCAAAATAAAGTTTTTCTCTATAATTATGTGACTTTTAAATGATTTCAAAAAAAGAGATATTTCTCTCAAATAGTATTGATTTCATCTATGTCAACATCCTTTGATAAATTTTACACTTGTTTCAAGTTGATTTATTATGATACCAATCATCAATATTGTATTTAAGGTTTTGTGATATTTTTGACTATGGATGAGTTATTTTATCCCATTAATGGTTTATGATTAAAGTTTTGACATTTTGTATGTTAGTTTCAATACGAATGTTTATGTTACATTTCATCCTCTTCTTAACATAAATGTGTTGAACTAGTATGTTCCGGGTTGGGGACCGGTAAAAGTAAGCCCTCCGGGTTGGGGTCCGGTTACAGCAGACCCTCCGGGTTGGTGTCCAGTTATTAGAGGCACTCCGGGTTGGTGTTTGGTTATTAGAGGCACTCCAGGTTGGTGTCCGGTTATTAGAGGCACTCCGGGATGGAGTCCGGTTACAGAGGCTCTCCGGGTTGGGTTCCAGTTATAGTTATCCCTTAGTTCTTGGAATGAGGCCTTGACACAGAAATTAAAGTTCGGCATTATCCATTCCATCATTATGAAAGTGGTTATTGATATTGCATGTGATTATTCTATTAGTAGAATATCCATGTGAATAAGTAAATGGAATTATTTCATTTTATTTTTTCCAGACTATGTTGAAGTTTATGTTTAAAAGGCTTTTGTTTTAGTTATACATTTTCTTAAATGTTTATGCTTATTTATGAAAGTTTCCGCTGTATTGCTTACCCTTACAGAGCTTTTGAGATCACCCCTTTCTATGTTTTATTTTTTCCCAGGATTCCGAGAAGTATATTGTGATTGATAAGAAGGGTTAAGAAAAGGGAATAATGGCATTTATAAAGGATTATTTATGTTGTTTTGTATGTTATGAAGTGTAATGTAACATTCATGTATGTAATCTATTTTCCAAGGCTGCTAAACTAATCGATCCTTTGGGACTTGATTCTTTGTAATCATGCCAATGTATTAAAATAATGCACCGACTCTGGGTAACTGGGGTTGGGGCGTTACATCCTCATTAAAGATAAATTTCTAAGTATCATGGAATAAATATTAGAATATTCACTCTAACCAATTGACACTTATATAATCTGATCCCAACTACCCGTCAATAAAGGTGTATGATATTTTTTTAATTTTTATCTATTTAAAACACATTAAATTGAACATTATTCAATAATTATTTAATGGGGAACCATTTTAGAAGATAATCACACTGAATCATATACCAACTAGCCAAAAATTTCAAAAATTTATTGAATAGTTTCAATTTTTATAATAAAATACCCAAATGTATTAACTCAAAAATTCCATTTCATATTAAACCAAATGCACTCTAAATAAAAAAAATCTCTATATTATATTCTCTATTAATTGAATCACATTACACTAAAAAAAATTATCAGAAAAAAATTATATTAACATAAACAGAATCCAATTCATAGACATCATAGGATAATAAAAGATTAAAAAAATAAAGTAGTCATCAAGTAACAATAAATATTCACCATATATAATGTAATAATAGAAATGATATTCATCATATATAATGGGATAATATAAATGGTAATTATCATCAGTAAATATTTATCAGAAAAATAAAGGTTACTCATTGAGTTTAAGGCCTTGTTTGATATCATTTTTGATTACGAGATTGATGAGTTTATCAATATATTAGTGTATAGTAATAGAGATGATAGCATAATTTTAGCAAATAATTGTGTTCTACCTTTTTGAGAATCTTTCATTGGATGAACATTTTCATCATCCACTTTTATACACCAGATTTATTATTTTTTTATAACATGGATATATTTTACTATTATGATATTGTAGACCAATATATGCTTAATATTTTTAGAATATGTTTGATACTAATGTGAATTTAAATACATAAAATTTAGGAAATAGAGACATAAAATAGGCAAGGATGTGATGAGTAGTATGACCCATCTTGACATGGTCAATGAGAGGGTAAATGATGTTTGTGAACAATTATAGACTAAAATGTTCAAAAAAATTTAACTTAATAGTGCATGTTTTGTTAGAGGTAGTGTAATGAAGTTATTACATACAATTTTTTTTTTGAACTTTGATATCTAAGAATCATTTCAATGTTATAATATAATGGATAGAATATTTTTTAGGTATATGTTTTTTATTAGTGATTTGTATTAGGATGGATAGTTGGGTGTTCATTTATTTTCCTATTACTCTTTATTTAGCAACTGTTTTAATCACCCCTATTTATGTAGTGGCAGTTAAATATACCACTAAATATGGTAAAAAAATTTAACTAATGGTGGTAAAATTAACTGTTAATAAATATGTAATTTTTGGTAAATAATTTTTGATGATTTAATGTGGTTCTAAATATAATTTTTTGGGGACAAATTTAGAAATTTTAGTGTAAACTATTGCAACATCCTATCACAGATCACTATGGACAGTAAATGAATCAATGACACTACGTAACCTCAATTATTACTCCCCATATACTAGAGGCTATAAAATTGGAATGAAGGTCTAAGATGGGAACATGGTGAGACCATACTCCCTATATCAGAGTTAGAATTAATAAGTAAAATAACCAAACATCATACACATCAATCACATTAGTGTTCCTAAAAACAATTTATAAACTAAGCATGCTATCCATTTTTTAAAACAGTCCCATAGACATAAAAATATTGTCACCCACTATGATAATAACAAATAATAATAATAATAAATTAATAAATAAAGACATAAATAAAAGTATATGAGGATCTACAACAATTCTTGATCCTCACCTCATCATAAACTCTAAATATCATATGAGCTGCTTTAGCTCAATAATGTAATCTGGAGCCTCAACCAAACCTGCACCTACAAAAAAGTAAGAGTTTCTTAAGTACCAAAGTGAATTAGTATCTCGAGGAAGGTGTGAGTACATTACTCAGTAGGGCTCCACCAACATGGTCCCATAACATAACAAAAATGTAGTGTTATGTTCATATGACATGCATAGATTAAATAAACAACTGCTAAAAATAAATAAGAAAACTACCTACAATACCAAATTTGGGTTGATGATGGAATATATCTAAGCACGTCATAGGTATTGTTGAAACCCATGTACCACATACCATGATGTTATTGATCATTAAGATTGTGACCCTGGTCGACCATACATACTTTATCCAATGTCATGGTGTCTTTAAGTACATCGTGATGACTATACCTCCAATTATAATAGAAATAGGCTTTCATAGTATATATATTAGTATCACAGACTTATTTAATGCTTCTATAAATCTACATCCTATTATAGAAGATAAACCTTGACTCAATGTCCAAGGAAGACCCACAGATAGAAACACAAACTTCCCACATGAATATTTTTTCATTCATGTATCACAAACATCTTCTATGAAAGTTTTCTCAACCATTGAATAATCCCACCGATATCATGGACCTCACCTATGCATTTTTCCCTAGACGTGTATTAATACCACTCCAAGGGAATTTTCCATACATAATATATAACCTCCCTTGAGTGTGTTTCCCATACAATGACCATCCTTAGGGGTGTGTAATATATCACATAAGAATAAAATAAACAATGTTTGGTCATTTTTATAAGCCCGCCATCAGTATAAATGTCATGTTACACTCTTTCAATTTCTTCCTATAACTAGGGTACCTACCAGGGTCCCTTGTGAAATACAAAGTAGAGGCACCACACTTGGGGTCCCCAGTAAAACACACAAACCTCAGGTCAATGGCTTCCACATGGGGGTCACATTCCCCCAAAACACACAATCACCACCAATAATCATGTCCACATAGGTCAAGACAAACTATAAATAGTTTGGAGAGTTCACTCATAGCCCACATCAAGGTCCTGGGTAATTCTAGGTCAGTCCACACACCCCACCATTCACAATTTACTTAGGTTCTACTCATCCAAAGTCATATAACAAGGGGGATGGAAAATATTATCAAGTTTAGATCAATGAGACTAAGGGTTCCATAGTTTCACTAAGGTCTGATAAGGAACTGGGAATAAACTCTCTCTCCATGTCATTACAACTCTACTAAGCGGTCTCAAGGGTGTCCCATGTGAGGACCACAAGGTCAAAATCACTATAATAAAACCCATCAAGGGGCTCAAATGTCATAAACAACCACATCATTATTTATGACCATGGTAATTAGTGGTCATGGAAAGAAGTATAAGCTCATGGATCCACTGTGGAACTTCACACTAACTTAGTCCATGGGATACATTTTAAAATGGTAAAACCATCACATTTTTTAAATGAAAACTCATTCAATTAAACAGTAAAATGCACTTAGTTTTGAGGATACATGTCACAAGTACCCTAAAAAAGGAATAAAGAATATAGAATGTATCAAGGTCCGCCTACCTCTTAATAATATTTTGTATTTATTTTGATGGGATAAAAACATTTTCAAGGAATACCATTGTCTGTCAATGCTCAACAAAAAATATACCAACCACCCGGGATCCAATATTTTACCATAACACTAAAAAATTGATTTTATCATTTAAAACTAAATAAAAAATTATTTTAAATAAGAATATTTTACAAAAACATTTTGTGTCATTGTGTTACAATAGAACCAAGTCTAACCTACAAAAACATTTTCAAGGAATACCATTGTCTGTCAATACTCAACAAAAAATATACCAACCACCCGGGATCCAATATTTTACCATAACACTAAAAAATTGATTTTATCATTTAAAACTAAATAAAAAATTATTTTAAATAAGAATATTTTACAAAAACATTTTGTGTCATTGTGTTACAGTAGAACCAAGTCTAACCTACAATAGGAGGCATGCAACAGACCCTTAGTACCAACCTAGGCCCAGAACTAAGTTATATAACTATTTATATTATTAAATTAATTTAATTTAAACTAAAAAACTTAAATGAATATGTATTGTGTCATACCTTTTATGATTCAACTAATAGAGTCACCCATACATTGTCTTGATATGTCATCTATATGGGAAAAACAAAATCACCATCATCATCATCTGATTCTACCAGGCTCTGTTGGAATCAAAATCAAAACCCTAACTATATATTTCAACATTCTAGATGAATAATGAATAATATGAAGAGAAAAAAATAATGGGTGATACATACATTTGATCACCACAAACCACCCTCTAATCCACCCCTAAATCAAGGGGAATAAGAGAACTTGATGGGGTTAGGACCCTTTCCTCAAGGAAAAACTGAATGGAAAGAAGGGGATGCCCCATATAAAAAATTTATGGTAGAAAAGAGAAACTTTCCTCTATTTTAAGGTAACTGAATAGATAATACTGGGCCAATAGATATCCAGTAGGCCCAAGAAGAAATCTAGGCACCTGGATATCCCACCAGCTTTCTAGTGGCTGTAGATTGTAGCAACCCTATAGATCATCAACATTAGGTTACCTCTGATGGTCCCCCAAGACTCTCCTTCACCAATTTTACCTCATTCCCCATCCAATATACATATTTCAAGGAACAAAAACTCACAAAATTCTATTATAAAATTTCAGTTAAGAAACCATAATACCCACTAATTGAAAAATAATAATTATCATGAACTGAAAAAACTAGTATGGACATGGGGAATTACAAAATATCCACCATAACACTTATCATCCTTTTAAAATATTGGTGGAAATTCAATTATCCATCCCAACCAACCAAAACCACCAATTTTCATCTAAACCATTGTGTTCCACTCCTGAACTCTTAATGAAATTCTTGAGAACACCCCATCATATGGCACTCAATCCATTAAAACATGAGATGTCACTAAAATTCACCATTGAAATACTAAGATGACACTAACATGAACCCACATATCATGGGACACCTACTTTTTTTTAATCCAATGTCTCAGAGACCACATGGTGATCCCCACAATAATACATAGTTAAAAGATTACAATATTAAACATAATCTCACACTCAAACTTGATTGAAACACCAATCTAATTATAGTAAAACTCCCCAAACCTAATAATAAATTGAATTGATGAGTATATATCATTAATTAACAATAAAAAACATTAGTTGTTTTTCTAAAAAAGGCCTATCCAAAACCCAAAATATGCCAAGAGTGTCCAAAATGACACACCTAAAGAAATATCTAGACCATCGCATCCAAATTAGACATAAAACCACTGCCCGGTCCTTCTATGGATGAATTTCCTCTAGAACACTTACCATAAGCTACCGATGCATCACATGATGCACTAAATTATGATTCATATACATCCAAAGGTAACATGATAACATTCAAACAAGCTCACCATATCTTATTCCTGACTCATGGTGAGATTTATTAGCTGATAAACCAACCACCAAAACAATTGTGACACTCCCTCCTAAGCACTAATGATTTTATGTCCCAACACATTCAAATAATATTAAACAACCATGAGTCTTGAATCATCATATTATCTTCTTTCATGTATTTCTCATCAATTTACTTGTTTTACTCATTAATTTGTTACATTATGGGACTCTCGAGGAGGGAGAGAAATTTTTGAGGAAAATGTCCTAAGGTTTAGCGATGTATGTTAATTTGAATTAATGGTGTTAGGGTATAAATGAGTAATGGATTAATAGGATTCTATATTAGTTTTGAGAACAACAAAGGCGGTTTTTGTTTTTTTATAAAAATACACTATTTTTTTAGTCTGTTGGAAAACTATAAGCTATGTAACTGGTCTATACCCAATTTACTTTATCATCATTATCTTTTCATGATATGCAAACATAATATGAAAGAGTATACTTCATGTAAAAATTAAACACCAGGTAATGTAAAAAATTAGGTTTTTAATAAAAATGTGATGGGTTTATTGGATTATATAGACCCCATGGATTACACAATGTCTTGAGGGACTTCTCACTATATAGTTGATGCGAGTTGGTATTTTAGGGTGTTTTACATATGATTATTATTTTATTCCTCTACATCCATATCCCTTCTTGACCTAGAAGCATTGTCTAGAAATTTTTGGAACCTCCTATTCTTTCAAATCTATTAGTTATGTTTTTGATCATTTGGGTTGTGCACAGTGTTTCTCTGGGTAAGAGAATACTTTCTTTTACTTCATTTACTTTGATCGTGATAGATTTGTTGCAATGCACTATTTTTTTGATATGTGGTGTTGATTCAATTTTTTTCTAGATCTACTATGTTATCTTGTTCTTAGGGATGATCCTTTGTTATTTTTGGTACAGCAGGTGTGAAATCTTGAGGTATGTCTTGTTTTCTCTTCGATGCAAACCATTTTGTTAAACTAAATCAATTATGAGATGTGTGGATTGTTTCTAGGGACTCTGTTGTTGTTTTTGTGCTCTTCCTTGATGGTGGATCATGTTGCTGGTGTGTGCAATCTGAGTTTTGAGGTAGGTGGTTCCATCTATAGCATATGTTTTTGAACGATATTGCTCTAATTTTTATTAATTATTTTATAACTAAAATGGAATTATTTATTTATTTTAATTTTTTGTGGAAATGATTTTTTTGATAAAATATGGTTTTAGCCTAGTTTTTGTAAATGGAAAAAGGGTTTACAAATAATTTTGAAATGGTTTAGTGAAATGGTTGTCAAATCATGGTTTGATGAAAATCATTTGATGAAATGGTTTTGGAAAATAGAGCACATGGGAAGACTTGGGAACTTAGGTGGAAGGTATAGAAATAATCCTCGTCCACTTTCAGGGGTTTCTCTCACGGAGTGTTTCTCTTTTCCCTAGGAATGTTGTTCTAGGGATATGTTAGACCTATTAGGGGGTTCACTTTATGGGGTGTTCCTCTATTGCCTAGATTCAATGAATATGTCTAGGGGATCAATGTACACAAACATATATGTTATATATGAGTGTCTTAGTTATATTGATCGAGTGTGATCCTTGGCATGATGTTAACCATACTGTGGCCGATTTGAGATTCTTGGGTATCTAATATTTTGGTTCTACTAACATGGATTTGATATGATATTTGATACATTCATTTCTTTGAATTGATATATATAGTTTGATATATTCATATAAAATTCTTTGAAAACGATTTACATTATTTATTGGTAAATGTGGAAAATAGGAAAATTATATTTGTTTACCATGTTTTTGAGATTAAACTATTAAAATGTATATCATGCCTTATTTTCATTAAAGTTGAGAGTGCCTGGATTATTTTTCAAATAATTTATATGGAACACCAAGGTGGAATCCAACTAAGCTTCCTAGATTTTAATGATTATTATTTTTATAAATATTAATTTTGGATATTATATGGATTATTTTTGGAGCTAGGCACTGAGACGACATGACATTCTTAGGCCTGGTGTTCCTTGAATTAATTTCTGATATATATTAAATATAGTAATACCACAAACACGATTTTTTCTATGAAAATGAAATAAATCATGAACAGGTAGGGGTGGATAGAAAATATAAGGGCACTGTTGAGTATAGAATGCAGGTTTTACCCTAGGAATGACATACCCTTTTTCGACCACATGCTTTTATGAAAAAGTTATCTTGGGTGAAGAATTAATAAAATAAATTACGTTATTTTATTTGTTGCAATGACTCAATTATCTACATAAACATAGTTATGAATCAATTCAATGTCTATTCACATAACCTATGTTTAGTAGGAACCATTGGAGAGGGGCATGTGAAGGATCATTGGAGATGACACCAAATCACATCAAATCAACTATCATTCACCAACAGATTTTGTGGATCTCATCAATTATGGAAATTTGGGATTTTTCTTCATCAGTGATCAATCCAAACTACAGGTATGATGTTGGTTTTTTTGATTTCAATCATCTTATTTTATCATAGTATAATTAGGATCAATTCGAAGAAAAATAATTTATTTACACATCGATGGTATATTTAATTGATGGATTTATTTTTTATTTATTGTTTTTTATTCCTCTTCATTCATATAAATATATGATGCGGATCATGGTAGAATGAACAAATGCGGGGTCATTTCCTCACATATTATGCCTTTTTGGTTTCTCCCGTATTTCATCTCAAAATCATTGAATTTATTTTCTTTGTCCTATGGTTTGATGACTACCCAATATTTGATCATTGTGTGACTGTTCTTAGGTATAACGTATCAATATCACATGTATGACTTGTGATGGATGTTTTTATTTAAGGATCATATATTACATGGGGTGATTTGAGGAGGAATGAGACTGGATTGAACTACAATTTTGTTTATATGATGGTTATGTAAGGGAGGATTGTGGTGGTGACAGACTGGCCAAAAAGATCATTTTAGAGCAGATTGAGGACACGAATCCACTGAGTGGGTGACAAAAAGTTTGAGAAACCTTAGATTCATGGATTCTAGTGAGGATGGAATCTTTGGAAACATAGAGTACAACACAGATAAGATCTCAATGAATTTGGAAAATATCAGGTTACACGACATGTCATACAAGCTCACACGCCTTATGAGACACCCATATCTATAGAGCTAGGGATTCCATGGATAGTTAAATATCACATTCCATGTGACATAGTCACACAACTTGTGACATATTCTCAGTATCTCAATGCATAACCCAAAGGGAAAATGTGAAAAAACATGGCTAGAGTACACATACATGGCTAGAGTAGATAAACACAGTCTAATTTATATCGGGATAACCATACATCATAGGTAGAGTTTTGGGTGATCTGTACATGCTAATTTCTACTCATAAATGCTATGTATATAAATATTTACATGTGTTGTGAGGAAGAACTACATTGGTAGAACAAGTGTTGGTTAGAAAATCCATGTTTACCATGTACATTCCATATACCCCATTTTTTAGGGGATTTGGAACCCTTTATTTCTTCATTTTGGACCATTGTTGGTTGAGTGTGTTCCATTAATCAATCCCCTCAACTGTACAATGAATATTTACACCCACATCTCTAGATTGTGATCTTTTCTGGAGGATGAGTCTTATATATAATTCATAGTCTCCCACCATGAGACTGGAGTGTGATCTTATATCATTTTTACCCAATGATGGTATTTTTTAATCAACATAACCTCATTGAGTTGGGCATTGATCCTCCATATATATGTTTGTTTCAGTAGGGTTCATGGTATCATCTTATTAGGTTCCTCTACATAGAGGGTTGATCTAGATTGTCTTTTTGGTGCCCCAAGCAGTCTTGGGTGTTATCTACTATCTGAGTATTCAGCCTTTTGGGACCAATGATATTTCTTGTGAGGGGCACAATGATCATGAAATCTTTAATGAGTGTCTCTGATGATGTCATTTCTCATGGAGTGGACTCTCCTAGGATGATAATTTCTTAGAATAGTATCATGTGGCTGGAAGTTTGGTTGTGACCTCCTAATGGTGTGGTGTCCTTCTTAATTATATCTAGGTTTTTCATATCATTAATTGATTGATATATAATTATTATGAGTAGAATATTCTTGATGATTCATGTATAGTGTTTTTAGGGTGTCTTACTAGGTATTGTTATACTCAACCATGTGTGGGTTCTGCCTGCACATGTCATGTCTTATATAGATGAAGGCCTTTTTTATGGTGTCCTGGGAAGACAGTGTGAAGGTGGAGTATATATTGAGCTTTAAATATTGAGGTGTTTTTTAGGTGGTTTCATTTTATCATAGTCCTCTCCCTGGGAGTAGATTGGAATCTTGGTAGTTTCTGATTGGGCTTGTATTTGGACCTTTTTTTCTTTAATTACTTTAAGGGCACACTCTGTTTTTGGTATCATATATGTATGCATGCATTTGTTTTACTTTTTTTTAAATTTCATCACTTTATGGGTTTGGATATGTGTTCCTATGAATAGGTACACTTGGATAAGGCCTCCCATGTGTGTGATATTCCAACTCGGTGTGGGTCACCATCCCCTAATCTATTAGAGGTGTGCTTGGGGTAGTCATATAATGGATCCTTTTGGGAAGTTTTAAGACAACGTGGTATCATAAGAGTCTATTATACCATAGGAATAGATTCAATGATGTTGTTTTAGGGAAATAGAGTAAAGTGTTTCGAGTTCACCTTTTAGGACAGAGAATCTAGTGTCGATGTAGTGGCCAATATATCCATTCAACAGGGCTCTGATCACATGTTTTTTTGACTCTTTACATGTGGAAATTGGTTTTTGGAGAAAATTTTAACATGAATTATATAATAATGGTGTATGGATTCCATGAACATCTTTAGTCATCTCCCTAGGTGTACTCTTTGACTATGGAAGATATTGTTAATTTTGGGATTCCTCCACTAAGACCACCAACTAGGACCCCACTACTTGATCAAGAGGATGAATCTCTATGTGATGGATATTTAGTACTAGAGACTATACCAGAGATAGAACCTCTAGGTGGTTTACCAGCTATACCACCACCTCTTGAGCAGCAGCTGGTGCCTACAGTGCTAAATGAGGATGCACACATGCTGAGTTCACAACATGACTTCTCAATGTAGAGACTATAATGGCCCTAGCCTTTTAAAAATATTATTACATGATATTAATCAAAATTATCCTTAAAATAAAAACAAAAGATCATTAATTATAATATATTTCTAAGATTAGATACGTAATTAGAAATCATGAATCCAAAATAAAAATATCTTTTAATTAACGTTCATAATGAGTTCCTGATATCCTATGAGACCTTACATATTCATAGGATAACATGGGATATACATGAAAAATGTTATGATCTAAAAATCATATGAAGGGACTAAACATAATAATAAATCATAACACATGGGTTACAAGGCATAACATGAGGACATAAAAAGGCATGTAACACGAATAAACATATGGAAGCATAACATATAGAACTTGAGATCATGTAATCATGGAATTATAGTAATGTGGAAGAAACATAAAACATGAAATAATTAATATTCAAGGCTAAAAACCAATACCATTTTATATGGGTCATGAGTCAAGGCTAACCACCAATACTGTTGTTCACGGAGCATGGGTCAAGGCTAACCACCAAGACCATTTCACATGACATATCATGAGACTAAACATTACCCGATGAATTAGAGAACTATATGGGAGCCCCAATCATAACATGTTTATGATTATGTGTTCTACATAAATAATCATACATAATAATTCGATCGTAAACATAATGGGTATCCATGGAATGAATTGGGTATCATAATTATGTCAAATGGCATATCAAAAGGTAACATCGTAATGGTGTCCATGAATGAATGTATTTAAATCATACATGGACATTAATAAGGTAAAATTGGTATGGAACATGATAATTGGCATCATATTTAAGTTAAAACATGTAAAAATAGCGTTTAAGAAACTTTATAAATAAAACATTTTAGTGTGGTATAAGGGAATATTTTAAAGATTCTTTAACATGAAAAGGAATAAATGTTTGTATAAATATAGAATTAAAAAAGATAGTTTTTTATGTTAAAATGGGTGATTTTTTCAAAAAATTGTGTCTTAAAAAAACTATGGAGTGAACTTGAAAATGTGTAAGAAATTGGGAAGTTTTCTTTAATCGGGCTTTCTTATCTGGAAGAATTGAGAAGAGAACCTTTTTAAAACATGTATATCCATAAAAAAGAAGGTTAAAATAGTATGGATACATGATTCTATAAAATATATAGAGAATTTATAATACTTATATAAAAATAAATAAAAGTAACGTTAGTTTAGAGGGATATAATGCTTAACCCAAAGGAAAAAAATTCAGTATTAAGAAGAATCCATAACCTTATATCCGAAAGAGTTTTGTAATGGAATATAATGTGCTGGATAATAAAAATAATTTAATTAATTAATTAATTTATAAGTTTTCAAAAATTTATTTTATTTATTATAATTATATTAAGTTCATTTATGGACTTTTTTATGAGTTATATGATACAATTTCATCATTCTCGAGTGTTCGTTTCCTTGGTTTTTATGATCCATACATTTGTATTCATGTATGGAAGATAATGTAGAATGATAATAGTTGTCCTGAATTTAAATTAAATGTTATTAATGAACTTAAAGAAGTTTATTTTTTCTTATATATCATTTTATTATAAGTTATGTGGTTGAATTATTAGATAAAACGTTAATGATAATCATTTAGATTAATTTGGCGGTTTGTCGGTCATCACTTACAAGTTTTGTTATATTATTTAATATTTTGTATATAAAATGGTTCTAGAATGTTAAATAAAATGTAATACATATATTATAATATTTTTTAACCATAAAAATGATTTTTTTACCATCAATTAAGGTGGTAATGTAAATTAAAAACTCATCGTCCTTGAATGCGATAAATTAACACCTCATAGACGATGTTTTCTTTTTTAGAATAAATAGGGGAGAGGAAAAAAATAAAAATGAATTTTTCCATTAACATAATAAAATTAAAGTATATGTTATATACCTTCATTACCATTCAACATGTGTTAGGGTATTTGAGGAAATAATAAGAAAATAATATAAATTTGAAATAAATTAAAAGAAAAGAAAAGAAGTTTTTACCTCTAGAATTCTTCTCCTTGGGAACCTTATTGAGAGACTTGAGTTTGAGATTTTATTGATAGCAAAAGATATTGGAAATTGGGGATATACTTGGAATGAGTTTTGTGAAAAATATGGACAAGATTAAAGGCTTTATAGGTGTGAGTAAAAGAGGTGGTGATGGGTGGTATTTGTAGTGGAGGAGAGGGGTGTTTTTTGATTATTTTATTCATTAGTTTTTTATTTTGGATCAAGACTCATAATATTTGAGATTATTGTAAATAAATACAGTTAATAATTAATTTTAGTTCAAACCAAAGGCCACTTACATCATAAAATACTCAATCATGACACCAAAATGCAATTATTTACCTTATACCAAAATTACCGTATTTCACTATTCACCAAAAATTAAACTATTTTAGAGAAATTATAAAAATTTACCATAACCATTTTTAAATGTATAAAATTATAAAAATAATTATATTTTAGGGAAATAATTTTCAAAATATGATAAATTTAATTTTTAATTAAAGTCATAAATTTTTCAAAAAATAACCAATTTAATATTATAACTGATTTTATTAGACTTTTAAAAATTAATTAAGGTCTCAAAAAATTATATTATAATCATAAGAATGAAAATTAATATATGAGTATATTTTATGGAAATGATTTTTTTTTAAATAATTTTATTAATTATAAATTTGAAAAAAAAAATTATGTTTCATAAAGATACAAAAAAATTTGTTTGTTATTTTAAAAACATTTATTTTCTTATACTATGATATAATTAAATCATATTTACATTTATAGGATAGGTAAATTTTATTTGTAATTTCCTAGGTTTTGTTACTATTTATTGTTCGGTTTACTTTTCATAAGTTTCATATTACCATTTCAAAGCTCAAGATACTATTCTAATTGTATATGTTACTTAATTTCTTGAATTAACTCTTATTCCATTCATTATTCCTTTATAAATTTTATATTTTTCTCTCTATGTGATTATATATAATTTATATTATAAATATAAGAAGGTAATTTTCCATTGATAAATGTTTGGGTCATCACATTCTTCCCCTTATGAATTTTTCCCTCAAAATTGCATTTTATAAACTATGGTGAAAACAAGTGAGGTTACTTCTCCTTCATCGCCTCCTCGAATTCTTATGTTCCCTCTTTGAACTTATGTTTATTCCATAGTACTTTGACTAGATGTGTACTCTTATTGAATTTAACATTATCTCTACGGTCAAGATCATCAATGTATTCTCCTCATAAGAGAGATCATTTTTCAATTATACCACCTTAGGATTCAGTACCTGTGAGGGATCTGGTATGTACATCCTTATGAGGGATACATAGAATACATCATGTACTTGGTACATGGTTAGTGGATGTTCTATTTAATAGGCTACATCTCTAATACAACCAAGAATATCTAAGGGGCCGATTTCTCGAGACATAACATTCTTTTGATCCCAAATATAGTGATCCTCTTCCATGAAGATATGTGGAGGAATACCGTGTCTCCAACCTTAAACTCTAAGGCTCAATGATGATTGTATACATAACACTTTGGTTAGTTTTAGGCTGCCCGAATATGCTATTGAATGGTTTTCACCATTTCTAGAATTTCTTCAACCATTTTAGGTCTTAGCATATAATATTAACTAACATAATCCCAACATGTTGGTGTTTTTCATATTTTAACATAAATATATTTATATGGATCAATTTGGATACTTGAGTGGAAACTATTATTAAATGATAATTCAATAAGAGGTAGATGTTGGTCCTATCCTCCCTTGAAGTACATAGAACATGCTCTTAACATGTCTTTATGTTTTTGAATATTCCACTCAGATAGTCTATCAGATTTAGGATGATTGGTCATAATTAAGTTCAATATAAGTTTTAGAGCATGCTGGGGACATTTCTAGAATGTAGAGGTGAATCTCATATCTTGATCAAATAGATTCGATAGAGTTAATCTGTGCAGCCTTACCACTTCTCTGATCTATATTCATGCTATTTTATCTCATTATAATACCTCTTGAATTTTGAAAAAGTCAGATATTTCTTTAAAATGATTAATAAAAACCCACATATCATTGTTTTTTATGGGCATCATTGGTTGTTTGGTGAAAAATTCTATGGTGATGTTTTTCCACTTCCATGTTGGTATATGTAATATTGCATCATCCATTTAGAATTTTTTCTTTCAACATTCACATGATAAAATACCAGGCACATTAGTGTATATTCGATGATCTCCTTCATTATATTGTCCCAATAATAGTATTTTTTGTAGATATCAATACATATTTGTGCTCCCTAGGTGAATACACAAGGTTGATCTATGTGCATCATTCAGAAGATTTTTCATTAACTATGGATTTAATGGTACACATAGTCATGACCCAAATCTCATGAATCCTTCTTCATCCATTTAGTACTTTTAGGATTTTCCATTTCTTATATATTCCACCTTTTTCAGAATTTTAACATCATTTATTTGAGAATACTAAATTTTATCCATGATGGATGGTTGAGAAATCATTTGAGAAAGGATTGATGATTTTACTTCTTTAATTATTCCCATGTCCATCCTCTGAAGGTCTAAGAAGATTGGATCCTTATCAATTCTCATTACTGATAAATATACATGATCCTTTCTACTTAGAATATCCACCACCTTATTTTCTTTAGAAGGATGGTAGTGGATTTAGATGTAGTAATCCATGATAAGATCTAACCATATTCACTGGTGCGTATTAAGATCCTTCCATGTGAATATATATTTTAGGATCTTATGATCATTATTTATCTCACATGTCTCCCCAAAAAGATAATGCCTCCATATTTTTAACACAAATATCATTGATTCCAACTCCAGATCATTCATGGGATAGTTTTTCTCAGGAATTTTCTGCTTCCGTGAGGCGTAGGCTATCACTATATCACTTTTAATCAGTACACAACCTAATCCCCTCTTTGAAGAATCACTGTAAACCACAAATTGTTCTCTAATTGTTGATAGTGTGAGCACTGGTGTAGTGATAATACTATTTTTCAGATCATTATAGTCGTATACACATTCACTGATCCATAAAATTTTTTATCCATTACGGGATTTATTGGTTAGTGGGTTTGAAATAGTAAGAAGTTATTGAAAAATATTTGATAATACACAGATAAACCTAGAGGTCTACATTATTGATGTTGGAATGGGCCACCCTTCAATTTGCATTATCTTGAAAGGGTCTATAGATATCCCTTTGTTGGTGATTACATTCCCTAAGAATTAAACCTCCTCCATCCATAAATCATAGTTACTGTACATTAGATATAGTTTCTCCATTCAAAAATTCTTTAGCACAATATTAAAATGCTCATCATATTCTTCCTTGCTCTTGGATTGGATCAGATTGTAGTCAATAATGACTACCAAATATTATTCAAGGTAATATCTTTGGATTATATTCATTAATTCCATTAAAATTTCTATATAATTAGTGATTTTGAATGGAATCACCATAAACTCAAAGTGTCCATACCTCATTTGAAACGAAGTCTTGGGAATATCATCCTTCTTCACCTTTAGTTGGTAAAATCTCAGTCAAAGGACTACCATAGAGAAATACTTGGTCCCATGTAGTCTATCAGACAATTCATATATCCATGGTAGGGGATACTTTTTATTTATTGTAATTTTATTAAGATCACGATAAGCAATATAGAGGTTCATTTATACATCATTATTCAGGAAGAATATGACTGGTGCGCCCCATGGTAAATCACATAGGCATATAAAACCCTTGTCCATATTCTCACATAATTAATTCTTAACTTCTTCCAGTTCAATAGTGGTCATTCTATAAGGTGTCTTTGATATAGGTAGAGATCTATGAAAACATCAATTGAGAACTCAACCACACATTTAGGGGAAAGACCAGGAAACTCTTTGGGGAACACATTACTGTAGTCCCTCACCATGGGCATGTCATAGAGCATGATTCTATCCTTTCTCATAATAATTTGAGCTAAATATTCTTTCTCATAAAGAAATAATTTCCACAATTGAGATGATGATTCTCTTAGAGATTCATCCTCCTCCTTACACTTGTACAAAATTAGAGTATTCCCGAAGACGTGAAGAGAGATATCCCTTTACTGATAGTCAATGTAGGATTAGTATAAAGATAGTAAATCTATTCCCAATATAGAATAAAAATCCACCAAAGGATGTAAGACATGATTTTACTAGAGTTTCAGTCCAAAAACATTAACTGAGGAAGAGTTATATACTTTTTATGTAATAATTACCCCATTTTTGTTGTCACAGATAACTCAACCTGAATATTTTGAGGTGATATTTGAATATTTCTACTAAACATGTAAGATATAAAATAATTCATATAACTAGAATCTAATTGTACATTCAGTATTCCTGAATGAATAACTATCATACCTTTATGACATCATTGTTGGGATCATCCTCAGTAGAAGTGGTACCATATGACCTTGATTGCTTCCTTTGTGGTTATTATTTTAGATTTCCTCCAACAACCCTCTACTTGGAGAAATAGTTCTCATAATTCCCATGTATCTAACAGTTTAAACTCTACACTAGAGGCTGAGTGTTAGTTTGAACCTTCCCTTATTCTTCCATATTGGTGGTATTCTTTATATCCCTTCAACATTTATGTTCCAGATACCCCATTATTCTACATTTGAATCCTTTCCTGGTTCCCTTTAGATGTTTCCTAGGATTTTTCTTCCCATAGTTTTTACACATAGGATATTGGGATTTCTTTCCATCATAAGAAATATATATTTATCCACCCATATAAATCTAAATTTTCATCTTTTTATCTCCCGGAATATGTGACCACTAAGTGTATCTAATCTATATTTCAACCTTAAAGGTACAACCAACCGTATCTTCATATATATTTAAGCCTCAAATCACCAATGATTTTTGAAGACTTGACTTTAGTTGATTATAGAAGAGATCCACCTTGATTTAGGTGTTCATGACAAATCTGGAGGCATATCATGAATGTCTTGTGAGGTTTGACTCATAAAACCTGATAGAATCATCTTCTTTTTTCTCTAGACTGAGAAACTACCAGGCCATCTTGAGATAGAAAGTTATGAGAAAATAGTTATTGAAAAATTTTATCTTGAAATATTCACATTCCATGGAATCAATTTATTCCTCAAACTTCATGTTATTGTTTAGTTTCAACCATCGATCATCTTCCACGTCAAGATGATATATCGCAAACACAAATTTTTCTTATACTGAGAACTTGATGATAGAGATTATATTTTCAGTGGATTTAATCCACTATTTAAAAAGGATGGGATCAGAAGTTCCACTAAACATGGGAGTCCTTTGTCACATAATGGATTCGAATAAAACTTACTCTTTATTAAGAGAAGGATGTAATTCTAGGGGATTAAAGTTATTATTCATGACATGATCTAGTTGAGCAAGTAATATCAGATATTTTTGAGTGTTAGTTCACATTATACAAGGAATTTCATTAGGGGAATCATCACATTTCCCATAACACTTATTTTTGGCACAAGTTTGCCAATTTCAGTAATTAACTAAGAAAAAATAAATTACAATCATGGGGGCTTGAATAAAAATATAATAAGAATATAAAATGAATCTTTCAACATATAAGAATAAACTAGTTAATTAAAATTATAATATAACTTTTGATTCCCTAATTTTAAATTTCATTTATCCAATGTGACAAAATTATCCCTATGGTTCTTACTAAATTTCTCTAGTCATGAACTCAAAAAATAACTAGACGATTCATTAATACCAAATATAACCATCCTATAATTTTAAAAATATTATAACATGATTTTAATAATAATTATCCTTCAAATACAAACCAAGGATCATAAAGTGTAGTGTATTTGGTAGACTAGATACATATTGGAAGGGTGAAACCAAAATAAAAACAATTTTACTTAATCTTATTAATGAGATCCTAAAATCCTTTGATCTCGTACATCTGAATAGGATAACATGGGGAATACATGAAAAAAGGGTGGAGCTAAAAATCATAGTAATGGGATAAAACTAAGAACAAAGTATAACAAATGGGTTTGAAGACATACCATGATGACATAAAAAGGAACGGAACATGAATAATCATTTGGAAGCATAACATATAGAACACATGAACATGTAATCATGAAATCATAGGAAAGTGAAGAAATATAAAACATGACATAAGAATGAGTCAAGGATAACCAAAAAGACCATTTCACATGGGGCATGAGTCAAGGCTAACCACCAAGACCATTGCACATGGATCATGAGTCAAGGATAACCACCAAGACCATTACACATGACATATCATGAGACTAAACATTGCCCAATTCATTAAACCACTATTTGGGTGAAACCATAATTATATGTTCATTAACATGTGCTCCACATAAATAATTGTACGTTAGGAATCAAACATAAACATAAGTGTTACCCATGGAGAGAATTGGGTATCATAATCACTTCAAAAGGCATATCAAATGGTAATATCATAATTATGTCCACATAAAATGGGTTTATATCATACATGAATTTTAATAAGGAAAAATAGGCATAGATCATGATAATTGATGTCAATATTAATTGAAAACACATAAAAATATTGTTTCGGAAGATTAGAAATAAAACATCTTTGTGCGGTGTAAAGGAAAATTTTCATGATTATTTGAAATGGAAAAGGAATAATTCTTTGTATAAAACCAGAAATGAAACATTATAGTTTTCATGTTAAAATGAGAAATTTCATAAAATTAATTTTGGATTAAACCAGATTTTTTATTTCACTTGAAAATATGTATGAAATTGGGGAGTTTCCTTTAATCGGGCTTGCTAACCGAGAAAAATTTAGAAGTGAACCTTTTCGAAACATGCATATCCCCATAAAAGGGGATGAAATGATCTGTATAAATGAGTTTTGAATATATAAACATAATTTATATGAAATATATAAAAACAAATAAGATTTAAATTAGGTTAAGGAGAGATAAATCGTAACCCAAGGGAAAAAATAGGTTTAGGAAGAATCTCATGCCTTATGTCCGAATGTGTTATGCACAGGAACTTAATTCCATGGATAATCAAATTGAATCCATTAGTGTATTAATTCAATACATTTTGTAAATGTAATTTATTTATTATACTTTTATTAAGTTTATTTATGGTATTTTTGATGAGTTATAAGATAAAATTTCATCGTTTTAGAGTGTTCGTTTCTTTAGTTTTCTTGATCGGTTCATTTGTATACCTGTATGAAAGATCACGTAGAATGTGAATAGTTTATAGAATTGAAATTATATTATATTAATGAAGTTAAATTACATAATTTTATATTATATATCCCTTTTTATGTTATAAGGATGAATCATTATATAAAATTTCAATGGTAATCTTTTAGATTAATTTTGTAGTTTCTCGATCATCACAAACAAGTTTGTTCTATTATTTAATATTATATATATGTAATAGTTATATAACATTAAATAATCTATGCTAAATATATCATAATATGTTTTAAACATAAAAAAGTATTTATAACCAAACTTGAATCTGGTAAAGGAAATTGAATACTTGTTGTCTTTGAATACGATAAATTAACACATCTTAGGCGATGGTTTATTTTTTAGAGAAAAAAGGAGAGGGGAAATAAATGATGATGGATTATTAAATTAACATAATAAAATTATAGTATATGTGAGATATTGGAGTTACCATTCCACTTGGATAAGGGGAGGATAGGAGAGAATAATAAAAGAAAATAAATTGGAAAGAAATTAAAAGAAAAGGAAAGAGGGTTTTACCTCTTGAATTCTTATCCTTGAGAACCTCCTTGAGGCACTAGAGTTTGGAATTTTATTGATACCAAAGGCTCCTAGACTTATAGGAGAGACTTGGAAAGTGGTTTTGGCAGAATTTGGACAATATTAAAGGCTTTATTTGTGGGAGTAAAATTGGTGGTAAGGGGTGGTATTTATCATGGATGAGAGGGGTGTGTTTTGATTATTTTTTTCATTAAATTATTATTTTGGATCCAAACTATGTATAATGTGAATTATTTTGATAAAATATAGCAACTAAATCATGTGAGTTTGAACTGAATGACACTTACCTTATCCATGACTCAATCATGATTCAAACATTCAATTATTTGCTATATATCTTAAATTACCATTTTCACTATTTATAAAAATTCAACAATTTTAGAAAAATCACAAAAAATCACCGTTACTATTTTTTGATGTCTAGAATTGAATAATGAACTCCATTTTATGGAAAGAATTTTCTAAATTGTATAAATTAATTTTTTTTAAATCACCATTTATTCTAAAAATACCAATTTTAAAATTATCAATGATTTTATAACACTTTGAAAAATTAATTAATTTCTCATAAAATTATATTATAATCAAAATATTACAAAATATTAATTTTTGAATCTATTTTTTTAAAATAAATTTTCTTATTAATCATTATTTTAATTATAAAAATTTAAATAAATATTTATATGTCACAAAACACCAAAAAATTAATTTATCATTTGAAAAAAATTATTTACTTATACTATGATATAATTATATCATATTTTCATTTATAAGATACTTAAATTTTATTTTTATCTTTCTGGGTGAGTTTACTATACTATTGGAAGATTTACTATTCATAAGGTTCATGTTACTATTCCAAATATTATGTTACTATTCCATTGGTATATATTCCATAATTTCTAGAAATTCATATTATTTCATTAATTATTCCTTTATAAGGTTTTTATCGTGATCTGTCCATTATTTTATTTTATTTAGACTATAAATATATAAAGGAAATTTCCCATTGATAAAAGTTAAGGTCATTACATTGAACTCCCAGGTTTCAGAGTGATCTAAACCCCCCAAGTGGATGAGAACAAGCTAGAGGTAGTCCCATGAGTTTTCCACCATGTGAGTACATATGCAGATCAGATGGATGACCTTACAGTGAGTCTTAATTGGGGATGTGTTGGGAGATGATAGATTTTAGTGAATTAGTCACATAACGAGTCATCTCTCTCCTGGTCAAACTTTGAGCATCTATTTAGGTATGAGTTTTATCTAGCCTCGTTGTGATCAGTTCACATCCATGAGAGTCTACATCTACAATGGTAGATCGACCATAGAAGAGTATTTGTTGAGGTTCACCTATCTCTCATGATACTCCATGGATATGACGATGGATCCATTTTTAGAGCACAAATCTTGGAGTTGGGAATATTCCAAGATATCAAGGATTCATTGATATCTCTATTAATTTCCACCTATGATGGGTTTCTTGAGAGGGCCTTGGAGGTAGGGAGCTTCCTGGAAGAGAAGGCACTGATAATGGGTTCTTGTAGTGGGTTTCTAGAAGCCAAGACCTTAGTGGAATGTATTTAATGGTTGTTATAGGGATCCAAGCATTCCAGATGATTTTGGAGATGATCATAGGACAGAGGGTCAGTGGTGCATGGCTCTTAGGACTGCTTGAGTCAGGTGAGAGAGGGGCGGAGTTTCTTTTGCGATAGTGGGGGATATCGTTCATGGTATTTTATAACACATCATACAAATTATTGGGAGACACTTGAGGTACCTATGAGGCAGAGAAAGAGGTAGGATAAGGGTGGTATATAAGCTAGATAACATGGAAGTGGGACCAAAATATTTTCAAGAGGTGGTCATAGGTCTGAGATATTACCTCCACCGCCTATGTGGTCCATTGAAGGCTCAAGGAACTGGTGGTATGGGATGATGATAGATTCATGATATGGAGGCCTTTGACCACGAGTCTCTATAAAAGACATGAGGTAGTATATTTTCCATTTATACCTTCAAAGAAATATTTATAAACATAAGTACGAGTCATTCCATTCTTGCCACTTCTCTGGTCTAAGAATTAGAGATTTCAGCTGATCCTTTGGCTCGACCCTTGTACTTAGAGACTATTATAGGAGGTGACTCAGGGATTACACACTTCTTCTAATAGTGAAATCTGATGCTTAGAGGAAAGTGTTTTTTATGGGATATCTTTGTTATAATGGTCCTCGGAACACCCTAAGAGGGGAGGTGGATCAGGGTGTCAACTTTTTCTTTTAAGTTGATAGAACTTATCCCCACATTTGTAGGAACCTATTAAACCTGTATGATGAGAAAGTGTAGAAAACAAAAAATGACATGCAAAGAGAAGGCACAAAAAATTTACATGGTTCACCACTAAATGAGACATTCAAGTATACTACATCCGAAAGTTTTCGATCATACCAAATTCCACTAATCCTCACTAGTTGTGGAGTAAAAATGATTAGTACAGTCACTTTATGCCAGGTGTACTTTCTTTACAAGGTTTTAGGGGTAGCACACTGTGTCACTTGGATAACTTCTATTTACTCTCCCTTTCTCACTGCATTGGGAAGAATATAAGCATAGTTTATCAACTTGAAGATAACTTCAATGGGTTGGAATTCTATGATACATCCTCGACTATGGATATATGTTTTGTTGGAATCGTGTTTTTTTACTGTAGAAGTAATTCACTTTGCCGCACACTATTTTTTCGCTAACTTTTCTTCCACATACTAGACTTCTTCCTCCACATAATGCACTGCACTACGTATAGTGAGGGATTTATAAACCACCTTCACATACTGCCTCTGCAAACCGGGACCACGTACCACCTTCACAAACCGCATACATGTACTAGTTCTTCTCTCTAGACCAACACCTCCACAAAGTTTCTTCCGTGAACCGTATTCTATGAATTTTGTTCTGCAAACCATGTTACTTAATCCAAGTTCTTTGAACCGTGTTCCTAAAACTGTGATCTAAAAATTGTCTTCCATGTACCGGTATAGTCTTCACTGAATTACTTTCGAATTTTTAATCAATGTCTCCTTTGAAGGGCTATCTCCTCACAAACCACTCTAGACTTCACTAAATTCTTCTTGAATATTTAATCTTTGTACCACACCACAAATAAAGGGATTAGTGCTTCTTATATAGGAAAATAGATCTACATAATTGTATAAACTGAGATTTACCAAATCATTTATACCACGCTTCTTCAATTGCATACCGTGCATCTCTTATGAACCATTTTCCCTACGCAGTCTGCATACCTCCTCTCTTCCTTTGTGGTGGAAAAATTATTTCATGAACTGATCACCTCCTCATTTTCACCAATGAAAATCCATCTTGTGAACCGTATCTTATGTGAACCTCTCCCCCTCATTTTTTCAAACGAGATTCCATCATGTGAACCATTATTCCTTCCACATATAGCGATCCTTCCCATGAACTTGAAGTCTTCACCACATACTATTTTACATTCCATGAACTATTCCCAAAACATGGTTCATGGTCCACCATTTCATGTTCCATATTTTTTGATCCACGAGCTGTTCCCACTATGTGGTTCGTGGTTCACTTCATTTTCCAAAACTCTTAATTTTCCAAAAACAAAATTTATATTTTGAGGGCTAAAATTTTGAAAAACATTAGAAAACTATGAAACCTTTAATAATGATTTTAGTCTCAATCATGATTCTGTATTCCTCGGAAACACTTTGATGAACCGAATGTGGATTTAAAATAAAAACATAAACCATACTCCATTTCCAACAAAGAAATGGCTTGGTTCTAACATGTTGGAGTGATGAGGCTTTAAGAAATCATCTTAGTATTGGAATGGCTATCCACAGTTCAGTTAGAAATTGACTATCTTAGGCAGAGGATGAGGTGTATCTCTAGTGATGGGATAAGGGTTTCCTTTATGGTTAAAAAGGTAACCTTAGAAGAGTAGGGTGAGATCATGCATTGGAGAGTGCAACCAATTACTAACCAGTTGGATTTCATGACTCTCTTAGTGTTAGATGTTATGGGAAACTAGTTCTATATGGTGGTGGTGGAGTATGAGGACATCTTTCCTGAGCACGTCCAAGATTACCTATCCATTTATAGATAGGCTTATGCATTGAATTACTATCCGGGATAAACTCGATATCTATCAAATCATACCAAATGGCTCCCATAGATCTTCATGAGATGAGGGTTAAGTTAGAGAAATTATAGGATAAGGGATTTGTGATACGTAGTGTTTCCTCCTTTGTATCCCTAGTGTTGTTTTCCGAGAAGGTGGATGAAAGATTAAGGTTATGTGTTGTTTATCGATCCATTAATCAGGTGAACATGAATAATAATTATAAAATATCCTATTTCAAAAACCACTTCAATTATTTGACATGTTAATAATGGTTCATAAATATTGACCTTAGGTCAGGCGATCACTAGATGTGAGTATGGTATGAGGATATACCGAAGATGACATTTATTTGTCACTTTTGTCACTATGAGTACATAGTGATTCTATTCTATGTGAAGAACATCCTAGAATTTTTTATGGGTATCATGAACTGGAAGTTTCATCCTTTATTAGATAGGTGTTTTTATGGTATTTATTAACGGAATCCTTGTATACTTAGTGTCCATGGTAGATCAGTGAGATATTCAAGGATTGTCTTGGACACACTCTGAGATCACCAAATTTATATGAATCTCTCAATGTGTTTGTTTTTTATTCTAGAGGTATACTTTTGGGGACACATAATCTCATAAGAAGGAGTGGTTGTGGACCCAGAAGAGGTTTAGGCAGTGATAGCATGGGTTCTACCCAAGAGTATTAATGGCATGCAAATTTTTGTTGGATTTCCAGGTTACCGTCAGAGGGTTTTACCCAATTTATCCAGATTGATAGAACCCTTGACATCTTTGAACAAAAATGGAAATCCTATCATGTGGAAAGAAAGGTTCTAGAAGTTATTTTAGGAGTTGAGGTATAGGATTATGAGCACTCCCATATTGATATTTCTAGATGAGGGTGTCGAGTATGTAGTGTTATATGATGCATCAAGGACCAAGATTAGGATTATTCTTATAGATAGGTAGGCAATGATTGCCTATTATTCATGTTAGTTGGAACAAGATGAGATTAATTACAAGACCTGTGATCTTGATTTGGTTTCTTTAGTGTTCATACTAATGGTTTGGAAACACTACCAGATGGGAAAGAAATTTATCATCTACTCTCAACACAATATTATAAAGTATATCTTCCCTCAGAATAATTTTAACTTGAGATATAGGAGATGACTAGATTCCCTTTAAGAATATAAATTTTAAATTTTATATACTCTTAGTAAGGGGAACATTCTATAAGAGAGTCTAGGAAATCAATATTGGTTTAAGTTGTTGGCCAAAGTGTCAGAACAGTTATCCTCATTGAAGTTTTCAAATAAGACAAGGATGGTGCTTCATATCATATGATGATGGTTGTTACCCCAATAAATCTTTAGTGTGTCAGGGATTCTTATTATGAAGATACCAACTTGGAGGCATTATGTACTCAGATATCCACTAGACATGCTACTTATGGATATTATAAAGGTGGGGATCATTCTATCCTTTTTAGAGGATGGATGCTGATATCATTAGTGTTGTGGGTGGAGGTGATGTGGGAGTCTCCCACATACCCTTTGGTGGAACATCCATGTGTATAAAATATGTAACAGGACCTATGATGTTATTTTTTGTGTCTAGTAATAAGGTATTATATTTTAGGGTTTGTATCTCGATTCCTCGCCTGTCAACAAGTGGCGGTTGAAATATAATTTCCAATGAGTTTATATTGACACATTAAGATTATAGAGAGGATTTGGGATAGGATATCCATGAATTTGAGACAGTATTACAATGTTAATATAGTCTAAATGATTCCATCTTGGTGATCATATACCACCACACCATGTTGGACCACTTCATAACTACTTGAGAGTCGATCTTAATTGAGATCTTGGGATTCTTGTACATTCAAGAGATAGTCTGAATTCAGGGAATTCTCTCGGCTATCATCTAAGACTGTGACACTCAGTTAATTTCAAGATTATAGAGAGGATTAAAGGAGGTCGTTATGATTCTATTTCTTTTGATCACGGTGCTTTACCCCTACAATGATGAATAAAATGAGTAGACCATTCAGGTCTTAGATGACATAAAATGGGCTTACATATTATATTTCCTCCATAATTGGTAGGATCACCTACCCTTGGTGGGGTTTTCATTAAAAAAACAAGCATTCCACCATTGATATGGAACTATTCAAGTCCTTTTTTGGTAGACTAGACTATTCACCACTTTGTTGGACTAATCCATGTGATCTAGAACTCGTGGGTCCAGTTCTAGTGAGAGATATTACCAAGATGGTGTAGATTATCCATGAGCAGATGAGGACTATAAAGAGTCATTAGAAGTCCATTGATAACTGACAATGGAGACCTATAGAGTTCAATGAGGGAGACCACGTGTCACTGAGAGTGTCCCCTCAATTTGGATTACATATTTTTTCCCAAGGAAGAAATATATATCATAGATTCAATGGACCTTTCTAGATACTATGTATATTTAAGGAGGTGGCGTACTGCTTGGATCTATCACCATAGTTGGACCGGGTATATGAAATCAATATCACAACTGAGGAGTTAAATATATAACTCATCACATGTTATTTATTGGGGAAAACTAGACATTGAGGATAGAGCTAATTTTGTTGAGTACCAGGTAGAGATCAAGGATCAGCAGGAGAGGATCCTTCATGGGTGATCGATTCCTCTAGTACATGTAGGGTGAAAACATGAGAATTTTTGTGAGAGTACATACGAATGGGAGACATAGATGACAGCTCAGTATACTAATCTTTTTAGTAGGTTTTTCTTTTTTTGGGAAAGAAATCCATAATGTGGGTCAAATATAGTGATTCTTATTTTTTCATTTATTAATTTTGGATATTATATGGATTATTATCAGAGATAGGGACTATGATGGAATGAGATTCCGAGGCTTAGTGTGTCTAGAATTTATTTATGAAATATATTAAATATATTAATATCACACACATTTATTTTTCCTAAAACTGGAATAAATCCTAAACCAGGGAGTAGATCAAAATCTAAGGTAACTATTGAGTTTAGAACATGAGTTTTACCCTAGGCGTGACATTACCATTTTCAATGTTGGGGATTTTTAAAATGTTTGCACCAACATAGAATGGATAAGATAATTTAGTTAAATAATTATTTTATTTTATTTAATGAAATAACCTATTATGCTATTCAAATAATGTTATTACTAAACCCTAAGGGTAACCACCTATCCTTGGATTTAGATGAATCTTTGGACATGGTTTTATAAAGGATCATTGGTAGATGGCATCAAATAATATCATACTGAGGATCATGTGCCAATGAATTATGTGGATCCCACGAATGATGGGAACACAAGACAATTCTTCATCAGTGATCAATCCAAACTATTTGTAGGATGCAGATTTTTTTATTTCATACCCATTATTTTAACCTTGTCAAACCCAGATAAATTCTATAAAATAGAATTTATTTGTTCATCGATGATAGATTTAATTAAAGGATTTATTTTTTCTTTTTTATTTTAATTACACTTCATTCATATAAATATAAGACAATGGATAAAGGATTAATTAAAAAATTCCTAGTTTCATTCCTCACATCTTGTGTCTTATGGATTTCTCAATCGTTTCTTTGCATGAACATCACATGAATTTTCTTTGGACTATGGTTCAACAATTACCTTATATTTGATCATTGAATGACCATTATTTGGTGCGATGGATCAATACCATAAATATGGACCATTATGTAAGTTTATATTTGTGGATTGAAAATTATGGTGGATGATTCAAGGAATAATGAGACCAGATTCGACTATGGTTTTTGTTTCCATGATGGTTACATGAGGGAGGATTGCAGTGATGATATATTGGGATGAAAAATCATTTTTTAAGTGCAGTGAGAACTATAATCGAGTTAAAGGGTGACGATAAGGTTGGGAAACATAATATCCATGGACTCTAGAATGGATGGTGGCTCTTATTATGTATAGGATAGCATGGAGGTGATCCTGATGGATTTGTAAAATCCTGAGTTACAAGGCATGTCATTCGAGATTACATGACGTGTGGGACCCCCGGCTATAGTGCTAGGGTTTCCATAGAGTGCTAAATATTACACGTCAAGTGAACCTATCACACACCATGTGACACATGCTTGGTGGCATGACATGTAACTCGAAGATTACACACGCACATACATGACCATAGTAAACAAAAATGGCTAGAGTACATGGACATGGTCCGATGTTCATGGGTACAACCAGACAACATGACTAGAGTATTGAGCGATCTTTTGCATGGTCTCACGTTTCCATAACACATGGACCAAGGGTTGGTCCATAAATGAAGGGTCCTCTACTACCGATCCTCAATCACCTCTAGGTGGACCAAAAAAGTGTCTTAATCCTCAATATCTAGCTCACCCTAGTCAATAACGTGTTTAGGGTCATGCACATATGTCCTCAACTATGACATATTGAAGATGTTGTGCACCAACTCTAACTATGGGGTTATGGTGAGGTGGTAATAAATCTCACAAAAAATATGAAAGATATTGAATGAATTGATTAATCTTAGGGATAACATGCCTCCCGATCGATCCCCCACAATCCTCTTAATGAGAAGAATCTCAGGAAAATGATCCTGATTTCTAGAAATCTATATTCATATCATGTTGAACTGTGTAGTATTTATGCCAACTCTGTGTTTTTCTCATCCACTCAAGAATGAAATGGATGTTCTCTGTTGTCAGTTACACCATCTCTAGACCCACAAGAGATGTCTCACCAATCTCTATCCAGCTGAAGGGTGACATGAAGGTTCTTATATACCAGGACTCAAAAGCTTCCATAATGATATTAGTGTGGTATAAATTTTTGAATGCAAACTCTACCAAGGGAAATTTATCCTCCTAGCTTAGAAATAATTCTAACATGGATTCCCTTAGTATATCATACAACCTCTAGTTATTGCTCTTTTTTCCATCTATCTAGGAGTGGAAGGTTTTAGTAAACCTCATATGGGTCCTAAATTCCTTATGAAGGCCTCTCAACAAAATTTAAGTGAACAAAAAATAATGATCATTGACAATAGATGAGTGAATAACATGAATTAAAACAATATCCCTTGTGTAAAACTTCCCAAAACTCCCCACCAAACTCTTCTTCTTAATAATAATGAAGTGAACTGACATCATGAGTCTGCAAACTATAATTCATATGAATCCATTTTACATATCTATATTTGGAAGCCCTATCACAAAGTCCTTGTAAATTACATGCCATTTCCACTTCAGGGTATCAAGGGATTGTAATAAACCCATTAGAACCTGATTCTCAGCCTTCACCTACTGACAGGCGAGGACCCATGATATGAACTCATCCATGCTCTGTCTCTTTTCAACCAACCAAAACTTCCACTGGTGGTCTTTATACATCTTCCCACATCAGAACATACAACCACATGGGTAAGTGCAGAACTCACTCATATCCTCATCCCTCATCGGGGCTGGGACCACAATTCATCCCTTGAAAAGGACGATGTGATTCCCACATTCAAATATTACATTGGTGGAATATCATAAGAATATCTAGTCACAAAATACCTCATAGTTGATGTATCTCAACTCGAACTCCGTCATATGATTGAGAAGGGTAGGATTCAATACTATTGACTAAATAAATGTTTAAGCCTCCTACTCAATTGGGGTCCACTGCAACGAATCCAACTACATAGACACATCTTGCACCAAATGATCCTGGGACTTCATGCTAAGGTAATCTTCTACTATGTTATCCTTCATAGTAGTATAGATTATCTCTAAGTCATATTCCTATAAGAAAACCAACAATAAAATATGTATTATGTTCAAGTCTCTCCACTTGAATACATAACAATGATTTTTATGGTATGAGTAAATCAAAATGCGCAATCCTAAAAGATAGGGACTCCACATCCTCAGAGCGAAGACTATTGGTAGTATCTCTAGGTCATGTGTCACATAGTTCTGCTCATTGGGTTTCGACTACCATGATAGATATGAAATAACTACATGTATATGAATCAACACCTTGCTGAGACCAGCTCTAGAGGCATCATAGTACACTATGTACTCCATGCCCGTCCTGTAGTAGGCTCAAAACATGAGCACTTGTTAGCCTCAACATCAACTCCTTGAAGTTTTTATGGCACTACTCGGTCCATGTAAGCATATTCCACTTCCATGTCAATGTGTTCCAAATGAATTCAATCCTAAATAATTATTCTATAAACCTTTGGTAGTAACCTACCAAGGAAAGAAAAATGTACACCTTTGACACGCTCTTGGGCAGTCCCCAAGTATGAACTGCATCAATCTTCATCAGGTCCAAAACTAAACCATGATAAGAAATAAAATTCCCTAAAAAGTAAACCTCATGAATCTAGAACTATATCTTAGAGATATTACTATAAATTTGTTACTTTAGAATAAAATATTGGACCATCAACAAGTGATATACATGATCCTCCTCTGACTCATAGTATATGAGTATTTCATCAATGAATATGGAAACAAAATAGTCCAAATATGGTCAGAAGAGACAGTTCATTAAATAAATAAAGTCATTATTCACACTTAAAGGAATCACTGGGAACACATAGTGTCGTAGTGACATCATAATATCATCCTTGAAAAATATCAACTAGTGGTATCCAGACCTAAGATCAATATATGGGAACCATATCACACCTTGCAACTGATTAAATAGGTAGTAAATAATTTTAAAGGGGTAATAATTCTTTATTTTGGTGTGATTCAGGTGATTATTATCTCCAAAAATCTGTAATATACCATCCATGTTTTTCATGAACAACATTGGAGCTTCTTATGGGGACACAATGGAAATGATAAAACCCTTATCTCAAAGGTCCTCCAACTAAAACCATAGATCATGAATCTCAGTAAAGGACATCTGATATGCCATAGAATAAACCAAAGTGGAATTGGGATAAAATTCAATATAGAACTCTATCTCCCACCCTAAAGGTAGTCCCAGAATGTCCTCGAGGAAGACATCCATAAAATCCTCTATGATTTATGGAATCGAGATGCCTAAAGAGAATACTTCACCAAGGGAAACACTCTCCAACTAATGGGTGATGGGTTGAATCCTCCTGCTTACAATACCCACTCACCCTACCATAATAACTCACTCAACTATAAAGAGGAATCTCATCCCATTAGTGGTAAGGAATATGACTTGTTTGCAATTTGAGTAAATCTAGGATTAGACTATAGAAAACCAATGCATACATAGTATGAAATCACAGGGTTCCATCATGATGACTAAAAGGTACCACATGAACCTCTCTCCAACAAGAGACAACTCATACTACCATCAGATAAAATATATAGAAGATATGTTCCTCATATGAACCATAAAATGAAGCTATTAGGCTAAATCCTCAACTGGGAGCTCCTACTATTGCACCAGGAGTATATAGATAAAGGAATGACTCACTCATATGTACAATAACACCGAGGTAAGAGTATAATAAACAAATATAATACTTATAACAACATTGTGTGCCACTCGGTCATATGACTCAATATATTATAGTTATCCATAGCCTCGATCACCATCTCTCTGAGATTAATGTGGTCTTGCTATTGGCGATGGGGGAAGGATCTTATAGCATCATCCAAAACCCACAACTCATCCTCCTGGATAAACAATTAATCATTTTCTATCTCTTACTCCCTGAGTCCACCCTTCCCATGCTTGGGAGATCCTTAATCACGACCTTGCCTCTACCGTGGCGGTCCATCAGCTATCTTCATGTGTTCCTCAGAATGTCATGTTGGGAAATCTCATGCCATGTAACCTCACCCATCACATACATAGAACCTCTCTCTCTAATATACCATGGTCCTTTTCATGGTCACTATTCCACATGACCATTTTCATATGTCTTTTCACAGGGAGGTCTTCTATGCTAATATACTATCGACTGGTGCCTGCTAGTTGCTTCAGATGACTCATCCCTATAACACCCACTACTATCTATAGATTAATGATATCTCTATTATAGGATGATCTTGTCCTCCAACACCCACTCTAACACCCTAGCATAGGTTGAAATTCTCAAGGATACTACACTGGCACATATATCTGTATAGAGACCCTTCTCAAACTTTCGTTTTCAGAATTATCCATCTCGTATTATATCAAGGGTGTAACACATAAGGACTGTGAACCTAAAAAAATAAACATCCAATTTCATCGCTCCCATTATATAGCTCTATATACTCCTAAATCTAAGTTGAGCACAAGAAGGATGGGTAGAACTCCTCACAGAAAATAGTCATGAAGCCAGCCAATGAGAGTGTCGAATCATCATGCATATGTGTAACAAGACTCCACCAGATCCCAATTTATCCATCTAAAAGGATAACATCCAATGAAAACACATGATATATTTGTATTTAGATAATAATAAAAACAAAAACCACCGACTCTATCCATTACTCTATTTCATGGGGATCTATCTCACCATGGAATATCAACAAACTCTGGTGCTGGAAGTCATGGAGTGTTCTTAGCCCACATGAATCCTCATCCTTCTATAGTGTTAATATCTAAAACTAAATAGATTGGAGTGTTGCTACTTTTCCACCTTGAGTAAGGACCTCACAGGATATATACTAAACTAAAGCCTCATCACTCATCGGATCATCATCGTGATCTGAAACTATTAACCAATATTCATGTCACTATAGAGGCATCCTTAAAATTTGATCAAGAAGAAACACAATCATATAAAAATATATATACAATACGAAGTTGAATCAAGAAGGAAAATCAAAACACCCAATCCTATATGATTCATTTACCATTATTTCCTTTATCCAATTTCTCATTATATTGAGTCGACAAGAAGGTAGTTGAGGCCCTAGTGAATGGATACGTTAGCCGCTGCACCAACAATGGATTCCCTATACTAAAATCCACACTCAATAAAATTTGACATTGTTTCCCTAAATCGAAACCAAATCCTTAAAAGGGGACTACTTCACACACTATACCATGGATAGAACCACCACTAATACCAATCTGTCTGGACCTGACCAAACTGGGCTTGATCTATAACTACCCCAAGCCCGCCTCCATATGCCAGGGTTTAAAGACAAGTGCCAAAAAGAATATCTAACATTAGAGGTATTTTTCTAATGGACTTATACAAAAAAACCTTACCATCTCAATGTATAATCTACAAGGAATAATAATAAAATTATAGAATATCTAGAGAATAACGATGCATGATAAAACCCTCTAGGGTATATAAGAGTACGACCGTCTAAAATGAAATATAAAAGAGGAAAATAGATGCCCAAGAAAAGTAAATGCTGAGATATCCTAGCTCATGATCTCTAACCTTAGACCACCATACGTGGTCCAATGAACCTGGTATCCCAATGCTCCTCGACATTCACCACCAAACTATCCATTGTCAGCAAAGGACTAACACATGTGGGAAAATACCATACATGTGTGAGTATGTACATATCCAGTAGAGAACCCCAAAATATAATGGGGGAGAAGTAATAGACATGATATTAATATATAATAGATAGATCAACCCAAATAAAGGGAGTAAACATAATCCAATAGTAGATATATATATTCTCAAACCAAAAAATCCCAAATGAGGGAGAATGGGATCTCTAACTCCTGACTCAATCCAAGAAAAGAGTTCCAAAAGTTCCAAGAGGTCCATCTATGATGTCTAATATCTCATGATTCAAACCAAATAATTATTTGTGAGGAGGTCCCATGCATCGCCCCCATGCCGCACAGTTGAGGGGGTATAATCTCTAAGTGGAGGACCCACACACTAGTGCATCAGGGGGGTTCCACTCAGTGTAAGGAGTAATTTCACCCTATCTTATTGGGGGGTTTGACTTAGTAGGTGAGGACTATCAATATAATGATATAGGAGGCTACACTCAATGTAAAGAGGACCGACTTTCTATCCAATATGAGGTAGAACTTGATGATACAGGATCCATGCCCGGATACATCAGGGGGATACCACTCAGTAGATATAGAATCCACACCCAAAAACCATATGAGGATACAACTCAATAGATAGAGGACAAGAACCATATTTTCATATGGTGGTACCACTCATTAGATAAAGAATCCACAGCCTAATTCAATAGTGGGGTACCAATTAGTAGATTGAGGACCCATCTTCAAATTCCGTAGGGGGTACCACTCTGTTGAAAGTGGACCTTCACCCTAATTATATATGAGGGTACCAATCAATAGATTATAGGGAGAGGACCCATTCCCTCTATAGTTGGAGGGTGAACTCTAATCCCTCTAATTATTCTTCCTGATCATTTCCATTTTTTACCATCATATAAATAAGTTTCCCACCCAGTACATAGAAAATAATATCTAAAAAGAAACTAACGATTCCACTATCATTATTTATAAGGAAAAACACTCAGAAGAGGATAATCTCGAGAAAAAATATGATTCCAAATGATGGACATATGAGAGGTTGAAGTTTCCTCAAAAATAAATAAGGGGTGCATGGTGTGTAAGGGACCCACACGACAAGTGGTACCACTCCAATTCCTAGACATTTCCCTATTAATACATGTCTCACTAACCATTTATAACTAATTGGAATTTGAGAAGAATACAAAGTGCTTCTTTGTCAATCGGGGTCCTGCCCATGCTTCTATACATTTTCATGTAAGTATGGCCATATTCATGTACTTTGATACATGAAATGTATGGGAAAGACTGGATCTCAACATTTTAATCCTACTTAAGACCATGTACATTTTGAATTACATGGGGTCCCCCCAATATAAATGGTGTGTGATTACACCTGATATCATAAGTGTTTACCCTTGTTTCCCTTTGATCTGGTCATCTCGGGGTATACTATGTGTGGTACCTCCACACAATTTGTCGTATTTAACTCTATGTCAAACCCTAGCCACCATAGAAACCAGACAACATGGTGTTTGTTCTACGGACTAAAAGATGTGTAGTAGAGTTTTTTATAGAAACATAGATATCCTTCTATAATTCAATATTTAGACTCCTCTCCTTGTATCTCATTTGAAAACCACACAAAATTGGTGGATATTCCATCCCACCATCATTTCTAACCATTTGATGGTCATAAATTGGATCCCAAATTAACCTATAAGAACTCATACACATACTCCCACCCAAGGTTCTCCTACTAGCTCACCGAATCTAAAAATCCATTGGGGGAATTACCCATATTCCATTAATCCTTTGAAACAATCCCAGAATCACCATTTTGTTCATGAGACGTGAATTATTTAGAAATATGGGGGTGTAATCAGGCTTAGTCCCACTTAAAAATGATAAATACCATCCTCATGGTCTAATGATGACTAATGTAAAGAATCAGGGGGGATTACAATAAAAAAGTGTTCAATCATCACTATCCAAATATTCTTGGCCAATAGATTCAAAATAGGTAGATTTGGGTACAAACCAATTAAAACTAGTACACAGTGGCATGAAAGAGATTTAAATTGATGTAGATCAAGAAATAAAATCAATCATGTTGACCATTTTAATTAGTATGGGAAGGATCCAAAAATTGAAGAGTTCTACCAAGTTCTGGATCATTAATGGTTAAAGGATTCCCTCTCTAATGAAGGGGAGGAGTCTTTGTGTTTGCTTCTTATCAATCTACCTGGATTAGGAGTCTAATAATCATATGATTCTGATTCTCCAATGAGAGGTGGAAGGAAATAATCTTAATTCTCCAAGGGTTTATGTGGCTAAAACTAGAGAATTGTTTATAATAGGGTATTTAATGGAATCTGATTTAGGATAATTAAACTAAATAAATAAATTTAATTATTTATTTAACTAAACACACTTTCCCAAGACATCTTTTATTTGAATTCTCCATGTCAAACTATTTTAGGGAATTCTTTTAGTAAAACTCACATTCTGGATCCAGCTGTAGTCTCATATTTTTGATATGAGATCCCATTAAAGTGTTATCCCATTTTCTTTAATAAACTGTGTGTGGGTAATATAAAATATATTTAATATTTTTATAAAATTAATTTTGGCCACACCAGGCCTCAGAATTTCATGACATATTATCAACTAGATCCAAAAATATATCTATAAATAATTCAAAGTAATACTAGTAAAAACCAGGGTCTCAATAATAGCTATTTTATTTTTTTCATCCTTTGAAGTTTAACTTGTCTCTTGGAGATTTTTTACTACTATTTCATTTGTATCACTTCCATTTTTATGCATCAATTATGATATAAATATTCATTTTTTTATTTATTTATATGTATATATGTCATGTATTCTTCATTAGTATTTGATAAATGATTCACTTTGTTTTTTTGATGGTCGGGTTCTAGTCTCCAGCCCATGGCTATCAGGAACTTTCTTTAGGTATGTAGATATTGAGGTTGGGTACCTATTTGTGAGGGTATCTACATTAGTTTCTTCACATTCTGGTTTCATAGTAGGTCAATCCACAATAATCCTTGTCCTGTGGAATTATTAAACTTGAGATAGGATTTCCAGGACTTGACAGGTAGGTTTATGTGAGTTCATGGCCAACTCATATCATGAAGAGACTCAAGTTACCATGGGATATAGGTATGTGACTCTCCTGTCATGAGTTTTGGTCTAAAACTCATTTTTTTATTATGGGTGTTTTTATTTGAACTAATATTTTTCTATGTTTGATCATTTTTTCTATTTAATTGTTCAATATTTTTCCTCTAAGACTTATTTCGTGAGTTCCTCATGAGGGTGCATCTAATTCTCCTCAAAGGAATCTTCCCCTTGATCAGAATTATATCGAGGCTATGAATCATGTAATTTGATCTATCGACTAGAATGTACAATAAGTTTATAACACTGTCAAAGAGGTACACCAAAGAGCTTTAGAAGATAGGTATCGATCATGATATTTATTTCATGAGAAGCTACCATCCTTTAAGGGTACTAATGAACCTCAATATGAAGAGGACTATATTGACAAGATTGATTGTATATTTAAATTCTTGCATACAAATAAGAGTATTAGGGTGATGTGTGCCATTTTCAGAATTGAGGTCCCTAGTAGGCGATGGTGGGATTCCATGGTATAAAAGGATAGACACGCGGTCTTGGACCGGAAGGGTTTTAATACTCTCTTATTACAATAGTTTTTTCTTGAGTCACTAATGATGGTGAAGTATATCGATTTCCTCTATTTGTAATAGGGATATTGTATGCTGTTAGTATAAAACAATCATTTTGCTGAGATAGTTAATTTTTCAACAGAGGTTGTAAAGAATGACCAAATGAAAGCTCAGAAGTACCTATAGGGTTTGGGAAAATTTATTAGATTGAAGGTATTTAGGATGAGAATTCAAACCTATACAGATAAAGTGGATAGGAATGTGATTGTAGAGATTAAAATAGATGTAAATGTTTAAAATTATTCACCTCCCCTTCCACCTATTGGTATCTTTTGTGGCACTCAAGGGTAAAAGAGGATGTGGCATGATCATCATAGTATTTTTAGAGCTGGTTTCTTGAAGAAAACCTCTTCATAACTTCCAATTGAATCTTGTTGTGTCCCTATGACTTTTTATGAGGGAGGAAAGGTTAGAAAAACACAATGTTCTTGTCCTTTACCAAAAAATATGTTTAATATTTATAGATGTTATGTTCATCTGTAGCATTTATACTATGCTATATCTACTCCTCAATATTGTTAGGAATGATTAGATTGAAAGGATACTATGGGGAAGTTAGACGCTTCATGGACTAATGGAATCTAGCCATAGGACCCTAGAGTGATGTACCTTTGTTGGAACTAAAAAATGTGGAGAGGAAAATAAAACAAAAAGAGGAAACAACCTCTATGAGGCTACCTCACGAAGCCTGTTCGTAGAGCCTCATAGCACCGTGGCTGGTGCAAAGCCTCCTCTTTTGCGAAGCCGTTGCAAAGCAAAGAGGCAAGAGGCTCAGTGATCCAAAATACGTTTTCAAATTTTTTTTGAATCCAAGTGGTGCGAGGCTCTGCGATCCAAAAGAAATTTCCAAAGCCGCCATGAAGAAAAGAGGCGAGAGGCTCCATGATCTAAAAGATGTTTGCGAAGACGCCACCAAGAAAAGATGCAGGAGGCTCCATGATCCAAAAGATGCTTGTGAAGCCTCCACAAAGAAAAGAGGAGGGGGATTAGTGATTATGAAAAAGCGATGTGTGGCTTCGCGTCACATGGTCCCTGCTTCGCGGCACCTCTTTCCTATAAATACCAAGTTTCCCTAATCCCAAAGGATGGATACTCTGAACTTACACCTCCTCATATATCAAATCGAAAAGAACTTTCTACTCTATAAAAAATGATCTCTCCAATGTAATTTATCATTGTGAAGTACATTTCCTTTGTCTTAAGAACAACCCCTCTTCAAGCATGGATTCCCTTCGCGAATCCCACAGGCCTTCGTAAAGGAAGGAGATCCCTAAGGAAACTTGGGTCTTCGCAAATTACTCATGCTTCACAATGTACCTTCTATGAACTTGTGAACGACATACTAAGGTAGGTTCACTGTGCTTCATGAGGACACTTCTTCACAGTTCTATGCTTTGCAAGGCACCGTTGCCTCACGAAGCCCTACTATAAGAAAGCCTTTCTTCTTTACGAAGAACCTTACATGTGCTCATATTCCCTATTCCTAGGCTAGTCCACCCTACTTCATGAATCATACCCCTTCATGAATCCCCTCTACTACATGAAGCACCATATCTTCACGAGACCACTTCTGGTGAACTTCCTTGCTATGAAACCCCTTATCCCAGGCGACCATCTAGGTTCGTACAAAGTGATTTCAAGGTCCCTTGGGTGGTGCTTCACATTTCATTAATTAGACTCGTGATTATTTTCATAGGAATGATAATGGATACTGCTTCATTTCATAGCGACATTAATGTGGACCCCTCAGTGGATCACCCCACAACACCCCCCACCATGGCATTACTAATGTCTTCCCTTCCCCAATGGTGGGTGGGTATCAGTTCTATAATTCATGGGGGTGTGGTGTGAAACCACCTCATTCGAGCTGCAAGATTTTAAACTTCTAAGCACCATCATTCTCAGCAAATGACGTGAAACTGTGGCCTCACCCTATGCATTCTATGTGGGGTTCCCCACCTTAGACATTCTCCAAACCCACTCATCTCCACATAAGTGAGATCTTTCTCACATGGAATGAGATCCTCTTTTCTAGAGTGGCACTTCTTTGTGGGGAAGGTCAAATATATCGGTGTAAGCCCCTATCCTTTCATAAAAAAGGAAACACCTCTACTCCTTCTCTAGTATTTGGTGCCAAAGACTAAGGGGTGAGAGGGGAATAGTGAAATTAGATACCCTGTCCCTCTCCCTCTCGGCATTGTCACCACCAGGCCTCCATCCTATATTAAGTTTCAATATCTATCTCCCTAGGCTGCTAACTCCGCATAAGCCCTTGTTTTCTCTTTGGGCCACTAACCATGAATAAGCCCCACTCCACTTCCCATGGACCCACCTTTCATGACGTGATATTCAGGTCTTTACTGCCTCTTGTTTCTCACATCAAGCATGGATCACGTGGGTTTAGAGTAAGCATCGACCATGAAATTCCCTCTAAGACACACTATATCATAATCCCCAATCAACCATCTAAACTATGTGGACATTGATCCTTTCCAAGGCAAGGTATGCCGGAAGCCTCCCTGGATTTCAAACCCAACACCTTCCTATCCCAACCCGTTCATGTCAGTTCACCTAACACCTATGAACTATGTGGAATTTGATCCTTATCAAGGAAAGGTATATAGGAAACCTCCCTGAGGTCAATCCCATCACCCATCAATCCCGAACAATCTATACAGGTCCACCCTCATACTGCATGATGTTAAACTGTACACCGCTTTTCATCCCGTAGGATGCTAAATTTTACCCATTTGAACTACATGGGATTTGATCCCTATCTCCTAGGAAAGGTATGTATGAAGCCTTCATAAGGTTCAACCCCATCCAGTAGTAAGACGTTTTTACCCCAAGCAGCGGTAAGCTATTGTGATGCCCATCTATGGTAAGCCGTTGTTATCCCCAATCGACGGTAAGCCGTTGTTATCCTAAGTCTACTATAAGTCGTTGTGTTCCCCAATCGATAGAAAGACTTTGTTTTCACCCAACCAGCAGTAAGCGTCTATAGTCCCCAATCGATGGTAAGTTGTCGTAGTCCCATTTGTGTGGATCCACATCTCCGGTCTACCCCCATGGCATCATGCCGATTTGGGCTGCTAACCATGCGTAAGCCTTAGTATATCGTTAGGTCGTTTTACTATGCGTGAACCCAGATTCTATACCCCATTATGATCTTTGTAAACATTGATTACCTGCCACATGGATACGTAAGAATCCTCCCTAATGTTCAAAACCATCACCCATGTCTCATCCTAGTCTTTCTGTCGAGTCTATGTGTTTCGGAAAGGACATGACCCAACCCAGAGGTACCACTTCCTCTGTGTCCCATCCATACAGGTTTCCTCCTTCGGTGTCCCATCATATCACTGAACAACGTGGACTTTAATTCCCTGCCACATGGATACGTAGGATGTCTCTTCAAGAATCAACCCAAATATCACCATCGCTCTTACGGTGGTTCCATATCATTATCCATCCACTCTCAGAAATCCATTTTCATCTTTATTCTTACCCAGGCTGCTACATCCTAGTGAGATCATGTCACCCACTTTCTCACTACTCCTGGCTGTAATTGGGTAATCGACCACACTTTATCCCCAGTATTAGTGATCCATCTAGGGGTTTCACCCATCTAATCCACTCTTATTAGTGTTCTAATCAGTTTGATCCATCTCCTCTAGACATTAAACTTGCGGCATACCCTGTGTTAAACATCGAAAGTTGAGGAAAACCTCAGATACATGCCTATGGAATACAATTCACCATATTCGATGTGGGATGCATCGGGCTTCCATGACCTCGATAATACTTATCATAATAGGGAAAACCCCAGATGTTCTAGTGTTCCAGCATCGAGACAAGCCAGTGATGTCCAACATGACTACACCCACAACCGAAAGTTGCTGCCCTGACCAGACCCCTTGGAATGTAGAGACAAAAACAACGTAATTAACCGGAGTCCATGAAAACATGGAACTGTGAAGAGTTTCACGAACAACATCTTATGTTTATGAGGGAGACTCGGACTAGGTAATGAGTTCTGAGGAGGAATCATCAAAAGGAGAAACCAATATTCCATCGTCCCATTTATATCAAGGATAAAACGACCCTAAACAAGCGACAGATGCTTCCCGCCTTTGGAAAGTGGGAATATGGGGCAACAAGCACTGTGTCTTCCTCAACAGATAGATGCACGCCCCAGTGAAAGTGTTGGAATTAGAAAAGGTAAAACCTACATGAATCTTCTTCTCCTAAATTCATAGTTTAGTAGAGTTTGATATTTCCGTGGACTAGCATGCACAAAATCTAGTTATCCTGTTCCGGGTCCCTCCAAGAAAATAGTGGGCCTGGCATGAAACTCACCAAAAATAGGGTTAGTTAAAGGTTTGGCATTCCAGTATGCAATGTTGTCAGTGTGGATCTTTCTTACCAACCATGGAAGACAAAATGTGACTCGGGTAATGGATGTCGATTTCCTTCTATCAAGACTAATGGTTTAAATCGACCTACCTTCCTGGACCCAAGCTTCCATATTAGGAAATCGATCAAAACCCACCTACCGGTGTAGAGGAAGGGGAAACTTCAGCATGGAAATATCGTGTGGCCTTATTTCCCACATGGAAGCTTCCACGTCCACAACTGTTGGGAACCCATGCCTAATCTCCCCATCTGAAACCATTCAGAGAAGGGTGATAAATGACCTTGTTTAGCGACATGAGGAGGAGGAGATTATCCCATATTAGGATATGGATCGTCAAGACATAGAGGCTTCTGCACCTCACCACCACCACCGCCCCCCAAAGGATACGTATTGAGACACTTCTCCCCACTCCGACACACAACCATTTTGGGAGCCTCTCCTCGGAACACGTCTATGAATCCATCACCTATGACGAGGAGGTGAGGGATTTCTGGGCTAGCCCAACCAGGATTCCATTCTAGGGGATCCCAAGGAGGGTTCCCAGTAGACTGCGTCAAAGCTGCCACCCAGCCTCACAAGCTGAGGAGAAGGTAAGCTATATACATGCACCACCGACCCGAGTCCAATTAATATGATGACATTGTCAGGCGCATGCTGAGGAGGATGACCATAGAGGGGCATCAATGTCAGTGACTACCATGGCCCATGCTTCCATTTTCGTATTCCATCAGCCCCATTTTTACACCGAACAGGGGAACTCATATGCCCAACCCGGATCGAGGCCCCAACTGCCCCATGGGCAGGCTGGGTCGACTCTCTTGGTCATTGACGCAGGTAGCTCCCACCGTGGGCCGACCTATGGCAATGAGAACCATTACAGAGGTCCTCCTCATACCATCTCCAAGGAGATCATAGGTTTGTACTGCTCCCAAGCTCAACATGGTGGTCCTCCCCATGCCAGCATCAATCCAGACAAGGGTCCTCCCCGCTGTAGTGACGCTCAGTATGAAATCCTTCTCTACATCCATGACCTCAGGTATAGATATGTTCCTCTTATCACAGGTCGCCAGTGAGAAGGTGTTACACATCCGGTCAACCATCCATGTGGGGGTCTTCCCCATGTCCTTACAACTACCGAAGAAGGACCTCCTTGTCCTAGAAACAAGAGAGGTGGAGGTTTGCCTCACTACATAAACACCCATCACGGAGGTCCTAACCATGCTATTCTCAACCGGTATGAGGACCCTCCTTGCACCGATGTTTCTAGAAGAAATAAGCATGAATACCCTACCCATGACCCCACCAACTCCTGTGGAAGTTCTAACCGCTCCTACACTTCCTGTGAATATTCCCTCTGCGTGTTTTCCAGTGGACATGGAGGTCCTCCCCATGTTCCCTTTGACATCTATCTTGGTTCTCCTCGCACCCTGGCTCACCTAAACAGAATTCGTCTCTGCCCCAACACTCTTTTGGCCAAAGGAGGTCCTCGAGACAAAATCTACCCTATCCCAAAGATCCATCCCGTGGCAGAAGGGAGGGTCGCCGCATCTATAAAAAGAATTCCAGGAAGATTCATACTGAGATTAAACATGTTTTCTTCTCAGATTATTATACAGAATTTGATTCGGCAGGGGAACCCTCACCTCGATCCTCTATGTCGGGGGATGGTGTTGGGATGAGGTGTATCAGCTACATAATTTCGGAATGCGAGGTCAATCAGATCCCGACCTCCCTTCACTGATACATCTAGGAGGATGAGGATTTGGTGTATTCCTAAGGTCTGACCGCGTAATCACCACCATCATCACCAGAAGCACTCTCTACCTCAGCCAGAGACCACAGAGAGTTATTTTGGGGATCGATGGAAGAAGAGGAGTGATATGGTCCACCGCCAGCAACTATAATCCCTATGATAGAAACTATGTTCGGTGACCCATCTTATCATGATGTGGGGGCTACTTCATGAATCTCTTCAGAGGATAGCCCGAGATTCGACAACTTTTCATCCCACTTATCGTATTCTCCACTGGTGAGCTTACAGTCTCAATGGTCTGCTTCAGTACCGCTACTGGTTCCTCAGCCGCCTCCATTCGAGGAGTGGGAGAACCATGGGCCAGACCCTGAGTCTGAGTCGAGGAGTTTGTGGGACATTCTTGCAGCATACAATTTCATTGAGATGTTTTGGCTAGTTGCAGCGCTGAATTTCAGTGCACCAGAATCACTCACCTAGGAGGAGGTTGGATGCTTTTTCCAGAACCTCTGGGCAACTCAATTTTGTCTTCTTCATTAATGAGTGGACTACCACAAGATTGAGGAACACATAAAATACATTGGTCAACAATTCTATTTTATCGATTAGGCCGCACTCCTTGTGTTCCAACTTCCTGAGTCACCAGGCTGCCATAGGACCCTCCAACAATGATGCGTTCATATGTTCAAAGTTCTCTACATAATTATCATAGAGGCTTCTCCCCACATGAAGATCCATGGTTGGGGGATGTTTGAAGCCCTCCATTTTAGATCTATCTAGCACCAACCTAACTGTCCAAGCGATATCACGGATATGCGTCCAAGTAAAGTCGCAGTTAACTTGGTTGATTTATCATAGGGAGAGATAGAGATAGAGCTCCTTGGAGAAAACATACCCCTATGAGAGTGCCAAAATGGTTGAATTTGTCAGTAAGGTTTACTCACCAGCAAAGAAACCTACTGGGTCTTCCCGTTCCCACTAAGGGATTGGAACTCAACCAAAATCCTAATAATTGTAGGGAAAACCTCAGAAACATCAAACCCTGCATCCCGTATGGCTCAATACAAAAGACACAGGATGATCTCAAAAAATCTACGTTGTGTCAACAGCTCATATAGCATAAGAAGATGGTCGATGAAATCATTACTGAATTCACTAAGGAATGATGACCATGCTACTATTATCATCAACTGGGGAAGTAGGGGTAGGCCCAACTTCCCCCTGGAAAATTTCCTCTAGGTGACCTTGACCATCCTTCCCACGCAGAAAGGATAGAGGCTGAAAATTATGGAAAGAGGGCATAGTATGTGTCAACAAATCCACCTGAGTGGCATGATAATCCCCAGGATCCAGCTCAAGTTCCCCCATCTACTCTGTAGGTCATCCCACCAGCCACTCCACAAGCCATTGGGCATTCTTATCATGTTTAGGAACCCACCAATGCACTAGTGACCATGTATCCTCTTCAAGATAGGAACCCCCTCCTAGATGATCTGATGGCTACACTCATTATTCAACTTGAGGTGTTGGAAACTCGACAGGTGGAAATTCCACCTGACAGAAAGCTGTATCCAGCGTGGTTGGACGATATGCCAGCACCCCTGGGTTTCAAAAATCCCACTTTTCCCCCCATTAGTGGGATGGGTGACCTGCTGCAGCATATGATACACTTCATATCATGATTCAGAATTATTCTATAAACTCCATCACAACAAGAGGCTGCCAAACTCTGATGGTTCATACATACATTGGAAGGGCCTGTGTTTTCCTGGTACAACCAACTACCCATCCGATCAATATTCATCTTGGATGATTTTCATTGGAAATTTATTTACCAGTTATGTTCCACCAATTGGAATACGAGTATTACAGACCTCTTAAAATGAAAAGGGAGGCATGACGAGTGAGTCATGGAATTTTTCACCCACTGTAAAGGCCTTACCTACTTCTTGGATATTCCACTGACTCAGGAAGAGCTGCTAACAATGTGTGTGGGGAATGTCAAGACAAAACTGGTCCGTTCTTTTATTACCCAGAATTACTAGGGGGATTCCAAGACTTCACTGATAAGTCCTAATGCCTAGAGGAAGCCTTGAAACTGTCCAAACAGACAAGATCGTTTCCTCCTTTAATTATAACAAGAAGTTCCGCTATGGTTGAGCCTATTGTAGTGTCGTAGATAGAAGCCCCAAAGAAACTCGAGTAATTACTATTGGAGCCACCTCCACTTGCTCACAGAGGCCCTCCACCTCAGGTGAAGCCTCTGTCCTAGCAGTTCCAACCTCAAAATCAGGAGGCACTCTCACGTAATGCACCGACACAACCCAAGCGAGATAACCAAGTCCCACCCCTGTGACATTCTCTTCTAGCCCCTCATTAGGTCCAGGCTCCCAGATCCCCCTTCACGGATAGGAGAAACTGGACCTACTCATTAAACAAGGATTAGGTCCTCAGTTATTTCCAAAGTGCCTTAGAATAGGTAATTCTACCATTACTCAAACGTAGGAGACCAGAAGAGGCAGGTCTCACTGATCGCCCCAATTACTGACCCTATCACTGGATCATGGGGCACACCCTCAAATAGTGATATGTGTTTAAAGATTGACTTCAAGACTATGTTGATAATGAAATGGTCGGGTCAAGCCCAACTTTGGCACATGTAGCATGTGTTTTCGTGTAGCCAGACAGTGGCAGTGACATCGAAGGCGAGTGGAATCAGTTTTCTAACCACATGTACCAGGTGCTGATGATTGGATGGATCGTAAGGTTGTCACTCGTGCCCATGGTATTATCCATGCACATCTGAATCTTCCTGAAACTTCCAAAGGTGTTGTGTCATATGAAGTCAGTACTTTTGCATCAATAGCTCAGCTTTCCCCTTCCCAGAAGAGGAGGCATCAGTGACACAAGGTAAAACAAAGTCCCCCACCGGCGCCATCATCATCCCATAATCTTAAAAATATCATGCCCCCAGAGATGGAAATTTCCCCCAGAGTCCATCCAGTAGTAGTGGATTATTCTAGTGACAGTAAAGGGTATGCCTCAGTTAACACTATAGAGCTGGTAAACCCCTACATGATTTCTAACAGGTAATAACGCCAGATAGATCCTCCTAACGTCACCAGCATTGATAGGGTCATGGCTATATGCGTCGTCAGAGTTCCTCGGTCAGTACCTCCAGCCATGATGTGCATGCCACTGAAAACACACAGCATGCCTAGCGTAGATCTCAGCCTGCGCAACCTCCTCATTTGGAATCATAAGTTCCTCCTTCTTTACTATTTGTGTTTCTTAATTTGGAATAGATGCCACAACTGTACCATGATCATTCATTCTCTATTATAAATCAGCTTCAGTCATCTGAGCCACATCTGGTAGTCACTCCACAGACTTTGACTAGTGAGTAGCAGGATGTTCCTAGCACTAGTCAACCACTGGTCCAGCCAGAAGGTCCTGCCATTCCCCCTACCACATAATGACCACTTTTATGTAGAAGCTCATGCTTGGCTCAGAAGTAATATGTCTTCAAGAATCTTTCCAGTATTCGGGCAAGGATCTCTATCCTTGAGGCCCTTCCATATCCCTGGATATGTGTGAATCCATCATTGAGGCTTTAAGAAGCCCCCTCCAGTTTGAGACTGAGGTAGTAGCTATTGAATCCTTCCATACTATGGTAGTAGAGAATGCTAAATGCCATGCCATTATCTCTTTTTTCTGGAAAAGATGAAGGCTCTCCTATATTGGGGCACATCCTCCCATTGTACATCACCAACCATTTCAATGGTGTGGAGGTTCATCGCTGCCTTGTTGATATAGAATATGTGATCAACCTAATCCTGACATGGAAACTCCATAATATGGGGCTATGTGAGGATGATCTAAGTCCCTATGACCTAAAAACCCATGGTTATGATCGGATGGAACAAACACCGGTCAAAAATATTTTCCTGAAGACCCCATTCTGTGGCCTCGTTTCCAGCACCAAATTGATGGTTGTATCCCAGAACACCACCTACAATGAGATTATGGGTAGTCCATGGCTTCACCTCCATGCAACGGTCTCTTCATCATATCATAATTGCCTTAAGTACTCCCTTATTAGTCGGGTGAGAGTACTCCAAGGAAACACATCTCCATTTTCCTATTTTGAGGCCCACTACCTGGATTCTGACTATTACAATATCAAAGAAAATTAGATTTAGGATAATGAGGTTGAACACACTATAGCTGTAAATGACCTATGGACTGACCTGGATGATTCTTATAGTTTCATAATCTATTGATTTGAGTCTACGCACCCAGATATGGGGCAATGATTTGTTGTTTCTGGAATGAGGGGGATGCACATTCCCTTGCCTAAGAGACACCAGAAGACCACCTCATATTCCTACACAAATTAGTCTCAGGTGATCCAAGAGCCCCCTACCCCCATAAGGTATTAGGATGTCTACCCCATGGAAACAGAAATATGTGATACATGATTGTTTCACTGGGCTGGGATAAACCGGCACAAACCGATGCGTCACTATTGCTTTGATATCATCAAGCATCCTCCCTTGGGCCAAATACTCGACGAGATTGTATTTATTGCTTTCATTAATATGGTTTCGACAGCACAGGAGTCCCCCGATGCAGTGTCTACCACCTCTCAAGCTAGAACCAACCGCCCATATGGATCTTTTGATTTAGAGGAAGCTCCTCTCGCGAAGGATCTCTCCCCCATAAGTGAGGAAGAGGATTTTGGTGATGCTCTTTCATTATAAGAGGGTGTCTCCACCACGGTCGATGAATTGGTACATGTGAAACTATGTAGAGATACAAATCTGAAACCCACATTTATCAGTGCCCCTATTCCCATCTAAGAGCAACAACAATACACAGACTTCCTAAAACAGCACCGTGATGTATTTTCTTGGAGTTATGACGAGTTGAAGAGACTAGATTCCCATGTATTTGTCCACTATCTCAATATCCCAGAAAATAATTGTGGGTTTAAGCAGCCTCCCAGAAAGATGCACCCTTCTCACGGTGTCATGGTTGATGCCGAAGTGAATAATCTCATCAGATCCAATTTTTTCAAGGAACTCTAGTACCCTTGATGGTTAGCCAATATATTTCCCATCAAGAAGAAGAACAGATAGATTAGAGTCTTCATTGACTTCTGTGATCTCAACTATCACTGTCCAAAGTTTGATTTCCCCTTCCCATGATTGATTTTTTGATTGATTCTACCATTGGGTTCTAGGCCCTCTCCTTCATGGATTGGTACTCCAGGTATAAATAGATCCAAATGGCTCCAGAGGATGAGGAGTCTACAGCCTTTAGGGAACCACATAGTACTTTTTGTTACCAAGTCATGATGTTCTGCCTAAAGAATGAAGGTTCCACCTATCAGCGTTCCATTCATTTCATATTTAAGGCTATCCTCAAGACATTGCTATACTGTTACATGTATAATCTGGTGGTCAAATATCACCAGCGTCAGGACCATCTCAATGATCTTAAGAAAGAGTTCAGCTTCCTCTGTTCCCGCCACCGGAAGATGAACCCATAGAAGTGTTCCTTCAGGGATACCTTTGAAAAAGTCTCTTAGATTTTTTGTTAGATATAGGGGCATTGATATGGACCCGGAGGTGATCAAGGTCATCAGCCAGATGTCTCACCCGAGAAACATTCAGAAGCTTCGAGCCTTTCAAGACCACTTGGCCTAAATATGCCAATTCATCGCGACTTTAGTCGGAAATTGTTATCCCTACTCCCGTATAAAGAAAAAAGGAACTTTATAATAATGGTATGTGGAATGTCATACTGATTTCAAGGAAATCATGCATTATATACTCCAGCCTCTAGTCCTAATGCCACCCGTTTCTGGAAAGCTGCAGACCCTTTATGTGATCTCCCTGGAATGATCACTTGGTGCCCTTCTCACACAAAAGAACAACGAGGAGACATAGAATAGTATCTATTATCTCATCAATATGCTCTTTGATATGGAGACCAGATACTCCCCTATCGGGGAGATCTGCGTTGCGATGGTAGTTATAGTATTGAAATTGTGACATTACTTGCAGCGCCATGAGGTACAGCTGGTGTCCTGGGTAGATCTGTTGAAGTACATCCTAAACTGCCCAATATGGAAAGGATTTTTAGCTCGGTGGGAAGTGATCCTCCAGAAATTAGACATTAGGTTCATCCCTCATAAGGATATTAAGGGAAAATCATTGTCATATTTCCTCACCACCTATCCAGCTCATGCGGACCAAAATGTGGAACTTGATTTTATTGATGAGGCAATCCTCTCGGAAGAAAAAGCCTTTCCGTGCTGGAAAATTCACTTTGATAGTGATTTCTAGAGCCCTAACAACATAATTTTCAATGACTCTAGGCTTAACAGAGTAGGACTATGTGTATTCTTCATTACCCCAGTACATGTCATTCTTCTATATTCATTCCTGCTGTAAGAAGGTTGTACCAACAAAGAGGCGGAGTATCAGGCTCTCATTACTAGCCTCAAGTTGGCCCTCGAGATTGATGTTCCCCACATGCATGTGAAAAAGGACTCTGAACTAGTCATAAATAAAATCAATAGTGATTATGTCATTAGAAATTTAGAGCTCGTACCACTGTTGGAATGCACCCTCCAGCTGATGGCTCAGTTCTCATCTCAGCCAGAGGTTACTCATATTCCTCGATCACAGAATGGTCGAGTCGATGCTTGGCCAGCCTAGCTACATCAGTTGTAGAGCCTGAACATGATTATTTGATTATCCACATGTAACATCAGTGATTCATCACCCCCATCACTCCAGATAATGATGATAGCCCAAAGGTAAGCCATATTCCCACCGGCGCCTCCAAGTTAGGACCCTCAGGTTCCCCTGACGCAATGTTGGAAGTAACTCTTGACTGGATGACCCCCTTTATCGAGTACCGACATCATGGAAATATCCCAGACGATCAACCTGAGCACGAGCGAATCTGATGCTAAGCATTTCAGTTTACTCTCTAGTGTTTTATTGGTCTTGAGAGGATCCTCTACAAGCGTGGGTTTGACGGGGTGCTCCTCTATTGCATTCAAGTAGTTGATATTTATCAAGTCATATAGTAGGTTCATGCTAGTTGTTATGGAGCTCATCAAACCGGGCTGAAATTATCTCACCATATCTGGAGGATGGGTTATTTTTTTCCCTCCCTGATCTATTACTGCTTCAAGTTTTCCAAGACATTCCATGCATTCCAAATTCATACCTACTTTTTGCATCATCCACTGAAGACTCTCCACACCCCCAAGTACTCTTGGCCCTTTGCGGTATGGGGACTCGATGTCATGAGACCATATCCACCGGTGATATCTCGACAGTGCAGGTTCTTCCTGACTGCTACAGATTTATTTTCCAAGTGGGCAGAAGTAGTTCCACTAAAGGAGGTTAAGACTCGTTCTATCATTGAATTTGTGACCTCCAGCATCATCTACCGATTTTGAGTACCTCATGCCATTCATACCGATAATGGAACCAACTGCCAGGCATTTGAGTTAAAGAAATTGTACACAAAGTACAATATCCATTCTAACAATACATCCTGCTATCACACATAAGAAAATAAGAAGATCGAGGTATTCAAAAAAACCCTCTCTAACATTCTACAGAAAATGGTTGGTCAGAACAGAAAGAGTGGGCTAGAAAAACTCCCCAACTCCCTTTGGGCCTATCGGATGATGACTTGCAATTACAAGAAAGTTACCCCATACTCTCTGGTGTATAGAATAGATGCTAGGATTCCATTGAGATTCAGTTGCCTTCATTACGCACAAAAGTCTATGATCAGAAAGAACTAGATAAGGTAGACGAAATCCATTTGGATGAATTGTAAGCACTCAATGACAACATGCTTCATGCCCTGCACAACCTAGAAAGGAATCAAAACAAGACATATAGAGCTTTCTAAAAGAAAGTTTACCTCCACTCTCTCTTTTAAGGTAACATGGTGTTGGCCATAAGGAAACCAATGATACTCAGTAGGAATCCTCCCAAGCTGGATCCCAAATGGGAAGGACTTTACATAATTCATAAGGTTTTATCAATGATTCATAATCTCTGGTTACCATGGATGGTGAGCATATAACTCCTCCCACCAATGCGAAGTTCATCAAGCAATAATTTTTCTGGGAAAATGGGGTCATACACAACCTTAAAATGTCATGTCCCACATGAAATTAAACTGTATCTTTCCCCACAAAAAGTAAAACTGTATCTGGTCTTACATGAATTTAAACTATTATGTACTACATGACAATAAACTATATGTAATCCCGCACGATGTTAGGATATAGATAGTCCCGCATGACCTTAATCTATCTAATGTACTTGCTGCATGGCATTAAACTACCCAAAACCTTCAAGAACTACGTATGGATGGATTCCCATCCTCGTGGGATACATAGGAACACTTGGACACCTCATCTTGAGTCCATCCCAAGACTCCTCTTTGACTGTCCACTTGAGTATAGTTCTCTTGGAGGATCTCGCATGGTGTAGTGTAGGCTTCTTTGGCCCCACTCATGTTAGGATTACGATGATGTCACTATGTTCCCCCTCCACTTTCTTATATTCTCCCACTTCCTTACCACATGACACTAAACTTCATGGCCTTCAAGAACTATGTGTGGCTTGATTCCAATCCTTATAGGATATGTCGGAATGCCTGAACATTTTGGCTATAGGCCCAACCCCAAAATTCAGGATCTACCCTCGGGTTGGAAAACATGATGTGGCACCATCTTTTTCCCTCATTTAAGTTGGGTTCATCATGACCGCACTATATATCCCTCTCCTTGGAGATCTCCACCTCATTCACCATCCTTCTTAACATTAAATTGCACAGGAACATTCATACATCATACCCCATTTATTTGGGTTTCCATCACCTTTCACATCCCAGAGGGCCCCCGAAAGGTACGGTTACTTAGCCTAAGGGATCTCCTATGATTTCAGGTCAACGCCCTTGAAGAACTCAAATGAAAAATTGACACAAGTCCGGCATTGCGAATACAATCTGCGATCGACACTTGTTTTTTGTTTCCATTTCAGGTTACGTAATATGGATTCTGTGTTTCGAACATGGTCAACAGTTATACTTCATCGTTGTCAACACCCCCATATGTCCCAAGTATTGGGTGTTGTGGTTCACACTATCCCCTTATCCCTTAAAATGTCATTCTTCCTCTTGTAGGAGTGTGAGTCCAGCTGTCATACCCTTATAGGTTTCAAAGAGCCTGGTCATATTCCTTTTTTCCTACACTGAGAACTGCTCATGTGGGATTAGGAATTTTGGGAAGGAAATACATGCATTAAGGGTCATTTGTCTATGGTCCGAACATTATGACCTTAAACAAAGATCTCAATCATCCTCATTACAAGACGTTAAACTGAAAACCGGAAAAGATGTCTGGTCTTAGGTCCCCCTCTCCTTTTTAGTCCCTTGAACCAAGATCTCACTTAGGATCATATGGTATGGCCTATAATATATGTACTCTTTTACGTCAGTCTATTTTTGCCACACCACATAAATTGCTTTGAGAAACCCCTCTGTTATCATCCTCACTCCAGAACTAATTGTGGCTTGATTCCCATCCATATGGGATATCTAGGACTGGCTGAACATTTAGTCTCCGTGTTCAGCCCCATTTCTTTGAAAACCCCATATCTTTCTGGCCCCCTGTTCTGAGTTCTCCCATGAGAGGGGCGTGCAGAATAGTATGGGCCTACGTCCTCATTTCTATGTCCTCATTCATGACGGGTATTTAACAGCCATTCCACATACCTATTTCTCCTAAGATATATTCATCTTCTTGTCTTACACTCATCTTTTTGAGTCGACCACTCTTGAGTTGGGCCCCTCATCCCTCTTTGGAAGTTCACTAATGTGCTTAGGAGCACTCTAGTCCAGGACCTAGAGTGTCGGATTTTACAAGACATGTTATCACCCATTTTCAGGATTCACGTTTGTAGAGATGCAAATCTTGACGTACATGGACAATACATTACTTTTGCGGAATACTTAATACATAACAAAAACGAAAACTCAATGATCGTAAAAGTTTAGTGTCTTTGGAAACTCGGAATGTAATCTTCTAATCGTGGTTAAAGATCTTCAACATCTCCCATAATGATCTCCCCCTTTTGGTTTTCTTACCTAAAACCTTTCTTGAAATCCTGGGGAAAAGAAAAAATATAAAGGGTGAGCTCAAATACTCAGTAAGGGTAAGCATGGAGAAAATAAAACAAACCATATACAATTGAACTTAAAAACATGAAAATAATGTTTAAACATCAAAATATTGAGCAAAAACATAAATCTTGGAAGTACGTAAGACATGTACCATAATGGAACATCAATCTTGATAAAATTTCCTGGGAATAAATCATGTAATTGTGGAAACCGTTCAGCACTTTTTATGATTTCCATAGTAGCCAAGGCATTGCCGCCAAGACCATCTTAGCGGACAAAGTCCTTTTTTGAATCGAGTTCACTCCTCGTTCCAGTCATGTATCACTGAACATGATTAACTTACCATTCCAGCCATGTCTATCTCATGAGATATAAATCTTTACCCAATGCATTGGAGGGAGATATAGGTCCCACCCATCTCATAATGAAATCATTATTACTTGTTCCACAACATAAACATAAATCATTCATCATAACCAAAAGAACAAAATGGGTTTCATAAACAACATCCCATCATAACATAATCCATATAAAACAAATGGATATCATTTCATCATAAGTAAAGTGAAATCATGTAAATCATAGAGACATTATACTTGAAACTTACACATATGAAATAATGCCATATTAGATGGAAAATGGTTTTGATAACACACTTGAAATGAATTATTGAGGAAAATATCTTTTCTTATTCAAAATCATTTTCTTTTCACAAAATTCCATTAAATTTTAAAAGAAAAGGATTTTGTTGAAAATAGGAATTAAATCTTGTAGAGTAAGCTTCATGAAAATAAGGTTTTATGAAAACGTAAAAATCCGTTCATGCCGTATAATTTAAAAAAACATTCTCCTCATACTTTTGTCAGAAAAGTCAAAAAGTTCCTTGTATGGTAAACGAAAGAAAGATTCCTTCCATAACACGCGGTAAAAGTCAAAAATGGTTAAAAAGTAATTTAAACATACATAAAAACACTTTTAGAAAACATGGACATGGATGATGACAATAACCCCAGTAAATACTTAGGAATAATCAATCTCGGATAAAAATGAGATTGGAAAAGTTATCCCTTACCTTATCTCTGATATGCTTTCTATGTTTCCGAACCTCCTGTATAATGATTTAAATAATTTCATTAACATATTACAGAATCATATTCATTGTAATGATATCATATATGGTTCACTTATGACTTTATATTACCCGTTCTTTTGTAAATTCCATGTTAAAGCACCGTTTTGGGGAAAATAGTTTCATTTATCGTACGAGTTTCGACTTGTTGTTCTTGATATTATTACTTATATCCTGATTTACATAATAACAGAATGTAAAACATGATTTATATATAATATATATTCTACATATAAATATATATGATATATCAATAAATGGAATGAAATACACCGTTCATGGAGACGGTAGGCCGTACGTACGCATTAACGCTGTTTTCGTTTCCCTATTGAATTGAATGGAATTAAATAGATGACATAAATATATATATACATAAATACAGTATCATTATTATGTCATATATTTCATTATTATTCATTATATATACTTTATAATCACTCATTAATGGTTAACATGAAGAATGAATCTCATCGCGTCGTGGAGACGGTAGTCCGTACGTACGCACCAGCGATGATATCATTCCCATGATCATGAAATTGTATTCAAGTGTATGTATAATATTTCAGAATCAATATTACCTTACAATAATCATATATAGTTATTTATTTAAACCATTACACCCATCCAAGTAATGTGGTAGTCGAAACCAGATTACACCACGACGTGGAGATAGTATTCCGTATGTGGGCACGCACGATGATTTCGTTTTCCGTAGGATGGATAGAAGGTGAAATAGGGTTGTTTCATATTTATAATAACATATCAGTATATATGTAATACTGATGTTATTACTTTATAATGAGACAACTAAAGAAGAAGAAGAAGTAGAAGAAGAAAGAAACTTGAGAGAATCAGAAGAAGAGATTACCTCTTCTTCGACGCACCTCCTTTAAGCTTCATCTTAAGGAAGTAGAGTTTTTATTTTGAGAAGACCAGAACCTCCAGAATGTTTCTAGGGAAGTGGAGAAGAGAAATGGGTAGGGTTTGGCCAAGCTTCAATGCTCAAAAGGGTGTGAAGAGAAGAGGGAAGGGGTGCCCTTTTTATAAGGGGGGAGAAGGGAACCTTAGGAAAACTTAAAATATTATTTTATAATAAAGTCATATTCGGTTTTTAATAGCTCAAAAATAATTTATTTCAAAGCTAAGGTGGGGATGGGTCTCCATCCTCTAATCCAATAGGTTTTAGACAAGTTTATGTTACAATTTTATCCTTATCATTTAGATTTAACTCTATGTTAAATAAGTTAACTTTTACCGTGTCTTTTTGTTTTCATAAACTATATGGTAAATAAACATACTATAACAAGACAAAAGAACCCCAAGTGGTTCATTATTAATATATATATTCTTATCTAAGTCATGTAGCCGAACCTTAGATTTTTAGGAATAAGATAACAATTAATAATATAAATTTGTTTTTAAAACTATTTTATGTCAATTTTGACACTATTTTGTACTTGATTTTTGTGAAACTTATAACAGCATGATTAGTTCAAAAAAATTTAATTAAATCAATAATAACATGTCATATTAACCTAGAAAATTAGTGTAATTCATAAAAAGTCTAAAATTAAATTTATTTGGGTATTTATAACATCAATTATGCTAATATTTCATTAATAAGGTAATTACTGTATCATCATTGTGTCATAAATAAATTAAATTATTTAAGGTCTAAAAATTATAAATAATTATCTTTATGTAGTAAATCATTTTATATTTCTAATTAATATTTATAGTCTAATTTATCTTATGTATAACCATATATTAAAATTTATTTAGTTATTAAACTTCGATTTTAACTATTTTAACCTTTCATTAAATAAATTAATAATAAATATCCTAATCTAATCCAAGTGGACCTAAATAGTCATATTTTATTCCTAACGTTGTTTTTGGTCGAATTACACTTATCCAATAGAATTAGGAAATGTTTTAGGGTAATAATAATTTCATTTTTACCCTTAATTACCCTATTTACATTTAACCGCGGTAAATAAAAGTAAAAAGTAACTATCCACCAAAAATTATTTTCATCTCATTGAACCAAATTTTAGTCCTTGATATTAACCGTGGCTCACGAATTTTCACAATTCCACTCACTGAATCGGTAAAATTAAGTGTTATGTGAATTTCCAAATTCTCTTAAAAGGTGGGTAAAAGACGGTTAAAAGTTCAATAAATTTTTATATATCTAAAATTATTATAAAATGACTCCAATGAATTACATTGAACATATATAGGTATTATGTATCAATTTTGACCTAAAATAAATTTAAATAAAATAAATAATTATTTAAATAAAAAGTCGGTTTTTAAATAGTAACCTAGTGTTTTCACTATTCATCAAAAATTGAAAGTTTTCAGAAAAATACCATAAATTCACCCAAGGCTAATTTTGATATTATGAATCCAAAAATGAAGTCCATTTTGAAAGATAAAATTTAAAAAATTACACAAATTGGGTATTACTATTCATAATAGCTAGTTTATATAATATTTTAAAAGCATATCTTTGTTTAGTGAAACTCGGTATTGCGTACAACACATGCTATCATGGAAGGTCGCAATTGCATGTAATGTAAGCCAAGTCAGTGTTGCGTGTAGTGCAAGATTACTTTGTTGTTGCGTATAACAGAATCCAACCATATTTCATTTATCTATTGAATATATATATACACACACACACACTTAATGTTGCATAGAATAACAACTATCAAATGAAATTGAAATTGTGTGTAACACGATCCAAGAATAGTGTTGCATATACTGCAAGCTAGTATGGTCTTGCGTATAGTACAAGCTAAACTTGGTGTAGTGTATAATATAAGACATCAATAAAATTAAAAGAATATTTTTCATAAAATCTCCGGGTGTTACATTCCACCCCCCTAAAATGAATTTCCCCTCGAAATTCATCGGGGTTATAAATGGTTTAATACTTGAAATTTTCTTTAGTAGAATCCAACATTGTAAAAAGGAATACCAAAACATGACTTTAAAAACTAAAGTATGAAAGGTAACGGTTACTCAAAATAACTAATCACTGGGTTTCCACATTATAGAACATAGGTGAAAATATGCACATGGAAGAGAAATATAACCATCAACATCTGATGAAGAGTGGTAGAGGACATGGCTATGAAAAAGACAACAATCACAAAGCCATAAATTTGTGATGATCTAAGGTACCATTTGATTCATCAGATATAAGAGCACTAGGACAACATTTTTGGTTTTCAAGACCATTTCCCTAAAGTTGAATAATTTTTGACTTAAAATAAATACTCACTTGATTTTGGTACAATCTCAATGTTGCTCGCGCCTTGATCCACTTCATCTCTTAAAGAAATGAAGTTGAATTTATCTTTCGTGAAGTGTTAGAAGATAATGCGATAAAATGATAGGTCTTTCCATCTGTCTCAAACATGGGGTTATCAAAAGTTATATATATAAGTCCATCTATGGTGAGATTAATTGGATATGGTTCCAAAATGGACTTATACTTCATCTATCATCCTGCTTAATAAAATAAAACTAGTTTCTACTAACTAGGGACTTCCTGTAGGCTAGTGTAGGCGATAAAGGCCAATCAAATTTTGGTTGTGGGTTTGATTCCCACATCTTTGTCCGACGCGACGGGTTTTCGCCCATTCTGCAGGTTGTCCTTTTTCTTAAACTACACTATTATAACATTCTATCAATAATATCAAAAAAAATTTCTAGCCTTAAACAATAATAACTTATGTTCAACATAATCCATTCCAATATTTAGGCTTATCCAAAATACTTCTCATAGTATAAAGAGAACGATTACAAAAAATGGTCATATAACTAGCACGTGAATACCATCATTTATCCCTCATATATCAAAAGATATATCTTGTTGACCGCATTCCAAACATGTGAATACCTTAATCTTGTATTCTTTTGAAAAATGAATACCCATTGAATCTTAGTGAAAACATGAATGCTATCAAAAGTTAACTCATTCCACATACCAAAATCCACAAATTCTATATACTCAAACCATGATATAACTTTTTCCTTATATCAGTCATGAGCTCATGAATACTGTCAAACATTTCATTTTCTCCTTATCCCATCATTATGTGCATATAATCTTCTTTCCAAAAATATATTAATCACTTTACATGGTTACCGGTACCATAAAATTATTGGAAACCACAATTGACCAATACATAAATATTCCAATATTCCATGATACTATATAAAACTTTATTTTGGAATCCCATTACATAAACACTTAATCATTCCACCACATCATTGTCATATTCAACATCGCCAATAGTGATCACATTTGACTTCCCTTTGTCCTTTTATTTACGTGGTTTCTCATGTCTATCATCATTAACCCTTGGATTAGGGAATTGATTAGCATAATGCCCCATTTCCTTGCATTTGAAGCGTTGAAGTGTTAGTGGTGCGTTCCTTATAGACTTTTCTTTATTCACATCATTAGAAAGGATTTTTCTATTACTTAGACACTCAGCTGCTCGATGACCTTATTTTCCACAATTAAAATATTTTCTAGTCCCTTTAAGACAATCTGAACTATGCTTGTTTCCACACTTTGAGCATAAAGAAACATTCATATTCTTTTCACCATTATTCTGAGATTTCTCCTTGAACTCCATATTTCATTTCTTGTAAAAAACATGAGATGGATATGTAACACAAACTTCCATTTCTACCTTGATATCACAACACACAATTTCTTCATATCTACTGAAGTCTCTTATAGCTAATGACCTTCGAAGACTTGGATCTAAGCCATTGAAGAATTGATCAACTTTACTTTCAGGTTGGATGATAACGCCAGATGCATACCTTGAAAGCCTTGTAAAATGCGCTTCGAATATAGAAACAGATTCATCATCCTTTTGCTTAATCTCAAGGAACTCCTTTTCCATCTTTTTTCGAAGAATGCGAGGGAAGTACTTACTGAAAAACAAGTTATTGAACTTGTCACATTCCATGGATTCAATTTCATCTTGGGGCCGTGTATTCTTAATTAGAGTCCACCACTGGTATGCTTCACCTTCTAAACGGTAAACAACTAGAATGACTTTATCATGTTATGAATAGTAAAGTATAGAAAATATCATTTCAATGGTACCGATCCATTGTTCAGAAACAAGTGGACCAGAAGACCCCTTGAAAGAAGGTAGACGTTGCCTCATGAAGGACTCAATAGAATATTGTTCCCTTCTCTTCTCATTCAGAAGTCTAGAATGATTCAAAGCTTGTGTAAGTATAGTAATAAGATTTTTCACTCCATCTCCCAAAACATTGGTTTGTTCAAGAGGACACTCATTACATTTTCCATTACATTGATCAACATGGTTCTTTTGGGTTCCAGCCATCGTCTAAAACCCAAAAAGAACAGTGTAAGAGGCAAAACTTATGCTAGGAAAACAACATAATAAAGGGGGAGTACCTTTAATATCTAACATCTTACGTTAAATTCAAATATTTTTACCGTAATTCACGCACTATAACCTATACTTATACTTAACCTTACGGACATCCCTACACATACCTTAGAAATATCTCTAGGGATCTCACTAAAGTTTTCGTATCCTAGTTTCCAAAGGTTAACTAAACCTTTCCTTTGATACCAACTATAGAGACCCAAAGCGTGATGTACATGGAAAATACATTACTTTTTCGAAATACTTAATACATAACAAAAACCAAAACTCAAGGATCATAATAGTTTAGTGTCTTTGGAAACTCAGAACGTAATCTTCTAATCTTGGTGAAAGATCATCAACATCTCTCATAAAGATCTTCCCCTTGTGTTTTTCTTACCTAAAACCTTTCTTGAAATCCTGGGGAATAGAAAACATATAAAGGGTGAGATCAAATGCTCAGTAAGGTTAAACATGGAGAAAATAAAACAAACCATATACAATTGAACGTAAAAACATGAACATAATGTTTAAACATCAAAATCTTGAGCAAATACATAAATCTTGGAAGTACATAAGACATGTATCATAATGAAACATCAATCTTGATAAAATAGCATGGGAATAAATCATGTAATTGTGGCAACCATTCAGCACCTGTTATGATTTCCATAGTAGCCAAATCATTGCTGGCAAGACCATCTTAGTGGACAAAGTCTTATTCTGGATCGAGTTTACTCCTCGTTCCAGTCCTGTATCACTGAATCGGATTAACTTACCGTTCCAGCCATGTCTATATCATGAGATAAAAATCTTTACCCAATGAATTGGAGGTAGATATAGGTCTCACCCATCTCATAATGAAATCATTCTTACTTGTGCCACAACATAAACATAAATCATTCATCATAACCCAAAGAACAAAATGGATTTCATAAACATAATCCCATCACAACATAATCCATATAAAACAAATGGATATTATTTCATCATAAGAAAAGTGAAAAAATATAACTCATAGAGACATTATACTTGAAACTTACACATATGAAATAATTCCATCTTAGATGGAAAATGGTTTTGATAAAACACTTGAAATGAATTATTTAGGAAAATGTCCTTTCTTATTCAAAATCATTTTCTTTTCACAAAATTCCATGAAATTTTAAAAGAAAAGGATTTTGTTGAAAATAGCCATGAAATCTTGTAGAGTAATCTTCATAAAAATAAGATTTTATGAAAACGTAAAAATCCGTTCATGCCGTATAAGTTAAAAAAACATTCTCCTCGTACTTTTTTCGGAAAAGTCAAAAAGATCCTTGTATGGTAAACGAAAGAAAGATTCCTTCCATAACACACAGTAAAAGTCAAAAATGGGTAAAAAGGAATTTAAACATACATAAAAACACTTTTAGAAAACATGGACATGGATGATAACAATAACCCCAGTAAGTACTTACGAATAATCAATCTCGGATATAAACGAGATTGGAAAAGTTATCCCTTACCTTATGTCCGATATGCTTCGTATGTTTCCAAACCTCCTATATAATGATTTAAATAATGTCATTGAATTATTACAGAATAATATTCATTGTTATGATATCATATATGGTTCACTTATGACATTATATAACCCATTCTTTTGTAAATTCCATGTTAAAGCATTGTTTTGGGTAAAATCGTTCCATTTATCGTATGAGTTTCGACTTTTTGTTCTTGATATTATTTCTTATATCCTGATTTAAATAATTCCATAATGTAAAACATGATTTATATATAATATATATTCTGCATAAAAATATATATGATAGATCGACAAATGGAATGAAATACACCGTTTGTGGAGACGGTAGGTCGTACGTATGCATGAACGCTGTTTTTGTTTCCTTATTGAATTGAATGGAATTAAGTAGATGACATACATATATATATACATAAATCCAGTATAATTATTATGTCATATATTTCATTATTATTCATTATATATACTTTATAATCATTCATGAATGGTTAACATGGAGAATGAATCTCATCGCGTTGTGGAGACGATAGTCCGTACGTACGCACGAGCGATGGTATCATTACCATGATCATGGAATTCTATTGAAGTGTATGTATACTATTTCAGAATCAATATCACTTTACAATAATCATATATAGTTATTTATTTACACCATTATACCTATCCAAGTAAGGTGGTAGTTGAAAACTTATTACACCACGACGTGGAGACGGTATTCCATACGTACGCACGCACAGTGATTTATTTTTCCGTAGGATGGATAGAAGGTGAAATAGGGTTGTTTAAAATTTATAATAACATATCAGTATATAACTAATACTGATGTTATTACTTTATAATGAGGCAACTAAATAATAAGAAGTAGAAGAAGAAAGAAACTTGAGAGAATCGGAAGAAGAGATTACCTTTTCTTCGACGCACCTCCTTTAAGCTTCCTCTTAAGGAAGTAGAGTTGATCTTTTGAAAAGACCAGAACCTCCATAATGTTTCTTGGTATGTGGAAAAGATAAATGTTTAGGGGTTTTCTGAGATTCAAGGCTCAAAAGGGTGTGAAGAGAAGAGGGAAGGGGTGCCCTTTTTATAAGGGAGGAGAGGGGCACCATAAGAAAACTTAAAATATTATTTTAAAATAAAGTCATATTCACTTTTTAATAGCTCAAAAGTGATTTATTTCAAATATATGGTGGGTATGGGTAGAAATACTCTCATCCAATAGTTTTTAGAAAAGTTTAGGTTACTATTTTATACTTGTCATTTAGATTTAACTCTATGTTAAATAATTTAACTTTTACCGTCTCTGTTTGTTTTCTTACAAAATATGGTTAATAAACTTAATATAACAAGAAAAAAGAACCCCAAATGGTTCATTATTAATATATATATCTATATCTACATCAGTTTTCCGAACCTTATATTTTTAGGAATAAAATAACAATTAATAATATAATATTTTTTTAAAAGCTATTTTATGTCAAATTTGACACTATTTGGTACTTGATTTTTTTTGAAAATTATAACAGCATGATTTGTTCTAAAAATTTAATTAAATTAATAATAACATGTTATATTAACCTAAAAATTTTGTATAATTCATAAAAAGTCTAAAATTACATTTATTTGGGTATTTATAACATCAATTATGTTAATATTTCATTAATAAGGTAATTACTGCATCATCATTGTGTCATAAATAAATTAAATTATTTAATGTCTAAAATTTATAAATAAAATACTATTATGTATGAAATATTTTTATCTTTCTAATTAATATTTATAGTCGAATTGATCTTATTTATAACATTATATTAAAATGGTTTAGTTATTAAACATTGATTTTAACTATTTTAACCCTTCTTTAAATAAATTAATAATAAATGTCCTAATTTAATCCAAGTGGACCTAAATGGTCATATTTTATTTCTAAGGTTTTTTTGGTCTAATTACACTTATCCAATAGAATTAGGACATGTGTTAGGGTAATAATAATATCATTTTTACCCTTAATTCCCTTATTTACTTTTAACCGTGGTAAATAAAAGTAAGAAGTTACTATTCACCAAAAATTATTTTAATCTTATTGAACCACATTTTATTCCTTGATATTAACCATGTCTTTCAGATTTTAAAAATTCCACTCACAGAAGTGGTAAAATTATGTTTTATGTGAATTTCCAAATTCTCCTAGGAGGTGGGTAAAAGACGGTGAAAAGTTCAATAAAATTTTTATATATCTAAAATTTTTATAAAATGACTCCAATGAATTACATTAAACTTATATAGGTATTATGTATGAATTTTTACCTTAAATAAATTTAAATAAAATAAATAATTATTTAAATAAAAAGTCGGTTTTGAAATAGTAACCTAGTGTTTTCACTATTCATCAAAAATTGAATGTTTTCAGAAAAATACCAAATATTCACCCTAGGCTAATTTCGATATTCCAAATCCAAAAATTAAGTCCATTTTAAAGGATAAAATTTATAAAATTCTAAAAAGTAGGTATTACTATTCATAACGGCTAGTTTATATAATATTTAATAGCATATCTTTGTTTAGTGAAACTTGGTATTGCGTACAACACATGCTATCGTGGAAGGTCACGATTGCGTGTAATATAAGCCCAGTCAGGGTTGCGTGTAGTGCAAGACTCCATTATTGTTGCGTATAATAGAATCTAACCATATTTCATTTATACATTTAATATATATATATATATATACACTCATTGTTGTGTAGAATAACAACTATCAAATGAACATGAAATTGTGTATAACATGATCCAAGAATAGTGTTGCGTATACTGCAAGCTGATACGTTCTTGCATATAGTACAAGCTAAACTTGGTGTAGTGTATAAGAGAAGACATCAATGAAATTAAAAGAATATTTTTCCTAAAATCTCACGGTGTCACAACGGTCCCCTTCATTTGGCCTTTCATTATCTTTCACGTCCAAAAGCCCCCCCCCCCCGAATGGTATGGATGATCAGAATAAGGTCTCCCCTATCGTTTCAGTCCAAGGTCCTTAAGGACCTCAAACAAGAAATTGATACAAGTCCTGCATTGCAAATGTGGTCAGCAGTCGACACTCATTTGTTGTTCCCATTTCAGGTCACACGATATGGATGTTGTGTTTTGAACACGGTAAAAAGTTATCCTCTATCATCACACCACCCCCATCAAGCCCTAAATATTGTTTTCATGATTCACATCCTTTTCCACTCGATCATTCCCAAGTGGAATTCTAAAGTTCTTGGTAATGTACCTCAATGCACATTGGCATATTAGAAGGACAAAGTCATGGTGAGGCATTGTCTGATGCTCTTTGTAATGTCCCTCACTGTAAACTTATGTCAGGTCCTGCATTTCGAACAAGGTCAGCTGCTAACCCTCATTTGTCTGTCCCCATTCCTAGATAACGTGAAGCGGATACAGTGTTTCAAACATGGTCAACAGTTATCCTATATTGTATCATCACTGTCATTGTGATCCAGATCTCAGGAATCATTATTCACATCTTTCCACCCCTTTATGTTCAAGTGGAATTCTGTCACATGGTTTTACACCTCCGCGCATCTATATGCGTTAATCAGGCAAATGAATAATTTTGGGATGTCACTCATCTATCATTCCATTTCCCCTAATGTATGCCTTTCGGTACTAGGATATCTCACCGCTACTCCTTGTTTACCACATCAATAACGACTCACGTGGGCTTAGTAGTGTTGGTGAAGTTTGTACTAGTAAAACTATGCCACATAGGTCCTTTCATCCCATAATACATTAAACTGTGATTCTAGAACTACATGTGGCTTGATTTCCATCCCAATGGGGGTATGTAGGAACGTCTGGGCACTTTTCCTCGGGCCCATCCAAACTTTCACTTTTGGTCCCTTGACCTAAAACACTTCCTCTAGGGATACATGGTGTGCTTCAGAATCCTTATATCCTTATTCACGTCAATTTTATAGCAACCACATCACATACTACCTTCTTGGGATCTCCCCTTATCAATCCCTATCCTATCATATGATGTTAAACTGGACGAGTCCATGTGTCCTCAACGCATGACACTAAATTGTGGTTATACTTGGAACTAGTTTAGGATGACCCATATTAACTATGGGATGCACCAATTTTCTCATTATAGAGGGTTTCCTCTACCATCATTGGTCTTTGACCATGCCATGTTTAAGAACTATGTTTGGCTTGATTCTCACCCTAATGAGATACGTAGTGATGCCCAAGAATTTCAACTCAGGCCCAACCTCATGGTCATAAACCCCTCTAGCCCATCGACCATGATCTTGGTCCAGGAAGTATAACCTTGAAACTAGGTGCAATGTTTACACTGTACAATGTTAAACTACATGTCTATCATCCTCATTGGTATGATGTAAAACTATATGGGATTCTCGGTCCTTACCAGAGAGGTCCTTTCCGGAAGTAGGTATGATCCTTGATCATAACGATGCACCCATCTAATGTGTTTTGACTATGGTGGTGTAATTTCAAGAGTGTTGGACTCCATTTGAACAACCCATCACTACACCCCCGTTCTTTACATGCCCTTTATTTGAACACTCATCCTATTTCACATTTAAAATAACCCCCTATCAGTATGGATGCCCAACCTACGTCTCACCTACTATTTTGGGCCAACATTATGAAAGAGTAATGGATAACATTTTTGAGTTAGGTCCAATTTTGCGAATATGGTAAAAGGTCCACCCTCATTTGTTGTCTCCATACCAGGTGAATACAATAGGGATGATGTGTTTCAAACACGGTAAAAAATTAACCTCCATTGTCACATGACCTCTACAGTTTTCCAAATTTTCGGTATTGTGATTCAAACTTTCCACTCACCTACGTTTGGATTAATTCTAAATCTCATGTGTCACCTCACACCACATTGGGAAAATGGAACATAGACTATTTTGAGAACTTCTTCCTCCAGTTAGGTCTCCCCCATTCTTCTCAGAGGTCTAGACTGGTTATTCAAACCTTGGATCGTCGAATCTTGGTTGACACTCTCATATTAAGATGGAACAACAAAGTGGTCATCCCTTGTTTCTCACACTGGGCCCAACCCACGTGAGCTTAGGGATTGATCACTAGATGTTTCATGAATGTAGTAGATGTGCAGTAGACCAATGAAAATAACAGAACCCATAAATGAATTAGTATCAACAATCAAGGCATGAATGTACGTTTAAATGTTTGCACTCGTTACAACACCTGAGGGTCAGCCCCTCCCATGGATGGGTTGAACTCTTTGATAGATAATTCCAGCTCCACCACTCTCTATCTTGTGGAATCCAAAATATATTGTCACCTCTTGAAATACCACTCCTCCATGGAAGAAATGGGACACAATTCATTAGCCGTGACCCGGGCTCTCTCCTTGGCTGCTCGGATGGTGGCCATCTCCTTGGAAGCTTGCTTTTTTTATTCTTCGGCATCTGCCAGTTGGGCCATCTGGCATGACAAAATCTTTTACTGTGCATTAAGAAATGTGGAGTGCTCAGTCACTCATTTTTGCAACCTCTGAACTTCCCCTTCAGCCTCCTAGAGCCTCTTAATGTTTACGGATTTCCTCCATTTCATTCCAACACCAAGGCAATGATCATGCTCCCAAATATTCTCTGGCATGAAGTCCCAAATGATCATATTGGGATGCTGTGAATCTACTTCCCCAATGCATAGCTCATGCTTTCATGAATGAATCCTCCCTATCTAGTCTATCCATTTCACTTGAGGAGTCTCCCTGATGAAGTGCTTGATTAAATTCCCTGACTGATGATGGATGATCTAGTTGTCTTCTTCGTCAGAGGCCGTCTCATCTCGGTCCATGAGGTTGGTAGGTTCATATGTGGGGAACGCCTCCAAGAACTCATTAGCAGGATCTGAATCTGGTGTCTGATTAGGTACATCAGTACCCATGTTGTCCGGTTGATCCTCATCATCAGATCCCACCTCAATGATCTGAGGCTCTATCCTGCTAACAGTCCCACTAGTGATCAGAAGTGTTGCATCTTAGTTGGTTCAAACATCCACTTCTACAACCACCAGTGTTCCCCTTAGAAAGGCACTGCCAGAATCTCCATCCAACCTCTTCAAGGCATCCCATTACATTTTAATAACTATGCATACAAGAGGCACACATGCATCAGATAAGCTAATTGATGAGTGACAGTTACACATTCTGTGAATAATACTTACAAAGATCAAATGGATGGTCCCTTTATTGATTTGTTTCCATCAAAAACCCAAGGCTTGGACCTCCATATATTGTTGAAAAGTCTGAGGTCTCTTAGAAGACCACCCTGGGTGTCACAACACCTCCCGACATGATGATTTTCATAGCCACGAGCGCAGATCCTGAAGTCACCGCAGTTGCATTTACTATTTGGCGAGAGAGGGTTTTGCATATGAGGCACTCTTGCACAGTTGAAATATTAGTAAGGAGTTATAAATGACCTGAACTAAGACTCTAGGGAAGTGGTCTAGGATTTTACCTCGAGATCCTCTACAAAATATTCATGCTCTTCGTCTGAGTCACCGACCTCACCCTCATCCAGAGGGCTCTCTCCACTGGCTTCCTCTCCCTAAGAGGACTCATCTAATTATTCTAGAAGAGGGATGCATTCTATTAAATTAGTGGACGAAAACTACGGAGGGACAATTCTACCCATCTACACATTTACCCGATCCATCACCAGATGTAAAGCACCCTAGTATTTCACAAATTCCTCCATCTCAGCGAGGTACCACTCCCCCTTCTATTGGGATATGAAAAATCTATCCCTAACAAGACTGATCCATGGAAAATAAATCCTAAGTTGATTCAAATGTTTCCACATCTCGGATGGGTTAAGGAATTTCATGTTGATGTCCCAGATGTCCCAAGATTCTGGGAAGGTAGCGTTTTCCATCATGTCTATGTGGTGCATCCAATTCCCTTGAGCCTAGGTGGGTATCCTACTGGATCTCTTTGGCGGCCTCCCCTCTATATAACTCTGTCCCACTGGGACCATTGGATCCACTACTGCTACCTCCCATTCGACCGGTGTGGGCCTCGTTGCCACTGTATCCCCACCACCATGAGATGTCCATTCCACCTTCCGGCCTCGACCTCGAGGTTGGAAAGGAACCCCGTCACCGGAACGGATGGTTTGATGCTTCAGCATCTCCCTCAAGTAGGCCGCCTCCCATCTCTTTTTGTACTATTGCACTATCCCATAAGCAGTTGTGGGTGGAGGAATCTCATTCTGCAAATTCCTATTCTACCATGTGAACATGAGACACATCTTCCACATCTTCCTCATAACACACGAGTGATCCTCGTGACACTCCACCAAGTAGACCTATGGGTTCATCCACAACATGCACAAAAACTATCTCCCAAAGTGGTGTAAGGTGTACGGCTCACCGAGAGACTCACAGTCAACCCACACCCCCAGGTCTCCACCCCGAATGGCTAAGAGGTAGGAACGATTCTCTTCCGTTCCCTGACCGTCATCAGTGAACACACCTATTGGCAACGAGAATGGGTGGTAGTTGAACTCGTATGCCATCCATACCTGGTTTAGCACTAATTGTAAAGCCATATTTGTCAGAAATCTCCCCAAAGCGTTAAAAATGGATGGGCAGAAATTCGATCCTGGAGGGGAAATGCGGTTTGGAAATTCATAGATACCCCTGACATGCGCCTCTATGCACCCATACAAAAGTTGGAACGACCTGCATATCCTTTGTGGCTTCTTCCCCTCACTAACATGCCACACCATTTTATATAACTTGGTGAGCATCAGGATCCCGAGGTTAACCTATCCCCCTGTTTCCAACATAGATGCCATTATGAATGTGCTCGGTCACACTCCCATGTTCGTGTCCCTCACTGTCTGGGTCCAACCATAGATAAGCACCATGATAAATGCATATAACCTAACAACCGGTTTCTACTCAGTACTGACAATGAATCCCCAGGTTTTCTACTGGCTATCCTCCAATAGCCACTAGTATGAGTGCTACTTGCCTCATTGAACCCCCTTCGGATAGGTCCGAGGCCTCATAGGAAACTATCCATCTTCTGGGAAATTTTGGAATTGCTTAAACCACCACTTGAAATGGATTTCCCTCACCGACTTTTTTTCCTCCCCTTGCACTAGGTCCATTAGTGCCCTTGCTAGCGGAGGGATCTCCTGTGGTTCATCTCATGAATTCATGATGGGGAGTAACTCTTCATAAATTTCCCCAGTATCGGGCCCCCAGAGATCTGGTGCAAGTCCCATAGGCTGATGCTGACCTCTATATGGTGAAAATGAAAAAGTGTTGGTCCTTGACGACCATCTGCTCAATAGTTCTAGAATCAAATTCTTCGGCTGGTAGATATGGAATTTATAGGGCCATGCTGCCTTGTACAGGCCCACTCACCTCATCTCTTCCCCGAAATCCTCCCACGAGTCACCTACCCAATAGGCCCATCCCCAATCGTCCGTAAAGATTCCACCCTGGTAAAAATCCCAATCATCAAGCCACCCCTTCTCTGGGTTCCACATGGCCTCCTTCAAGATGGTGTGGTATAATGGAGGGGATGTATTCAGCTGAAATGACTTCCCATAAAGATTATTCACATGGTTCTATAGGAAATCAACATTGACAGGTGTGAAATCTTCTCGATCATGGTCCTCGGCCACCCCGAACTACTAGCGCTGGCATGACATACTTCTAAACTAGTAACCCAGATAGTCCCTTCTCTCTTCTGGAATAAAGATATAATACCTCAGGACTAAGCCATATAAGAGAAACCTTTTGCTGAGTTGGTAGTTTTTTTGGCTCTCTGACAATAGTTCTACCAATGAATCGGGGTCTGAATGGCATCAAATTAATTCCTCAATACCTGAGCTGTTCACAATCTCTTCCCTGCATCAAAAATCCAATAGGAACCCCCATGGAGGCTTCATAATGATACATTCAGAATTTATGTTTTTTAAAAAATTTCTCCTATATTACGGAGCTCTATCGTGAAGAAAAAAATCCCGAAGCACGATCAGAGAGACATTTTACAGTGTCCTACCACATACTTCACAAATTCAAGCCGCGGAGCACACACTTGCAGAGTCAAAGGACTCGCTGTGTGCCGTGAAGCAGAAAGGCCAGATTTTTGGACAGAAATCATAGAGAGTGCGGAGCTTCACAAATCAAGAAAACAAACGCCAAAATGAAATTATTAAAAATGAAAAAAGAGAGTTCATCCTCCCCTATTTATAGGTGATTAACCCTTGTGCTTTGTGGTGAATCTGTACGTGGTGATCTTCATGGTGCTCTCAACCCACGCATTACCTCTCTGCATCGCGACCCTTCTTGGTGTGCATGCATGGCGATTGGCCTAAAATTTTCGGCGATTGGCCCTCAGACTTAGACCCTCATTTTCTTCTTGGCTCAAAGTCTGTGGGGGGAATTTTTTGTGCCAAAATATGTGTAGATGAAAAGAAAACTCAGAGAAGAAACCACCACCATTTAGGATACCTTGTGAAGCTTATTCGCAGAGCCCCACAACACAACAACCAGGGTGAAGCTGCCTCCTTTGTGAAGCTCCCACAAAGCAATGATATGGGAGGATCCACGATCTAAAATATGTTTGTGAAGCTACCATGATGTAAAGAGGTGGGAGGCTCCGTGATCTGAAATACCTTTACAAAGATGCTACGAAGTAAAGAGGAAGGAGGATCCACAATTCGAAAGATGTTTACAAATCCATTATAAAGCAAAGAGATAGGAGGCCTCGTGATCTGAAAGATGTTTACGATGTCGCCACAAAGAAAAGAGGCGGGAGGCTCTATGGTTATGACAAAGCACCATGAGTCATCATGTCACGCGCTCCTTGCTTCGCACTACCTCTTGTCTATAAATATTGGGCTTCCCCTAATCCCAAAGGACGGATAATCTGACCTTATTCCTTATCAGCTCTCAAATCATTAAGAAATTTCTGCTCTGTCAAAAATGAGCTCTACAAGGTACTTTAGAATCGCGAAGTACCTTTCCTTTTTATTAAGCACAACCCATCTTCAAGAAAGGATTCTCGTCACAAAGCCCATGGGCCTGTGCAAAGGATGGAGATCTCTAAGGGGACTCTAGTATTCTCAATTCACTAGTGCTTTGAGAAGTACATTTTATGCACATGTGAACCACATGCTAAGGCAAGTCATTGTGCTTCGTGAGGTACATTGATTCACAACACTATTCTTTTCAAGGCTCCCTTGCCTCATGAAGACCTACTCTTTGATAGCCTTTCTACATCGTGAAGCACCCTCCACGTGCACCTATTCCCTATTCCTAACCTAGGCCACCCCACTTCACAAAGCTTACCCTTCGCGAAGCCCCACCACTACATGGGGCACCAGAGCTTCATGATACCTCTTCTTGTGAACCCCCTTGATCTGCAACCCCTTTTCCCATGCAACTCTCTAGGTTCATACGAAGTGATTTCATGGTCCCTTGGGTGGTTCTTTACGTTTTATTGCTTATCCTCATTCTTCTTCGCATAGGCAGGCTAATAGATATTGGTTCTTTGCATATCCACACTAATGTGGACCCCTAAGTGGATCAATCCATGATCCCCCACCACCATGACATTACTGATGTCATCTCTTCCCCAAGGGTTGGTGGGTATCAGTTATGTAAGTCCTTGGGGTGCGGAGTGAACACGCCTCATCCGAGATGCAGGATATTAAACTACCGAGCACCATCATCCTTAGTACATGATGTTAAACAATGGAATCACCCTGTGTATTATACGTGGGGTGTCCAACCTTATACATTCTCCATGCCCGCTCATCTCCACGAGAGTGAGATCTTCCTCACATGGAATGAGATCCTCTTTGCTGCAGTGGTGCCAGTCCATGGGGATGGGAAACCATCTCGATGTAAGCCCCTAGCCTTTCTTGCAGGAGGCAACACCTCTGCTCCTCCTCTCTTCTTTGGTTCCAAAGACTAAGGGGTGATAGGGGCATAGGGAACTTCGTTACTCCGTCCATCTCCCTCTTGGATTTGTCGAAATTGGGAATCCATCCTGGAGTAAGTCCCAATAACCATATCCCTAGGCTTCTAACTACAAATAAGCTCGTATTTCTTCTTTGGGCTGCCAACCACGCATAAGCCCCACTCCACTTCTCACGGACGCACCTTTCACGACGTGATCGTCTGGTCTTTGCTACCTCTTGTTTCACACACCATGCATGACTCACAAGGGCTTAGAGTTAGAATTAACCACGACATCCTATCTTGTCCTCACTAGAGCATAAGCCTCAATCAACCATATGAACTACGTGAACTTTGATGCTTTCTAATGGAATGTATGTATAATGTCTCCCTGAGGTTCAAGCCCAACACTTGCGGGCCCCAAAACATTTATGTTGGTTCAAAAAACACCTTTGAACTATTTGTAATTTGATCCATGGAAAGGAATGGTACATAGGAAGCCTCCCTGAGGTTCAAGCCCAACACCCATTGGTCCCGACCACTCTACGTCAGTCCAACCTCATCCTACATGATGTTAAACTATACGACCCTTTTTCCCCCATGACGCTAAACTGTACCCATTAAAACTATGTGGGATTTGATACATATCCCTTATATAGGGTACATAGGAAGCCTTCCTGAGATTCAACCCCATCTAGTGGTAATCCATTGTGACCCCATCCCACGGTAAGTCGTTGTGATCCAATCCAGTAGTAAGTCATTGTGACCCCATCCAACGGTAACCTGTTGTGATCCCCAATAGATGGTAAGCCGTTATTATCCCCAATCGACGACAAGTTGTTGTTATACCCAATCGATGATAAACTATTGTGTTCCCCAATCAATGGTAAGTTGTTGGTTTCACCCAACCAGTGGTAAGCCATTGTAGTCTACAATCGAAAGTAATTCGTCATAGTCCCCTTTATTGGGACCCACATCTCTAGTCTTCCCCCATGGTGTCAGACCAATTCGGGCTGCTGACTATGTGTAAGCCCCAATATATCGCCTGGTTATTGTCATATGTGTGAACCCTAATTATATGACCCATTATGAACTCTGTAAACATTGATTCCCTACTATAGGGATACGTAGGAAGCCTTCATGAGGTTTAATACCATCACACATGTCTCATATTGGTCTTTCCCTTGAGCCTGTGTTTTTTTGGAAGGTAATGCCTCAACCCAGAGGTTCAACTTCCTTTGGGTCCCATCCATATAGGTAACCTCAAAAGGCGTCTCATTGTCTCACCGAACTATGTGGAGTTTGATTCCTTACCACATGGATACGTTGAAAGTATCTTCAAGACACAATCCCATCATTATCATCTCTTTTAAAGTGGTTCCACATCATTCTCCATCCACTATCTGCAATTAATATCCATTTTGATTCTTACCGGACCTCCACATCCTGGTGAGATCATGTCACCCACATTCTCACTACTCCATGAAGTAATCAGGTAATTGACCATAGGTTATCCCCAGTATCAGTGACCCCTATAGGGGTTTCACCCATCTGATCCACTATAATAAGTGTTCTGATCAGTCTGATCTATCTATGCTAGACATTAATCTCATGACATACCCTGTGTTAAACATGGGAAGATGAGGAAAACCTCAGAGACATGATTATGGCATATAATTCCCCACGTTTGAAGTGGGATTCCTCAGGCTTCGAGGCCCTCTAAAATCCCTACCATAAGGGTAAGGAACCCAGATGCGCCAGTGTTATAACGTCTAGACATGCTAGTGATATCCAATGTGACTACTCCCCCACCCGATGTTTGCATCCCTAACTGGACCCCTTGGAATGTCCGGACAGAAGCTGCGTAATTAACCCACATACATGAAGACATAGAACTGGGAAGAGTTTCTTGAACAACATCTTAAGTATATGAGGGAGACCCAGACTAGCTATCAAGTTCTGAGGAGTAATCCACATAAAGAGAAACTGAAATCCCATAATCCCATTTTAATCAAGGAGAAAACACCCCTAAAAAAGTGACGGATGTCAGGTGCCTTTGGAAAGTAGGAATGCTGGGGAACAAACAGCGTGTCCTCCTCAACAGATGGATGTATGCTCAGGAAAAAACATCAAAAACAACCTTTTCATGGTAAATTATTTTCTAGAAGAGTTAGATGATGTACAAATTATAGTGAGAGGTACCAAATTTATTGCATCATCCATGATGATTTCTTTGTTTGATACCATCACTTCCCACTCATTTACATTAGGATATTTTCATTAATATAATTAATATTCAAAATGATATCATGTACTATTTTATGGAGTTAGTGAAACTTCCTGGGAAGAGAAATTAGTTGGGATTTGCGTGACCTTCTTATGTAATATCAACACTTGATGCATATTTAGTTAGGTATTTTCTTGTTCTCATAGATCTATTTGATATCTTTATTAGAATGAATTAACCTGTTTATCATAATACTATGGTTTATTTTAAAAATCATCGTGTCTCACTTATTTCTACTAATGGGTGATCATAGGTGTTTCTGGGAGAGTGAGATTTGAGTTCTAGTTGTGTAGGACTGTCCCACTAAGAGCTCATGAGTCTATTTCCTACTATTATAGTTGAGCCTGATAAAATTTATTCAGATTTTTTGTGTACAATCAGAAATGGAACTGGTTAATTATTAATAAAAAGAATCATTTTCTGAATGTGGATGATTTTTTTGATCAGTTAATGGGGGAAATGTAGTTTTCAATGATCAATATTCAATTGGGTTATCATCAGCTCAATGTTTGGGGGTCTGATATACTAAAGATGACTATAAAGAGTATGTATGGCCATTAAAATTATCTTGTGATGTGTTTGGTATACCTAACACTCCTGTATATTTAATTGATTTTATGATTCAAATATTTAATTATTATCATGCCACTTTTGTGTTAGTGTTCATGAATTCTATTTTGGTTTATTCGAGATATATGTGTGAGCATGATAACCCATTGGGTTTTATTTTGGAAATCCTAATGAGTAACTATTCGTATGGAAAGATATAAAAATGAAATTTCAAGATTTAGAAAGTGATTATCTGAGGGAAAATTATTTTTGAACATGTATTATCAATGGATCCTAATAATTTAAACATTTTCTTGTCCAGGGAAGAACCCAAAATCATATTTGTGATTCCAATCTTCTTTGGTATTATTGGATACTATCGACAATTAATCAAGAATTTATTTAAGTTGGAATCACCATTTACTACTCTTACCAGGATGGGGGTTAAATTCACATGGGGTTATAATTTTAAGTCTTATTTTGATGGACTGAAATGAATTATATTGTCGACTGCTATTACGATCTTAAAAAATCTCATTATGGGGGTAAGCAGTTTAATGTGATGCATCTATAATAGGTATGGGTTTTGTGGTCATGTGAGATGATCATGTTGTGGATTAAACCTCTATTTAGATTATAATTCATAATAAGAATTACCCTAATAAATATTGATTCATTTCCATAGTTATGCATGCACATAAGTAATGGTAGCAATATCTTTTTAGGGAGAGGTTCATAGAATTTTTGACCATAATAGTTTGAGAAAAATATTTTCAATGAAAGAATTTATCTCAGATAGAGATAATGGGTGGAATACATTAATACATTTTACATCAACATCTCCTATTCCCTAGAAAAGGGGAATATTTTTGTATATTATCTTAGTAGGAAAGTTCCATCACATGCTATTTTGGAATCAAAAAAAGTGTGGAACCTGATGGGTCTCTTTCATTAGTTACATCTAGATTCTATGAAGGTTGTTTTTGGTATAGTTCTAAACAATTTTTATTTATATACATCTCTCATTGAGGATATTTTAAAAATATAGTATTGGGATGATTAGTTCAAAGGAGTTTTAGAAACTCTATATGGTGTGGCGACCATTTTGGGTTTGTCTCTCTCTTCAAATTATATTCTTCATTTAGAGAATCAGTTCATCATTCCAACATCAATGAGGAACTTCGGTTTTTATATTTAACTTTTTAGACCATTCATCCATGAAATCTGAAGATGTATTATGACATAAGACGATGGATTTAGTGTTCGGGTATGATGTGTGACATTTATGAATACGTGTCCCACAGTTACATTTTCTAATAGATAAAGTTAGAGTATCTAAAACCGTCTTGTTTGCTTCAGCCTCTTCTAATGCCGGTTTGGAAATGGGATGAGGTATCCATGGAATTTGTTTTTGTATTACTGCAAACATCTATAGGGAGTAATACTATCTCATATTTTGTTGATCGATTGAAAAAGTTATCCCATTTCATTCAAATTAGGGCAACTACTAAAGTTGAAGAATTGGGAATGCTGTATGTGTAGAATATTAGGAGGTTACATGGGGTTCATTTTTCCATTTTTCCGTATAGATATCCTAGATTTACTTTGAGGTTCTAGAGGAGTCTCCAAGAGGTGGTGGGGACTCAGGTCAGGATAAGTACAACATACTATCCACAGAAAAACATTTAGATGGATGGTGCTATTCTAATTTTGGAGGAAATTATTCATGCCTATGTCTTGTATTTTCAAGGATCTTGGGATATCCATCTAAGAATGGTTGAGTTTTCTTTTAACAACCATTATTTTTTGTCAATCCAAATGTCTCATTTTTGGGCTTTGTATGGTCACCCATGAAAATCACTTCTTTATTATGAAGATGTGGGTGAATCTTCTTTAGTGGGATCAATTTTTTTTCATGAGGCATATGTGGGGATTTAGGATATACATCGGTATTTGGTTAAAAATTGGAGTAGAAAAAAATATTATGTGGATTAGAGGAACCATACTTTGAGGTTTTCAATAGGTTACTAGGTTTTATTGAAAGTTTATCCTTGGTTGGGATACTATTTTTGTGGAAAAGAGGGAAAGTTGGCTCTGAGATATAATGGACCATTTGAGGTCACTGACCATCTTGGGATGGTTCCTTGTTGCTTAAAATTTAAAATTCATTTGGAATATATTCGTGATGTTTTCCACATATCATAGCTCAAGAAATACCATCTTGACCCCTCTCACATTCGGAGTTTGTGCTAGATTGAGTTAGACCCTAATGTTTCTATTTTAGAATAACCAGTAGAGATTATAAACCCTCAAATGAATGTACTATGTGGGATGTTGATTCAGTTGGTCATATTGTTATGGCAGCATGGATATGATTCTCATGATACTTAGAAGAATTAATCATTGATAAGGGAGTAGTGACCTATCCTATTTATTGGGCTTAATTTTTCCACAATACTTCCTGGGGATGAAAATTCATATAGTGGTGAGTTTGTAACATTATATTACTATATGTTAGGTGTAACACCCTGACCTCAGTTACCCAGAGTCGGTGCATTATTTTAATACATTGGAATGATTACAATGAATCAAGTCCCGAAGGACCGATCAGTTTATCAGTCTTGGAAAAAACATTACATACATGAACGTTACATTACATTATAGAATGAAAAACAACAACAATATTGTCTCCTCTGACCAGATTCATATCCCTTATATTATCCCTGTAGGTTAGTCATAATATACTTCTTCACATCCTGGGAAAAAATTAAACATAGAAAGGGGTGAGCTCAAATGCTCAGTAAGGATAACAATATAGCGGAAACTTTCATATAAAAGCATAAACACTTAAGAAAATTTATAAAACCAGAACAAAAGAATTATAAACAGAAAATTCAGCATAATATTGAAAAGATAAATCAAATAATGCCATATACTTATTCACATGGATATTCTACTAGTCGAGTAATCATATGTAATATCAATCGCTAATTTCATAATGATGGAATGCATAATGTCGGACATCATAACTACATATTCAAGGCCTCATGCTGAGACTACAAATAAAATTTTGTCAGGGAATTGTGCCAAGACACTAGTTTTCATCATGAGACTTACTGATGCATCAGGAATCTATAGCAGGCTCCACCCATCACTTACTAAGTCCGCTGCATTTCTCTTATGAAAAGGTTGAAACATAACATAAACATTCCTATTAAAACCAGCATACAAAATGTTAATACATTAACCATAAACCATGAATTGTATAAAAATAACACATCCATAGTAAAACAAATCACAAAACCTTTAATAAAATATAGATGATTTGTATCATAATAAATCAACTTCAAACAATTAAAAAATCCATTAAATGAAGTTGACATATATGAAATCAAAACTATTTGAGAGAAATAAATCTTTCTATTTTGAAATCATTTAAATGTCATGTAATTATAAAAGAAAGCATACATTTTTAAAATATTCTTATAATCTTGTAAGGTAAGCTTCAAAGGTGTTATAATGGCAGATAATAACCACACCCACCGTATAAGTTAAGAAAAACATTCTTACCTTTATTTGTCGAAAAGGTCATAAAGTACCTTGTTTGGAAAATGACAGAAATATTCCTTTAAACCATTTTTAAAATTTAAAACAAGGGTAAAAATAAATTTAACTCATATTCTAGTAAATAATAAAAATGTTTTGAAATACATTTTTAAGAAACATGGATGTGGATGAGAAAGAGGTCCCAGTGGACACTTAAGTAAAAACAATCTCGGAAAATAGAGAGATTGTGAAATTGACCCTGAACTTGTACTTTTATTTGGTCGAGGGTATGATAAATTTATGTATAATTGTTAAATCATTGTTATTAAATTATACAATAATCACATATATAAATACAATATCATATATTATCTTTTAATATTTCTTTGTTAATAATATTTTTGTAGTATCTTAGTTCGTGTGTTAACAGATTCGTTTTCCTTTATATGTTTTATTACGTAAGCCATGTTTGTTATGGATAATATGTATTTGATTCATATCCAGAATGATATTCAGTTCTTAAAAATTGTTTTTAGTAATAAAATGAAAATTATTATTGAATGGTTATGATGGGTAATTAATCTCATCACATTCGTGGAGATGGTAATCCGTACGTACGAACGAACGCTACTTCCATTTCATTTTTTTATTTTAAAAGGAAAGAAAACCAAATGATACATAGGTATATTATTATTACAGTATAATATAATATTATATATATGTTACATAAGTTCATTAACACCATCCTATATAAATTCCATTAATGGTATAAACGAGTCCTATCACTTTGAGGGGGTGGTAGTTCGCACTTCCACAAATACAATTATCATATATATACAACCTGATAAGAATATGGAAGATTTGTATCACTATAAATTATATTAAATTATAAAAATATAATACAATTAAAATTTAAAACCCCTCAAATGTATAATTTAACAATATAAATTATTTCAATTAAAAAGTTGTTTTCAATTAAAATGTAGTATTTTTTACTATTTATCAAAATATGAAAGTTATCAGAAAAGTACAAAAAATTTATCCGAACTAAATTTTTAGGTCCTGATTCTAAATAGTAATTTAATTTCATTAAATTGAATATATAAAAGTGTCAAATATTGGTTTTAACAATAGGTTTTTATTAAAAGGTGGTAAAATTTCATCTTTTAAAAAATACTTCTTTTATCTGAAAAAATGAATTTGTTTTTATATTATATCTATGAAACACATAATATGGATTATAAAATTATAGGGAGTATATAAAATTTAAAATTCAGTTAATACTAATCATAACCACTTTTTGAACGACTAGTTTGGTAAGTCGTGGTGCACTCGAACTTGGTGTTGCATGTAGCGCAATTCACTGAATTTCTTTGAAGAGATAACATTCTTTGAAATCTTGGGGTGTTACATTCTACCCTACTTTAATAAATTTATTCCTCACAATTTGAACATTTTATTTAAAAATAAAAGGTTAAAAATATAAAAATACTTTTGTGGAAAACCCACATCGAAAATTTGGTTAATGAAATTTAGTCTTAATAAGAGGGAAAGAGAGATGAAAAAGTCGCCAACAAATTATGATCTCAATTAAAAGAACATTGGTGGGAATTAGTGACACATAATTTGAGGAAAAACGTAAATATTTATAGGGAGTTATTGAGGTCATCAATCACAAACAAGTATAAAATTGAGGGCCTTAAAACCATAAATCTATGAATATTTAAAATATCATCTGTTCAACAAAACCTAAGGTATTAGAATAACACATTATTGGTTTAAAGATACCTTCCATAAAGTTTGATATTTAATTTGTTCATAGAATACGAGTAAAAAAAATAGTTGACAAGTAGAGTTTTATCCTTAAACTAATTCCTACGACAAACTCATCTTTCACTTCAAAAGCTAATATAATTAAAAAATATTATATTTATCCTAATCGTATAGGGTTTTAAAAATAATGAATTTATAATTCATTGGTCAGACTATTTAAAAAAATTACATTATACAAACTAGGATATCACATAGGCCAATGGTAGGTGATTTACCCTTGTCGCCCTTCGGTTGCGGGTTGAAGTCTCACGGCCTTACCGGACACGAAAGGTTATCACCCGACCTCAGAGTTGTCCTATTTTTGAAAATCAAAAAAAAAATCTTATGAAATTATTTAACCTTAACAATTGTATCCAATCCCAAATATAATCTATTCTAACCTTTATAATTATCCAAAATACTTCTGTCTGAACTCACAGTCCAAAATTTACATGGAAAGTTACATAATATACATGTTAATACCTTTATCATGTATTCACTTAAAATGTGGTAATAAAATGAATTTCCAGAAAACCATACTTGAATAGGTATTTAATTCTTTATTCCTTCTGTAAATCATAGAATACTGAATTTACTCCTTAAATCCAAAAATATTGTAATCACCAACAATGATGAAATAAAAAAACATTAATTAGTTCCAAGGTAGTCAATAATATCCAATATAATTTATCCAAATCAATTGTCTCTTATTCCAAAATAAATACCACAGTATCAGGACCATATTAAATTTTATCTTTCCTTCAACCATGTATTTTCCAAAACATTTAACTTGGTATTGAGTCACTTTTATTAGTACCACACAATCTCGAATCCTTAATTAAATAGTAATGCAACAAAATCCTTATATACTCCATAATTATTATAACCAGTACATCATTGATACAACACTCAAATGACATAATTTTCTAATATCAACATAACAACACTAGTCATTACTATTCATCTATGGTAATATCTTAACTTGATTATTATCCAAAAACATCATTTGCAGTATACTCTGATGATCGGGACATTGATTCGCGTAGTGTACCAACTCCTTGCAGATGAAGCATTGTATATTTGAATCCTTTTCCTTACCCTTGAAATCATGTACTTTGTGTCCTTTTTCCCCACACATATAACAAAATCATATTCCCATCAATTATTTACCAAGGTAATTTTTTACATAGTTATCACATATGGTAAAATCCTTCTTTCCTTTATTCCCTTTATCCATCTTTCTCTCTATCATCCTTTTCTTTTCTGGCTTCCCTTCAAATCCATAAGACTTAGAGAATTCTTTACTTATATTATTAACACATGATACTATTTATTCATATGATGATAATACATGGGATACTATTTCCTTTCTAAATGTTGGAATAATAAAAAGAAATATATTATCCTTCTTACTATTTTGATCATGCGTATTGCTGGAGTTCTCATTCCATATATTGGGCACCATTTCTAAACATTGGAATACACTAGGTTAGTTTATGAATCGAAATGTATAATTCCAAACTTGTAAAATACCAAACATAAATTGAAAATATTATGCATATAATCTATAATCATAAAAATGTTTTCTTTGAAAAATTATTTACTCCTAAATCCTTCATAATGGATGGTAAATAAAATGTGAATTATCCTAAGCATATCCATCTGGAGTATCGTAACCAAGAGTGTAGAAAGGCTCTTTGTCTTGTACCATGATACCTCGGGTCAAGCCCGAAACTCCTTGTTGGAGTTTTCACTCCTCGGTACATCTGTGCCTGATCTGCCTCTACCTACTCGTATCCAGACAGGGATGTATTTCTTGGAAAATTCACAAAATCTCTACATCACCAAAATTCTATGATGTTCTTCTATACTGATCCTCAATGTCTATCTTAGGGTAATATTCTATAATCAGATTTTTTTTTCTAAATATAGTTTCCAATTTTATTTATAAACTTCCTCTAATGGCAACTGTAACACCCCGACCCTAGTTACCTAGATTTGGTCCATTATTTTAAAACATTAGCATGATGACAAGGAATCAATTCCTGAAGGACCGATCAGTTTAGTAGTCTTAGAAACTATATTACATGCATGAACATTACATTACATTATATAATTTAAAACAAAAACCAAATATTCTCGATTGACTGCATTCATATCACTTACACTATCCCTATAGGTCAGTCATAATATAATTATTCGCATCCCGGGAAAAAATAAAACACTGAAAGGGGTGATCTCAGATGCTCAGTAAGGATAACAATATAGTAGAAACTTTTATAAATAAGCATAAACACTTAAGGCAATGTATAAAACTAAAAAAATCCTTTTAAACATAAAATTCAGCAGAATATCCAAAATATAAATTAAATAATTCCATTTAATTATTCACAAGGTTGTTCTACTAGTCGAATAATCAAATGTAATAACAATAGGTAATTTCATAATGATAGAATGCATAATGTTGGACATCATAACTACATAGTCAAGGCCTCGTTCCAAGACTACAAATATGATTTTTTCAGGACCTTATGTCTAGACACTAGTTCATCTCATGATACCTACTAATGCATCAAGGAGATATAGTGGGATCCACCCATCACTTACTAAGTCCAATCCATTCCTCATATAAAAATGTTGAAACATAACAAAAACATTCATATTAAAACTAGTATATGAAATGTTAATACATTAACCATAAACCATGAATGGTATAAAAATAACACATCTATAGTCAAACATATCAAAAAACCCTCAACATAATATGGAATATTTGTATCACTATAAATCAACTTCAAACAAGTATAAAATCCAATAAAGGATGTTTACATAGATGAAATCAAAACTATTTGAGAGAAAGATATCTTTCTATTTTGAAATCATTTAAAAGTCATATAATTATAAAAGAAAACATTTATTTTGAAAATATTTTCATAATCTTGTAATGGAAGTATAAAAGGTGTTATAATGGCAGAGAATTACCACACCCGCCATATAAGTTAAAATAACATTCTTACCTAATTTGTCGAAAAGGTTATAAAGTACCTTGTTTGGAAAACGACAGAAATATTATTTTCAAACCATTTTATAAAAAGTCAAAAAGCGTATAAATGGCTTTAAACCATAGTATAGTAAATAGTAATTTCTTTTTAAAAAACATTTTTTAGAAACACAAATGTGGATTACAAAGAGGTCCCAGTAGACACTTACATAAAAACAACCTCGGATAATAAAGAGATTGTGAAATTAACCCTTACCTTGTACTTTTATTTGGTCGAGGGTATGGTAAAATCATATATAATTGTTAAATAATTTTTATTAAATTATACAAGAACCACATACCTAAATATTATATCACATATGATCTTTTAATATTTATTTCTTAATAATATTTTAGTAGTATCATAGTTTTAGGTGTTAACTAATTCGTTTTCCTTTATATGTTTTGTTACGTAGGCCATGTTTGTTATGGATAGGATGTATTTGATTCATATCCAGTATTAAATTATGTTTTTAAACATTATTTTTAATAATCAAATGAAAATTATTCTAGAATAGTTACGATGGGTAATGAATCTCATCGCGTTCGTGGAGACAGAAATCCGTACGTACGCAAAAACGCTACGTCCATTTCATTTTTTTTATTTTAAAAGGAAATAACACCAAATGATACATAGGTATATTATTACTCTAGTATAATATAATATTTTATATATGTTATGTATGTTCATTAACACCATCCTTTATAAATTCATTATATGGTATGAATGAGTCATATCATTTTGAGGGGGTGGTAGTTTGCACTTCCTCAAATGAAATTATCATATATATACAACATGGAAAGAATAAAGTTATGATATAAAAGAGAATTACATAATATTATAGATAAAATAAATATCATAAATGTGATATATTATTACAGTGCCATCTTAATGCCACCATAAGAGGTGGTAGTAGAAGATTGAACAATCATCATTTCGTGAGGTAGTAGTTTTCCATCCATAGAATCATTATGTTCTATACCCATTAGATGGAGGTGTGTGTAAGTGTAGTTAAAATACTTCTCATAAAAACAACCAAGTATATAGAGGATACTGGTGTTGTTATAAAATAAAGTAAAAAAGAGAGTTTAGGGGGTTAGAGAAGTAAAATAACAGAAAATAACTTAAGAGGAGATGTTACCTTCAAATCGGGTAACTCCCTTTGGTTTGAACCAAAAGGATTCCATGAAGTGCCTTCTGCCTAGGGTAACACTTCTAAGAGAAAAAAAAGGATATAGGGAGATTAATTGGTAAAATTATGGTTGATCCAAGGGGATTGAGAGTAGTGAAAAATGGGTTATATGTGAGGGATTTTTTATAAGGGGGAGGAGGGTCTCTTTAAAAAATATTGAAAATATTATTTTATTATATAATTATTTTCAGTTTCTAAAGGTCAAAAACAAATTAAAGTCAAAGATAAGATGACTCATGGTCGAAATAAAATCATTTAATAATAATTGGATAGGTTTGGGATACTGTTTTAATTTTTATAATATTATTTATTTAAATCATTTATTAATGAGGTAAACACTTAATCATTATTTTGTCATAAATAATATTATTTATTTGATGTCCCGAAATTATAAAGAAATTCCATGATGTAGGAAATAATTTTATATTTATAATTAATATTTATAGTCTAAAATATTACTTATATAAACCCATGTAAAAATTGTTTTACTAAAAGATATATGTTTATGTCATTTTTTTCTTTATATTAAATTAACTAATAAAAAGTGTTATTATAACTCTCAAGTGGCTCCATGTGGTCCAAAAATATGTCCAATGATTCCCATGGTTGGTAAGGTATCAAACAATAAGAATAGGACACATTTCGGGGTAATTTAACATTATTATAATAATATTTTGTAAAACTTATTTACCTGATTTACCTTTTAACCATGGTAAATAAAATATTTACTGAAGTAAATATTCATAATATCTAAAAATAAAAGTTACATATTTACAAAATTTCGACCTCTTGATTCCAAATATGAAATCCATTTTTCCAAATTCAAAAAACAGAAGTGGTATAAATTAATTTAAAATTAATTCCTATTGTCAAAATAAAAAGCGTGTTTTTAAGAAATAATAACTTTCAAAAGATTGATAATTGTTTATGACTAGTTTAAATGTGAAATTACATCCAATGAACTAAATTATATTAAATGATAAAAATATAATCTAATGATACTTTAAAAATATACAAATGTATAATTTAACGCTATAAATTATTTTGATTAAAAAATTGTGTTTCCGACGCTTTCGACGGGGCGCGCGCATCCGTCTGTGGAGGACGCGCTACTGTTGCCCCGCATTATCGCTTTCCAAAGGCGGGCCGCATTCGTTCCTTGTTCAGGTACATCTGCTCCTTGATCGAAACGAGAAGATGGGATGTCGGTTCTTCCTTCTATGGATTCCTCCTCAGAACTCATCACCTAGTCCGGGTCTCCCTCATAGATTTAATATGTTGTTCGTGAATCTCATTCCCGGTGCCATATCTTCATGGACGCTGGTTAATTACACTACTTCCGTCAAGACTTTCCATAGGGTCTTGACATGGTAGCGACCTTCGGTTGGAGTAGACGGCAACATCAGGCATGTCAGGGCATCTCTGGGTGCATGGACATTGGGGAACCTGTATTCCTCCTCATTAGAGGGCATCTCAAGGGTGCATAACCCGTGGCATGTATCTGAGGTTTTCCTCAGCTTCCCGTGTTTAACATAGGGTATGCAACATGTTTAACATCTTGCGAAGACGGTTACGCCAAAGGCGTTCCATCCAAGGTTTTCCTCAGGCATCTCATGTTTTGCATGAGGTAGTCCGAGAGTTTAACGTCTTGTGGAGATGGAATGAGGCTGATCAGAACGTCCCATAGAGACGGATCAGATTGGTATGTCCCTAGGAGGGAACACCTGGATGTTTTACCAAGGGTATGGATCAGAACGCCCAATGAGGAGGGATCTAAGGTGGTGTGCTCCCTAGAGGGGATATGTCACACCGTAATGGCTGATCTGAACACCACTGAGGTCAGATCAGGGGAAGTGCGCCCCAGGATGGGGGACACCATGGATTACCATTGGTTGGGATTGAACCTCTTGGAGGTTTCCTACATACCCTGTGCAGAGGACATGGATAAAATCCCACGTAGTTCGAAAGGGGTGATGAATCGGGGTGTACGCAGAGGACAAAGACCCAGAGATACGATGGGGCTTACACATGGAAAGCGGCCCATGCGCCGCTAGGAGTAGTGAGGAGGCGGATGGCATGATCCCATCGGGATGTGGCGGCCCGACTGAGAATCAGGATGGGTGATGGATGGATGACTGAAGTGGAGGGGTAACGAAATGGGACCATCGCAGGGGAGACAGTGAAGTTGGGATTGAGCCTCGAAGAGACCTCCTACGTATCCCCGTGGTAGGGAACCAAAGTCCGCATAGTTCGGGATGGTGGCGGTGGACCGACGTGAAGGTGGAACTTGGTCCGATGGATGTCGTCAGCGAACCAACGTAAAGGTGGACCTTGGTCCGATGCGTCAGCAAACCGACGTGAAGGTGGACCTTGGTCCGATGGGCATCGTCAGCGAACATACGTGAATGTGGACCTTGGTCAGATGAGGGATGGGCTTGAACCTCAGGGAGGCTTCCTACATACCATGCCTTGACATGGATCAAAGACTTCGTAGTTCAAAGGGTTTCATCAGTGAACCGACGTGAAAGTAGACCCGTGGGTCCACTAGTGGTGGGCTTGAACCTTGGGAACGTTTCCTACGTACCATGCCTTGACGTGGATCAAAGTCCTCGTAGTTCAAAGGATTGATGGAATACGGTTTAACGTCATGCGGGACGATAGTGAACCCTGTCGTGAATAAACGACGGGCGATGGGTGTCGACGAACCGATGTAAATGAGGGACCTTGGTCTGATGGGAGATGGGCTTGAACCTCTGGGAGGATTCCTACGTACCATGCCTTGACACAGATCAAAGTCCTCGTAGTTCGGGTTGTGGAATACAGTTTAACGTCATGCGGGACGGGGGTGAATCGACGTGAATGATGTCGGAACAAGCGGATGGTGGGTTTGAACCTCGTAGAGGCTTCCTACGTACCATGCCTTGACATGGATCAGAGACCTCGTAGTTCGGGTTAGACACAACGCCTTGCCGTCAGACTAGAATGCAGTTTAAAGTCATGCTGGATGAAGGTACAACTCGACGTGAATGATGATGGGTCGGCTTGAACCTCAGGAAGGCTTCCTACGTACCATGCCTTGACATGGATCAAAGACCTCGTAGTTCATATGGGGATTTGTCAGCGAACCGACGTGAAGGTGGACCTTGGTCCAATGAGTGGTGGACTTGAACCCCTGGAAGGCTTCCTACCTACCATGCCTTGACATGGATCAAAGACGTCGAAGTTCATGTGGGAATGGGTGTGCAGTTTAATGTCATGCGGGACAAGGGGGGATACAGTTTAATGTCATGCTGGATGGGGGGCATGCAGTTCAACGTCATGCGGGATGGGGCGTGCAGTTTAACGTCATGCTGGACGAGGGCATGTAGTTTAACGTCATGCGGGACGGGGCGTGCAGTTTAACGTCATGCTGGACGAGGGCGAAACTCGACGTGAATGAACGACCGAGCAATGTGGCTTGAACCTCATGGAGGCTTCCTACGTACCAGGACTTGACATGGATCAAAGTTCTCATAGTTCTCTATGGGTGGGGGTCAGGGTCAGTGCTCACTCTAAGCCCACGTGAGTCATGCTTGGTGTGAGAAAAAAGAGGTTGCAAGGACCTGACGATCACATCGCGAAGGATGCGTCCGTGAGAAGCGAAGAGGGACTTACGCGTTCGGCGACCCATGGTGCTGGGACTTACTCCAGGATGGAGGCCCAAAGAAAAGAATGATGATGATTTCGGGCTTGATCCTTGAAGAGGCTTCCTACGTACTATGCATTGACATGGATCAAAGACCACGTAGTTCTTCTGATGACGACTTACCGCCGATTCGGGGTTTCAACGGCTTACGGCTGGATTGGGTGTGAACGACTTACCGCTAAATAGGGTCGCAACAGCTTACCGCTGGATGAGGATATCAATGACTTACCGCTGAATGAGGATATCAATAGCTTACCGCTGAATAAGGATGTCAACAGCTTACCGCTGCATAGGATCACAACGGCTTACCGCTGATTGGGATCACAACAGTGGATGGGGCTTACGCGAGGAAGCTGCCCGGGTGCCGCTATGGAGCAGAAATAGTGAATGGGGCTTACGCAGGGAAGCTGCCCGGGTGCCGCTATGGAGCAGCAATGGTGAATGGGGCTTACGCAGGGAAGCTGCCCGGGTGCCGCTATGGAGGGGAAATCGTGGATGGGGCTTACGCTAGGAAGCTGCCTGGGTGCCGCTATGGAGCGGCAATGGTGAATGGGGCTTACGCAAGGAAGCTGCCCGGGTGCCGATATGGAGCGGCAATGGTGATTGGGGCTTAAGAAAGGATGCCTCCCAGGTGCCACTAAGGAGCAGAAAAGGCGAATGGGGCTTACACTAGGAAGCTGCCCGGATGCCGCTACGGAGCGGCAATCGTGGATGGGGCTTACGCTAGGAAGCCGCCCGGGTGCCGCTACAGAGCGGCAATGGTGGATGGGGCTTACGCAAGGAAGTTGCCCAGGTGCCGCTATGGAGCGGCAATGGTGGATGGGGCTTACGTAAGGAAGCTTCCCAGGTGACTTCCTCATGTCTGGCCATGAGGGCATCCCAACTCATTGATGAATTGAGGCCTTCACCTATGCACTGGTGCACAAGAGGGATAATGCCAAGGGGCATTGGAATCATACCACTGTAGTCATGGCATCGAGCATCTTACGCTTGGAGCAAAAGGCATCTCATGTTTGGAACAAGAGGCATCCTACGTTAGGAACATAGGGAGAATACTACAGTTTATAGTCTTGTAGGTAGGACTGTTGGCATGTCATGCTCAGAGCATAAGGCATCTCTCATATAGAGTAAGAGGAATCCTATCATTTGTTAGATGGGGATTACTACAGTTTAAAGTCATATAGATAGGACTATTGGCTTCTTATACTAGGAGTATAAGGCACCTCTCGTTTGGAGAAAGAGGCATCCTATGATTGGTACATAGGGATTACTACAGTTTAAAGTCATATAGATAGGACTATTGGCATCTCATGCTTGGAGCATAAGGCATCTCTCGTATAGGGAAAGAGGCATCCTATGTTTGGCACATAGGGATTACTATAGTTTAGAGTCATGTAGAAAGGACTATTAGGCAGAAGGTGCCTAGAAATGGTTGGTGTTGAGACTTACGCAAGGGCGGCCCTTTCTGGTTCAACCTGGCATAGGAGCCAAGTGATAGGGTTTGGAGGAGTTTCCTGAGGAATGGTTCGACTCAAGGTACTCGGGGAATTGATGATGAGAATCCCAACTCATGACATGGAATGAAACCCAAAAGAATGTGTCAACTCAAGGTGTTTCATGGTGTGTGGAGGAGTATCTCGAATCATGGTGTTTCATGGGTGGAAGGTGGGAGCGGATAAGGGCGCAATGGAAAATCCCAACATCCCGGCCTGAAAAGTTCGCGGAGCAAAGGGGTCTCGCGGAGCTTGGTCTCGCGGAGCAGCATCGCAGAGCATGGGCTTGCAGAGCAAAGGTCTCTCGCAGAGCTTGGTCTCGCGGAGTAGCATCGCGGAGCATCGGCTTGCGGAGCATGGACTCGTGGATCCTCTGCTCGCGGAGCAGCAACGCGAAGGAAGCTGCTCGCGGAGCATGGCCTCGCGGAGCCGCAACGCGGAGCTCTAATTGGCTGCCCAAGGGGAGAAGTGGCCGTGGACATCCTTCTGGAGAAGGGGGGTGGGATGGGTATTTATAGGAAAGGGTCTCCACGAAGCAGAACTTCCGCGCCGCCTCAGGAGCTTCGCGGCGTGCTCGTGAACGTCAAATTCGTTCGCGGAGAGTTACCGCCTCCGGAGCTTCGCGGGACCGCGATGCTCAGGTGCTTCACATCGGTGCTTCGCGATGGGTCTTCATGGCACATGGCGAACGCCAAACGGGTTCGTGGAGCCTCTCGCCTCATTACTTCGCGGCGGTGCTCCGCGATCATAGAGGGGGCTTCGCGAATGGGCTTCGCGAACCAGATTTCCAGCCCAACTTCAAATGTCCATAACTCCTATTCCGTAGCTCCGTTCGGGCCCTGCGACCTACCAAATCGAAGCTTGTAAAATGTACTACGATCTTGGATCATGTATGGTAGCATTTGGAAAATTTTGGGGATGCGTTTTCTGGGGTCTACAAATTGTTTTCAATTAAAATTTAGTATTTTTCACTATTAATCAAAATATGAAAGTTATCAGAAATGTACCAAAAATTTATCCAAACTAAATTTTTATGCCCCGATTATAAAAAATAATTTTATTTCATTAAAATGAATATATAAAAGTGTCAAATATTGGTTTTAAAAAGGTATCTTCATTAAAAGGTATTAAAATTTCATTTTTTGTAAAATAATTCTTTTATTTGAAAAAAATGAATTTGTTTATTTATTTTTCCTAAGAAACACATAATCTGCATTGTAAAATTATATAGAGTATATAAAATTCAAAATCTAGTTAATACTTCTCAAAACTGCCTTTTGAAAGGCCTGTTTGGTAAGTTGTGGTGCGTTAGAACTTGGAGTTGGATGTAGTGCAAGTTATTGAATTTATTTGAAAATAAAATGTACTATGAAATATTGAGGTGTTACATCAGGTATTTCCCATATAATTATTTGTTTTCATCATTAATTGGGTGAATCTTGGTATTCCTGAGGATGAACATAATTTTATTGGGAAAATGACCTAAATATTATGGATTTATACTTTTTTGAATTAATGGAGTCTGGGTATAAATGTGTTATTTCATAATGGACTTGCCACTGAGTTCAGAGAATTACTAAGGTGGTTTGGGTTTTCAAGTAATAATATGCTATTTTTGTAGTATTTTGGGTGATTACACACCATATAACTGGTTTATACTATATTTATTTGATCATTAGGATCATATCGTGATCTTAAAAACCAGAATGAAAGATTATGCATCATGTAATGTTAAATATCATATTTTTTTTAAAAAAATACTTTGTGTTTATCGGAGTATATGGATATTATGGATTACATGATGTGTAAATGGATTACACACAATGTAATCATCATGATATGGACTTTTAGGATGCTACATAGATTATTGTTATTTCATTAATATGAAGCCCTATTCTCTATTAACCAAGAAGAATTATTTGGAAACTTTGGGAAACTACACTCCTTCTAGACTGGTTCGTTCTGTATTTTATCACCAGGGTTGTTCATGATGTATCTTTTGGTAAAATAATCATTTCTGCCTCTTCATTTTCTTTGATCAAGGTAGAATCATTGCATTCCCCTATTAGATTTTTTATAGGTGTCGTTTATTATCTAGCTTTATTCTAGATCTATTGTGTGATATTGTTCCAGGGGGCAATCATTTGTTGGTTGTGGTGTGTCAGTTGTGAGTTCTTGTAGTTTGTGTTGTTTCTTATTCTTTACTAACATTTTTATTAAATTGAATAAATTTTTAGATATGTAGATTGGATCTATGTCATCCATTGTAATTTTCTGTGTTCCTCCTTACTGGTGGACCTTATTGTATGCATAGGAGGAGTGAGTTTTAATGTTGGTTGTTCCATCTCTAGAATATTTTTGTGAACCACATCGATTCAATTTTAATAAATAGTATCATAAATGAAATGGAATGATTTATTAATTTGATATTTGTGTGTGGATCTGGGTTTGTGATAAAGGATGGTTTTACCTTAGTTTTGGTAAAAAAATGGGGTTTTCTAATAATTTTGAAATTGTTTTATGAAATGGTATTTAAAGAATGGTTTAATGAAAATGGATTGATGAAATGGTTTGGAAAATAGAGCACATTGGAAACATTAGGTAATTAGGTGGAAGGTATAGTAATATGCCTCATCCACTTTCTTTAGGGCTCATTAATGGAGGTGTTCCTTTGCTTTGTTGGCCTTTTATTCTAGATACATGTTAGACTTGTTGGGGGTCACTTTTTTGGTATTCCTACATACCTAGATTCGATGCTTATATCCAGGAGATCAATGAACATGATTTTGTATGTTAGGTATGAGTTTCCTTGTGATTCTGACATTGTTTAATCCTTGGAATGATGTTACCTATTCTTTAGCTAATCAAGACTAATTTTCCTTGTACAAGTTGGTTATACTATGAAGGATTTGATATGATATTTTATGCATACTTCGATTTCACTTGAAATATCTATTTTTATATTTTTATATAAAATTATTTTAAATTGATTTATCTGATTTATTGGAAAATTTTGACAAAGAAGATATTAATATTTTTCCATGTTTTTAGATAAAAATGTTAAAATGTATTTCATGAAGTCGATAATTCTTGGATTATTGTTCAGATAATTGATATGGAACACCCGAGTGGGGTCCTACTGAGCCCGTTAGATCACACCCTACGAACCACTTTGATAGTGCATAGTCATTCATATGTCCTTCGATGTAGGGAAAGGAAAGGAGCCTTAGTGAGGTTGTGAAGTTTTCTATCAGCTGGGGTCAGTTAGCTAGTGTTGAGATTATGAAAGTTAGAACATGCTATTACATAGAGATTGTTGGAGTAGATTTTTTTGTTTTTTTATCCTTTGTCGTTGGACTTAGCTCTTGGATATTTATTTTCTACCATTTCAGTTGTATCAGTTCCATTTTCATATATCTATTATGACATATATATTTATGTATTCTTCTCCCATTTGTTTATGTATATGTATATATTTCATTTTTTCTAATTCATTTTGGGAGAAATAATTCCCTCTATTTGTTGTTGATTCTTGACTGCTAGTTTTCAGTTCATGTGGATTGGGAATTCCCTTTAGGTATGTGTTAATTCAATTCAGTTACCAGTTTTAGAGGGTATCCAGGTCATGTTCATCACAAGACTGAGTCCCATGCTCATAATTAACTCTCTATTATATCCAAACTCACATTTTTCATTCTATAAGAAATCATGATATATTTCAATTAATTTACTTAACGATATTCAAAATTCTATTAGAACCACTAATCGTCTAGTATCATAAAACCATAACCCAACCCACATCGGGGTCATATCACTCATGACCAATAAGATACTCCCCAATATAGGTGTGTCCTTATCATGATTTCACTAGGGGAAAACAATGGTCTCTCTGTCCCATATCCCATTATTCACCGAGAACAGTGATCAGATATGACCAAACTCGCTCAATCCAAATTGTTTAAATGAACATTAAAACACTAAAAATTCTTGGGTCATTAAAATGTTTCCCTGAACATCTTCTGAATCCTTATTCACATCAATGCACATGTGTCCCTCATCTAGATCCACACTGAACACCATCAACCCATAACATAACACCATTCCTAAGGACATTGTTCTTATAAGAGAAAATTTCCATTCTTATAAAAATCTTAGGCTACTAGGACCACTAGGGGTTCACTAAATTCCATCATTCTATGGTGATTCCGATGCTTTGGCCAGGGTGTGTGCATCTGTCTATTTGAGGATGACGCAACTATTGCCCCACATTCTGGCTTTCCAAAGGTGGGAGATATCCATCACTTATTCAGGGATGTTTTCTCCTTTATAGAAATTAGATGATGAGATGTCGGTTCCTCCTCCTATAGATTCCTCCTCGAAACTCATCACCTGGTCTAAGTATCCCTTTTAGACATAAGACTTTGTTCAGGAAAACTCTTCTCAGTGCCATATATTTATAGACGCCGGTTAATTATGAGGCATTTGTCAGGACATTCTAAATGGTCTATTTAGGGTAGCAACCTTTGGTTGGGGAAGTAGTCACGTTAGAGATCACTCACATATCTGAATGCTGGAACACTAGTGCGTCTGGGTTTCTTCCCCTTATGAAAGGGCTTCTCGAGGGAGCAGAAGCCCGAGGCATCTGACATCAAATGAGGGAAATTATATTCTATAGGCATGTCTCTGAGTTTTTCTTCATATTCTAAAGTTTAACACAGGGTATTCCGCGAGTTTAACATCTATCAGAGATGGATCAGACATGTCAAAACAGTGGAGAGAGTGGATTAGAGGGGTGAAACCTTATGATTGAGCACTGATATTGGGGCTAACACATGGTTAGTTACCCGGTTACTACTAGAGGGAATGGGAAATGAGGTTACTTGATTCCACTGGGACATGGATGCCTACGTGAGAGTCAAGATTTGTGATGGAGGGTTGAGTGTGGATAAATAATGATATGGTACCAATGTGAGAACCTTGGTGATGTTGGGATTAAGCCTCGAAGAGACTTCCTATGTATCCCTATGGCAGAGAATCAAAGACCACATTGTTCGGTGGGGGAGATGTGATGCCTAAAGTGGATACACGTATAAATGGGACCTAGATGATGTGGAACCTCTGGTTTGGGGCATGAAATTGGGGTGCGTACGGAGGACAGCGACCCAATGACACGCTAGGGCATACGCATGATTAGTAGCCTGAGAGTTGGTTTGATTCCATAGAGGGAAAACCAGTAATGTGGGTCCCAATATAGGGGACTACAATGTCTTACCTATAGACGGGGTCACAACGACTTACCATTTAATGGGGTTGAACCTCATAGAGACTTCCTCCATACCCTATCTAGGAGACAAAGATCAAATCCCATGTAGTTCAAGTGGGTAACGTTTAACATCGTGTGGGATAAAAATTGGCATTCTGTTTAACATCATACAGGACGAGGGTGGACTAACATGAAGTATTTGGAATTTATTGGTGTTGGGCATGAACCTCTGGCAGTCTTCTTATGTACCTTTCCTTGGAAAGGATCAAATCCCACATAGTTCGAAAGAGGAGTTGGTTAACAGATGTGGAAGGGGTCAGGAAAAATTGTTGTTGAGCTTGAACCTCTGGGAGGCTTCCTATGTACCTTGACTGGGTAAGGCTAAAAGTACACATAGTTTGATATAGTGTGGTGAATCAATGTGAAGGGATTCAGAACAAATGTTTTTTGGGCTTGATCCTATGGAATGATTCCTACGTACCTTTCCTTGGCAAGGATCAAAGTCCAAGTAGTTCAAGGTGGTTTGGTGAGTTGACCTGAAGGGGGTCAGAACAAATGGTTATTGGGCATGAATCTCTGGGAGGCTTCCTACATACCTTTCCTTGGAAAGGATCAAAGTCCACGTAGTTTTGGATGGTGTAGTGAACCAACATGAAGGGGGTCATAACAAATGGTTGTTGGGCTTGAACCTCTGGGAGGCTTCCTACTTACCTTTCCTTGGCAAGGATCGAAGTCCACATTGTTCAGGATGGTGTGGTGCATTGATGTAAAGGGGGTCAGAACAAATGTTTGTTGGGCTTGAACGTCTGGGTGTCTTCTTATGTACCTTGCCTTAGCAAGGATCAAAGACCACGTAGTTTGGGATGGTGTGGTGAAACAACTTGAATGGGGTAAAAAATATGGTTGTTGGGATTGAACCTCTGGGAGGATTCCTACGTACCTTGCCTTGGAAAGGATCAAAGTCCACATAGTTTGGGATGGTGTGGTTCTTACACTCTACGATTTGCAGAGAGATTGTCGTGATCAATGCTTACTCTAAGCCCATGTGAGTCATGCTCGTTGTGAGAAACAAGAGGCAGTAAAGTCCTGATGATCACATTGAAAAAGGTGCATCCATGGGAGGTGGACTGGGGCTTACACATGGTTAGTATCCCAGAGAGGAAATAGGGTCTTATGCGTGGTTAGCATCCCAAAGAGGAAACATGGGATTACACATGATTAACAACCTCAGGAGATGGAGAATGGGACTTACTCTTGGATTGGGCCCCGAGTGGCGACAAAGCCCAGCGGGAAAGGGATTTGGAATGAAAGAGAGGAGGGATCTAGTGCCCATCCTCCTCTTCTTTGGTCTTTTTCCAGGAAGAAGATAGGAGGAGCATGGATGCTGCCTCCAGCAAGAAAGGCTAGGGTCTTACACCAAGGTGTTTTCCCATTTCCCAGGGACAGATGCCACTCCAACAAAAAGAATCTCATTCCATGTAAGGAAGAGCTCACTCCCACAGAGAAGAGAGGGAATAGAGAATGTCTGAGACAGGGTGGCCCAGGTATGGTGCCCGAGGTGAGGTCATCGTTTAATGTCATGTGATGAGGATGATGGTGCTTGGTATTTTAACGTTTTGTAGCTCGGACGATGCGAGTTCACTCTACACCCCCGTAGGACATACATAACTGATACTCACACTACCTTGAGAAAGGGAAGACATCAGCAATTTCATGGAACTAGGTTGTCGTGGAGTGATCCACTGAGGGGTCCATGTTAGCACGGCTAAGCAAAGTTGCAACAACCATTAGCGTGCCTATGCGAAGAAGCTTGAGGCGAAGCAACACAATGGGAAACACCACCCAAGGTACTTCGAACTTACTTCTTACGAACCTAGAGGGTCGTATGAGAGAAGGGTGTGTAACATAGATGTTTTGGGTGTAAGAAGTGCCCGAAGATGATGCATGGAAGATGGAAATTGAAAACATGTGAAAGAGAACACACAAGGATGGTGTGTTGCACGCAAATAGAGAAGCTATGGGGAAAATGTTGTGTGAGAGGAAAGGATGGTTTGCGTGCAATGGAGGAGGTTCGAGTAAAATAGGTGCACAACTGGAGAAGTTGCATGCAAAAGTCTGAGTGAGAGGAAATGAACGGTTGTGAGAAATATAGAAGGTTTTTGCACAAAGATGGGTTGAGGTTTGGCACACAGGTGGAGGGGTTTGCATGCAATAGGCCTAGTCGGTGAGGACTTGGGTGAGGGTCAAACCCTAGTGGCCCCATGCAAAGGGAGAACCAAGGGAGACCTGTCACAGAAAATCCTGTACCTAGAAGACATATTTTTTGCCAGAAGAGGTGAATTCCATGCAGAAGTGACAGTTCGAATTCTTTATCCATTGGAAGAGGAAGGGGCACCCATCTTTTTATAGGCGCTTGAGGTCATCAGGTCCGTACAGAGAATGTCTGAGATGGGGCTCCCCACAAATACTGCATGGGTAGAGGTCATAGTTTAATATCATTTGCTGAGAATGATGGTGCTTGGTACTTTAATGTCCTGCAGCTCAGACGTGGCAGGTTCACTCCCCACCCCCTACGAATTACATAACTGATACCCACCCACCCTTGAAGAAGGGAAGGCATCAACAATGTCATGGCACTGGGGTGTCATGCTGTGATCCACTAAGGGATCCACATTAGCGTGGCTATGCAAAGAAGAAATATCTTTTAGCATTCCTATAAGATGAAGCATTTGGAAAAGCAATGCAATGGGAAGTTCCACCCAAGGGACTTTGAAATTACTTCATATTAACCTAGAGGGTCGCACAAGAGAAAGGTGTGTAACATAGATGTTTTGGATGTAAGAAGCGCCTAAAGATGATGCCCAGAAGAGGTACATCGATCATGTGCCAAAGAAAATGCACAAGATGGTCGTGTTCCATGAAAATAGAGCAGTTGCGTGGAAAAGTTCATGTGATCGGAAAGGGAGGATTGCACACAATTGAGTAGGTTTTCACACAATTGGCGCACAATAGGAGAAATTGTGTGCAAAAGTATAGGTGAGAAGAAATGAATGTTTACACACAATAGAGGAGGGTTTCACGTAAAGAGGGGCTGAGGTTTTTCATGCAAGTGGAGGGGTTCGTGTGCAATAGGCCCTGTAGGTGAGGACTTGGGCGAGGGTCAAACCCTAGTGGTACCGTGCGAAGGTAGACCCTGGGAAGACCTATCATGAAAAATATCGTACCTCGAAGTCATCTTTTTCATGCAGAAGTGGTGAATGGGGCACATAAGAGATGGTTCAGATTCTTCTTCCATCAGAAGTGGAAGAGGCGCCCTTCTATTTATAGGCTCTTGGGGTCATCGGGTCCATGGGAAGTCGACCAGCGTGGAAACCCCAGTCCTGATTTTGGTGTTGCAGATGTTTCAGCGCCCATGCCAAAAACTCTTTTCGGAGTCGGTGGCGTGGAAGATTTTTCACCCATGTGGAAAATTTCTTCTGGTCCCGCTGTTTGTCATGAAAGAAAGAGGTTTTGCATGCACAACTTGGATTTTTGGCACAGTCCTTTGGTTTATCCCAGAATTGGTCACTAAGTTGAAATATGTCTTCATTTTTTCCAAGGATACCCTCTTTTCCTCAAGAAAATTTTGGCATCTATAAATTCCCCCCTTCAGAATCAGATCTGTGAGGGGACGCAACGGTCAGATTCCGAGGGATACGTCGGGACGTCCAATCTCTGGAAGGCAATGTGCATAAAATCCTTGAGTTGTACGTAAATTTTTTTTCATGCGTGTGAAAACCATGCTTCATTCCTATAAAAACCCTTGGGGCTCCCATAGACCGTACAAATTTTTTCATGCGATAATCTCGAAGCTCTCGTGTACGGAAAATATCCTTTTCTATTGTGCAGAATTTGAAATCCATTTTGCGAAATCTCTCGAATTCTGTCATGATTTTACACTCAAGGTCAGATTTTTCTGCACCGCTTCCTCGGGTTTTCACGCTTCCTTCTGGTTTTTCCCATTTCATACCATCTTTTTCATGCGGGATCCTTTCTACTTTTTCGAAAGAATATGGCTGCTAATTGTGGTGATGCTGAGAGAGAAGCTACATATGACGCTTGAAGGGATGAGATGGTAGCGAAACCTAAAGTTTATGGTGCCCAAAAAGTTGTTTCCAACAACAAAACTCTCTTCATCATGTTGACACCATCCCTTAAGGATTATGTTTTGTCTAACAACCAACTGATATGGGACTTCAATATTTTAGAGGAGGTGTCTGTGCCAAGATTCAAATTAGACACCCCGCTGTCATGAGTGACTCATGAGGATGATATCCCCCGATATAACATTACTAACAATGTCCATCATATTAAAGAAACTAGGAAAATGGATGTTTATATACTGAACCCCAGGACCAAAACCATTTTAGGAAGTGATCCGGTCCGAGGGGATTCTCCACCCCATTATGAAAGTACCTTCCAACAGAGTATCACCAATGAGGCTAAAGGCTAGCTGTAGGACTAGGACATGAGGTCTAGAGACACTTTTACATGTGAGGGGGCCTGGGCTTATTGGGTACCCTAATCGTGCATTCAGTTTGGATCATAACTGCGACACATCAGTCTATTAGAGGTGGTGTAGACACCGCTGTTCCATTTCTACCGCCATCATGAACTTGGTCATGAGATTTTTACCTGGTGGTCCCCTGATACCGAAACCATCCTTCTCCACCATGGGGAGGTTGGTATCAGTATTTGGGAAGTTCATTTCATCAGGGGAATCCCTTTTGATAGGCATTAGTACAATGAATTACTTCTGTCATGGAATATCTGTGGAGATAGGTCGTAGATTCCCATCCTAACATGGCACCTGTTGGAGATGGACAAGGAGAGGCTAGGGGTCAAGGAATATCTGAAAGACATTGCTTACTCAAAGTGGATCATCTTATTTCTGAAGAAATACTCGAATATCAAGATGCTAGGGTGACGGAGATGGTGTCCGACCGCGACATAGAAGAGAAAAATCAGATCATACTGGAGGATCCTGGATGTGATGGAATATCAATACTAGGGATTTAGTGTGGATGAGAGCCGATAGACAAATGTTCAATACGCCATATTTCATGCAACCATCTGAAGCGGGTGTCTATTTCTAGTAAGGGACAAAAGGATGGGAGTTCGTCCTACAACATTGGTGATGGCTGACATTAAGGCTGCCATCCGGAGGTTTAATTTGGGAGTCCCTATTTTATCCCATCTGTATGCCATCCCAGAGAATATTTCGATAGGGGGTTCACTGAGAGGATCTGTGGCCCTTTCCAAATACTTCATGGCTAGATCACAGCTCACTATGGTGGATACACCTTCCCTAACTCCATTTGTCCCCCAGACAATGTTCTCCGACCTTCCTTGTTGAACATTATATGGGTCATGCAATTAACGATCAATGAAGATGGGGTAATGATCAGGATCAAAAATCACACCAATTTTACCTTTAGTCTGTTTCCCACCTTGGCTGTCTAGATGATAGACAACATGAATGGATCACTAGAGAAAATGGAATTATTCTGGAGCATCAGAGGTGGGGTGTTTGTGTTCAGGGTCAATGAGAAGATTCTTTGCGAGCCTTACGTTCCATAAAGATTTTGAAGGATGTTTGGATGCCTCAAGTGGATGCCAATGAATGTGTATATAGTGGTCCGGGAGGAGAGGTATCCCTGTGTTCTTCTCCAAATGTGGTTGATGTTTACAACTTACTACTATGGTGAAGTCACTACTTTTCCCCCCACCATAGTTTATGCTGGAATTTTGATAAAATATTTTGAACATTGGGTTGTGGAATACCCTGAAGGGATTCTGCGGAAGAGAGTCCAACAACTCAAGGTGGCCAGTGTAGAACCTGGGCAGTGAGAGACCAGACAAGGCACCGTCAGGGAGGAAAGGATGGGAGCATGTTAGGAAAATGGGCCAAGGAATTCGAAGACTACCATAGTGGGAAAGTTACATGGTGTGGTCGTGGGTTCATCATATGGGGGGAGAGGGTCTCATGCAAAACCTCACGGAGAATTCATGGAGATTCCAAGGAAGTAGATAGGGTAATTGATTCAACCTTACAATGATGCAATATTCCTTGTGTTGTGGTCATCCTGGTTGAGCCTACGGTAGTCGATGGGAACCAAAGCCCTTTGGAAAAAGATAGTATGATACGAAATCCAACAGCCAGAGGTTGGACTCATTCGGATTGATGAAAAGGTGAACATACATCTTCGACACACTTATTTGATGGCCATGGAAAACTATTCACGCCTAGGTGTTGGCTTGAAGAACCACCTCTCCTGGTGATGATACTCCTTGACTAGAAGTATGATCTAGAAAGAATGTCGTCAGAGGGTGATGAAAACAATGAGGAGCTAGAGGGCAGTGAGTCAGAAGAAGAATAGGGAGAAGAAATGGTAGAATGAATAGGGGAATCTGAAGGGGAAGTTAGAGGTGGGGGGTCTTAGGAGACAGCGCACCCAAGGAGTCCTCGATAGAGTGACGAGATTGCTGGTGCCGACATGGAAATACCTAAGTAACTCGAGATATGCCTCAATCCTCATCATATCGTTTCCATTTTTCATTATTTTCAATTATAAAATGGTTTTTTTTGCTCAGACACATATTGGTTCCATCCAAGGATCTCTATCTGGAGGGGGGAGGATATGCAATAAAATAAGGTGGGGAGATGACACCCATCATTGAATTGACAAGCACAGAAGGATATCCTACAGTAATGGATCATGTAGCAACTGAAACGCTGGAGGATGATGCTTTGAGGTCTTGTTTGTTTCATCACTTAGATGCATGTATTTTTCATCAGATAGGTCAGTTGATCAGGGTATTCAATGTTTCTGTTGTAATTATAGCATTGGAGGCTAGATATGTCGCCGAATCAAGACTATCCGTGAATGTCTCGATGGCGAATGCACTGACCCACTCGGCACCCACTTCTCAAATTGAGCCGACCCGAGCACTTGGTGAGAAAAGGGTTATGGACACCAATGATATCAATGACGTATTTCGGTCTGATGTTAGTGGGGGTGAAGTTTTTGAGACTAAGGCAAGAGATGAAGACCTCCCACAAGTTGAAGAGCCTAACCCCTTGGGAGGAGTAACAGAAGAAGACCCTACAACTGATCTCTTGGATGCTTTCCCAGACTATCGGCCTATTGAACCCGAGGAGATGGATGAATATAATTCGGAATTATATGATGAGAGCTGGATGACATGGAGTAAGGGGTGTAAGTGTATCAAATGCTTCCTCGGTCATCCACAAGTAGAATGGATAAAACTTATGGGATGGATCCACACCTAGTTGTGCTTTCTCTACACTAGAGGGGTTGATGCTCACCGTTTCATCTAAAAGTTCATGAATACATGGATGAGAATATACGGGAGAATAGCCAATTTTCTAGCATTGCTTGGGGCCAAAAAAGAGTCAGTGAATACCCAGGAATTCTTGAAGGTAGAGCAAGAAGTTCGACGCCTTGAGAAGAAAACTAAAGAAAGGAAGGTATTTATTTCAAACTCCTCTAAGCTCATTGAGCAACTACGGGCCTATGTTGAGGATTCCTAGGATCAGATACATGAGGTGAGTCACTAAATGAATGAGCTTCTAACTAAATAGACATTAGTACAGTCTAGGGCCAACGAGTTGCGCTCTACGATCACTGATGAAGAGAAATATCTTAGGGGGAGGGAACCAATACTGGAGGCCACAATCCAAAGGGTGGAAACATTGGAGCAATCCATCCAAAACACTAGTCCTTAAGGGAACTATTTTTGGATGAACTCATAGACCTATCCTCTTTCATCGCTTCTTACTCTGAACTGCATGCGTGAACAAATTATATTCTTACTTGTTTAGTTTAATGCATTCCAAACATAATTGTGAAATAATTAAAGATCCATCCTTAATCTCATGTGGGCCATTCCCAATGTGAGAAATAGGGGATGGTCATGTCATAATTTCTTTAAAATTTTGGATTTCCTGCCAAATTTCGGGCATCTAGGGTATAAACGATGCATCTGGGCTCTCGAGAAGAAAGGGGGAGGCCTGACCGGAGAATAAATCTCTCTAAACAGTCGAATTATCACCTTCCCAATGTACATTAGTGCACGAGCGGGGTAACACTAGGGGCATTGGTATTGAACCAGAAATAAGGTAGTGGAATGTTTGAATCATGATACCCAAGAATCAGAACATTGTAGGGGTGGATTGAAAATGGAGGATAATTTTTGACCATGTTTTAAACACAACATCACTATTGTGTTAGCCTGAAATGTGGATAAAAAATGATGTTCGACCGCGGACCATGTTAGAAACGTGGGTTCTAACTCAAAATGTCATCCATTAGTCTTCCTGAATGTTATCCCATGATAGTTGGTGAGCCATAGGCCGATCATCAATGCTTTTGGGTTTATTCAGACATTAAAGAGGACAAGGGTCTAAATAAATGGCACGAAAAACATGGGGAGTGAAGTGATGGGTTGTTCAAATGCAGTCCATCACTCCTAAAATTACTACTATGTGGTGAAGTCAAGCTAGGTGGGCACATCATTCTGATCATGTATCATACTTAGATCCAAAAAAGACCTCTCTTGTATGGACATGGAATGCCTTGTAGTTTTACATAATACCAATAAAGGCAACAAACATGCAGTTTAAACATCGTATAGTGAGTCCAATGCATATAGTTTAAAGTTTATACTTCATGGACCAAAATCGGGGTTGAGGGGCCATAAGGGTTTATGACCCTCAGTTTGGGACCAAGGAGGAATGGCTGGGCGTCGCTATATATCCCATAAGGATGAGAATCAATCCAAATGTAGTTCTCAAACATGGCGTGGCTGGAGGCCAACACTGATAGGGAAAATATTCTCTTGCAAGGGACATGGTGCATCCCATGATTAACATGGGTCATCCTGAACATTTTCAGGTTAGAATTTCTGTTTAGTGTCATGCATTGAGGACATATAGGCTAGTGTAGTTTAACGTCATATGATAGGATGATGAGTGAAAGGGGAGATTCCAAGAAGGTAGTATGTGATGTGGTAACTATAAAACCAATGTGAATGAGGACATAAGGATTCCTAACCACACTAAGCATCCCCATAAAATGTTATTTATGTCGAGGTACCAAAAGTGAATGTTAGGCTGGGCCCTAAGAAAAGTGGTTGGGTGTTCCTACGTACCCCATGAGGGTGGGGATCAATCTGCACCTAGTTCTGAGAGCATAGTTTAAAGTCATGCAGGACGATGGAAGGCATTTGTGGCATGGTTGCGCCAGTACACGTCCTACCATAACTACTAAGCTCATGTGAGTTGTTATAGATGTGGGAAACAAAGAGTAGTGATGAGACTTTCCTAGCACATGAAGGCACATGTTTGGGGTGATAGGACTCTAGGAGAATGGAATCCCTATAATGTTGACCCACCAACCTAACACACCTAGATGCAGGAAAGGGTAAAGCTGAGTATGTTGGAATTGTACTTAAACATATGGAAGTGAAAAAAATGTGAATCAAGATGCTTGAGATCTAGACCACAAGGTGGTGTTGTGATGAAAGAGTATAAAGGTTGACCGTTTTCAAAACATAGTATCTATATTGCATTATCTTGGAATGGGGACAGACAAATGAGGGTCAAACACTGACCATGTTCGAAACACGGGACCTATCTCAAATGTAGTCTAATTTATTCAGGGACATTGGCATGAGATGGTATATAATCGAAATAATGGGCTCACAAATCATAGAAATGAAATGAGGGGAATGTCCCCTTGAAAATTCCACACTTCAGGCTCTTTTTCACAATGTATATGAGTACGATAATAAGATTTATCAGATAGAGGGAGTAGAGTCCCCCTCCAAGAAAAAGGGTCCTGGGGTTTCACGCTTCCAACTTAATGGTCATAGGATTTTCCATTAAGGGGGGATTGATTTAATGGACTGTGCACAGGGCGGCGAAGTAGCCAAACCCGACACCCAGCTCCCATAGAGAGATCTTAGTTTAGGGTCATAGAACTCAGACCAGTTTGGGAAAATAAATGGGAGGCACATGGTGTGACTATCTCAAAACTCGACACAAATGAGAACCCAAGAAGTACTCGCCACACCACATGTTCCCAAAAGAGTTCGGGCCAACGGGATAAAGAGAGGGGGGAGGATTTTAGATTCCTGGGGCTGGACCTGGAGATAAGATACATGGGTGTTCCTACATATCCCATGAGGATGAGAATCAAGGAATACGTAGCTATGAAGGTGGAATGGTAAGATACCAATGCTAGAGATAATAAGGCCATGAGGGTCTGGCTCTTGCACCAAAAGAAGTGGAAATTGATAGATCTTGTTTGTCCTTTAGGATAAATATGTGTTTTCTTGTGAAGTGATGGACCTAGGATTGAGATTCTAGGCATTTCCACAAGAGTCTAGAAATATACCGGCATTGAAAAATGGTATGGTGGGTGATTGATACCAAATATGATGTCCCCTCAAGTGAGGACACCACGATGCAGTTATGTTTTTCTTCATGCATCCAGGATGATATGTTATAGTTTGGGGTCATGTGATGAGACTAACCATGAATTTTAATGTTGTGTAATACATACGCAATATTTTAAAGTCATCTGGGACTAGGTAGCATTGTTTAAAGTCATATGGCTAAGACATATAGATGAGAGATGATGTTTAAGAGGGGATTCACACTACAAGATAAATCATACCCGACGTGAATGAGGACGAGGTCCACAACACAGCGCACACGATTCCAGAAAAGAAATCTCAGGGTGAGGGTCCAGAAAAGGATAGAGAAAATGGGGTAAGATATACTATCTCTATGAAGGTATGTACATGTTGAAACTCTTACAAATATTACATGAATGAAGACTTAAGTCCACACATGCCACACTACACAATCCTATATGGTTCGGGGCCTAAAAGGCTGAACTGAAGTGATAATTAGTGAAATTTGATCCAGACCCAAAGACGAGATGTCTGGGCATTCCTACATATCCCATGTGGATGGGAATCAAGCTAGACATAGTTCTAGAAGATGATATATAAAGAGATCTTAGTTTAAGATATTAAAGCACAGACCATGAAGAAGCGAAACTCTTCCAAGCAAGCCCACACCTCGATTCGGTCCCTAAGCCCACGTGAGTCAAACTCAGTGTGGGAAACAAGAGTGGAAGTGGTCATTGACACACATGGGATACACGTAAAGAGGTAATCGGGGTGGATTCCTAAATGACAGCCTACAATGGCTTTCTCCTCCTAATGTGCATATGTGCACTGACAGATAGTTCCAAGAGTGTCAAAATTACACTTGGACGTGATGGGCTAGAAAATGATGTGAATCATGTAACCGAAATTTAAGGCTTGTTGGGGTTGTCCTGGAGATGGAGGATAAATATTGAATGTGTTTGAAACACCACATCAATATCGTGTGACCTGAAATAGGAACAACAAATGAGTGTCAACCAATGACCATATTCTCAACACGGGACTTGTATCAATTTTTTGTTTGAAACCCTCAGGGATGTTGGCCTGTAATGGTAGGAGAGACGTTGGGCCAAAAAAGACATGCCATTTGGGGGTCCCTTTGGATGTGAAAGATAATGAAAGCCTAAATGAAGAGGATCATGAAACCTGAAAAATGGGTGAAAGCATGTTCAGGTAGAATCTGACACTCTCGGATCTGAACCAATGTAATCATGGGAACATTGGTGAATAACCAAAGAGGGTTGATGGACCCAATTTAAGAGCAGCTGAATTGAAAATATGTGTGTAGGTGAAGGGAGTGAAAGGAAATTAGGAGAGAGAGGTATGTGGCATGGTTTTTATGAACCCGATGTGAATGGGGACAAAAGCCCATACCACACTGTGTACCTCTCCCCTGGAAAGAATTAGTCCAAGGGACCATAATGATAATGAGGTTTCTAAGATATGGGGCTAGACCTCAAGACATAGATGCTTGGGAAGTCCTAAGTATCCCATGAGGATGGGAATCAATCCAAACATAGTTCTCTTGGTTTAATGTCTTTCAAGATGACACACAGTTTAATGTCATGCAGGATGACATACGGTTTAATGTCATGCGTGATGAAATAAGGTTTAATTTCATGTGGGATGACATATAGTTTAATGTCATCTGGGATATTATACAGTTTAACATCATGCTGGACAACATAAAGTTTAATTTCATGCATCACATCTTATAGTTTAAGGTCATGTAGGACCGACATATAGTTTAATTTCATGTGCGACATTATACAGTTTAACATCATGCGGGAAGACATCTAGTTTAATTTCATGTGGGACATTTTATAGTTTAAGGTCATTAAGGACCGGATGATTTGAGGTCATGTAAGACTCTTCTTTCTCAAGAAAATTATTTCTTGAGGAACTTAGCATTGGTGTGAGGAGTTATACGCTCACCATCCCTGGTGACTAGAGAATATGCGCCATTGGAGTAAACCTTGTGAATGATGTAAGGTACATCCCATTTGGGCTCCAACATGGGTGGTTTCCTACCACGTATCATTAGTTTCCTTAGGTCAAATACCAAGTCTCCTTGCAAGAAGGGGTATAGGTGAACTTTCATTTTGAAAGCTCTATCTATCTTGTTCTGATGCCTTTCCAGATTGTGCAGGGCATGAATCTTGTTCTCGTCGAGTTCTTCTAACTAATCCAGAGAGATTTTAGCTTCTTTATATGGTTCTTGCTGATCATAGATAGTTTTGTGCAATAAGGAAAATTTAATCTTGATGGAAAGGATGGCCTCTGTTTCGTGCACCAGGGAATAGGGGGTCACATGGGTGGAATTACGAGTCATTATCTGATAACCCCAGAGGGCGTTGGGGATCTTGTACAACCAACTATTTTTGTTCTGGCCAACCATTTTCTACAGAATGTTAGGGCGGGTTTTTTTTCAATGACTTGATCTGTCCATTTTCTTGTGAAAGATAACGGGAGGTATGGTTAGAATTGATGTTTTACTTAGTGTACAGTTTTGTTAGCTTAGCTTCCAGGAAGTTCATGTAATTATTGGTGAGGACGGCGTTAGGGAATACAAATCGGTAGATGATATTGGAGCTCACAAAATCAAAAATGGAACAGGACCTGATCTCCTTGAGTGGAACTGCCTCTGCCCACTTGTAGAATAAATCAAATGTGGTTAGGATGAACCGTCACTAGAAAATCATTGCCGGTGGATATGGTCTCATGACATCGAGTCCATAGACTATAAAGGGACAAAAGTACATGGTAGTGTGGAGAGGTTCTGGTGGTCGATGAATAAATTTGGTAAGAATTTGGCACGCATGGCACCTTTTGGTGAAATCGATGCAGTCATGGATCATGGAGGGCCAAAAATACCCCAGTCTTCAGATCTGGTGAGATAGTTTTGGCCCGGTCTGATGAGCACCGCAGAAACTAGCATGAACCTTATGCATGAACTAGGAGATCTCAACTCCTTGAAGTCAAAGGATGATAACACCATTAAACCCGTGTTTTTAGAGGATCTCCTCATGACTAGGACCGTCCTAGAGGGTAAAATGTAATGTGCAGCATCAGATTCACTCACACTCGTCCCAATCCACCGAAAGATTACCATTTTAGAGATACTCAAAAAAGGAGGTTCTCTATTAAGGATTCACTTCAATCACTGCATCCAGGGGACTTGGGGGGGTCCTGACGTGGAGGTTCCAGTTTTAAGGTGGCTCACCTATGGGATTTCATCATCATCTAGAGTGGTAGTAGAAATGAATCTTTGGTGTGCCACATGGATAATCAGATCATCCTGTTCGGGCTTTGTAAGTGATACAACTATGCTGGAAAGGGCGTAATCTCGACTGTTCTGAGATCGAGGGACATGAGTATCCTCTGGACGAGATGAGAAGTGGGCCATTAGATAGATAGTGCGTTCCAACAATGGCAGAAGCTCAAGATTTTTGATGAAATATTCACCGTTGATCTACTTGATAACTAGTTTGGAGTTCCCTTTCATATATAAATGGGGAACATCTATCTCAAGGGAAAGCCTAAGGCCAGTAATGAGAGCTTGATACATTGCCTCATTGTTGGTGCATCCTTCTGACAATAGGAATGAATACGACATAATGGATTATGTTGGGGTAATGAAGACAATGCCCAGGCCTACTCTGTTGAGCCTGGGGTCATTGAGCCTTCTGCCGGTGGGGATTTGGGAAGCACCATCAAAGTGAATTCTCTAGAACAACATGGCTTGGTCTACCGAGAGAATTGCTTCATTATGGAAATTGAGATCCAGGTACTTGTCTGAAGGAGCTAGATGGGTTGCATGGAAGTTTACCAATGATTTCCCCTTAATAGCCTTCTGAGGGACAAACCAGATGTCGAACTACTAGAGGATTACTTCCCACCAAGATAGACATCCTATTAACATTGGGCGGTTCAGTATGTACTTCAACGGATCCACTCGGGACATAAGATGTACCTCATGGTGCTACAAGTAATGTCGCTATATTTGTGCTGCGAATACCAGTACAAGTAATATCTTCTTGATAGGTTAGTATCTAGTATTCGTATAGTGGATCCTGTAGCTGAGAAAGTAGAGACTGTTCTTCATCCCCTCATTGTTCTTCTGGGCGAGAAGTGTGCTGAGAGACCATTCCAGGGCGATCACATATAGGACCAGCAACATTCCAAAGATGAGTAGCATTAAGACTGGTGGCTAGAGAAGGTACTACTTTATTTCCTCAAAATAATTTTGAAATTATTCCTACCACTTGTAGAGAGAGCCTTTATTCATGAGCCAAGAAAAGGGATTTCAATTTCCGGCCAGATTCCCAATGAATCGTTGTATACAGGCCAAGTGGCCTTGGAAACCTCGAAGCTCCATGATATTGATCAGTGGATAAATATAGATGATGGACTTGATCATATCTGGTTTGATCTCGATGCACTCGTATTTGACAAAAAATCTGAGAAACTTGACAGAGGTGACCCCAAAGGTGCACTTCAATGGATTCATCTTTAGATGACAAGAATGGAGGAAGCTGAACACTTTATGAAGTTCCTTGAGATGATCCTGAAACTGGTGAGATTTTACTACCAGATCGTCCACATTACATTCCACCAACATTCTGAGGATTGTCTTAAATATGCAATGAATAGCTCGCTGATAGGTGGCACCTGCATTCTTTAAACCTAAGGGCATGACTTGGTAACAAAAGGTACCTTGTGGTTCCTTGAAGGCTACAGAATCCTCATCCTCAGGGCCCATTTGGATCTGGTTATACTCAGAGTACCTAACCATGAAGGAGAGGTCTAGGAACCTAGCTGTAGCGTCGATCAAAAATTCCATCACAGGAAGGGGAAAATCATCGTTCAGACACTGAAAATTGAGATCTATGAAGTCAATGTAGAATCTGATCTATCTGTTTATCTTCTTGACTGGAATAATGTTGGATATCGATTTGGTGTTCCAAAACTCCTTAATCAAATTGGATCTGATGAGCTTATCAACTTTTTCTTCAACCATGGCACATTGAGAAGGGTGCATCTTTATGGGACGCTGCTTGAACCCGCAATGATTTTCCGGGAGACCGAGGTAGTGGATGAATACCTGAGGATCTATTCCTATAATCTCATCATAACTCTAGAAAAACACATCACCATATTTTTTAAGGAAGTCTATGTACTGTTTTTTCTCCTCGAGGGGCATGGCGGCAATAATCAATGTGGGTTTTGGGTCCTCCTTGCTACTGAGATTCACCTGTACCAATTCGTTGACTGTGGAAGAGATTCCCTCTTCAAATGTAGGGGGATCATCCCATAAATCATCTTATACACTTATGGTGGAGGGATACTTAGTGGGAGGTGTTTCTTCTGAGTCGATAGATCCCAATGGGAGGCTGGTACCAGCCCGAGCAGTGGTGGACACTACATCAGGGGACTCCTGTACTGTCGAAACCATATCGATGAAAGCTGTTGATATGATCCAATATGGTCTTCACCCCAAGGGGCCATGCTTGATGATATCAAAGAAATAGTGACAAGTCTTCTTGAGACAATTTATCCTAGCTCGGTGGAAAAAAGAAAGTATAACGTATTGTTGTCGCCATGGGGAGGACATCCCGATACCTTATAGAAGTAAGAGGCTCCGAAATAACCTTAGCCTGATTCATGTAGATGTATGAGGTTATCATCTGGCATCGCTTAGACTTGGCAATGTATTTCCCCCTCATTCTAGAAGCTATGAAGCATTGTCCTTTGTTCGAGGTTGTAGCCTCCAATCGGTGGTTTGAAAAGATATAGGCATTATCTAGATCTGTCAACAGGTTGGTCGCAGTTGTAGCATGCTCAACCTCATTATCTTGAATCTTTTTATCTTTGATATTTTAATATTCGGAATTCATATAGATAGCTTCACAAGAGGAAAAGGGAGACGCATCACCTTGAATCACACCCACTCGACCATTAAGGGAGTACTTAAGGCACTGGTGATATGATGAAGGAACCGCAACCTGCAGGTGGAGACATGGCCTGCCCATCAACGCATTGTAGGTTATGTCCTGGGAGACAACCATAAACTCAGTTCTAGAAACAGGGCCACCGAACTGGGTCTTCATGCAGATCATGCCGACTGGTGTATGTTCCATCCTATCATAACCTTGGATTCTTAGGTCAAAGGGACTCAGATCACCCTCAAACAACCCCAGTTTTCACAGTGTCCGAGTCGAGATTATGTTGATCCCAGAGCCTATGTCAACAAGATAGAGATAGACCTCCACACCATTAAACTGGCTAGTGATGTACAGTGGGAAAATGTGTCCTTGTATGGGAGAGCCTTCATCTTCTCCAGAGAACAAGAAGATGGATTGGCATTCAGCATGCTCGATCGCCTCAGCATGGAAGGCTTCTGCAGCTTCTACCTCTGCCTCAAACTAGAGGGGGTTTTATAAAGCCTCAGTCAGGGCCTCATGCATATCATATGAAAGGTGAAATGCCTCAAGGATTGATAGATTTTCTGGAATTCTGGAAAGAATTTTGAGAAAAACATACTCCTATGTCAAACTTGAGATTCTTCTTACAAGAGGTCACCCTGTGACAGAAGGTATGGCAGACCCTGCTGACTAGACTAGTGGATGACTAGTGCTAAAAATATCTCACTCCTCACTAGTCAAATCATGTAGGGTGACCACCAAATGAGGGCCAGATTAATAGGACTGACCAGTAGTAGAGCGTGGCTGATCACGACAGAGTCGAGGTGGCTCTGCCTGATCCAACAACATGAACAGTGGAGAAGGAAGACTTGATGACCCTAGATGAGAAGGTTTCACATGCTGAGCTCTATGTTGGGCCTTATTCTTGGTTTCAGTAAGATGAATATTCTAGAAGGAAGTACTAAAAGAGGAACTATGATGGCCCATATATCCATGGCTCCATCGACGTAGGCGATGACTAGGGATGTTGGGATGATCCACCTGATGCTACCCATAATTAGGAATCATGTAGGGGTTTACCAGCTCTATGGTATTAACCGAGGCATTAATTTGATTGTCAATTGAAGATTCATCCACTATTTGTTGGATTCTTGGGGGAATATCCATCTATGGGGGCATGAAATTGCCAAGAGTACGATATGATGATGACATTGGTGGGAGACTTTATTTTCCCTTGTGTCGTTGGTGTTTGTTCTTCTACAAATAGGAAAAATGAGATGATGATTTTGAAGTAGTAGCTGCAGCTTCTGGAGGCTCTTGTCAATTCATGAATGCATGGATAACACCATGGGCCTGGATAGCAGTTTTATGAGCCATCCAGTCGTCATAATTCTGGGACCCGCGGTTAGAAACCTGATTCCACTCGCCTTCACTGTCACTGATACTATGTGGCTTAATAAAGACACATTCCACCTGTGTTGGAGCTGGTCCTAACCGAACTATGTTGTTATCCACCTAGTGTTGAAGCTAGTTTGTAAACACAAAGCATTATTTGAGGGTGTTCCCTAGGATCCGGTGATAGGGGTAGTAATTAGGGTGATCAGTGAGGTTTTCCCCTTCGGGCCTCATGTATTCAAGAAAACATACAATCCACTGCTCCAAGGAACTGAAAAAATAACATGGGACCTAATTATTGTTGACCAACTAGGTTCAATTCCTCTTGTCTGGAAAGGTGTCTATGGGAACCTGGCCCAGATGAGGGGTAGGAGGAGCCTGTTGAGGAGGCAGAACCTAGATGTCTTACCTAGGTAGAAGCAACACATTGTGTGGGGGCACCTACTAATTCTGAGGTGGGCGCTACTGGGCCAAAGGTTTTTCCTGAGGTGGAGGGCCCCTGCGAGGCTATACTGGTGGCTCCACTGATAATAATTCTAGTTCTCTTGGAGCTCTATTTGGGCCACTGCGGCAAGCTTGGCTCTAGTGGCCCTTATCGCCGGGATTTAAGGGGGAAACAAACTGTCCTTGATGACCTGTTTCAAGGCTTATTCGAGGCACTGGGCCTTATCAGAGATGTCATGGAATCCCCTAGGGTAGTTCTGGGTGATCATAGAGGGGACTGGTTCTGTCTTGACATTCCCTACACACATTGTCAGTAGTTTTTTCTGATTTAGTGCCATGTCAAGGGAGTATGTGTACCCTTTCCACCAGGCGTCAAATTCTACAACACGCCCATCATGCCTTTACATACACGTGAATTAGTCCGTGATACATGTCTTCTGAGTGGTGTAACTAAACTAGTAGAGAATTTTCTTATGGAGGGCTTCCCAGCTGGCTACTGATCCGTTGGGTAGCTCACTGTACCAGACAAACGCATACCCTTCCAATGTCTGCACAAAACATCGGAGTTTGGTGGCCTCCTACTACAATGGAGTTCACAATATGGTTCCACACTATGAGATGAAGTGGGATAGATGCTTTAGTGGGTCCCTTGTCCTGTTGAAGGGGGAAAAGGTGTGATTTTCGAAACCCGGGGGTGCTGGCATATCATCCACCCACACCGGATAAGGCTTTCCATTATGCATTATTTCCACCTATCGAGTATCTAAAGCATCAATGCAGGTGATGAGTGTCACCATTTTATCATCTAGGTGGGGTGTTCCTATCTTTATGGGGATCCATGACCACCGATGCATCAGTTGGTTCTTCCACATGATAAGCAGGCATGATGGTTCATGGAGTGGCTGGCGGGATGACCTATGGAGTAGCTGGTGGAACCTGAGTTGGGTCCCAGAGATTATCTCTTCACATGGGTTGATTTGGAGACACATACCTCACCCTCTTGGTGTATGTTCCAACCTCAACCCTGTTTGCGTGGGCAAGATGGTTAGGGTCACCTAGAAAAAATTCAACGGGTGGAAGTTGTGCCTGCCCCTGCTGCCCCGACCGAGGATCACTATTGTCTAGATTTTGCTCTGCAGTGCATTCAGAAAAGAGTTCATCGACCACATTCTTGTGTTCTGTGAGTTTTTGACACAACACGACCATATTCTGCCTTATTCCCTGAGCCAGACGGGTCTGAAGGGTTGATAGCTCCAAGGTGTTCCTTACCCTTGTTTGGATTTCAGTTGAGGACCAACGCCTCAATGGGCGCGTGAAGACCCAATAGATTCTTATATTGAAGATTAATTCTTCCTAATAGATCCAAGAGGTTTGATAATACCTCTAGGGGAAGGAACTCTCCAAGAAACTCTATCGCATTCTCACCCCCTCGCCAGGTCGACCATGTTCACCGCGACCCTACCTAGAGGCATATCCTCTTTTTCACCCGGAAAATCGAGTTTGTGTTGTATAGAAATTAAATGGAGGGCTGCATACTGGCCCCAGTCATGGATTTTACTGGGGATAGAATCCACCTTGACTTTCATGCGAAGCACTTTAAATCTCTAGATGCACCGTTGTTGGATGGTCTTATGGCGACATGGTGACACAGGGCACTGGGCCACAGGGAGTGTGGAAAAATCAACCAAACGACATTGTCGATCGATGTCTTTAATGTGTTCCTAACTGTTGGGGTAGGCCAATCATCGATGATGAAGACATAAATGATTCACTCATAGGGTATGGCAAAAGAATCCAACCTCCTCCTGGATGAGTGATTCTGGTGCCCTAAAATTTGGCGCTATAACTGGCCAAAACATCTCTGGGAAATTATCCATTGTGAGAATATCCCACAAGATCCTCATTACAGATTCTCGGTTTGGCCCTTCATTTCCCCACTCATCAACTAGAGGCAGCTGGGGAACCTATAGCAGAACTAAATTAGACTTCTGAGATGGAATTAAGGTCGTTGTGGAATATGGTGAACGAGTAGACAAACCGCCGCATCTCAGACTATCCACCGAAGAGGGTAGCGACTTAGCCACTACATCGAGGTAAGACGGGCTGGAGACCATTTTTCTTTGCACTAGGACTATGGATATAGGAGATGGGCCATGCTACTGCTCATCTTCCATTAGTCCCCATAATAGCTATCTGTGATCTCTAGTCGAGGTAGAGAGTGCTTCTAGTGATGATGGCGGTGATTGCGTGGATAAACCTTGGGGAAATTCCATATTTTTGTTCTCCTAGATACACCTATGGAGGGAGGCGGGAATATGATGGAACTCACATTCTGGAAGTATGAGGATGATATGCCTTGTTCCTGCCACGACCCTTGGCACATAGGATCTTGGTGAGGGTTCCATCGTTGTGTCGTACTCCGCCTCAGAATCTAAGAAGAAGACTGGTTTAATCTTGTTCTAAAGCTTCTCAGTATTATTTTTATGGTTGTGATAACCCACCCTACTGCCCCGGGATGGTTCATCAGGATATGGTATATTTATGGAATGAGGAGTACCTTCGGCCGTACTGGTACTGGGGTGGAGAGGATTTCATCCTAAGTGAGCTGGGGTGCGAGGAGCACCTAGATAGATATCAAAGGGAACACGGGGATAACCTCTGTGTCGACAGACTTATGTGTGGAGGGAATATCCGTTGAATGTGCTAGATCTGGTAGGACCTCTGTTGGAGCTGGTAGGAGCATGGGTAGGACCACTATTCTTGTTTCCCCTGGAAACATCAGAGCGAGGATGGTCCTCGTACTGGTTAAGATGAACATGGGTATGACCTCTAGGCTTGGTGCCGGTGAAGAGAAACTGACCTCCACTCCTCTAATTTCTGAGGTGAGGAGGAACATCACCGACCACTGTAAGGATATGGGGGAGGCCCGAAGATTTACCATATGTGTAACATCTCCACATCAGCGGCCTGTGGAAAGAAAAAACAACTCCATACCCAGGTAATGAGCACGAGAGAGACCTCCGTATTGAGTGTTTCTACCATGAGGAGGACCTTCATTTGGATTGAAGGTGGCACAAGGGAGACCTCTATGCCGAGCATGAAAGCAGGGGGGGGACCTCCTCACTGGGTGTCATTCCCGTGGGTCGGTCTGCAGAGGGGTTCTCCCTACACCGGCGACCAGGAGAGTTGACCTAGCCTACCCATGGGATGGTTGGGGACTCGATCTGGGCTGGGTGTATAAGGGACCCTACTAAGCATACACATGGGGATGCTGATATACATCAGTGGTGGCCCGAGCCACATTATTTGTTGACATTGAATCCCCTTAGTGGGCATCCACCTCATCATATGCCTGACACTGGCGTCGAGTTAACCGAACCAGGGCCGGTGGTTCAGGTACATGGCTTACCTTCTCCACGACTTGTGGGAATGGGTGGTAGAACTGGCGCAACCTAGTGGGAGCCCTCCTTAGGATCCCTTGAAACGGGATCCTAGTCGGGTTGGCCTAGACATCCCCAACCTCATTGGCGTAGGACAGGGATTCATCGAAGCATTATGAGAAGAGGCTCCCAAAACGGTTGTACATCAGAGTGGGAAGCAGTGGCTCCCTGCGCGGCCCTTGGGGGCGGTGGTGGCAATGAGGCGTAGATACCTATATATCTTGGCAAACCATATCCAAAGTTGGTATAAACCCCTCTTCCACATATCAGATGATGGGGTAGTTTATCACCCTTATTTGAATGAAATCAGAAGGGGATATAGGGCATAGGTACCCAGAAGATATGGGTGTCGAAGCTATCGTAGAAGCGGCGGAGCCGTGCAGCATTTTTGTGTTGTCACTTCCCTTTCCTCTACGTCAGTGGGTGGGTGGTGATCAGTTTCTTGTTGTGGAAATTTGGGTCCTAGAAAGCAGGGAATTAAACAATTAGTGTTGAAACAAAGAAATCAACGTCTAATGCCCCAGTGCCATTCTGTCTTCCATGGCTGGTAAGAAGGATCCACACTTACAACATCACAGACCAGGATGTCCAACATTCAACTACCCCAAATTTTGGTGTGTTTCATGCCAGGCCCTCTATTTTCTTAGCGTGACCTGGCACCGGATAATTGTATCTAGTGACACACTAGTCCAATGATGTCTCAAATTCTACTAATCTCCACATTGAGGATAAGAACTTCACGTTGGGTTCACCATTTCTGTTTCTGACACTTTCTTCGGGGCGCACACATCTGTCTGTTTGAGGATGATGCAACTATTGCCAAACATTCTTGCTTTCCAAAGATGGGTGACATCTGTCACTTATTCAAGGATGTTGGATTCTTGATTGAAACAGGGTTATGGGATTTTGTTTCCACCTTCTGTGGAATCCTCCTCGGAACTCATCACCTAGTCCGGGTCTCTGTTATAGAGTTAAGACATAGTTCGTGAAACTCTTCCCAGTGCCATATCTTCATGGATGCCAGTTAATTATGCTGCTTCTGTCAGAAAATTCCAAAGGGTCCAGTCAGGTCTACAACCGTCGGTCGGGCGAGTAGTCACGTTGGAAATCACTGGCATGTCTGGACACTAGAACACTGGCGCATCTGGGTTTCTTCCACTTATGATAGGGCTTATTGAGGGCACGTAAGCCCGAGGCATCCCACGTCGAATGCGGGTAATTATATGCCATAGGACTATCCTTGAGATTTTCCTCAGCTTCCAATGTTTAAAATAGGGTATTTTGCGAGTTTAACATCTAGAATAGATGTATCAGACTGATCAGAACACTAGCGATAGTGAATCATATGGGATGAACCTCAAGAGATAGCACTGATATTGGGGCTAACACGTGGTTACATACCCGATTACTACTAGGGGGAATCAGGATGAGTGATGGAGGGTTGAGAGTGGATGAAGAATGAGATGGAACCGATGCGATAATGTTGGTGATGTTGGGATTGAGCCTCCAAGAGACTTCCCATATTTCACCATGGTAGGGAATCAAAGTCCATATAGTTCGGCGGGGGTTATGGGATGCCTATGGAGCCGACCCAAATGAATGGGACCCAGAGGAAGTGGAACCTCCAGGTTGGGGAATGAAATTGGGAAGCGTGCGGAGGATGACTACATGATGACACGGTGGGGAATATGTGTGATTAGCGGCTCGAGAGTTGGTCTGAATCTATATGGGGAAGACCAGAAATGTAGGTCCCAACGTATGGGACTACAACGACTTACCACTAGATGGGGTCACAAAGGTTAAATGCGGTATGAGGGATCAATGGCTTACCTCTGGATGGTGTTGAACCTCATGGAGGCTTCCGTCATACCCAGTCTAGGATACATAGATCAAACCTTACATAGTTCGAGTGGGTATTGTCTAACATTGTGTGGGATGAAAGGGGAATTTAGTTTAACCTCATGTGAGATGAGGGTGGACTGATGTGAAGTAGTCGGGATTTATGGGTGTTGGGCTTGAACCATAGGGAGGATTTTTATGTACCTTTCATTGGAAAGGATCATAATACACGTAGTTCAGAAGAGTTGTTGGTGAACATACATGAAAGGGGTCGAGACCAATGGTTTTTGGGCATGAACCATAGGGATTCTTCTTACGTACCATGCCTTGGAAAGGACCAAAGTAAACATATTTTGGGATGGTGTGTTGAACCAACATGAAGGGGGTTGGAATAACTGGTTGTTGGGATTGAACCTTTGGGAGGCTTTTTTACATACCTTGCCTTAACAAGGATCAATGTCTACATTGTTCAGAATGGTGTGGTGAACCGGCATGAAGGGGGTTGAAAAAAATGGTTTTTGGGCTTGAAAATATGGGAGGATTCTTACATTCCTTTCCTTGGAAAGGATCAAAGTCCATGTAGTTTGGGATGGAGTGGTGAACCGACGTGAAGGGGATCATAAAAAATGGTTTTTGGTCTTGAACCTATGGGAGGCTTCTTACGCACCTTACCTTGACAAGGATCAAAGTCCACATAGTTCGGGATGGTGTGGTGAACTGACATGAAGGGAATCAGAAGAAATGGTTGTTGGGCTTGAACCTCTGGGAGGATTACTACATACCCTTCCTTGGAAAAGATAAAAGTCCACATAGTTTGGGATGGTGTGGTGAACCGATCTAAAAGGGGTCAAAGCAAATGGTTGTTTGGATTGCACCTCTGGTAGGCTTCCTACGTTCCTTGCCTTGGCAAGGATCAAAGTACACATAGTTCATGATAGTGCGGGGCTTAAACTCTAGGTTTCCCAAGGAGACTGTCGTGATCAATGATTACTCTAACCCCATGTGAGTCATGTTCGGTGTGAGAAACAAAAGGTAGAAAAGACATTACGATCATGTCATGAAAGGTGTGTCTGTGGGAATTGTAGTGGGTCTTACACGTGGTTAGAGGACCAGAGAGAAAATAAGGGCTTATGCGTAGTTAATAGCCCAAAGAGTAAATTGGGGATTTCACATGGTTAGAAATCCAGAGATATGTAGAATGGGACTTACTCCAGGATGGAGGCCTGAGTGGTGACAAAGCCCAGCGGGATAGGGATTTGGCATGAAAGATAGAAGGGTTTCGGTGCCCATCCCCCCTATCTAGTCTTTGGACAGGAAGAAGATAGGAGGACCATGGATGCTTCCTCCCACAAGAAAGGCTAGGAGCTTACACCATGGTGGTTTCCCTTTCCCCACAGACATATTCTGCTCCAGAAAAGAGGATCTCATTACATGTGAGGATGAGCTCACTCCTACTGAGAGGAGCAGGAATAGAGAATGTCCGAGATAGGGTGCCCTGCGGATGGTGCACGGGGTGATGTCATAGATTAACGTCATGTGCAGAGGACGATGGTGCTTGGTAGTTTAAATTTCCACAACTTGGATGAGGTAGTTCACTCTCCACCCCCTAAGACTTACATATGTGATACCCACCCACCCTTTGAGAAGGGAAGGAATTAGCAATATTGTGGCGTTGGGGTGTCGTGGAGTGATCCACTGAGGGGTCCACATTAGCGTGGCTAGGAGAAGAATAAATATTCATTAGGATTCTTATGCAAATAAGAATGAGGCGAATCAACACAACGGAAAGCACCACCCAAGTTACTTTGAAATTAATTCATATGAACTCAGAGCATCGTACAAGAGAAGGGTGTGTAACATAGATGTTTTGGACATAAGAAGCGCACACAGATGATTCCCAGAAGAGGGACATAAAACATGTGATAAAGAGAATGAATTAGGAGGGAATGTTACATGGAAATAGAAAAGATATATGAAAAATTCCATGGGATAAAAAAGGAGGGCTTTCATGAAATAGAGGAGGTTTGCGCGCAAAAGCCGCACAACTAGAGCAGTTGCACGCAAAAGGCTGGGTGAGCAGAAATGAACATTTGGGTGCAATAGAAGAGGTTTTTGTGCAAAGAGGGGTTGAGGTTTTTCAAGTAGGTGGTGGGGTTTGTGCATAATAGACCCATTAGATGAGGACTTGGGCGAGGGTCAAACCCTAGTGCTTCCATGAGAAGGTAGATTCTTGGGAGACCTAACATGGAAAATCCTGTACTTTGAAGTCATCTTTTTTTCATGGAAGAGGTTAATTCCGTGTAGAGGAGACAGTTTGAATTCTTAATCCTTCAGAAGAAGAAGGGGATCCCTTCTATTTATAAGTTCTTGGGTTCATCAGGTTCGTATAAAAGTCAGCCGGTGCAGAAACTCCAATCCTGGTGTTGGTGGGGTAGTAGATTCCACACCCACGCAAAAAACTTCTTCCGGTCATGTTGTTTTCATGTGAGAAAGAGTTTATATGCACACGACTTGGATTTTTCACAAATCCCTTTGGTTCCTCTCAGAATTTGTCATAGAGTTGAAATATTCATTCATTTTATCCAAGGATTCCCTCTCTAGGTGTCAAGCAGATTTAGGCATCTACATATGGCATGTACACATTCACTCATAGATTAAAAACTCAACGGATCCATTCATTCCCAAATGGTGTTTCCTTTAATAATTAAAAATTTATTGGTGTAATCTCTTGAACCTCACAGTCTCCCAAAATGTATAACGCTCATATGAGTCATACATTTCCAAAACTAGGATGAATTTCCTGACCACTGACCATGCTCCACAGGCATGTCTGTCTTATCAATCCTGGACCACCCTTGTCACTCCTTTTCAAAATTGGACACTTAACTTGTTCCATAATTTATCATGCATCCACCTACCAATATATATCAATTTTATTAGCTCACGATAATTTATCAATGCTCGCACCATGATTAGAATTGAATACCTAATTAAACAAGGGAAGCTACCCAACTATCCCTACCATTGAATCCCACCTTGATACCCTAAAGCATAAACACTCAAAGTGACTATTATAACAAACTTTCTAGGAGTCACCATCCCTATACCATATACCAGGTATCATGGACATGTACTATTATTATTACCCAAAGAATATCCCAAGGTTTCCCACCTATAAGGCACTCACACGGTCATCTCAACCCCTCACATGGTTTATACTGGCATAACAAAATCCAATGACTCCCCAATATCCCAATCAGTTCCCTAAGGGTCACTAGGTCCTCCCAACTAGATTTTAATTGAAGCTCACCCATGTCAAATCTCGTAGAGACCCCCACCATTCCAAAACTCACAAGGGTTTATACTAAGGCAACAAACATGACAAACACTCACTCTAGGGTCCTAAAAAACATAACATGAATCATATTTTAATGTATCTGACCAAAAGGAATCATATTCTCATGTGGATCCATACAAGGGACTATACCCCTGAGAATGAAATAGGAATACTCATACTACTAGCACCATACTACAATGATTCGTATCTTATGAACCACAGTCACATTGTTTAGTTATGTAAAATTCCATTCCAATCTATATATGGAAGCACCATATGGGATATTACTTGAACTGTAAATAACCAAACATAAATAAAAATCACTAACTAAGGGTTTCTAAAAAATGCTTCATGTGCTTTACCAACTTACTACGTAATTTCATATCCCCTACTAGAGGGATGAAACCTTCATCATCACCACTGAGAATGTCATCATAGATCCAAATGACTTGCCATAAAAGAGGATAAATGAATATTCAAGGTAATATAACTGATAAAAATTCCACCAAGAACATATATAAGAAAATAATGCTTGAATTTTTTTGGCCCTTCAAATATTTCAAACTCTATCATCGATACACTAGTAGTCCAATATTTCATGTGAATTCTATATTCCTAACATGATGAATGAGATTCCTTTTGTCACAATGGTCTAATAGACAAAAATACAATAACTCATAAGAAACAAATATTAGACCTCATGTGTTTCATGCAATGTGAAAATAAAAAATAACCGTAACAACACATGCTAAAATCATCAAACACATACCCATGAAAATAAGGAATTCCACTGGGAAATGAGTTCATGAAACACTATTTTGGGTTGTATCAAAATCCCTAACACATTCATATATATGTTGTCTACCATCCCCCAAAATAGTAAAAAACACTCCAAAACCACTTTATAACATCCCGACCCAGCTCACTATGAACAATAACTGAACTAGTGGCGATATATGGGCCTAGGATTACCTCCCCAAATGGAAGATGCTTCCAACTAGTAGTGGGGGTATAAGATGGTATCATAGGGTGTAACACCCCAAGCTTCCACAATACACTTCTCTTTTAATAATACAATAGCATGTGTTGTATGCAACTTCGAGTTCTAACACACCATAACCAATCCAACTAGCCGTTACTAATATTAGTACCCACTTTTTGAAATTTTATAAATTTTACCTTTCAAAATGGACTTCATTTTTGGATTCTGAATATCAAAATTATATTAGGGTTATTTTTTGGTATTTTTTTGAAAACATTCAATTTTTGATGAATAGTGAAAAACATTGAGTTATTATTTAAAACAGAATTTTTATTTAAATAATTATTTATTTTATTTAAATTTATTTTAGGTCAAAATAGATACATAATACCTATATAATTTCAATGTAAATTATTAGATTTAGTTTATAATAATTTTAGATATATAAAAATTTTATTGAACTTTTTACCGTCTTTTACCCACCTCCAAGGAGCATTTGCAAATTTACATAAAAATTAATTTAACCACTTTTGTGAGTAAAATTTAAAAAATCCAAGAAACATGGTTGATATCAGTAAGTAAACTGTGGTTCAATAAGATGAAAATAATTTTTGGTGAATAATAACTCTTTACTTTTATTTACCACGGTTAAAAGTAAATAGGGAAATTAAGGGTAAAAATGATATTATTATTACCCTAACACATGTTCTAATTCTATTGGATAAGTATAATTAGACCAAAAACAACCTTAGGAATAAAATATGAATCTCCTGGGTTCACTTGGAGTAGATCAGGATATTTATTATTATTTTATTTAAAGAAGAGTTAAAAGAGTTAAATTCAAAGTTTAATAACTAAACCATTTTTCATATATGGATACACACAATATAAATTCGACTATAAATATTAATTAGAAAGATAAAAATATTTCCTACATTATTGTTTTATATTTATAATTTTTATCCATTAAATAATTAAATTTATTTATGACATAATGATGATGCAGTAATTACTGTATTAATGAATGATTAAAATAATTGGTATTGTAAATATCCAAATAAATTTAATTTGAGAATTTTAATGTATTAAACTAATTTTATATGTTAATATGGAACGTTAGGTTTTATTGAATGTATTTAGTTCTAAGTAATAATGTTTTTAGGACTTTAAAAAAATCAATTATTAAATAATGTCAGAATTGACATAAATGAGTTTTTAAAAGAAATACAATATTATTGGTTGATATAATAATATTAAAAATATAAGGATCAACAAAAAGAATTATATAATGATAGGTGTATCATTGATGAAATACTTGGGGTTCACTTTAAAGTTTATATTATATTTATTAACCATATAATATAAAAATACAAAGAGACATGGTAAATGTCAAACTATTTAACTAAGAGTTAAATATAAATGATAAGGTTAATAAAGTTACCCAAACCTGTCTAAAACCTATTAGTTGAATGTTTTTTGATCCATTCCCACCTTAGACTTTGAATAATTCATTTTGGATCCATTATAAACCGAAAATTATTTTATTATAAAATAATATTTCTAGCTTTTCCGAAGGTGCCCCTCACCCCTCTTATAAAAGGGCACTTCCCCTTCTATCTAATTCACACCTTAAAATCCATTTGGTTCGGCCAAAACCTACCAAAATACCCTCTAAACTGTCCTAACTTCATCCTAGAAGCCTTCCTTTAGTCATAAATTCAACTTAGGGATCCCTTTTGATCAAATCAAAAGGAAGAACCTGAAGAAGAGGTAAATTTCTCACCACCTCTTTCATGTTTTTTCTTCTTCCACTTCTTCTTTCCTTGTTGTTTCCATTATAAAATAATAACCCCCATGTATTCTATATATTGTGATGTTATTATAAATATCTTACAACCATATTCATTATTCTATCCATCCATTGAATGACATGTCACCATACGTGCGTATGTACGGCTTACCGTCTCCACGCCGTGGTGTAGTTGTTACTCAACACATTACTATTCGGATGGGTATAATAATGATGTATAAATTATGTAATTAATAAATATAACATGATAATTATTCTTTATATATGTTATATATCCAATTATATATGATTTTAATATCAAAATAATGATATTTTCGCTCGTGCGTACGCACAGATTACCCTCTCCACGAACACGATGAGATTCATTCCCCATCGTATCCATTCAAGACTAATTTTCATTAGATGATTAAAAATAATTTTTAAAGACTTAATATCTTTTTGAATATGAATAATATACATCCTATCCATAACAAAAATTACTTACAAAACAAAACATATAATGAAAAATGAATCAGTTAACACTCGAAACGACGATAATACTAAAATATTATTAACAAAACAATATTAAAAGTTCATATATGATATCATATTAATGTATATTATTCTAGTATAATTTAATAACAATTATTTAACAATCATAAAAGAGGTTAACCTACCCTTGACCAAGGAAAAGTACAAGTTAAAGGTTAATTTCACAATCTCTTTATTATCCATGGTTGTTTTTACGTAAGTATCTACTGGGATCTCTTTATAATCCACATCCATGTTTCTTAAAAATTTATGCCAATTTTTTTACTATTTACTATAATATGGGTTAAAGTCATTTATACCCTTTTTTGACTTTTTATAAAATGGTTTGAATGGAATATTTCTATCGTTTTCTAAACAAGGTACCTTATGACCTTTTGTACAAATTTAAGGTAAGAATGTTTTTTTAACTTATATGGCAGGTGAGGATATTTTCCACTGTTATAACATCGTCTATGCTTCCCTTACAAGATTATAAGAATATTTTCAAAATAAATGTTTTCATTATAATTATGTGACTATTAAATGATTTCAAAATAAAAAATAGATATTTCTCTAAAAAGGTTTTGATTTCATCTATGTAAACATACTTTGATGGATTTTAAGATTATTTGAAGTTGATTTATTATGATACAAAACTTCTATATTGTATTGAAGGTTTGGTGATATGTTTGACTGTGGATGTGTTATTTTTATACCATTAATGGTTTATGGATAAAGTGTTGAAATTTCATGTGCTAGTCTAAATACGAATGTTTATGTCATGTTTAAACCTTTTTTATATGAGGAATGCATTGGACTTAGTAAGAGATGGGTGGAGCCCTCTATAGCTCCCAGATGCATCAGTAGGTCTCATGAGACAAACTAGTGTCTTGGAAAAAGTCCTTGACAAAATCTTATTTGTAGTCTTGGCACAAGGCCTTGACTATGTGGTTATGAAGACTGGCATTATGCATTCCGTCATTAAGAAAGTGGCTCTTGATATTGCATTTGATTATTCGACAAGTTTAATATCAATGTGAGCAAGTAAATGGAATTATTTTGATTTATATTTTCCATATTATGATGAAGTTTATGTTGAGAAGTCTTTTTTTAGTTCTCTATATTTCCTTCAATGTGTATGCTTATTTAGGAAAGTTTCTGCTATATTGTTATCCTTACAGAGCATCTGAGCTCACCCCTTTCTATGTTTTATTTTTCCTAGTATGAAAAGAAGTATATTATTACTGACCTATAGGGATAGTATATGGGATCTTAGTGTTGTCTATGTAAACAATGTTGTTGTAGTTTTCCATTTTATGATGTAATGTAAACCATATACTTGTATCTAGTACTTCCAAGGCTACTAAACTAATCAGTATTTCGAGACTTGATCTTTTGTGATCATGCCAATGATACATAATAATGCACCTACTCTGGACTTCTGGGGTCGAGGCGTTACAGTTGGTATAAGTGGAATTTTAGTACAAACAATGGAAAATAGATTTGGATAAACACTGATTAAAGCACATATCCCTAAGATGGAATTTGAGGATTAATATAGAATAACTTCCTATAATTTTGGTATTGTAGAGATTTTTTTTGAGTTTTCCAAGAAATACATCCATGTATGGATATGAGCAGGTAATGGTGGCTCTGGAATAGATGCAACTAGGTGTAAATCCCGAAAACACCGCTTTGATCTAGACTCGAACGGGAACTAGTGCACGACAACGGGCCTTGCTGCACTCTTGGTTACGAAACTCCCAGGGGATATGCTTAGGATAATTATTATTTTATTTAAAATCCATTATGAAGGGTTTATGAGTATATACTTCCTTAAAGAAAACAATTTTATGACTATGGATTATATCAATAAACTGTTCAATTTATGTTAAGTGTTTTACAAGTTTGGATTTATGTATTGCGATTCAAAATCTAATCTAGTGTATGTCATTTTTAGAAATGGTGCCTAGTGGAGGGAATGTAAACTGTATCAATGCACACACTCCATGTAAGGATTTCCCTTTTACTTAAGATAATTATTGTGGAGCTGGTGATACAACTGGTGCTGATCTACTTATCACTATACTAGGACAACTCACTCAGGCTATGAATAACAACCTTTCCTGTATGGAGCACCTTGATCCGCAACATGGAGGATCAATGTTATATCACTTCATGAGGCAACAAACACCAACATTCAATGGGGGTACAAATCCATTAGTAGTTGAGCAATGGATAAATTTCTTGTAGAAAATATTCCAAGCCTTGGGGAGTAGCAAAAGGGAAAAAGTTGTCATGGAAGCTTACCGCCTCACTGGAGATGCTGATCAACGGTGGTCATTGATTCAAAACACAAAGGAAGATGATGAAGTATGAAATATGAAATGGATAGAGTTTAAATCAATTTTATTAGAAAAATACATTACTCATGACCATCAAGCTGATATGAAAATACAATTTCTGAGTCTAAGGTAAAAGGAGGATGAGAATGTCTCAAAGTATGAAACTAACTTTACAAGGTTAGCGAGGCATGATTCAAATTATATATGTAACCCAAGAAGTAATATTGATCATTTATTTGATGTGTTAAAACCATTTCTCTGTCGAGCATTAGTCACACAATCCTTCTCGTCATACGAAGGTATTGTCTCATGTGCTCTCAAGATAGAAAAATAATTCTCTAAGTCTTATGACTTTAAATAAAAGAAAGAGAAGAAGAGATCTACTGAACACTGTGGAAATGAAAATAAGCAGAAGAAGAGAAAATTTGAACTTCCATCCTGCAGTAAATGTGTGAAGAAACACCCTGGTACTTGTTTGAAGGGAATGGAAGTCTGTTACAAGTGTGGTGAAAAAGGCCACCAAGATCGTGACTGAAAGGGGTAGAAATAGGATGTTAATGTTGAATGATACAATTTTAGAGAAAGGGGAAATTATATAAATGAATGTTCTAAGCGTTAGGGGAACTTACCTCAGAAAAGGACAAGAGATCAAGGACAAGATTATGATATCACTACTGCTGATGTTGAATCTCCTAAAGACATAGTGGAAGGTAATTTAATGGTTTCCTCATGTTTAGCCAATGGTTTATTTGATTCTGTATCATTGAATTGTTTCATATATTCCCATTTTTCTTAGAAAATTAGATATTTCCAATTTTATTTAACAAGGGGTTTGTCTATCAAAACTCTTAAGGGAAGTATCATTGCAAAAAAGTTTTGTGAATCAGTTCCCATTAAGGCATATAAATGTTATTTATCTACTGATCTCACGGTTATACTGATGATTTAATTTGATATAATCCTTAGTACAGATTGGATTTTGGACCATGATGCAAAATTTTATTGTAAAAAGATGGAGGTTACAATTTTTGCGGAAGATAAGGAGTACCTAATCTTTAGAGCAGAAACAACACAACTTAATTCTTATCTAGATCCACCCCCAGTAGATCAACTAAATTCAATTATTGGGGAGGAAGAAAATTAAATAAATGTGGGTGAGGAAAGGAATGCTCAAATAAAGTATGTACCTATTATGCAAGAATATGTTGATGTGCTTCTATAGGATTAACTTGGACATCCTCCAGAATGGGAAATTGAGTTTTCCATTAACTTAAATCCTGGTTCAATGCCCATATCGAAGACCCCTTATTGAATTTCCACTGTTTAATTAGTGGAACTAAAGAAACAACTAGATAAATTGAGTAATAAGGGATTTATTCTCCCTAGTGTTTTCCATGGTGATCCCATGTTCTTTTTGTTAAGAAGAAAGATGGATCTATGAGGTTGTGCATTGACTACATAGAGATCAATGCTATAGCAATAAAGAACAAGTATACCGTACCTCGCATTGATGATTTATTCAACCAACTTCATGGAGATCAATACTTTTCAAAGATTGACCTTTGATCTGGATATCATCATTTGTGTGTGAAGAAGGAAGACATTCCGAAAACAGCATTTCGAACCAGGTAAGGGCATTACAAATTTACAATAATTCCTTTTGGATTGAATAATGAACCATCTGACTTCGTGGATCTAATGAATAGAGTTTACAAGTAATATCTTGATGGATTTGTAGTGGTATTTATTGATGATATCTTGGTATACTCTAAAATCTATGAAGATCAATAAAATCACTTGTGTATTATTCAAAAGTCTCTTAGAAGACATGAATTATATGAGAAGTTTAGCAAGTGTGAATTCTGGCTTCAAGAGATTTCTTTTCTTGGCCATATTGTCTCTGTGGATGGAATCTATGTTGATCCTTCAAAGACCAAGGCAATCCAGGAATGGCCAACACCAACGAGTATAACCGAGGTACACAGTTTTACTGGTTTAACCGGTTATTATTGATGTTTCATCAAGAATTTTTCCCTGTTGGATAATGCGTTAACAAATCTCACACGTAAAGGGTTAAATTTGTTTGAAAAAAAGAGCGTGAAGAATGTTTTGAAGAACTGAAGAGAAGATTAGTCAATGCTCCTATCTTGAATCTACCATCAGGGAATGATGGGTTTGTTATTTATAGTGATGCGTCAAAGAAAGGACTTGGTTGTGTCCCTATGTATAATGATAGAGTTATTAACTATGCATCATGATAGCTAAAAATTCGTGAAAAAAATATCCCACTCATGATATTTAGTTATTAGTTGTAATATTTTCTTTGAAGATTTGGAGACACTATCTCTATGGTGAAAAATGTGAGATATATAACAATCACAATAGTTTGAAGTATATTTTCCCACAGAAAAAACTAAACATGAGGCAAAGACGATGGATTGAACTACTCAAAGATTATTATTTCACTATACAATACCACCTAGGGAAGGAAAATAAGGTGGAAGATGCTTTGAACAGAAAGGATCATGGAGTTCTGAACAAGATGAGAGTTGAAAAGGATCCTATATACAAGGATCTAGTAATGCTGGACATGGGGATAACCATGGAAGGTGAAACATCAAAACTTTTTCAAATGGTTACCAAACCATCTTTACTAAAAAGTATAAATAGTTTTTAGATTGATGATGAAGAGTTTCAAAAGATGATTAAAGCTGTGAATGATGGGAGATTGAGTGACTTTGTGTTTGAAGATGGAATTTTGAAATTTGGGAAGAGACTTTGTGTTCCTGATATACCTGATCTAAAAACAGAATTGTTGGATGATGCTCATAGTTCCAATTTCTCTATACACCCTGGTAGTACTAAGATATATAGAGATTTGAAGGAAATTTTTTTGTGGGACAACATGAAGAGGGAGATTGCTGATTTTGTGACAATATATATGGGTTTTCATCAAGTGAAAGTTAGAAGGCAACAGCCTAGAGGAGTCATGAAACCTCTTCCCATACCTGATTGGAAATGGGATAATATTATGTCAGAATTTTTCATAGGACTACTAAAGACTCTTAGAAGGAATGATGCAATATGGGTCATTATTGATCATCTTACCAAGTAATCACATTTTCTTGCAATAAGAGAAGACTTACCACTTGAACATCTAGCAAGACTATATATTGATGAGGTTTTGATACATCATGGAGTACCATTATCGATTGTTTCTGATCGTGATCCACGTTTACATCAAGATTCTGGAAAAGTCTTCAAAAATCCCTGGATACTAAACTTCATTTGAGCACTGCCTACCAGCCCCAAACTAATGGACAATCAGAACGGAATATTCAAACCTTATAAGATATGTTGAGATCATGCTCAGTTGACTTTAAAGTTATGTGGGATCAATATTTACCTTTGGTAGAATTTTCCAATAACAATAGCTTCCAATCAAGTATTCAAATAGCACCATATAAAGCGTTATATGGAAAGAGATGTCGAACAACAACCTGTTGGGATGATGTTGGTGAATGAAAACTTTTAGGCCCAGAACTTGTGGAGGAAATAATGGAAAAGGTGAAGGTAATCCAAACCCACATCAAAGTAGCTCAAAGTAGGCAGAAGATCTATTCCGATAACCGAAAGAAGGATTTGGAATTTCTGGTAGGAGATCATGTTTTCTTGAAGGTATCTCCATGGAAGGGTGTTATATATTTTGGTATGGAGGTAAAATTAAGTCCCAGGTACATCAGCCCTTTAGAAATTCTAGAACGAATTGGGGCTGTAGCTTACCTTTTGGAAATGCCGCCACGTCTCTCCAAAGTTCACGATGTGTTCCACATAACACTGTTGATAAAATACATGCCTGACCCAACGCATGTACTCACCTATGAGGAATTAGAACTGGAACCCGATCTATCTTATTACGAAGATCCTGTCATGGTTCTTGATACAAGAGAAAAAGTGCTGAGAAACCCGACGACTCGTCGGGTAAAAGTTTTGTGGAGAAACCATAAGATGGAAGAGGCAATGTGGGAACCTAAGGAACTTATGATGAAGAACCACCTGAGTCTTTTTATGTAGTAATATTTTAGAAATTTTGGGGATGAAATTATTTGAAGGAGTGGAGAATGTAACACCCAAAGCTTCCACAGTACGCTTCTCTTTGAATAATAGAATAGCTTGTGTTGTACGTAACTTCGAGTTCTAACACACTACAACCAATCAAACTAACCGTTATGAATAATAATACCGAATTTCTGAAATTTTATAAAATTTCTCTATCAAAATGGACTTCATTTCTGGATTTGGAATATTGAAATTAGATTAGGGTGAATTTTTGGTATTTTTCCGAAAACTTTCAATTTTTGATGAATAGTGAAAAACACTGAGTTATAGTTTAAAACCAAATTTTTATTTAAATAATTATTTACTTTATTTAAATTTATTTTAGGTTAAAATAGATACATAATACCTATATAAGTTCAATGTAAATCATTGGAGTCAGTTTATATTAATTTTAGATATATAAAATTTTATTGAACTTTTTACCGTCTTTTATGCACCTCCTAGGAGCGTTTGCAAATTTAAATAAAACATAATTTTACCGCTTCTGTGAGTTGAATTTACAAAATACGAGAGATGAAGTTGATATTAGAAAGTAAAATTTGGTTCAATAAGATAAAAACAATATTTGGTGAATAGTAACTTTTTACGTTTATTTACCACGGTTAAAAGGAAATAGGGTAATTAAGGGTAAAAATGATATTATTATTATCCTAACACATGTCTTAATTGAATTGGATAAGTATAATTCGACCAAAAAAACCATAGAAATAAAATATGAACCTATTTTTTGTACTTGGATAAGATTAGGATATTTATTATTGTTTTATTTAAAGAAGAGTTAAAAGAGTAAAATTCAAAGTATAATTACTAAACCATTTTTAATATAGGGTTAAACATAATATAAATTAGACTATAAATATTCATTATAAATATAAATGTATTTCGTACATAATGGTATTTTATTTATAATTTTTAGACATTAAATAATTAAATTTATTTATGACACAATGATGATGCAGTAATTACAGTATTAATGAATGTTTAAAATAATTTGTATTATAAATATCCAGATAAATTTAATTTTAGACTTTTAATGAATTAAAATAATTTTATAAGGTAATATGACATGTTAGGGTTTATTAAATGTATTTATTTCTAAGTAATAAAGTTATTATGACTATTAAAAAAATCAATTATTAAAAAATGTCAAAATTGATATAAATGAGTTTCTAAAACAAATACAATATTATTTGTTAATATAATAATCCTAAAAATATAAGGTTCATAAAAAAGACTTGTATAATGATATTTGTATCATTAATTAACCAATTGGTGTTTTTTATAAATTTATAGTAAATTTATTAAGCATATAATATGAAAATACAAAGAGACATGGTAAATTTCAAACTATTTAACTAAGAGTAAAATCTACAAGATAAGGTTAATACAGTGACCCAAACCTGTCTAAAACCTATTTGTTGAGATATTTTTGACCCATACCCACCTTAGAATTTGAATAATTTATTTTGTAGCAATTATAAACCGAAATTATTTTATTATAAAATAATATTTCTAACTTTTCCAAAGGTGCCCCTCACCCCTCTTATAAAAGGGAACTTCCCCTTTTCATTAATTCACACCTTCAAAGCCATTTTTCTAGGCCGAACCCAGACCAAATACCCTTGAAACTATACTCACTTCATCCTAGAAGCCTTCATTTAGTCATAAAGACAACCTAAGGTTCCCTTTTAATCAAATCAAAAGGAAGAACCCGAAGAAGAGGTAAATATCTCACCACCTCTTTCATGTTTTTTCTTCTACCACTTCTTCTTTCCTTGTTGTTTCGATAATAAAATAATAACTCCAGTATCTTATAAATACTGTAATGTTATTATAAATATGGTACAACAATATTCATTATTCTATCCACCCTTTCAATGACATGTCACCATACGTGGGTACGTACGGCTTACCGTCTCCACGTCGTGGTGTAGCTGTTACTCAATATGTTACTATTCAGATGGGTATAATAATGATGTACAAATGATATAAATAATAAATATAACATGATAATGATTCTGTATATATGATATAAAATCCAATTATATATGATTTCGTTATCCAAATAATGATATAGTCGCTCGTGCGTACATACGGATTACCGTCTCCACGAACACGATGGGATTCATTCCCCATCGTATCCATTCATGACTAGTTTTCATTAGATCATTAAAAATAATGTTTAAAGACTTAATATAAATATGAATATTAATAAGATACATCTTATCCATTACAAACATTACTTACATAACAAAACATATAAAGGAAAAATAATCATTTTACACCCAAAACGACGATAATACTAAAATATTGTTAACAAACCAATATTAAAAGATCATATATGATATCATATTAATGTATATGATTATTGTATAATTTAATAACAATTATTTCACCATTATAAAGGTGGTTAACAACCCTTGACCAAGGAAAAGTAAAAGGTAAGGGTTAATTTCACAATCGTTTTATTATCTGATGTTGTTTTTACGTAAGCATCTACTGGGACCTCTTTATCATCCACATCCATTTATCTAAAAAATGTATTCCAAAACATTTTTTCTATTTATTAGACTATCGGTTAAAGTCATTTATACCCTTTTTTTGACTTTTTATAAAATGGTTTTAAAGGAATATTTCGGTCGTTTTCCAAACGAGGTACCTTATGACCATTTCGACAAAATTAAGGTAAGAATATTTTTTATGTTATACGGCGGGTGCGGCTATTTTCTGCTGTTATAACATCGTCAAAGCTTCCCTTACAAGCTTATTATAATATTTTCAAAATAAATTTTTTCTTTATAAATATGTGACTCTTAAATGATTTTAAAATAGAAAGAGTTATTTTTCTAAAAAGGTTTTGATTTCATCGATGTGAACATCATTTGAAGGATTTTAATCTTATTTGAAGTTGATTTATTATGATACAAAACATCCATATTGTATTGATGGTTTTGTGATATGTTTGATTGTGGATGTGTTATTTTTATACCATTCATTCATGGTTTATGGATAATGTATTGACATTTCATATTCTATTTATAATATGAATGTTTATGTTATGTTTAAACGTTTTCATCTGAGGAATGCATTGGACTTAGTAAGTGACGGGTGGAGACCGCTATAGCTCCTCGATGTATCAGTAGGTCTCATGAGACAAAATAGTGTCTTGGAACAAGGCCTTGAAAAAATATTATTTGTAGTCTTTGTACACGGCCTTGACTATGTGGTTATGAAGTCTGGAATTATGCATTCCATCATTATGAAAGTGGCTATTGATATTGCATGTGATTATTCGACTAGTTGAATATCCATGTGAGTTAGAAAATGGAAATATTTTGATTTATATTGGCCATATTATGATGAAGTTTATGTTGGAAAGGCTTTTGTTTTATTTTTATACATTTCCTTAAATGTTTATTCTTATTTATGAATGTTTCCGCTATATTGTTATCCTTACTGAGCATCTGAGCTCTCCCCTTTCTATATCTTATTTTTCCCAGGATGCGAATAAGTATATTATGACTGACCTATAGGGATAGTCTATGGGATATCAGTGTTGTCTATGGAAACAATGTTATTGCAGTTTTCCATTTTATGATGTAATGTAAACCTTACGAATGTATCTAGTATTTCCAAGGCTACTAAACTAATATGTATTTCAAGACTTGATATTTTGTGATCATACCAATGATAAGTAATAATGCACCGACTCTGGGCTTCTGGGGTTGGGGAATTACATAGGGAGACTATAACCTTATATTAGAGTTCATAAAATGGAGTAAAATAACCCATAATAATACACATCCATCAAATCAAGGTACCCATAAATAATAGATTAAATGAACATTCTATAACAAATAAAAAAATAGTCCAACAAACATGAAGGACTGATTACCCACTATGAAAATCACATATAAAAATAAATAAAGAATAAATAATGACTAAAACAAAAGTACAATAGGATCCACTATAATCCTCATGACTCACCTCATCAAAAAATACCAATATCATCTGAGATTCTTTAGCTAAATCATGAAATCTCGTTCCTTAGTCCACCCTTAACATACAACAAGTGAAATCTAATTGGGTAATAAAGTGTAGCGGAGGACTGATAAGGTTGTGAGTACATAACTCAGTAGGGAACTACATATGTGGACTTGTACCATACGAAAGAGTCAAGGATATGTATATGTGACATGCTTAGAATAAATAATCTTCTTAAAATAAATACAAAAACTACCCACAATTATTTCTTTGGACCAATGTCAGAATGTATTTGAGCACGTTTCATAGACCTTTCCAACCCATCTATCATGTACCATACTATTTTTTGTTCTTAGTTTCATGACTCCAAATGGCATTATCTACTTCATCTAGTGTTTATGTGACCCTAATTACATTGTGATGACCATGTATCACAATATAATAGACCCAAGCCCCCCATGTATATAGATTCATATCACATTCTTTCAGAATGCACTAAGAAATCTCCATTCAAGTATAAAATATCAACCCCAAATACATACTCATAGAATCCACATTGATAGTAACACATAACTCTGCTATCAAATTTTTCCCAGCATGGTATCAATGGCCTCCCTTTTGGGATTTTTCTCAGCCAGAACATAATCCCATAAGTACAATTTCCTAAACACTTCATCACTTTCCATGGTACATCAAACCCACTTAGGTTCAGTCTATCATTGAAGTTCCAACTAGGGTACAATCCGGTAGTACAAAGCAGAAGCACCCAACTTAGTATTCCCATTCCAATGGAAAATAATCGGAGAAATGATCACCACAAGTGGTTTCATGTTCCCCTATAACACATAATATACATCTAATCTCATGGAAACAAAGTTCAAGCCACATCAGAAATAGTCTGAAGATTTGGATCATGGCCCACCACAAGGTCCAATGTTAGACTGGGTCAGTACACACACCCCACCATATGAAATATACTCAAGATATACTCATGGTAAGTCATATATAAAGGGGTAAGGACACTCTTACCATGTTCAGTTCAATGAGTAAAAGGTATATGTGGTTCTACTAGATTCATATAATTCTTTAGTGAAAAACTCTCTCTAATAGTCATTACACCTCTACCAAGAGGTCTCAAGGGTTTTTCACATGAATACCACTAGTTCACACTCATTTTGGTCACACCCCTCATGGGGTAAATATGTCACTTGGAATCACATTAGTAGTCACGTCCCCATCCATTGATATTAAAGGCAAGAAATCCATGCTTAAGGGTCTACTGTGACCCTTGGAACTTACTCATTCAAAAATATATTACTTAAATTAGAAAAACTATCACATTTTCTAGATAAATAGTCTAACACCATTAGTTATGAGGATAGAAATCACATGAACCATAAAAAATTTATAACTCATAAGGAGTGTATTGAAAGAAACCCACCTCTTAAGAAAATTTCTTATTTGTTTCCAAGGGCTATTAGCTGTCCAAAGGCCTACTGAGGTTCATCCATTCTCAAATAAACTCACACTAACCACCCAATATCATATATAAATAAATGAAAAAAAAATAATAATTATATCATTTAACACAAAATATGATAAAATGATTTAAACTAAAATATCAAAATACTATTTTTTTCATGTCGCACTATAACGAAGTCCAGCTAGCCAAGAGTGTCTCGCGATTCACCCTTGGTACCAATCCGAGGTCAATTCATATGTTTTGGAACCTTAAACATAGTTTAAGTTTTTGAAATATAAAACATTAAATTAATATATTATTTTATTTATCTTTGATGATTCAACAAAATAAAACACCCACACATTGTCTTTGGACATCCCCTATATGGGAAGAATGAAATATCCATCATCAAAATCTGATTTCACCATGCTTTGAATGAATTGGTATTTAAAAACCTATTCAATGATCTAGAAATTAGAGATAAAAAAATATGGATATGAAACAAGACCAATAGATGTAGATACATATCTTTAATCACCACAAAACTCCCTCAACGACCATCCCCAAATCCAGGTAAAGAAGAGAAGAGGATGTGGTTTAGATCCCATTTTCGTGCAGAAAATTGAAGTGAAAAGTGGGGGTATCTCCTCTAAAAATTCATGGGGGAGGGGTGAATTTTTTTCCCCTTTTAATGAAACTGACTAGCCGGTAGTACCATGTAGTAGTCCATGAACATCGTTAGCCCCCCCGAATAGTTGGTTGCTTTATGTTGTAGCCATAATATAACTTAGGCACCCCAAGATACCTATGATGGTCCATTATGACTTCCATTAACAATTGGACCTCATTACCTATCCAAAATACATATTTTAGGGCATTGAAACTCTTTTAATTCTATTTTGAATCCTAACATAAAAACTGACCAACTTACCTTGAAATTAAAACACTCATATGAAGAAATGGAATTAAAATTCAACTATATATTAAGGAGATATTAATGATATATATATATATATAAGCTATATATTATGTTATGAAATAACCAGTCACTAAATACAAATTTCATTTAAAAACATAGTATTTTTCATGAATATGGGGTATATCATATTATATTATAATGATATATTGTATGCCATGAAATGATATTTCATACCAATTCCTAAATAAATAATATTATATTATTGGTTGATACCATATTAAGTGTTTTTAATTTAATAATATATTACGATACACTATAACACACTATGATGGAATGGTGGATGAGTGATAATCATTATCCTTTGGGTAAATAATTCACATGTTAGATATAATATATAGTCATTTCACATGATAAAATAGATATTTAGTTCATTTAATTCATGTAAGAGTTGCATTAACTAGTCGAGGTGTTTACTCTTGTGTTATAATGCATGAGAAAATGCACGAGAAGTTGAGGAGAGTCTCGAGGGATCTATAGAAAAGAATTTTCCCATTTTATGGGAAATAAATCTATTAAATATTTATGCTAAAAATCACATGATTCCACAACTATTTTATCCTAACTCCTTTTTTGGATAAGACGCTAGAATATCATAGAGGCAGGATGATATCAGTCAAACATTGAGAAATTAAGCATCTCATGGATAACTATGGAGGAGGGATTATTTTTTATGTCGTTATTATGATATTCATCAAACACAGATGAATATGTTTGTGAAAAACATCAATGGTGTAATTTACACATTTACCATTTATATAATTACTATTTTCACGGTTTCATATTTTTAGCATGGTCAAATATTAGACTGCTTTTTAATTGTTTTTGTTGATTCTAAAAATTATCTTTAGTTCCCTTGAAACTAAGAAGTGTTATTAAAGCCTTTCCATGCCTTTAAAATAACTAAATTTTATTTAAAATAAATATTTTTGTTATCATATTCCATATCATACTGAAATCATAGAATATGAATGGAAAATTTGTTCTGGATGGTCGAATTGTGGCTTAGGATTTGGGATATCGTAAATAGCAACTCAATACAAAACCGTCATTTTTCATATTAGTTACCGCATACGAAACCAATATATAATTTTTTATATAGATTCTATGCATTTCAAAAAATAGAGTATTGAATCACATTTTTGATATTGATGATTATCATTAAATAAGATAGATATATCATAGGGGACAATAGGGCTATCTATCCTAAAACAAGGAGGATATTTCTCATTAGTGGCCTATCAATTGTTGCATATTATTCAACATGGATAATAAAATATGATTAATGTGAATTTATTTATTTTTCTATAAATTCTATTGCAAATTGAATTATCTCATTAATATTTTTTTATAAATAATGATAAAAGTTATTTTTGGATATATTTATTAATTTATAAATTGTTTAATAATTAGTAAATTATAAAGCGTTTGTAATAAATTTATTATTTTTTTTTTCAGAAAAATTCATCAAAAAATATACTAAAATAAAAAATATGAATATCAAAATAACATTAATGAAATTATATGCCTTTCCATATGAATTATAATTTAAGTGTTTTTTAATAATATGGGTAATTTATAAAGTTTGTATAAATTAAAAAATAAAATTATAATATAAAGGGTTTATATTTTAAAATTATGGATTTTTTATAATTTCTTAATTTTATTTTTTAAAATTGATGGACTTATTTGGGATATTATTTAGACCATATTAGAAAGAGTTTTAATGATTTATTTGATCAATTTTTAAATAATTTTAAGTATGTGATATGTTGATTATGTAAATAGTTTACATAAAATTAAATTTTTTATATTTTTTTTAAATATCATATATGTAAAATGAGTCTTATAATCAATAATTAAAAGTTTTTAATTTTATGAAATGAATAGAATGTTTTTATATTTAAGATTATGCAATGTTCATCATAATATGTTGCTAAATTATAATGTTATTTTATCTTTTATTTAAAAATTATTCATAAATGTTTATCTTATGTTTAAATTTATAGATTACTTATTTATTCAAAATTTTCTCTTTGTATATTATTCAGGGATATAAGTTTTTTATATTATGAATATATGTATTATTTGTTTTAACTATTAAATTGTTTATAGAGAATACCATATGTGTATCTAAGGAGTTACATGAAAGGTAAGATAATGCTTTTAGTATACAATAACCTTGAATTTGGTTTTTAATTAACGTTTTTAGTTTTATTTTAGTTTTTTAATGGAGTTTAAATATCTTAGGTGTCATTTGTATGATGAATTGGACCCTGAATTGATCAAAGTATCCCTATATAGAGGTACTTTTTGTCATACTTCTTAATACGTTGGGGTCTTATGCCTTATTATAGAAAGGTGGGGGTTGGAAATTTGTGGCTCTAGACTTACTCATATAGAGATTTTCAATTTCAAAAAATTTTGTATCCTTACATGATAATTTTATTTACTTTAATAATGGGATGAATTTGGATATGTGTATATATATTTGACTTTTATTTTTGAGTGATAAAAGAAAATGTGGTTCGTGTAAAGAGTTACAAGTGAATATGGTTTGAACATATTAGTTTGGTGTAAGGAATAGGATTTTAAACTAAATAACTAGAATAAATTCAATAAAGGCACTCTATACCAGCACACCTAAAACAGTGGGTTTTAAAAACAATTAGTATAGGACTATTTAGAGACAGGGTTTCCAACAGTTTTAGAAAACCATTGGGATAGAACCAATATTTCCAAATGGTTTAAGTAAACTATTTGGATAATATCCTTTATAAAAATCTATACTAATGGTTTTTTTAAAACCATTGGGAAATTTGGACCAATTATATCAGACCTCCACTTTCCCCCTCTGCTCTCAAGTTTCCCTAAACGAGAGATCCCCTCTTCCCCAGCCTACTAACCTTCTTTCCACTGGTCGATCCATCTGGAATAAATCCGTTTTTATCTAAAACATCAAATATGTGATTTCTAACTCAGTTTTAATGTACTGCATTTATTTATTTTTGGTTTTCTATTTTGATTTTCTTTATATGATAGCCCCCTTCTTCATCCCAGTGTGCGAACCATTCTTCACAACCAGGGATCCATATTCAAGTCATCTTATTCATCCACTTCAAATTAGTAAACACAATCTGAGTTATATGTTCTACCTCCATTTATTTTTCCATTTTTCATTCATATTAATATTATAACTGGGTTGTTTTTATTGTTTTGATGAAGAATCCATTGTAAAATATAATTTTGGTAAGAAAAATTTTTAAATGATATAAATTTTATTTGAAAAAAATAAAAGAGAGGATCTAAAAATGATTTTGAAGAAATATTTTATAGGATTCACCATACAACCAATATGGAAATTCTAGATAAGGGGCTATTTAATGAAATAATTCCATATGTTTAAAAAAAATTACAGGGAAGTACTATGGTACGATGCTATATTAATTTTTTTGGTAACCACTCATGTTCTGAAACATCTAATCCAACAACAAATTTTTATACTAAATATTGCATCATAGCTTTATTTTTGTTAAGATAAAAATATGTGGATGTTTTATAATGATCAAATGATCAACATATGTTTCCCCAACATTGAGGTCTAATAAGTCTAATATTTTTATTATAATTTATGTTGTGGAGGTTACTTGGAACCACAATGAACATCTAGGAAAGTCATTAAAAATAGAATATACTATCCCACACTTTTTAAGGATTATTTTATGTTTTATAAGAAAGATGAACATCAATAATTAACTTGAAATATATCTAAGAGGTAATAAATATGTCAATGTCCAATGATTGTTTTGTAAAATATTTTATGTATTGGGTATAGAATTTATAAAACCATTCCAGAAGTCATTTTTATATTCAAACATATTGTTATTTGTTGACAATGTTTCAAAATGTGTGAAATCTAATGCAAAAAATAGAACATTATAGTATTGTTTTTACTTTTTTTCGTAATACTACCTTTTTTGATTTAGAATCCAACAAAAATTCATTAGTGATAGATGAACCAACTTTCACTATAGGTTCTTGGAAGATTTATTGAGGAAGTGTATAGTTAAACACAATACATCAACACCTTACCATCCACAATCCAATAAACAAGTTGAATTTTTTAAAAGTGATATTAATGGAATATTGGAAAATCTAGTAAAGTCACATAGAAAATATATGAGAAGAAAGTTAGAAGACACCTTGTGGGTTTATAGAATAGATTATAAATCCCCAAATATAACGAGCGCATTCTAATTTATCAAAGATAATAGATATCATATGCATGTTTAGGGAGAACATAAATCTTCGTAGGAAGTTAAAAAGATGAATATCGATATATAAAAGGCTGGTTGTGAAAGATGAATATTTATTCAAGAACATAATAAAATAAAGAGAGAATAATTTATAAATTATAGAATTTACATGGAGAGAATAGTAGTAGAATATAACTTGTGGATTCAATAGGGAAAAGATGATTAACCATCACTAATGGTTATCTATTTAGTGTTGTTTTGATATTTAATAAAGGATAAATGTATGAATTTTTTATCAAAGGATATAGGCTGGTAATGTATCTCAACAATATGATATTATTACTAGTGTAAAGATCACACTACTCCAAACCTCCTACTAATGAACTCTTTGGATATACCAAACCAACTGAATTGAATTGAAATGAATGTATTTGGCCCAAGTAGACTTGAGTAGACCCAAAAAAAACTAAATTTCATCAAAATGAACTAAAATAAATAGAATTTAACTAAATTTAACCTAACTAAAAGAAATTATATTGTAATGATAAAAAATGAACTGAGTTGAACAATCCATGCTTACTTAAAAAATCCTATCTACATTGTATTTTTTTCTTTCATATTATGATTCTCATATAGTTTAGTGTGTTATTTATGGTTTTATATATATTGAATAATTCTCATTTAAATAAATATATTTTCTACTAAACATCAATTTTATTGAATTTATTTCACAAAATTACTTATTACATTTATCTACAGAATGGTTAGATGTTGGATGTATGAAACTAATCAGATCTCAAGATATTTGTAAAACAATTAGGAGAGATTTTTTTATTTTTCATTTGATGATGCTTTAGATAGTGGTAACATACATTGCACATGTTATAGTTGTTTTGTAATACCTTGGTTGAGTCGTGAAAAAGTTATCTACCATATAACCCAATATGGGTTTTAAAAAAACTACCATCTGTGGTATCACAATGAGGAGAAAATGGATTCCCAAAATGAGGATAATCCAAATGAGTGGATTGGATGGTATAATTTGATATATAACAAGTTTCATTTTATTAGTCATCTTGAGAAGGAAAGGATGTTGAACCTAGAATACTTTGATATGATCACACAAGTTGTATCGAATGAAACTGATGATGTTGAGAGGGTGAAAAAAATTGAATGATGTTTGGATGACTCTAGTATATTAGCACAGTGGTAAAATAAAAAATTTGGAATTTTAAATCTTATTATTTCATAAGAAACCCATGTACGGGATTTCTAATACTTCCATCGATCACATTATTACTTTCTTGAATGAATTACTTCAAGATGATGTTGATATTCCGTCAAACCACTGTATGGTATGGATGTTAGTTGGACAACATGGATTTCCAAAAACAAAAATTCATGCCTTCTTGAAAGATTACTGCTTATCATGGGAGAAAAATGATAAATGAAATTATTGTATAAAATTTGGACCATATCAATGGAAGCCAAAATATGATATAACACCATCCTGTGCTCTATAGAATGTAATGTTTCACTTTCCATTGATCCCCAAAATACATAATATTTCAGATGAAATATCTATATAAATGAAATGGTATGATATTGAGAGAATGAAGAATAATGAAGAGTTGGTTCACCTTTCAGATGGATTTTCATGGTTTTGATCTGATGCTCGATATCCTGATTTTTTAACTAAAGTGAGTAATGTGAGGCTGGGTTCATCATGTGACGAGTTTAATCTATTTTGGAAGATGCATGCTTTACACAGCCCATGGTTAGTTTTCATACACTTTTATTACCTTCCCCCATGGTTTTGTATGAAAAAACCTTATAGTTTCATGATTATACTCATATCCGGCCCTTCTAATCCTGAAAATTATATAGACGTATACATGAAACCATTAATAATAGAGGTGAAACTTATTTGGGATATGGGTGTGGACATATATGATGCATGTATGAAAGACATATTTTAGATGCATGCTGCACTAAAGTGGATGATCAAGGATTTTCCTGCTTATACAATGATGTATAGACAGAGAACAAAGGTAAAACTGTCATGTCCTATTTGTATGAATAATAATCAATCTAGAAAACTAAAATATCATAGTATTTTTATTTTTATGGGAAATTGAAAATTCATAACAATGGATCATCCATATAAAAATAATTGTAAAATATTTGATAATACCATGGAGACCAATGATACACCTCGGAATATTTTTTGAACTGACGTGGTTAATGAATTTAAAGATTTAAGTTTTTCATTTGGGAAGGGTCAAATGAAATATAGAAAGATGAGGAATGTTTCCAATGATACTTATTACAATTGGAAGAATAAGATTATCTTCCTTGATTTGCCTTATTGGTCAAATAATTTTTTTACGTAATTGTATAGATGTAATGGAAATTGAAAAGAATATATGTGAAATGTTTCTTTCAGTTCATTTAAATGTATAGGGAAATACAAAAGATGATTTACGATATCGATGTGACTTGGTGGATTGGGGGATCAAAATAGAATTGCGTGCTGTGTGTTTCAGTGAAAATAAATGGCATATTCCATGTGGTTCTTATGTGATGAACCATGCACAAAAAACCCATTTTTGAATTACTAGAGACTATTAGATTTCCTAATGAATATTCAAGAATTATATCAAAATGGTTCAATAGATAATAGTTAAAGTTGAAATATTTGAAGACTCATGATATCACATCTTTCTGAATGAATTGATTCCAATAATAATCCATAATCCTTTTTACAGTAATGTAAGGGTGTCATATATTCGGTTGTGCCAGTTTTTTAGAGGTCTTTTTTCTAAGAAGTTATCCAAGTATTTCTTGTAAAAAATGCTGGAAAAGAGACTATTAATTTTTTGTGAGTTATAAAAAATATTTCTTCCATCATTTTTCACATGCATGTTGCTTCTGACTGTCCATATTCCAACCAAAATACCTCTCAGAGGACTTGTTTCTTTTATTTGGATGTATCCAACAAAAATAAATATGTACACATTGAAATGTAATGTCTGTAACAGGAATCATCCTGAAGGTTCTATCATGAATGTTTACTTGGATCAAGAATGTATGGATTTCTACCCAATGTATTTTTATGATATTACTAGGAGAATGAATTGACCAATGAGAAATAAATAAGAATAGTATGAGAAAAATGAACCTAGTTTTCCATCACTTCCTTAAATAGAGGAAGTATTGGATCATATACATTGATGACATTAACCCTTGAAGAGTGGGATATGACACATCGCACAGTGTTATTCCACTATGAGTTGTTTTATGACTATATAAAGTAAGTAAATTTTACATGTATATCTTATCTCATATATTTTAATTTCATATATATATTAAACCATTTTCATTTTTAACTACATGTAACATAAAGAAATGATAAAGTAAAATCATCATTCTTTATCTTTGAGAAGGAGAGAGACATTGTATAGAAAAGAGTTTTCTGCTTGGTTAAAATTGAAGGTAGAAATATTTCCATAATAAATAATTAAAATCAATTTTTAATTAAGATTAATATCCATTTCTATTTCAGGTAACAAGTTTTCCATCAAAAAAATTTTCTTAGGAAATAAGAGCTTCGGATTTTGGTCACAATACTGTGTTTCATGAATGTAAATCAACTGTGATCAATGTGTACATATTTATTATCACTGAATGAGAAAATAACATGCGAACACAAAATGATGGTTTCATTTAAAAACCACAATAGGCTTTTATGATTGTTCATTAGATAATATACCTCATTTTAAATATTTATCCTATTATAGATTCATTAAAAAATAATATTGGATGATTACTCTCATGAGTCATAATAATGAAATGATATTGGTTTGATTTGATGATGATGTAGGGAAAATTTATTGAGGATATTGGATTTATAGTTATTGACATGACTCACACTCTTACTACCAATGAATCATATGTATTGGCATAAATGATGAAACATGTTTTTCATGTCAAAGATCCTCTTAGACCTAAATTTTGTGTCATTATTGAAGCAATTCCAAGACATGTTTTTGATGATGGTGATGATGGAATTGAAACCATCCCTACTACCATTGGAACCAATCCATTTATTACTTCTGATAAATCTAATAGATCAATTATCAGAGTTGATTGTGAATCCAAAGTTGTGGTGGGGAATATATAGAATCATCTATACATGTTCTCACTTTTTTTGGTTTAGATCGACATGGGTTGTTAAGGTTGGTAATATTAAAAATGATTTAATATTGATTACAAATATTATTTATCCTACATGACCTTAATGTGAATTTTTAATGTTTTTTGGGTGTATTTTTATATGAAATGCATTTTCTAATATTAAGTTGAACTGTATTAAAACCAACGAAACCAAACAAAAATGAACCAATTAAATTATAATAAAAATAGAAATTAAATTCGACATATTAAACTAATTAATTTTAAAATCAAAATAGATGAAAATAATTATTTAACCAAAAAATAGCTAATTTACCTAACCGAAAATTTGTACCAAATGAGTAAAGACAAATAAGTCGTGTCTCATATTTTTTGTTTTTTGGGTTACACATTAGTTATCCTTTTTTAATTACTTCCATATTAGTTTTCAAATGAATTAAATGAAACCTATTGAGGAGTAGTGAAGTAAAAGGATTATAAACAACAATCACTAAATTAATGAGATGAGTATTCCTCCATTAGTTCCTGTTGTGAGTATTTCATTTCAAATATATATATATATATATATATATATATATATATATATGTCAATAACATATAATGTCATGTGATTAATTTTGATTTAAAATTTTATGAAGTATCCACCACATAGGCACCTATTATTAGACAAACAGCATAGTAGTGGTCCTAGTACTCATGTTAGTGGTATGAGGGGGGGGGGGGTACGAGAGCTAGGAACTCCAGTCGGTGTACCCGATTAGACCCTTCCCCTACCACTGGCATAACATCTTCCACACATTCTGATCCCATTTATTAGGGACACACCAGATATTTTGTCCTCCAATGTCTTCACCAGGTTTTACATATGAGCTTTCACACTAATCTTTACAGTATCTGACGATTATTCCCACTCCTTATCTATATCAAAAATTTGGCCAGCCATCTATTCCATCTTCTTTACCATATACTTCTTTCTCTTAGAGCTTCTACATTCATTCTTTTCCTCCTTCTATGAAACAACATGTCACTATATAGCATACACTAGGAACCACTTCAACTGTATAGGGTGATGTTTTTTCAGTGCCTGCGGATCCAGTGATGCCCATTGATCAGACTACTACATGTATTTTTTAGAACCCTAACAAAGTTTAACACCATAATTTATTGTAATTATATCATTATTTAATATAATATTTGTTTTTATTTCATAACAGATACATCTAATGATAGTTTTTGGGGTCGTACATGCATGAATTTGGTGTGGAAATACAACACACATTTGACGATGGACTACAAAAAGACAACCAAATGATCGAAAAAATAGGGAAGCAATGCCAGAGTTGTTTGGACACACTTTCAAAATACTTTAATATCATTCCCTTCAGCCCACTCTCATGGAGACAGTTGCAAAAGGAAGTCAAGGATACTTCTTGGGCACAGATATGTGTAAAAAAATATGTTGGATTTAATGTAATATTATTTTTGAATTTATATGAATTAATATTTTGGTATTAGATTCGGTTTAATTTTCCCAATGGTGAGGGTGCACAACCAACATGTCTAAAGGAATTAGGTGAGATTTTGGGAGACTATAAATAATATTTGTATATTGGATGGAATGATAGAGTTGGAATAGAGTTAGAGGAGGTAAATTTCAAGAATAAGTGTCTGATAGAACAATATCGAAAAATGATTACTCATTGGATGACTACAATGTTTAAGGTATTAATCAAATTTGAGGTTTTAGATGAAAATTTTCATGTTTTTCATTAATAATATCTTATGTATTGTTTAATTTTATTTAGGAATAATCAGAAGAAAATAAATAAGAATTTATGCTAAAAAATAACTCTATACTTTAGGTCGTACTATGATGTCAGATCATGAGTGGAAGTAGGTACGACAGTTTATAATTTTTCATTAGGACTATCAGTTTCTATTTTTTCCTACCTAATTTATGGGATTTCTAAAGTTTTGATATAATTTTAGAAATGAAATTCATTATTGGTAACCAATTCTAAATTATGGTTTTCTCCATTCAAAGTAATTTTATAGGAAGGTATTGAATATTGAAGGATGTGTGTCTCGAGAAAGACTGTTTTCATTGAGTAGAAAGAAAAAAGATGGAAGTGTGGTTAAAAACCGACACTACAGTAGATTGTAAGTTTTAATTTGTCAATTTAAAATGTTAATATATATTTTATAACTTAATAATCTATTTATATTTGAAACATGAGTCTTTGGAGGCCCTTAATGGCCAAGAACCCGACAATTTTGAGCGAAATGATCACTTCCATCAGGTGTTGGGAGATAAGCACCCTCGAAGAGTATACTTCCATCATGAGAATAGTATTGTATCGATGAGGTATTTCCCCTCTAAATGTACCTGTTATAGTACCACAGAGTTGGAAAAGTTTAAGGCACAGGAAGAACATACCGAAAAAGGGTTATATAGTTGGAATAATGGGTCGATAGGGAAAACACTAAATTTAGGAAACTGATGAATGTTTTATTTCCATCACTTCCACCAGAGGCCAGCGATTCTCGTGATGAATATATGTCATCGATGCGTTCATTATATAGTTAATCAGGTGGATGTATTACTAGTGGTTGAGATCATGTCATTCCTAGTGATGAAGATGGTGAGGAAGAGTTCGAGGATGAGGATGATGTTGAGCCTACGTTGGAGGGGGAGGGTGAGGATGAGGCTAAGGATGAGGACGAGGATGAGGAAGGGGACAAAGAAGGGGGTAGAGATGATAATGAGGATGAGGCTGACGATGATGGTGATGATATGGATGGTGATGAGGGAGATATTAATCCATTACATTTTTACTTATATTACAGAAATTTGATGTGTGATGATTTTTTATGGTTGAATATATGTGTGATTAGGTAGGATACATTATGCTTGACTTGAGTAGCCTAAATAAAATATAGTTTTCATCATAGAACCATTTACTAATGTATTGTCATCATTTCAGATAAAGAAATTAGGGTTTTCATATTTTAGTATACTCTACTTCCATGGAGGATTCCTTCAGTCTTATACAACTCCTAAAAGCATCAACATGTCTTATGTATGATCATTTGTCCAATGAAATTTTTTCTATCTAGAGGAATATAGTAATTATATATGTTGAGGGTATGGACCTTGATTATAATTTTGTGTTAAATTCTCATACTTTTCTCTTCTTCATGGGATAACTTCCAATTATTCCACCACTATGATAGATATTCTAGACTGTCCAACCTAAATCAACATCTTTTATTTATATAATCATCTTTTTGAGTCAAATATTATTTAGGATCCTACTATAGTTTCTCTATGATAGATTATACTTCCATGAAATATTTTAAATGAAATAGTGGTGTGAACTATTCCTCTACTCATGGAATTGCTTGTGGAAGTGGCCATAGACACATCATTTTACAACATTATGGAAAATATTTTATCACATCAACATCAATTAGAATCTCAATGGATTCCCAATAGCCCTTCACACTGCCCATGAAGCCTTCAGTGACTCACACGATCCACCAAAGCATACACTCACACTCTTGTCTGAAGAACATGATCTTACTGGTTATTTTTATGATTTTTTTTTAAATATTCCTCTAATTCATTTTCTTTAGATGATTTTTATTATAGGAAACCATTTTGATCTAGTCTTATTACCACTTTCCAAAGGTGATTGGTCTCTGACAATCACGGTGATGGTGATAGATCCCTTCTTCCATAAATCCAGGGATGGTTTCTTCAATATATCCCTATGTAAGAATTGTACTCAATTTCATTAAAACAATTCATTTAAATATGTCTATAAAAATTAGTATCTACTATCAGGAACCTATTCAAAAACAACATTAATGTGTTGTAAATACAAAACTCATCAATCAATAATAACAACACAATAAGGATTTATTTCCAATATTAAATATACCCAATGTTCTTTTCCACTGGTGTTCACTTTATTGTGGATATCATCTTTGTTTTGGTTTAGATACCATATTTATTTTTAGATGTATTCAAGTGAAATGTTTTTCTTTCTAGTTTTATCTTTTCCCGTATCATTGTATTGTATATTTTCTATATTTTCAAGTGTATTTACAGTGTGGTGTTTTTTCCAGTATGGTGTTCTTTTCATGGGTTGTATTAGTTTTCTTAGGTGTTGTATTCACCATTATTCTGTATTTTTTGCGAATTTTGGTAGAATATTTTTAGGTGTTGTGATTTCCAATGTGGTATTCTACATATTTTCTTCATTAGTGTTATTTTCCATGTCATGTCTGCAACATGCCATTTATTTCACTAATTTTGGAATATAATGATCAAATGATGATTAACTTGTTAATAGAATGTGTGATTTATGTTTTTATGGTTGATATAAACCTAATGGATTAGGTGGTTGTGTGAATTAAATGGTTTTTAAAAAATTCAAATGAGGATACTATTGAGAAGAAGTTGTTGGAGACTATTGAAGACCAACATTTTTAGATATGTCAAATATACACTAAAAATAGATGGTTTTCAAAATTGGAATGTTTTTATGTGAACATAATGTGGATATGTGTAAATGGATTTGGTGTTGGATTTTTTTTCAACACATCCATTATAGGTGACTCATATTCTATCTTAGTAGATATCACACCATAGTGGAGAATAATAATGATTTCAGCTTACAAATGAGAATTTTTTATTGTGTGTTTGGGAACCAAAAATGACATTGACCAATCTAGGATAAAATATTTGTGACCATTTCTAGAAATGTAAAAATTTCCATATATCTACATTAAAGAAATTGAAATGGATTAGTTGGAAGAGTTGTTCTTGTATGAAAATTTAAATGAGGAATACCATGTTTTAGTACATTCTATGGTGGGAAAGAGAAATCCCCATCTAAAATGATGCAGGGGGATTATACTGTGAAAGAAGGTGTGGTGATCTAGTGTTTAAACTAAAAATACATTTATAAATTTTATACTTAGTATTTTGAGAATAGTTTTAGAGTTTAGTGAAGTGGTTGAACCAAAAAATCTTAATACATTTCTTATTGAGGGGAGTTTTCTATTTTTATGTGCTATTGTAGTGGTGTTTTTTATGCGATTTTAAGTTACGTATATAGGTGTCCAAAAAGAAGGGGAGTCTGTTGGCTACTATGAAGTTTTTTGGAAACAGCCTATACCAACGGATTTAATCTTTTGGTATAGTACTTATCATCATATTATTACCAATAGTTTATTAAAATCGTTGGTAAAACACTATAACAAATGTTTATCAACCAATGGTAAACTATGTAATTATACTATATAACTATGGTTAACCAATTGTTGGTACAAATCTATACTGATAGTTGTTTTAAAATAATAAAAATAGTGAAATTTAAACTTCCCTATAACAATAGATTAGGAATAACCATTGGTATAGGCCTATGCCAACACCAAACTAACCAACGGTATGGAAAACCGTTGGTATAGGGTATACCAATGATTTTCCTACTTATACCAACTATCTCAAAAAATTTGTATGGGCTTCCTTTACAATAGAAAATCATTAATAAATAATTTTAATAAAATGAGAAAATATGGTGATATTAATACACATTCAAAAAATATGTGTGAGATTCCTTCAAAATCAGAATTTTTCAAAACCATGATCCATCAGTACGGGTGACCCTAACAGTTAGGCACCTTGAATTATATTATGAAAGAAAACCATATTATAAGGTGAATTGAATTCTTAGGTTCTATATTCATGGAATTTCATAGGGTTTATATTTAGCTAGTAAACCTTAATGATTAGTATATTAGAAGAAAATATAGTTGAGTTAATCTACATGATGGATTTGGATAAAAAGTTATCTACACACCTATATAAAATTCATGTATGATATGATTGAAAATAGTTTTCTACCTAATATAGTTGGAGATTATTTACATGAAAAACTAGTGTTTTTCATGATGGGATATTGATCTTATCCCACAAATGGGTATGTTGATTTTAAAAGCGGACATTATTTTAGCGAGAGATCATTTAACAAAATTCTTTATTAAATATTTGTAAAACATGATACTCATCTGATAAATTGTTTCATAATAAATTAATAGCATAACCATAATTAAGAAATAACATTGAAATAAATCCTTTAAAGGATATTATTATTATAAGAAACTCCTGATATTGGTAACTTTTGAAAAGTTCTTAAGGTGAAAATCAATGTATTAGAATGAAACATTATTTTGTAGCCAAGTGTGAAGGTTGTTCAACTAGTAAATATAGATGATTTTGAAAAGAATATAAAGATTAAATTTGGGATTCAAAGGAATCATATACAAAATAAATGAAGTAATTTTAGCCTCATATACTCAATGTTGTTGGGTATGTCAATTATACTCAATATTATTGAGTATGCTAATGACTTGGTGACACTAGAGCTTTCCTTATGGATTATTGTTGTTAAAGAATTGATATTTTTGACATCTATGGAAATTTTTTAATAGTATTAATGACCTAAATAAAATTTTACATGATTTTATAAATAATTTATAATAAATGAAACTATTAATGTGAGGTCAAGGATCTATTGTTGTGCTGTCAGTGCAAGTGAGTAAAAGTTCAAATTAGAAGAAGAAAATTAGTTGGAGAGTCCAATAATATTTCTTCAAGTAACCAGTTAAGGTAATTAAAACCTAAAAGGTAAAATATCTTAGAAGAAGTAATGATTCCAAATAATAGTATTTTCAGGGATACCAGAGGGGGTTTGTGAAACTGAATGGAATGTTTATGCTAAGTTTTAGTGTTATAAAAATTAATTATTTGATTTCAAAGAGTATGTGATACCAACTTTAGGTTTTATAAGTGTTGTAAATATATAAGAGTTCAAAATAAATTGAAGGATTAATAGATCATGTGGTTTTAATTAAAATCATGGAACAAAGAGTTTCTACATAAAATGTTTAAATGTAAAGAAATGTATTAATATAAAATAAAACTAAATAAATAATTTTTATAGTTATATTATATATGTTATATGATAAGAGAAGATATTTATTAACAATGAGTTGTTAGGGATAATATGAATTAATAAATTCAATAAAAATGGTTTATGATTCATGAAATTATATGAAACTATTTGAAAAGGAGATAAAGATAGAAATGTTTTATCCAGGAAAAAAATTATTTATATATTTGTTCAAATTAGGATAAAATAACATTAACTCAATACAACACACACTTAACACTTGAATAAAACAATTCCCAAGTTGTATCCCATAAAAATCCTACTTCCACTCAATAATAATATTATACAATAAGAACTATTTCCATAATTACTCTTAAAACCAATTCCATTTGATTTTATCTATATCACGAACTCCCAAGAAAAGAATTCACCATTGACATTCCAATCCTCATAACAAACTCACTAAAAAAGAAACATGATCATAATCTTTTATAGGTACTAGCTAAAAATATATCACAACCTCCTTAAACCAATGATTAGTATCAGGATTAGAAATATAACTTTAATAATTTGAAAACTTTGTCCCATAGAACTCACTCTATAATTAATTTCGATCTTGAATGACTTTTATTTGTAATATTTTATGTAAAGAATCAAGTGATTTTTTTAGATAATCTTATTAATCCTTATGTTGGTGTCCTACAACCAGTATAACTACAAATACAGAAACCATCCTTTACCCAAGTATATACATATATATATCATTGTGAGTGTGTGTGTCTTTATGGAATTTATAGCATCACTAATAAATCAACCACACATCTTACCAATTATATAAACCATTCAACCCCAGATGGAAAATCACCCTGATAATAGCACAAACACAATCATAATGAATTGTAAAAACATGATTAATGAATCACAACCTATCAAGATACCATTAAATTAGAATACTATCCCCTAAGTATTGATACATAGGTTATTGAATCCGTACATAGATCATAGGCGCCCTTATGTGCAAGTTAGTTTATTTGGTCTAATTCACATTTTGGGATTAAATATTACTACTACATTACCACCCCTAAAATCCCCAAAAGTTCCTGCACCAAAAAATATCCTACAAAAACTTACTCTGATAACACTTGATCATGAGTCTCCCCAACAAAGAATCAACTTGATCCAATAATGTTTTAGAGTGTGACCCTTGAAACCCATATTCAATAGTACATGGGTGGACGACCAGTACCATGGGTATATTATCACATATATAGAAGGAATTTCCTTTTATAAAATAAAAAACCTAAAAAATGGACAATTACGTGATTTTCCAACAAGATTAAACACATAATTTATGTAAATTCATTCCATGTCATATAAAGTTAGTCCATAAAGAAAAATAACCATTATACTAACATTTCCACAATAAATTAAGAATTCTATAATGAAATAAAATCATATGAAAATTATCTTGTGTCCACAACTATGGTTTCCCAACATCACAAAAAACTCTATTTAGATAATCTTAAAAACATTTTACATAAATTAGGGTTGTACGTTTAAATATAACCAGTTTCTTCCTCCCCATAACTCTCATATTTTCCAGTGAATTAATCTTGTTGATGCTATCACAACCTGACCATGGGGCCCTCCTAAATGGGTGGTCAGATGAGAGTGACAACTCATGACCACCTCCAATATGTTAGGGGATGAAAACTAGCATTGAGTACACATATCACACATATAGGTGGTGTTATTCTGATGAACCTTTATACATGCATACCTCCATGTACATCAAAACCGAGTAGGATAAAAAATTGTAATAACCCATGAGGAAACAATGCATGTAACAACCTATAAAATTAATCTGAGTGTAGTAATATAAATATAACCAAAGTAAAAAAAGGAACAAGATACATGACCAACCAAACATAAAGGGAGTATTAAGCTATCAAAAAATTGGGAGGATTAAACCTAATCTTGAACAATGATACCGACCACTTTCTGTGATCATTGTCACCGAGTAATCCTAATCTCGAGCAACCCTAGGCCTATCAAGGTCATCATCTAACTATCTATTGTGTACATAAGGCATGAAATGTGTGGGAAAATACCATGCATAGGTGAATATATACATATTGAGTAGGATTTCACAAAAATTAAAAATTTAAATAGTAATAATAAATATTCATCGCAACACATAATAGGAACAGAATTGAAGAAACCCATAAAATAGTTATACCCAAAAAAGATATCATACAAAGAGAGATTGGATGCTTCTTGATCTTCTCAAGAATCTACAGATGATGTGGTTGTTTATAGCTCAAAGTTATAGTGCAGTCTTGATGTCATTATCACAGCATAATCCTTACTGAATCTATTGGGTACCCATGTCTCACTAATGGCATTTCATGAACGAGGGGATTTCCAACCCTATAAAGGCATAGGACTCCAATAGATGTATGTTCTCGATAATATAAGGATTAAAATAAAAAAACATAAGACCCATGCCTAAAAATGAGTACTTAGGGGGGTTTATTCTTACATATACATGAGATAGGGGACCCATGAACGACCTATGTGTGAGGTCTAGGGGGGGGGGGGGTTGTTCAACCCCGTTATCACTCTAGATACGACACTCAAGTCTAAATGTCATCCAACCATGCTGGAAGGATTGATCTGATCTTGAAACCCTATATAATTTCTATTTTTTAAAAATAAAGGCCATCATCATGATCTAAATGGAAAACATGTGATAATGGATTTACCACAGGACTAAAAAATGAGTTCTAAATAAGGAGATACAAGAGGTATAATTTTTAAATAAATGACACATGATATGTCCCCTAGTGCACACATGGTGTAATACTAAGTTCCCATATGGTCTTACCCTGCTACCCTACATGGAAAGTTGAAAGGATGGTTTGTGGTCCAAGCCAAATGGTGTGTGTGATGTAACACCCAAATATTTTATAAAAATAAAACTATGATAGATATCATACAAGATAAGAAACACCAAACTAAAACGAATGACAACATATTATTATTTATATATGAAAATTATAAAAAACATATTAAATTGATAATTATGCATGAAAATAACTAATTTATGATATATATATATATAAATATATAAATTTCATACTGAATATAATTTTTATGATAAATTCTTGGTAAATAATCACTAAATGTTTAGTAAAGTCATTTTATTAATACAAAATATGTTTTCTTCAAAAATGGTTGTTATTATTTTTTCTGAGGAAATATAATATTAAAATTTTAGAGATTTTAGAAAATGTATTTTATAAAAAAATTAATTTTTTAAATCAGAATATAAAAATTAACTTATGGTAAAATTTAGAGAATTTTTAGATAATATTGACTTTTTCAATGAATAGTGAAAATGCATATTTTTCGAATTGGAGCTTTCCTTTTCAATATATTATTTAATTTGAAAGTTAAATTATTTTTTGAATATTATATAATGAAAAATAAGAATTATTTTTTTACATTTGATCCACTTAATTATATCTTAATAATATTTTTACTATATTTTAGTATAAGTATAATTTTTACGTTTAAAAACATTTTTCTGAATACTGTTTTAAGGGGAATAATGTTTTCCAATTTTAATTGATTAAAATTACCCATAATGAGGAAATTTTTAAATTCAAATTTCATATTATATGTATATAAATATGAATTTAAACTAGTAAAATGATTATTATAATTCATAGATTTAATATAAAATCATATTTTTCTTGAAAAGTACATGTCTTAAAAAAAATACTTTTTTGTCACACCTATAGTTTTAATTATAAATTACGTTTTTAAAATTATGTGAATTTAATTTGGTAAAATTTATTCCATACTTTAAATCATCATAATTTATATTATATAATAATTTCAACAGAATTTTTTGTATTAAATAATAGTGAAAATTCTAAAAAGATTTTGTCACGGTTAAGGTGAAAATGGGTTTTCCAGGGGTTAAACTAAAAGGATAAGGGTTAAAATGATCTAAAATATTTTCTGAGTTATATTTTATGGCCTTATTTATATATAATAACATTTAAGTCTTGATATTGGTCTATTTTTAAACCTTTTACCAAGAAAGATACAAGGAATGAGAAACTTTGAAAAATTATAAGTGTGCCACTCTCCCCACTTATCAAAGGTCACCCAACTTATCTGTTATTCATACCATTAAGGACTTTTGGTTAAGAAAGTACTTCCAAAATAACTTCTTTAATTCCCTCCCCATGACCGAGATCCCTTAGTTTGATCATAAAACCATCTTATAAAGGCTCTTGGTGCAAACCTAAGGAAGTTATCAAAAGAAGAGGTATCATTCTTAAACGAGTGCTTTAATATTATTTATTATTCGAGCTCCTAAAAAAATTATTCAATTATGATAATATAATAATATAATTATATCCAATATTATGATATGTTATTATGTGAAGGAAATAAACAAAATCTATATCCTCTTCCATCAAATGGGAAATTGAACCATTATTCCTGTGTTTGGTGTACTACCGCCACACGAACCGATGTAAATCCACTACTACACATATGCTCTTTAATAGAATGAAAAATTGTGTTTAACAACTCTAAAAATGAACTATTAATCATAGTGATGATGGAGGGGGTCCCCTTTATCAATGCTAAAAAAGATCTTCTAAGGGGTATCCTTTACCTACTCTAAAAAAATATTTAAAAAGGATCCCCTTTATTAGAATTATTTTATCCCTGATAATGGGAAACCTCTATCAATGCTTATTTAGTGCTGATAAAGGCTTTACTGGCTAAAATGTTATATTAATATAAAAAACACCAAGAAAAAACTTACAAAAACATTTAATTTCAAATAATGATATATATATATTTAATGTGACACCAGAAGTAAAAAAATTCCCACTCATGGTATATACGAAAAATAATACTATATACATTTCAAAAAATGTTTTATATAATTACATATAGAATTATCCAACAAACATAAAAAAATGGTCCATTATTTGATGATCATGATCCTCACTCAAAAATGTTTGCCCATGGTATCATTTTCCAAACAAATTATCTCAAACTGAGAAAAAGATTCCTCCTATATAAGAAAACAAATATTATGTTAGTAATACTGTAAATAAATAAATTAACTTTAATACAAAAAAATACATTAATAAAATGTAAATATTTAATAAAAAAGAAACATTTGGAGTTATAGTAGTCACAATGTGTGCTCTATTGAGGTGGGATTGATTCTCACATGTCACAAATGTTTTAGGGATCATTTTAATAAAATATAAAAACAATACGAATGGATTTCCTATATTTTGAGTTTTCACTTTTTTTACTAAAATTATTATCAATTTTAAATAATGACACATTTTGAGTTACACCAGCCATATAATGCATTGTATTTAGCTGTGTTTGATTCCTATATGTCACAAATGACATGTAGATCAATTTCCTAGAGTATCAAAACACTCTAAATATGTTTTCTCATATTTCAATATGTTGGATGTGTTTTTTTACTAAAATGTAATTTCAAACTCGACACACACATTATGAGTCATACCGTTCGCATCGTGCATTGTTTTGATGCGAGACTTCTTAATACAAATAAAAAAAAAGACTTTATGAATTGCTGTCATAAATTATCAAGATAATCAAAGTGCATTTTCTTGGTTTTCAGTGAGTGAAATGTGTTGAAATAAAATGTAAATTTTAAATAGATAACAGCCCATTTTATTCATATCAGTCTGATTATACATTGGATTTAGGTGGGTTTTATTCTTATATGTCAGAAATTAGTAATAAATTTTTATCCTAAATTACCAAAACAGTCCGAAATCATTTTCTCATTTTTCAGTATGCCACATGTTGTTTTTACTTAAATTAATGCCAATTTTAAATAAAAATATATACTTTGAGTGAAAATAGAAACAATGAGCATCGTATTGATGTGATATTTATTCCCACATGTCCAAAATGACATATATATCATTTTACAAAAATATAAAAACAATTGAAATGCATTTGGTCAGTTTTTAATATTTCACTTATTGTTTTTTAAATAAATTAAAGTCAATTTTAAATAAAAATAGACTCTTTGAGTTAAAATAGCTACACAGTGTGTCAAATTGGGGTACAAATGATTCCTATGCATCATAAATTATTTATATATCTTTTTCCCTAAATTATCAAAACAATCTGAATGTATTTTTTCAGTTTTCAGTATGTCAATTGTGTTTTTTTACTAAAATGTCCTTTCAAACTAGAAACACATATTATGAGTCATACCGATCACGTCATGAACCAGTTTTATGTGATACTACATCATACATGTTATAATTGACTTATGAATAATTTACCTAAATTATTAAGACAATCAGATTGTGTTTTCTTTTTTCTCAGTGAGTGCTACTTTTTAAACTAAAATGTCAATTTTAAACTAATAACGGGAAATTGTAGTCATACCAATCACAGCGTGTGTTATATTGAGGTGTAGTTAATTTCTAAATGTAAAAATAACTCATGGATCATTTTATTAAACTATCAAAAAAATATTATTTCATTTTCGTAGTTTTTAGTATGCGACTTGTTCTTTTATACTTAAATTATTGTCAATTTTAAATAAAAAGAAACATTTGGAGTTACATTGACACGACATTCATCCTATTGAAGTGGGTTTAACTCCTAAACATCAAAAATAACTCATGTATAATTGTACAAAAATATCAAAACAATAATAATGTGTTTTCCTGGTTTCAAGTATGTCACTTGTTCTTTTTTACTTTAATTTTTGTCAATTTTAAATAAAAAGAGACACTTTGAGGGATAACAGGAACATCAAGAATCTTATTGAGGTGAGGATTATTGCTACACATAATAAAATGACTTATATATTGTTTTTCTAAAATATAAAAACAATATAATTGGGTTTTATTAGTTTTTAGTATGTTACTTTTGGTTTTTCTATAATTAATGTCAATTTTAAATAAAAAGAGACTCTTTGAGTGATACTGGATACACCATGCATAATATTTAGGTGTGACTGAATCCTGAATGTCAAAAATAACTTATATATCATTTTACTAATGTATCAAAACAATTCAAATTCATTTTCCTAATTTTTAGTATGATAGTTTTGTTTTTTATTAAAATGTCATTTCAAACTGGACACACACATTTTGAGTCATATCAGTCGCATCATGCACCATTGTTATGTGATAACACTTAATACACAACAAAAATGACTTATAGATAAATTTAAAAAAACTATGAATAGAATCGGAGCTTGTGTACTTGGTTTTTAGTGAGTGACACATTCTGAACTAAAATATCATTTTGAAACTAATAACAAACACTTTTATTCATACCGATTCCATTTTTTGTTAGATTGAACAGTGGTTGATTCCTATAGGTAAAAAATTACTCATGGATAATTTTATTAATGTATAAAAACCATCCAAATGAGTTTTATTGGTTTTCAGTATGTCACTTATAATTTTTTACATAAATTAATGTCAATTTTAAATAAAAATACACACTTGGAGTCATACCAGCACAACGTGAATCTTATTGAGGTTTTGTTGAATCCAAAAAATCAAAAATTACTCATGGATTGTTGTACTAAAATATTTATAAAATCAGAATTCATTTGGATAGTTTTCAGTATTTCACATTTTGTTTCTAATAAATTGATGTCAATTTTAAATTAAAAGAGACACTATGAGTAATACTGGAAACATTATGCGTTGTATTGAGGTGCATCTGATTCATACACGTAAAAAATGAAAAATAGATTGTTTAACTATATTATTAAAACAATCCAAATTTTTTTTCTTGGTTTATTTTATAACAATTTTGTTTTTAGCTAAAATATCATTTCAAACCGGAAACTCCCATTATGAGTCATATTGATCATATCGTGCATCATTTTGACATGAGAATGCTTCATAAAAGTCATAAATGACTAATGAACCACTTTCCAAAATTATCAACAAAATGAGAGTGCATTTTATGACTTTTTTAATGGGTGATAAGTTTTGAACTAAAATGTTAATTTCAAACTGATAACGGATACTTTTAGTCATACCGGTCACACTGTACGTTTGTTTGGTTTTCATCCAACATGGGTTTTCCACTTCCACTCAAAATGATCATGTTCTCTCATTTTTGGCTGGTTACAAATTGTTGAATGGAAAATACAGCTTCCCAAAAGATCTATATAAAATAATAAATAAGTTTTAGATAAAAATAATAAGGAAATTAACTTATATATAATATAATAAATGATAAAAAAATTATTTAATTACATAAAAAGACACACTTTGAGACATAATGGAAAAATCTTGTATTATGATGCTTTCGATTTTCATTATTTTTTGAAATGGAAACACTACATTGTCGAAATTTAGCACTTTTCTTCTAGTTCATTCCACTTCCATTAAAAGAATATAATAAATGTGGACAATGCCGGGGTGAGATGGTTTTGAGAGAGAATAAGATTGTAGAAGACATTGTTCGTAGGAGTAGTCCAAAATTTAATTTATATTATGTGAATTAAGTAGAGAAAATATAATATTATGAGGAAAAAAATAGTATGTTAAAAAAACTTTACCTGCTCATTGAATTTTCAGTTGCATCCTTAAAGCCCAATCTCTCATGAGCATTATCAGTTTCTAACTAACCATCCCAACTCGAACAATGGAATCCATCTATATAAGAACACAATTATTATGTGATTAATACTAAAAACATGTATATTAAACATAAATATGAAACAATACACTACTTCTATGGAAGTCACATCTCCATGCTATTTGTGTACATTCTTCTTTCAGGTTTTCTTCCCATTTGTTTCTTATCACATCTATATCATCTTGTGAATATGAGTCCTTTTGATAGCCATAGTAGTACTAGAAAAATATTAATAAATAAATAATTATTAAATATTTTAAATGAAATATTAATAATCTTCGAGAATACCTATTTAGGGATACTATTTTTTTCAGGGAATATGATATCTCTCATAAATTTACAAATATAATAACCACAATTTTTTTCATTGGTTTGTTTTAGACACTATAACAACATTGAGGAAAATAATTAATCTCTTTAGATATGTGTTTAGATGGGGAAATAATTTTATATATACTCTGATAACTGTGCAATCATAGAACTTGTCTTTTTTCATGTCCACATCCCCTTTCCTCATTCCTTATTTTTCTAAATATTGATGCACCACCCAATCATAACAGAATTCTCATTAAAATATAATATAAATTATATAATATGATGTTTAGTTCTAAAAAATTTGATGTAGTGTATTAAAAATTGACAAACGCCATCATGTGAAGATGATTTTTTGGATAAACATTCATTTAATCTAGGAAATAAATCTCTGGAGTATCCAAATTTACCGCAATACGAAACCAATGATACCTAAAAACAAACAAATGAATAAGTTATGAAATATATGAAAATATATATGATATTATTATATTGTAGAGTTTAACCCCTACATTGTTGGCATAAAAAAGATTCTGTCAACTACAATTTTTCTTTTAAAAGATTTGATTATACGTGGAAATATTTCAACCTTTTAATTGGTATCTATTTTTGGTTGTTCTCTAGAGTGAATGTGGGGACTAAAGAGTCCAAATTTTTTTTCATGGGAAAATCCATTAATTTTTTTCATATATATGCCTCCCAAAAATATGAAACATATTAAGAAATAATTAACACTGTATATTATCTTTTGGAAAATCAAACCAGAAAAACATACCTCATGTATACATTTACAACTAAGCCATATAGATATTCATAGATGAGAATTTAGTAGGAATTATCCACACCAATGATTTCTATATCTTTCTCTCCATAAATATTTTATTAAAAATAAACTATGTGATTATGACCATCTTTTATCTTTTTGTCCACATGAACCTTCAATTATAGTAAATGCAGATATAGAATGGGTGGGTAAATGGTTCTTTTGGTAGATCTTTACGATTGGCTGGTCGATCCTTTAGATGGTTTTGAGCGAATATTTCATTTAATCCCCTTAAATTTTCCCATATGTAATAACATTCATCAGTTCATACCTTTTTTTGTTTAATGTTAATGGATTATCTTGAGAAATAAATTGGAAATGAATACCTCCTTGCCCAAATGGTTTTTACAAGATGTGAAGACCATGCGATGAATGCTCCAATAGATTTTTCAACCATATGAACATCTTCCTCTTGAATTGGAATAGGTATCTAAGTGCTCGTCTCATGGGCTATGCTAATTGACACTCGCACATGACCTGTTAGAAGTGGCTGTTGTGTAGCATGTATTTTTGGATATTGAACATTGTAGCTCTTAGTACCAGGTGATGGTTGGGTGTTGATAGATATAAATCATAGTCGTTATCACTCTATAGAATTTAATTATTGGAAAGGTATTAACATTTATCTGATTTAAATTTCACAGAAATGTTTATTTGAACACTTATTACATCAGCAAAGACATCTCTTTGAGGTGAATGTCATGCCTTATAGCTGGTTGTGGTGGGGTAGGATCTCCACGCAGTGGCTGTTCATGAGTTTCTTCTTCTCCTTGATCTCTATAAAAGTTTCCATCATATGTATATTCTATTATAATTGTTCTTAAAGAGTAGATATTATTTCCCTCAACTATTTTATTAATTCACTTTGATCATCCTCTTATTTTTTTTCTCAAAATATGATTAGGGTGTCACCACAAAACCCTCACCTCTGACATGGAATTTCTGTTCTGGCGACTTTAAGGCCACCGATAGAATTTTCATCTGGTACATGTGTTTCTGATTCCTGTGGATATATTGGATAAAAAATATAGAAAAATAAGTTATCATTTTTTTTGTAATAGTGATTGAAAGAAAAAAAATTATCATGTAATACTTACACATGTTTCCCACACTTTTTGTATGTTTTTATCTATTAGTATCCTGTTTTTATTTACACATGCCTCCTTCCATATCACATGGTGTGGGATGGAAGTGGATTTTGATATTGAGTCACTAATTTTCATTTAAATAGAGGAACATAATTATGGTGTTGTTTCATATCACACAAAACTATTACAGTAGATTTAAAATATATACCAATTTTTTTCCAGTAAAGCGTACACCTATGGTAGGGGTAGGCCTGTTTTGCTACTCATTCCTTATTTCTTACAATCAGTTTATATTTCATAAATAAAAACTATTATTAAAAGTGATGAATACACATATCATCAAACAAAATATTCTAGACTCAATGTACCTAAAAATAAACATCAGCATGACGACTAGTAAACACATCCCACACTTCTTGGTTTATCAGTTGTGCATAGATAAGCAATGGGTGTTGGTTTATTTTACCATAAGAATATTTAGGATGATGTATTGTGAGAATTTTGAAAATTCCTCTTTGAATCCTTCCAGAAATAATTAATACAAATTTCTTATGGGAGTAATCTAATATAAATTCAATATTCAATGTTTGAGGAAGATAAATCCAATGTTTTATTATTTTATATTTTATAAAAAATAATTAAATGATATCATATTGTTACTATAATCTCTTCCCACATCTGTGCCTTAAGCTTCGACACAACATGGTTCAATAAATCTATATCAATCAGAACATCTTACCGAGTGATGATTTCAATGTAACTATTGAACATGGACTTTTGGGGTAAACATGATGGCCCTGATCAATCCATTCGACCTTTTATTTAATTCCTTTTTCTTTCTCCTTTAGGATTTTTTCTAATAATGTAAAACTACGATTCTCTTGTTTTTTCTTCAACGTTGGTCCTTCGTTTCCTACCATTTCTCTAGATTAACCATCATCAATATGTTTTTATGGAGTCTTAGAATCAAAATGTGCAGATAGTCTTTGTACCTCTGCATTGTGAGCATCACCAGGTTGGGAAAACTATTGTTCCTCAAGAATGAGAGGACCAGCAAATCCAGATGGTCATTCCTCTACAATTGAAGAAACAATAGGTTGAGGGAGTTGTTGTGCCTTAGGATTGTGAGAGATAGAATATGGACGAGTTCATTGTTCCTCTACGCTGCAAGCTGCAGTAGGTTAATAGACTTGTTGTTCTTTGGGATTGGGATAACCAGAACGTGCAATAGTCATTATATAGAGAAGTGGTTTAAAATTTAATTTAGAGTAAATAAATGAAGAATAAAATAGATAACAACATGATGTAAAATGATGTATATTAAAAAAAATATAACATGGTTATTGAGCACTCTTTTTTTAAAGGGTGAAGGGATTTGACCCCTCTATCGACTATCTAAATCCCTTATTTACAACCACCTATAACATACAAAACAACATATACATTGGGAATACTATAAATTGATTGTGGAATCCTAATGAAATGGCCATCCTCTTTTGAATTTTTATCTGACCCAATTACTGGGTTTGGTTGATAACAAAATAATTTACCACTTTCAGTTTCTAGGATCTACAATATAAAATACGTATACTGCCATTGATCCCATTACAAATGGTTTATCTTTGTACCCTTCCATACTAAAATAAAATTTCATAATTCCAAAATCACATATTTTAGCATCATTCCTATTATAAACCCACATTCCTGGAAAAATCATCACTTGGAAAATTGTATAATCCAACTCCAATATTTGTTTGATTATTCCAATGTATGATATATTTTTTTAAATTGGATTTATGTCCTTAGTATTAGAAGCATGCATAAATTTTTCCACAAGTGTAACTCCACTATTTTTCATGGTATTTTTTTCATCATTATCATTTATAAAGAATGTATAACCATTAATTACAAAACCATTGTAAGATAATACATACACACTTGGTACCCTAGATATCCATCAAAGTTGTTCTGAAATTGAATCCATATTTTCATGTGAATCATTAAAAAAATGTTCCTAATTCCATCATATAAATTATTTAATATGTGTATTTAATATCCATTTTTCTTAACTTGATGTATTCAATTACCTAAGAATTTATTTTTTGGTTTTAAAAAATGTGTAACCCTCCAAATTGTTATAAAAAACATAATGGTGAAACTGATCCCAATCTGTAATATTGATTGTGGAAACATCTCTTCTAGAAATTCCCTCACCTTAAAAATTCCCAGTGTGATGAGATTTTGGAAGAAAAATTATTTCCACATCATACTGGAATTCGGTATATAATTCAGTGACATCCTCAAATATATATCTCTTCAAAATACAACCCTTTGGATGACTTTGTTTTATGACATTCCCATTCAAAATATTCATATACCAATCAATGGGGTATATCCATCTATAGTGTACAAGACCACATATATGAATATCTCTCACAAATAGATCCACAAAATAATCCATCATATCAAAGATTGATGGTGGGAATTACATTTCCATTCCCCATGATATGATGGAATTTTCTCTTTACATAGTCAAAAATTTCATCGGGTCTATAACTTTAATGCATGTAGCATTGAAGAAGAAGCAGAACTTAGTTAATGTATGACCATATTTCTAGGGATAAATGCAATGTAAATCTATATGCATTATATATTTTATCAAAATAAAGAAGTCATATGATTTCTGACACTTTAACATTAAATTGTTCATTAACACAATGCTGTTGACAATCGATGAATACCACTCTGGATCCTTTATTTCAATAAATAAGTAGAAAAAATGATATATATTTTTCCTATAAAGTGTGTAAATAGATGAAGGAATAAAATTTCATTTTTCACCCTTCACTGGTGCCAAATCTTCTGGTATTCCCATGTTAATCATGTCCAACCTAGCCTTAATTCCATCCTTTGTTTTTTCAAGTGAATTTGGAAACGTGCCGATGACACTATCACATACATTTTTTTCAACATGCATAACATCAAGAAAATGTTTTATATATAGACCATTCTAGTATGGTAATTCAAAAAAACTGATCTATTTTTCAAAATAGTTTCCGTAAGGTTTTTTAAAAACGGTTTACCAAAAGAAGTGTCCAGTTGTTTTAATTTCTCAAAAAGTAGATCACCTATTAGTGGAGATGGTGCTGTACATTATTCTAAAATTCCATTGATGATGTAATCCATGATCAGTAATTATTTCATCGAGTTAGAAATCCTTGATGTCCTAGAAACACGATTTTTAATGAATGCTTCAACCTAATAGACTGTGTACGTTGTTCAAAAAATGGGACACCGTTGAGTTCCTTTAATTCTCTAAAATGAAAATTTTCCATAAGTAGGAAATTCATTTATTGTCCCATAAAACAAGGCCCTCAAAGTAGAACCTGCATTTTTGTGTCCATCATACAACGTAAAACCTAAATCCCACAATAATTTCAAATCATCAATCAATGAATCCATGTAAACATCAATATCATTTATCGATTGTTTTTGACATGATATAGGCATATATAACATGATGCCTTTTTATTTCATCTATAAACATGGTGGAAAGTTATAATTTACCAATATAATTGGCCATGTACCGTGAGTTCTACATTGAAAACAAAAATGATTAACTCTATTAGTAGAAAACCAAAGAATAATGTTTTTCATCTTGTCTCTAAATCCAAGATACTCATGATCAATTATATTCCACTGAGGAGAGTATTTCAGGTGATATAGTTTCCCATATTTAATTATTTTATCTATGTTCCACATCAATTGACATGCAGTCTCCTCACTTCCATCTAGATGCCTAAATACTGAAATTATTGGAAAGTACCACAAAAATTTTATAGGATTGGATTCATCTTTCCTATATCGATCAGCACCACACTTTGGGAATTCAGTAAGTTATTTGCGGTCCCTACAAAATAATATAAAATCATTCAGTTTGGTGTGTATTATGTTAGAGATCATACCCATTGGGCGTAGCATTTGGTTATCATTATAAGTTTTGTTCGAGAGTTCATTATCTTCTAGCACTACCGCAAAACAGTTTTTCCCGGTGCCAACCTTTATCAGTGCTAATGAAAAAGAGCTGATAAAGGAGGTACCTTTATAAGTGATAAAAAAAGGGCTGATAAAGGTACCCCTTTATCATGGTTTTTTAGAGTTTATAAAGGTACCCCCTTTATGAGCGCTTTTTTTAGCACTGATAATGGGACCCCCATTTATCAGTGCTTTTTTTAGTAGCATTGATAAAGGGTCGACTTCAAAAAAAATAATTAAAAATAATATATTAATATATAAATATATAAATATAGTTATATTGATATAAATATAATATATAATATTTAAATATATTTTAGTTATTATAAATATACATTTACACTTAATATACTTAATATATAAGATATTTAGTAAAAATGGCTTATAATAAATTAATAAAATATTTTTAATTAATAAATTTCTTATTATTATGGAGGAATAATCTTTTCATAACAATTTGAAGACAAAAAAATCAAAAAAATAAAAAAAGATCCAAAATATGTTGAAAACGCAACTCGAAATTCAAACAGCCATAACTTTTTATCCGGGTGTCCGTTTGAGCTCTACCATACATCAAATCAAAGCCTGCGACGATATATACACCTCTATGACTAGGGATACCTAGTTTAAGATTTTTTAAAGGCCAAAAAAAGCCCAAAAGGACTTCAAAATTGAGTTTTTAGTCGGGGTACCCTGATTGTTTTAACATTTTGTGGATTTTCAGACTCGTTAAAGGGGGTATTATTGCCTTTTTTTTGGTGGGGACTGAATTTATTCCATGGTATTACATTCATATTGATATTATGTCTTTGAAATTTTATTGTTTTTTATAATTCAATGATATTTATAATCAAATATATAACTATATGTACATATTTTTTAAATATTCACTCCTAAAAATTTAATTTTTTAAATAAATAATTAAACATATTTACATATAAAATATATTATCTTTATCTAAATAATAACTAGTATCCATTTTATTTAAAATACCAATATATGAATATTTATATAAATATATATTAATATAACTATATATATTAATATAACTATATATATATTAATATAACTATAAATATATATATTAATATAACTAAACTATATATACATATTAAAATAACTGTATATATATATATATATATATTAATATAACTATATATATATTAATATAAATATATATTACTATTAAAATAAATATAACTAAATATATATATAAATAAATAGATATATCATAAATAAGAGAACAAATCAATATAAGGGAGTGGCAAAGGCTTCAGGCACGCAGGGGGAGGTCTTGAGATCAAATCCGGGTGGAGGCAGGGGCACGCGTGCAAGGGTGAATTTAAGGGACTAGCACTGATAAAGTTGGGGCATAACACTAATAGATGGTGAAGACGGTGTGTGTAGGTTCTAGAGGTGTAGGGAAGCGCTGATAAAGTGGGGGCTCATGCACTGTAAAAAGCCCCCCCCCCCCGAGATGGGCATGATTTTCTTTTAATTTTTTTTAAATTTTTTAGTTTTATCAGTGTTTTTTCTTAGCACTGATAAAATAGGTCATTATTAGAACCTTTTAAAGCACTGATAAAGGGTACCCCCACCCCTTTATCTTTGCTAGCTTTAACAGCAGTTTTCTAGCACTGTTAAAGGCCATTTTTAGCACTGATAAAAGGGGTATTTGTAGTTGTGTAGGACCATGTCATTCAAGAGAGAAAGTAGTTCCATTAAAATGGTATCACCACATCTATTTCTTGCTTTCAAATTATAGAACTTCTATGTGGATGACAATGATGTATGTTTAGTGCGACCAGCATACAATGATGTCTTCTCACAACTCTTAAAATCCTCAAACAATTTTTGGAAAACAAAAAGTTCTTCTTCAACTATCCTTCTCATTTCCTCAATTTTATCTTCATCATCATTAACATCTACATCCACATCCTCAGTATGTTATTATTCATTTAACACACTTATAATCATATGATATGATCCATAAAACACAGTGTTATCCCATCCACTAGCTACATTAGCATTCCCCTATGTTTATTCCAACATTTATAACTCTGATCTATTTCATGATTGATCAAGTGATCTTCCAAATCCTCTATAATAATTTTAATTGAATAACAAAAACAAAAACATGGAAAAAGGATTTGATAAGGGTCTTATGAATCATATTTTAAAAAATTTATAAACCCTTTCACTTCATATTCATTCTCTTTTTTAGATTATGGCCATCCATCAATTCTGTAATCATATCCAATTTATCTGATTTGGTAATATTAATATTTAACAAAATAAATACAAATAAAATTGATAAAAATATTAACCAAGGGTAAAAAATTTATAGAATTTAATTCTATCCAATTTTTTATCCCCAATATCCACTTTCCAGAACTAAGGTCCTTCATTTGAGATCTTCTAGATAAATTAATATTCATCTCTTCCGACCTACCCTTTATTGTTCCAACAAAGAGGAATTCATCCAAATAAATAAGTAAAATGAAAAAAAATCCAATCGTAAGACACCTTCATATAGTAAAAATTATTTACATTTCATTTCATGAACATTAATTCTACCATGGAAACATTTGAATTATAGTAACACTATCTTAGTGCCTACATAAGCCCATAAAAACTCCATTTGAGACTGGAGTTGAACCTTATATTACATTTAGCGTGAAACCTTCCAGTTGATCTATGTAGATCAATTCCTCTAAATCTCTATGAAGAAATATAGTCATGAAATCCAATTGTTCTATAAATAAAACATTAATGGAAACCAAGACAAGAACCAAATGAATTATTATATGCTTTACAACAGGGGAAAAATCTAACTAAAATATAATCCTTCTAATTATTGAAAACAATTTACAACTAGAGACACATTTCACTATTTCTTATCATCCACTCTCTCTTATTTAGGGTAAATCCAATTATTCAATAGTTCCTTTCTTCCTAGTTCTAATTCTATTATTTTCAATGTATCAAAATCATATAGGGAATTCAAATATTACTTCATTTTATACTCACAATACAATGAGGCCAATAGTCGTACAATGTTGAATCCCAAAAAATTAGAAAATGCACTTGAATTACCCACACATTCCTCAATACAGAGACTCTTAAAGGCTAAGAAAACCAGACAACTAGGGGAAACATGATAGAGTGTGAGCTAACTAGTTTAGTATATATCTAGACCTATTTCTTAATTCATAGGGTTCCCATGCATCCAAACAAGTGTAAGTGAGAATAAACAAGTCAATGATCATCACATTAATAAATATAATATATTTAGTAAACCACATGCCAACTGTAACACCCTCACAAGAAAGATACCATTTTTACATCCATGAATAAAAAACAATAATTTCATATTAATAGTCAATCGCATACCATAGAGGGAAAATTCTTAAATAGATATAATAAACATGGGAACCCTAAATTTAAACCATGTAGGTGATGTTGGATGCGAAGTAGGTTTATGAGTTTCAATGAGGTTAAACATTAATTCACTTTTTGCAGGAGTGAGTTCATGATGGATATACTAAGGGTTGGATAAAGTTAGTGGCAAGCCCTTTCCATGGTGTTTTTATCAATCAACTTTTCTTCCCTATATAATGTATTGTTTTTCAAAATTATTTAAAAATATAAACATAAAATATTATGTAAAAACTACATTTCATATGTCCTTTGAAAACTATTTATAATGTCACATTTGAAATACCATTAAAATACCAACCATTTACCAAAATTATTATTTAAAATAAAAATACTTTTTTGAAATAAACTAATCAATTCCAGGCACTCATTAATAAAACCAAAATTCATTTTTTTTAAACCATTAAAGGAAACATCATGACCCAATAGTCTTAATCATTTACAATGACTAGAAAACCTCTATATTTTAAAAAATTTCATTTAAAACTTCACACAGCCCTTATTAAAATGAAACAAACATTAAATACAATTTCAAAACATTCACATCCCTTTATGAAAACCAATCAGTTGAGTTGACAAATAGTTGGAATTCAACCTAAGTCCATGCCAAATGTTTAAATCATTTTAATGCCATTTAAAACTAAAAAAAAACTTATGTCAAACACATAATATTTTTTAAGAAACATTTCAAAACACTTGAATCTATTTAAAATAATCTCTTAGGCATTTTATAAAAGACATAAATCCTAAGAGAGGAAGTTTATAAAAGTTTCATGAATAAAAAACAACCATAATTTTATAAAATATAATGCAATAAGAAAAACAAAAAAATATAGTTTTAGGTAATTTTTTTTCATATAGTATTATTATATGACACATAAAACATGTGGAATTATTATTAGTTTGTCTTTCCTTGGGACAATTATTCTTTGATACCACCAAGTGTAATCTTTAAGAGAAGTTATATCAATTTTATATGAGATTCCATCAGCTGATAGTCATCCATTATTTATAAGATATATGTGTCTAGACTATATGATATATTTATTTAAGAATATCTTTATGGAATATCTATGTTCTCATTATAGTGGGAAACTATTATAACCTATTAATGTGAATTATATTCCATGTATATTGAAAAATTACAGTTAAACAGAGAAATAATCACTGTGTGATATAAATATATATACATATTTTTAAATTCCATAATGATGTAGAGGTCATCAAGATGACATAGTAGAGTCTTAGGTTCTTGAAATAAAAATATTTTGGGTATAAAATTTTAATTTTTAATTATGAATTGATCGAGTGATCAAACATCATGTATTATGGGAATGAAAATTTGTTTCTATATTTTTATTTCATTTATTGAGATGTTAAGGGTGATTGTCTGCCACATATTCATGAAGGACAATGTGTTGGGTTATTCAAATGACTATACAATTTGTTTGAAACCATTCACATGTTGTGCGCTTAGTCTTACACCCTCCACATCCCTACACGGTTTCCACTTGAACCCCAAAATGTATATCCTCAACCATGTGGTAACCATGAAACACAACCATTATTAGTGAAAAATTAATTGAAAACCACCTAAGAATCAAGGTTTCACATGGTTACTCCAAAAACAGGCAAGACAAACTATTCCCCTTCTCTAGAAAACATCATAATTATTGAATCTTATCATGAAGCATCCAATCCTTATCTGAACACCTAATCTACCTCTAGTTCCCCATTCCTCATCTCAAAACAACACTGTGAGGAATTATAAATCTTAGGTTGTTATTCCATGTCTCAGTAAAGTATTTAACCCGTACAGTTAATGGAAATTCAATATAATAAATTTTCCATTCCAGTGAACATAGATTATTTCATCCTCTCCACCATAATACATCTCATCCCCAGGAATTGTTGGTGGTCGTACATACACAACACCTGACCTAAGATGGTGACCAGTTATTTAAAATAGATTTGTTGAATTTATAAATTTCTGAAACACATCCATGTTAGAACATCCAACATAAGGAAATCATCCATCCAAAACTGAATTCAATGACCATTATCAAAATTAAAATATCATGATGACTCCTTCATGGGAGCATCTAATCAAAGCATTGATTTTTTTATTACCCAATCACCTATCATAGTTATGTTTCTCCCCACAATAAGACTAAACTTATAACTAATTAATTCACAATATTATCTCCTATGCTAATTAAATAGAAAAAAGAACCTTAAACTCATGCTCCCAAAATTCACCTGGCATGATTTCCAATTAACCATTCCATAACATTTTTTGAGAATAAAAATCATCATTAGAACCCATCCTCGTCATAAAAAACCCACCGATGTAGATGCATACCCACCATACTTCCATGAACAAATAACAGTCCATATTTTCCTTAAAATCCCACTCAAACCCAATATACACCTTTCAATCCAATAATGACACAACCAAAATAGCTTGAAATCTTTCACACCAACATCATGTGCTAACCCTAGTCAAACTATCCTTGGATACCTCATCCCAAAAAATATTAGCTCCATTTTCCACTCCCTCACCATCTCACCTGATCAGAATGTACTCAAACATAAGGGATTTAAAAAACAACTAAAACATGCCCACTAGAGCCTATAACCAAACCCCGACATGAGTCCACCATAAGATCCTCTACTGACTCAAAACTATAGTTGTACCCTACCACACCACTGACACACCTCTGACACAATCACCAAAATCTTGAAGCTGACAATCAACTTGATCATCCACCATACCTGATTTCCCGTGGGAATTACCTATAGAATTTATGAATATAATTCAATGAATAGTTCGAAATACCTATAACACTTTTACCATGTGGGTTGTACCCTTACAACCAACACATAACTCCCCACAATATGAGTATCATCTCCATCGTCTCACTAAAAAATTCAAACACCATATCCAATGACAAATTAAATTCCAAAATCTATCTATATATGTTAGGGAAGAGGATCCATATATCTAATTATAATATAATTGTTCCATTAAATTTTTCGAACCAAAATCTATCTATATATTAAGAATTCAAAATCTTGTGGAAAATGGAATACCAATGATATTAGTGGGCTCTAATAACAGCAGAGTCAGGGTAGGTAGTGGCAGTAGTTATAGCAGAGGTCGTGGATGGTTTCAAAGTGGAGGTGGGTTCATGAAAGAGGAGGGTGCACATCAGAGGTGGTGTTTAGTGCGCAACGAAGGTGGGTTCACAACAAAGGATGTTTAATGATGAATGTGGGTCTATGATGAAAGAGGTTTGAAGCAGAGGGGGGTTTGCAACAGAGGAGCATTTGTTGCATAGGAGGGGTCTTGGTAGAGGTGGGTTCACAATGGAGGAGGGTTTGCGATGGAGGAGTGTTCTTAGTGGGGGAGGGTTTGCAGTAGAGGAGGCATCAGAGATGGTAGAGATGAGGTCGGGACAGAGGAGGGGTCAGTGGCGCAGGATCCATCTTCCAAGAGAGAATGAGGTGTGTGAAGGAAGAAGGGGGTCTTAGGTTTCTTTTATAAAATTGGGTGAATATTTTATCATCACAATTTACAAGGCACTGATAAAGGTATGTTTTATCAGCGCTAAAATAGAAAGTATTGATAAAACCTGCCTTTATCAATGCCTTTTAAATGCAGATAAAGATATAATATTAATGATCTGTTTATATTATTATATATATTTATAAAATTATATATATAATAAATATATATTTATTATCTGTATTACTGTAGCTATAAATAAATATGTATTTATTTATATTTATATATATAACAAATATATTTATATAAATATATATATATATATATAATATACATATATATATATATATTTATAAATGTTATAAATATATAGTTATAGTTATATTTTTATATATAATAAATATAATTATATATCATATATATTTATTAATATTATAAATTAATACTTATTTATTTATAGTTATAAAATTATAAAAGATATATTAATTATTTATATTTATAAAATTATGTATATAATAAATATATTAGTTATAATTTTATAATTATTTAAATAAATAAATAAATATATTTATTTATATTTATAATTATAAATATATATATATTACTTTAAATAATTAAAAAATTATAGAAAATATATATTATTACATAAATAATTTTCTAAATATATATAATTTATATATTTCATATATTTTTATATTTATTTAAATAAATATATATTTATTTATAATTATAACTATAAAGAAATATATATTTATTTATTTTGAAAATTATAAATTTATGTCAAATGTATTTTGTTATATTTATAATTTTATAATTTTATATAATTAATATATTAATTATATATATTTTTAAGATTATAGATATAATAAATATATTTCTTAAAATTTTATAATTATTTAAATAAATATATATTTCTTTATAATTATAACTATAAATATATATATTTTTTAGTTGGGGTTTGGCTTAGTGGTAAGCCCCCTTTAATACTACATCAAGAAACATGCGATCAAATCCAAGAAGCATCAAATAATCTAAGGATTAAAGGGGTGATGACACCAAGCCAGTGCAGTGGAGGCCGGTCAGGAGCGGTGTGCGAGGAAGATCATTCAGGCGACAAAATCACAGCCAGGGCATGCGGGGCGGCTCAGTCAGGCGACAAGAATCATGATAGGGGAATGATGTAAGGAAGGTTAGTTGACGACCTTCTTAGAGACTACTCAGGTAGACAATTGTGATGAAAAAAATAGTTTCAGGTGTTGGGCACCTGATCCATATGATTTGTAATGGAATTCATGTCCACAAAGCCTTTAGGACATCAAAAATGGGTGGGTTATCCCTTGGGCGGGCTATAACCCGTCTATCAGGTTTTGTGTGTTACATTTCTATGTTCAGTTGTAATTGTACCACTACGATCCTATAACATTATATATATATATATATAAGGGAATAATGTATAAATGAACATTCATGATGATACATAACATATATCGACAACAATTATACTCACATAAATATATTTATTGACCAAATTCATTGGAAACATATTTTTATTTAAATATATATATTTATTTCTTTATAATTATACTTACAACTATATATATTTATAAAGTATTTATATAAATTGATAAATATAATAAATATATAAAATATATTAATTATATAATAATTTATTATAATACCATAATTATTTAAATATATATTTATATAATTATAATCTTATGAACACTTTTTTAAACCTTATATATATATATTTTAATTATAAGAAAATATATTAATTATAATCATGCAGTTTTAATTTAATGTATTCAAATAATAATTATTTTTTAAAAAAATTATAATTATTTTATATAAATTAATAATATTTTTTATTAAACTTTTATCAACATGAAATAAAGTGACGATAAAGGGTTTAGTTTTTGATTCTTTTTGCTAGCGCTGATAAAGGCCTCCCTTTTATCTGCACTTTCTCCATAGCGTTGATAAAACCTAGTGCATCCCTTCCCCGGATTTGTGGTAGTGTTCATTTTTCATCATCAACTCTCAAAAATTATTATAATGATGTATTTAAAGTAAATATATTATATTTAAAATATAATTATTTCTATAATTATGATATCAGATATACCTTTTTACATTCTATTCTATGGGGGATGTGATAACGTCGCTTGTGTGTATGATGAACAACTGCCTCACAAAACGATGTGATTCATTTTTTTCTTACACATTAAATAGAAGGTAATACGGATAAATTTAATGAATATATGTTATATAAAATAAATAATTATAATAATCATGACATATTTATAATTTTCAATAAAAAATGTATTTTTTTCCTTATACTAAAAAATGATAACACTGTTTCTGTGTACTTGTGTACAAACACCTCCACGAAGTGATGTGATTCTTTTCTCATCACCAAATCACAAGAATGCTATATATAAGTATATTTAATGAAATAATATCATATTTATGATATTATAATCATTATCTAAATATAAAATTACACTTACCTTCTTTTCATAATTATCTTTGAAAAAATTAAAACATTACACATGTGTACGCCCAACCTACCGTCTCTATGATTGTAACATTGATCACTTTTCATAAACATAATTCAGGATTTGTTTTAAAAGTACAAATGCTGTTTAAAAATTATAATTATGTAATGATTATTATTCTTTATATGATATAATAATGACCTATTTGAGGATAGTCTACCTAAAAAATTCATTTTTGACACATAATCTGAATACCGTTAAAACATACAATGTAAATTAAATGATTAACTAATTGTGTGTATCATAATAAGAGATAAAATGAAAGGAATAATAAAGTTGAAAAAGTTTCTTAGGAAAGTAAATAATGATTTTTTTTTATTTTTGAAGATAAAGATCATTCTTAATGAGTCAGACTTAGTGTATGCGACTTTCGTTCTAAAAAAATATTCCTTCAAAGATTTATTTTTCAACACACTTTCATCCGTATCCATATTTTTAAAATTATTTATTGATGTTTTATGTGGATATAACATATTTAAAAAAAAATTATGTCTATTTTGAAGTTATTTCAAAGGGTTTCAAAAGGAATATTTTAAATGTTTAATAGGAATGTTTTGACCAAAAGTTAAAATAAAAGTACAATTTTAATTTATATTTAGAAAACGATTTTATATTCCAAAATAAACATTATTTAATGATTTTATTAATTCACATGATATTATTTTTTTATTAAATAAACACCATATTTCCCTTTTTTCTGGGTATCTTGGTATTTAAAATGGGGTTTTAAAAGAAAAGGGTATTTTGATATAGCTTATATTATAGGTGTTCCCAAATAGTTATTCAACGTATTGGGTAATGATTATGTTCTCTCGAGAATTACATAAGATGCTGAATATATGATTTTTCCAATTTTTAATGGTTCTTGTAAGGGTTTAATTAAGATAATATCCCAACTCACCCACATGAATTTTCTATTTTTTTTATGATTTTTTACGGAAATAATTGTATTTAAAAAGGTAAAATAATTATCATATTAGAGGAAAAATTATTCCCATTTTGGATAAAAAAATATTATTTATGAAATGGTTTTTGATGGGTTTTCTTATTTTTCACTAGACTAATAGATTTCTTCTTTTTTATGTCCCTTAATGATATTTTTATCCTCATCCGACCTTTACAAAATGTTTTTTCATAGGCTTTAAGTATGGGTAAGGGAAAATAATAAGTCATGTTGAAATTCATGAATATTTTTCTTGAAAATAAAAGTTGATATATTTTTAAAGTTTTATATTATGTAAAAATGGATATTCCTTGAAAATGTCCAATTTGAAATATATGGTTTTGTTATATATTACTTATGAACTAACTATATTAAACTATAAACCATAAATATATATGGGAAATGAAAGTGAATGATAGTCTTAAGAAACTATAATATTAAATGTTTATGGTCTGGTCCTTGAAGTTGGAATCAAATTAAAGGTTTATATTTCATTAAAAGTTAGGGTGTTATTTTTTCTTAAGTTAAAAATACTCTCTAAACACAGGGGTATGTATTTTAAGGATAACTATGCTTATTTTGGATAAATAGAAATATTTGAATAGAGGATATAATGGTTAATGTATATTAGTATTTATGTGACACACAATATTTTTTATATGGTTTATTTGATATATTCCCACAATTGTTTTTTTAAATGGATGGATTCGGAAAGAAAAAAACCAATAATGGATGTGACGGAAAATGTAGTGGTTATATGAACGAGAAACCAAATGGAATGGGAGTTGTTGTGAAAATTATTATGGTTATACTTAACTAACTATCATGAGTTATCATTCACAAGTTGGACATATGTGAGTTTTCTAATGCACCAAACGAGATAAAAATATAATTCCATAAAAGTTTAGTTGATAAAGATCACAAAGGTAAAAATATTCAATGAAATATTTTTTTAGAACATTGGAAGAAACCCCAAGGAAAATATTTTAAGATAATTGTATGATGTTTTTTATATTAAAGGGGGAATAAAGAAATAATATTCCAAGGAATAAGGAAGTGTTCAGTTAATTCCATGAAGGGGAATAAAATTCGTCTCAAGGCATCAATTGAATTTTTTAAATGTGGGGAGTTTGAGAATTATGAAAATTAATGTCCAAGGTGTAAAGATCTATAATGGGTTAAAAAATAGTATAAAAATAAATTCCTAAAAAGGACCAATTCTATTATAGTTGAAGATGAGGAAACTACAGAAGACAAATGAAAGGTTTCGATTATAACCTAGCTTATGTTTCAACATTGTTTAATATTAGGACATGATTCATATTTTCATTTATATGAAGGAATTATTAAAGAAGAAGATATAAAATCCAGGTTAATGTATTATGAATAAATTTTAGTGATTATGGTTTCTACATCAAGGTATTCAAGAGTTATGAAGTAGTGGTGAATTTAAATTATGATCATAAGTTTAAATAAATTAATACACATGATGTTTTATGTTATGAGAGTAATTTTTGATATATTTATTGATTTTGGATAGATGTTGAATGTATATGTAACTTGAAGTTTAACATGTGAAAAAGTTATTTAATGGATAATTATCTTTTCATTTTGTGGAAATAAGTTTTAAAGTATTTTAATATTTAGATTTTATATGATCTTTAATGATTAGGATTATTTCTGAGGATTTTCACCAAATTTCTGGGAATGTTATCACAATTATATTAGTAAAATTTTTGGCAAAATAAATCTTGTCATATCTGGAAAGGATGCTGAGATTGAACCAACAACCTAAGTGAGATAATAGTGCTACAAAACTACTATCCTATGTAATTTCCATGTTAGTATGAAATAATTTTTTTAACTCAAATGGTCTGATAAATAATGAGTATGTTTATTTTAGGAGAATATGTTTAACCTTATAGATAGAAATGGGATTTAAAATTCATTTTTTGATTAGTTGACTAATATTATTTAGTAAAAATTTCATGATATTCGGAACCTTATATGATTAAAGTAGACATAACATTATATTATTTTGGTTGAGGAATAAATGTTAAATTATATTTTGTAAGAATATGTGATCTTACAATTTCTTTGTGGTGATTCATGTTATTTATGGATATGATTTGTATATATTGGGGATTTTGTGATTGGGGCATATAATGTTTTTAGAATGAGGCTTTAATAGTTTCTGGTGTTGTTTTGAGATAAATATTAAACCAATCTCATAATAATATGTGATCAAACCCTTCCAATTAACGGGTTTCAACCATCATCATGAAAATTTTGAAGAATTTTAAGGATGGTGGTTAATTGAATGATCTAAGATAATATTTTAATGTTATTATTTAGGAATTTGAGATTAATTTTTGTTTTATCCAAATTATGTTATATTAATTTTTGGAATTATCATACCTTGTTATAACTATTTTTGTTTTGGTTAATGTCAAATACATGAGGAATATCTTATTATCCCTTTAGATTTATGTGGTCTTTAACAGTTTATTTGAGTGCTTTGGGTATGAAAAGTTCATCTTGAATGCTCATAGTTTGAAGGAAAAATGAGATTGTTGGGGAATTTTATGAAAGGATTAAATTATACTTATCAAGTAATTATATTTCTCTATGTTCCAATAATATATTGTGAAGGAATTACTTATCTTCTATAAAAGGATATTGACATAAAAATGTTGACCATTTTTGATCAATTGATGGTCTCATATATCTCTCAAAAAATTTATAATTTCATATCCTAAAATAATCTTCTTTAAAAATCCATAGTTTCACATTCCAGTAATTTTTCCCTACATGGAAACCTATTTATATTCTATTCTATGTAACCTTTGTATTTTATTTTCTCTCTTGTGTTGAGTAAGTTTCAACTAACCACATTAAGATGTAGGATTTGAAGAAAGGTTATTTAAAATGTAAAAACATTTATTACAAAGATAAATTCAAATTTTTAGGATACAATTTTTTATATCAGGTTGGATGTAACACCCCAAGATTTTAGAAAAATAAAACTATTTTAGATAGTGTACAAGATATGCAACACTGAAGATAAACAAACCATGAAATATTATTATTTAAATGCGATTGTTATAAACTAGCCATTACTCTTATGGGTATGAATAATATTAAAAAATTTATGATATATATATATATATATATATTCAACTAAATATATTTTTTTGATAAATTCTTTGTAAATAAATATTCATTTTTTAGTAATTTCATTATACTCATAAAAAATATGTTTTCTTAAAAATTGATTTTTATTTATTTTTTAGATAAAATATTACAATAAATCTATAAAAATTTTATAAAATGTATTTTAAAAAATTTAATTCATTTCCTTAATCAAAATAAAAAAAATTTATAGTAATATTTTTTGATTTTTCAAAAAATACTAATTTTTCAATGAATAGTAAAAAATACTGATTTTTCAAATATGATCTTTTCTTTTCAATAAATTTAGTGATTAATATGTTACATTATGTTTTTAATTTTATTTAAAATAATTTTTTTATTATTTAGTTATATTTTATCCATATAATGACATTTTAATTTTCTTTAAATTATATTTTACTATATGTTTTTTTGGGTTTAAAAACACATTTTTATGAAAACTATTATAAAGTGTGTAATGTTTCCCCATTAAAATTAATTAAATCAATCTCTAATGAGGAATTATTTAAAGTAAATTTATATATTTTATATCTATAAATATGAATTTAAATTTATATAATGGTTATTATTAGTCACAGAGTTAATTTAAAATCGCCTTTTTCTAGAAAAATACACTACTTGAAATATAATTTTTTCCATCAAATCTATAGGTTCAATTATTATATAAATTATATAAAATTATGTGATTTTTATTTGGTAAAATTAATTCAATATTATTAATCATAAAAATTTGTTTTATCTAATAATGTCAATTTAATTTTTTTGTCTTAATTTTTTGTGAAAAAATAAAAATCTTTTACTGTTGTTAAGGTGAAATCAAGTTTACTGGGAAAAAACTAAACATATAAGTGTTAAAATGAACCAAAAAATTATATAAATTCCATTTTAAATACATATTTAGAAAATATAGTTTCTAGGTCTTTATAATGGTCCATTTATGAGCCTTTCAAAAAATAAATGTACGTGGAATTATTGATAATTTTCTTAACAACTACAAGTGTACCACTCACCCCACTTAGAAAAGGACACCCGCTCATCTCTCTAATTCACACCGTCAAAGACTTTTGGTTTTGAAAAAACCTGAAAAAATAAATTCCTTACTTTACCACCCATTAACTATATTCTATGAAGTGAACATAAATCCATCTTAATAATTATTTTGGTGTCAACCAAAGGAGGTTTCTTAATGAAGACGTCTCATGCTTAAATGAGATTTTTTTATTTTATTTATTATTCTACATACATGAAATATTTATAGATTATGGTGATATAATACTATAATTAAATAACATATAATGATATATTGTTATGTTAATTTCATAACTGAAATACATATCATCTTCCATCAAATGGGAAATGAAACCATCATTTGTTTGTACGAAAGACTATCGTCTCACAAACTGATGTAGTTCGTTTTTAATCATCACTTATAACAACACATAATAATGACATATTTAAAGTAAATATATTATATTTTTTACATAATTATACTTATGGATTTATTATATGAAATATAACTTTTTAATTTCCATTTTATGGGGGATATGATAACATATTTCGTGAGTACGGAGGGGTACCGCGTTACAAACTGATGTGATTCGTTTTTCACTAATGCATGACAAGGATGGTAATAAAGATAATGTTAATGGATATATTCAATATAAATAAAATATTTTTTTATATTCAAGATATAGTTAACATTCTTGAAATATATTATAACATTTTCTTTATTATACTAAAAATTATAATGGTGTTCGGGTGTACGTGTGGATTACCACCTTCACGAAGCGATGTGATTATTATTTTTATCACCAAATAATCTGGATGATATATATAAGTAAATTTAAAGAAATAATTTTTTATTAATTACATAATTATAATTTTTTGAATATAAAATAATACTTACCTTATTTTCATAATGATCATTGAAAATTGGAAATGTTTCTTATACATATGTATAACCTACCATCTCTATGATAATAATATAGCTAATTTTTCGTAAAAAAGTTTCTTCATTGGTTTTAATATTTTTAATAATGTGTAATAATGATAATTACTTCATGATAATTATTTTATATATGATTTAATAATGGTCACTTTGACCATATTCAACCTACCGAAGTCATTTTAAACACATAAGTCGAATACCATCAAAACTTTGGAAGTCACCTTAAATGATTAACTAATTGTGTATAACATGGTAAGAGACAAAGGAAAAGGAATAATAAACTTTTAAAAAGGTTATTAAGTACTTAAATAATTAAAATAAGTTTATTATTAAAAATATAAAGAACATTCATGATGATTCAAACTCAATGTAAGGCATTTTTTTAAAACTTTCTTTTAATGATTTATTTTTCAAATATTTTCTTCAATATCCATATTTTTTAAAATTAATTTATTGATGTTTTATATTTAAATAAATGATTTATAAATGATATTTTTTTTATCTATTTTGACTTTATTTTAATGGTTTATAAAAGTAATATTTTTATGTGTTTTATATGAAACATTTTGAAAAAAAGAAAAAAGGAATGTTCAATTTTAATGTATATGAAAAAATTGAATTTTCTTACCATAGTAACTAGTAGTTGAAGTTTGGATTCCTTTATAATATTTAATGTTTTATTCAAATAAAAATTCCCTTTCCATTTTAGGTTCTTTGGTGTTTAAAATGGATTTTTAAAAGAAAATGTGTTTTTTATTTCCAAAATAATTTTCCATTCATATTGAAAATAGTTTTTGAATAGTTTTATCAGGAAAAGATGAAATAATAATTTTTATATTCATGTTATGGTCCTTGGAAATTTTTATATGATGTTTTTATCCCCATTATATCTTATAGGTGAGCCTAATATAAATTATTTTATGGGTTCTCCTAGATAGTAGTCCAATGCATTGGGTAATTATTGTGATATTTGGAGAATTATATTGGAATTCGACTATATGGTTATTCCAATTTAAAAGGGTTATTGTAAGGGATATATAATGGTTCTCTGAATAATTTTCCAGGGCACCTATATGACTTTTCTATATTCTATAATGAGTTTTCATAGAAAGGTTTTTATTTTTAATGGTAATATAATGATATTTTATAAGAAAAAATGTTTTTTTGTAATAAAAGTATGTTTCTAAGAATTTGGTATTTAATTATTTTTATGTCTTTGACTAGAATATAAGATTTATTCTTTTTATGACACTTAAAAATATATATGTACTTATCCAACATTTTTGAACTATTTTTCAAGGGGTTTAAGGATGGATAAAGGTAAATAAGAAGTCAAGTTTAAAGTCATGAAAATTTTTCATGAATAGAAAAAATGATTTGTTTTTTATGTTTTATATTTTAAGGAAAATGGATACTATTCAGATTTGTCCACTTTGTAATATATGATTCTTTTATGAGTTATGTTCTAATTCACTATAACTCTATAACCTAAATATTTATGTGAAACTAAAGTGAATTCGAGTCCGAGGAAAATATAATATGTAATTTTTATGTTTGGGCCCTTATATAGGACCTCCCAGGGTCTCAGATGTGTACTTATTGAATATGGCTTCATTGGGTGGGTGTTGGAACTGGAAAACTCATCCAAAATATATTAAAAAAGCTTCCATACATGATCCAAGATAATTTCCCATTTTGCAATATCTGATTTGACTAGTTGTAGATCCCAAACGGATTTACAAATAAGATGTTATGGAAATTTAAATTAGGAATAGAAAAATGGATTATGGATCCCATTCGCAAAGCTCCCATTGTGATCACGGAGCATGTGAACTTGACCAGATCCTCCACGAGCACCACGAAGGCCATGACGACTCACTCTATGGATATAAAGAACTTTAGGGAACATAACCAGAGCCTCTGCATGCAGTGTGAAATATGATGACGGTTGAATTCGCAATTACGAGAATCTTGAGGAAACTTCTTCTGGTTGTGGATCACAACTTCCTTTATAGTGCCATTGTCTCTTCATGGAACGAATTTTTACTTCATGGTGTGCTAAACCGACCACCATCGCCTACAAATAGCTGGCTCACCCCACTTTATAAGCCAGGTTACGCCTCCCCTAGGGTGGCCGATCTCCAATTTCACAGAGATCCCGAGCACCGTGAAGTGATGAACTTAAAAATGGATCTACCCTTTGCGAAGGGGAAGCTCCTTCGGGTTGCTCAAGGCACGAAGAGCCAATTTTCACCATGAGCCAGATTTCCCTATGAGACTCTTTGCTCTACGAGATGCTTTGCTCCGCTAGCCGCTTTTCTCCTCGATCCCCATTACTTCGCATCCCCTTTGTTTCGAGAGCCCCTATGCTCTATGATTCCATGCTCTGTGAGCACCTTTCCTTCACGAATCTCATTTTCTCCCACCAGTTATGGCATCCCACCTTTTTAATACATAACTTTTCATTACATTTTACATACATAGGATCTTTAATGGCTAGTGTGTTGGAAATTAGGAACAAAGAAAACACGAATACAACATAAAACATTCATATAATCCACTTGAAAGGATTAATAATAAGTTCATACTATGTACGCTTACGGAATCTCATAACCTAGGTACATACATTCAAAGGAAAGGGTGAGCAGAAGGCCCAGTAATGGTAAACAAGGGAATCAATTTACTTGTGATATCAACAAAAACATGATAAAAACATAAAGACAAGAGAAATGAAATAATATGCATATCATAATGAAAATAACATGAATAATAACTTGAATATGTTGTTACAAAATTTCCTTTAGAAAGTCATGAACATATCACCAAGGTCCATCCCCAATGTGTCATAAAAATTACCAAGGTTATTCACCAAGGTATCTTAAAACTTGTCATCTATAGAGATTAATTATTTAACCAATGTATTGGAGTAATAACAGGGTGCACCCTGAATATGTATTTACTTTCATGTGATACACGTATATCATAATCAAACATTTCATAAATAACCCAAATAGAATCAAAGAACTTGGTTTCATGTCAAAATCGTGAAGTTTAAGAAGAGCTTAAAAATAAGATCATTATGTTATTTATAACCCTTGGAAATGGAGTAAGGGTTATAAGTAGATCAATTCCAGAATCAAATATATCATATTTATAAATTTATGAACACCCATAGAAACCAAATAGGCCTATGTATTCACATAAATAAAATAAAATAATTTCTTGAGAGAATGAGATAGAAATTTTGGGATGAAATTTCTGCAGCATAATAGCTATATAACATGGTTTTAGAAAACATTGAAAAGAGAGGGGAAAAAGGTCACCCACTCATAAATAATTCATAATACAGTATGGGTACTAAATAATATCATGGCATTGATATTTTAATGACATACCACATGAAAGAAAAGAGAATATGTGATTTTTTATGAGAAATTTGGCAGCCTAATGACATCACTTAAAAATTCAGAAAACAAATTTATGTGGGCAGAAAGGGTCTATCAATAATTAGACATGAAATGGACAGAAATTAGAACATATAAGAACACACCCTCAACATAAAGAGATGGAAATTAGATGACAGAACATAAAGGAAGTCATGACTTAAAAGAGGAAGGCGAAATGATCCCTTACCTTGAAAAGTAACTTAGAAATCTTAATCGTCGGAACCTTGGGAGGCTTAAGGGTGCCTTTGGAGGACTCCTTGGGAGGTAAGGAGACTAGAACATCGTTTAGGAGGATTTTAGAATGAAATGGATGAGTTAATGGCTTGGTATTTATAGGGGAAGTGAGGGAAAAACCATTAATTTCCAAGGGACACATCATCGGTGGTATTATAAAAACGATGGTATTGCACATGGTATTGGCCACATGGGATACCTAATAGCATATATCACTATTCTTAAGTCTACCATAATGATTACATAATTATTACATCATTAAAGATGTCATTAAACACCTGAAACTTAAAACTGTATTTTCACTATTCACTGAAAATTTAACTGTTTCAAAAAAATCCCCAAAAATAACCTTAACCTAATATAAATGATTTGAATTAAAAAATGAACTCCATTTTATAAAAATAATTTTCGAAATTTTTATAATTTAATTTTTAAATTTAAAAAAACTATTCACCCGAAAAAAATAATACTTAACTAATAATTTATCAAATAGTTATTTACCTATTTTATTGAATCACATTACCTAATCATGGTGCCAAAATTATATTAATATTTTCTTAAGTGAGGTTACTTAATCTATTTGGTCATATTACTATTCATAAGCGTAAAATCACTATTCTTAAATTACTATTCACCTAAAAATTATGTTGATCTTATTAGACACATTACTGAACACAACTGTAGAAGACAATTTTTTAAAATTCATTAAACATTATTAATTACTTAAGGTTTACATAAATATTTTAAATTTCCTTTTTTTTCAAAAATATCATCAATAATATACATCTTATATTTATCCGGACATTTGAGAATTCACAAACATCACCATAAAAAAATCACAATTTTTATTTATATTAGAGGATTACAAAAGGCAACTAAGGTATCGTTACATAGCCCCTTATAACACCAACATAAGACCTAAGTGTAAGGTGTGCTAAGGTGATAGAATCTTGCGGGGGGGCTCCACCAACATTACCTGAGTGGTGATTTCTATCAGCTTAAACTTCTCCCGAAGGTGATTCCATTCTGACTTCACACGATGAAGTTCGGCTAGGGTTTGGTCCAGTACAAAGCCCAGTGGTGCTACCTCATTCCCAAGTTCCATCAGATGAGCTTTGAATGGATCGATCCTACTGGATGAGGCCATTGAAACTTTTTTTCGTATTAATTAACCAAGATCACTTGTATTTATAAACATAAAATGGTAACATTAAGTGTTTAACTTGCAACAGTCATAATGACCAAGGATCGTATAACAGTCGAAACCTAGAAACCTTATTTAATTATACTCACTTAATTAATTAAAGAATATAGTTTTGTTGAGTATAAAATAAAATCACACATAAAATTTGGGAAGAAAATATTAATAAAAAGTTTGGGTCATTACATTATTCCCCCCTTAAGAAATTTCAACCTCGAAATTTTAACTTGTACCCTCTGAAGAGAAAAGGTGTTAGTACTTTCGCCTCATAGACTCCTTTGGTTCCCACGTGGATTCTTCATATTTTTGGTTCCTCCACAAAACCTTAATAAGGTGGGCAGTCTTGTAGCAGAGAACCTTGTCTCTACGATCCAAGATCTCCACCAGCTGCTCCTCATAAGAGAGGTCATGTTATTGTTGTACCAACTCTATGGTTAGTACATGTGAAGGGTCATGTATGTACTTCCTCAAGAGGTATACATGGAAGACATCATGAACATGTGCTAGATTTGGAAGAAGTGCAAGGTGATAGGCCACTGCTCCCACACGATCAAGGATCTCATAGGGGCCAATGTACCTAGGGCTGAGCTTCCCTTTCATCCCAATCCTTATGACTCTCTTAAATGGTGAAATACAAAGAAATACCTTATTACCAACATCAAACTCCAAGTCCCTTCGATGGTTGTCAGCACATCTCTTTTGTCGACTCTGAGCATCCTTAATGTGTTGTTGGATGGCATGGACTTTTTCTGCCATCTCTTGCACAAGATGAGGCCCAAGAATCTTTCTCTCACCAGCTTCATCCCAATAAGTAGGAGTTCTCCATCTCTTCCCATATAAAGCATAATAGACACCCATTTGAATGCTCGAGTGGAAGGTATTGTTGTAAGAGAACTCAACTAAATAGAGATGTTGATCCCATCCACCCTTAAATTCCATTGAGTAAGTTCTCAGCATTTCCTCGAATGTTGTAATAGTCCTTTCAGATTGGCCATCAGTTTGGGGGTGATTGGACGTATTGAAATTCAATTCACTGCTCAGATCATGTTGAAGACTTCTCCATAATTTTGATGAGAACCTTGGGTCATGATCAGATACGATAGAAAGTGGAACTCCATGCAGCCTTACCACTTCCTTCATGTAAATCCTTGAAAGTTGATCATGAGATAAATCTTCCCGAATAGAGATAAAATGGGAAGTCTTGGTGAGATGGTCCATAAAATTCCATATTGCATTGTTTACATTGGATGTTCTCAGAAGCTCGGTGACGAAGTCCATAGTGATATTGTCCCACTTCCATGCTGGTATGGGTAGTGGTTGCAATACCCCTTTTGGAAGTTGTCAGTCTTCCTTCACTTGTTGTTATACTAGGCACCTTGAAGTGTATTTTGTAATCTCCCTTTTCAAAGTATCCCTCCAATGATGATCATGAAGGTCCCTATACTTTTTGGTGCTTCCAGGATGTATAAAGAAAGTATATCTATTAGCTTCATCCATCAGCTCCTTCTTTATTTCTTGAATATATGGAACATATAGTCTTGTATGAAATTTCAGTAAACCTTATTGATCAATATTAAACTCAAGAAACTTCCCATCCTTTATGGCCTTAAACTTCTTCTGTAACAAATGATCTTATTTCGGAGCTTTCTTGATCTTCTCTAGTAATGACAGTTGAGAAATCATTTGGGTTAGGGTTGATGATTTATCTTCCCTTATAATTCTCAAGTCCAACTTTACTAGGTTATTGATTAAAGGATATATTTGAATTCTTATCATGGAAAGGACAACTAATTCTTTCCTTCTTAATGCATCCACAACTTTGTTTTCTATTACGATATGATAATGAATCAAACAATCATAGTCTTTGAGAAGTTCCTACCATATCCTTTGTCTCATGTTTAATTGTTTTTGTGTAAAAATATACTTCAAACATTGATGGTATGTGTATATATCACATTTCTCCCCATAAAGATAGAGCCTCCATACCATCAAAGAAAAAATGACCGCAGCCAGCTCCAGGTCATGCGTAGGATAATTATTCTCAAGATTCTTTAACTATAGAGATGTATAAGCAATGAACTTGTCATTTTCCATAATGATGCTCCCAATCCCTTTTAGATATTCATCACTAAAAATAACGATTCCTTCTCCACTTGAGGGCAGAGTTAACACATGTGTAGTAACCAATCTCATCTCCAGCTCTTAGAAAGGTAACTCACACTCCTTTCCCAAGATGAACTTGACCCATTTTCGAGTAAACTTGGTTACTGGATTAGAAAGTCATGAACAGTTTTTCACAAACCTCCTGTAATATCATGCTAATCCAAGGAAACTACGAATCTCAGTTATTATTGTAGGTTGAGGACACTCCTCTATAACTTTTTTCTCTGTAAGGTCAACCGTGATTTCTTCATTGGTTATAATGTGCCCCAAGAAATCCACTTGTTGTAACCAAAATTCACATTTACTGAACATTTCAAAAATCCTCTCCTTCCGTATATTTTTCAAAAAAAAAAACCCTTAAGTGATCCTTATGCTCCTCACGAATTTGGAATATATCATAATATCATCAATAAAAACTACCAAAATGTTATCAAGGTAGTCCTTAATGACTCAATTCATCAAATCCATAAAAATAGAAGGTGCATTAGTCAGTCTGAAGGGTATAACAACAAACTCATAATGCTCATATCTTGATCAAAAGGCAGTTTTTGGAATATCTTCTTTCTTTACCCTCAATTGATGAAAACCAGATCAAAAATCAATCTTAGAGGAGAATTGAACCCCATGAAGTTGGACAAATAAGTCATCAATTCCTAGAATAGGGTATTTATTCTTCACTGTGATCCCATTCAATTCACTATAATCAATGCATAGCTGCATTGATCCATCCTTCTTTTTCACAAAGAGAACAGGTGCTCCCCAAGGAGACACACTCAGTCAAATAAACCCTTTGTCCAAAATATCTTGGAGTTTTTTCTTTAATTTATCGAGCTCTACATTTTCCATCCTATATGGGGTCTTTGATATCAAATCAGATCCAAGTACGATTTCAATGGAGAAATCTACCTCTCTTTCTTTCGGAGATCCATGAAACTCATCAGGAAATACGTTAACGTATTCTAGGACGATGGGGAAATTTTCTATCCTAAAACTCACATTTACTTCTTCTTCTTCACCGATCAATTATATAAATAAGGATATAGGAGGTTCTTCTAGAAAATTATCAGGTTGGGATATCTCTCCTTGGAAGATAACTATAGATTTTCCATTCAAGAATAATGAGCTTTTCTTACTTCTTCTTTTGATCTTAGCATTATACTTTGTGAGCCAGTCCATCCCTAGTATAATGTTGAATCCCAGTATGGGAATGACTACTATATTTTCACCAATATTGTGCTCCCTAAAGTAAATACTAGTGTTTCTAAACACTGATTATTCTTGGATAATCCCACCAGGAGTCTTGACTCATAACTCTACTTTTGGAAAATCGGGGGTTGATTCTAAATTCTCTGCAAAATTGGAGGAAATAGAGGAATGCATAGAACAAGAATCATACAAATTACTTTCTAGATTTGAGAGAACAATAATAGTACCTACTACCACATCATTTAGAGCTTCAAATTCAACTGTTATGATAGAAAAAGCACAACCTTGATCCCTTGGACTTTGCTGAGGATGAAGGTGGTTCCCCTCCACTACCCTCATATTTGGACTGTGATTGGAAAAGTGACCTAGTCATCCACACATAAATAACTGGACATCAGTTAGGGCATGCACCATATTCCCCTTTTCGTTTTTGTTTGGAAGTTGAGGTTTCACCTCACTACGAAAATTTCTGACAATATGGCCATCTCTTTCACACTTGTATCATTTCCCACTCTCGAGCAGGCATTTCCCCAAATACTTCTTCCCACATTTATTACACATGGAAGGTGCCACTTTATTTCCACCTCTTCCCTGATCAAAATTCCTCCCTAATATGGGCTCCATCGTTCTCTTCTTGTCATTGGATTTATGAGACCACTGCGGCTCTCCAAACATCAGTTCAACTTTCATCGCACTTCGCATGATTTCCTTATAGCTATCATAGTCTCGGTTGGCTAGATTTTTTCATAGATGAGGTCTCAGTCCACCGAATGAACTTTCAATCTTACCATTAGGATCAATTACAAAGCTATAGGTATATCGTGAATGTTTGGGTGAAGTTCATATCATAGTCTCTGACAGATTCATTCTCCTTCTACTTCAGTTTGAGAAACTCATTCTCCATCCTTGTTCTCATGGAATGAGGGAAATACTTACTGAAAAAGATCCTTCTAAACTCTACCCACTACATAGATTCAACCTATAATATCATCCTTGCATTTTTTATCTGTTTCCACGACTGATCAGCTTCACCTTCTATGTGATAGAAAACCAAGGTGACCTTCTCTTGCTCTGAATAGTGGAGCACAGAAAAGATCTTCTCGATGGAGCTAATCCACTGATCAGAAATCCATTGTTCAGTCGATCTATTGAATGCTGGTGGTCGTTGATACATAAAGGACTCAACAAAATGTTGTTCCCTTTCATGGTGAGATCATTCTCTCAGCTTGATTCAATTTATTTCCCATAACCTGAGTCAGTTGGTTCATCATTCGCATGAATGTTTCCATTTCGGATTCTATCAGAGGGCTGCCAACGCAAGGTCCATTGCGGTCACCATTTGCATGGTTCCCCCTATTTCTCACCATTTTCTAAAAGAATAAAATCTTACTGAGAAACTTATTTCATTTAAGAATCTTTTAACAATAAATGATTTTATGTCTTAAAACATCATGCTTAAACAATTAAATTTATCTATAATTCCATCTTAATGATTCATAAAAATCTTATGATTAACCAAACATATCCCTCAGAAGTGTCGTAACCAAGATTGTAGCAAGGATTTTTTTCATGCACTAGTTCCCATTAGAGTCTAGCTCAAAGCAGTGTTTTTGGGTTTTACCACTATGTACATCTATTCCAGAGCTGCCACTACCTGCTCGTATCCAGAAAGGGATGTATTTGTTCGATAAAACACTTACTCAATACTCACCAAAATATGAGAAAGTTTTCTTATATTTAAACTTTTCTAGAGGATTTTTCCTAAAGTTTTCAGATCCTAATTTCCATAAATAACTAAACTATCATTTATACCAACTATGGAATCCCTCCTTTTTAATACATAACTTTTCATTACATTTTACATATAAAGGATCTTTAAAGTCTAGTGTTTTGGAAATCAGGAACAAAAAAACTTGAATACAGTATAAAACATTCTTCTAATACACTTGTAAGGCTTCATAAAAAAGATCATTTTATGTACAATTACTACATCTCATAACCTGGATACATGCATTTAAAGGAAAGGGTGAGTAGAAGGCCTAGTAAGGGTAAACAAGGAAATCCGTTTACTTGTGATATCAATACGAACTTGATAAAAACCTAAGGATAAGAGCAATGAAAGAATAGGAATATCATAATAAAAATAACATTAATCATAACTTTAATATGTGGCTAGAACATTTCATTTAGAGATTCACAATCATATCACCAAGGTCCATCTCCAAGGTGCCATAAAAACTACCAAGGTTATTCACCAAGGTATCGTAAAACTTGTCATCTCTAGAGATTAATTCTATAACCAATGAATTAAAGCGCTATGAGGGTGCACCCTGAATATGTATTTACTTTCATGTGAGACACATAGATAATAATCAAACATTTCATAAATAACCCATATATAACAAAGAAATGGGTTTCATGTCAAAATCGTGACGTTTAAAAAGATCATAAAAAAGATCATTATGTCATTTATATCCCATGGAAATGGAGTAAGGGTTATATTTATATCAATTACAAAATAAAATATATCATCTTATATATTTATAAACACCATAATAAACAAAATAGGTCTGGAAATTCACATAAATAAAATAAGATAATTTCTTGTGAGAAAGAGATAGAAATTTTGAGATGAAATTTCTACAACATAACAGTTATATAACAAGGTTTTAGAAAACATTGAATAGATATGGTACAAGGGTCACCCACTCAAAAATAATCCATAATATAGTATGGGTATAGAATAAGGTCATGGTATGGATATTTGAATGACATACCACACGAAAAATAAAACATTAAAGAAAAGATAAGATGTGATTTATTTTACGAGAAATTCGGCAGCCTAACGACGTCACATAAAAATTCAGAAAAAAAATTTATGAGAGAAAAAAGGGTCTATCAAATATTAGAAATAAAATGGAACAAAATGAGAACATATAAGAACATAACCACAACAAAAAGAGATGGAAATTAGAAGACACAACATAAAGGAAGTCATGACTTAAAAGAGGAGGGTGAAAGGATCTCTTACCTTGATGAGTAACATTGAAAGCTTGAAGGTTGGGAACTTGGGAGGCTTGAGGGATCCTTGGGAGGTAAGGAGAACATAACTTCATTGAGGAGGATTTTGGAATGAAATGGATGATTGAATGGCTTGGTATTTATAGGGGAAGTGAGGGAACAAATCATTAATTTCCAAGGGACACCTCATCATTGGTATTGGAAAAACCATGGGCTTGCACATGGTATTTGACCATGGTATTGGACACATGAGACACCTAATATAATATCTAACTATTCACAAGTCTACCAGAAATATTACATAATTATTACATCACTAAAGATTTCATTAAACACCCGAAACTTAAAATTGTATTTTCACTATTCACTGAAAATTCAACATTTTCAGAAAAATTCCCAAAAATCACCTTAACCTAATATTGATGATGTAAATTCAGAAATGAACTCCATTTTATAAAAATAATTTTCTAAATATTTTTAATTTAATTTAAAAAAATATTATTCCCCTAAAGAAACTAATACTTAACTAATAATTTCTGAAACAGTTATTTACCTATTTTATTGAATCACATTATTTAATGAAGGTGCCTAAATTATATTAATACTTTCTAAAGTGAGGTTACATAATCCATTTGGTTACATTACTATTCATAAGCATAAAATCTCTATTCATAATTTACTATTCACCATAAATTAAGTTGATCTTATTAGGCTCTAAATTTCTTACTGAACACAACTATAGAAGACCGTTTTTTTGAAATAATTACACATTATTAATTACTTAAGGTTTACATAAATATTTTATAATATCCTTTTTTTCAAAAAAAATCCCCAATAATATACATCCTATATTTATCTGGACATTTTGAAAATTCACAAACTTCACCATAAGCATAAATCACAATTTTTATTTATACCAAAGGATTACATAAGGCAGCTAAGGTCTCTTTACATAGCCCCTTATAACACCAGCATAGGACATAAGTGTAAGGTGTCCTAAGGCAATATAATCTTTGGGTGGCTTGGCTAACATTTCCCGAGTGGTGATTTCTATAACCTTGAAATTCTCCCGAAGGTGATTCCATTCCAGCTTCACACGATGAAGTTTGGCTAGGGTTTGGTCCAGAGCAAAGCCTAGTGTTGCTACCTCCTTCCCAAGTTCCATCAGATGGTATTCGAACGGCCCGAACCTACTGTATGAGGCCATAAAAAATTCTTTCTATATTAATTAATCAAGATCACTTATATTTATAAACAAAAAATTGTAACATTAAGAGTTTAGCTTCCAACGGTCATATTGATCAATGGTCATATAATAGTCAAAACCTGATGGTATCATTTAATTATACTCACTTCATTAATTAAAGAATATAGTTTTGTTTAGTACAAAATAATATAACACACAAAATTTAGGAAACAAATATTAATAAAAAGTTTGGGTCGTTACAACGATCCCTTCGCTTCCGTCACTGACCCCCATAAAAAATGGAGAGTCGCACTGTGAACATTTCAGGCCAGGACATCAGCATTTTCCATTGTTCCCTTATGCACAACAACTGTCCAACTATGGAATACCATGATTTGAGGCACTCCTCCAAATCTCATGAAATGCCTTTAGTCGACATATTCCTCTTGGTCCCTTTCACTTGTCGTGAGTTGAGATTCTCATCATCAATTCCCTAAGTACCTTGAGTCAAACTATTCTTCAAGTAACATGTCCAAACCCTATCACCTAACTCATATTTCAGGATCCACTAGAAAGGGCTACTCTTGCCTAAGTCCCAACACTAGCCATTTCTAGGGGAATTATACCAATAGTCCTATCTATATGAATATAAAATGTAGTACACCCTATGTGCTAAACATAGGATTTCTCTTGATCTAAATAAGAGATGCCTTATGCACCAAGAATAAGATGCCAATAGTCCTATCTATATGTCTATAAACTATAGTACACCCTATTCCCTAATTATAGGATTCCTCTTTCTCTTGGAAAGATATGCCATATCAACAAGCATAAGATTCCAATAGTCTTATCTATTTGAATATACACTGTAGTACACCATATGTTACAAACATAGTATGCATCTAGCTCAAAACCAGGAATTCCTTATGAGTCATTCATAAGATACTGCTAGTCCTCTCTATATAACTTTAAACTATTGTACACCATATGTTACAAACATAGGATGTTTTTTGCTCTGAAAAAGTAATGCCTTATGCTCCAAGCATAATATGCCAACAGTCCAATCTGTATGACTATAAACTATATTACACCCTATACTACAATAATAGGATGCCTATTATTCTAAATTAGAAATTCCTTATGCGCCAAGCATAGGATGCCAACAGTCCTCTCTATATGACTATAAACTGTAATATACCCTATCATTCAATAATAAGAAGCCTCTTATTCCAAATAAGATATGGCTTATGTGACAAGCATAAGAAACTTTATGACATGAATAAAGTAGACTAATTTAGAGAGAATTGGAATCCATTCAAACATTCCATCACCCCACCTCATGACTGTCATGTCTTTCATTCGGATCTTAATCTTATTTCATGTTTGAAGGGACCCCCTAACGGCCTGGTCCCATGCCTCTTTGGCTCACCTACCATCCTAGGACAATGACTTGTATGACTTTGGACAACACTTTGAGTCTGGTCCTATGTTTCGAACACGGTCAGTAGTCGACCCTCATTTGTTTTCCCCCATTTCAAGCTAGCACAATATGGATGTTGTGTTTCTACCATGGTCAATAGTTATCCTCCATCTTAACGCCACCCTCACCCCATTATGAATGTCAGGCATGTGATTCACACTTTTCATCACCCTTTGTTCAGACTGATTTTAACGCCCTTGGAATTATCCCTCTTGTACACTAGAACATAAGTGTAGACCACAATTATATGCCTCAACCCATCAGTGAGTTGGGATTATCTCATGGCCAGACATGAGGATGACATTTCTGCTCTTTAGCCGCACATGTGAAACATCCATGCATAAGTCCCATTCACCTTTTTCTCTTCATAGCGGCACTCAGGAAGCTTCCATACATAATCCCCATTCACCGTTTCTACTCCACAAGGTCACCTTGGAAGTTTTCATGACTAAGACCCATTCAACTTTGCTACTCCAGAGAGGCACCCAGACAAAATCCATGTGAAATCCCCATTCACCATTGTCGCTCTGTAGAAGCACCAGGGCAGCTTCCATGCATAAGACCCATTCACCTTTTCCACTCCATAGTGGCACTCGGGCATCTACCAAGTGTAAGCCCCATTCACTATTGCCCCTCTTTAGCAGCAACCGGGCAACTTCCATGCGTACGCCCCCTTCACCATTGTCACTCCATAATGACACATGGGAATCTTCCATGTGTAATACCCATTCATCGTTTTCGCTCCTTAGGAGCACCTGGGAAGCTTTCATGCATAAGATCCATTCACCATTTCCACTCCTTAGCGTCACTCGGATAGCTTCCATGTGTAATCCCTATTCCCCATTGTGGCTCCACAGTGGAAATTGATAAGCTTCCGTGTGTAAGCCTCATTTACCGTTGCATCTACTTAGTGGCACTTCAGCAGCTTCCATGTGTAAGCCCTATCCATTTTCACTCTATAGTGGCACCTGGACAGCTTCCATGCGTAAGCCCCATCCACTATTGTCAATCATTATCAACCCCTAGACAACATCCATGTGTCAGTCCCATTCACCAACCTTCATGATCGCACCTTTCATCCATGATCGTTAGGTCTGTTGTTGCCTCTTTTTTCTCACACCGAGCAAGACTCAAATGAGATTAGAGTAAAAAGTGACCATGAAATCCTTCCAAGGCCGTCCTAGAGTGTAATCCCCAATCCACCATCCAAAATAAGTTGAATTTGATCCTTACCAAGTGAAGGTACGTAAGAAGCCTCCCTGAGGTTCAAGCCCAACACTTAATTGTCCTGATCCCCTTCACATCAATTCCCCTTCATACCAAATGATTGTAAATCGCATCCACCATACCTGAACTATGTGGAATTTGATCCTTTCCAGGGTAAGGTACGCATGAATCCTCTATGATGTCCGAGCCCCACCCATACTTATCCCAACCATATTCAGATCGGTTCACCTTCATCCCGCATGATTTCAATATATATCCCCCCTCCCAAACTACAGGGATTTTGATTCTTTCCAACGCTCGGTATATAAGAGTCCTCCCAAAGGTACATTCCCAACACCTTCTAGTCTCGACCGATTCACGTTGGTTCACCAAACCATCCCGAACTACATGGACTTTGATCCTTTACAAGGAAAGGTCCATAAGAATCCTCCATGAGGTTCAAGCATTACACCTGCTGGTCCGGACCCATTCACGTTGGTTCACCAAACCATACTGGAATACATGTAATTTGATCCATTCCAAGGCCATGTATGTTGGAAGCCACCCTGAGGTTCAACCCCAACCCCTACTGGTCCTGACCCCTTCACGTATGTTCACTAATCCATCATTCTGAACTACATAGACATTGATCCTTTTCTACAAGAAAAGGAACATATGAATCCTCTCTAATGTTCAAGCCCAACACCCATCAGTCTTGTACACTTCATGTCGGTCCATCCTTGTACCACATGATATTAAATTTTATGCCCCGCTTTTGTCCCACAAGACATTAAACTGTACTCATTTGAACTACGTGGGATTTTATCCTTGTCTCCTAGACAAGTTAAGTTGGAAGCCCCCCCCCCCCCGAGGTCTAATCCCAAAAGACAGTAAGCCATTTTTTCCCTATCGATGGTAGGCCTTTGTGTTTCCCAATTAATGGTAAGACGTTGTGTTCCACAATCGAAGGTAAGCTGTTGGAACTCCTATCAGCAATAATCTATTGTCAACCCCGACCAGTGGTAAGCCATTTTAGTATGAAATAAATGGTAAACAGTTGTAGTCCCCTTCGCTAGGACCCACATATCTAGTTCTCCCCCATAGAGTCTGACCAACTCAGATGGTTAACCATGCGTAAGCCCCAGTATATCATCGGGTCGTTGTCCTATGTGCACACCCCGATTCTATACCCCCATCCTGAACTATGGGGACTCTGATTACATACCTAAATAATATATAAGAAGCCGCTATAAGGTCCAATCCCATCATTCATGTCCGATCCTAGTCTCTCCCTTGAGCCTATGTGTTTCAGGAAGGACATGCCCCAACGTAGAGGTTCCTCTTCCTCCAAATCCTAGCCATGCGTCCATTCTCATAGGCTGCCACCTCAGGTGTCCCATCTCCTCACCGAACTTTGCAGACATTGATTCCATTCCATGAGTATAATTTGGAAGCCTCTCTATGGTTCGAGACCAACACTATTGTAACCTCCATGACAGTTCTGTCTCATTCACCCGCTACTTCATTCAACTCTCCATCATCCATCATGATTCTTACCCAGGCCCCCTATCCTAGTGAGATCATGCCATTCTTCCCAGTGATGCTCCTTATGGAACATGGGTAGCTAAACATCCATAATCCCCACACAAATCCATAACCATCCAACTAATGGTTCCCTTATTTCTATATGCCACTAACCATGTGTAATCCCTGACATGTCTCTGAGTTTTTTTCCTTTGTGTACACCTCGATTTATCACCCCTTCAAACTACGTGGGTTTTGATCTTAGTTCTCTACATAGGGTACATAGGAAAACTCCCAGAATTTCAATACCGGGCAATGGTAAACCATGGTTTCCCCCATTCTGGGGTGCACTCTCCCTGATCCTCCCTCAGTGGTGTCCAGATCAGCCTTCACGGTGTGACATCTTCCCTTTATGGGACACACCACCCTAGGTCTCCTTTCATTGGGCATTCTGACCTATCTACTTGGTGTTCCCCATTCTGGGGAGAACTTTTTCTAATTCGCCCACAGTGGTGTATAGATGATTCCTCATGGTGTGATATCTTCCCTCTATGGGACACACCACCTTAGATCTATCCTCAGGTGTTCTGATCCATCCATATGGTAAACCATATAGGTGCTCCCCTCTAGGGATGTAATCATCTGATCCATCTCTATGGGATGTTCTGATCACTCTCATAAGGTCTCTTTAAGACGTTAAATTCATCTCCTACCCCATGTTAAACATAGGAAGATAAGGAAAACCTCAGAGACATGCCTCCGACATGAGATACCCCACAATCAATGTGGGATTACTCAGGTTCTGTGCCCTTAATATGCCCTCTTATGAAGAAGAATGCAGGTTCCCCAATGTCCATGCATCCAGATATACCTCGATATGCCTGATGTTGTCATCTAATATGACCGAAGGTTGATACCATGTTAAGACCCCATGGAATATCCTGATAGAAGTATTGTAATTAACCAACATCCGCAAATATATGGCACTAGGAATGAGATTCACAAACCATGACTCAAATCTATGGGGGAGACCCAGACTAGGTAATGAGTTCTGAGGAGGAATCCATGGAAGGAAAAACTGACATCCCTTCATCCTATTTCAATCAAGGAGAAAAAGTCCTTGAATAATTGATGGATGCCACCTGCCATTGGAAAGTATAAATGCGGGGCAACAATAAGAACATCCTTTATAGATGGATCCGCCCCAACGAAATCATTGAAAATAGTGGGTAGTATAACACGATATGAACATTGGGTGGAATTGGTGTGAAAGACACTATAGGTATAGGGTGTGTACTCCCTACACATGTATCAGCTACCCGAGTAGAGTCACATGGTGTTTGGTACCACCACATGACTGTGTGATAGTTAAATCAGGCTGAAAACCCAATCTTCCATGAATGAAAGACTACACGGTGTGTGTTATTCCACAAAAAATGGATTGTAGTTGTGTTTTTTTCACAAAAATTAAGATCTGATTCCTAAATATTTTCAAATCGATTGATTCCACTACAAATATTGTTAATAGATTCTTCCATAACCCATATTTGGAAGGAAACATATCTGATCATTGATTTATGACCTCCCATGGTTGGAAAATCAGATTTCCCTCAACCCATGTGATGTTTGTCAAGATTTTCATGACTCCATCATTGTTCAGAGGTTTCAAATTCTAAGATTCATTTGGAATCTAATATGAATTTTTATCTCTTTATAAAATCATAATCTCTATCATTGATTTCACAAGACAACCTAGGTACAATGTTTGATCATTCTTCAAACTAGACTAATAGTCGAATCATCAACCTACATTCTGAAAATGATGACCAAATAAAGAATGGGGGGGAGAAAATAATAACAAAAAATGTTTTTCCCTTGATTTTTATTTTGAAAATGATTATTGATTTCATGAGTTAAAATCAAAATCAAAATATAATTATAACATAGTAATTATTTTAGTTTCAAAGGATAAATAATCAATGATATCATGGTAAAGGTGATAATATAAGGGGTTTGATGTATAAATCATAACCTATTATCAAAATCATAAAAAATTTTATTAATCGAAAGTAAAAATCCTTACAAATTTATTGGATTTATCATTAGAGAATACTGATTATGTGTCGCTGTAGTTGACTGAATTTAAGCTTTTTTTCATTCATGGCAAGATATTTTGAACCAAAATTTCAATCCAAAATCCTCCATCGATTAAACAATAATGGTTATTTTCACTTTGGGGATGATATCCCCCTCTAAATTTCCTATGGTTATATAGATAACCCTGGAGATTGGATATAAATGGTGATTAAATAAACGCGAGTCACTAGGTTAGACAATTAAACAAATTAATTAATTTAATCTTTATAATTCTGTTTCCATGACTATATATTGACCTAAATCCTAATTTATACATAACTTATGTCTCACCTATAGTAAAATATATATTTTTAATCTAATGGAGGTCTTCTATTTCCCATCTTGTACTTAGTTCAATGGTAACTCCATTAATCTTGAAAAGATGCATGTGAGTGGTTTAATATTATTAGTATTTATAATCTATCAATTATGGGGTCCCATGAAACCCATAACACCATGAAAAATCCAAAAATAACCTATAGATATATATAGATAAATATACAAAGCGTACAAACACCAAAACTAGAGTCGGTATATTCTTCCCACCTTTAAGTAAATTCACCCCGAAAATTAAAAATTCATTTTAAAAGGTCAGGGTACTGAGTCTGGATCTAACTTACATGATCCCATGAAATCTATTGACGGTTTCTATGCTTCCAAAGAAGTCATTCTAGCTAGATAACTCTCTCATAAAGGATTATATGTTATTAATCCTTAATGGCCTCTTGGTACTCTAAATTGGTGGCCCCATCCATGATATCCATCTTTCCCCAGTCAATAACATGTGATGGGTCATGAATGTATCTCCTATAATCTGACATATGAAAAATTTCATACAACCAGTCTAACATTGGGGAAAGGATTGACGATTATCAACCATTCCAACCCTACACAAGACCTAGAATGGCTTGATGAACCTCTGGAATAACATTCTACCCTGACTAAACAAATTCAAACCTCATTATGGGGAGAAAGTCAAGGACACATAGTCTCTCTTCTTGAACTCCGAGGATAAAAAATGTATATATGTATATTATTAATAAAAAAATTGAGCAGTATTAATTCTCTCACAGATCACCAGATCTTTCTCCATTATCTTCTGCACCATCTGAGGTTGCATTAGTGATGACTCACCCATCTCTGTCCATGACAAGGGTGACATGCAAGGTTCCCCATAAAAATATTTTAACAGTTTCATCATTATAATAGAGTATTTGGTGTTATTAAAAGTTAATTCCACCAATGTTGATTGATATTCTCAACTATAATTGAAGTCTAACAAGCATGCCCTCATCTGTCCTCCAAAACCTAGATGGTTTATCTTTTCCAGCCATCTTTATTTGGGTGGAATGTACAACTAATCTGTAATTGGGTCTTTAAAGCCTCATAAAAACTCTCCAAAACTATGAGGTGAATTGAGCATCCCGTTGTGGGAAAATATATGTTGTTTCCCAATGATGTCATATGATGTATCACATGTACCAGTGAAAAAACTCTCAACTTAATTCTACTCTGAGATAGAATGAATGTGAGAAAAATTGGAAATCTAATAATCAATTACCTAGGAAATGTCATGGATTTCACTAAATGAGTAATCCCCATAAAATAATCCATAAATATTCAATCCCACTATCATTCAAGGATTTCAATAGGTGGATTCAAACCTAATAGAAAATAACACTATGCCTTAAAATGTTGATAGTTGAGGCATCAAAAAACAAACACAATAACACTTTTCCTTAATATTACCCACTATAATTACCATAAAATATATTTGTACAAATTCATCACTCTATAATTCACTGCTAGGGGGTATAAAACTCCCTCAACACCTATTCATACAATTAGATCAGAACTACTATCCATTCATAAAAAAGGATTATGTTCTCCCAACATTTAAAAATATCATTTCACACATCCTTCTAGAATATCAAGTCATGTAAAACATCATAATAAATGTCTCTAAAATGAGCCTCTATCAAACATGGAAGAAAATATGGAGTCACTATAATAAACTAGATATTGTTTTTCACTCTCTCATCTACCAGGGATAGCTTTAAACATGCTAACTCTTATAATGCATCCTCTACCAAGTAAGGCCAGTATTACTTATCAAGGGAATCTTACACCATTTTTGCCTTCCCTAAAGTAAATATTATCTCTAATTCATAGTCTAATAATAGATCCAATCAATATATCTATCTCAATTTTTGATCTATTTGAGAAAATATATACTTAAGACTATGGTGATCTGAGTAAATCATAATCCTCTCACCCATAAGATAATTTATCCACATCTTCAAGGTGAGAACCACTACATTCAGCTCTAATTAATGGTTGATGTAGTTTTGAACATAGGGTATCGACTTTCTAGTACTGAAAGTTATCACTATCTACCTCTACATCAACACACACATAATCCTAGATCTAGAGGTATGACATAAAACCATTTACTCAACAAACTTCTTTAGCTATTTGAAAATAAAATCACTATTCAACCTCTACCTTATCTCTTCAAAGGCCTTATGGCATCACTCAATCCTTGTTAATGACTTCCATTTGTGTGTCAACGTAAGCTAAGTAGCAACAATCCAATAAAAGTCTACCCCAATCACCTAATAAACCCTTCTTTACCTGTGTAACCTCTACACCTCTATCATGTTTCTAGGTAGTAAGATCATTTTCTTTGATCACTCTATAAAAATTAGATGAACTAGTTGGAAATAAGGCCTCTAGAACGCATCCCCATATTCTAAAGGATTTCCACTAGAATCAAGGGCCTGCAATGTGTCCTTGTGAAGACTATTCCCTCATTTATGAGTAAGTAAAATAGTGGAAATAACTAAACATCATCCATAGAAGTAAATAATCAGAGTGTATAAGCAATAAGTATAGAAAAGGATTTAATATTGAAATGAAGAAAAGGTCCAAATATCTATTTCATAAATAAAACCCTGATTACTCACTAGGCCGACCAAATATATAGTAAAATCAAGAAAAGAAATTCACCAGGCTCTTCTACTACTCCTTTTCAAACTGTATACTCAATCTCCAAAGACCCTACTGAGCTTATCTAGTCCAATAATAAGAATCCCAATAAAAATATCCACTCGATCTTGAATTAGGAGGCACTAACCTATCCATTATGCATCATTTTTCAACTGGAAGTCATGTATATGCTCTACATGAACACTAATTCTCACATACATGGGGTGAAAAAGAAATATCAGTAGGATACCCCCAATGGTTAACTTATAAAATGATGGAATAATTGAATGTTTATGCAATATTCCTAGACTATTCATGAAACAACTAAAATAAAATAAATTAAAAAAATTCATCATCAATCCTCGGGTGTGAAATCCTAATTGAACGTACTAGCTTTTAACATCGTTGGAAATGTCTCTGAGCAATCTATGTCACCAAATGGTGATAAAAGTCATAGTTTTGGGAACACCCATACCCACATCCACTATATAAATTTGGACTCCAGGTATCAACATGACATCCTATAAATATTGTATATAATTGGTTACTATGCATCCTACACATAATAATCCTGTTGTGTGTGGAAAGTGGAAACAAATAACTTCTCGGCATTGCTTAATCTAGGATGATGTTGGGTTTCTAGTATATCGTCCATAAGAATTCAAGATATTGTAACTAGGATAATTCATATAGGGGATTAAAATTGGGTGATATGAAAGGAATACTCTCTAGGATATGAGATAATATCTTCGAAACATTTAATAACTCGTACAATATTCTATTCCTAGAACGATCTAGCCAATATAATCATAGTGCATCCACCTGATCCAAGGAAGTATTATGGGAATCAATCAAGGATATAATCATCGATCCATATGTATTTCACCAACATCATGTTCTCGAATAAAATTTGGCCGCCTAGAAACCTCTACAATCACATAGACCAAGAATTATTAGAATCATGGGTGATGTGCAAACTAAGAGGGATTTATAAGATTCAATTAATAATCATCTCTATTTGTTAGTGTAGGGAGGAATCCTAGAGACACTTGTTTTTCAAGTTTTAGTAGAATTGGATATTGGATCCTCAGCTCACCAATAATCCAAGGTTCGATGGGGATGAATCTTAGATATACTCGGAATACCTATAATGGTAGCATCAATTCATATTACGATCATACGTTAGATCTTGGAAAGTACTTATGGTCATCCCCACCATGAAAATGTATCACATTAAGTCCCATAGGTCAAGATATAAGCATCAAATCTAGGAATAAATATTCATCTACAGTAACTAGGTGAAAAAAGAACAAAATATTAGGGTGTAATGAATGTCTAAAACCATCCATAATAACACAGCTCCCTAGGATCACATGCTCAACATGGGTTATAATGTGACACCCACTTACATCTCTACCCTAACTCATAACAAACTATACTAGTGTTGGTCAGCCACTAGGGAGCCCACTCGGGTCCCTTAGGTCAATGCATAGGAGAAGTATCCCTTGTGGGGACATCAAGGTCCATACATAAGTAGAGGTATCCCTCTTGGGGCCCTCCATGTCAACACATAATAAAAGGAAAAACTACTATGATCCTCATAAATTGTAAGTAATTAGAAGCATCCCAAATGAGATCCTATGTGATAGCTTATAAGTGGATGTATCCCTCTTGGGATCATAGGATTTGTTTCATAAGTGTAGGAATCCCTCTTAGGATCTGTTGGGTCGATTCATAAGAGGATGTATCCCATAGGGGATCGTCTAACTTAAATCAGTCCCTTATCCAACACTCATGTCTCTAGGTCACACATACCATAACCCCATCTGTAACATCTCTTGTCCTTATATGAAAAAAGGGTACACCTCATAAGGAAGATGTACTTAAAGGAAAATCCACTTAATAATCATCCAATGGAGATGACTCAAGAGCCATCTCAGTTTCAAGGTTCCATTCTATGTTGGCTCGGACAACCAAACTATCTATCTCTTCAATCCAAGTCTCAATCGCACTAACTGGGGATTGTCCCAAGATTCACTAGATGAGGGCCTTGTTAATCTTGTTCTATGTCTTCCAATAATTTCCATGGCCCTCATCAAGGTCTTATCACTTGTCTCACTTATAGGATATAGTTTCATTCATTTACTAGAGAAAGAACCTCTCAATAATAGTTATCTTACCCCAAAAAAACTCTTAGGATTCCTCAAATAACACAAAGGGTTCCACCATCTTTATCAAAATAGAAAAATTCTGAAAATGGACTCCAATTTTGTCTAATTATGAATCCGAGGTGTAAACACACCCTAAACCCTCAAATGGGTAATGAGGGAAAAGTACATATCATATGCCCTGATTACATGGAATGTAATTTCAAATCTCAAACCTATCTATGTACTAAAACATGGTATGAAACATATGGGGTCTGGTCGTGAAGTACTACACATCCGGAGATTACATGGTGTCTATCTACATACTTCTACATGGCCAAGAAACTTTTCTAGTTTGGTCATGTACTTCTATATGTCCATGTCTTTCTTATATGGGGTGTCTTCCAAAGTACCCTACAATATGGCCAAATATGACTACAAAGTGTGTAATATGATGTGTAGTCCCAAAATCATCATCTATCCATGTAACAAGAAACATTTACAAGTAACACTATATGCCATTTACTTCATGAAAATAGTGTATATCCCCAAAGAAGTTTGTTCCCTGATGAGGGAGAGTGCATAGAATGTATTTCTCAAACCACAGAATGTGTGATGGGTATTTCTTAAATAGAAACCTCTACAATCAGCATGAAACCCTTATATTTCCAAATTAAGTATATATTTACCCTTAAAATGTAATTATCCATCATTATAAGGATTTAAAACTAGTAAATTTAGAATCTAAAAGTATTTATGGAATAAACATTAAATTGGACTACTGTTCAGCACATTCTGGCAATGCTTCACCCATAACCATGCTCCATAGCTACCGCATGACCATATGGCTCGTACTAAGCACTACGGAGGCCCCCAAATCATCCCATCCTTTCCTATCTATGTCTCATATCCCTCTCTTATATTGGTCACATTAACGAGAGTCCTCAAAGGGTGTGTAAAAGTGATTCCAGGTAAGGAGTAGAAAGAAAAGGAAAAAAGAAAAGAAAAAAGAAAAAAAGAGGTCTGAGCCCAAACCAAATTCCCAAAGTGAGTTTATACACCAACTAAGAGAAACTCCCATTATAAACTGAATGAAAAGAAGGAATCTCAATCTGATTCATTATTAAAAAATATCACTGAATGAATGTGTATGAGTAAAATAATATTTAATGAATTAAATATTAAATACTAATTATTCTATGATAATTTGAATGGATCAAAATCACATCAAACACATATCCTTAGGTAAAAAACCTATTCTAGGGCCAATGGACTTATCAAAAAAATTATATGATATCATATACTAGTGTAAAATACCATTTTACCCTTCATGAGAATATAAAATCAAAAAATTTAAATATATACTCAAATTCAGAATTGGGAAAAACATTATTCTTTACATGGGTGGTTACCAATCCTTCACTGCCTCTATCTCCATTGGGTCCATAGCCACACCATGATTAGAGATGAGATTCCATAGAAAGTGAACCTCTCTAATCCAGAATTATAAATTTGTTTGATTTTTGTATAACTTGTGATCTTAGAGTAAGATAAGGGCAGTTATCAAATTCTATGTGTTCACCTCGTCTAAAGTAGATTAGAAGATAATTTATTCGATAAATATAACCATTAACGGATCCATGAAAGGAAAACATATCTGATTTATATATCCCATGAAGTCTGTAGGGGAATTATCCAAAATAACATGAATCAATAAGAACTCATAGTTATGATTGGAACATCACAATGTATTCTTCATTATATTATCCTCGTGAACCATCAACCGGTGGTAGCCGGACCTAAGAAAAATATTTGGGAACCATCTTGTTACCATCAGTTGGATAAAGAGTTCATCTATCCATGAAAAATGATACCTTTTCTATATTTTACCGTGAATTGAGTGATGATAATAAAGAAACATCCTAAATATTTTTCCCGCATTCTATGTTAACTACAATGGAGTCGAACTAGGGGAAAAACTAGCTTTGATGAAAAACTTATCCTTAAGGTCCTCCAACTGCACCCTTGAAACTTAAATCTCAACAAGGCTCATATGATATATTTCAAAAGATATTAGAGAATTTTTTGGGTGAGAGTCAATGTAGAATTAGATCTCTTGACATGGTTGTAGTCCTGGAACATCTTTGAGGATGAAATACATATACTCATCCATGAGTTCTAGATTCCAAATGTAAGAAGATCTTGCTAAACCAAAAAATAACCTCACCAACTGATAAAAGATATGTTATAATTCTTATTAAAGTTTCTTAATTACTTCACCAGTAGGTCCTTATCATCATTAAAATATGATATCATCCCATCCACCCATTGGAACCTAACTCTATCTTTGTAACACCCCAAGAATTCATAATGTGTTATTTCTTCAAAATAATTCAATAACGTGCACTACATGAAACAACGAGTTCAATTACACCATGACTTACCAAAAAGCCATTCAAAAGAGGTTATGAATAGTATTAACTAAATTTTAAACTTTATATAATCCTTATAATTTTTCCATATTATGAGTATCTTAGACATAATGCAAGAACAAATTCATTTTCAGTATTGCACTTTTATCAACTTTTAATAGTGAACCCTTTTTAAATACAATATTTTAAACTTTTTGACTAAATGGGGACATAAAAAATTTAAAATGAAACATTCCAAGCTTCCACGGTACGCTTTCTTTGAATAATACAGTAGCGTGTGTTGTACGCAACCTTGAGTTTTAACACACACCACAACCAATCAAACTAGCCATTATGAATAGTAATACCTAATTTTTGAAATTATATATATTTTATATGTCAAAATGGACTTAATTTTTGGATTCTGAATATCTAATTTAGCCTAAGGAGAAATTTTGGTACTTTTCGGATAACTTTCATATTTTGATGAATAGTGAAAATTACTAAATTTTAATTAAAATAATTTTTTTTAATCAAAATAATTAATAGTGATAAATTATGAATTTGAGTGGTTTTAAAGTATATTTAGAATATATTTTTACCATTTAATATAATGTTGGTCATTGGACATAATTTTACAATTAAACCGAACATAAACAAGTGTCAATCTTTTGATAGTTATTATCTCTTAAAAACACGCTTTTTGTTTTGACAGCGGGAATTAATTTTAAATAAATTTCTGCCACTTCTGTGTTTTGAATTTAGAAAAATGGATCCCATATTTGGAATCAGGATGTCCAAATTGTGTAAATAGGTAACTTTTATTTTCATACATTTTGAATATTTACTGTGGTAAATATTTTATTTACCATGGTTAACGGTAAATCTGGTAAATAAGGGTTAAAAAATAATATTATAATACTACTAAATTACCCTAAAACGTGTCCTAGCCTTATTGGTTGATACATGTTCGACCATAGGCATCTTTGGGTCGATTTGGGGACCCCATGGTACCACTTGTAGGTGATAGGGACACTTTATTTTAATTAAGTTAAAATGAATACAAAAATGACACAAGCATATATCTTTTAGAAAGACAATTATAACATAGGGTTATATATGTTGGATTTTAGATTATAAGATTTCATTAGAAAGATAAAAAGATTTCCTACATAATTATATTTTATTTATAATTTTTAGACATTAAATGATTTATTTTATTTATGACACAATGATGATGCAGTAATTAATAAAATAGTGAAAAATTAAATTAATTGATATTATAAATACCCAAATAAATATAATATGAAACTTTTAATGAATTAAACTAATTTTATAGGATAATATGATATATTAGGATTGATTTAATTTACTTTTTTCGAAGTAATCAATCTGTTATGAGTTTCAAAAAAATCAACTATTCAATAGTGTCAAAATTGACATAAAAGAGTTCTTAAAACAAATATTATATTATTAATTGATATTAAATTCCTAAAAATCTAAGGTTCGGCCAAGAGACTTATATCATGATAGTTTCATCATTAATGGACCACTTGGGTGTCTCTTGGATGTATATAGTAAGTTTATTAACCATATTATATAAAAATACAAAGAGACATTGTAAAAGTGAAACTAATTAACTTAGAGTTAATACTTAAAGATAAGGTTAATATAAGTACCCAAACCTGTCTAAATTCTATTGGTTGAGTTGTTTTCGACCCATCCCCACCATAACCTTTGAATATTCAACTTTGTATCCATTGGAAACCGATTATGAATTTTTTATAAACTAATATCTCTAGCTTTTCCAAAGGTGCCCCTCACCCCTCTTATAAAAGGGCACTCCTCCTTCTCATTTTTTCACACCTTCAAAGCCTTTTGGTTCAGCAAAACTCGGCCCAAATACTCTCCCAACTTCCCTCAATACAACCTAGAGGCCTTAGTTTGATCATAAAGCCAACCTAAGGAGCCCTTTTGATCAAATCAAAAGGAAGAACCCGAAGAAGAGGTAATGATTTCACCACCCTTTTTCCAAGTTCATTTCTTATTCCACTTCTTCTTCCTTTGTTGTTACCATTATAAAATAATAACTCCAGTATCATATATATACTGTGATGTTATTATAAATATGGTACAACCATATTCATTATTCTATCCACCCTTTGAATAACATGTCACCATACGTGCATACGTACGACTTACCGTCTCCACGTCGTGGTGTAATTGTTATTCAATATAATATTATTTGGATGGGTATAATAATGATGTGTAACTCATGTAAATAATAAATATAACATGTTAATGATTAAGTATATATGATATACCATCCATTTATATATTATTTTAATATCAAAAGAATGATATTGTCGCTCGTGCGTACGTACGGACTACCGTCTCCACGAACGCGGTGAGATTCATTCTCCATCGTATCAATTCAAGTATAATTATCATTTGATGATTTAAAAAATGATTTTTAAGGACTTGATATCATTATAGATATGAATAATATACAACCCATCCTTTACAAACATGTCTTACGTAACAAAACATATAAAAGAAAACAAGTAAGTTAACACCCGAAACAATGATAATACTAAGATATTATTATCAAATCAATATTAAAATATCATATATGATATCATATTAATATATATGATTCCTGAATAATTTAATAACAATTATTTCACCATTATAAAGGAGTTTAACCTACCCAAACCAAGGAAAAGTACAAGGTAAGTGGTTTTCATCTCACTCCTTATTCCCGTGAGATTCATGCCATATTGCCACCATCACCTTTTGTGTGGTGTATGTACTGCCCATAATTATATTCATTGTGTAATACACTATAATTTATGTGTATTTACATATTCATTGTATGATATCTCTTTCATGGGTTGTATGTTTCATAAGTTACCAAATTGGTAAGGGTTATTTCACAATCTCTTCATTATCCGAGGTTGTTTATACGTAATAATATACTGGGATCTCTTTATCATCCACATCCATGATTCTTCAAAATGTATTTCAAAACATTTTTATTATTTACAAGAATATGGGTTAAAGTCATTTATACCCTTGTTTTACTTTTTATAAGAGGAATCTTTCGTCTTTTTCAAAACAAGGTCCTTTTTAACCTTTTCGACAGAATTAAGGTAAGAATGTTTTTTTAACTTATACGGCGAGTGCGGTTATTTTCTGCCGTTATAAAATCTTTAAAGCTTTCCTTACAAGCTTATAAGAATATTTTCAAGAAAATGTTTTATTTTATATGTCTCTTAAATGGTTTCAAAAATAGAAAGAGATATTTCTCCAAAAAGTGTTTTGATTTCATCTATGTCAACATCCTTTGATGGATTTTATGCTTATTTGAAGTTGATTTATTATGATACAAAACTTCTATATTGTATTGAAGGTTTTGTGATATGTTTGACTGTGGATGTGCTATTTTTATACCATTCATAGTTTATGGTGAAATTATTGACATTTCGTATGCTAGTTTTAATACGAAAGTTTATGTTATATTTAAACATTTTCATATGGGAATGCATTGGACTTAATATGTGACGGGTGGAGCCCGCTATAGCTCCTCGATGCATTGGTAGGTCTCATGAGACAAACTAGTGTCTTGGCACAAGGCCTTGGGAAAATCTTATTTGTAGTCTTGGCACAAGGCCTTGGCTATGTGGTTATGATAGTCTGGCATTATGCATTCCAACATTATTAAAGTGGTTATTGATATTGCATGTGATTATTCGATTAGTAGAATATCCATGTGAACAAGTAAATGGCATTATTTCATTTTACTGTTGCCATACTATGTTGAAGTTCAAGTTTAAAATGCTTTTTTTATAGTTATACATAGCCTTAAATGTTTATTCTTATTTATGAAAGTTTCCGGTATATTGTTATCCTTACTGGGAATTTGAGCTCACCCCTTTTCTATGTTTTATTTTTCCCAGGAAGTGAAGAAGTAAATTATGAATGACATGCAGGGATATTATGTGGGGATATGAGTGTGGTTTATGGAGACAATATGTTGTTGTAGTAGTTTTTCATTTTATGATGTAATGTAAGACTTATGGATATATCTAGTGTTTCCAAGGCTACTAAACCAATCGGTCTTTCGAGATTTGATCTTTCTTGTGATCATGCCAATGTTATGTAATAATGCACTGACTCTGGGTAACTAGGGTTGGGGCGTTACAGTTGGTATCAGAGGAAGTTTAGTACAAACCTTGGAAGCTAGATTTAGATAAACTCTGATTAGAGCATGTAGACCTAAGACGAACTTTGAGGATTAGTATAGAAGAACTTCCTAGAATTTTGGTATTGTAGAGATTTTGTGAGTTTTCCGAGCAATACATCCCTGTCTGGAAACGAGCAGGTAGAGGCAGCTCTGGCACAGATGTAGCTAGGGGTAAAACCCGAAAACACCGCTTTGAGCTAGACTTGAACGGGAACTAGTGCACGACAACGGGCCTTGCTGCACTCTTGGTTACGACACTCCCGGGGGATATGCTTAGGATAACTCTCATTTTCTTTACAAATCATTATAAAGGGTTTATGAGTATATACTTCTTCAAAGAAAACATTTTTATGATTATGGATTACATCCATAAATAGTTCAATTTATGTTAAGTGTTTTATAAGTATGGGATTATGTATTTTGATTCATAAACTGATCTAGTGTATGTCATTGTTTAGAAATGGCGCCCAGTAGAAGGAATGAGAACTCCAGAAATGCACATGATCCAAATAGAAGGAAGGATCATATCTTTCAAGGTCTTACGCTAGAATTTATAAGAGAAATAGTCTCCCATGTATTATCATCATATGAAGAAATAATATCATGTGTTGATAAGATAAGTAAAGAGTTTACTGAGTCCTATGGCTTTGAAGGGAAGCAAGAGAATAAAAGGATGGAAGAGAGAAAGATGGATAAAGGGAAGAGGGAAAAGAAGAATTTTCCCATATGTGGTAACTGTGGAAAGAAACACCCTGTAACTTGCCTGAAAGGAATGGGAGTTTGTTATAAGTGTGGAGGAAAAGGGCACAAAGTACGTGACTGCAAGGGTAAGAAAATGGTTTCAAATGTACAATTCTTCATTTCCAAGGAGTATGGACACTACGCGAACCTATGTCCCAGTCATCAAACTATGCCGCAAATGATGTTATTGGATAATTATCAAGTTATGATACTACCACAGATGAAGAGGAATGATTAGAGTTCTTATGTTGATTATTTCAATTGAGTGTTGTATCAACAGTGTACTTGTTATAATAATTATGGAGTATATAAGGATTGTGCTGCAGTACTATTTCATTAAGGACATGAGATTGTGTGGAACAAAGAAAAGTGACTCAATAGCAGGATAAATTTTTGGAAAATATATGGTTGAGTGAATGATAAATCATAATATAGTTATGATACTGAGGTAGTGATTTTGGAATAATATGTGATTGTTTTGGATAAATTATATTGGATATTCTTGACTACCTTGGAACTGATTAATGATTTGTATATTCCATCATTGTTGGGGTTTAAAACATTTTTGGACTAATGAAGTATATCCAGCATTCTATATGGAATAAGGGAGCATGAATGTAATCAATAAGGAATATGGTAATACATGATGAAGGTATTCATATGCTATTACGAGGTAAAAAGGATCTATATTATGTTTACCTTCCTTATAAATGTTGGACTGTGAGTTTGGATAGAAGTATTTTCTATAGTTCTAGTTTGGATTATTTTGGATTGCCATAAAAGGACAACCCGGAGGTCGGGCGGCAACCCGTCGCGTCCGGCAAGGCTGCGAGACTTGAACCCGCAACCGAAGGGAGACAAGGGTGTATCACCTACCACTGGCCCCCGAGATGTCCTGGATTAAATAATGTAGTTTTTATTAAAAGATCTTGTAGATGAATTATAAATTCGTTTATTTTGGAACCCTATACGAATAGTGTAAATAGAATTTTTTACATTCTATTATCTTTTAGAGTGAAAGATGAGTTTGTGGTAGAAATTTATTAATGGATAAAACTCTAATTATAAAGTAAGTATATCTCCTTATGATCTTATCCAATCTCATAAATAAATTCCTCAACATTAAGAAAAGAAACTTAGAACAAAAATGTTTTCCTAGATGGTACCTTAAATAATCACTAATTTATGGCTTTGGGATTGTTGGCCTTTTCATACCATGTTCTCTACCACTCTCCATCAGATAATTGATGGTTAGATTTTTCTTCCATATCCATATTTTCCTACATGGAACCCTAGTATGTGTTATATTCTGTAATATTCATACTTTCGACTCTTTATTTTAAATAGAGGCCCCATTAATTCATTTTTCGATGTGGGATTTCAACTAAGATATTTTGAAATGTCAAAAATGTGTTATCCTAATACCCTATGTTTTGTTGAACCGACGGTATTTCAAATCATCATAGATAGATGAATTTAAGGACCTCAATTTTACACTTGTTTGTGATTGATGACCTCAATAACTACCTATAAATATTTACGTTTTTCCTCCAATTATATGTCTCTAATTGCCACCAATGTTCTCCTAATCGAGATCATAATTTGGTGGTGACCCTTTGATTTCTCTTTTCCTCATATTAAGACTAAATTTTAGTAACCCAATTTCCGATGTGGGTTTTCCCACAAATATATTTTCTACTTTCAACCTTTTATTTTCGAAGAACAATTTCAAATTGCGAGGACGCAATTTATTGAAGGAGGGGAGAATGTAACACCCCAAGAATTCATAATGTGTTATTTCTTCAAAATAATTCAGTAACTTGCACTACACGCAAAACCGAGTTCAATTGCACCATGACTTACCAAAAAGCCATTCAAAAAAGGTTATGAATAGTATTAACTAAATTTTAAACTTTATATAATCCTTATATTTTTTCCATATTATGAGTATCTTAGACATAATGCAAGAACAAATTCATTTTCAGTATTGCAATTTTATCAACTTTTAATAGTGAACCCTTTTTAAATATAATATTTTAAACTTTTTGACTAAATGGGGACATAAAAAATTTAAAATGAAACATTCCAAGCTTCCACGGTACGCTTTCTTTGAATAATACAGTAGCGTGTGTTGTACGCAACCTTGAGTTTTAACACACACCACAACCAATCAAATTAGCCATTATGAATAGTAATACCTAATTTTTTAAATTATATATATTTTATATGTCAAAATGGACTTCATTTTTGGATTCTGAATATCTAATTTAGCCTAAGGAGAAATTTTGGTACTTTTCGGATAACTTTCATATTTTGATGAATAGTGAAAATTACTAAATTTTAATTAAAAAAAACTTTTTTAATCAAAATAATTAATAGTGATAAATTATGAATTTGAGTGGTTTTAAAGTATATTTAGAATATATTTTTACCATTTAATATAATGTTGGTCATTGGACATAATTTTACAATTAAACCGAACATAAACAAGTGTCAATCTTTTGATAGTTATTATCTCTTAAAAACACGCTTTTTGTTTTGACAGCGGGAATTAATTTTAAATAAATTTCTGCCACTTCTGTGTTTTGAATTTAGAAAAATGGATTCCATATTTTGAATCAGGATGTCCAAATTGTGTAAATAGGTATCTTTTATTTTTATACATTTTGAATATTTACTGTGGTAAATATTTTATTTACCATGGTTAACGGTAAATCTGGTAAATAAGGGTTAAACAATAATATTATAATACTACTAAATTACCCTAAAACGTGTCCTAGCCTTATTGGTTGATACATGTTCGACCATAGGCATCTTTGGGTCGATTTGGGGACCCCATGGTGCCACTTTTAGGTGATAGGGACACTTTATTTTAATTAAGTTAAAATGAATACAAAAATGACACAAGCATATATCTTTTAGAAAAACAATTATTACATAGGGTTATATATGTTGGATTTTAGATTATAAATATTAATTAGAAAGATAAACATATTTCCTACATAATGATATATTATTTATAAATTTTAGACATGAAATAATTTATTTTATTTATGACACAATGATGATGCAGTAATTACTAAAATAGTGAAAAATTAAATTAATTGATATTATAAATACCCAAATAAATATAATATGAAACTTTTAATGAATTAAAATAATTTTCTAGGATAATATGATATATTAGGATTGATTTAATTTACTTTTTTCGAAGTAATCAATCTGTTATGAGTTTCAAAAAAATCAACTATTGAATAGTGTCAAAATTTACATAAAAGAGTTCTTAAAACAAATATTATATTATTAATTGATATTAAATTCATAAAAATCTAAGGTTCGGCCAAGAGACTTATATCATGATAGGTTCATCATTAATGGACCACTTGGGGGTCGCTTGGATGTATATAGTAAGTTTATTAACCATATTATATAAAAATACAAAGAGACATTGTAAAAGTGAAATTAATAACTTAGAGTTAATAGTTAAAGATAAGGTTAATATAAGTACCCAAACCTGTCTAAATTCTATTGGTTGAGTTTTTTTCGACCCATACCCACCTTAACCTTTGAATAGTCAACTTTGGAGCTATTGGAAACCGATTATGAATTTATTATAAACTAATATCTCTTGCTTTTTCAGAGGTTCCCCTCACCCCTCTTATAAAAGGGCACTCCTCCTTCTCATTTCTTCACACCTTCAAAGCCTTTTGGTTCGGAAAAACTCTGCCCAAATACTCTCCCAACTTCCCTCACTACAACCTAGAGGCCTTAGTTTGATCAGAAATCCAACCTAAGGAGCCCTTTTGATCAAATCAAAAGGAAGAACCCGAAGAAGAGGTAATGATTTCACCACCCTTTTTTCCAAGTTCATTTCTTCTTCCACTTATTCTTCCTTTGTTGTTACCATTATAAAATAATAACTCCAGTATCATATATATACTGTGATGTTATTATAAATATGGTACAACCATATTCAGTATTCTATCCACCCTTTGAATAACATGTCACCATACGTGCGTACGTACGACTTACCGTCTCCACGTCGTGGTGTAATTGTTATTCAATATAATATTATTTGGATGGGTATAATAATGATGTTTAACTCATGTAAATAATAAATATAACATGTTAATGATTTAGTATATATGATATACCATCCATTTATATATTATTTTAATATCAAAAGAATGATATTGTCACTCGTGCGTACGTACGGACTACCGTCTCCATGAACGCGATGAGATTCATTCTCCATCGTATCCATTCAAGTATAATTATCATTTTATGATTTAAAAAATGATGTTTAAGGACTTGATATCATTCTGGATATGAATAATATACAACCCATGCTTTACAAACATGTCTTACGTAACAAAACATATAAAAGAAAACAATTAAGTTAACACCCGAAACAATGATAATACTAAGATATTATTATCAAATCAATATTAAAAGATCATATATGATATCATATTAATATAATTGATTATTGAATAATTTAATAACAATTATTTCACCATTATACAGGAGGTTAACCTACCCAAACCAAGGAAGAGTACAAGGTAAGGGGTTTTCATCTCACTCCTTATTCCCGTGAGATTCATGCCATATTGCCACCATCACCTTTTGTGTGGTATATGTACTGACCATAATTATATTATTTGTGTAATACACTCTAATTTATGTGTATTTACATATTCATTTTATGATACCTCTTTCATGGGTTGTATGTTTCATAAGTTACCAAATTGGTAAGGGTTATTTCACAATCTCTTCATTATCCGAGGTTGTTTATACGTAATAATCTACTGGGATCTCTTTATCATCCACATCCTTGTTTCTTCAAAATGTATTTCAAAACATTTTTATTTATTACAAGAATATGGGTTAAAGTCATTTATACCCTTTTTTGACTTTTTATAAGAGGATTCTTTCCATCTTTTTCAAAATAAGGTCCTTTTTAACCTTTTCGACAGAATTAAGCTAAGAATGTTTTTTTAACTTATACGGCGAGTGCGGTTATTTTCTGCCGTTATAAAATCTTCAAATCTTTCCTTAAAAGCTTATAAGAATTTTTTTAAGAATTTTTTTTATTTTATATGGCTCTTAAATGCTTTCAAAAATAGAAAGAGATATTTCTCCAAAAAGTGTTTTGATTTCATCTATGTCAACATCCTTTGATGGATTTTACTCTTATTTGAAGTTGATTTATTATGATACAAAACTTCTATATTGCATTGAAGGTTTTGTGATATGTTTGACTATGGATGTTCTATTTTTATACCATTCATAGTTTATGGTGAAATTATTGACATTTCGTATGCTAGTTTTAATACGAATGTTTATGTTATGTTTAAACCTTTTCATATGGGAATGCATTGGACTTAATATGTGACGGGTGGAGCCCGCTATAGCTCCTCGATGCATCAGTAGGTCTCATGAGACAAACTAGTGTCTTGGCACAAGGCCTTGGAAAAATATTATTTGTAGTCTTGGCACGTGGCCTTGGCTATGTGGTTATGATAGGCTGGCATTATGCATTCCAACATTATGAAAGTGGTTATTGATATTGCTTGTGATTATTCGATTAGTAGAATATCCATGTGAACAAGTAAATGGAATTATTTCATTTTACTTTTGCCATACTATGTTGATGTTCAAGTTTAAAAGGCTTTTGTTTTAGTTATACATAGCCTTAAATGTTTATTCTTATTTATGAAAGTTTCCGGTATATTGTTATCCTTACTGGGCATTTGAGCTCACCCCTTTTCTATGTTTTATTTTTCCCAGGAAGTGAAGAAGTAAATTATGAATGACCTGCAGGGATATTATGTGGGGATATGAGTGTGGTTTATGGAGACAATATGTTGTTGTAGTAGTTTTTCATTTTATGATGTAATATAAGACTTATGAATATATCTAGTGTTTCCAAGGCTACTAAACCAATCGGTCTTTCGAGATTTGATCTTTCTTGTGATCATGCCAATGTTATGTAATAATGCACCGACTCTGGGTAACTAGGGTCGGGGAATTACAATCTTGGTAACAATTAATCTGTGCATGTAAAAGGGATAGTCTATCCATACTTTGAATGATGTCATTAAACGTTATTGAAACTACTAGGAGGTTCTACATGAATCAATCTCCACTGAGCATAAGATCACATTTTTTTCAAGATTTTTGAAATATTTATATTTCTCCATGTATAAATTGTAATCCATAATGATGGCTAAAGAGTTCAAAAGAATCTCATGATATTGAATTAGGAATAAGAAAATGAAAGAATGAATTATTGTTGTGTCTACCAAAATTGGTTATAATGTAGCTAAGACACAAATAATACCTCAAATATCTCATTCATGGCCTCATAATATCCCCCCATAATATAAAACTAACCAGATATTTGGAAACTATTTCTATGAATCTGACAAGGTATGTGTAGTTGTGGTGGTGGAAGTAGGTCATAGATTCTTCCTCCACCAGTATATTTTCATTAGGCTCATCCAATCCCACTTCTAGAACTACCTCCATAGAATTTTCCCTCACCACCCTTATGATAATTTGGATCACAAAACCACTTCTTCTGTAAAGGACTATCCATGAGAGTGTTGTCTCACCACAGTTCTTGGTAACCAGACTTTACCAACATCTGGATGATCCTTGAACCAAAGTAGTTGCAGCCATAACCATTTGATCTTTATGAATTTTTATGAGTTGGAACATTCAAAACACAGACTCAAGCAAATCTTCAGCAGCTTGAGGGTTTGGTTTACCATAACACCTAAGCAGTCTCCACTGCTAAAACTCACATAATTCACTCTACAATAATGTATCGTCATTATATCCCATTGGAACAATCAGTTTCTCAATGTGTAGGTGAAAACAATCGTAAACTTCAAGAGGTGGGTCCTCAGGTAACTCATTAGGTAGTATCATTGATCTCTACGTCCCTAATGTAAACACATCATGAATAATTCCCTAAACTAAAGCATCATCACTCAACAAGTAATCATCATGAACCTATCTTAGTATTCGAGTAGACTATCATCGTGGTGGAAGATTGAAAATCAATAAGACACATCATAGTCAGATGAGAGTATATTCTGAGATAAATTAATAAGGACATGAAATTAGATTATTCATTTCTATAATTCATCTAACATTGGTTTCCTTATATCTAATGCCCCAACATGCTGATTTGAAATGTTGGTGGTCAGAGTCCTTATTTTGGACATGTTAGTCGTCGCACCGTCACCAGTTTCACTATAAAAAAAAATCAATACACCTTGAAATTATTTCTCATTTTTCTCCAACCAATCCTTTCAACACATTTAACAACAAAAAATTTCCCTAGAAAAAACATACCATTTAATACCACTTTATCACAACCCTACCCCTAGGGATGATATTGGACCAGTATTAAGCCTTGAGTGACACCCCAGACTCACCTAAAATAGGGAAGGGGATGGTGAATATCATAGAGTAGATATATAACACTTATGGGAGGACTTATCCTAATGAACTTATACATATGAAAAACTCTATGTAAATATCTATCATGTATAATAAAACAAGTTGTACTAACCCATATGAAACAATGCATTTAAAAACTAGTATAAATAATAAAAGTGGAGAAGTAAACATATAACCGATGTATAAAATGGAAAATATTTGCACCCAAATTTGATGGAAGAACCCTTATCATTAAAACTCATACCAACCATGCCCTATGATCATCGTCACAAAGTAGTACTAATATCCACCAACCTTAGGCCTGCCAAGGTCACAATATAACTATCTGTCATCTACCTAAGCCACAACACATGCAGGTAAAGCCCATATAAGGGTGAGTATATAAAAACCCAATAAGATGCCCATAAAACAAAAAGGTTAATTAGTATGAAAAATAGACATTTCCACCAATAAGAAAATTAGGCAAGAAGAAACCCAAAAAAATATTCTCATAGGAGAAAATAAATGAAGAGAGAGTGGATGTTTCTTGACCATCATATCCATCTAAGGATATGGGTTTTATATATAGATCTAATATTTAGTTTTTTCTCGATGTCGCTAATCCAATTAAAACCTTACCAGATCTATGGGCAGGACCATGCCTCATCGATGAAACATCATGAATAAGGGGGGTTCCAACCACATAACGGTTTAAGACCCATTCCATGTTCGTGCTTAATTACCTAAGGGTTCCAATACATATATTGAATAAAAATTTCACAAGGTGATTATAGGGGGTTCCGACCCTACCCATACCAGAAAAAAGGGACACATTCCCTAACATACATGTGCCATTAGTGGGGTCCTCAACCCTGCTATTACTCTGGAGACCACACTTGGGACTCAATGTCAACCAATCATGCAAGAAGGATAAATCTCATCATGAAACATTTCATTATATCTATGATGTAAAAAAGTTTACTACCACACACTATATGTAAATATTCTTAGAACAGAATACTTAAGGGACCAAAAATGATTCCCAGAGAATGAGATATAGGAAGTATAAATTCTGAAGAAAGATACATGGTGTGTCCTTTGGCGCACATAAGGTGTACTACCAAGTTGATGATTGGTTGTTCCATACTACCATACATGGAATTTTAAAGGGAAATGTTCAAAAAATGTGGTCAAGGAAACATGGTTATTAGGAACTCTTGTGGTCCTAGTAATATACTTTGCAAACACAGATCGATTGTTTGAGTAGTATAACAAGACATGTCCACTTGGAGGAAATGGTTGGTAGGAATACTTTGGGGTATGCGGTGTGCAATAGGAATATACATCCACATGTGGATCGACTACATAGGTAGAGTCACATGAAGTGATGGATATCCACATGACCATCTTGTATTTATCTCTGGTTGGAAACCCTAGCCGTCGTGTACCACATAATACATAGCTTGTTTTATTCTGAAAGACAAGGCGTGTAGTCGTGTTTTCATAAAAATACATATATTCTTCTCAAATATTTTTACATATACACTTTAAACTACAAATCTTGATTGTATCATTATCCATGGCCTCTATCTCAAATTAATCTTCATTTTTAATTAATTTCCAACCTCCGATGGCTGCAAAAACATATTTCCATCAAACCGAATGATTTTTTTTATGCTTATCACACCCCTATCAGTGAAAAAAGATCAAGTCTTACTCAATTAATCTATAATACAAAATGAATTTTAATCCCTTCCCCAAATCCCCATCTTCATCATAAATGACTAAAAATAACATGGGTAATTGGATTGATCACACTTCAAACTGAATAGGTAGTTGAATCGCCGACCAATCATAGACCAAAGATGAACACATGAAGAATGAGGGATGAATGGGACAATAAAAAATGATTTCATTGATATTTATTATGAAATCAGTCATCCATCATCTATGTGGAAATAAAAAACAAAATAGAAAGCAGATATAATGATTATTTTATATCCAAAGGATAAATAATCAATATGGTAATGAAAAAGGGGGTGAAATCATGGATTAAAATTAGAAATAATTACCCATGATATTAATATGAAAATAATGTAGTAATTATCCATAAATAAAGATCCCGAGTTGGTGATTGGATCAATTAATGATAAATATGGATTTTTTGTCACTATTATTGTTGAATTCAATGAATTCCATCATTTATGGTGAGATTTGTTAAACCAGATCTCCAATCCGTGATCCCCCTTCAATTTGATGAGGAACATTATTTCCCCTAGAGTGAAAATATCCCCCTCTAAATGTCTTTTTGTTATATCGATAACCCTAGGTATTGGCTATGTCGGTGATATAAATAGGAGGGAATATCTAGGATAGACTATTAAAAAAATTAATTAATTTAATTCATCTAATTATTTTCTAGCAATTTCACATTGACCTGAAAAACCATTCATAAAAAACATACTTCGCTCCTAGAATTATCCACACATTCTAAATCCATCAATGGTCTTACATTTTCAATCTACGACTTAGTTCAATGGGAATTCCATTAATCCTAAAATGATCGGTGTGTGATTTTTATATATAATATTTTTAATATATCAATTATAAAGTCCCAAGACACCTATAAAATCATGATAACTCCAAATAATAACCCAAATTGATATATATAAATGTCCAAAGAGTCAAAACACCAAAATAGGAGTCGTTACCTAATATATTTAATATTTTTAATATATCAATATATGGGTCTCTCAATAACTGTAACACCGTTCCAACTCCAAAGAATAACCCTGATATATATATATATATATCCAAAGGTTTTAAACATGAAAACCAAATTCATTACAAATTCATCCACTAATAAAATAAATAAAATATATTAATCAATAATTGAGAAATTTACCATAATCCTGCCTTCCCATTTTTTTTATTTCTATACCACATCATCATACATTATAACCCACATCCCATTCTCACCAAAGCACCACATAACCATAACTATATACAAACCACAATAAAACCATATCTATGAAGTTTTATACTCATATGAACCTCACTCTAGAATCACATCCACCATGTAGTTATCTACCCCTAGAGAAATCATTAATATATCCATATTCACTATCAAGTAGATATACACCCTAAACAACTCACTAACATATAATTGTTTATTGGTTGGGTTATTTCTCACCCACATGGACATGAATCAATGAAATGGGGATAAAAAATTAGTTAAATTAGAAACATAGTAAGAACACAATGACAAAAATTAGAGAAAATAGAACACTCACTGAGAAATTTTAATAATGTGGAAAAACATGACACAACTATTAATATGACACCAATTTATAAAATCAAAAACAAATATAACTAAAAATAAAAATTCACCCTTAAAATAACTACGGCTGTAGGAATAAATAAAACTAAAACAAAATAAATAAGACATTAAAATCACGTGAGTTATAGGTGCTACCTTAGGGGGGCCCTAAATTGGTGTTGCCTCTAATCACAGTTATAATGAAATAGATCTTAAGTCTCATTAGATATAGTTTCATTAGGTTTGAATGGAAATTTCTATGGATCTAGGATTTTTACTAGTGTCTATAATGAAGGAATCTCATAGGAAACATTATTTTAGAACCACTAACCCCTATTCAATGTCAGTTGTTGGAATATTCACTCTTGTGGGATAAAATAATTCCACTAATGGATAGACATTGGGTTGATATTCTTCCATCATTGAATATCCATTACAATTTTTTTTCATTTTATCAGCACTATATTTGGATTTTTTTTCCCATATTAATTTTTATTCTTTGAGTCATTCTGGATGTTTGAATATGGTTCTGAAACTTTATTAGTCTCTAAGAGAGGGATACATATTATAGTATACGCGACCATTGGGGAGATTCATGAAATTTTTTGGGGAGTCAGTAGAATATTACCGACAACTTTCACTAATAGAGTTCATAGAAAACATATTTTTAGTGGCATGTAGTGAGTGTCCTCAGCCCTTGGCCTGTGAGAAGCAACTTCATGAAGAGAGTCATGAAAAAAAGCTCAGTCTAAATGTACCTTCATATCAACGCCTCCATCCACATTATTTTCATGGTCTAAATCTACTACCATGTTTTCTAAGGGAGTGAAAGTAATATCAATATAATAAACAAAGTCAATAACAACATGGTAGGGTGCACGTATTGAAGAACTTGTGGTTGTGGCATATGCATGATGAATAGTTCTAATGGTATATCGAAAAAAGACTCATGTTAGATTTGAGACATCTACTTCGAGAAATTTTCCCTCATATTGGTGTTATTGGTGTTTCTCTATAGGTAGTCACATGGTCTAATTCAGAAGAGAGATAAATATAAAGAGATAGAGAGATAGATAGAGAGAGATTCTTTGAAATCATCATTGTTTACCATGAACATTGAAGTATATGGAGGCATTCTCAAGGATAGATGTGGCGATGGATATGAGAGGCTTTGGCTGGGGGACCCCCCATTTTTTGTTGCCCTATATTTTTTTCTCTTCTTTATGGTTCGATTTCATTACTTATGATTCTTCTCGGACCTAGTGTTTTCCTATACATATTAATTGAAATGACCCACTATGGTGATGAATTTGAGGATGAGATGGAAAATAAGGGAGTTCAGGGTGGTTGGGTGCATCATAAAGGGTCGCTCTATGGTTATTCATGTGCGTAGGGAGGGGGGGTCACATACCTTGAGGTGTCATCCGTGGAATACCAATGCATAGTGGACCCATACAGAAAGAGTGAGAGTGGGTACTTGGATGGATGATGAAGGGTCTCATGAAAAGGAACTGAGGGAAATAATTTATGTTCTTGGAGATTAGATAATTTTTGGAGGATAAGGTCTTGTGTCTCCGGTGCAAAATTTTGACACAATTTGAGGTAAGGGTTGTGGGATGGACCTTATAGTGGTACTCATAATTTCCAATGAATGTACCGGGGGTACTTGGGATCTGCAAGCTTATACGGGGTGATGTGTTTCATTGCGGAACGTGTCCCATATAGGTGATGTATAGTGAAACTCAAACCATATATTGGGTAGAGAACATCATTGTGAGGTTATTGTGGAGATATAATGTTTTAGTTGTCTATTCTTTTTTTATTTTAACCTTATCTATTTTTTCTATAACCCCCACACCAAATTGAATTGACCTTCTATACATAGATCAAAGTTTAGCCAGAGTGTCATGTGTCACACCTAACAATGGATTGAAAACGAATTTGGGTGGGTTGAAAGTAAACTAAAGTGTTCTCTAAGGATCGAATGCACATGTTGGGATGAAAAAGCGAATAAGGTTGTTGCATCAGGTCCACTATATTCAAGGAAGTCTCAGATCAAAGGGGATTCACATACTGAAATTAGAAACATGTATATAGGGTAAACACAATTTTATGGTGATGAACAAGGAACGAATACACACTTGTACCAATTAATGAAATGCAATAGGGGTAAATGAGCCCCTGTATGAGGAGCTTAGGAGGAAAATAAGGGTAATACAAAAAGTAGAGGGAACGTTTTCAAGTAAATTTAAATATTATAGAAAAAGATGATACAACTATTGAAATCCACATATTTATAGACTCAAATAAGCTACATAATTTCAAATCCATGTCAAATTTACACTTAAATATCCTTAAAATATAGTGGTGATCTCCAGTTTATTCCAGATTATACTATTTTTACCATTATCTTCTCACCCCAATATCAACTCATCCCAAAAATATCATGTTGCATAATCCCTATTTGAAATGGAAATACCCCATACCAATGTGGAATGTCCCCATACTAATGTGGAACTATCCCAAACCAATGTTTCATGACCCAATAAAAATAACACCACACCATGTAACTCTTCACCTGAATGGTCCCCCAATAATTGAATATGGCTTGACCACATGCACATATAGAAAAATCACATGTAACTCGCCACTACATTATCCCATAGACTTTGGAACCACTTCTAATAATTTTTTTTCTTGATAGTGGAATAGTAGTGACATAGAGTTAGTATGACCTAGAAAAAATTACCCAAATTTCATCCCCTCTCCTACAATGTATATTCGATGAAATTATACTATCCCAATGTATAATTTCATATTATATACTTAATTTTTTTTAATAAATATTCATAACATTTTGGAACCATGGTGATCAAGGTTGGAGTTTGGTGTTGTGGTTATTTTCAATCCTTTTTTCGGTTTTATCAAGGAGTTTGGAGTCTTTGGGGGATTTAAAGCTTTTAGATGCCCAAAAATTGAATTTAAAAAGTATACATGGTTGAGTTATGTTATTGTTGTGTCTAAATTTTTGGGTAAGAATATTTGTTGTTTTTAGGGAAGTTGTGAAAATTATTAGTGGAAAAGGATGGTTTTATATGTAGTGAAGAAGGGATCTATCATAGGAAGTACGTGAACTGTATAGCATAGAAGGAAACACACAGTGCATGTATATATCTGAATATGGTGTATGTGAATCGTGAAATAGTTTTGTGTAATGTGTAGTTCAGATCATTGATGACGCCGACAAAAAAATTTGTTTTTTATGCTAAGGATACATTTTGAATCAATCTATAAAGTAGACACACTAAACAAACTACAGAGTGATGGTGTCATTTGTGGTCAGAAGGTGAAATTATTATATGACCCACAAAGGAGGATAAAACACATTTCAGTTACACAATGCTAGTTTTCAAAGGGGGTAAAATGGATTTTTTGTGATTAGAATGTTTCTTAGAGGTGCTTAACTATAAATAAACCATCGTTCACATCATTAATTATCAAGTAGATTATTAAGAACATCTTGAAATTTATCCAAAAATTTAAGAATGTGGTAAGTTCATGTAACAAGAAGAATTCATGAATTAGAGGATGGACCGAATAAAAAATATGTTCATGAAGAAAATAGAATCATTTAAGGACGTTTAGGATGGGAGGGGTGTGGCATGATGCCATTCATGAGGCATGAAAAGTAGTTTGAGAATGCTTTATGGAAGTTAACAAAGAACTATACCACAAAGCATAAGGTAGTTTGTGCAGTGCTCAAGGTAGTTTTTGTATAACTATACCACATAGAAAAAGGTAGTTTGTGAAGAACTTTGGTTAATTTTAAAAGCATAGTACATAGTGAAAATATACCATATATGACTTATGTGCGGGCATTATTAAGAAATAAATTTTACAAAGCTATTTCTAGTAATTATTCTGGTGATTGAGGATCACGTTGGAGAATCATATTCTGGATTTCATGATGTAAAAAATTCATCACATTATTGATGATTGTAGAATGACTTTAATGTTATTCAACTTGAAAGGAATTTATCTTATGCAGTGATTGATGACGATTTGATAGATGTGATATGAGGGAGGTATTGTGCTATCCCTAAATTCATTTCAATGGATGTGTGTTTAGTAAAGAGTGATCATGATAAAAAACATTAATTCATTATTACTAGTGAATTATAGTGGAATATTATATTGCCAAATTTTTTTTGGTATATTCTTCTTGGACTTGTCCTTAGTGGTGAACCATGAATAAATGCACTTTTTTTATTTTAATTTTGGTACCTATGATTATATAGATCATTTAATTATGTATACATTTTTAAAATATTCATACTAATTTGGGTAAAAGATCATTTTAAACAAAATAAAAAACATAACACTCTCAATTACCTCGTCCCCTTTTAGTCTGTCTTGAGTTACAATAAGTGGTATCAGGGATGAGATTCCACATGTAAAATTTTTCATCAGAAATTATTTTAGATGGAAAATTGAGTATGTTTTAAAGGATTTCCTCTTTTTGATGTAAGTAACTACTAGATTTATAAGAATAGAATGATTTCACATCTTTGATATCTACGGTTAGAGGTTCTTTATGTTACATTTCATGAGATTGATGTTAGTGATACAATATGATAGTCTCTGACTAAATTTGACTTGAAATGTCCTGATGATGATTCAAAATCTCATAATGATTCATCTGGATCCCTGTGAGATTAGATTTATATAAAAGTGATGAATTTTACCAGATCTAAGGCTATAGGGGAGAAATTCTCTATCATTTTTTAATGAGATAGTAAGGTAATAAAGGCGAAACTATAGTTCCTTGATAAAACATTTGATGATTTGAGAGTTCATAAAAATGATAATTTTGATAGATTCTTCAACCGAATCAGTAAAATTTTTGGACTTAGCAAAGAGATAAAGGATATCTACGATGTTAAGAAGATTTTGAAATATTTTTCACCTCTATAAAATCCAAAATTTTAATCATTATAAGATAATTAATTTTCCAAGATATCTCTATATGGTATGTTAAGAAGTTTGGTAGCTTATGAAATGAATGTTAAGATAGAAGGGGCAATAAGAGATGAAATAAGTGATATTTCATTAAAATGTATAACATGGTGGTAAGGAATATTTGATGAAAAAGTGAGATAGAAGTCGAATATAAAACATGATGAATTTTCCCTCTTCAAAGAGACTCTAGGACTAGGAGTTCATTTGGAATGAAATTTTAGAGAAAAAAATGAATAAAAACATAATGAAGGTTATCTAGAGAAAATTTAAATGGAATTAAATATGATACTAAAGATGTTATAATGGATACAATTATGAAGGAAGAATCAGACATGACACCTGGGACTCACACTCTCACATCTGATACTCATAGACACATATTTTATATACTTTGAAATCATCTGTAAAAGTATAGATATAAAAATAATCAATAAAAAAATAAATATAATTTATTTCTTATATTACATTAAAAATATATTTTTTGGTTTATAGATTTAGATAACTATGACACATCATAAACTGATAAATATGTTTTTCTTTGTATCAGGAAGACATTTTTTCACTATACAAGAAACTGCAGAATCCATAATGAGTCTTTAATATCTCCCATAAATTATTCCACATGTGTTGTCTTTATAAAAGGGTTACATGTACTAATTTTCTTCATAACCTAGGGAAATGGAAACCAAAGAAGTCGTGAGATCAAATGCTCACTAAGTGAAAACATATGACTAAGGTAATCATGATATAGACAAGGATTAAATATTATGACATAAATGAGTAAAAAAAATAAATCCATGATCATATAAAACTAAGAGAATTATATATTCCTGAAAATAAATTAAAATATGTATATAAATAACACTAATTTCATACTAATAGAATGAATAACATCAGTCATAAAAGACCTGTTTTCAAGACCATATTTCAAGACACTATCCTATTATGGGAATAAGTATACCCAAAACATTAAATGATTTGTTTCATGATACTTTTCAATGAATCAAGAGGATATATAATTCTAGGCCCCACCCATTATTTTTTGATTCCAATGCAATGACCAAAAAATTCCACAAGGATTTTCATATTATTCCCTAGGGATGATATTATTGAATAAAACATGGTTATATGTATCATGATTGATATAGAATTTCAGTACCTAATGAACACTCACTATTAGTCAATAATCATTAAGAATATAAATATTTATCCACACGTCAATAAAAGAGATAACATGGTCATAAGTCATCTAGGGAAAGAAAGTGGACTATCAAACAATGAATAACCAATTTTCTGATAATATTACTTCTTGGAATAACAATATCTTGGATGTTAATACTTTTACCCATGTCAAGAAAAGAAACCATAGGAGTGTAACCCTTTTGAAAGAAGTAAGGGGATGTTTCACCAATACATAGTCATCTTTTGAATAATCATCCTTATTGGAATAACAGAATGAAGAACATAAATAATTTATCCCTAATAAAAAATAAAAACATTATTAAAAGGTGAGAATCATCCAATCCAAATTATGTAGAATATGATCTTCAAACTATATAGATAAATGATTATAATACTAATTTGATACTTGAATAACATGACGATCATTCATTCAGATAAAGAATGTATATGGTTTCAAAATAACATATCTCATGAAGTAAAAAATTTTTACCTAACAATTTATGTTATAGGGATATATACCCCCACAAAAAATGAGATAATACCACATAATAAAATTTAAATGGAAGGATTTACCCAACTTATATGAAATAAGTTCAATATAAGGATTATAACTCAATGAATGAAAGTTGAGTTACAAAAAATCCTTACAATTGGGGGAAAAAGTAAATACAAATGTGAATAAGAGAACATGAATTGTCTAATAAATATCATGAAATAAAAATAGTTTTATAAAAATATATTCATGGGTAGTAAATAGACCATAAAAATAATACATGGTTCACAAAATATATTATGTCTCAAAGAATCAGAATTGAGGATAATAAAACCCTTACGACTTTAGAAACATTTGAATCAAAACCCCCTTGAAAGATAGGGATTGTAATTTAAATTCCAAAACCATGATTTAAATAAACCTCATTATATGATATATCAAATTGGTAGTATATATACTACATAAATGAAATTATGCATATAATACTAGACATGTCTCAAAGACATGAATTTGATACGAATCCCTCTTATGACTTAAGAATCATTATAATAAAAAACCAATTGAAAGGGGAAGATATTTAAATTTATGTTTAAATAAAAGAAAAAAATATAACCCACAATAATATATAACCAATCGGTAGTATAAATTTAAAGACATAAAATTACCATGAATTTTTTAAAAACATGGGAATTTTACGAGTCCGTTGGATCTGAAAGCACTTAATTCTTGAGGCCCGGTGTGCCAGGAATCAATTTCTGAAGTTTTGTTCGGGTAAATTCAGTAAAAACACAAGAAGAATTTTATATCTTTTGAACTGATGCTCAAAATTGAAATCTGAGGGCACAGTTGAACTCGCATCGCCGGTATTCGTTTAGGAAGACCTTCACCTCAGTTGCATTTTAATGAGGTTGGAAATTAGTTTATGGAATTTTTATTTATGTTAAATAAAAGTAAAAGTATTACTTTTATTTTTATTATGGCGGTTTAATCCTCCAAGGGTAGGCTGGAGGTGTGGCCCACCTGCACATAACCTCCCTTGGGAGGATATTATGTGGTGGGGCCCACACGAGCTTGAACTGCCTTTAACCTTTCATTTAATTGGAGAAAATCTCTTAAAATCCCCTTGAGTTTAATGATGCCAACTCTCCCTTTTTTTATTTTGAAACATTCTTCTTTCCTTCATAATGAAGCTAATACACCTAGAAATTAACTAATGTCTCAATTAATTAATCTTTTTGAATTATTTTGGGAATGCATGGAAATAATAAAATAATAGAGAAGCTATTATTTTATTTTGGTTGGTGATTCTCTTGGTGGAGTTTTGGAGTTCTTGGATAATGACTTATTCCAACGAAGAACGCCTCTCATCTCCAAAGAACAACGAGCCTCAAGTTCTTCATTGTTCTTCAACTGAGGCAAGGAAAGGGAAGTGACGCCCACGACATCTCCAATGACCTTCATCTCTGTCAAAGGAGAAGCCATCTCACGCGAAGAACATCACCAACGACGACGTCACCTCTGAACGCTCGTCCACCAACGACTAGTACCCTTATTCCTTTCCGACGCATGAACGTGAGATTTGGGAGTGTGTGACGAATGCGACAATCGACGAATTGACATCTGTCCTTTTTCTGAGATCATCAACGAACAAAAAATATGAGGACGGGGTTTGTTTTGAGTAAATTAAACCCTCATTCCTCATTATTTATTTTTGGTACGATGATGGCCATTTGTTATCTCCAAATGCGGAGGGCACGGGCTGAACAAACACGGCCCAAAAACCCTCCATTGTTTCTTGTTTGGTTGATGATGGAGGCGGAGCCAGAAGGGCGTGGTGTCGTCGCACCATGTCGGAGGAAGGGGGCCGCGGCCATGCGGGCCACGGAGGACAGAAGAGGTGCAAAGCCGTCACGCGATGCCGGAGTAATGGGACCACGACCAAGTGGGCTGCGACAAACGAAGACGACGCGGAGCCGTTACACCGCGCCGAGGAAGCCCCATGGCTGGGCCACCACGGCCGGGCCGTCCCTCGGCCGGGACGCCCCACGGCCGGGCCACCCCTCGGCCGGGCCGCCCCTTCAATCTAGGCCTCCACTTGGGTCGGTCCACACCCACGGACTGGGTCATACCTCGGTTCGGACCAGGTTGGACTGGACCCGGACCCACTACGGCCATTTACGGCTTTTAGCCCGCATCTTGGGCTACGGGTGTCCATATGACGAACGGTCTGCGGTGATGGAATTCCTGGCGTGAGAGGACTATTATGGATTACCCTCTTTGAGTTTTGGATGTAGTTGGGGTATGGCCAGGTTGGTTTGAGCGTAAAAACCAATCGGGCCCCTAGAACGGAAATGCCAATAACTCACAGACTGGACGTCCGATTGACGCATCGTCTGTTGCGTTGGGTTCCTTATAATGAGAAGGAACTACGAGATACATCAAATCGAGACATCATGATAGTTGAGGTATCAACACTTGGCTTGAGGAGCGGACCCTCCCGAATCGAGCGTGCTGTGTGCGGGAACCCTAGGGCTGACTGCGACTGAGATAACAGGATCCTCTGTGGGTTCGACAATGAAGATATTGTACCAGATTCCTCCGTGGGTTCGAAAATTATGAATTATATTATGGGATCCTATGTGGGTTTGAAAGTGGTGACTACTATACCGGGATCCTCCGTGGGTTCGACAGTGATGACTTCTGTACCAGGATCCTACGTGGGTTCGGCAACACTGATACTATTCCAGGATACTACGTGGTTTTGACAGAGGAGATGATTCAGTGGCTACAACTAATCTTCTATACCCCTCTACATGAGTAGTATACCTATGTGAGCTGAGTCATGTCTTTCAACCATTTTCATCGTGGTGATTGACTTTACTTCCTTTATCGAATGGGTTGTGTTTGGGATGGAGAGCTGGATTCAGACTATGATTGATAAATTAGGTATTTGTATGGGTATATACCTAAGTAAGGTTGGTTGTTACTTCATAATTGTATCTTACTTCTATGGTTTATCCTTAGTGTATTTTAGGAGTCCTTTGGGGGTCTCGAAGTCCCCTAGTGAGTATTGTTAGACTCACCCCTACACGGGCTTCGCCCGCACCTTGTTGTGTTCTATGCAGATGACGGTCTGCAGTGATCGAGGCTGAGGGTGACGGACGAGAGGCTGCTCAGAGCTGGACTAGATGAGACGTACATCAGAGATGAGTGTTTGAGTTCTGTACCTACCCTTCATGTTGGAATCCCCAGTGGATGATCCAAGAGCTATTTTCCTTTTTTACTTGTACTTGTCCCTGTTGTTCAGTTGGGTTTGTATACTGGCCCACTTACTTTCAGCACACTTTTATTTTCTATTTTAGTACTTTTTTCCTCTACTACTTTTGTTTAGACTATGTGTGTTATAGGTTTAAAGGCAATGCCTTCCCTTTTTATCAGGGATTCTCCTTTGGTGCTAGTCGCCAGCCCTTGTCCTATATATAGAATCCCGTCTTTTTATAACATAACTTTCATTCCATTACACGGAACTGAGGATCTTTAAGGTTTAGTGTCTTAGAAACAAGGAACATAAAACATGAAACAAAAAAAAAACAAAAAAAACATTCTTCTTAAACACTTGAAAGGCTTCTCCTCATGTTCACCCTAGGATCATTACTGCATCTCATAACCTGGAGACATACATCAAAAGGAAGGGTGAGCAGAAGGCCCAATAAGGGAAACAAGTGAAACATTTTACATATGAACTTGAGATACATCAATAAAGTCATGAAAAGAACTTTAAGGCATGAAAATGAAATCATGAGGCATATCATAATAAAAATAAAACTTTTTCATAACTTGAAGATGTGGATACATCATTTAACATAGACAATCATGAACATATCACCAAGGTCCATCCCCAAGGTGTCATTTTATAATTACCAAGGTTATTCACCAAGGTATCGTGAAAATTGTAATCTCTGGTGGTTACATCATTACCCAATGCATTGGAGCGCTATCAGGGCGCACCCTTAAATTTTCCTTTATTATCATGTGATCCACATATATCATCATCAAACATTTCATAAATAACCCACATAGCATAAAATAAATGGGTTTCATTTCATAATGTTTTAAAAACTGCTTTAAAGACATGATCTTTACGTCACTTTAAAACCCACAGAAAAGGAAGGTGGGTCTCATGTATGTAAATCCCAGAATTTAAAATAGAACATTTTGGTATATATGTTAATACCCCTTTAGAAGAAAGAGCTTTGAGTATTCACTTAATAAAATAAAAGAACTTTAGAAAAAGAGATAGACATTTTGAGACAGAAATTCTACAGCATAACGGCAATGTTCCGAGGTCTTAGAAGACATTAAAAGAGAGGTAAAATGGGTCAAACATTCATAAATGACCCATAAAATAGTACATGGACAGAATAAGAAGGATACATGATCATGGTAATGAAATTTCAAGGACATACAATTTGAAATTAGAAACATGGAAGGAAGAAAAAAATTAGATTTCTCTTATGAAAGTTCGGCAGCCTAACGACGTTACTTAAACATCAACAAAAATGATTTGAAAAGATAAAATAGGGTCTCTCATCATGTGAACATAAGAGTTCAGTATGATAGATATAGAGATAATTCCCCAACATAACAAAAAGTAACTTGAAAGAATTGACATGAAAGTAGAACTTCAACACGAGAAGGGTGAAGAACCACTTAAAATTCGGCAGCCTAACGGCGCCACTTAAAACATCAAAATACTGAATTGAAGAGATCAAATGGGGTATCTCATCATATGAACATAAGAATGCAGTATGATATATATAGAGATCATACCCCAATATAACAAAAAGGAACTTGAAATAATTGACATGTAAGTAGAACTTCAAAACGAGAAGGGTGAAGAACCACTTAAAAATTCGACAGCCTAACGGCGCCACTTAAAACTTCAAAGTACTGAATTGAAGCGATCAAATGGGGTCTCTCATAATATGATCATAAAAGATCAGTATGATAATTTAGAGATAATAACCCAACATAATAAAAAGGAACATGAAAGACTTGAATGAAAATAGAACTTGAAAACGAGGAAGGTGAAAGAATCCCTTAAAAATTCGGCAGCCTAACGGCGCCACTTAAACATTATTAAAACGAATTTATGAGAGCAAGGGGGGTTCTCTCATCATATGAACATGAAATAGGAAGTAGAATGAATATAAAATAACATCCTCCAACATTAGAACATGGAGTATAAAAGAAATGACATAAAAGAGATTACTTGAAAAGAAAGAGAGAGGTCGGATCCCTTACCTTAAAACGTGACTCTTGAAACTCAAAGGTTTGGACCTTGAGGGCTTGGGGGCACCTTGGGAGGACTCCTTGGGAGGTAATGAGACCATAAATTCGTTGGGGAAGAGTGGGGAGTCGAATGGATGAGATGAGGGCTTGGTATTTATAGGGAAAGTGAGGGGACAAGGCATTAATGGCCAAGGGACACCTCACATGTGCTTTTCTCAAACCCATGTGCTCTCCCTTGGCATTTATCATGGAGTTAGGCCACATGGGGCCCCCAAAACAATAATTCATCACCCTTGGCCGGCCAACCCTTAAAAGATCTCATGACATCATCATGACACAATTATGATGTCATTAAACATACCGAAACCCTAAAACTGCATTTTTACTATTCACTGAAAAATTCATCTTTCTCAGAATAATCCCAAACATTCACCTTAACTAAATATCTATGCTCTGATTTCAAAAATGTACCCCATTTTATAAAAATAATTTTCTAAATATTTTTAATTTTATTTTTAAATAAATACACTATTCACCGAAAATTCATTTTTTTCAGAAAAATCCCCAAAAATTACCATAACATAATATCGATGCTCTGAGTTCAAAAATAAAGTCATTTTTATAAAAATAAATTTTTAATTAAAAAACACTATTCATCCGAAAAAACTAATACTTGAATAATAATTTATGAAACCGTTATTTGACCATTTTATTGAATCACATTACTTAATCAATGTGCCTAGCTTATTTTAATACTTTCTTTAAGTGAGATTACTAATCCATTTGGACACATTATTAATCCTAATCATAAAATCACTATTCATAATTTACTATTCATCAGAAATTAAGTTGATCTTATTAGTATCTAAATTTTGTACTGAACATAATTGTAGAAGACCATTTTTCGAAAATCATTACACATTTTTAATTATTTAAGGTTTACACAACCATTTTTAAAATATCATATTTATAAAATTCATCAAAAATATGCATATTATATTTATCCGGTCATTTGAAAATTCATAAACTTCATCATAAGAAGAAATCCCAATTTTTATTTAAAACAAAGGATTACACAAGGTAGTTACGGTCTCCTTACATAGCCCCTTATCACACCAGCATAGGACCTAAGTGTAAGGTGTGCTAAGGTGAGAGAATCCGAGGGAGGCTCGGCCAACATCGCACGAGTAGTAATTTCTATCAGTTTGAACTTCTCACGAAGGCGATCCCGTTCTAGATTCACACGATGAAGTTCAGCTTGGATTTGGTCTAGAGAAAAGCCCAGCGGTGCTACCTCCTTCCCAAGTTCTGTTAGATGGGCTTCGATCGGTCCAAGACTACTGGGTGAGGCCATCGAATCTTCTTTCTATATTAATTAACCAAGATTGGTTGTATTTAGAGACAATATTTAAAACGTTTAGTTTCCAGTGGTCATATTGACCAGTGGTCAAATAACAATAAAAACCCAACAGTCTCATTTTAATTATACTCATGTTATCAAATGAAACATTTTTGTTGAGTATAAAAATAAAATAAAATAACACATAAAATTAGGAAACAAGATTTATTTAAAAAAATTCGGGTCGTTACAATCTTCCCCCCTTAAGAAATTGCGTCCTCCCAATTTTAAAATTGGGTTTTGAAATTTCATTGAAAGTCCCACATCGGAAAAGGAGTCAGTAAAACTATTACTTTAAAATAAAGAAAGGGAAGTACAAAGGTCACCCGAGTTAACCCACAGTAGGGTTCCATGTAGGAAAACATGGACATGGAGGAGAAAACAAAGGGTCAAGTTCTGAGGGAGAGTGATAGAGAACATGATTAGGAGAAAGTTAAACATTAGAAAATCCCAAACTTATGATGTGTGCAAGCGGTCTTTGATTACCTAGTAGGAAACGTAAACCAACAACGTTTTTGTTTTACGTTCCTTTTCATAACTTTGAGGAATTCATTTACAACATAGAACAAAAACATAAGGAAATATATCTACCTTCATGTAGAGTTTCATCCTTTAATAAGTTTCTACCCAAAACTAATCTTTCCTCTAAACTATGAGCATTCAAAACTACTTGGTCTCATCAAAACACAAGAATCATCTTCTAGAGAATCACATAATCCACAAAATATCAACTATCTATTTCTTCTATCTTTAAACATTATCCCAAAAACAGAAAGAGTAAGGTAAAAAACTCTTCAAAAAGAAATAATCTCATAGGAATGGAAACTACTTTTAAATCTTCAAGTTCCATGGTACTACCCAAAGTTCATCATAGTCCATTCCGTAAATAATGGTCCTTAAGATTCCTCAAAATAAACCAAACTAAGATTGAAACCTAAATACAAGAAAGATTTGATAACATAGTCTTCCAAAACAACTTCATTGTTCATCTCCAGACAACATCAACCACTCCTAACATCTTATAAAAAAGGTAGCTAACCTCAACATATTTTACCCAAGATAGGTTAGTCATTACCATAAGTAAGCTAAATTACTATAAGTTCACCTTAAATTCATCGATTCTTCAAAATATAAGTCAACCTTACTCCTTAATGAAAATACTGTAGTAATCTATTTACCTCGATCAAATATAGTTCCCAAAATAATGAACGTCTTCCAAAATAATAATCATATTTTAAACCCATAATCATCCATGTCATATTAATACGAAAATCGTCGCATTTCCTATCACATTGGTTGTCGGAACATGTTCTTCCATTTCCCACCATTAACTAAGAATAGAAAGCATAATTAGGGGCTTAAGTACTTAGCTAATAATCATGAAAAGGAACTGAAAGCATATAAGGATAACTTGTATATGAAAGGTATACCCTAACTTGTGATCTCCTAGGTTCCCATCTAGGTTATGAATGATCATATATTCTTATGTGAACCTTTATTTTATTTTATCTTTATTCCTTTAACAATGGTTCATACCAAGCTTATGAATTTACCAAAGCATATCCCCCGGGAGTGTCGTAACCAAGAGTGCAGCAAGGCCCGTTGTCGTGTACCAGTTCCCGTTCGAGTCTAGCTCAAAGCGGTGTTTTCGGGTTTTACCCCTATGTACATCTGTGCCAGAGCCACCTCTACCTGCTCGTATCCAGACAGGGATGTATTTTCTTGGCAACCCCTTACTCAATACTCACCAAAATACCAGGAAGATTTCCTATATTAAACTTTTCTATAGGGTTCTTCCTAGAGTTTTCATATCCTAATTTCCACAAATAACTAAACCATCCTTTGATACCAACTATAGAATCCCGTCTTTTTATAACATAACTTTCATTCCATTACACGGAACTGAGGATCTTTAAGGTTTAGTGTCTTGGAAACAAGGAACATAAAACATGAAACAAAAAAAAACAAAAAAAAACATTCTTCTTAAACACTTGAAAGGCTTCTCCTCATGTTCACCCAAGGCTCATTACTGTATCTCATAACCTGGAGACATACATCAAAAGTAAGGGTGAGCAGAAGGCCCAGCAAGGGAAACAAGTGAAACATTTTACATATGAACTTGAGATACATCAATAAAGTCATGAAAAGAACTTTAAGGCATGAAAATGAAATCATGAGGCATATCATAATAAAAATAAAACTTTTTCATAACTTGAAGATGTGGCTAAATCATTTAACATAGACAATCATGAACATATCACCAAGGTCCATCCCCAAGGTGTCATTTTAAAATTACCAAGGTTATTCACCAAGGTATCGTGAAAATTGTAATCTCTAGTGGTTACATCATTACCCAATGCATTGGAGCGCTATCAGGGTGCACCCTTAAATTTGCCTTTATTATCATGTGAGCCAAATATATCATCATCAAACATTTCATAAATAACCCACATAGCATAAAATAAATGGGTTTCATTTCATAATGTTTTAAAAACTGCTTTAAAGACATGATCTTTACATCACTTTAAAACCCACAGAAAAGGAAGGTGGGTCTCATGTATGTAAATACCAGAATTTAAAATAGAACATTTTGGTATATATTTTAATACCCCTTTAGAAGAAAGAGCTTTGAGTATTCACTTAATAAAATAAAAGAACTTTATAAAAAGAGATAGACATTTTGAGACAGAAATTCTGCAGCATAACAGCAATGTTCCGAGGTCTTAGAAGACATTAAAAGAGAGGTAAAATGGGTCAAACATTCATAAATGACCCATAAAATAGTACATGGACAGAATAAGAAGGATACATGATCATGGTAATGAAATTTCAAGGACATACCATTTGAAATGAAAAACATGGAAGGAAGAAAAAAATTATATTTCTCTTATGAAAGTTCGGCAGCCTAACGGCGTTACTTAAACATCAACAAAAATGATTTGAAAAGATCAAATAGGGTCTCTCATCATGTGAACATAAGAGTTCAGTATGATAGATATAGAGATAATTCCCCAACATAACAAAAAGTAACTTGAAAGAATTGACATGAAAGTAGAACTTCAACACGAGAAGGGTGAAGAACCACTTAAAATTCGGCAGCCTAACGGCGCCACTTAAAACATCAAAATACTGAATTGAAGAGATCAAATGGGGTATCTCATCATATGAACATAAGAATCCAGTATGATATATATAGAGATCATACCCCAATATAACAAAAAGGAATTTGAAATAATTGACATGAAAGTAGAACTTCAAAACGAGAAGGGTGAAGAACCACTTAAAAATTCGGCAGCCTAACGGCGCCACTTAAAACTTCAAAATACTGAATTGAAGCGATCAAATGGGGTATCTCATCATATGATCATAAAAGATCAGTATTATAATTTAGAGATCATACCCCAACATAATAAAAAGGAACATGAAAGACTTGAATGAAAATAGAACTTGAAAACAAGGAAGGTGAAAGAATCCCTTAAAAATTCGGCAGCCTAACGGCGCCACTTAAACATTCTTAAAACGAATTGATGAGAGCAAGGGGGGGTCTCTCATCATATGAACATGAAATAGGCAGTAGGATGAATATAAAAGAACATCCTCCAACATAAGAACATGGAGTATAAAAGAAATGACATAAAAGAGATTACTTGAAACGAAAGAGAGAGGTCGGATCCCTTACCTTAAAACGTGACTCTTGAAACTCAAAGGTTTGGACCTTGAGGGCTTGGGGGCACCTTGGGAGGACTCCTTGGGAGGTAATGAGACCATAAATTCGTTGGGGAAGAGTGGGGAGTCGAATGGATGAGATGAGGGCTTGGTATTTATAGGGAAAGTGAGGGGACAAGGCATTAATGGCCAAGGGACACCTCACATGTGCTTTTCTCAAACCCATGTTCTCTCCCTTGGCATTTATCATGGAGTTAGGCCACATGGGGCCCCCAAAACAATAATTCATCACCCTTGGCCGGGCAACCCTTAAAAGATCTCATGACATCATCATGACACAATTATGATGTCATTAAACATACCGAAACCCTAAAACTGCATTTTTACTATTCACTGAAAAATTCATCTTTCTCAGAAAAATCCCAAACTTTCACCTTAACTAAATATCAATGCTCTGATTTCAAAAATGTACTCCATTTTATAAAAATAATTTTCTAAATATTTTTAATTTTATTTTTAAATAAATACACTATTCACCGAAAATTCATTTTTTTCAGAAAAATCCCCAAAAATTACCATAACATAATATCGATGCTCTGAGTTCAAAAATAAAGTCATTTTTATAAAAACAAATTTTTAATTAAAAAAACACTATTCATCCGAAAAAACTAATACTTGAATAATAATTTATGAAACCGTTATTTGACCATTTTATTGAATCACATTACTTAATCAATGTGCCTAGCTTATTTTAATACTTTCTTTAAGTGAGATTACTAATCCATTTGGACACATTATTAATCCTAATCATAAAATCACTATTCATAATTTACTATTCATCAGAAATTAAGTTGATCTTATTAGTATCTAAATTTTGTACTGAACATAATTGTAGAAGACCATTTTTCGAAAATCATTACACATTTTTAATTATTTAAGGTTTACACAACCATTTTTAAAATATCATTTTTCTAAAATTCATCAAAAATATGCATATTATATTTATCCGGTCATTTGAAAATTCATAAACTTTATCATAAGAAGAAATCCCAATTTTTATTTCAAACAAAGGATTACACAAGGTAGTTACGGTCTCCTTACATAGCCCCTTATCACACCAGCATAGGACCTAAGTGTAAGGTGTGCTAAGGTGAGAGAATCCGAGGGAGGCTCGGCCAACATCGCACGAGTAGTAATTTCTATCAGTTTGAACGTCTCACAAAGGCGATCCCATTCTAGCTTCACACGATGAAGTTCAGCTTGGGTTTGGTCCAGAGCAAAGCCCAGCGGTGCTACCTCCTTCCCAAGTTCTGTTAGATGGGCTTCGATCGGTCCAAGACTACTGGGTGAGGCCATCGAATCTTCTTTCTATATTAATTAACCAAGATTGCTTGTATTTAGAGACAATATTTAAAACGTTTAGTTTCCAGTGGTCATATTGACCAGTGGTCAAATAACAATAAAAACCCAACAGTCTCATTTTAATTATACTCATGTTATCAAATGAAACATTTTTGTTGAGTATAAAAATAAAATAAAATAACACATAAAATTAGGAAACAAGATTTATTTAAAAAAATTCGGGTCATTACAATCTTCCCCCCTTAAGAAATTGCGTCCTCCCAATTTTAAAATTGGGTTTTGAAATTTCATTGAAAGTCCCACATCGGAAAAAGAGTCAGTAAAACTATTACTTTAAAATAAAGAAAGGGAAGTACAAAGGTCACCCGAGTTAACCGACACTAGGGTTCCATGTAGGAAAACATGGACATGGAGGAGAAAACAAAGGGTCAAGTTCTGAGGGAGAGTGATAGATAACATGATTAGGAGAAAGTTAACCATTAGAAAATCCCAAACTTATGATGTGTGCAAGCGGTCTTTGATTACCTAGTAGGAAACGTTAACCAACAACGTTTTTGTTTTACGTTCCTTTTCATAACTTTGAGGAATTCATTTACAACATAGAACAAAAACATAAGGAAATATATCTACCTTCATGTAGAGTTTCATCCTTTAATAAGTTTCTACCCAAAACTAATCTTTTCTCTAAACTATGAGCATTCAAAACTACTTGGTCTCATCAAAACACAAGAATCATCTTCTAGAGAATCACATAATCCACAAAAGATCAACTATCTATTTCTTCTATCTTTAAACATTATCCCAAAAACAGAAAGAGTAAGGTAAAAAAACTCTTCAAAAAGAAATAATCTCATAGGAATGGAAACTACTTTTAAATCTTTAAGTTCCATGGTACTACCCAAAGTTCATCATAGTCCATTCCGTAAATAATGGTCCTTAAGATTCCTCAAAATAAACCAAACTAAGATTGAAACCCAAATACAAGAAAGATTTGATAACATAGTCTTCCAAAACAACTTCATTGTTCATCTCCAGATAACATCAACCACTCCTAACATCTTATAAAAAAGGTAGCTAACCTAAACATATTTTACCCAAGATAGGTTAGTCATTACCATAAGTAAGCTAAATTACTATAAGTTCACCTTAAATTCATCGATTCTTCAAAATATAAGTCAACCTTACTCCTTAATGAAAATACTGTAGTAATCTATTTACCTCGATCAAATATGGTTCCCAAAATAACGAACGTCTTCCAAAATAATAATCATACTTTAATCCCATAATCACCCCTGTCATATTAATACGAAAATCATCGCATTTCCTATCACATTGGTTTTCGGAACATGTTCTTCCATTTCCCACCATTAACTAAGAAGATAAAGCATAATTAGGGGCTTAAGTACTTAGCTAATAATCATGAAAAGGAACTGAAAGCATATAAGGATAACGTGTATATGAAAGGTATACCCTAACTTGTGATATCCTAGGTTCCCATCTAGGTTATGAATTATCATATATTCTTATGTGAACCTTTATTTTATTTTATCTTTATTCCTTTAACAATGGTTCATACCAAGCTTATGAATTTACCAAAGCATTTCCCCCGAGAGTGTCGTAACCAAGAGTGCAGCAAGGCCCGTTGTCGTGTACCAGTTCCCGTTCGAGTCTAGCTCAAAGCGGTGTTTTCGGGTTTTACCCCTATGTACATATGTGCCAGAGCCACCTCTACCTGCTCGTATCCAGACAGGGATGTATTTTCTTGGCAACCCCTTACTCAATACTCACCAAAATACCAGGAAGATTTCCTATATTAAACTTTTCTATAGGGTTCTTCCTAGAGTTTTCATATCCTAATTTCCACAAATAACTAAACCATCCTTTGATACCAAATATAGAATCCCGTCTTTTTATAACATAACCTTCATTCCATTACACGGAACTGAGGATCTTTAAGGTTTAGTGTCTTGGAAACAAGGAACATAAAACATGAAACAAAAAAAAAACAAAAAAAAAACATTCTTCTTAAACACTTGAAAGGCTTCTCCTCATGTTCACCCTAGGCTCATTACTGTATCTCATAACCTGGAGACATACATCAAAAGGAAGGGTGAGCAGAAGGCCCAGCAATGGAAACAAGTGAAACATTTTACATATGAACTTGAGATACATCAATAAAGTCATGAAAAGAACTTTAAGGCATGAAAATGAAATCATGAGGCATATCATAATAAAAATAAAACTTTTTCATAACTTGAAGATGTGGCTACATCATTTAACATAGACAATCATGAACATATCACCAAGGTCCATCCCCATGGTTTCATTTTAAAATTACCAAGGTTATTCACCAAGGTATCGTGAAAATTGTAATCTCTAGTGGTTACATCATTACCCAATGCATTGGAGCGCTATCAGGGCGCACCCTTGAATTTGCCTTTATTATCATGTGATCCACATATATCATCATCAAACATTTCATAAATAACCCACATAGCATAAAATAAATGGGTTTCATTTCATAATGTTTTAAAAACTGCTTTAAAGACATGATCTTTACGTCACTTTAAAACCCACAGAAAAGGAAGGTGGGTCTCATGTATGTAAATCCCAGAATTTAAAATAGAACATTTTGGTATATATTTTAATACCCCTTTAGAAGAAAGAGCTTTGAGTATTCACTTAATAAAATAAAAGAACTTTAGAAAAAGAGATAGACATTTTGAGACAGAAATTCTGCAGCATAACGGCAATGTTCTGAGGTCTTAGAAGACATTAAAAGAGAGGTAAAATGGGTCAAACATTCATAAATGACCCATAAAATAGTACATGGACAGAATAAGAAGGATAAATGATCATGGTAATGAAATTTCAAGGACATACCATTTGAAATGAAAAACATGGAAGGAAGAAAAAAATTAGATTTCTCTTATGAAAGTTCGGCAGCCTAACGACGTTACTTAAACATCAACAAAAATGATTTGAAAAGATCAAATAGGGTCTCTCATCATGTGAAAATAAGAGTTCAGTATGATATATATAGAGATAATTCCCCAAAATAACAAAAAGTAACTTGAAAGAATTGACATGAAAGTAGAACTTCAACACGAGAAGGGTGAAGAACCACTTAAAATTCGGCAGCCTAACGGCGCCACTTAAAACATCAAAATACTGAATTGAAGAGATCAAATGGGGTATCTCATCATATGAACATAAGAATCCAGTATGATATATATAGATATCATACCCCAATATAACAAAAAGGAACTTTAAATAATTTACATGAAAGTAGAACTTCAAAACGAGAAGGGTGAAGAACCACTTAAAAATTCGGCAGCCTAACGGTGCCACTTAAAACTTCAAAATACTGAATTGAAGCGATAAAATGGGGTCTCTCATCATATGATCATAAAAGATCAGTATTATAATTTAGAGATCATACCCCAACATAATAAAAAGGAACATGAAATACTTGAATGAAAATAGAACTTGAAAACGAGGAAGGTGAAAGAATCCCTTAAAAATTCGGCAGCCTAACGACGCCACTTAAACATTCTTAAAACGAATTGATGAGAGCAAGGGGGGGGTCTCTCATAAAATGAACATGAAATAGGCAGTAGTATGAATATAAAAGAACATCCTCCAACATAAGAACATGGATTATAAAAGAAATGACATAAAAGAGATTACTTGAAAAGAAAGAGAGAGGTCGGATCCCTTACCTTAAAACGTGACTCTTGAAACTCAAAGGTTTGGACCTTGAGGGCTTGGGGGAACCTTGGGAGGACTCCTTGGGAGGTAATGAGACCATAAATTCGTTGGGGAAGAGTGGAGAGTCGAATGGATGAGATGAGGGCTTGGTATTTATAGGGAAAGTGAGGGGACAAGGCATTAATGGCCAAGGGACATCTCACATGTGCTTTTCTCAAACCCATGTGCTCTCCCTTGGAATTTATCATGGAGTTAGGCCACATGGGGCCCCCAAAACAATAATTCATCACCCTTGGCCGGCCAACCCTTAAAAGATCTCATGACATCATCATGACACAATTATGATGTCATTAAACATACCGAAACCCTAAAACTGCATTTTTACTATTCACTGAAAAATTCATCTTTCTCAGAAAAATCCCAAACTTTCACCTTAACTAAATATCAATGATCCGATTTCAAAAATGAACTCCATTTTATAAAAATAATTTTCTAAATATTTTTAATTTTATTTTTAAATAAATACACTATTCACCGAAAATTCATTTTTTTCAGAAAAATCCCCAAAATTTACCATAACATAATAATGATGCTCTGAGTTCAAAAATAAAGTCATTTTTATAAAAATAAATTTTTAATTAAAAAAACACTATTCATCCGAAAAAACTAATACTTGAATAATAATTTATGAAACCGTTATTTGACCATTTTATTGAATCACATTACTTAATCAATGTGCCTAGCTTATTTTAATACTTTCTTTAAGTGATATTACTAATCCATTTGGATACATTATTAATCCTAATCATAAAATCACTATTCATAATTTACTATTCATCAAAAATTATGTTGATCTTATTAGTATCTAAATTTTGTACTGAACATAATTGTAGAAGACCATTTTTCGAAAATCATTACACATTTTTAATTATTTAAGGTTTACACAACCATTTTTAAAATATCATTTTTCTAAAATTCATCAAAAATATGCATATTATATTTATCCGGTCATTTGAAAATTCATAAACTTCATCATAAGAAGAAATCCCAATTTTTATTTAAAACAAAGTATTACACAAGGCAGTTACAGTCTCCTTACATAGCCCCTTATCACACCAGCATAGGACCTAAGTGTAAGGTGTGCTAAGGTGAGAGAATCCGAGGGAGGCTCGGCCAACATCGCACGAGTAGTAATTTCTATCAGTTTGAACTTCTCGCGAAGGCGATCCCGTTCTAGCTTCACACGATGAAGTTCAGCTTGGGTTTGGTCCAGAGCAAAGCCCAGTGGTGCTACCTCCTTCCCAAGTTCTATTAGATGGGCTTCGATCGGTCCAAGACTACTGGGTGAGGCCATCGAATCTTCTTTCTATATTAATTAACCAAGATTGCTTGTATTTATAGACAATAGTCAAAACGTTTAGTTTCCAGTGGTCATATTGACCAGTGGTCAAATAACAATCAAAACCCAACAGTCTCATTTTAATTATACTCATGTTATCAAATGAAACATTTTTGTTGACTATAAAAATAAAATAAAATAACACATAAAATTAGGAAACATGATTTATTTAAAAAAATTCGGGTCGTTACACTATAAGAGCCGGGCTTCGGGTAGTCACAGCACGGGCCCCGAGGATGGGTCGTGACAATTTGGTATCAGAGCAGTCGGTTCAACCACAGAACTTGGACTCTGATTCTTTTAACAACAATAGTGATAAGTGTTTTGGGTGTGATTATTAATTTAGGGAAACTAGTGTTGGTGTGGCGGTCGACGTATCCATACACTAGGAATATGAATTCTGATTTCCGACTCAGCGCACAAAAAAATTGATTGCGTGTGTGTTTCCGTTGAAAAGTTTCTTTCGTGATTACATTATGTCAGCTCACTAGGTATATTGTTTTTACTATGGAAAACCTGATTCTTTTCAGGATGGCCCCATGTAGGCAGTGATCTAGGGTTTTAAGTTTCATACAAGATGGTAGCCCACCGAGCGACGATGCCTCGGTGCATGGAACCATCAAAACGGAGGTACCAGCGGTACCACTACTCACTGGACCACCGATACCACCAGCTTCAGTAGCAGAGAGTGCACGCCGTCTGAGTGTACTTCACGAGTTCCAGTGCTAGAGGTTGCCCAGGTTCTGGGGAGAGACAGACCCACAGGCAGCTGGGGATTGGCTGGAGGCTATTGTGAGAGTTTTTAGATTGGTAGGAACACCAGCCGACCTCATGGTAATCCTTGCCATGAGTCTCCTACATGCAGCGGCAGACAGATGGTGGAGCCTGATGCTCCAGGTGCATGTCGAGACATCATTACTCTGGACAAACTTCGAGAGTCTCTTCTACTCAGAGTTTGTTCTAGCCACACTTCGTGCGGTGCAGATTCAGGATTTACTTCATCTGCAGCAGGGCGGCATGAAAGTAGCTCAGTAGTCATTGAGGTTCACCGACCCCTCACGCTACTCCATGGATATGGTGGGGGACCCATTCTTCCAGGCCCGGACCTTTGATCAGGGACTCATGCATGAGATCAGGGCTTCGATGATCTCCATCAGTATCCTGATGCAGGTGGGGGTGCTGGAGCAAGCCCCTCTTGTGGAGAGTTTTCTAGCTGAGCATTCACCAGCGGCGAGACCCAACACAGGGCGACACGTAGTATAGTCTTCTGCAGCTGGCAGTATACAGATGTTGGAGAGTTCCAACCGGATCAGGCCATCAGGTGGGAGACCCCAAGATACATGTTCGGTTGTGTGGGGCATACAAGACAAAGCTAGTCATACAAGGAACATGCAGTGCTATGCATGAGGCGGGCAGGGTCACATGGATCGAGACTACCCGACCCGCCATGCAGATGAGTAGTAGACAGTAGAGGGACCTCCCAGAAAGAGGTAGAGAGTCGACTGTGGAGGTCCGTTAGGAGCAGGCGGAAGTGGTATAGGAGCTGGCCGAGCAGCGGGTGGTGGATGATGTTTCGAGGCTCGACCACCACCACCACCAGAATTTCCACCCCGACCATAGGGAGCTGGCAGACAGAGGTAGGCATAGCTCCTGGTAGTCAAGGCCTACGACCATGGCGCATCTGAGAATATTTTAGGTACTATCTGTGTCTACTCCACCCTTTCTGCAGTACTTATAGACACAAGTTCGAGTCATTATTTTATTTCCACTGCCCTCATTTCGAGCTTGGAGATTCCGATGGAGCCGTTGGCTTGATCCTTATGGCTAGAGAATCCTACGGGCGTAGATTCAACGATTACAAGCTGGTTCCAGCAGTGTGAGCTTACTCTAGGAGGTGAGATCTTCAGCTGGGATCTTCTCGTAGTGGCGTCGAGGCCTTATGAGGATATCTTGGGTATGGACTGGTTATCCACAGTTCATGCTCAGATTGACTATATTAGGCGCAAAGTGCGGTGTTTCTACACGGATGGGACTATGTTCACTTTCACCGGTGAGGACGGAGCCTTAGCAGCGCATGATGGACTTACATAGGGGAGGGGGCAGCTGATCACACATCAGTTGGCTAGTCTCATCCTCAGAGAAGTTGATGTGCGGAGTCTGAGTTTTCTTGTTGTAGTGGATCAGTACACAGATGTTTTCCCGACGACGTTCCAGGACTACCTACTCACAGAGAGGTATACTTCTACATTGACCTGTACCCCAGGACGATACAGATATCTACTCCAGCATATCAGATGGCTCTCGCCGAGCTTCATGAGCTGTGGGTGTAGCTGGAGGACTTGCTGGAGAAGGGATTAATCTAACCCAGTGTTTCACCTTGGGCATCTCTGATTTTGTTCGCCAAGATGGTAGATGGGAGTTTGCGACTCTGTGTTGACTACTGTCGCTTGAACTAGGTGACTGTGAAGAACAAGTACCCACTCTTGAGGATTTATGACCTCTTTGATCATCTCAAGGGAGCATGATGATTCTCGAAGATAGACCATAGGTCAGGCTATCACCAGCTCAGAGTTCGAGATGAGTATGTGCATAAGACGACCTTCAGGTGTCAGTGTGGCCACTACGAGTTCTTTGTTATGCCCTTCGGTGTAACCAATTCTCTAGAAGCGTTCATGAGTCTCATGAATAGGATCTTACAGGATTACCTCGATCTCTTTGTCGTATTCTTCATCGACGACATACTAATCTACTCAACTACTAAGGAGGAGCATGCCTACCTTTTGCGGGTAGTGATGGACACACTCCGAGAGCACCAACAATATGGTAATCTGTTGAAGTTCCAGTTTTGGATTTGAGAAGTTCACTTCTTGGGACACATCATCTCGGAGGCCGGAGTTTCATTGGATCCAGCGAAGGCTGAGACCTTACTTTATTAGGAGCCACCCAGGAGTCTGATGGAGGTAGGAATATTTCTGGGACTGGCTGGGTACTATCGGAGATTTGTGCCACATTTGTCTAGATTTGCATTACCTCTTTTAGCATGGACGAAGAAGGGGCAACCCTTGGTGTGGTCAGAGATATGCTAGTAGGGCTTTCAGGAGTTGAGGTAGAGTTTGACTAGTGCGCCCATCTTGAGGCTACCTAAGGAGGGCGTTGGGTACGTAGTTTACTGTGACGCATCAGGGAACAGATTCGGGTGTGTCCTGATGCAGGAGCGAGCAGTGATCGTGTATGGTTCTCAGCAGTTGAGACAACACAAGAAAAACTATGCTACCCATGACCTGGAACTAGCAGCAGTGGTCTTGGCCTTGAAGATGTGGCAACACTATCTTATGGGAGAATGTTTTACAGTCTACTCTGACCACCAGATTCTCAGGTACATCTTCTCATAGAAGGACCTGAACCTGAGACAGCGACGATGTCTCGAGTTCCTCCAGGACTATGACTTTGAGATATTCTATTCTCTTGGTAATGGGAATGTTGTAACAGATTCTATCAGCAATATATCAAGCATTCAGCTACTAGGAGAGGCGATAGAGAAGCTACCCACATTGCAGATATCCTTTTTTGATAGAGATAGAGCATCCTTTCTACAATCTCTCATAGTCACTCCTCCACTTCTTTAGTGACTCAGGAAGGCACAGCTTGGGGACATTGACTGTGAGATGCAACGTGCTCAGATATCCTCAGGGCAGGCACCTGATAGATTTTATGAAGGTAGAGATCATGTTATTCTCTTTAGAGGACGTACCATGGTACCAGTTTCACTTCAAGAGGAAGTGTTGCAAGAGTTTCACACATCTCCTTTACCGGTACATCAAGGTGTGGCGAAGATGTATCAGGATCTCCGATGACAGCACTGGTGGGCAGGTATAAAGAAAACAGTAGTAGAGTTTGTCTCACTATGCCTCACTTTTCAACAAGTGAAGGTGGATCACCAGAATCCAGTAGGATTGGTTCAGCCCTTAGAGGTCCCAGAGTGGAAGTGGGACATGATATCCATGTATTTAGTGACGGCACAACCACATACATCAAGAGGACATGACTCTATCTAAGTGATTGTGGACCGACTCACCAAGTTGGCCCACTTCCTACAGATCAGAGAGAAGGGATCAATATAGATATTGGGATGCCTCTACATACATGATATCATATGGATTCATGGTGTTACATCGATGATCATCTCTGATCGAGATGCTTTTTTCACTTCCCGGCTATAGAAGGGGTTGTAGGAGGCTTTCGGGACACAACTTCACTTGAGCACCACCTTCCATCCTCAGATGGATGGTCAGACTGAGAGGACCATTCAGACTCTCGAGGAAATGCTCCGTGCATGCATTATCGACTTCAGTCGTAGCTGGGAGGATCACTTACCCTTGGTGGAGCTTGCGTATAACAACAACTACCACTCCACCATCAGGATGGAACCATTCGAGGCAATTTACATCCGACCTTGTAGATTGCCTTTGTGCTGGACTGACCTAGGGGAGTCAGCACTTATGGGACTGGATATGGTGCAGGCTACAATGTAGAAGGTGCAGATCATCTAGGAGCAGATGAAGACCGCTCAGAGCAGGCAGAAGTCCTATGAAGATATGAGACGGATACCACTAGAGTTCGAGGATGGTGACCATGTCTTTCTATGTGGCTCAACTCGACAAGGTCTATGGAGATTTGGCTGAGGTGGAAAGTTATCACTAAGATTTATCAGACCTTTCCAAGTCATTAGCAGAGTAGGCAAGGTGGCTTACCGCCTGGCTCTTCCACCTCAGTTACACCGGGTGCACGACGTTTTCCACATATCTCAGCTGAGGAGATACATGCATGAACTGTCCCACATCCTCAGCCATGGAGAGCTGGACATCGATGATAGGGTGAATTTTACAAAGGTTCCAGTGGAGATTGAGGATCAACAGGAGCGGGTCCTGCGTGGATGCTCAATACCTCTGGTGCATGTTTTCTGGCAGCACGAGAACCTCTAGGAGATCACATGGGAGCGGGAGGCTCAGATGCATGCTCAGTACCCCAATTTTTTTTCTTTAGAGTGAGTTGTATCATATGGGGACGTAAATCCCTGAGGTGGGGAGAATATAAAGACCCATAATTCATGTGGATTTTTTTTAAATACATTGTAATTTTACAAGTCTACAGTTTCTGACGACGCTTGATTCTGAGGCCCGGTGTGCCTAAAATCAATTTCTGAACTCTTGTTCAGGTACGTTCATTAAACGTATGAGTGTGATTTTATATCTTTTGAACCGGTGCTCAGAATTCAAATCTGAGGGCAACATTGAACTCACATCGCTGGTATTAACTTAAGGAGACCTTCACCGCAGTTGCGTTTTAACGAGGTTGGAAGTTTGTTTATAGGATCTTTATTTAAGTTAAATAAAAATAAAAGTTTGAATTTTATTTTTATTATGGCGGTTCAATCCTCCAAGGGGAGGTTGGAGGTGGGGCCCACCCCCGCATCACCTCCCATGGGAGGATATTATGTGGTGGGGCCCACACGATCATGAACCCCCTTTAACCCCTCATTTAAGTGGGGTAAATATCTTAAACTCCCCTTGAGTTTAATGAAGCCAACTCCCCCTTTTATTATTTTGAAACATTCCACCTTACTTCATAATGATGCCAACACAACTAGAAATTAATTAATGTCTCAATTAATTAATCTTTAAGAATTCTTTTTGGAATGCATGGAAACTATCAAATAATAGAGAAGATATTATTTTATTTTGGTTGGTGATTCTCTTGGTGAAGCTTTGGAGTTATTGGAGAATGAATTATTCCAACGAAGAACACCTCTTATCTCTGAAGAACAATGTGCCTCAAGTTCTTCATCATTATTCAACTAAGGCAAGGAAAGGGAAGTGACGCCCACGACATCTCCAATGACCTTCATCCCCGTAAAAGGAGAAGACGTCACCCGCAAAGAATGTTGCCAACGATGACGTCACTTCCGGACAGTCGTCCACCAACGAAAAGTACCCTTCTTCCTTTCCAATGCATGAGAATGAGAATTGGGAGTGTGTGACGAACGCGACAATCGACGAATCGACATCCTTCCTTTTCCGAGATCATCAACGGACAAAAAATAAGAGGTAGGGGTTTGTTTTGAGTAAATTAGATCCTCATTCCTCATCATTTATTTTTGGTTTGATGATGGCCATTTGTTATCACCCAATGTGGAGGGCGCGGGCTGAACAAACACGGCCCAATAACCCTCCATTGGTTCTTGTTTGGTTGACAACGGAGGTAAAGCCGGAAGGGCACGGTGCTGGCGCATCACGCCGGAGGAAGGGGGTCGCGGCCACTCGGGCCCCACCAGATGGCAGAGGTGCGACGCCGTCGTGCCACACCAGAGCAAGGGGGTCGTGGCCATGCGGGCCGCATTGAACGAAGATGGCGCGATGCCATCGTGTCGTGCCGAGGAAGCCCCACAGTTGGGCCGCCCCATGGCCGGGCCACCCCTCGGCCGGGCCGCCATGTCCGGGCTGCCCTACGGCCGGACCGCCCCATGGTCGGGCCGCCTCACGGCCGAGCCGTCCCTCGTCCGGGCCACCCCTCGGCCGGGGACACCCCTTTGCCAGGCCGCCATCAGGCCGGGCCATGGCGGCCACGGGTTGGGCCGCCATCAGGCGGGGCCGCCCCTTCTACACGGTCCAACCACTTGGGTCGGTCCGCACCCACGGACTAGGTCAGACCTTGGGTTGGACATGGTCAGGCTGGGTTGGTCTGACTGGGTGAGACTGGACCGAGACCCACTACGGCCATTTAAGCCTTTTAGCCTGCATCTTTGGCAATGAGTGTCTGAACGAAGAACCTTCTACGGTGATGAAATTATTGGAGTGAGGCGATTCTGTTGGCATAATACTCTTGAGGTTTGGACACAGTTGGGGTATGGTTGGGTTGGTTTGAGCCTAAAAACCAACCGCACCCCTGGAATGGAAATGCCAATAACTCACAGACCGGACGTCCGATTGAGGCAAAATCTATAGCGTTGGGTTCCTTATGATGAGACGGAACTACGAGATACATCAACTTGAGACATCACGGTATTTGATGTATCGACACTTGGATCAAGGAGTGGACCCTCCTGGAATTGAGCGTTCTATGTGGGGGAAACCTAGGGCTGGCTGCGACTGAGATGATAGGATCCTCCGTGGGTTCGAAAGTGACGATACTGTACTAGGATCCTCCGTGGGTTCGACAGTGATGACTTTTGTACTGGGATCCTCCATGGGTTCAATAGCGTTGAATAATGTATTGGGATCCTCCGTGGGTTTGACAGTGACAAATTATGTACCAGGATCCTATGTGGGTTCGACAATGCTAATAATGTTCCAGGATCCTACATGGGTTCGACATAGGAGATGATTCAGTGGCTACAACTAATCATCTCTACCCCTATACATGAGTAGTATACCTATGTGAGCTGAGTCATGTCTTTCAACCATTTTCATCATGGTGATTGAATTTACATCCTTTGTGGAATGGGTTGTGTTTGGGATCTAGAGTTGGAGCCATACTGTGATTGATAACTTAGTTATTTTTATGGGCATATACCAAAGTAAGGTTGGTTGATACTTCGTGATTGTATCTTACTTCTGTGGTTTATCCTTAGTGGATTATGGGAGACCTTCGGGGGTCTTGGGGTCCCCTACTGAGTATTGTTATACTCACCTCTGCCCAAGATTCACCCTCACCCTGTTGTGGTTTGTGCAGACGATGATCATCAGTGATCAAGGATGAGGGTGACAGACGAGAGGCTGCTCAGAGCTGGACTAGACCGGACGTACCTCAGAGAGGAGTGCTCGGGTTATGTACCTACCCTTTAGGTAGGATTCCCCGGTGGACGATCTAAGAGCTATTTTACTTTTTTACTTGTAATTTTACTTATTGTTTAGTTGGGTTTGTATATTGGCCCACTTACTTTAAGAACACTTTTCTTTTCTATTTTAGTACTTGTTGCCTTTACTGCTTGTGTTTAGAATGTGTGTGTTACATGTTTAAAGGTAATGCCTTCCCTTTTTATCAGGGTTTCGCCTTTGGTGCTAGTCGGAAGCCCCATGACTATGGAAGGCGGGCTTGGGGCAGTCATGGCATGGGCCCCGAGGACGGGTTGTGACAATAAATTTCATTAAATAAAAATTATGTGGATAAAATAAAATGTTTCTCATAGAAAAAAAATTCAGGTAAAACTCTTACCTCAGTAATGATTTGTTCTCCACTTGCACCAAACATATTTAATAATTAAATTATATTAATTAAATAAATACTCAATAACCTTAGTAATTATTAAAACAATTTATACTATTACTTTATAATCCTTCCATAAATAAATATATTCATTAGTTTTTACCTATTTTCAACACTAGGTGTGAGTAATCTTTAATGCTTTGAAACAGTTTTGTAAAAACATTTTTTGTATTCATTATTGTTACAAAGTTCAGTATTCCATGATAATTAATGGCACCTGAATAAATTTTATGAATATATAATATCATCTCATGGTAGTTTTGGTTATGATCCATGATGTTGAAATCAGTGATGAGAATGTTTTAGTATTTCTTAACAAACAAAAAGTTTTTTCTTAATTATTGAGTTAAATGTCGATATAACCTTACTAGAACCAAAAAAAATTATTTATTTATTTATACCATATTATACTAGTAAATGAGTTTTCAAAGTTAACCATGATATAAATGCATAGTATTGTTCAAGTGTAAGATTAAATTGGTGTAAATATGAACCTACCATGATAAATGGATGATTATGAGGAGGTTTAGTTGTAATATAATTATAAAAAATGTGTAATGATCATATTTAGCGTTTAATGTTAAAATTGGAAGGAAGTATAATTATAATTAATGTATATAAAAATATTTTATATTATGAATAATATTATTTTTCTCTTTGTATGATTGTTTATGACAGTTAATGTTATAATGATCGCTTATTTCTAAAATTAAATATAAAATGTCAAAATTACATTTAATGATTATAAATAATGAAATAAGTAACATATATATACAGTAAACCCATATATAAAACCATACTTTATAGTTTGTTATGAAAATAGAAACATGTCATTCATGGAGGTGGTAATCCACACCCACACATGAGAAATATTTCTGTTTTTTCGATTGAATGGGATGAGAGTATACAATGGTTATAAAATAAATATCATAAAATATAATTATATTATTTATAATGAATTCATTATATACATATAGTTATAATGGGTTTGTAGGATGGTCAAAGGGAAGGATATAAAATAAAAGTAAAAGGTAAAGTAATACTGATGTTGAAAAATGGAATATTCTCTTGAAGTGTCCTTTCTAAATGAATGAATTCATGTGCTTTGTTGAGTATAGGGGATTCCAAATGTGTATATGGTATCAATAAGAAGTAAATTAGGTAGAGTTTCATAGTAATATCATACTATACGATTGTCTTGAAGTGTCAATGATGTGAAAATGTGGGACAAATATTTGAAAAAGAATATTAGGTAGGGGATTAGAATAGAATTGCACAAGAATTTGGTGATTTAGGTGAAAAAATAGTAACCAAGACATATGGATATGAATTTAATACTTATGAAAATAATTATATAATGTTTATGTGACCATTTCTTTGTTAAATAATTGAGATACCACATTTACCCATTTTACCCTTAATAATCTTGATTAAAAATTAACCATGGTAATTGGTTTATTACTAAAAATATACGATAAACCATATTAATTTCATTTTATTTTCTGAATCATAATTTTGGATCCATTTTAACAAATTCAATTTCTAAATATGAGAAAAGTACTTTTAAATTTAAATATAAGATATTGTAATAAATTTATTTATTTTTTTATATTCAGGTTTTTTATTCTTATTTCCGCTTAAATATTAGTTAGAAAAAGGTTTATATATTTTTTCATCTTAAACACAATATTGGATTCATATTTTATATTATATTAATCTAATTTATTTTGATAAAATAAATTATTTGAAAAAACCATTTTACTATTGGAGTGGTAATTAATCGATGTAATTTATTTTCAATGAAAAAAATAAGACTGGATTAGTTATATAATTTGGATGTACTGATTCAAAATATAAATTCTATTTTATTAAATAAAATTAATATGTCTAAAAGGTTAATTTTAACATTTATATGAATAAAATTAATTTTCTTAAAAATCCCAAATAATCATTTTTAGCTAAAATTATTATGATAAAAACAATAATATTGTTCATTTTTTCAAATTAAAATTATAAATTCTAGAAATTTAATATTTATGTAAATGGGTTATATATAATGAAAATATATTTTATTTAAAAAATAGTTTTCTAAAATTTTAATCATTTTCATTAATATTTCATATTATTCACTAATTAAATTATGATAATCCAATTATACCTAATAAATATATTTTTTCACCATTAATCATAAGTTTCTTGAAATAGAAATTCATATTACATAAAAATTAAATTTTTAGGAAAATAGTTTTCTAAACAATAAGTGATATTATTAGTCATTTTAAGTAAACTAATTATATTTCATTAATATTAAAATTTGAATTTGTTTATCATATACATATAATTCATAAAGTGGTTACTCTAATCCAATCCCACTAATAAAATGGGTAATTTTATAATGATCTCAACATATATTGGTTTCATTTTAGTTTGGTGTTTCATTTAGATAAAGCTGTAATATAAATAAAATTATGTAAAAGTGATCTCATATTATAATTTTAGGGTGTTACACCCCTCGAAATAAATTTGATCCTCATAATTTGGCTCATAAGGTCAAAATACAATATATAGGGAACTCAAAATTAACCATACACCTCTAGATGATCATGTGTTTATTTTTTATGTGAAATTATATTTATTCGTATGAAAAAACATTATAATCACTTTATAAATTGTGGTAAATCATTCCAAATTTCCCATAGAATTATAATAATGGTTTTAGTTTAATATCCAAAAGGAATAACTTCTCACAATCCCGAAAATGTTTTTAAATGATTATCATAAAAGTGGGGATTCTTTGTTATAACTCCATATCTAGTAGTTTTTCAAAACTTATATGAAATGGGAAAATATAAAATCTATTTTGAAAAATCACTATCAAATTCAGGATTATTAGTTTCAAAGGCCTTTCATGGTTCACATGGTTATTGGTGATTGTCTTCATTATTATCCATTAGATTGGGAAATTGAGTCACATATTTCCCAACTCTCTAATAATTGAAAAAAGATATTTTTATATATTATCTCTTTCACTTAAACATGTGAGTCCGGTTACCTTCATATCTAAACATATATCATTTTCCTCCCCCTTTAAGGAAATTTACCCCATACAAATTACCACATTTTTGACATGTAAGAAATTGAATATTCTTTCCTTCACCATATTTTTCACCTATATTTCATTCATACTTCAACCATATATTATTTTATGTGTTTGATATTTCAACTAATTTCATATTGTTAATCATAATTCCTAATAGTTGGTTTGAAATAATCACAATATTTCTCACTATAAACCTTACCCCATTTGGTCTTCATTGGAAAATGTTTCACATTGTCCATGAAATCCATAGTTAACTTGGTTTCTTTGGGCTTCAATCATTATTAAAATAAAAAGTGTTAACATGGGTTTTGATCATTATAGTAGAATCATCATAAATAACCATAGTAAAATTTAACCTCATGATTTATCACTTTATAACACTATCATGTTTTACTATAGTTATTAAAAATCAACTTGTATTAGACTTGACATGACAAAGGCTAATTTGAAATGGGTTATCTTATACTTATCAACCCAATCCCCAATATAATGATAATAAATTACCATGAACATTCATAAAATATTTTATACCTGATAATTAATGAAATTTATTCTCTCAAAATTCAACTTATCCTTACTGAGAAGAATTAATCAAGCTTATAATCATATAACCAAGTATGTATATACCCTGATAAGAAAATGTAAATAACATTCTTTTCTTAGCATCATTTTTGCAATCTATTTACAATAAAATAATAATATCAAAATGGTTATGATGATATCAAAAATATAAATATTGAAACATCAATATAAATATGAATTCCCTTATGAGACCTTTGTGTTCAACATATGATACTTTTAGATCAACATATGGATCACTTTATTCAATACTTGGTAATATTAGGTCATTTCTCTATTAGTTTCTGAATCATTATTGTTTAACATTAATCTTAAATATTCACAATGGTTTATAAAGGTAACATTATTAACCAAATAATATACTCCAGGAGTGTCTAAACAGGTTTATCACAAGGGTAATTTATAATTCACTAGGACACAATTGAGTTAATACCTAACACACCCTCTTTAGGGTTATTACCCTTAGGTACATATTTTTTAGAACCTCATTCACTTAATAGTATCTAAATAGGGATGTGATTTCATGTAAAATCACATACATAAGACATTACCAGAACATTAGGATTTTATCCTACCAAAACATTAGGATTTTATCCTATACATATGCTTATTCATATAATTTTACTAAAGTTATGTCATACCAATCCACAAATAATATGTTCATTATTTCATTAGCCTTAAATCATATTATATCCCAATGTTTTATTTATACCTTTGAAATTTTAATCAACCGTAACTTGCAAAACCATATATTATAATGAACTAACATCTGAAACACCAAATTTGAATAAAAATTTAATATGATACCAATTATAACACCTCATACTCGCACCCCTAGATCCAGTTCTAATACAAACATACATTACATACTAAATTTAATAGAATATCTAAATGTTGGATATAACCATGCTTAATTACAAAATTAATAATGATTATTTCATCTCTTACATTCTAAGGGTCTTTTCACTTTTATATATTTATAAAAATTATAAAAAATCATAAACTAAAAATCAAATGTTCTTTTGATAGAGCACATATTTTTTCACTATATAAGAAACAAATAAATCCCTGACGAGTATTCAATATTTCCCATAAATTATTCTACACATGTTATCAATCTAAAAAGGTTACATGTAACAATTTTCTTCATAACAAGGGGAAATGGAAACATAAGAAGGGGTGAGATCAAACAATTAGAAAGGGAAAACATACAACTGAGGATATCATGGAATAAAAATTATGGTTTCAATAAATAAATGATGTGAAACCATAATCCCCTAAAACAGAGAGCATGCGATATCCAATAAGTTAAATGAAAACATAGTTATCAATTATATTGATCACATAATAATGGAATGAATAATTCTAAACATCAATAACTTATTGTCAGGTCCTTGTACGAAGAAACTATTTAATTTTAGGGAGTGTTATACACCAAAACCAAACCTACATTGTCTCATCATAACTATTAATTCTTGATAGAATATATAATTCTTGATCCAACCATAAAATGATTAGATCCAATGCAATCACAATAATATTTAACATGTATTTTCAAATAATTCCTTAAGGAACATATTATAGAATATAACAAAATTATCATATTAATGGAATATATGAAATGTCAATAAAAAATAAAAAATCATTATCATTCAATAATAATCATGAATATTAATACTTTGTTTCATGTAAAAAAAGAAAATCATTGCAATAAATCATCTAGATAAATAATGAGAATGATCAAATAATACACAGTAAACTTTCCAATAATCATCCGTATAAGAATAAAAATTGAAATGACATCAATAATTTTCCCTATGTAAATAAAATAAAAAACATGATAATAACTGAATAAATAAGGTGGATGGTTAAAAAATACTATCAACTTTTCTATTAATCATCCATATTTTAATAACAACATAAAGAACACAAATATTTTTCCCCATGTTAGTAGAATAAAATTAATTCAAGGTGAACATTATTCAATATGAATTATATAAAATGTGATTCTCACACATATATAGATATAATTATATGGATAATTCAATGCTGGAATAACATTATCTTCATCCATCCATAAAAAAGTGGATAGTTTCCAAAGAACACATCACAAGAAAAAAAAGTTTTTTCAAAATGGTTTTGTGGAAGAAATATATATCCACAAAAAATAATGAGAGAATACCATATAATAAAATAACTTTGTTACATGTAAGAAACTCAAATGAAATGAGTTTAAAAGAATGATCTTAACTCAATGAATGAAATCCAACCTTCAAAAAATCCTTACTACTCGTGATACAACTAAATCAATAACCACTTGAATATGGGAACATGATTCAATTAGAAATTACAATGAAATAAAGTGGGGTTTTAGAAAATTTATTCAAATATTTTTAAGGCACAATAAAATGAAAACATGGTTCAAAAAATTTATTATGTCTCAAATAATCAGGATCGAGACCAAGAAAACCCATATGACTTTAGAAACTTTTTGAATATAAACCCCTTGATAGATAGGGCTTGTAATTGAACATTAAATAAAATTATTAATAAATACTTAATTATATGATATCCTAAATAGAAAATATATACACCAAATAAATTAAATTAGATTTATAATACATAACCTTTCTCAAAGAGAGAAAATTGAAATGAAAAACACTTATGGATTAAGAAACATTATAATAAAAAACCATTTGAATAAGGGAGATACTGGAATTGAATATTGAACACCATTAATAGAGATATTAAATAATATCATATAACTAATAAAACTATACACACCATTTAAAATAAATTATCTGGAAAAAAAAATAAAATGTGCCTCAAAGAAGGAAATTTTTAGATGAAACCCTTACCTTGGTCCTCATTTATTATACACATGCACTAAAGGTCCTGAATAATTAAATTAATTTCATTAAATACATTCCCAATAACCTTATTCATAACTATATCAATTTATACTATTAGTTTATAATCATTCTATAAATATATATATTTGTTATTTTCCTTCAAAATATATATTAGTTCGTTTTTACCAATTTTAAACATCAAGTGTAAGTAATCTTTATCGATATAAAATAGTGTTATAAAAATAGTGGTATTATTCATACTTGTTACAAAGTTTATCTTTTAAAGATAATTAATGTTAATAAAATATATGTTTTAATAAATTTTTTAAATCTATAATCTTATTTTATGGTCGTTTTGGTTACGATCCATGAGGTTCTGATCAATGAAAAAATTGTTTCAGTGTCTCTTAACGGATGCAATGTGTTTTAAAAATTAATGGGGTTAATTTTGATATAATCATAAAAAACATTATTTACCTATTTATATCATATTATAATTGTAAATATGTTCTCATAGATATTCATGATAGAAATTCATAGTATTATTCAACTAGGTGGTTAAACCAATCTAAACATAAACCAATAGTGATTAATAGATGATTATGAGGTGGTTTTGTTATAATATCATTATAAGAAAGAATAATGATATTATTTTTTATTTATTAGTGTGATATATTAATATTTTATATATAATGAGAAATGGATTAGAAAATATTGGGTAGTATGAATAACAAGATTTCCTTCAAGTATGCTTGTCTACGAGAGGTAATGTTACAATGATCACTTATTTCTAATATAAATTACAGAATTCCTGATTTATATTTACAAAATATATTCACTATTGGAGAGGAGGTGTTTTTGTTTTGTTGGGTGATGGGAATATCAATGGGTCATGTCCCTGGGATTATATGTTTCCTGTAGTTTTGTTTCCCTACATTGTTCTTGGTGGCAGAAGATGCAATCGATCATATATATTTAAAAAATATGTATAATTTTAAATTAAAATATATATATACATATAAAACACATTTATATTATTTCCCTTTAATGGTGGTGATGAAAAAAAAACATGTCATTCATCGAGGTGGTAGTTCACGTATCCACGTGAGCAATATTTTCGTTTTTATGATTGAATAAGAGGGGAATAAATAATTTTTATACAATATTTATAACAAAATTTATTTATATTATTTATAATTATGTAATTATATACACATTAATAGAATGAAATTGGTGGGTGGGGAGTGGATGGGGAGGATAAAGAATAAAATTAAATGGGCATGTAATACTTACGTCGAGAGTTCATATCTTCTTTTGAGCTATCCTTTTAATAAAATAGACTTAGGGAACTTTTCTAAGGATAGGGGATATAAAATGTTTATACGGAATCTATATTATGTAAATTTTAAATAATTTAATGGGAAATAAAAACTATAGTATTGGCTTGAAATGGGAAGAAGTGAGGTGACAAAAAAGAATAAATATTTGGAAAAGAATTCCAGGTAAGGGATATGAATTGAATTTCACAAGAGTTAGGATAGTTGGGTGGGAAAATGTTAGGTGAGACATGTGGATATGGATTTTATACCAAATAAAAATTTATATGATGTGTATGTTACCTTTTCATTTTTTAAAAATTGAGAAACATCATTTATGCATTTTACCCTTATTTATCTTCATTATGAATTTACAATGGTAATTATTTTGTTATAAAAAAATATAGGATGAATCTTATTACTAAATTTTTATGTGATGAAATAGAATTTTAGATCTATCTATCATGAGTTTATTTTTAAATATGAGAAAACTAAATTTTCAATTAAAACATAAGATATAGGTAAAAAAATTATTGGAAAAATCTTTTTTTATATTAAGTGAATTTATTCATTTTTAATATTAATTATTAATTGAATGAGTGTTTATATATTTATCTATATGTTTAAAATCATATAAGGGAAATATTTTATATTAAATTAATCATTTTTTTAGATAAAAATTAATTCTCTGAAAATAACTATTTTTCTTTTAACATAGTAATTAAACTAAATAAATTATTTTTAATGAAAAAAATAATATTGAAATAGTTATATAATTTTGAAATAATAATTCTAAATATGATTTTTAATTTATCAAATAAAATTAATATGTATAATGAAAATTAATTTTAACCTTTAGGATCATAAAACTCATTTTCTAGAAAAATTGAAAAAATCTTATAAAGCTAATATGACTATGATGAATCTAAAAATAATTTTCATTTTATCAATTTCAAATTTTAAATTTTATAAATTTAATATTTATATAATAATATGGGATATAATGAAAGTTTTTTATATGAAAATAGTATTTGAGAATATTAATTATTCTCAACCATGTTTTCTATTAGAAACTAATTAAATTACTATTAACCAATTATTCATATTAAGTATATTTTATCATCATTAATCAGAATTTTATTGATATATAAATCCATATCAAACAATAATTATTTTTTTATAAAAAATTTTATAAACAATAAATGATCTTATTAGTCTTTTAGGTAAACTAATTGTATTTAATTTATTTTAAATGTGCCATTTATTTTCTATATGAATATTATTAATAAGGTGGTTACTCCTAATAATTCCATCTAATTTAATAGATAGTATTTTAATAGTCGAAATTTATCATTTTTTAATTTTATTTTAGTATTACATGTAGAGTATGATATCAAACACATTTACTTATTTAAAGGTAATCATATATTAGAATTTATGGGTGTTAAATGTAGCTCCCCAAACATTTTATGGTATGTTTCTCTTAAATACATTCGAGTAATATCCTATATTTCATAAAGATCTGAGTTTCTTTGAAACAACACTTGGTTATTTAGGAGATAGTTATATCCTAGCTAATGAACTTAAATTTCCCACTTGTGTGTTTTGAATTTAGAAAATCTGACATACGTATGGTGTTTAGGATGATATTTAGTGTCTGATGGAATTAACCTAATGTTTTGGGAATAGTAACATACCCTTATGAATAGTAACTTACCCTTATGTATATTATTATGAAACTTAAGAATGGTATCCATAGACATGAATGTATAAATAAATTTAGGCACCTTAAAAGTGATGTTGAATAATTTAAGTGTTTATATTTTTCAATTAAATATTAATTTTAATTAAATATTAAAATAATCATATTTGTAAAATTATATTTTAAAAATGGAATTCATTTTTGGATTCTACACGTCGAAAAATGGTTAGGGTGAATTTCAGGGATTTTTCTAAAATACTTGAATTTTTTGATGAATAGTAAAATGTGCTAATTTACGATACATTCTAAATAAGGGATTTATTGAGTCATTGATGATGATCTGCTGATTTAATCCCAATTGGTTCGAAGTCACATGAATTTATTACTATTATTGGTCAGGTAATACTTACTATTCCTTTTATTGTGACGAAATAATAAACTAATGAATAAAAAATTATGAAAACTCTCCTATCCTCCACTATAACCCCCCCAATCCCTCTTCTCAACACTACACTCAAGCCTCGTGCCTTGCCAATATTTTACCCAAATCTATCACCAAACTCATCCACCACGTCTTAAATACTCTATTCTTATCAAAAAAATAAAAAATCTCCCCTTAAGAGGTTCTCAAATGAGGACGTCTCAAGAGGTAAATTCTTCTTTCCAATTCCTTCTTTTCTTTTAAGTTCTTGACTTTTGGTTTTTTTACTCACCTACCATCCTCCAAATAGTATAATAAACCCAATAACATAAATGTACTGTAATGTTTTTATTCTAATGGGATATTTTATTATCTTCTCTCATTTATTCACCTTTTATTTGAAAGGAATGAAAGCACTGTTTGAGATGTGCCAATTTAGTACATTCGAGGACAACAATTTATCAATTTCTATTATTATCTTTAATTATGGTCATGAAAATATTTGTGTTATGGATGAAACAGATTATTATATTTTTAATATATCATATATTTTGTTCTTTAATCCTTTTGTACAAATCATATTAAGTTATAAAGAAAAACATGTTCTTTGTAATCAAACCCACCGATTAACAAAAACAATTGTCACTATGGTTTTATATCATAATTTGACTTTACTCCAAGTAACTAAATTAAATTTAAAAACATGTAATCTCTTGTATGTTCACTAATATAATATAACTTCAATTATGGACAAAAAATTTCATCTTACATGTTTATCCAAACATGAATATAAGAGAACCGATCATTAAAACCAAGTAAACAAATAAGCTCGAACAATGAAATTGTACCTCATAACCAATAAAAATGGTTATAAAAGAACTTAAAATGATTATAATAAACCAATTAAATATATAAGAGGTCCGGGAATTATTAATTAGTAAACATAATTTGTTTATTCTAGTCTTTAATAACAAGTGGAGAACGCCAACAAATTTAAGGTAAGAGATCCTCTCTCTCACTTTTGTTCAAAAATCTAGCCTATGTTGTGCTATTATATTTTTAATACCTAATTATGGGGTATGTTTTCACTCCTCCACCGTACTTACATTATGATATATAAATAATGGGATAACCTTTTAACTCTCATAAATCCTTCACAAAAATACTCATTACCATGCCGAAATGTTTGTAAGGGCTTTTCTCAGCTCACTTTAAATTCTATTGGATTTCCATTATTCACCACTTATTAATTATATATGGTATACGTGTAATTCCATGTGATATATATTATCATTATTTTATTTATATTTATGGTATTCTGTGATTCATTTTGTGGTTACTAACTTTTGGTTATACGACTCAATTGATTACAACATGGTAACAAATTTTCTCTCTATTTTCACTTCATTGTCACATGCTTAGTACTGTGCATATACTTTTTCATTTGTGGTGTACCTATTAACCATTTGAGATCACTTTTAAATTGAAATTATATTCCATTTAAATTTCCATATTCTCATATCATTGATATGATTATTTTATAATATGTATACCATTTTACATACGGTATTTATTTTGATTATTGTTTTGACTATGGAAATATTGATGAATTTGTATCCTCTATTCTATACGGATAATGTAAAGAAATATTGATCTTGTGTTAAATCTTTGTATACAGAATGATTTGGAGATGCAGTGATGGGTGGAGCCCGCTACAACCCCTTGATGCATCAATAGGCCTCATGAGACAAATCATTTGGCGACAAAACCTTCACGTTTGTTTAAAAAAAATCAGATAGGTTTCTACCCACAAAACAAAACCATTTTTACAGTATTATGGTATCATGTTCAGATACATGAAATCCAACTAATATGATTTCTATTTATTCATTATAAGTTATTACTATCTATGACATTTTCACTATGAAAAAATATGTGGATGTAGTTTCATTCTTAGTTTATTTATGGAATGAGTTTTTCATTTATTCACCATGACATATTTATTATGTCAAAAAATTATCAATTCAATTATTATTGATTCATGCTTCCACTTTTTGTAACCCTCACTGAGTGTTTGAGGTCACCCCATTCATTGTTTACCTTCAACGGTGATGAAGAGGAGATAATTTGTTGAGTTCTTGTGGATGCAGTTTTTAGTTTTTGTTATGTATTATAGTTTTGTAACCTTTTCCAATGTAATTTGAGTTACACACATATATATATATATCTAGTTTCTTCAAGAATAGTAACAAGTAATGCACTGGCTTCAGTCTAGAGGTGTTGGGGTCTTACAGGTGGTATCAAAGGATGTTTAGTATCAACATGGGAACTAGATTAGAAAATATAGATTAGGGAACAAATCCATAAGGTAGTATATGGGAAAAAACATACAAGAGCATATTTGTATTTTGGTATGGAAAATATTATGTCTATATTTCAATAAAAACATCCCTATATGGATACAAGCAGGTAGTGGTGGCTCTCGCACAGTTGTACCTAGGAGTGAAAGCTTCGACAAGGAGTTTTGGGCTAGACCGGGGTATCCTGGTACACAAAAATGGGCCTTGCTGCATTCTTGGTTTTGAAACTCCTGGGGGATATACTTAGGATAATTCATATTTTTTTTATAATCCACTATGATGTATTGAAAAGTAAATTATTCCTAAAAGAAACCATTTTTCTGATTATGGGATTATCCACGAGTAGGATCTGAATTTATGCTAAGTATTTTGTTATATTAATATTATACATTATGATTCATACCCTAATCTAGTGGGTGGAATTATTTATAAATGACATCTAATGGAAAAAGGGGAATCAACACTCATTGAAAATGTAGGGATCTCCCTACTGATCAAGTCAACACAGTCAATGTTGGAGCAGATCAGAACATGAACATATTGGGAAAACATACTCATATTGTAACTAATAACCATTCCACAACTATGTTGGATCATTTAATGCGGAAGAAACCCCCATATTTTAGTGGGACTACTAATCCAGTGGTCAGTGAGTAGTGGATCAAGTCCCTTGAAAAAATATTCATGGCATCAAGATGCAATGAAAATGAAAAGGTAGTACTGGCAGTATATTGTCTCAAGGGAGATGCTGATCAATGGTGGTCCTTGATTTAGAATACCATGGAGAAATAAGAAATAAAAGATATTAAATGGAGGAATTTTAAGGAAATATTCTTCCAAAATATTTCCCTCGTGAGCAACGAATTGAAATGAAGAGAAAATTCCATGGCTTAAATCAAAGGGATGAAGATAGTGTTGCAAATTATGAGCATAACTTCCCAAGGCTATCTATTTATGTAGTTGATTACGTACATGACTCATTAGAAAATATTGATAATTTCTTTGAAGGTGTTAAGCCAATTCTTTGAAGGGAACTGACTTCTTAAACATTTTCATCATTTTATGAAATTGTATCAAGTGCCATCAAAACAGAGAAGGAATTTTCTAGATAAATCTTTTCAAGGAAAACCACAATAAAAAGTGGTACTCTGAAAACCAAGGGAAAGGTGAAGCACCAAATAAGAAAAAGGGAATGAATAAATTCCCATTATGCGAGAACTGTGGAAATAATCACCTCAAGAAATGCTTGAACGGCATGAGAGTCTGCTATAAGTGTGGAGAAAAGGGTCATCTATCTAATGAATGAAAGGGGAAGAAAAAATACGATGATGTTCAATGATACAATTGTAGAGATATGGGCCATTATGAAAATGAGTGTCCTAAGAGCCAATGAAAAATGTCTCAGAAAATCCCAAGAGAGAAAGAGAGAGCTTATGCGATTACAACCGCGGAAGTTGATGTTCATAATGATGTGGTGGCAGGTACTTTAATTGTTTACTCAAACATAACCAACCCATTATTTGATTTTGGATCACCACATTCATTTATATCTTCCTAGTTTTCCAAGAAAATTATACATGTCCAATATGATATAATAAAGGATTTATCAGTCTAAACTCCCAGGGGAGGCATCATTGCAACGAAGGAATGTCAACTGGTCCAACTTGTGACACATAAACATGCTTTAGTTACTAAACATATCATCATACCAATGAATAAAATTTATATAATTCAAGGTATGAATCGGAAATCAAATTATTATGTAAATATTTATTGCAAGAAGAAGGAAGTTACAATTTTTGAAAATGGTGTTGAATACATTATCTTTTGAGAAGAAACATTGCCACCTGATTCTTATCTAGATCCACCCCCTGTTGCTCTACTGAATTCAATACATGGATAGTAAGATAAAAAAATATCTATGGGAAAAGAAAGAAATCCTAAGATTTGGTGATGTGAATATGGTGCAAGAATACATTGATGTATTTCAAGAGGATTTACCTAGACATCCTCTAGAGTAGGAAATTGATTTTTCCATTAACTTAATTCTTAGTGTGAGACCTATAACAAATACCCCTATAGAATGGAAACTGTGGAACTAGTTGAGTTAAAGAAACAACTAGAGGATTTGAGTGAAAAAGGATTTATTTGACCTAGTGTTTCTCCATGGGGAGCCCCGGTCCTCTTTGTCAAGAAGAAAGATGAATCTATGAGACTATGGATTGATTATAGGGAAATCAATGCTATTAAAATAATGAATAAGTATCCTATTTCACATATTTATGATTTATATGATCAAATTAATGGAGATTAATACATTTCGGTGATTGACCATCGATCCGAATATCATCAACCATGTGTGAGGAAGGAAGATATTCTGAAAACAACATTTCGAACTATGTATGGGAATTACGAGTTTAATGTAATGCCTTTTGGAATGACGAATGAACCATATGTTTTCATGGATTTAATTAATGGATATTTCAAGGAATATCTTGATAAATTTGTGGTGGTATTCAAAGATTATATCTTGGTATACTCAAAAATCTATGAAGGCCATGGTGATCACTTGTAGATTATTCTGAAAACTATTAGAAGAAATGAATTATGTGGGATGTTTAGCAAGTGCGAATTCTAGATTTAATCAGTTTTTTATAGACCTTATTTTCTATAAATATGGAATCCTAGTTGATCCTAAAAAGTAAAAGGTGATCTAAATTGGCCCATACCAACAAACATAACAGAGGTACAAATTTTTATTGGCTTAGCAGGCTACTATGAGCATTTCGTTCAGAATTTTTCCCGACTGGCTAACCTGCTAACCAAGATCACATGTAAAGGGGTTAAGTTTGTATGGATGAAAGAATATATAGAATTCATAAAAGAATTAAAAAAGAATACTGGTCAATGATCTAATTTTGATTCTTCCATCTAGAAATGAGGGATTTGTGATATACAGTGATGCATCAAAGAATGGACTGGGTTACGTCCTTATGAAAAATGATACAGTTATTGATTATTCATCAAGACAGTTGATATATCATGTGCAAAAATATTCAACTCAAGATCTCGATTTAGAAGCCGTAATCTATGCTATGAAAATATGAAGACATTATCTCTACGGATAAAGATGTGAGATTTATATAGACCACAAGAGTTTGAAATATATTTTCACACAAAAAGAACTCAACATGAGGCAAATGAGATGACTCGATTTACTCAATGATTACGAATATTCAATACACTACCACCTAGGAAAGGAAAATAAGGTGGCAGATCCATTAAGAAGGAAAGATCACAGACTCCGGACCCAAATGAGGATTGAAAGAGATACTATATTCATGGATCTACTGAAGATAGATATAATACTTTTCAAGGAACTGGAAACATATTTCCCATTTCAAATGAATGCTAAACCATATTTTTTAAAGATAAAAATATCTCAATATGATGATGAGAATCTGCACATGAAAATTAATGCTGTCAAGGAAGGGAGATTAGCAGACTTTCTGTACGAAGGAGTTCTGAAATTTGGGAATAGGTTATGTGTTCCATCAGTACCTGAGCTAAAATGGGAACTATTATATGATGATCATAACTCCAATTTTTCTACACACCCAGGTATAAAAAATATGTTTAGCGATTCGAAGGAATTTTTTTGTGGGATAATATGATGTGGGAAATTGCTAATTACGTGTCAAGGTGTCTAATTTTTCAAAAATTGAAGGAAGAAAGACAATATCCTAGATGAGTGATGCAACCTATACCTTTTCCTATGTGGAAGTTGGATAATATTATGATGGATTTTGTCACCGAACTACCAAGGGCACCTAGAAGGAATGATCCAACATGGGTAATTGTTGATCATCTCACTAAATCACCAAATTTCATTCCTATAAGAGAGGATTTACCACTTGATCGCCTGGTAAGACTTTATATTAATGAAGTTGTAAGACTTGATGGTGCACCTATATCAATTTTGTATGATCATGATTTTTAGTTTACATAAAAATTTTGGAAAAGTCTCCAGAGGGCTTTGAGCACCGAGCTTCGTATGTGTACTGCTTGACACCACCAAACCGAAGGACAATCTGGAAAGACTATTCAAACTCTGGAAGATAGGATGAGATCTATCTCACATAACTTACAATGTATGTGGGATCAATACTTATCTTTTGTGTAATTTTTCTACCACAATTTCTTCCAGTCTTATTTTCAAATGGCCCCATATAAAGCATTATATGGAAAGAGATGTCGAACTCCAACTTTTTGGGACGAAGTTGGTGAGAGGAAACATATAATCCCATAAATTATTTAAGAGAACATGGAAAAGGTAATGAAAATCGAAGCCCATATTTAAGAATCCCAATGCAGGCAGAAGAGTTATGGTGACAACCAGAGAAAGGATTTGGAATTCTGAGTGAGAGATTATGTATTTCTGAAAGTATCTCTATGGAAGGTCGTATTAGGGCTCGGTAAGAAAGGGAAACTGATCCCTAGGTACATCAGAACATTTGAAATTTTGGAAAGAATCGGACCAATATCTTATCATATAGAAATGACTCAATGTTTCTCTAAAGTTCATGATGTGTTCCCCGTGTCATTATTAAAGAATCACAGGCAAGACCCAACGCATGTACTCACCTATGAAGAAATAGAATTGGAACCAGATTTGTTATAATGTGAAGTGCCTATCAGGATTCTTAACACAAGGGAAAAGGTATTGAGATATTGGACGACTTGTCTAGTAAAGGTTCTTTGGAAAAACTAGAATATGGAGAAAGAAACATGTGATCATGAGGATTCTATGAATAAGAACCACCCATATCTTTTTGGTGGGCTTTATAAATGAAAAATTTTGATGACCAAATTTCTAAAGGAGGGAATAATGTAGAACCCCGAACATTTTATGGTATATTTTTCATAAATGTATTTGGGTCATAGCCTATATTTCATAAAGAACTGAGCTTCTTTGATACAACACTTGGTTATTTAGGAGATAGTCATAGCATTTCAATTGAACTAAAATTTTCCACTTGTGTGTTTTGAATTTTGAAAATCTGATATACACGCTGGTGTTTAGGATGATATTTAGAGTCTGGTGGAATTAACATAATTTTTGGTGAATAGTAACATACCCTTATGAATAGTAACCTACCCTTATGAATAGTAATATACCATTATGAATAGTTGTATGAATGTTTTGAACTGTATCAACACCAATGAATGTATAAATAAATTTAGGCACCTTAAAAATGATGTTGAATAATTTAAGTGTTTATATTTTTCGATTAAATAATGATATTAATGAAATATTTAAATAATCATATTTAGAAATTTATTTTTGAAAATTTGGCTTTATTTTTGGATTCTAAACATCTAAAAAATGGTTAGGGTGAAATTTTGGTTTTTTTCTAAAAGACATGAATTTTTGATGAATAGTAAAATGTGTTAAATTTCGATAAATGCTAAATAAAGGATTTATTGAGTTATTGATGATGATATGCTAATGTAATTAAGTTAGTTCTATGTCACATGGATTTATTACTATTCTTGTTCATTTAATAATTACTATTCCTTTTCTTAAGAAGAAATAATAAACTAATGATTAAAAAATTATGAAAACCCTCCCCTCCTTCAGTATAAAGCTCCCCCCTCCCTCCCTCTACTCTTCACTCCTATCAAGCCTTGTTCCTTTCCAATATTCTACTTAAATAACCCCCAAGATCTTCCCCATGACCAACTTCCCCAATCCTCTTAAAAATAAAAAAACCTCTCCCATTAAGAGGATCTTAAAGGATGAATTCTCAAGATGTAAATTCCTCTTTCTAATTCCTTCTTTTCATTTAAGTTCTTGTATTTTTGTTTTTTTCTTCACATCCCTTCACCCAAATAGTATGATACCTACAGTAACATACATGTACAAGAATATATTTATGCTAATGGGATATTTCAATAACATCTCTCCTTTCCCCACCATATATTTGAAAGGAATGAAAGCACTGTTTGAGATGTGTCAATTTAGCACATTCAAGGAAAATAGTTTATCAATTTATATTATTATCTTTAATTCTGGTCATGAAACCATTTGTGTTATGGTTGAACTAGATTATTATATATTTAATATATCCTATTTTTGGTTCTTTTATCCTTTTGTACAAATGTTATTATGTTATGAATCAAAACTAGTTCTTTGTAATCAAAGACACCGATTACCAAAAAAGGTTGTTTTTATAGTTTTATATAATGATTAGACTTCACTCAAAGTTACCAAAATAAATATAAAACCATGTAATATCCTAGATGTACACTTATATAATATAACTTCAATTCCGGACAACCACTTTCATCTTACATGTTTACCCAAACATAAATATAAGCGAACCGTTCATTAAAACCAAGTAAACAAACGAGATCGAACAATGAAATTGAACCTTATAACCAATAAAAAGGTTTAAAAAAGTACATAAAATGATTATTAAAAACCAATTAAATATATCATAGGTTTTTTATTTATTAATTAATAAACCTATTTTTTTAATTAATTTCTTTAATATCAAGTGGAGAACACCAACAAATTTAAGGTAAGGGATCCTCTCTCTCACTTTTGTTCAAGAATCTCCCCTATGTTGTGATCTTTTATTTTTAATACCTAATGATGGGGTATGTTTTAAAACTTCCCCCATACAGACCTTATGATATATAATCAATGGGATTCCCTTTTACCACTCATTAAGCCCTCACAAGAACACTAATTACCATACCGAAATGTTTGTAAGGGGTTTTCTCATCTCATTTTAAATTCTGTGGGATTTCCATTGTTGACCTCTTATTTATTATATGTGGTATTGGTGTACTTCCATTTAATATATATTATCACTATTGTATTTATATTATTGGAATTAAGTGATTTTTTGGTGGTTATTAACTTTTGGTCATACGACTCAATTGATTACAACAGGGTATCGTGCTTTGTCTCTATTGTCACTTCATTGTGACTTGCTTAGTATTGTGAACGTACTCTTTCTTATGTTGTGTATCTACAACCCATTTGAGAAAAATTTTCATTTGAAATTATATTCCTTTTAAATTTCCATATTCTTATATCATGTATACGATTATTGTTTATGTCGCAAACCATTTTACATATAATATATATTTTGAATGTAGTTTTGACTGTGGAAATATTGATGAATCTGTATCCTCTATTCTATACGGATAATGTAAAGGAATATTTATCATATGTTGAATCTATCTATAAATAATAATTTGGACATGAAATGGTGGGTGGGTCCCGCTAAGTCCCCTCGATGCATCAGTAGGTCTCATTAGACAAATCAGTTGGCAACAAACCCTTCAAGTTTGATTCCAAAAAAATCAGAAGGGTTTCTACCCATATAACTAAACCATTTTTACATCATTATGGTATCATGTACAAGATACATAATGTAACTCCCCGACCCTAGATACCCAGAGTCGGTGCATTATTACATAACATTTTCATGATAAAAAAGGATCAAGTCTCGAAAGACCGATTAGTTTAGTAGTCTTGGAAACACTAGATATATTCATAAGTCTTACATTACATCATAAGGTAAAAAAACTAAAACAACATCTTTTCTTCATATCCCATCATACTATCCTTGCAGGTCATTCATAAATTACTTCTTCTCATTCTAGTAAAAATAAAACACTGAAAGGGGTGAGCTCATATTCTCAGTAAGGATACCAATATAGCAGAAGCTTTCATAGATAAGCATAAACACTTAAAGCAATTTATAACTAAAACAAAAGCCTTTTTAAACTTGAATTTCAGCATAAAATGGCAAAGATAAAATAAAATAATTCCATTTACTTACTCACATGGATATTCTACTAGTAGAATGATCACATGAAATATCAATAACCACTTTCATAATGATGGAATGCATAATGCCAGACTATCATAACCACATATCCAAGGCCTCGTGCCAAGACTACAAATAAGATTTTTCCAAGGCGTTGTGCCAAGACACTAGTTTGTCTCATGAGACCTACCGATGCATCGAGGAGCTATAGCGGGCTCCACCCGTCACTTATTAAGTCCAATGCATTCCTTATATAAACAGGTTTAAACATAACATAAACATTCGTATAAAAACTAGCATACGAAATGTCAATACTTTAACCACAAACCATGAATGGTATAAAAATAGCACACACACATTCAAACATAACTCATTTGATACAATATGGAAGATTGTATTGTATCACATTATCCTCAATCAAGAATAATTAAGGATGTTGACATAGATGAAAATAATTATCAAAACTATTTGAGAGAAATATCCCCCTTTTTCTTGAAATCATTTAAAAGTCACACTATTTTTCAAGAAGCCATTAAAAAATAGATTTTTGAATCAAAGTGTCCCATACCACTTTGAAACTTTTTAAAAGGAGTTTTAATTTTAAAACTTTAATTTCCATATAAATAAATTCTTAAAACCATTTTTAAAAGATGGACATTAATGAGCAAGATTTAGAAGAATAAGTCTTTAAAACATTTAAAAATGGTATTTTAGTTAGAGATTCTAACCAATAGAGAGACACTTGAACACAAATAATTGAGGTAATAAAAACTTTGTAATATCATGAGAATAAAGGGATTCATGATATACTATGTCAAAGTACATTATATACACCACATAAAAATGATTTTGTGTATATCAACAAAGAAGTCTTAATGGAATGTAAATTGAGATGAAATCTCTAATAAAGGCCGTATCCTTAGGTTAAGGATAAATCAACGACATAGTTATGTGTGACAAATATAAATACACTAAATATGATTGGATATTTAGTGTAAATCAATCAAAGTATATTCACATATAATCTTATAAAAACTACACCAATGAATTGGATGTTTAACTCAACAAATGGAGAGTGAGTTAAAATTACTCTTATCACATTCATATCGATGACTTGAGAAATTATCAATGGAGTGATTATGTGTATCAATACTATATCCACAGTAAGGGGAGTGGATATTATGACATAATCAAATGAATAGTGATTCCACACATAATCTTGGAGTAATATAATCAATGAAATATGCGTAAAGCCAAATGAGTGGAAATTGAAATTTCAAATTCCATTATCGATTAGGTAACTTACGAAACATACACCCATGAATGAAGGATCTTAAATTGATGATGTAAATACCCATAAATTAAAGTATATTACACAATGAATACAATAATGGGCAGTACACACACCACATGTAATAAATAAGTGGTGAACAATGGAATTCTCATGGAAATAAAAGTGAGATAAGAAACCCCTTACCTTGTAATTTTCCTTGGTTGGGGTAGGTTAACCTCCTGTATAATGTTGAAATAATTGTTATTAAATTATTCATGAATCATATACATTAATATGATATCATATATTATCTTTTAACATTCCTTTGTTAATAATATGTTAGAATTATCGTCGTTTCGGGTGTTAACTTACTCGTTTTCTTTTATATGTTTTGTTACGTAAGCCATGTTTGTCATGGATAGGTTGTATCTTATTCATATCCAGAATGATATCAAGTTCTTATTATTTTTAAATAATCAAATGATAATTATACTTGAATGGGAACGATAGAGAATGAATCTCATCGCGTTCGTGGAGACGGTAGTCCATACGTACGCATGAGCGACAATATCATTCTTTTGATATTAAAATAATATATAATTGGATGGTATATCATATATACAGAATCATTATCATGTTATATTTATTATTTAAATGAGTTACACATCATTATTATACCCACCCAAATAATAATATATTGAATAACAATTACACCACGATGTGGAGACGGTAAGCCGTACGTACGCACGTATGGTGACATGTTATTAAAAGGGTGGATAGAATACTGAATATGGTTGTACCATATTTATAATAACATCAAAGTATATATAAGATACTGGAGTTATTATTTTAGAATGGTAATAACAAAGAAAGAATAAGTGGAAGAAGAAAGGAACTTGAAAAGGGGTGGTGAAAACATTACCTCTTCTTCGGGTTCTTCCTTTTGATTTGATCAAAAGGGCTCATTAGGTTGGCTTTCTGATCAAACTAAGGCCTCTTGGTTGTAGTGAGGGAAGTTTAGAGTGTATTTGGTCAGGGGTTGGCCGAACCAAAAGGATTTGAATATGTGAATAAATGAGAAGGAGGAGTGCCCTTTTATAAGAGGGGTGAGGGGCACCTTTGGAAAAGCTAGAAATATTAATTTATAATAAATTCATATTCGGTTTCTAATGGATCCAAAGTTTATTATTCAAAGATTAAGGTGGGTATAGGTCGAAAAAAATTCAACCAATATAATTTATACAGGTTTGGGTTACTATATTAACCTTATCTTTTAGTTTTAACTCTTAGTTAATTAGTTTGACATTTACCATGTCACTTTGTATTTTTATATTATATAGTTAATAAACTTACTATATACATCCAAGAAACCCCCAAGTGGTCCATTAATGATACACCTATCATTATATAAGTCTCTTGGCCGAACCATATATTTTTAGGTATTTAATATCAATTAATAATATAATATTTGTTTTAAAAACTCTTTTATGTCAATTTTGACACTATTCAATAGTTGATTTTTGTGAAACTCATAACAGAATGATTACTTCGAAAAAAGTCAATTAAATCAATCCTAATATGTAATATTATCCTATAAAATTAGTTTAATTCATAAAAAGTCTCAAATTATATTTATTTGGGTATTTAGAATATCAATTATTCTAATTTTTCACTATTATGGTAATTATTGCATCATCATTGTGCCATAAATAAATTAAATTATTTAATGTCTAAAAATTATAAATAAAATATAATTATGTAGGAAATCTTATTATCTTTTTAATTAATATTTAAAATCTAATTTATCTTATGTATAACCCTATATTAAAAATGTGTTCGTAAATAAACTTTGATTTTAACTCTTTTAACTCTTCTTTGAATTAAATGATAATAAATGTCCTAATCTAATCCATGTGGACCTAAATGATAATATTCTATTACTAAGGTTGTTTTTGTTTGAGATAAACTTGTCCAATAGAATTAGGACATGTGTTAGGGTAATATTAATATCATTTTTACCCTTAATTTCCCTATTTACTTTTAACCGTGGTAAATAAAAGTAAAAAGTTACTATTCACCAAAAATTATTTTATCTCATTGAACCACATTTTACTTCTTGATATTAATAGTGTCTCTCGGATTTTCGAAATTCCTTTCACAGAAGTGGTAAAATTACGTTTAATGAAAAATTCAGTTTTTTTAAACTACCACTTAGTAGTTTCACTATTCATAAAAAATTGACGTTTTTCAGAACAATGCCAAAATTTTACCCTAAGCTATAATTGATATTCCGAATTCAAAAATGATGTCTATTTTAAAAAATTCTAAACATATCAGTTGCATTAATTAATTTTATAATCAATTCTCGCTGTCACAACAAATAGCGTGTTTTTAAGAAACAATATATATCAAAAGATTGACAATTGTTTAGTTCCAATTTCAAAGTGAAATTAATTCTATTGAACACCATTGGATAAAGTGGTAAAAATATATTCTAATTATACTTTAAAACAACTCAATAATATAGTTTATCACTATAAATTATTTTGATTTAAAAAGTTGTTTTTAATTAAAATTTAGTAATTTTCACTATTCATCAAAATGTAAGTGTTATCTGAAAAGTTCCAAAATTTTACCCTAGGATAAATTTGATATTCCGAATCCAAAAATGAAGTCCATTTTGAGAGATAAAATTTATAAAATTTCAAAAAGTAGGTATTACTATTCATAACAGCTAGTTTGATTGGTTGTGGTGTGTTAGAGTCTCGAAGTTGCTTATAATGCACACCATTGCATTATTCGAAGGGAAACATACCGTGGAAGCTTGGGGTGTTACACATAATGAAAAATTAATAAGTATTTTTTTATTCATTATCAGTTATTACTATCCATGAGGTTTTCACTATAACAAAATCTATGGATGCAGTTTCATTCCCAGTTTATTAATGGCGTGAGTTTTTCATTTATTCACCATGACATATTGATTAAGTCAAATTTTTAACAATTTAGTTATTATTGACTCATGATTCTGATATTTTTTACCATTACGAAGCATTAGAGATCCCCCCTTTCACTATTTACTTTCCACAGGTGATGAAGAGAAGTTAATTTATTGAGTTCTTGTGGATGAAATTTTTATTTTTTATTATATATTGTATTTTTGTAACCTTTTCCAATGTAATTTGAGTTGTATATATGTATCTAGTTTCATCAAGATAACTAAACTATTCATTACTTCCGGATTTTCATTCCTTATAACCAAGACAATAAAACAAGTAATGAACCGGCTCCATTCAAGAGGGGTCGGGGTCTTATATTAAACATGAACCGGATAAAGTTGATGAACCTATTGGATCATTGGATCCAAAGGTGGAAATTGAGTGATATCTCAAATATAATTATATTAAAATAATGAAAAAATTAACGATTAATGGGATTCTAATAGAATACTATGAATATTTGGATAATCTTGAAAAAAATATTGATTAGCTATAAGATATGTTATATAAGATGTTTTTTAGTAAAGTGAACATAGAAGTAATTTTGAGTTTCAAGGTGAATATTGAATAATAGATTAAGGTGATTGATGATATTAATATATTACTTGAGGGTAGGATATATGAAAATTTGTACCCTTGAAGAAGAGGTTGTTTCATTGAGAACGAAAGTTGTCACATTAGTGAAATCAAGTGATTCATAGAAGAATATACACATTCAGAGGATTATAGATGGAGAATTGATAGAAAGGGTCATGTGATTCTCTCATAGTGTCAATAAAATTATGAATGAATCGAGACCCAAATTTATAGTTAAAATTGGGATAAACAATGATTCATGTTGGTAAGAGATTATTGAATGCAGGGGTGAATTTTTCATTTAATAATAAAAGAAGAATAAACTATTAATTTCAAAATAGAATTATTTTAAAATAAAGAAGCAAGATTTCGAATACACAATAGTTGATAAAATCAAATCGAGTTTATAAAGAATATTTTAACGTAATTTAATTGTGGAAATATTAAAATCATAATTATGAAATTATGTAATACGATGTTTAATGATGAAATATTGAAAAGTAAATTCGATACAGTTATGGTGGATAAAGAGTTTGGATAAACCATGGTGTGTGTCCCTATGTCTCCACACCTTTACTCAAGCGGTCTACAATATAAATATCTTCCCCTAAATAGTGACCAAGAACCCATTCCACTCAATTTTATCTTATGAGCACTATATTCAACATCATTTTTCTTCAAGTAATACATCCCACACTTTTTCATAGTGTGTAATATTGGCAGAGGTAGGTTGAAGAGAGAGATGTTTTCTTTGGAAAACTCCTAGAAATATTCTCAAAAATAACTTTGATAAAGTGAAGTAAAATAGACGAATAATATATTGTGAGAATTATAGAGAGACTTTAAAGTATTTATAACTTCGAATGCCCTTTATAGGAAATATAAATTATATAGTTTTTCCTTTTCATGGTTCTTGAGAGAGCATCACTGTGAGAAAGGATCAAAAGTTTTCAAATTGAGTCTTCAAGAGGCTAAGGGGGTCCGTTTATAAACTTTAAAACATCTAAAAAATCATAAAGAATCATTGGGTACATTGAAACTAGAATGGTCTTCGAGAATGGTAAATTTGGCAATATAAAAATAATCCATGGCAGACACTTCTTGATGCTACCGGATACCCAGTAGCGCCTACTAGGTAGCTAATGGCCTACTAAGAACCAAAAGAAGATATAATTCCTCCATAAATAGTTTTGGCTGGCCACTAGAAGACCGATAACTTTTATACATAAGGGTTACACAATTTATGGAGCCATCAACTATTTGATTCTCCGCCACTAAGTAGCTAGTGGTAGTTCTTAACTTTAGAGATGCTGCCACTAGTGCACTGGGTGGTGGATACCCTACACCAACAATGTAGTCTAGTCTACAGAGGTCAAACATTAAAATTTCCCACCTCCACTTCACTTAAAATCCATCTAAAGTTTTTCTGAGTTATTTCTAATGCCTTTAACAATTCATATAAATAATTCCATGATGTTATCAAGGAATCAAATAAACTTTAACAATATATGAATTTCACCACATTGAATACAATAAATAATATTGAAACTCAATTAAATAGAAATTGTTGATAAATGGGAGAGATTTTGTGATCATAAAAACTCCATGACATAGAGGTAAAAAAATATACCCCTTTGAAAAAATTAAAACACTTAACATGAAAAGGAAAAATTAAGAATAGTTCAAGAATAAAAGAGATAGAGAAGAAAATCAAGATGTTAACATGAAATTTAATAAGTTCAAGAAGAAAAAATATTAATCAAGATTTTAATAACTATAAATAAATATGTTTAGATATTTTAAAATACCTTCTTTATAAAAAAAATTATATCTAAATACTAAAAAAATGATTTAGAGAATTTTAAAAACAAATCCCATTTGTAAAAATAATTTTTTAAACGTTCTTGATTTTATTTTTTTCATTTTATGTTCTTTATCCTCATTTTTTATTATAAAATAATATCACAAAAATGAGAAAAACAATAATATGAATAAGAGACATAAGAATAATTTTGAAGCAAAACAAAAGGGGGAATTATGAATAAATCAAAAAAAAATATAAAAATAAATTTTAAGAGGTAAAAATATTTTCAAAAATACCTTTAATTTTTATAACTCCCAAAATAATATAATTATTTCAAAGAGAAAAAAGTTAAAGAAGAAGATAGAAAATATAATAGTTTTAAAAATGAATCAATACTTATAAATCTTTCCAAATAATTGGATCATTATAGAGATAGTTCAAAAATTTGAATGGAAAAAAGTAATTTTAAAGGAAAATAAAAATAAAAAGAAAGAATCAAAAGGAAAATAAATATAAATAAAATACATGAAGAAGTTTTAATATAAAAATTTAGAGAAATAAGAAAATAATATTAAAATAAAAGAATAAAATTAAAGTGGATACTTACCATTTTCATGGAATATTAAAAAATTGATTCACTTTCATGATGACATTTATTTTTTGAATGAGCATGTAGAGGTGATAACATTGATGTGATACCATACTTACTTCAGAATGATTTCATTAATTTTTCTTTTTTTCAAATTCATATCAAAATAAATAATAGAAAAAAGTATATATAAACTATTTTTACTTATCATTAATCTTCTATAAGAGAGATAAAAAAATCATATTAAAAAAACATAAATAATTTTTTGAATTTGTAAAACAAAAATAAAAAATTATTAAATGTAATTTTTAAAACAATATAAATATAATAAATATAACTTATCATATTTAAAATATGATTTTTAAATTTCAATATAAGAGATATTTTTTTTGAAATTTCTTAGTTAATTAATTTTTTAAAATATTTCCCATAAAGAAAATTCCAGAATTAAAGAGATAAAAGACCCCATAAAAAATGATAAAAAAAGGTGAGATATAGTATCCTAACAATGATAGATAAATTAATAAAAAATAAATTCTTGACTAGTTTTTTTTAAATATTATAAAAATATATTTTTAAGAAATTAACTCAAGATATTCATAGATAAAATAAAAAATATCACAATATAATCTTTCATAAATAACTTTTAATGAATTTGAAATAGTAAACGGATAATGTTTTGAAACAAATATCAAAAATTTGATATTATATTTGGGAAAAGATCTAATAAGATATCACATTTTTAGAAGTGATATCCTAGGATAATAGTGATGATGTTCATTATGTTTAGTGAGAGGGTGGTGGATAATATTTTTAGAGATATTTATGGAAATGGTATTGTTACAGTTAATAAGAATATGGTTAAATGATATCCCAAATTCTAAGAGATTGTGTTTCATCCGTATAATTTGAGCACAAAAAATCTATAAGACTATGTATTCTTCCAAAAATTTAGAAAGTGTAATATAATTCTTCTTCTTATTACTCTTGAGACAAGATATTTACCATTAATATGAAAAGATATACTAATACTTTTTTAGTCTAGTGGAAATACACTGAAATCATCATCATAAAAAGATGTCAAATTAAGATAGGTTACTTTTTTTAAATAATTAAAACAATTTAGAATCATTTAAATAGAGAAAAATAATTTTAATGAATTTTAAATGGAATTCATTATGATATATTGAAAATAAGAAAAAAATTGTTGATCATGATATTATTCCAGATCACAGTAAGGTAAAGTAGACTACCCATAGTACTTCTTTAAAACTTGTTGAAAACTATTTTTCAGATTTATCTAATATAAGATTATAAGCCGTACTCGTTGGAGTGATAATTTACTTAATATGATTAATTATGAATCATTTTTAATATTTATTGGTGTATTTCATTTGGTTTAAAAATATTATGTTTTTATTTTAAGAAATATGAAAATTAGGGAAGAATTTATGTTTTCCCAATAAGCACTTCTCAAATTCTTTATTTATTAAATCAAAATATTGAAAAAAAATGTTTTCATTGGTATAAACAAAAAACAAATTATCAAAAAAATAGAATATGTAAAATACCATTTGAGATGTGTTTTAAAAATAGAGTTGAATTGGAATTTTCCTTTTTAAAACCAATTGAAATATTATAATTTTAAAGAATCTTTTACGAAGCCCTCAGGGATTTTTTTAAGACATAAATTGTATTTATATATTTAAAAATAGAATTTAGAAAAAGTAGCAATTTCAAAAATATGTTTTTATTCAAAAAAAAAACTGTGAAAAGGGTTTTAAAATAAGATGATAATGAATGTTAATGATATTTTTAAGGATCAGAATGATCTACGGGTGTAAATGTTTCACCATAGTCAATCCTTCTTCGTATATATAACCTTTTGTAACTAAAAGTGATTTTTTCTAGTAATATTACCATATTCATCTAGTTTGTTTTTAAAAAAATCATTTAGATAAAATAACATGAGGATCATAATGTCATTCCATGAGATTCCATACATGATCTAGAGAAAATTTATTATGTTACTCTTGCATGTAAAGTAAAACTTTTCACTATAAAAGGAATCATTAAGGTGTTTGGGTTCATCGTTAGAGATAATATCCAGGTCTTCAACCTCATTTAAGAGTGTCCAATGAGTATGAGTTACCACTTATAAATCTTCAATGATATTTTCAAGGTGATTGCCTTTAGATATTTCCAACATATTAGGATGATAAATTAAAGTATATTCATTATCTTATTTAATTTATTTTGTTTGAAAAGACTTATTTAAAACAATATTTTCAATAACGTATGGATAATGTGGTTTTGGATAATTTTCATAAAAAACAACATTGATTGATTCTTAAACTGTTTAACCATTTTTTTTTAATTTAATAATAATCTATTCTTGATTTTGAGTACCCAATAAAGATAAAATTTCTGGATTTAGAATAAAATTTACCATTATTGTATTTGGTGTTTAAAAAAACATTTACAAAACAAAAAAACAGAAAAATAATGCTTTAGGGTTTTTTATTATGATAATTATCATAAAGGGATTTAGAAAGAAATGTCCTAATTAGAATGTGATTAATGATATGATATGTAGTATTCATGGTTACAACCAAAAAATATTTTAGAAGTGAAAATTCATTTTAAAATATTTCATGTGATTTCATGGATTGTTCGATTTTGTCTCTCCAATACCTCATTTTGTTGGGGGGTTCAAGGAGGAAAAAAAATTATATCCTTCATAAGAACACAAATCAATATATTACTTATTATTAAATTCCCTCAATGATCACTTTTGATTGAAATAATTTTCAAACTTTTATCATTTTAGCCTTTTTGGAAGACTTGTATAAGACTTTGTAAGCTTCACTGTTATGGGTTAAGAAATAATCCCATGTTATTTTTTTAAAGTAGTTAAAAATTATGTGTATATTGGTTTTTCTCCTATACTTTAAATATTATTAAGACTAAAAAGTTTGACATGGATTAGCTAAATTGTTTTTGAAAATGAAATAAAATTTTTATAATTAAAATAGGATCTATGTTGCTTACCATGTAGGTATGATTCGATAACCATGTCATCTTTTAAATTAAATTTGGGAAGGCCTCCTAATAGTTGGTATTGGTTGAGTTCGATGAGAGGGTGAGTACTACATTTCCCAAGGAATCAAGGCCAAATCATTGATTCACATACTAGTGCATTTAAACATTTTATGATTTAACAAGAAATATATTTTAAATTAATTTTGTAAACTTTTTGAAATCCTAAAATAGTAAAAATACTTTTTTTCCGAATTAAAGATTTTGTAATAATAATTTTCAAAAGAAATTTGATGACTAATATCAAACAATTTACTAGGAATTCATAAATTTTGTTTCAATAATTTTATGATTATTTTTTAATTAAGGATTTGTTTAAAAAACAGGCAGAACCATCACTGATTATCTTACCACTTAAATTATCGATAAAGGTGATGTGACATCTTTAAAGTTTATTAATATTATTAAAATTATAGAGGTTACCCCATATGTGTCTCAATAAACCATAATATAGGAACCACAATTCATTAGGAGATTTATTTGGAGAGACTTTTCTTATAAGATTAAATGATTGAATAATTTTCTACCCAAAAAAATGGGTCCACATAGGTTAGCTAATAAAAATTTTTAGAATCCAAATTTATTTAGTAGGTTATATTTCAGAAACTTTTGAAGAAATATGGAATGGATTTGGCTTTCTTTGTCACAAATTTTTTCAATCACATTTATATAAAAAATGATTATTTCTTTTAAAATAACTATTGAAAAAATTCATTAGAAACAACTTTTAAAAAATAGGTCTTTAATTTTTATTAAGATATTGGATGATTAATGTAACAAAAGTTGGACTGATATTTATCAGGTTTGTGAGAATAGAAAATGTTATTTAAATTCTCTTCCTCATGGTTAAATTCCAAAAGAGAAAATTCTAAATATGTGAAGGTAAATTAATGTTTATTGATATTCAACTGATTTTTTATTTTCATTTATAAATATTATTTTTTAAGAATGTGAAGATCCTTCTATTTTTAGAGATTAAATTTTTTATTTAAATATTTTTTATACTTCCTTTTGAGTTTAAGATATAAATAATAAAGTTTTTTGTATCCCTTTTTGTACTGATTTTAGTAATATTTTAAGTCTTAATGATTTATGTGACTAATGAAGAAAGAAGAAGAAGAGAGAGAAGAATGAGAAAAAAAGACAGAGAAGAATATGAAGTTGAATAAATAAGAATGGAATTACTTACCATTATATCTACAACTATATATTCTATGAGTATCCTCATGATATATTTTATGGATGTTGATTTTGAAGTTTTTTCCATGTAATAATCACATTAACTACACATGTATACTTTGAAATAATGTTTACCTTTCATATTTTCTTTGAGTTTTTTTACATATGGGGATCTAATATTTTATGTGACCATTGTATTCACATTTTTAGTAGGTCACCTCTCGTCCTTTGGTTTGATTTGACTTTTTGGATCACTTTTGGAAGTTCTTATCCATAAATTATTTTTTTATGTTCCAAAAAAATAAAAATATTCTAAAATACCACCATCAGATTGTTCATCATAGGTATATTATAAGTAAATGGTTTTCTGGAATTTTTTGGCTTCTTTAGCCTCACATTTTTCTTAACATTTCATCATGATTTTTTATATAATATGAGAGTTTATGAGTTCCTCTACGACTATCTTTTTCACATATTTTTCTTCTAGGATATTTTCCACTTTAGTAACCCCTGAGCATCATAACAACAAACTGATTTTATTTGAAAGTGTTTTTAGGTAATTCATCACTACAATAATTTTTACCATTGATGATTCTACTAAGTCTTGTAAATGTTATCATAATAGATTAATCATAATGAATAGTAAAGCATTCAAAATCATGATGAAAAAAATATAGTATAGTGCCCATGACTTCTTTTGCTCTTTTTTGTGTTACTTAAAACAATTTCCAGATCTCATAACTATTTTTGGATGTGGAAACACAATTAAACTCATTGATGTTCAGAAAACAATGTAATACATTCATATATTTTTTTATTAAGTAGAGAATTCTTATTATCTTTAGGAGTAAATTTTTCTTTAGATTATTTGGTGGTAACATAATCATACATTAAATTTTTTTATATATTATGAGAAATACTACCAAGGTATGTTGAAATAGAATTATTCCAATATGATTAATTTGTCTCATAAAAAATTAGTGCTTGTGTATTGAAATTACATGCGATAATAAAAACATATATTTGAAATCAATTAAAGAGTTGGAAAATAAAATTTTAAAGTAAAAGAAATTTTGAAAAACAATGATTTTTTATAAAAAAGTAAGGCCTCCTTTGATACTAATTGTTATACAATTATTATGTAAATAGGTGGGGGGTGAATTTTAATTTTAAAAAACATTAGAAAATAAAATATTTATTTAAAAAATTACTTTTAAATAAAGAAGACTAAAATCTAATTCCGATTTTAGCTACCTTAAATTAATTTATAAAGAATACATAAAAGTAATTAAAGAAAAGAAACTTTTGAATCATATGTATGAATTTATGTGAGATGATTCTTAGTAATGTATTGCAAAAAAGTAAATAGTAGGAACAATTAATAGATAAGGAGTTTGGATAAAGTACAATGTGTGAAAATACATTTTCACCCATCAACTCAAGAGGTCAATGTTATAAATACCTTGGTATTAATAATGACTAAGAACCAACCACTCACAATTTTATTTTTTAAAAACCCTCTTGAATATTATCAAGCATAAAATAACTCATCCCATAATTTGATATTGTTTTATGGCTTGGTTTATATAGGTTGGGCAGAGAGAGATAATTTTTCGTTGAGAAAACCCTTTACACACTCATAAAAAATCTCTTTGATGGAGTGAAATACAATGGCGAATAAGAGATTGTGAGGAATATAGAGATAAATTAAGGGATTTAAAAAATTTAAATCTATTTATAGGAAATATAAATTATGTATCTTTTCCTTTTAATAGATATCGAGAGTATGTAGATGGGAGAAATGATGACAAGTTGTTAAGGTGGGTCTTCAAATATCCGAGGGGTGAATTTATAGGCTCGAAGAAGGATAAAGAAACTTATAGAATCATTGGGTATATAGAAAAAAGAATGTGCCGCATTAATAGTCATTTTTACCACAATAAAATTATTATATATATATAATTTTAGACTCCATCAGATAATCAGTAGCTTCCACTGGGTAGCCGGTGGAATTATTCAAGTTGAGAGAAGATGAATGACCTTCATAGGATACTAGATAATAGCTGTCATGTGGCCTCTAGATTTAAGAATTTCATACATGTTTAAGGAACCATCTACCCACTTATCATTTAATGGGTAGTAGGTTTTAGTTCTAAACTTCAGGGATGTCACCTCTAGGGCACTGAGTATCAGATAACCTGAAAAAGCTAGTTGGTGTAGTCTTCATAGGTCCAATGAATTTTATGTTTAATCAATGTTATTTACATGTCTTTGAAGTATGGAAATAGACACTTCCCAGATGTTATAAATCCTGTAAATAAAATTTATGATTATAGGAATTAAACCAGTTGGAATTCATTAAAAAATACTAAAACTATCTTAAAGGAAATAATTAGACAAATAGAAGAGTGTTTGTGATCATAAAAACACCATGAGAGGGCGAGGAAAAAAAATGTTGGGAATTGAAAAGAAATAACTTTTACGTATCTACACAATGGACAACATGAGGTTAGTAATTTTGGAATAAAATATATTTCATCATAACTTCAAACAATGACCTTTTAGAATAATGGAAATTAGAGAGTTCTACGAATTATGGGGACATGTAGAGGAATGAAAGAATGAAGATTATTTCTACTTTTATGTGTCAATTGTATGGCTATCTTGGCCACATTATTCCATATTGTGATATGGTAATGAGTTATATATATTGGTTTTGGGTGCATTAGAAGCTTGTGATGAGTCATGTTTGACTTTGGTTTCTGTCACGATCAATTATTAATTCAAGATTTAAATAATGATAGATGTTGCGACCAATAGAATTGAATCAAATAATACATATAGTGGATACAAAATTTGAACCAGAACATATGATCATAATATATTATTTATAATTAATTTATGAAATTAAATAATTACCTTGTGAGAAATTATTTTTTTATTTTTGGATCTGACTACATAACTATTTCATACCATCATTACATTGTAGTAATAAATGGAAGTATCCCTATAGCAGTGATCCACATGTGTTCTAGAAATATAAAAACATTTTCATAAGAATATTTGTGTTCTAGCACAATAGATCCAATTTTGTTTATCATTATCCTTTGATCAACCCATAATTTCTTCCAAATGATTACCTTTGATCTCTCTTGACTCTATAGTGGATGGTATTGTAAGACCGCTCTACATTATTGGGAGCGTTCTTGGAGAAGCTATCTAAGGATTTGATAGTATTCTTCAGATTTAACTATTCTAAAAAAATTGAATTGGATCACTAGAAAAATAATATAATATTATTTATATACTAGGGTTAGAAATAAATAATTTCAAAAGTTCCCTTTATTATTTATTTTTTCAATATAGAACCCCATGTCTATAATAATAATAACAATATTATTTTTTGATATTCACTATACTCATGAATTAAATTAAATATTATATAATCAAATAATATTAAATATATATTATTTATCATGAGACCATTAAATTTAGACTGTCATTCCCTCATAATATTTATCAGGTGTTGAATAATGACTATTTATTTAATAAATAAATATTACTACATCATTCACAAATAATGAAATGAATATAATTTTTACTAAACATAAAATAAATATTTATTAAATATTCCATGCACATATTATTCACTTGAATAACTGGTGGGTAATATATGTGGTCAACAAAACATAAATAATTATTAAAAAACAGTTTGAAATAATATATATTAAACATGTTAAAAAAATATTATTTAATTGAGATTTTGGATACAAATAGTGTGTGACTCTGTAGGCCTCTTTTTGAGTGGAATTATGAAAAGTAGCCTAATTCCAAGGTTACCATCTAGTAAGACATGAAAGAAACCATAGAGAATGAATTTAGTTCCACAATGATATAATACCTCATATAGAAACTAAATATTTAACATAACCCCCATAACATGATATCTCTAATCAAGAAGGTTTCATGTTTGTGCAAGCAACCTATGTGCTCGTTATCTCATTCTATGAATTTTTAAAAATCAAACTTCATTGTAAAACACCATGTCTAGGGATTTTTATTTATTCAATTTCATTTCCATCAATGGTAATGATATATCAGCTTCAGATAAATAGCATAAGATATTAATCATTTCTCTCATTATTTATTAATACAATATTACTCATGACACAACCAATGTATCCTACATCGCCGAGAGAAAGTTCCTTGAAGTTCAGTGAGTATCCAACCTTGATATACTTTATCATTTTCTTCCCTCAAATTATTTAATCTAGATATAGAACATATATTTAATATCACTATTGTGGAACTTCTCTGTTCTCATCATTATGGGAAACTAATATGACCTTTCAGTAAAAAAAACTCCATTATAATATTATCTTATCCTATGTCACACAGAGGAGAAATAATGATATGATAAGAATTTTATTAAAATTAAAAAAATAAATTCACGTTATCATAAAGTACACATAAGTTGGTTTTAGGTTACCAACTCCAACAGACTCCTAGTAGAACTAGATAAAACTATTAACAACCTTCAGTCCTCTATCTCTCACATGATACTAATTATTCTGATGAGATAGGTATTTAGTCATGGTATCCTCTACATTTTCTTCTATGGTAAATATTTATACTAAAAAATCACCCATCTGATAAAGATATCTCAAGAGGTGATACTTATAGAGTATGTACTTTTTCTGCAAGTGTGACCATGTCTCTTTTGCAAGAGCCACCATAATAGTATTATAATAATACAATGAGATAGGTTCATTAATTCCAGGTACCACATCAATCTCTTGTAGAATTTTTTCTTATCCAAACATCTACGTTGTCTTTATCAGAAACCTCTATATACTCAGAATCCACTATAGAATCAGAAAAAAACTGTCTAGTTTGATCTCTTCTAGTTCACAACTCATATATTGAGAGAGAAAACATATCCTGGCCATGACATCAATTATTCTAATATTTTCGAAAACTATCATCAGAATAACCCTTGATGATTGTATCCTCGTCTCCTCCAAACACTAGGAATATATCTTTAGTTTTTTATATAATTAAGAATTGCCTTAATATATTTCCAACATTGTTATCCCAGATATTATTCATATTTTCCTGCCATTATCATTTCATAGAAAACATCAAGTCTGGTACATAACATGGAATACATGATTGATTCTATTGCTGACTTTTATCTGATCTTAATCATTCTACCATTATCCTATTGTGTTTGAGGACACATTTTGTTAGAAATATGTATACCATGTGAAACTCTGTGAAATCTGCTATTAGATTGTTTAATATTAAATCACATTATTATCTATTTAATGTATTTAATTTCAATTAGTCCTAGAATAATCATGGATCCATCATGAATGATCTTGATCCCTAGAATATAGGCTGCTTCACCTAAGTCCTTAATGTAGATGCACATTTTCAACTAGTCTGAATTAGATTGTAAGACTCGTATGTCATTCCCAAAAAGTAATATGTCATCAACATATACTACTAGTATAATGAAATAATATCCCTTAAAACTATTTTAATCACATGAATTACATTTTATATTAATTAAACCAAATTCCATTATAGATTCATTGAATTGAATGTTCCATGACCCGAATGGTTACTTTAATCCATAAATGGGTCTCTAAAACTTTTAAATCTTTTTGACACCACCTAAATTCAAAATTCCTTTTGGTTGTGTCATATAATAATCTTCCTGATGGTTAACATTAAGAGAATCAATTTTGACATCCATCTACCAAATTTTAGAGTAATGGACAGCTGCTATATTTGGTAGATTTATGATGTATTTAAACTTGAAAATTTGTGAAGAGGTTTTATATTAGTTAATTAATTGATTCTATTTAAACCCGTTAGTCACTAGAAATTATTAATAGGTATTAATTTTATCCTCGATGTCCAATTTTCTATTTAATAACCATTTTTTCCTGACGGGATTTACATCAAATGTTGCATCGACAAGAGTCGAATCATGGTTTTGATATGTGGAATCTATTTCTGAATTCATGGATTGTTTCTATCTTACCACTTCTAAACACCGTATTGCCTATTTTTATGAGATAGTATCTTCACTGTCAAAAAATAATGAGGCACTATATTTGGTGAATATAAAACCATATATCTATATTCTCTTACCTCTATTTTTCTCCTAAATAGTACTTGTGTTTTAGGAACTACTTCTTCTACAGGGACCTTCAGAATACATTCCTCTAAAAAATCTTGTGTATCTTGAGTATTAACATCAATAAAGTCAATATTTCAACCACTATCCTTTTAGATTATTTTTTCCCACTCATGAAATATATCTTGTTTGGTGCTAGTCACTTCTTTTAAGGAGTTGTATTAGTTTTATCTATTAATTTTTTAGGATACCCTATAAAGATACAATTTTTTCCCTAGGATACTAATTTGTTGACAATGATGGACTTAATAAATGACTCATACCCCAATACACTTTTTTGTGAAAAAATGGGTTTCTTTACGCTCTATAACTTGAAAGGAATTTCATTTTCCAATTTAGTTAGTACTCATTTTAATGTGCATACCACAATTTGTAATATAAATCACCAAAATCAAAACTGATGATCTACATGAATCATCATCGACCTCATGAATTATAACAAGGTATGATTCCTCCATTCATAAACACCATTACACTGTAGTGTGTAATGTGGAGTGAGTTGGGATAAAATCTAAATAGTCTATAATATGTTGATAAACTCTTTGTTAAGATATTCACCACTTAGATCCAATCAAATCTTCTTTATCTTCCTTCCAAGTTGATTCACTACTTCATTCTTCAATTCTTTGAATTTATCAAATGACTCATACTTATAACTCATCAATTAAACATATACATATCTACTGAATTCACCAGTAAAGGTTATGATGTAATAACAGTTACCTCTGACTTCAATTGAAATCATCTACACACATCTGTGTGTACCAATCCTAGAAGTACTGTGGCCCTTTCAACCTATCCAATGAATAGTGGTTTGGTTAATTTTCCATGTAAAAAATCATACCATCTTCTATGTGGTTTTAGCTCAGAATATTACTAAATAACCATATTGACAGAGCTTTTTCAAAAGTATCTTATTTATATAATGAAGTTGGTGATGCCATATCTGGTTGTTATATGATTCACATGAACATGATTTTTTAAATATTTTCAATACTTTGTTTTCAAAATTTAATATGTAAATATCATTATTTAAATAAATCATACCATAACATATGATTTCTTTATAAAAGAAACAAATTTTATTTCAAAACATGAAAATAAAACCATCTGCATCTAGGCATGATATAAACATTATGTTAATGGTGATAGTTGATACATAATAATAATCCCCTAACACCAATATCAATAATGTTGGAAATTAAAGGTGGTATCCAAAAAAGGTAATAGAAGCTCTCCCCACACCATTGGAAGCTCTAAGTCCTCCTCTCCTATAGCAATATTTTGGAATCTACTTAGTTCCTACATTTGAAAGAAGATGCGGGACCCAAAAGATATATCTAATACCCAATGTGTAGATATTGATATATTAAATTAGATAACTAAAGAACCATTATATCCCTCTTGCTTCTGGGTGCAGTTATTCTTCCAGTGGTCTTTCTTTCCACATGAAAAACATACATCCTTCTTTTCCTTTCCCTACCTCTATGTCTTCCACTTTATGGAAGGTTGGTGTTTGGGATATTTAGAATTATTACGAGTCTTGGAAACCTTCTCCTTGTTCTTTATTTTCTTAGTCACGATAAGGATCATGGGTTTTTCATTCCTCATGTCCTTATATACTGGATGAATGAGAGTAAGAATTTCTGATAGGAACTTCTCATTATTTCTCATGTAATAATTAAAAATTAATCTGGAGAAGGTCTTCAGTATTGAGAAATGTATAATATGTATGTGAAACTCATTTGGGAATTTAATCCCAAGATTTATAATCATTAAATGTTTCAAATAATCTTGACTATGTGAGTCTCAAATAGCACAAACTCTCCCTGATTAGCTCTAAATAAAGCATTAGAGATCTTACATTTCTCTTATCTTACCTTCTCTTGATAAAGATCCCGATGATGAGACATCATGCTATACATATACATGTACTCATGTTGCATTAATATAACATTGGTCATGAATGATAACATGAAACACTAAATATCTATAGCATCATTCAAATTTTTATCATAGAAATAAAACTCTTCCTCTGTATCCTCATTACTAGGTGCATCAGGAATAGGATCTTCTAGCACATACAATTTCCTTTCATGGCGTAGTATAACCCCTAAGTGCCTTTTACATTCATGGAAATATGTGCTTTTGAGAAGGTTTTCAAAATTATTTATGAATGATAGTGATATATGTGAAGTAATTTTATTCTTTTTTTGATAAATAAGATGATCAATGTTTTAGTATTTTATCTGATAAAAGTTTTATTAATATATAAATATTATATTTATTAATCTCCCTATTTTTTTTAAAAACACAATAGATCTTACAATTGGACTCATAATATCATGTTTCTTGGATACAATAGTGGAAAGAATCTATATCCCCCTTTTCATCACCCTAAATTTGGATGATCAAGTAATTTGAAGTGGTTTATATAGGCATTCCAAATGACAACTTCATTAACTCACATTTTCATGATCTATTTAGTGACTCACCAATCATGAAATCCTTAAATTGGATTTCCATAAACATTTTCCCCTTAGTTACACCAATCCCCACTTTAGAGGTCAAACATTGATGTGAACTATGTTAAGTCAACCCAAAACTTCTAATTATAATTTCTCCATATTAAAAGCACCCAAAATTTGGCTGGTCATGCAAATTGAAATATAGATAGATTATAAATAAGTTAGTGGAAGTATATACCAAATTAATATATATAATTGGGAGATATTGTCTTTAGGTGTAAATTTACAACTATTTTCTTTACTACATGGTTGTTAACATTAAGTGAATTTTTGTATGTGATTAACCATGTCTTTAATGAAATTTATGCACAAGCCAATTTATTTTTGTTCAATTTTTCATTCATGTTAATTCATTAATTCGTGAGATTGATAAAAAAACATCAATAATGAAATAACCATTAAAACATTCAGAAATAAACTAATAAAGAGGTATGATCACGAGCTTATACTAATAGTAAGTTTGTCTAGCTGATGATAAACTAATCATAGACATATTGGAAATCACCTTGAACCAATTAAGGTTCATGTTATAGATTTACACCTATTCCCCTTTGTATTTCTATTATATTGGTTTGACATTAGATCCAAACTTGAACTACCAATAATTGCTTGGGATCTCCATCCATTAAATATTTTTTTACTCACAAACAAGAATGGGGAATGAGTTTATATAAAAGAAACCCTAGCCACATAGACCCTTACATAATTAGAGTTGAGATGAAACACATGACAAAAAAGTAATTCAATAATAAATTAAAAGAAATCAATCACCTTAAAAATTCTGGTCTAAACTCATGATCATCATTTTTCATGTAACAAATTTTACATTTAATAAAATTACCAATAACTTCGTAGACATTCTTTATTTAAGAAAAATAAAACTCAACTAAATTATTTATATTCTTTAATTAATCATTTATATTATCTTAATTCTCATCCAAATATCTTTGATATTCTCATACATCATAATATTAATCAAATTAAATGAATTTATTCAAAATTAACCATGTATAAAAATATTTACCTTGGAGGAAATGTATTGAGTACCCATACAAACTACCCAAAATGTATTATACTCATAAACTTTTTACTCTTGAAAAATGTGGCATATATGACTTATGAATTAATTTCATGATGTGTACTGTAAACATAATGATTAAAAATATTAATTGATTTTTCTATCACATGTTATTCTTCAATTAACATGGAGTAATAATTGTAATATGAATCATATATGATATGAAAATTTAAATGTTGTTTAGAAATTAATTAGACTTTTCTATATATATAAAACCATCACTTGGAATGTCTTATCAACATAATGAATTACTCAATGAAAAGTTAATTTTTTATACAAATTATAATAATTAATTTATAATTATGCGTAATTTGGTATAGGTACACGACAAATTTAATCCAGTTACCTGACATGTAAGATTCTCACCGTCTATCTGAGACACACACCTAGGGACTCTCCCTGTAACCATGAAAAATAAAATATTAGATTAAAAGTGTATATTGGAAGAAAGATGTGCAGTATCTCAGATTTATGGTCACTAGTCAGGTAGGTTGTGCAAGAAGATGTACACCTTGTATGTGACCTAAAGACTACATGTAGTGTACAAATGTTACACAACTTGTACATCAGCTAACCATGCCTTGGCTGACCCAGTAAACACATGGGGTGTAATTAAATGAACCATGCCTTATAAATTTACACTCCTTAAATTAATTCTTAATTAATTATTAGAGAATTAAACACTATTACACTTCATGTACCTCCAAGTTACATGATGTATACTCTTGTATTATCTATCCAGATTCCTCGGCTTCACCAGATGAGATATTTGAATTTTTTTTATCATAAAAGTAATCAATTTGATAATATTTACCAGAAACATATCTCGTAATTCATATTTAAGTAATATTAAACTAGAATTGAAAAATAAATTACAAATTCATAAAAAATAGATGTTATTTAAATAATTATATATAATTATGCGACCTCACTCTGATACTACTTATAGGATCACCACATATTATTTATAATTAATTTATGCAATTAAAGAATTATATTTTGATAGATTATTTATTCATTGATGGATATGAAAATGGATCTATATTTGTATATCATTTTATAGAAGCAATCAAGGGTAGATTCCCTCTATCATTGTTTCACATGTTTTTCAAAAAACTATAAATGTCACTGTAGGAATCTTCTGGTGCTATCATGGAATATCCTATGCCTTGCATCATTCTCCATTGATTTCCAAATAATATATTCCCATGGATTCTATTTGATAACCCTTGAATCCGTAGAATAAGGTGGAGGAAGATCCCTATATATTCTTAGGAGTTTTCCAGTAGAAGGGAGCTCTCTAGAGATTCATGAGGATTCTATAGATTTTATTAGGCCCAACAATAGAAAATTAATTGGATCACTATTAAAATAATATAATTAGGTTTCTATACTATTAGAGATAAAAATAAATATTTTTACAAGTTCCTTTTATTATTTATTCAATCCCATTGGAACCCCATGTGTATAAAATGATAACATTTTTATTACTTATTGACCCACACTAAACTCGAGAATAAAATTATGTATTATTTATTCAAATAATATTAAATATATATTATTTCTCACAAACCACTAAACTTAGTCTTCAATTCCTCTATAATGTATATTAGGTTTTGAGTAATTAATATGTATTTAAGAAATAAATATCAATGCCTTATTCGTCAATAAATAAACAGATATTATATTCCCAAAAATGAAAATAAAAATTTATTAAATATTCCGCTCACATAATATTATCTTGAATAACGTGTGATGAAGAATATATAGTCAAGAAAACACAAATAATTATTAAGCCACCTGTAAGAATTATATTTATTCAAATTGTTAAATAATAAATAAATAATATATTAGTTAACCGATATAATTGAAATACTTTTTGTGTGACCCTATATGCCTTTTTCATAATGGCATTAGGTGAAGTAGCCTAAAGACCATGGCTAGAATCTATCACATGAAAAGGCACCAATAGATAAATAAATTAATGTCACAATGACATAATACAACATACAGATGCTCATTGTGTAATATAGTCCCTCTATCAGTATATCTTTAATCAAGTAGGTTTTATGCTGGTGCTATCAACTTATGTGCTTGATGTCTCTTTCATTGACATTCTAGGAATCATACATGCTTATATAACACCATATCCAAGGAATTATTTAGGATGTATTATTTCTATAAATGGGAATGAGATATCAACTTACATTAAATAATACAAGGGTCAAATACTTCCTTGCATTATTCATTAATGTAATATTACTCATGATGCACCCAATATGTTCTACCTCACCAAAAAACATATACCGTTACAGTTTTCAGCAATAAATCAAAGTACGCAACTTGTAATACACATTAATAATAATTATAAAGTCTAATGATCAATAAAAAGTTCTGCAAATAGAAACATATAATGACGCATATAAATGTGGATTTCCTACTGAAGGGCCTCCTTCTCATAATATCTTTCAATGGATATTACAATGGTTGTACACTATTAAAACATCCCTCAATGTCCTATAATTCTCTACCCTTTATAGCTTGTATCATTTGTGCCCCTAAAATTATTTCATATGGATTTATAATATATATTTAATTATAATTTTTTAAAACTTTTGGGTTGTCATCATAGTAGGAAACTGCTATGATGTTTTAGTATGAAAACTACTCTTAGGACATTATCACATAATATGTCAAAACCAATAACAATAATTATTTGATAAAAAAGTTATTATTATTGAAAAAAATAAATATATAATATCATAAAGTAAATTAATGTTGGTTATAGGGAATCAACTCTAAAATTTTGGTTGGGGAATCTTGTTGCATTCAACAAAGGAAAATGAGGTCATATCCTTAATCAAACATGAGAAATAATTTCTATGGTTAAAGATTTTGTTATTCTAACATTGGACATAAGTTCATTAACAATTTGTAAATATGATGTGGAAATAGTAACTATAAATCTAAGTGAAAAATGAATACATGTTAACTATGAATGATCTCATAATAAAATAGGTCTTCTACATTAGATTAAAATGTTTAATATTATTTCACCACTAATGATGAGGATAAATTAGAGAGCTAATCCTATATTTATACTTGATTTTGAATCTCTTGGAAGGAAAATAATAAGAACATTAAGACTAATATGACATAAATTACTCTGATGTCTATGAAGTACAAAAACACAAGGATCATTGATTATGGGTTCTCATCCCACATGAATGAAAATATTAACCTATTGGATAACATGACGGGAATATTTGATGGACCATTAAATTTTAGAAACGATTAAAAATTTAAAAAGAAAAGAAGTGGTAATAAATTATTGGATGGTGATGAAATAATGGTGAATGATGTTCTCTATGTGGATGAATTATGTCATAACCTCTTGATAATTAGTCAACTCCCTGACTCAAGAAATTAGGTGACATTTAATCAAAATGGTCGTGTAATCAAAGGAAAATATGAGAACCCATTAATGAAATGCTGGATGTTGAATGATAATCTATTCCAAGTGGATATAATGGGGAAAAAATTTCTTCTAATAGTGGAATAGGATTACACGTAGTGGCATTGAAGGGTAGGAAACATTCATTAACAGAGCACCCAAAATTATTCTAAACTAAATGTTATTGTGGACAGTAAAATTTTTTAACGAGATCATGAAAAGAATTATGACTCCTACATGTGTGTAACTATGGTTCAAAATCTATATCGAAAAAAATAAATGGGCATCCAATCTTATCGACAAGGGGAATAACGATGTTTTTGGACAAATAAATATATTGGGAATGTTTGGGGAAATGTATTTAATTTTTTTATAGATGATTACCACAAGATAGTTTGTTTTATGTTAATGAATAAAAAGTGGGATGTAATGTACTACATGAAGAGATATATGTAGAGATTGTAAAAGGAAAATGGTAGCATCATTAGGATATTGTGATATGATAATGCAACAAAGTACACATCCATTGAGTTCAAAAATTACCTTAAAAACATAGAATCAGATATGAAGTGTATTCCGCAAGAATTCGAAAATATAATCTAGTTATAGAATGATGAAATCATTGATTGAATAATATGAAAACATTATACCTATTGAGAGTGGTGTATCCCCCCATTAATTGAAGGAACTTGTACAAGTTTCAATATACACTCAAAATCAGATAGTGTTAATCATCATAGTAGGGAGAACACCCTATAAAATGTGTCATGAAACTAACCCCACTACGAAACATTTTTAATTCCTTGAAAGTAGGTGTTACATTTAAAATAAATAATAAAATTATTAATTTCATAGAGAAGATGAAAATAAAGGATTATTTTCTAGATACTTAATGAAGAGTAAGGTTATGATTCAACAAAAGGCTGACCAAAATAGTGAAGACTAATGATGTTTGAGTTATTGATGATAAGGATAGAAATATTTATCAACCAATGAATTGGGATGAATTTTCTAATGAAGATGGAGAAGTTGAAACCACTCTTTTGGTACAAAATAGATTTCAAAATCATGGATACTCTGACAATGAATTAGTATAGAAGATAATTACCGAGGAATGTTATCCTACACCTTAGAGGAGAAATAAGAGATCATAAGATGATCCATCCAACATAATTACAGACTAATCTAATACTACACAGATAATAAGAATAGGGAATATTGAGCATACTAATCTATTTTCAATGGTGAAACCATTAAAATTTGAAGAATTAACAAATTAAGTATCATGGGATAGAGTCACGAATGATGAATCAGATGAAATTGATAAAAATTAGACTTAGGAACATTGAAGAAGCTTAAACATCACAATATGATAGGGAAGAAGTGGATCATCCAAAAACAAGGTTGAAAGAATATGTAATTTGAGTACAAATAAATAATGTATTGTATAATATCCCATGTTTCAAAAAAAAACTATGTTTGATAGTGTATAGAACACCAAACACCGAGCTTAAGAAAACCATGAAATATTATTATTTATATACTATAGTTATAACCTAGCTATCATATTCATGGGTATGAATAGTGTTAAACATATGATAATATATATATATATATATATAAATTTCATCGTTAATAAATAATTATTTATTATTTATTAGGTTCTACACTCAATTTTTTAGTATATTCATTTTATGATTAAAAAATATGCATTCTTAAAAAATTGGTTTTATAGTTTTTTTATGTAAAAATAGTATTATTAATTTATAGAAATTTTAGAAATTGAATTTGATAAAAAAGATATCATTTTTTATTTCATCATGTCATAATTATATTAAGATTATTTTTTTTATAAAATTCAGAAAATTATTATTTTTTAATGAATAATGAAAAATACTCATTTTTGTTGAAAATTTTATTTTTTTTATGTATTGAAATAGTAAAATTATATTTCTTATTAGTTTTAAAAATTCAATTGTTTTTTTAATTAATAAAATCCAAATATGGTCTTTGTAATCAACATTATACTTGAATTTGGTATAAATTATTTTTTATACTTAAAAGGTCTTTTTCTGGAAAATCTCTTTTAATGGGTTAAATTTTAAATTAAATTCTTCAACTTCAATGAATTTAATTTCATAAAAATAATTCCATATTATGAATAATCATAATTAATATTAGTTAATAAGATAAAATTTAATTTTTCCCAACATGAATAATAACCATAGTATATTTTTGTTACCACGATAAAGGTAACATTTGTTAATTAGGGTTAAAACTGATATGATAAAATTTAGAATTAATTCAAACACATGAATTAATTTTATTATATGAGTCCATTTATTTAATAATAATCCATAAATAAATAATATGATTTATTTTGTTCATTTAACATTTATTTTTTACTTTGATAATATGTTAAGAAAAGTATAATGTTAAAGAAGTCACTCTTTTGCTTTTAATATTTATACTATTTTATTAAATTGATAAAAACAATTTATGTTTAATTATAAATGGTTATTTGAGATATAAATTAATTTTTTTATCATGGGAATTTATTTTTAATTTTAATAGATGAAATAATAACCTTAAATGTTTACGCAACACCGACATAGTGTTTAAGAAAGTAGTAGAAAAAACTATTAAATGATTTTAAAAACTCTATATGTAATATTTTTTGGGTGAGTTATCATGTTCCATAAATATTAGAGATAAATATAGCATATTACAGTAATTTGTAATGGTTTATATTTGAAATAAATTTTATCTTCTTATCTTTAAAGGCATTCTTAATGAACAATATCAAAAATGGCATACATGATATTTAATGTTAAAGAATGTTTTATTGAATTATTAGAAAAAACAATAAAAATGAAAGAGTACAATTTAGATGATAAATGGTTTAAAATGTAATACTATTACCATTTATTAGAAAATTTTTACATTACAAATAAATTTAAATCCCTTTAATATTAAAAAAGTAATTATAACGATTAAGATTACAATTGGTCAAGAAAGAGGTTAACCAAAAAAATAATGTCTAAAATGATATATAAACCTATATAAATTTGATTTGATGAATATATTAAAATAATTTACTTCTTATATTGGAATCCATGACATTTTGGAACCATTATTTATAAGTTAGATACATATTATATTATAATAATTCATGAATTTCCAAAAATGATCATCCCCTCCCTTATAAAAGGACACATAGTCTCTTTTTTATTTACTCCATTTTGATCCATATAGATCGAATAATCTATACCCAATTATCTTTTTAACTTATTTAGTAATAATTATAAGTTTTGGTAATCATAAAAGATCATTTCAAGGGTCCTTAATAAGGGAATTAAAGGTGGTATATTAAAGAAGAGGTAGATAAAGAACGTACGTGATGAGTCATAATCGAGGTAAGACTGACTGAATGAAAGTAAACATTTTTATTGATTTTGTATAAACCACCATACACAAGATAACAAAAATCACATCACAATGGTCTAAAATAAAGCAAGCTCATCGCATCATTAACAACAAACTTCACCCCCTCCCTAGGAAAAGAACCTAGGTTAATGGAGTACGTACATTGATTTGAGGTTTCCATAGATTCCAAATAATCCTCAACCATGTTACCCTACCACCATGTATGAGAGATCTCAACATAAGTTCCCATGAGAATTTTACATTTCCGTATGATGTATTCAATATTCCAGGGATTTCTACATTCCTGTGTTTGTTCTTTATAAAGAGACATAGAATCTATCTCCTCTATCTTCAAAAAAATATGCCTTTAGTTTCATATTTTATGAACCTCCACCAATGCCTGAGCTTCTACCTATAACAAATTTTCTCCCCTATATAGAGCCACAAATGCTGCAATTACTAACCCCTCCTAGTTCCTGATAACACCGCCCCCATGAATCTCCCCTCCTTGTAAAGACCCATCTGTATTAAAGTTAATCCCATGTATGGGAGGCTAACATCTAACCCATACACCCTGATTTGTAATGGCCACTTGATTTTCAACTGAGAGGATCAGAAATATAACATTCAATGAGAGTGAAAATTGATAGTCAGGACTTAATCGATCCAATTCCAAAAGCGTGTTTTTCAATTTAAAAATCATAATGTCCTGATATTCGTGAGTGTTGTTGGGACGCACCTTGTTCCTAGACTTCCATAAAACCCATCATCACATGATGAGGATGACTATTCTATCATTCCTCTCAACTCCGCACAAGCCAGCTCCTCTAAACCACGAACTGATAAAATTCTCTTACACATCACCAGAATGGTCCCTGTCGAGGAAGACACTGAAGGCCTTCTAAATACATATCCCTCATTCACAATCATATAATAAATTCCCCATTGACTCATGGTTAAAGGTCCTGCAACACTGGAACCTAGAATCCATGTTTACTCCAATGCATTGCAAATTCTCATCAGTGGGATGTTCTTTGTTCCCTACAAACCACAAATGAAAATTATATTTGGAGGGGAGATCTTTTCACCACATATTCTCCCCCACTGATTAACATTCAACAATTCTATTATCATACCATCAAAATCTTTGATAGAGAATGCACCCGACATAGAGCCCATGAAAACAGATCTATCAAGAACATCACTAGTAACTATGCTATTGAAAAGGGCCAATTGAGTCCCATCCAAAATGGCATGAATGAATATGGGATGGACACTTGCCTCCTTAATAGATAGGTCCAGTGTGGGACAACCCGGGAACCATAACCTACCCACCCCTATGTGTTGTATATGTTTTGATGATTTATATTCTAAATATTTTTTTCAATATTTTTAAACATAATTTATGAAAATATTTATATATACATAAATGAATTATAATGTACATTTTATATCTTTTTTTATTTAATTTTTATTTTTTTAAAGGAATCTATTTTCATATATTATACATAAATGTTTTGACATTAAATAAAATGACAAAGGAATGATATATTTAAACATATAAGGAATCAACATAATTTCCTACTGCTACAACCATTATTTTATATTTTGATTCCTTTATATTTTTTTTAATTTTTTATTCAATTAAAAACCCTCATTCCCTTTGTTCAGGATATTTTAGTTTTGGAAATTCGGTTTTAAAGATAAGGGATATATCAATATCCTAAAATGATTTCCCTATGGGTTCAAAATGGTATTTTTAGGAGTTTGATTATTTAAATGAAGTCTTCTATGGTTTTTATACAAGTTAATTTAAAATTATTTTCAATGATTTATGAATTTGTAAAAATAAATGACAAGTAATGCTAAAAATATTTAAGACATGTCATGAAGGGAAATCATTCTTCATTTTAAAACTTTTATATTGTGTAAAAAATGGATACTGAGTGGAAGTATCCACTTTGAAATATATGGGTTTGTTATATAAAATTTATGACCTAATAATATAAAACACTAAACCAAAATCATCCTTGAAATGAAATATATAGTTTTCTTTTATAATGATTCAATTTTTAGATTTCTTTTTTCTATAATGTTATAACTGATATTAGAGGAAGGGTTTATAAAACTTTATGGGTTTGGATGTTATTTGAGTGTAAGATAAAAATCGTTTCCAACCACAAAGGTTAGTAGGTTATAAAGAATTATTGTTATTATTCTAAGGACAATTATGTTAATTTAGATTTATTGGATATAAACGGAAATCAATAGAGATATAAAGGTTTTTATGGTTGATATTGTTGTAAAATTTCTTCTGCATTATCCTTACCCTTATATACTCTTTTCCCTTTTATAATTCATTTCACATATAATTGATTTTATTTTCAAAGAATTTTGGTTTCTTTATAAATATGGGGGAATGAGGTATTTCACAACCTTCTTATCCCCTCAAGATTATTTTATCATCACTTTTAATGTAAAATATTGTTAAAATTATTTTGATATCTCTTGGTGTATTCAAATCACTTATAAGAAACTATTTGACTAATACAACACTATAAAATTTCTATAAAATTTTTTGGGTCCATGGACTATTTTTATTTTGATTTCAAAATTTCAACTACTCCATCTCTCTCCAAATCGAAAATACCACAAAGGACTTGACTAGTTATATTCTGTAAGTTGGAAATCATTCTAGATGATATGGGGAATATAAAGACAATGTTGATGTGTGTACATAATTAAAAAAATTATTTTATTATTTTTAATGTATGGAACATGGTTGAATTGATATTTATGAATCCTTAAAAAATAATTAAAATCTTTATTATTTTTGGAATTATGTGTTAAGGAATAAGACAAAAAAACATGGTTAATGGTTTAAGAAGAATGTTGAATGAATGCTATGTTTATGTATCGAGTTTTCAGAATTATGATATGGTGGTGTTTTATAAATCATATTATGATATATTATAAGTATTATGATAATTATGTAACCCCTATGGATTATTTTATAGTATTTTTGTTTTTAAAAATTTTGAAACAAAAGTTGGATTGAATCAATACCTTTGAAAAGTGGAGTATAGAAAAGTGATAATTTTTGGAGACATTCATTTAATGACCTATGATTGGGGGAAAAATATTATATTGGGATAATATTTTTTTATGATATAGAAATAATTTTCAATTAATGTTATTTCATTTAATAAAAATTTGAAGTATAGAAAACATTAGAGGTTAAAAATTGATTAGAAGATTAATGTTATTTTGAGGATTTGCATCACATTTTTAGAGTGTTATTGAATCTAGGTGAATTATGAATAGGATAATATCATATTTTTTCTATTTATTATGGAATTATATTAATTTTGTTTTGAAAAAGGATGACTCATAGGTTGGGTGACAACCTGTGACATCTTGCAAGGACATGGGGTAAGAACCCAAAATGGCCTACTTAATGTCCTGATTAGTTTGATTTATTTAGAAAATGAATTGATAGATAAATATTATGTAGATTTTGGGAATCATATTATTGGATTAATTCTTTCTGAATCGTTAGAATTTTTTCGGAGATTAATGATAATTTGGGAGGCATTTGTTGAGTTTGGTAGATTTTTTTGGTATATGTAACATTTAAGATTTACATGTGAAACATTTATATGATTAATTGTTTATTTATATTTTTTAGACATAAAATTAAAGGTATTTATAACATTAAGGGTATATATAATTTTTTATGTGGATTTAATTATGATTTATTAATATTTAGGATATATAATTTATTGTAAAAATAACTATGAGATTGAAACGTGATTTTGAGATTATATTATTATTGTTATTTTCATGAAAAAATAATCTCCATATTTTTATGAATATTAAATGATTAAGGTGATCAAAATATTATTAGATTATACGGGATTTTGTTTTAGGAATACAGGTTGAATTATTTTAGAAGTATAAATGATTTTAATGTGTATATATAATGTTTTAGGTTATTTATGGAATTGATTTATATATTTTAAAGATTATATTATTAGGGCGTATACATGTTTCTATATATGAATTTATGTGTGATTAATGTTTATTGGAGATAAATTTAAAATGAAACTCAAAAGAAAATTTAATAAAATACGTCTATTTTTTATTTTTGAACTTGGGTGGTAATATGTTAAATAATATTAAGGTTGTATTTTTATTAAATTATCTATGTTGAATTTTAGGTGTTACTATTTAGGCTTTAGGGATTAAATTGTTATTTTATCATATGATGGTTTATTAATTTTGGGAATTAACGTGTATTGCGTTTACCATTTTGGTTTTAGTTAGTGTCCAAATATATGAGGAATAACCTAATATCCTTTTGTGGATTACGTGACCTGTTAGAAGTTAATTTTTATTCTTTAGATATGAAAAATTCATCTTGACTACAAATCGTTTTTAAAAAATGAGATTATGTAAAAAATGATTAAAATATTAAATTGTTTTCAAGTAAGTATCTATTCTTATGTTACTCGTATAAATGTTAAAGGAATTACTATATTATTAGAAAAATATATTGAAACATAAATATTATCTTATTAACTTTATTTCTGGTAAATCAATGGTATTTTTCACATCTCATTGGTTTACGATTTTTTGGTCATTAACATTATCATGATCATTTATTTTCTTGTGATCAATGATCTCTATCACCATCCATAATTATTTGGGAATTGTTTTTTATCTTTTACATACTTCTACTTCCTATAATTGTTCAACTATTTGGAAATATAGTGTTATGTGTCCAGATGACTTTCTTTTTTTTCTCTCCCTCTTTTCAAGAAGAAATTTTACTAACCCTATTTACAATATGAGATGTCAACGTATGTATTTTAAAATTTCAAATCCATGATTAATGAAATCATGTTCAAATTTAGGGGATAAAGTTAATTAAATTAGGGGATTAAATATCTTGATATTTTTAAACATTATGTTTGATAGTGTATACAACATGTAACATCGATCTTAAATTAACCATGAAATATTATTATTTAAATGTTATAGTTATAATTTAGTAATTAATTTTATGGGAATGGATAATATAAACCACATTATTATTATATATATAAATATATATATTAATTTCATAATCAAAAAAACTTATTGATTAATTCCAAGGAAATAATCACGTAATCTTTATAGACATTTTATATTTCAAAAATATGTTTTCTTCAAAAATTAGATTGATTACTTTTTATGAGAAAATATTTTAATAATTTTTTTATACTTATAGAAATTATAATTTCTAAAAAGGAAATAATTTATAAGTTTAGTGTCTAAAGATTTGGTTAGGCTTAATTCTTAGGTATTTTTCTAAAAATTTTTATTTTTTCAAGGAATAGTTAACACTACTAATTTTCATTGAAAAATGTATTTTCTTTTCATGTATTTACAAATTAAAATATTATTTTTGATTAGTTTTAATGTTTAATTAGATAATTTTGTTAAAAAAATCCAATTATGGTCGTTGTAATCAAAATTATAATATAATTTGATATAAAAACATTTTTATACTTAAAAAGTCATTATTTTGAAAATTTGTTTTTTAGGGGTTTAAAATTTAATTAAATTACACATATTATTTTAATAGAATTTTATTAAGGGGTTTTAAAATTTGAAATCATAATAATTAATATTATGTAATAAAGTGAGCTTAAATGTTGGTCAATAATAATAGTAACCATAGTAATTTTCTGTTTCCTCGATAAATGTAAAATGAGTTGCATATAGTTAAAACTAATGTGATAAGGCTTCAAATTCATTCAAATAGTTACATTAATTTTATTGGATGATTATATTTCATAAATCATCCAAATTTCAAAAATATGACCGTTTTATTTCTTTTACCTCAGATATTGACCATACTAATATTTCAAGTAAATGGTAAACTAAAAAATACCACTCCTGTTTTTTTTAATATCTTATTAAACTGAAAATAATTTTGTTTATAAATTTTTATATGAATTATAATTTTTTTAATGATATATTATTATTTTTTTATTAATGTCAGAACTATGTTAAACTTTTATGCAATGCCAACACAGTTCTTGTGCAAGCAATAGAAAAATTGAGTAAATGATTATAAAAACTCTAAAAGTAATATTGTTTTCGTGAGTTATAGTGTTCCACAAGTTTTATTAATCAATATAACATATTGAGGACTATGTTAATGGTTTATATTCTAAATTTATTTATATATTTTTTTATCTAAAGTCAATCTAAATGAATAGTATGAATAAATGACCTTAATTATATTTTATGACAAATAATATTTTATAAAATTATTTAAGAAACATAAAAATCTTACAAGAAGACTACTATGATGATAAATGATTGAAATTGTGTTCAATTAACTAATTATAATTTTTTTAACCTTATAAGTTAATTGATAACCCTTTAATATTAAAAAAATCATTACCATGTTCAATGTTAAAATTGGTTAAACTAAGGGTTAAACAATAATATACGCTTTTAAATTTTATCAAAACCGGTCAGAATTTGATTTGATGATTATATTAAAACCACAATCTCATTATCTTAAATTACATGTCATTTGGAAACATTTAACATGTTTTAGAAAAATGTTATATTATAATATTTCATGAATTTCCAAAAAAAAATATTCACCCATCCCTTATAAAAGGACACACCTCTTTTTTCTTTACACCAGTTTATGTCATATATCTATACAAAAACCAACCAAATTCCCTTCTAAAAATCCCTATTTGTGATGTAGAGGTATTGGTATTCTAAAAAGGATATTACAAGCATCATTAATAATAAATTTAATGGAGGCCTACTGAAAAAAGGAAGACAAATAACATTTGTGATGAATAAGACTATATGTAAGGGAAAATTTATCTTAAAAGCATCACTTTTAAAAAATTTGAAGATTTTTTTTATAAATTTATTACTTCCATATTCTAAAAATTATTTTTGGATATATATATATATAAATGAATTATAAATTAAATTCTATGTTACTTTATTTTGTTTTAATGGTTTTTAGAAGGAATATTTTTACGTATTTTATAAGAGACATTTTGATTTTTTTACATAACGAAACAATTATTTTTTATTTTAACATATATGGTAGAAATATATTTTCATACCTCTATAAACATTACATTTTTTTTCGATACATTTATAAGTGTTCTTGTTTTCTACAAATAAAAACCATCAATCACTTTGTAATGAATATTTTGGTTTTGAAAATTGGATTTTAAAGAAAAGGGATATATCAATACCTAAAAATGTTTTACCTAGTAGTTCAAGAGAATATTTATGTGTATTATAATTGAAATGAGGGATTTTATGTGTTTTATACCTATTATAATCTTTGGTCATTGTTTATGATCATGTGAGTTCATTATAACTATCAAATGTGTTGGGTAATGATTATTTTTTATGAAGATATATTTTGTAAGATGATCATATTAGTTATTCCACTTGAAAGGGTTCTTGTAAGAGTTCTATGAATATGATGTTCCAAGACATCAACACGAATTTTCTATGTTTTTTAAAGAGTTTTCATGGAAATATTTTGATTTCAAAATTTATGATAATGATCATTTGTTTTAAAAGAATGATTATGACCTTTTTTGGTAAAATGGCATATTTTTTAATATATTTTTCATGTGTTATCATGTTTCTTAAATAAAACCTCATGATTATGACTTTGAATTTATGTTTTCTTATAATGTTTTTTATAAAACACATTGGAAATTAAATCTGATTTTCTGTTTAAGTACACGATTATTTGAGATAAAATATTATTATGTTAAAGGAAAAATCAGTTTTATGAATTTATAGTTTTAAAATGGACAAATTTTTTTTCTTATTTTTATCCATCACTTACTAAACATTATATGACCATCTCAAATTTTTTAATGTTTTTAACAAGGTTTATTGATGAGTAAGAACAGATAAAAGATAAGTTGAAAATATTGAATATTTTTCCTAAAAAAATATGATTCATTATAAAAGGATTATGTTGTGCATAAAATGGATATTTTGTTGAAGTGTAAACTTTTTAATATTTAAGTTTATTATATAAGAGTTATAACTTAAAAAATATAATACTATAAACCAAAAATTTCATCGAAGTTAAAGAAATAGATTTATTTTCTAAAGATTCAATTTATGGAATTTTTAGGTTGGGTTATTATATACGTTATAAAAAGGCTATGCCCAAATTAATGGTGTTGATGCTGAAGAAACTTTTGTGAATGTTTCTTGATTAGAGTGAATCAGGATATTTATAGGGATGGTAATTCTAAGAGGTTTCATGATATATCATATGGATGTGAAAAACAACTTTATTGAATGGAGTACATCAAGAGGGGTGTTATATTTATCAATCAATGGGATTTCTATTTGGAAATGATGAATACAAGGTGTGAAGATTAAATAAGGCTTGTGCGGTCTATAACAAGCACCACAAGCATGGCATGATCATATTGATTCATACATATGGAAGATGAAATTTAAAATGTGTTCTATTAATCACAATATCTATGTGAAGACATCAAATTAATAAATTCATGGTTCTTGTGTTTGTGGATTATATAATCTTTTATGAAAGTAGCTAGAAATCACCGAAAATGTTTGTTAATCTCATAAGCTTAGAATTTTATATTTCCATGATTGGAGATATTTAACAATTTTTTGTGGCTTCAAGTAATTCACCGAGAGGAATATACCTTTATCTCTCAGAAAATATATATTAGTGTTCTACTAAAGAAATTTAATTTTCACGATTTCAAATAAGTTCAGATCTGATTTTGGTTGGAATAAAACATGGAAATCATGATGATGAAAAATTGATGGATCTCACTATATATATAGTTAATAGGAATTTTAATGTATTTAACCACAATATAACCATGTATTTTTTTGATATATTCTTACTGATTTTTTAGAGTGATCTGCAAAAATAGAATCGCATAGAGGTTAAACATATTATGAGGTACATCCAAGGAACTTTCAGTTTTGGCTTATTATTAGATATAGGAAAAGATCACATGTTATCTACATTCTATGATGCTGATTGGATTAGAGATGTGATGGCCTGAATGACCCAGAGCAGTGGTGCACTATTTACTGGGAACAAATGTGTTAGATGAATAAGTAAGAAAGTGAAAAGAACATCTCAAATAACTTCATTGATGGAATATATTCCACAAACCTTGTCTAGTACTCAACTTCTATGGATTAAGAAACAATTGGAATATATTGGGGAATAAGTAAAACAGTCAATGGTGAAATTCTATATTAAAAAAAATTGTGATCATGCTCACAAAAAATCTGATACAACACTATTACTCAGAGAATATTGATATTGAATATAAATTCATTAAACAAAAAGTGGCGAAATGAGTGGTCAGAATGGAGCATGGCAGAACTAATGAGAAAGTGGAGGATATAATGATTAAGTCATTAGCCACATTTATGTTTGGGAATCATCAATTTATCCTTGGTGTTCAACAATCACCCTCAATATGAGGAGGATTAGTGTTTCCCTTATCCCTATGGTTGTAACTATTTATAATTGTTTGTGAAGTGATCCAAGATTAGGGGTGAGATACCATGCATGGGGTTTATAATGATAGAAGAATAACATATGCCTCATTATTATTGGTTTCATTGTCAATGGAGTAGAGATACCGATTTCATGACATCCCACCCCTCACCAATTGTCTTGAAAAGGTCATGGTACATTACTATGCCCTATCTGACATGTACAAGACACCAATTGCTAGATATAAATGACAGGGTCTTCATAAAAAAAAATTTGAGTGATTTTCCCTTTGTAAATAAGATAACCAAACCAAGATAACAATAATCTAACAACCACTATATGATGCATGAGTATAATGAAATAAAACTCAAATGATTAGAAACTCACAACAAGACCAAACTACAACCATGAACCATAGCATAGTATAAAGGGGAAACAAAAACCAACAACCCAAAGATAACCAATATATCAAGCATGAACTCCCAACATGATCCAAGATCAAACTCAATAATCCATTCCAAATGTATCATGATGAATTAGTAAAAAATTGATATAATTTTCCTTCACCTGTGTCTTCATATATATATATATATGAAAACAAACAAATGATCCAATGTAGGAGGTGAGAATAAAACTCAGTAGGATTTACCCAATGGATTTCCTACTCATGTCGTTAGGATAGAAAATGTTATCAAATTTATGTAAAAAAGTTATATAAAACAATTTAAACTAGATTATATAAAAACCAAAATCATTTATAAGAAAAACAATTTTCCATACCAAAAAATGTCTATATAATGTAATCAAACAATCTTTTAGAACTATTTATCCAATCCATATGGCATAACTCATTCTACTTCACCCATCTACATATGTAGTCCCAGGTTATAGTTTCATACTAATGGGTGGTATCTAATTTATATACTAATTCATCACAAGGTAATCATATGCCTTGTTCCCCAATGACACAAGCCGCTTCCCTAGGGTCACGTCAATTAAAATGAACCCACACCAACAATTTATTTCAAATACCATACCAAACCAATTTAATTAAACGATATCAATAAATCAATATATTTATTGAAAACCATTTCCAACCAATTTTTCATTCATCCAAACCAAATCACAGTTTTAAAATCATCATTTTATAATTGTAAAACCAATTTTATTTTCCACAAAACAACCCATTTCTATAATTTCATACACCATCACTAAAGCTGGTTTCCATTAAACATTTCACATCTATTTCAAAATTCAAACCAAGAAATTCAATCAATCTGAAATCAAACCATCATGTTCTAACAAAGAGGATTAAAGAGTGAATCCACCTACCTCACAACATAGATGAAAATGAAGAATGGAACATATTCTTCTACACAATAGATTTATACTCCATAAAACATCATTATATCTTATTCCTCTTTAACAAAACAACAAAATCACAACATTAATGGCATAAAAACATGAATATATTCCCAATAGGAAGAATTCATGAATCCAAGGGAGGGAATAAGAACAAAACTATTGAAAACCACCATGAAAATGGACTTACCAAATATCTCATCCTCCAATGCACCAATATTTGCTAACTGATTGATCATGGGTTAAAGGGAATGGACTCCACATCCTTTGGAGGGAGAGGAGTTGACGTTAGGACATATTTATAGGAAAATGTATGGCTTAGGGTGTCAATATGATTATATCGACAAAAACAAGATCTAATGGTAAATATTTTACATTTAAGGTGAACGTTTAGGTACATTCTGCACTAGTCATTGCCTCTAAACACACCTCACTTGGTTGGATTTCATGGTTAGAAAAATTGTGTGCCAAACATGCTATATCCCACAATCGACACATTCATTGTATCTCTTGGGTGGCCTCATGGTTTGTCTAAATAGTGCATCTACTCATAAATCTACCTAGTTCCCACTGTTTCAGTTACATGGTTTCGTGGGAGGTGTTACACAACTTCTACTGTCTTTTCTAAAACTGTTCACCTTCATAAAATCGGAAAATACATTAAAAATTATTTCAAACCACCCAATTACATTATAAACATAAAATACATAAAATTGGTTAATTACCTAAAACTTGGGGTGTTACATTTTCCCCGCCATTGGTCATTTCATCCCCAGAAAGTTGGAACCCAATGTTGACCTTAAATTATTTGGGCCATTCCTCATCTATTTACTTCTCACACCCCACATTTATTCATGAATCCAATCATGTTTCCATAAAACCCACACTAAACCAATGAATTTCCCATTAAATAGATTATCTTACCTATCCACAATCTTCATTTAAAAATGAACCAACATATCATCTAGATCTAGGTCAATGTAATCCCACACAATCACATTATCATGACCAAGTTTATATTTTTCAATTGAGATACATGAAACAAAATTTTCACTAAGATGAAACTTTGTGGAAAAAATAACTGATAATTCACCTCAACAACCCATTCAATTATCATATATTGGACTATGTATTGAGGATATAAAATTCCTCTCCTCCCAAAACAATGATGTCCAACCCTTGGTGAGATTCTCAAGAACATATGATCATTCACCTAGAACGACAATAAATGTCAATGATGATCTTCAAATTATTTTTAACAAATCTGAGCCATCTCATTATCTTCCTAGTCTATTTAATTTTCCCCATTATCTCTTCCACAAGGATTGGCCCATCCAATAAAGTCTCACTTCTTTCCACCCAACAGTGTGGAGAGTGACAAGGATTCCCATACAATTCTTCAAAAGGATCAAAACACATCGAAGCATGGTAATTATTTTTATATGAGAACTACACTAAAAGTATGTTATCCTCCCAAGATCCACTAAAATTCATTTCACATGCCTGAATAATTGTTTCCAATATTTTGATCATCCTTATGGATTTTTTGTCTGTTTGAGGATAATACACCATGTTTATAGTCAACTACATCCCAAGGGATTGGGACACATTCCTGTCATGGGGTGTGACAAAAACAAATAATACCTAAGTCAAAATGTAGTAGAGTGGTTAACATATGTTTTCTCTAGAGAGGAGTGCGCAAAAATTATGTTTGTCACTTAAATTTAGGAAAGAAGAAAATGTTGTTTTTGAAATTGTTTGAGTTAAAAAATAAAGAAAGAAATAAAAAGAAAGGATGAAAACTAAGGGATGAAGAGAGTGATGGGGTTAGGGTAGGATCACCTTTGTAATGTCATCATAGTCATAAATATCATCTTTCCTCTCTTCCATTTCAATGAAAAATGAAAGACTCCTCGATCGAGTTATCAATCACCCTTGGTTAAAGAAACAAATGGAACTCACTCCAATGTGCATGGAAGTTCATAAAAATCCATAAACAACTAAGACAAGTACCGATCATGAATTGGTGATCCTTATAAATATATAAAAAGTTTACTAGTTCCACACACGTGCCAACGATCACTGGACACTCACCACCTAAAACAATATGATCGATTGAGACAAATTGAACTAGGAAGAGGGAGATTAAAATTCTTTAAAGAAATCTATTAACAATGAAAAAATCAAACCCAAAACATGATCGAATTAATAGAATTGGGATATACTAAGAATAAATTTCATTAAAAAGAAAAATATAGGGTTTTACATTCATGAACAATACTGCAACATTAGAAATGTGAATCTCCCCCTTCCCCGATCACTCAATGGTTTTACCCCTCCACGTGAAGGGTATTAGAGTTGAAAGGGGAAGAAGAGCCTATGATGAAACTAAGTAAAAAAGGAAAAATGAAAATAGAAATAAAATCATTAACTCAATACTCCAGCACATCACCTCTTTTGCCTTCTTCAACCCCCTTAAATGGAAGTGAACACTCTTATTTATAGACTTTTGGTGTTGAGAATTTCCCTCCAAAATTACTCCACCGAATGTTTTAGTCTATTTGGCATAATACATGGAAGAATCATGGGAATGAGTCTTCATAAATTTTCTTCCCCTATGTCTTGTTCATTCGCCCTGAAAATCTTAGCATGTTTGGACACGTGTAACAAAAGGTATCCTTGAATTACTAATGACATCGTTTTATTGCCGATAGGACTCTTCAACTGCCTCTCTTTGTCCTCACTCAATGGATGCTTAAATAACCGAATTTTTTCATGAAATTTATTTGGAACATGACTCGCGGAGTCCTCTTTCTATTCCAGCTAGAATCACATCATTTGTACATGTGTATCCTGAGATATAATTCATTGATTATGGTGGGGTTGATTCTATCATCCAGAAAACATTCTTCTTTTGATTGATTTATCTGGGCCAGTGTGTTTCGAATTGGATCAAGGTCCAGAATAAAAAGTTTAATCCCATGAGCATAGAAATCGTAAAACAAAGAAAAACAAAATTTAGATCCAAAATGTAAATGATATTCCTGAAATACAGAAGCTACACAAAATGACTAAACTTCCTTAGTTAACCAATTTCCACAATTAAGCCCATAATTCACAAAACACTAAAATGATAAAAATCAGCTCAAATTGATTTATTGGAAGGGTTTAAATCATTGAAAAATGTATGAAAAATAATGAAAATATTATTTCTATCAATTCCCCCACACTTAACAATTGGACTCTCGTACAAGTCATAATAAAAATTAAATCAAACAAATTCAAAACACATACCATTAAGATCCACCAATGCCACACCAAGAAATAAAAGATATCATGCCTCATCCATAACCATTATTCCATGTTATCAAATCAGATCATTCAATAATTTTCCTCTTCATTTATCCTTCAATGCACATAATACACCTACCTCACATGAATTTTCTCTCATCTCACAAATATCAATTTTCATCAATGTTTTTCCCATCCAAACCAATGCAAGGGTCACCATAGGTTTGAAGAACTCATACTTCTCCACCCAATGTGAGCCTAGGTTATGTGTTTATTATGAAGACTTTTCAAGGTTGTTATGTGGATTTCAGTTGGTAGGATTTTCATGTGTAAAAAATTCTGAGGCTGAATGAGGAGGGCTTGGCTCTTTTTGAATCAAAATTGAACAATTATAATTTTCACTCATGTATGGTATCCTCCTCACTCCCCTTAGTATAAATTCAGATCCATAATTATAATATCTCAAGAAATGTTCAAACATCTCAGAATTTTAGCGGCAAAAATTTCAATCTTCTCAAACATGATTTTTCATGAAAGCTCCAGAAAAGGAACGACTTTATTTCTATATTAGAAGCTCAAAAAAGGCATAACTTCTCTTATCATGAATGTTATAGAAAAGGCACAAATTTAAAAATAATTATTTTTCATAAGAATACACATCTCTTAATTATTTTAATTTCCACCCAAAGTTTCACCAAATGTGTTAGCATAACACAAGATAGCTTTTCCCACACATAACTTCAACTAGATCATGCAATTTCACTTCAAAAGCAGGTTGGATAGGGAAAATTGGCTTGTAATGTGGAAAACCTAATAGGTTGTTCATGTCTTCTATATGATAAAATGATTAAATGTACATGGAAGGTCATAATGAAAGGGATTATCTTGAATAGGGGGCTTTAAAACCAAATAAATGTCTTAATCATTTAAAACACTTGTACCCCAAACACTCATGTTTTGAAAAGAATAAATCAAATTATGGTTAAGACAAGAAGAATTTGGTTCTCTCAAGAAGTGAGGTAATTGAAACGAATATGAAAATGGTTCAAAAGCCTCACGAGAAAGTGATTTCAAAGATAAAGATAGTGATATGTGGAATGTGAATAAAAAATCTGAGTACTTTAAATGAAATTACCAAAGAATTAAACTTCAAACAAAATCATTTTCAGCATTAATTTAAGCTCAGTTTCATGGAGTAAATTGGTTCACGCAATGAAATGGGTCTCAAAAATAGAAATGATAATAATTTCAGCTCAAAATATTTAATAACACATGAAAAACTAAAAAAAATAAACACAAAAAAATTTTGAAAACACACAATTGTTTTAGTTTTTTTGGAAAAGCACACAACAAATGAAAATCCTAAACTAAAAAGGTTCCCTAAACCACACTTAAATAATGTAGTGTCCTCAATGAATTCAAATGGATTTAACATGTTAGTAGATTTCAAAATGAATCACAACATCAATCAAGTGTAAAGGAGAGGTTGGACTTGATATATAGGTAGTGAAACATTGAGTTAATATCCTAACTGTTACACATAAAAAACCTACAAAAAAAGAACAAAAGAAAACATAAGACATTTATTGAAATAAATAAAAATAGAAATATAATGAGAAAAGAAAGATAGATCTTGGTTTAATCCCCCAAGTGGGCCTTGGGTTTTGACTACCTCTAGATGGATTGTTTTAGTTGGTTATCCCCAATCTGAAGGTGGGTTGAGTTTCTTTGTGAGGAACTAAAAAAAATTCTTTTTTAAGTCATATCCTTCACCCTTTTTCTTGAGGGAACCATGTGTATAGTACACAAAATCAACACCTAGGAAAATAAAATACAACTTAATTGGTGGGGGATGGATAAATAATTAGTCCTCATCTTTCTTGGTTTTGAGTTTCACAGCCTTCTCTTCATTCTCTAGTGATTTATAAAGGTATGTAGCATCATTGGAAAAAACAAAGGGAAAGTAAGAGTATAGTTCTATTTGAAAAAAGTTAATGCATGAAGAATCAATATCATATTAATCCCTTCTAAGGTAAGAATCCTGTGTCCCTTTTTCCTTTGGAAAATTCACTTGGATTCCATCTTGAACTCCCACCAATAAATTATCAACATGTTTAGGGAGCTCCATATGTTCTTCATCGGGTGCATCATCTTTTTCTTCCTCATCCACCAAGGCAATACAAGAGTTATAAGAATCTGAAAATTTCATGCAAGGTTAATTTGTAATCAATTCATATTCTAAAAAGTCAGGATGAAGAGAGTTTAGAAAAAGATTATCTCTTTTCTGTGGATCGACTTCAATTGATTTTTCAGTGGAAAGATCCTCCTTGAGTTGAATTTCATTAGGTAGAGGTAGGTAGTGAGGCTACTCTCTTTGAAAGATGAGTGGTGAATTCACTCCCCCACTGGTTATGATTCTGGTTCAGGTTGAGGTTCTTGATCCAATGTAACCTTCTTTATGGACTTCAATATTTTATAATCAATGTTGACTTGATTAACCATGTCTATCAGTTCTTGAAGCAAGATACCTATGACATGGCCATCCATCATTTTCGTGGCCAAAATAGTGAGTTCATTAAGCTTTTGAAAGAGGGATTCCTCATCAATATAGACCATTTTTTCCTGAAACCATGAGTAATAAATCCACGATGAAAAATTCCAATTGGCATACATCATGGATTTTTTTTCGATTTTTTTAAATAAAATAAACGAAAATATTTACAAAATGTTAGAATTAGATTGTTGGCACAACCTCCCTAGAAATAACACCAAGTTTTGACACGTGCCAATCATGGGGTGTAAAAAAAACTAATAATACCGGAGTTAAAATGTAATAGAGTGGTTAACCTATGTTGTCTCCAGAGAGGAGTGTACAACAATTATGTTTTTCACTTAAATTTAAGAAACTAGAAAAGGTTGTTTTTGAAATTGTTTGAGTTGAAAAATAAAGCGAGCAATAAAAATAAAGTTTGAACACTAATGGATGAAGATAGAGATAGGTTCAGGGTAGGATCACCTTTTTAATTTCATCATAGTCATAAATATAATCTTCTCTCTCTTCCTTTTTAATGAAAAATGAAATACTCCTCGATCGAGTTATCAATCACCCTTGGTTAAAGAAACAAATGGAACTCACTCTTATGTGCATGGAAGTTCATAAAAAATCTCTAAACAACTAAGGAAAGTGACAATAGGGAATTGTTTATCTTTATAACTCTAGAAATTTTTTACTATTTCCATACACGTGCCAACGTTCAATGGACACCCACCACCTAACACAATACGCTTGATCGAGACAAATGGCACTAAGCGGTGGGTGATTAAAATTCTGTAACCAAAATTATTAATAATGAATACACAAAACCCAAAATACGATCACATTAAGAGAATTGGGAGACACTGAGAATAGATGTCATTCAAAAGAAAAAGAGAGGGTTTTACATTTAAGCACAATACTCCAACATTACAAATGTGAAACTCCCCCTTCCCTGATCACTCAAAGGTTTTACCCCTCCATGTAAAGGGTATTAGAGTTAAAAGGAGAAGAAGAGATCATGATGAAACTAAGTAAAAATAAAAATGAAAATATAAATAACTTCAATAACTCAATCCTCCAGAACATCACCTCTTTCACATTATTCAACCCCCTTGAATGGAAGTTAACACTCTTATTTGTAGAATTTTGGAGTTGATAATTTCCCTAGAAAATTACTCCACTAAAATTTTGAGTCGGGTTAGCATAATATATGTCCAAATCTCAGGAAGGAGTCTTTATAAAATTTGTTCCACTATGTCCTGTTCATTTTCCTCAAAATATCAGCAAATTTGGAGAAGTGGAACAAAATTGATCCTCGAATTCCTAATGAAATTGTTTTCTGCCTGAGATGACTCTTCAAATTCCTCTCTTTGTCCTCATTCAATGGATGCATAAATGACCTAATTTCTTAATGAAATTTATTGTGAACATGATGCGCAGATTCCTATTTCTATTCCATCTAGAGTAACCTAATTTGGATTTTTAGATCCCGATATATACTTCATTAATTATGGTGGGGTCGATTCTGACATCCAGAAAACTTTCTTCTCTTGATTGATTTATCTGGTCCAGTGTGCTTGGAATTGAATCAAGGTTCAGAAGACAACAATCATGCCCATTAGAATAGAATCTCTAAAAAATAATCACACAATTTGGATCCAAAATGTAAAAGATATGCCCAAAATACAGAAGCTACACAAAACTGCTAAGTTTCCAGAATTAAACAAATTCCATAATTAAGCCCATAATTCACAAAAACACTAAAATGATACAAATCAGCTCATATTGATTAATTGTAAGGGTTTAAATCATTTAAACACATATTAAAAACAATGAAAATATTATCTCTATCAATTCCACCACACTTTTCACTTGGACTCCCAGACAAGTCATAATCAAAATTAAATAAAAGAAAATTCAAAACACATGCCTTCGAGATGCACCAATTCCACACCAATAATTAAAATATATCCTGCCTATTCCATAACCACTATTACAAGTTCTAAAATCAGATCATTCAATATTTTACCTCTTCATTTATCCACCCATTCACACAAGACACCCAACTCACATGAATTTTCTCTCATCTCACAAATATCAATTTTCATCAAAGTTTTTCTCATCCAAACTAATGAAAAGATCACCATAGGTTTGAAAAACTCATACTTCTCCACCTGATGTGAGCCAATGTCATGTGTTTATCATGAGAAATTTTCAAGATTGTTTTTTAGCTTTCGGTTGGTAGGATTTTCATGTGGAAAAAAATCTCTGGCCGAATGAGGAGGGATTGGCTCTTTTTGAAGCGAAATTGCACAATTCAAATTTTCACTCAAGTATGGAATCTTTCTCACTCACCTTAGTATAAATTAATCTCCATCATAAAAAAATCTCAAGAAATGTTCAAACGTCTTTGCATTTCAGCAGCAAAATTTTTAATCTTCTCAAAAATGATTTTTCTTGAAAGCTCCAGAAAAGGCACAACTTTCTTTCTCCATTAGAAGCTCCAGAAAGGCACATCTTCTTTAATCATGATAACTACAGAAAAGGGAAAAATTTCAAAAGAATTATTTTTCATCGACACACACATCTATTAATCATTTTAATTTCCTCCCAAAATTTCACCAAATGAGTTAGCACAACACAAGAAAACTTCCCCTAAAATTAAGTTCAACAAGATCATGCAATTTCACTTCAATAGCATCTTGGATAGTGAAAATTGGATTGTAATGTGGATAATCTAATAGGGGGTTCAGGGATTCTATGGGCTAAAAGGATTAAATGTTCATGGTTGGCCATAATGAAAGGTATTATCTTGAAAAGGGGGATTTAAAACCATATAAATTCCTCAAGCATTTAAAACACATGTACCCCAAACCCTCATGTTTTGAAAGGAATAAATCAAATTATGGTTATGAAAAGAAAAATATGGTTCTCTCAAGAAGTGAGGTTAATGAAAAGAATAAAAAAATGGTTCAAAAGACACATGGTAAAGTTATTTCAAAGATAAATATAGTGATATGTGGCATGGGATTCAAAAATCTGATTACTTTTCGTGAAATTCCCAAAGAATTGAACTTAAAACAAAATCATTTTCAGCATTCATTTAAGCTTAGTTTCATGGAATAAATTGGTTCACTCAATGACCTGGGTTTCAAAAATAGCAATGATAATCATTTCAGCTCAAAAGTTTTAATAACACCCAAAAAACTGAAAAAAATAAACACACAAAAAATTTTAAAACACACATTTTTTTAAATTTTTTTAAAAAATACACTACAAATGAAAATCCTAAACTAAAAAGGTTCCCTACCGCACACCTAAACGATGCAGTGTCCTCAATGAATTCAAACATATTTAACATGTAGCAGATTTGAAAATGAATCACAACATAAATCAAGTGTAAAGGAGAGGTACGACCATATTAATTAGTAGTGAAACATTGAGTAAAGATCATAAGTGTTTCACACTAAAAACCTATAAAAAAGAACAACAGAAAACATAAGACATTTATTGAATGAAATAAAAATAGAAATAGGATGAGAAAAGAAGGATGGATCTTAGTTTAATCCCCCATGTGGGCCCTGGGTTTTGACTGCCTTCAGATGGGCAGTTCCAGTTGGTTATCCCCAATCTAAAGGTGGGTTGAGTTTCTTTGTGAGGAATCAAAAAAAATATTCTTTATGTCATGTTCTTCATCCTTTTTGTTGAGGGAACCATGTTTATAGTACACAAAATACACCCCTAATAAAATAAAATAAAACTTTCTTGATGGGGCCGAACAAATAATGAGTCCTCATCTTTCTTGGTTTCCAATTTCATAGCCTCCTCTTCATTTTCTAGTGATTTCTAAAGGTATGTTTCATCATTGTAAAAATGAAAGGGAAAATTAGAGTATAGTTCTATTTGAAAAAAGTTAATGCATGAAGAATAAATATAATATTCATCCCTTATAAGGTAAGCATCCTGTGTCTCTTTTTCCTTAGAAAAATCCACTTGTATTCCCTAATTAACTCCCTCCAATAAATGATCAACATGTTTGGGGAGCTCCATATGTTTTTCATTGGGTGCATCATCTTTTTGTTCCTCACACAGTAAAGAAATAAAAAAGTTATCAGAATCGGAAAATTTCATGCAAGGGGAATTAGTACTCAATTCATATTCTATAATGCCATAATGAAGGAAGTTTAGAAAAAGATTATCTCCTCTAAGTGGCTCTACTTAAATTGATTCTTCAGTGGAAAGATCCTCATTGAGTTTAATTTCTTTGGGTAGAGGTAGGTAGTGAGGCTCCTCTATTTGAAATATGAGTGGTGAATTCACTTCCCCCACTGGTTCTGATTCTGGTTCAGGTTGAGGTTCTTGATCCAATGTAACCTTTTATATAGACTTCAATCTTTTATAATCAATGTTGACTTGATTCACCAAGTCCATCAGTTCTTGAAGTGAGATACTTGTGACATGGCCATTCATCATTTTCTTGGCCAAAATACTAAGATCATCATGATTTTGAAAGAGTGCTTCCTCGTCATTATGAACCATTTTCCCCTGAAACCATGATTAATCAATCCAAGAAGAATAATTCCAGTTGGCATACATCATGGATTTTTTAGATTTTTTTATAAATAAAATAAATGAAAAATATTTACAAAATGAAAGAATGAAATTGTTGGCACAACCTCCCCAGAAACAACACCATGTATTGACACGTGCCTATCATGGGCTGTGAAAAAAACAAATAATACATAATTTAAAATGTAGTAGAGTGGTTAAACTAAGTTGTCTCTAGAGAGGATTTCACAACAATTATGTTTGTCACTTAAATTTAAGAAAGAAGAAAGGGTTGTTTTTGAAATTGTTTGAGTTTAAAAATAAAGAAATCAATAAGAAGAAAGGTTGAACACTAATGGATGTAGAGAGTGATGGGGTCAGTGTAGGATCACCTTTTTAATTTCATCATAGTCATAAATATCATCTTCCATCTCTTCCTTTTGAATGAAAAATGAAAGTCTCCTCGATCGAGTTATCAATCCCCCTTGGTTAAAGAAACAAATGGGACTCACTTCTATGTGCATGGAAGTTCATAAACTATCCCTAAAAAACTAAGGCAAGTTCTGATCAGGAATTGTTGATCCTTAGAACTCTAGAAAAAGTTTAAAAGTTCCACAAAGGTGCCAATGATCTCTGGACACTCACCACCAAACGCAATATGCTCGATCGAGACAAATTGCGCTAGGAGGAGGGAGATTAAAAGTGTTTAACAAAAAATATTAACAATGAATACCCTAAACCCAAAATGAGATCACATTAAGAGAATAGGGAAAAACTGAGAATATATGACATTCAAAAGAAAAAGAGAGAGTTTTACATTTAAGCACATTACTCCAACATCAAAAATGTTAAACTCCCCCTTCCCCGATTAGTCAAAGGTTTTACCCCTCCATGTAAAGGATATTAGAGTTGAAAGGGGAAGAATAAAGAATTATAAAACTAAGTAAAAAAAATAGAAAATAGAAATAACTTCAAGAACTCAATCCTCCAGCACAGTACCTATTTCACCTTATTCTATCCCCTTGACTGGAAATGAACACTCCTATTTATAGACTTTTGGAGTTGATTATTTCCCTCCAAAATTACTCCACCGAAATATTGACTCCGGTTGGCATAATAAATGGAAGATTCTCGAGAAGGAGTCTAAATAAATATTGTTCCCCTATGTGTTGTTCATGCTTCCTAAAAATATCACCGAATTTCGACAAGTGACACCAAATTTATCCTCGAATTACTAATGACATCGTTTTCTACCCGAGATGACTCATAAACTTCCACTCTTTGTACTCATTCAATTTATGCTTAAATGAATGAATTTATTCATGAAATTTATTTTTAACATGAGGTGCAGAGTCCTCTTTCTATTCCAGTTAGAATCACCTCATTTGGACATGTTTAGCCCGAGTTATACATCATTAATTATGGTAGAGTCCATTCTATCGGTCAGAAAACATTCTTCTCTTGATTGATTTATCTAGGCTAGTGTGTTTCAAATTTGATCAAGGTCCAGCAAACAATGTTTAAGACCACGAGCATAGAAATACAAAAAAAAAAGAAACACACAATTTGGATCCAAAATGTAAACAATATTCCCTAAATACATAAGCTATAGAAAACTGCTAAATTTCCAGAATTAACCAATTTCCACAATTAAGACCATAATTCACAAAAACACTAAAATGATACAACTCAGATAAAATTGAATAACTGGAAGGGTTTAAATCATTAAATAACATATGGATAATAATTAAAATATTATCTCTACCAGATTCCTATAAGGATTTACTAAAGCAATTTTTAAACCATTGATATAGGTATAAAACTATTGAAAATGTTATTCCATTCATCCTTAAGACTTCTTATATATAGATTTTAGAGAAGTATTCCACCATTTGAAATTCATGAATATGTATAAAATTGGATTACCTTATGTACCAATATATAATCACCCATATGGAATTACGGTTCTAATATTTCCTTGGGGGACTAATTACAAAATCCTTGGCTATATACTCTTATTTACAAATAGTAATAGGTAAATACTAGAACATGACCATCGACTGCTGGTGCTCTTCCTTAAATTGCTATTTGGGAAGGATCTCACAACTAATTTATCCAATTTTCTTTTCATTCCAACCGATTAATTTTTTTATTTCAACTACTTGTACATATTTTTTATTCCAATATGAAAAACTCTTCTCCAATAATGTTAAGAAATAAGAAGTTTTTTCTAATACGCCATTCTTAAAACCACTAGATCACGAAAACACAATACTGATCCTCTTTCGAGCTTCAATCCCTCAATGTTCTCCCCAAAATTGAATTTTGACCTCATAGAAACACATGATGACTCAAATGTCTGTACCTCTTTGACCTTATAAACCCAATCAGGAAAAAATAATCTGGGAATAAAATTTAAACACTACCTTTGTATTCACAATCCATATTCATTTTGTTTATCAATAACATCATCTTTCACTAATCTGAAGCCTCTTTACCAAATGGCTATTTGACTTTCTAATTAATGAATCTTATACATAATTTTATATACCCTTTTTATACATCAACTCAATGTAAATCACTTTGAGATACTCTATCCATATTCTTTGTCTCGGATTAAATTCAACATGTGAGAAAAAGTGTTACAAACTCTTATGATTTCTAAACACTGTGAATTTATCACAATAGTGGTGAAGATGCAAAGTATTCAAATGATTAACTAAAACATATAATTAAAAATAGTGTGTTGATTTTTTCTTCACTTGTAACCATATCTTCCATATTTTATAATGGAAAACATTATCTATATACATGACAACACATCCCAACGCCAATCCCATTGCATCATAATACACCACATAACCTTATCCTGATTCTGAAAATATCAAGATCAGAGCTGATGTAAGGAGAAATTTAATCTCTTGAAGAGACATTTGACACTAATAATTACATTAAAATAGAATGAATTTCTATTTTTATGCTTTCATTTATGAAGCTAGTCATGAAAATTAATAAAAAACATTGATAATAACAAGACAGACCAAGGGAACTGTGTACCTCAAGGAAATTCATTGGTGGTTTTCTAGGGAATTCATCGACTATTTTTAGTAACCAAAAAAAACCTTTATCAAATATTTCATGGGTAATTACACATACCACTTGGGTCCAAAAGTAAAACATTTAAATTTTAACATACAAACAATTATCATGAAAAATTCCCATCACTATCACAAAGTGTTTCTCATGCTTAGTACTTTTCCTGGGATACACCAATATTTCATCCAAGAAAATAACCAAAAAAGAATCTTGGTTCCTTTGAAATATCTAATTCTTCAATTCTATATAGAAATATAGGACATTAATAATACCCAAAGGAATAAACACATAATCCTAATAGTCATATCTACTCATGAATGTTGTCTTTGGAATATACCATTTCTGAACCCAAAATTGGTGATATCCTGAACACAAGTAAATTTTAGAGTACCCCTGACCCCCCTCAATTGATTAACTAGATCCTAAATGAATGGATTTGGATACCCAATCTTTATTATAACGTGGTTAATCTTATAATAATCCACTCATAGAGAATGATTTTCATCAACCATTTCGCAAGAAATATATGTGCTGCCTATGGAGATGTACTAGGTCAAATGAACTATTTTCTTTCCAATTGTTCCAACTAGAATTTCAATGACCATAACTTTTTTGGTTTCATCATATAAGATAGAATTGAAATATTACGGGTCCATTTTAAGAGATCAATCTAAAACTGCAATTCTCTTATGGGTTGAATCCTAATAAAATTTGTGGGAAAAAAACCTAAAACTGATCAATGTTTTTTTTGTAAAACCATTATCTGAAATCTCATCCATTGATTCAAAGGTCAAAGAAACCAACTATTATTAGATAATTCCAACAGTTGGTTCCAACATTCCTGTTGCACCTTCCTTTACATTCTGTTCTCCTCTAAAGAGATACTTATTACCATCATCAGTTGCAAAACTAACTCATAGGGTTTAAAAATGAGTGTGATATTTGAACATTTTCAACCAATTCATACCCATGATTATTTCATATATATCGATATCATGCACAAAGAAATCCTATATCAATTTAGTGCCATAAATGATTATAGAACACACTTTGAAGATATAGTCTTGACATTACCTTTGACCAAGATGAGTTATTCGTTTCAATAAAGAATGAATCATCCCAACATGGAAATCCATAATATCTACAACATGAGGAGAAACAAATGAATGGGATGAAATTGTTTTACTAAATTATTAAATAAGGGTAAAATTCAAAATTACCACACTTCTAACCATCTATGGTCCAGATCGATCATCCACAATCACTTTATCTCCTCCATATAATTTTTTCTCACTACACATTATTATTTATTACCATGTTAATATTGCACTGGTTAAGGATTCTTGGTATTCCTAGAGTCACCATGGTTTCATCTATTTTTATGATGATATTTTTTTGTTTTTCTTTTCCCATCAAATCATACGATGTCTACAAAATATGAAATATATCCTTAGAACCAGATCATAGAGAACTACAATAATAGCAATGAGGATTCCCCATTTGGATGAAATTATGGAATGCTCTTCATGGTGTTGTATTATCTCAGTTCATGTGATCAAAATAACCACCCTAAAAACATATCATCTTGCTCTTGGGGTTATGAGGAAGGTTCACTATACTATATGTATTATCTAGAGTCATTCCACAACCATGGAAATATGATTCATTTTTATCTTACTCAAATAATTAGAGTTTCCACCATTTCTCATAGGTATCAACATGAAAACTCCACCCATAGTTCATGGGATGTCTGTTTTTGACACTATCACTCAATTGACCATCTCTGTACAATCCATTATAAAATGTGCAGAAATATTTCAGAAAATTTCTAGACTCAACCCTGATTCAAAAATATGTGCCCTCAAGGATGAACTGAAATCAACTTTTAGTGAAAAGAGGACTAACTTCATGAATTTAGAACGGTATTCTATCGCTATGAGGTTCATTTTAATTATGTTAAAAAAATTTGTTCTATAATTTTTGAACGTGTGAGGACATAATTATTATTTTTTAAAATTTCCTCTAAGTACCGTAATGCAATGCCTCGGTCCTATTTAGTATGGACGGTTAAATACCACCACCAGACTGCAATATCATCCCATATGTACATTTACAACATGACATTCAGCTCAACTGGGGTACCAAGGAAATCAAGATATGATTCTCCATATTCAGCCACACCTCTACATTTTGATGATTATGAATCACCTGAAAAGATGTGTGGATTTTCACCTAAAATAGAATGGAATGATCAAATTGTCTTGGTTCATCCCTTCTATTCCCTCTATCCACATCCTAAAAATCCTATAAAATACTCTTAACTAGCTATTTGTTCACCCGTTCCTCAGGTGAAACAACATTCTTAACATCCTCTTCCAATTGGTTTCTTCTAAGCCTAACTGGTGTTGTTCTCTATAACCAAAAGAAAACATCATTTAGTCTCACTCTATATCAACTAAAGGCTTATAAATTTTAAAATAATGACACCAAATATATCATAATAAGGATTTATAAATTTTGACAATACATTTCAAACCATTTGAGAAGATTCCTCCATACTTTTGAAAATCATACCATTTTCAACTATTTTAAAAAATCTACACTTTTTCACCAAATTATAAATCATTACACAATATTAAATATGATTTCATAGTGGGAATTCATTTCTATCAGTGAATTTTATGCTTTTCTCATCAGCATAAACTTATGATGACGAGTTTACAATGCTTGGATGTGTCTCAAAACACTCATGTTCCCAACACCATAGTAACTTGAAGTTCATCATAAATAATTTATATGTACCTATTTATACTATACAATTAAAGTTTTGAAAATAATGTCTCTTTACTACCAATCCAACTCAAGGACTAAAAAACATTTATTTTCAACTCCATGACTAAAAAATTTGATACCATTTCTAACGTCACGCCACTCACCCACTGCCCTAGAAAGGATGCATGCATTAATAGGTATTAGGTGACATTCCTAAGACCCCAAATACTTAAAATAAATTTCATGATCTCTATAAACTACTAGAGGATTAATTTTTATTTTAAAATAAAACTGAAATAATAAAACCGTAATCCAATAACCACTATATGATGCATGAGTACACTGAAATCTAACTCAATGAAATACCAATTGAAAAATAAACCAAACTATAACCATGAATCATATTAGAGTAAAAAGAGGAAAACAAAACCAACAACCCAAATAAAACCAAGAAATCCCACAATATCATTCAACATGCTCCATGATCCAACTCAAAAATCTATTCCCAAGGTGTCATGATGAATCAAAAAAGAAAATGTATACTTTGTACTTACCTGTATCTCTATATACAACATCTATCAATTCACAGAAGTTTAAAAGAAGTGTGTGATTATAAAACTCATTATGACATTCCCAATAGATTTTTTACTGTAACCAATTGATAGAAAATGTTATAATTTTTTTATAAAAAATTAATATAAAAAACATAAAATTGTTTATATCAAAACCAAACTATTTCTAAACAAAACAGAATTCCATACAAAAAAAATCCATGGAATGTAATCAATAGTTCTTTTAGGACTATTTCTCTAATCCATTTTGTATAACCCATTACATTACACATATCCTTACATGCATTCCAAATTATAGTTCCATACTCATGAGTGGTCTCTCATTGATCTACAAATTCATCATTAGGTAACCATATACCAAGGGCCTAAATGGCACATTCTCCTTCCACAGGGTCATGTCAATGTAAATGAACAGATTCCAACTGTCTGTTACAAATACCTTGTCAAAACAATTGAGCCAAAGCATTTGAATAAAATAACATTTTTATTTAAATATTTATCTAAATAATTTTCAATTGTAACACCCTATCCCTAGTTCCCTAGAGTTAGTGCATTTTTACCTAACATTGACATGATTATAAGGGATCATGTCCTGAATGACCGATCAGTTTAATAACCTTGTAATTACAAGATACATACAAATGGTTTACATTACATTATAAAATGAAAAAACTACAACATTGTGTCTCATATTAACACAATCATATACCTTATCCAATTCCTACAGGTCAATCAAAATATACTTCTTCGCATCCAAAGAAAAATAAAACAGAAGAAAGGGGTGAGCTCAAAAGATCATTAAGGATAAAAATATTTCAGAAACCATCATAAATATGAATAAACATTTAAGGAAATGTATAAGGATAAAAGACAAGCCTTTTAAACATAAACATCAGCATAATATAGAAAAGATAAATCAAATAATTCCATTTACTGATTCATTTGGATATTCTACTTGTTGAAAAATCACATGTAATATCAATAGATAATTTCATAATGATAGAATGCATAATTCTAGAAATCATAACCCCATATTCAGGGCGATATCCCAAGACTACGAATAATAATTTTGTCATGGCCTTGTGTCAAGACAATATTTTTTCTCATGAGACCCACTGATGCATCTATTGGATTGGGTTATACCAAATATACACAAGAGGGGTGGGGGGGGGTGAATTGTGTGTATTACAATTTTTTTGAAAGATTGTGATCTGTCCTTTTAACATTATCAGAATTATTAAGCAGTGGAAAATAAATAGAAAAGGATGCACGATGTATAGTGGTTCAGGGAATAGAAGGCCCCTAGTCCACTCCACCAACACTCTACTCCATGAGCATGGTGATTTTTAGTTTCTGGTCCTCTTATCAAAAGACCATTCCACAACTAAGTGTATGTAGTTGACACCATTAAAAACATAAGGCAAAACAGAGCCTTCTGGCTTATACATATAACCAAACACACAACTTAGTATGAGAAGCTAGTTAATCAAAGTAAAAGATTTATTTTTCATTGAAATACATTCCAGTTGTTCTTCATAATTTCAACAGAACACAATTGACAGTTGATGGATCATTATCTTCAGAAAGATTGATATTTAGGTAGAAGAGTTTTGAGTCGATCCGATTGAAGTAGATCATGAAATATAAGTTGAAACATTAACAACAGTCGATTCACAAAATATATTCGATGTAGAATCAGTAAATCTTCAATCGTGTTTCTTATTCTTCAGAAAATAGAGTTTGATAGATCATGGTAGCAGCAGATGTATAAATTTCAAATGTTTCTACAAACTGTAGTAGTGAAAAACTCAAGAAACTTTTCCTCTCATCTCTTTCAAAATGTTCTATATCGTATCCACTATAATTCAAAATAACAAAGATATATATAATAAAGAATTTCTTTTCCTTTCAAATTTAGATCCAAAAAAGTCACCTATAGAATCATGATATTCTAATATTTTAATAACAGAGCAGTCGTAACTCCCCATAAAATTCACTATGAAAATATCCTCTTAAATTGATCCTTTGAATCATAAATAAACGGCTCTGAATCAGTCAATGATGCTCTTTAGATTTGGGCTTTTTAATTTGGCTTGAAATTATGCGGATAATTCACATAAAGACCGTTACTCAATAATGTCGTGTTAGAATCTCTGATTCCAAACACAGGGTTGAACTGCACAGCATACACTCTCTGAACGTAATGTTTATAATGTTAGGTTTACAACATAAGGTTTATAATGTAAGGTTTATAAACCATATTTTTCTCTTCAACATTAAAACATACGGTATGTAATCCATACTTTTATCTTCTTCTAAACACAAGGTACATCATATATACTTTTTGATAAAACATTGGGTTTTTTACAAAATTAAGGTTGATGAACCATACATTTGAAAAACAAGCATAAAATTCCATAATTTTCTGATATCCCAAATGTAATGTTCCTTCCAAACATAGTTTTCTTCTTTCATACATTTATAATAATGTATGGTTTCTTAACCATAATTTTTTGATAACCCATAAGCGATAATTTTCATCCTTACACTACACTCCTCAATGTAGGGTATGAACAGTGTTTCCAGAACACACTAAAGTTATTTCTGAACATGTAGAGTATGATAAGTGTTTCAAGAACATGCTAATGTGATTTCCAAACACTTTATAAAATATTCCACCTGGATGAAAATGCTTAAATATTATTTCAAAAAATGAGAAAAAATAATATTAATTTCCTAAAATATACTAAAAGTAAAATCATTAGAATAACAAGTAAGGGTATTTGTAAACATAAAAATCATCACAAAGAGATGAAGTGTTGTAAACAATATTCCCCCCTTATAATAAAATAGAGTGAGGTTGAAGAACACACTTTCTCAACAATATCCTCCTTTTTGATGATCACAAAACCAATAAAATAACCAATAAAATAAACGTAAAAAATTAATTTCATATAATTTATAATTTTTCAAAGATAAAAACTTTATTTAATTTTAACAAAATTATTTCCTAATTTTTACTTTTGCCCCCATTTTTTGAAGTAAAATAATATCACTTATTTTATGAATAATGAATTTTGTGTTTATCCAAAAAAAATTCCCAAAACAAATATTGTGTTTATCCATATTTCTCCACCTTTTGTGATATCAAAAAGAATGTTTGAAGAAGGAATATAACACAATTTAATGTTGCACTGAACATAAATTAAATGCTCTGTTAAACTAGTTATCAATATTTGAATCTTAATTACTGGAATTCTTACATAGGCAGTATATTAAAAAAAATTAATGACACAAAAACATGTGATTCAAGTATATGTTATTAAAAATACAATTACAAGTATAGTAATGGTAATGAGAATCAGTGTTGGGATAAAAAATGTTTGAGGAATAGATTTCAGTTCCTTAGAATGATTTACTTGAGCTATGACATCTATAGACTCAACCATTTCATTAGTCCATTACCTAACTGGACTATGATATCTCTTCCTTCTTTAGTCATATGGATGTATTCAATCAAATTGACTCTGAAAAACTCATGTAACCTCTCCTAATTTTCCATAAAAAGTGTTAACTTATCAGCAAACTGATTCTGAATAACTCTAATTCATGGTTCATTCAAAGTCAACTGCTTACTAAGAAACATTTGATTTCCCAACAACACAGATAAAAGAGCATTATTGCATTGATGGTCCTGCAGTATATCATTCATATTTCTCATAGCTGCTATAATGGCCTAAAATCTTCAGACTAGATCAGGTAAAGTACCAGATGTACTGGCTTCACTATGTCTGAAAACTATGAATTATTGCTCCATGAATGATTGAAACTCTAGTAAATCTTAATTCATCACCATTTCAGTTTTGTGATTTTCAACATCAGGGAACATTTCCTTCTTGAAATTTTCAACTTTTTCTTAGAAATAGAACTGGTTTTTATTATTTGAAAATTAATTTTTTTAGAATTATCTTCTTAAAGAATCATTTTGGCTTGAACTTTTTAAAATTTTCAGATTAAATCCTCCACATAATTATTATCAGAATCATAGGTACCTTGTGCTTGATTCTCATTCTGAGATTGCACTGGATTTATCAATGCTAGAGGAAAGGATTGAGTATCTGACTTCTCTTCATCATTCCTCTATACTAGCTTCTCCACTAATTTTTATTTTGGTTACATTCATGACTCATCCATAGAAAACTCTTCACCATTTATTTCATTTTGAATTTCAGAAAGGTTATCTGCTTGATTTATATTCACAGGTTCTTTCTCATCCTGAGCATTCTCTTCATTGAGTTCTTCCAAGTTTGGATCCTCTAAAATTGGTTCCTCTTATGCTAATTTATCTGGAACAATCTTTGTAGGATGTACTATTTCAGATATAGCTACTTTAACATCACCAGGATTTTCAACAGTTGGATGCACAATTTTTTTTCTACTTGAGGAGTCACCTCAATCTGAGAAATTATTGGTTGGTCAAATTGCTATACTACAGATTCTCTAAAAAAACTATTTCTTAGAAAAGGAGTAGTTGTTACAACATTTTCTTGAATAGGTTCCTCATCAGCTTGAGATACTTTTTTCCTTCTCCTATGAAGTCCTTATTGAAATTCCTCCTCTGTAGGTGTATTAACTATCTCAAAACGTATCCTCCTTGATACTCCACTCTTTTTAGATTTAGCTACTCCTTCCTTTGATTTTGCAGGTTTCTCCTAAGCACTCTCTTGTTCTTCTTCTTCTCCAACAGGATTGAGTTTGCCTTTTATTTTTATCCATAAGAAACCGATCTTCCTTAGTTTTACAACATTAAAGATGTTGATATAGTGGCATCTCAATCGAGCATCAAACATCCATACCATATTTGTATTAAATAAAATATTTTAAATAAACCTTACAAAGGTATAACAGTTCGTCCTCACTTCTGGTTGGTAATAGTAATTTAAATATATCACCATATATCTCATAAAATTCAACATAATATCACATATAAATATACACATTGTGTATATATTAGGGTAAAATATTTTTTCAATCACTAACATTTTGGGTAAAATACTTGTTTGCACAAATTTAACTAAAATATTATGGTCAGGACCTAAATCCTTCACTAGAATCTTCCTTATGCTTATATAGCCAAACAAAAAAGGCATAATGTCATCAGACTTATGGAAATTATCACAAATATTCTTTAAAGAAAAATAGAAAACACCCTCACGAGGGGAGTTAATATTTTTGGCTATCTCCATAGAAGAAATCGAAAAATATTTATCCTCGATCATAAACATTATTGAATATTTATCTTCTCCTAGACTAAAATGAATAGATTTAAAAAAATGATGAAGTTCTACCTTATATAAAATCTCTGTATAGTCTCCATTGAAGGCTTGATCATGTTTTTAAAATTCTAGGTCTTGACTTAGCATTAGATCCGTATGGTATAACCATTTCTGATCGATCACTTTTCGGTGAAAAATCACTCATCTTGCAGAGCGTTGTTTCTAGTTTCTAGCTCATCAATCCTTTTGGTTTTTTCCATTGCTGTGACAAATTTCTGATGGTTTGAAAATATAGGGTTTTGAAGGTTAATGAGTTCGTAAGGAAGAGTGTTTGATGATCTTGGGGTTTCAAAGGGTTTTGATAAAATGAATAGTTTTGTAATTATAAATGGTTTCTGAAATCCTTGATTCTCGTGTCATTACGCACATAGTAATTATTACATTATTTAAAATTAAAACCTTACATGGTAAAAGATTAAAGCATAATTGGCAAAATCTTTAAATTAATAATGACAAGTAATAACAAAAATAGAAATAATAATAATTAAAATTAATAATTAAAAATTAAAAATTTCATTTAAAAATAAATATACCTAGCTCCCCCTTAGTAAAATCAAACCTTGAAGTGTGATGTGGATAAGTAAAAATATTATCTAATTGAATTTCAGTTCTTACAAATTCTAAAAATATATCATTTTTAAGAACATGATCTCTTAGAAAGTGATGTCTGATATCAATATGCTTAGTTCTAAAATGATTAATATGGTTTTTTGAAATATTTATAGCACTAGTGTTATCACATAAAATAGGTGTATTATTAAAATTTATTCCAAAATCCAGAAGAGTGTTTTTCATCCACAAAAATTGTGCACAAAAACTACAGGAAGATACATATTCTGCTTCAGCTATCAATAGGGAAATTGAGTATTTTTTCTTACTAGACCATGACACTAAGGATTTTCCTAAAAAGTGAAAAGTCTCTGAGGTTCTTTTTCTACCTATTCTACAACCTCAAAATTCTACATCTGAATAATAAATTGAATTAAAATCAGAAGTTTTTGGATAGAGAAGGGATTGAAAAAAATTTCCTTTTAAATATCTAATAATTTGTTTAATAGAACTTAAGTGAGATTATTTAGGATTAGATTGAAATCTAGCACAAATACATAATGAATACATTATATCTGGCCTGTTAGCAAAAAGATATAATAAATGACTAATAATACCTCTATATAACTTGTTGTCAATAGATTTTCCAGTTTCATCCAAATCAAGTTTTATATTAGTAAACATAAGAGTGGAATATGTATTAATGTTTTCAGGTCCAAATTTCTTTAGTAAATCATTATATATTTTCTTTGATTTAAAACATTTCTAAATCTTTTTGATAAATTTTATTTCCTAAAAAGAAATTAAATTCTCCCTTCATACTCATTTCAAAAAAAAATTGCATTAAATTTGAAAACTCATGACAATGTTTTTTGATTGTTGAACCAAAAATTACATCATCAACCTAAATTTGAACCTATAAAATATTAGAGTTGGCAATTTTCTTGAACAATATTAGATCTACCATCACAATAGTAAAATAATTTTTTTAAAATAAAAGAACTTAATCTTTCATACTAAGATCTAGGTGCTTGTTTAAGGCCATAAAGAGATTTAGTGTGTTTAAAAATATAATATGGTTTTTCCGAAGTTTCAAAACAAGGTGTTTTCTCAACATAAACTTCCTCCAATAAGTACCCATTTTAAAAAGGAAGACTTAATATCCATATAAAATAATTTAAAGTTGATATGAGATTCATAGGATAAAAGGATCCTAATGGCTTCTAATATATCTACAGGTATAAAGTTCTCATCAAAATCTATACCTTATTTATGACTTTAAACATTAGCTACATGTATTTTTTTAGTCATTATTCCTTGATCACCATGTTTATTTCTAAAGACCCATTTGGTTCCTATAACTAGATAGTTGTGAGGTCTTTCAACTAAATTAAAAACATTATTTCTCTTGAATTGGTTTAGTTCTTATTGTATTTCTATAATCCAACATTCAACAAATAAATATTCTTCTAATGTCTTAGGTTTTATTGGGATAAAAAGGCATTGAATTCAAAAAGATTTCCTTGGTGTTTAAGGGGTAATCCTGGCATCAGAAATCATTAAACTAATTTACATTAAAGTTTCTATTATTCCAGAGATCATATGGTGTTTTTTAAAAAATTGGTCTAATTAAAACTCAATTCATTATATAACAGGTCGTGATTATAAATTCTCCCCTGAAATAGGTAATAAGATTGTATTCATTTAGCACAGTCTTAGAAATTTCTTTAATAGTCATATTTCTTATTTCAACAATTCTATTTTGTTGATGTGTTCTTAGTGTAGAGAAGGTGTGTTTAATACCCATATCCAAGCAAAAGGAATTAAATTCCATATTATCAAATTCTCCACCATGATCACTTCTTAATGAAATTATTTTAGAATATTTTTCATTTTGAACATCATTGAAAAATCTTTCTATTATTTTAAAGGCTTCATTTTTATATTCTAGAAAAAAAATCCATGTAAATCTAGAATGTTCATCTATTAGAACATATACATATAATCTACCATCCAATCTTGTTATTATTGAAGGTCTAAACAAATCCATATGGATAAGTTCTAGAAGATTAGATGTAGAAATTTTCTTAACAGATTTGAAGGATGATTTGTGCTTCTTGCAGAGTTGAAATGCATCACATAATCTATCACATTCAAAATTTTGAATAAGAAAATCAGAAACTAATTGTTTCTTAGATAAATTTTGTAAATAATATATATTTAAATGTCCATGTCCTTTATACTAAATCCAAGAATCATTTACCTTAGCAGTTAAGAAATTTAGCTTTTGTTTACAGAAGGAATTTATGTCTAGGGTGTAAACATTATCATTTATGTGTGCTCTAAATATAAGCACTTTATCTTTAAAAACTGAACAATTTTTATTATAAAAGTCAAAAAAATTACCATCATAACATATTTGAGATATAATTATCAGGTTGTGTTTCAATCCTTGTACACCGAGTACTTTATTGATTGAGGCTGCTTCTAGATCTCCAACTATTACAATGCCAATAATCTTACCTTTTGAATTGCCACCAAATGTGACTAAATCCCTATCCTTTGGAGTTAGTGTTCTGAAATTTGAGGAGTTTCCACTCATATTCCTAGAGCAGCCAGTTTCCATATTCCATATTTCAGTTTTTCTACTTCTGTGGCCTACTTCTTGTAATGGGATTTAAACAAAGGTTTGTTTTGGTACCCATATTCTATTGTATCTAGTAGTGTTAGCTAGGAAATACCTGGGAATCCAAACTTGAATGGATTTTATATAATCAATAGAATCATATAGACTACTTGCATCAAAGGATCTCTTAATAACACTTATTTTCAGTTTCCATTAATAATATTTTTTAGACATGTTACCTTTTGTTCTACAACAGTTACAAATTTTAGCTTTTGTACTTGTGACAAAATTGTTCTTATACAGTTTAGGTTTATCCCCTTTAATTCCTATTCCATATCATTCATTTTTAATCACATTCTCTCTAATTATTTCATTTAGTTTATTTTCACTTTTTTGTAAAAATAATAGCTTCACTTTTGTATGTCTCTACTTCTGTTTATAGTGTTTTTATTTTAGTTTCATTTTCTATACAGTTTGTTTTTGATGAGTTATATTTTTTAATTAACAGTTGATGTTGTTTTAGCAGAGTGTCTCTTTCTCCTAAAAAAACATTATGATTACTTTTCATTGATTTATTTTTCTTAAATAAGGAATCATATTTCTATTCCAGCATATTATAGTATGCTATGAGATTATTATTTGAACAACTAGAACTAGTATCAGAATCTAATGAGTATTAAGAATTTACTTCATCATATTCTTCCCTAAAGCACATGTTTACTTTCAAAATTGATTCTTATTTTTCTATGTAATAATTTTATGAGCCTATAGAGTCATCAGAAACACTCCAGGTGGCTTTTATTTCTATTTTTTTATTTCGGTTCATAATCATTGTTTTTGAAAAATTTATTCTTCTTTTTTCCATTTAATTGAGGGAAGTCAATTCTGATGTGACCCATCGTTTTGCATTCATAATATATGACTTCTCTTGGTTCTTTTTCATCATTTTTGAAGAATTTTATGAATCCCTTATTCATTCTATATAATTTTCTGAACATTCTATGTAGCTGAGCCAGTTCCACATCTGAATTTCATGAATAAGAGTTTTCTCATTTCAATTTGATTTCATTCTTCATTTTTTAGTTCTTCCTTTGGATGCAACTTTGAAGGTAGTATTTTCTCTCTTGACCAATACTTTATGCTCATTAAATTCATCTTCCATCTCAGCATCATACATCATAAGAGTTCTAATTAACTATCTCATTTTATGATTTTTGACTGCTGATTATTTCCTAATGGCAGCCGAAATTCCACTCCTTCTTGGTGGAAGTAATTTTAGAACTTTCAGGGCCTGATCTTCTGGTTTGACGTGATCACCCAAGGCAGTGATGTTATTAACAATTTCTGTAAGCCTTCCATTCATCTAGGTGATACTTTCTCCTTCAAACATTATGAATGTGTTGAATTTCAATTTTGCAGTGGCATACCACATCTATCTGACATTGTCAATTACTTTATAGGAAATTTCAATCGTTGGACACATTTCATAAGCCTTTGGGAACTCGGATACTCTGTTGAATTCATCTTGTCCAAGAACACAAATGATAGAATTCATAGCTTTTGAGTTTATGTCATACACTACTTATATATCCGTACTCTATGTTTCAGGTTTCTTTGGAATCACATAGGGAGTTAGAATTTTTGAGTAGACTATCTATCCAAGGTTCATTAAGTAGATGATCATTTAATATTTCCAGCATCCATTATTTTTACTGTTGAATTAGGAAGCATGAACCATTGACATAAACTCTCATTTATCATCCATTATTATTTTTATAATCCCATAACTTTCATCTTGTTATATCTTTTTGAAAAGAACCACATTTGATACCAATTGTTGGATCGGGTTACACAAAATATACACAAGAGGGGGGAGGGTGAATTGTGTACATTAAAATTTCTTCAAGAGATCATGATATGTACTTTTAATCATATCATAATGATTAAGTAGCAGAAAATAAAGATCATAGGATGCACGATGTATAGTGATTCAGGGAATAAAAGGCCCATAGTCCACTCCACCGACGCTCTACTCCATGATCTTGGAGATTTTCACTATCTGGTCCTCATATCAACAGACAATTCCACAAATAAGTGCAGGAAATTGAAACCTTCATAACTTTAAGGCTAAACAGGTCCTTATGGTTCATACACAGAACCTAACACACAACTTAATATGAGAATCCGGTAACTCAATGTAAAATAGTATTTGTTCTTTGAAATACTCTCTAGTTGTTCTTCAAAATTGCAATATCACACAATTGACAGTCGAAGGATCGTCATCTTCTAGAAAGAACGATCTTCAGGTAGAAGAGTTCTTTGTTGATCTGGTTGAAGTATATCTTGATTTATAATTCACAACATTAACAATAGTTGATTAAAAAAATATTTCATATTTAGAATAAATAAATCTTCAATTGTGTTTCTTCTTCTTCAGAAAGAAGAGTTTGATAGATCATGGTAGCAGCAGATTTGTAAATCTTGAATGTCTCTATAAACTGTAGCAGTGAAAAACTCAATAATCTGTTCATCTCATATCTTTCACAATTATCTATATAATATCCACTATAATTCAAAATAACATAGATATATATAATAAAGGCAATCATTTTCCTTTCAAATTTTGATCCACAAAAGTTGCCTATAGAATTGCAATATTCAAATTTTTGAATAACTGAACAGTCATAACTCCCCTTAAAATTCTCCATGAAAAGGTCCTCTTAAATCGATCCTTTGAATCATAAATAAATGGCTTTGAATCAGTCAAAGACATGCTTTAGATTCGTTATTTTAATCTGGCTTGAAATCAACCTCATAATTCATATAAGGACCGTTACTCAATAAAGCCATGTTTGAATCTCTAAGGCCAAACGTAGGGTTGAACAACATAGAATACATTATCTGAACGCAAGGTTTACAACGTAAGGTTCACAATGTAAGATTAATAAACCATAATTTTCATTTCAACTTTCAAACGTACGGTATATAATCCATTCTATTATCAACTTCTAAACGTAATGTACATAATCCATAATTTTTGATAAAACGTAAGGTTGTTCACAAAAGTAAGGTTGATGAACCATACTTTTGAGAAACAAACATAAAATTCCATACTTTTATGATATCCCAAATGTAATGTTCCTTCCAAATGTAGGGTTCATATACAATTTTTTTTGATAACGTATGAATTCTTAACCATACTTTTTTGATAACCTATAAGCGACACTTTTCATCTTTTCACTACACTCATCAACGTAGTGTATGAATAGTGTTTCCAAAACATGATAACGTTATTTCCAAAAACATTTTCAAATATTACACATGGATTAAAATGCTTAAATATTATATAAAAAATAATTAAATAAATAATATTAATTTTCTAAAATACATTCAAAGTAAAATAATTAGAATAACCAATAAGGGAATTTGTGAACATCAAAATAATCACCAAGATATGGAGTGTGGTTCTCAACAATCTCCCCCTTAATAAAATAGAGTGTTTTTAAAGACCACACTTTCTCAACAACATCGAGTGGATATAGCAGGCCCCACACATCACTTACTAAGTACAATGAATTCCTCATGTGAAAGTAGTGAAACATAATCTAAACATTTATACTAAAACTAACATACGAAATTTCAATACTTTGACCCCAAACCATGAATAGTATAACAATAGCACATCCACAGACAAAAATAACTCATTAATTACAATATAGATGATTATATTATAATAAATCAACCTCAATCAAAAATAAAATACATGAAGGATATTGACATAGATGAAAATAATCAGTAAAACTATTTGAGAGAAATATCCCCTTTTCTTGAAAACATTTAAAAGTCACACTATTTGTCCAAGAAGTCTTTTAAAAGTGATTTTTGAATAAAAGTGTCCAATAAAACGTTGAAAATTTTGAAAAGAATATTAATTTCAAAAAATTAATGTCAATATAAATAAATCTTTAAAACTATTTTAAAAAAACATTTAAATTAACTGGAAATATTTAGAAGAATAAATCCTTAAAACAATTAAAACAAAATTTTAGTTAAAGAGTTCTTAAACAAATGAAAGAAACTTGAATTGAAAAAATTGCGGAATAAAATTAATGAAAACATTATTATATCATGAGATTAAATGTATTCTTGATTTAATATGTCAAATGATTTCATATACACTACATAAATGTGACTTTTCACATAACAACAACGAAGTCTCAATAGAATGTAATGTGAGATGAAATCACTTATAAAAACCGTATCCTTAGATTAAGGATAAATCAATGACATAATTATGTGTGAAAATATAAATACACTAAATATGATTGGATATTCAAAATAAATCAATCAGAGTACATTCACACATATTCTTGTAAAAAAACCAGTGACTTGGATGTTTAACTTAATGAATGGAAATAGAATTAAGATTACCCTCATCATGTTCAAATCAATGACTTGAGAATTTATCAATGGAGTAATTATGTGTATAAAAGGTGTATCCACACAAATGGGAGTGGAAATTACTAAATAAAAAAATCAATATTTATTTCCCACATAATCTTGGAGTAAAATAATTAATGAAGTGTGTGGAAAACCCAATGAGTGGAAATTGAAATTAGAAATTCCCTTACCGATTTGGTAACTTACGAAACACACACCACATGAAAGAAAGTTCATAAAATAAAGATATAAATACCCATAAATTAAATTATATTACAAAAATAATACAATTATGCGTATTACATACACCATACAAAACGAAATTGTGGTAAATTTAGCATGAAACTCATTGGAATAAGAGTGAGATGAAAACCAATTACCTTGTAATTTTCCTTAGTCGAGGGTTGTTTAACATCCTATATAATGGATAAATCATTGGTATCAAATTATATAATAAATACATACATAAATATTATATCATATATGATATTCTAATATTTATTTGTTAATGATATTTCAGTAGTATCATTGTTTTGAGTGTTAACTGATTCATTTTTCATTATATGTTTTGTTATGTAAGTTAAGTTTTTTATTTATAGGATGTATTATAGTCATATATATAATGATATTAAGTTCTTAAACATCATTTTTAATCATCAAATGAAAATTATTCTATAATGGCTAGGATGGGAAATGAAATCTCATTGCTTCACGGAGACGGTAAACCGTACGTACACACGAGTGGAAATATCATTTTATTAGTGATGAAATAGTATGTAATTGAATGGTATATTATATATGAAGAATAATTAACATGTTATATCTATTATTTACATTATTTATACTCATTATTATACCAATACATATAATGATGTTTTTAATAACAAACTACACCGTGACGTGAATACCGTAAGACGTACGTACACACGTATGGAAACAATGTCATTCATAGGATGAGTAGAATAATAAATATGGTTGTAACATATTTATAAGAACATATAAGTATGTAGAAGGTACCAGAGTTATTATTTTAGTATGGATATAACAAATATATATGTAGTGGAGTAATAAAAGAACATTGAAAGATGTGATGATGTAATTACCTCTTCTTCGGGTTCTTCCTTTAAATTTGAACAAAATGTATCCTTAAGTTGGATTTGTAATAAAATTAAGGTCTCTAGGTTAAAATGAGGGTATTTTTAAGAAAAGTTTTTCAGGGTTTGTCTATTCCAAAATGATTTGGGGGTTTGAAATTATGAGAAGTGGAAGTACCCTTTTATAAGAGAGGTGAGGGTCATTTTAAAAAAATCATGAAATATTATTTTATTATGAAGTCATTTTTGGTTTCTAATAGCTCCGAAAATATTTATTTTGATTTTAAGGTGGGTATTGGTCATAAAAAGTTCAAAAAATAGATTTTATACAAGTTTAGGTCACCATATTAACCTTATATTTTAGATTTATATCTTAGTTAAATAGTTTAACTTTTAATCTGTTTTCTTGTATTTTTATACTACATGGTTAATAAACATGCCATAAAATGACAAAAAACCTCTAGTGGTTAATTAATGACATATATATCATTATATAATTCATTTGGATGAACCTTATATTTTTTGGCCTATTATATAATTTAATAAAAAATTATTTGTTTTAAAAGCTCATTTATGTCAATTTTGACAATATTTAGTATTTTGTATTTGTGAATGTAATAACAACATTATTAGTTAAAAAAAATTATTGAATTAACCATAAAATATCCTATTAACCTATAAAATTTGTGTAATTCATAAAAAGTATCAATTTAAATTTATTTTAATATTTATAACTTTAATTATTTTTGACTTTCATTAATAATGTAATTACTGCATTATCAATGTTTCATAAATAAATTTAATTTTTTAATGTCTAAAAATTATAAATAAAATATCATAATGAATTAACTTTTGTATCTTTCTAATGAATATTTATTGTTGAATTTATATTTTTTTAATCCTATATTTAAAATGTTTTAGTTATTAAATTTTGAATTTAACACTTTTAACTCTTCTTTAAATAAAATATAATAAATATCTTTATCTAATCCATGTAGATAAAAAATGATCATATTTTTGTCCTAAAATGGATTTGTGTCTCAATAAATTTATCCAAGAGAATTAGAACATGTGTTAGGGTAATTAAAATATCATTTTTACCTTTAATTACCATATTTACATATAACTGTGGTAAATAAACTTAAAAAGTAACTATTCACCAAAAAATATTTTCATCATATTGAACCAAATTTTACTTATTGATGTCAACTGTGTCTGTCAGATTTTTGAAATTAAAATCATAGAAGTTTTAATATTATATTTTATGCAAATTTTCAAATGTTCCTAGAAAGTTAGCAAAAGACGGTAAAAAGTTAAATAAAATTTTATTTATATAATATTATTATAAAATGGCTTCAATGAATTAAATTGAAAAAATATAGGTATTATATATATATATTTTGACTTTAAAATAAATTTAAATTAAAAATATTTATTGAAATAAGAAGTCGTCTTTAAACAATAACGCAGTGTTTGTCACTATTCTTCAAAAAATTGAATATTTTTAGAAAAATACCAAAAATTCACCCAATGCTAATTTTGATATTCCAAATTTAAAAATGATGTATAGTTTAAAAAATTAAAAACATCGAGGGTTTATTAATTAATTTTTAAAAAAATATTCCCATTATCATAACCAGAAAGCGGGGTTTTGATAAGTAAAAACTCTCAAATGGTTGATATGTGTTTATGTCCAATTTAAATGTAAAATTACTTCTAATTACCAACATTGGTTTAAGTGATAAAAATATAATGTAGTTATATTTCAAAACCATTCAAATGTATAATTTAACACTATGAATTATTTTGATTAAAAAGTTGTTTTCAATTAAAATTTAGTATTTTAACTATTCATCAAAATATGAAAGTTATCCAAAAAGCCAAAAAAATTATCCAAACAAAATTTTTATTTTTATCTTCTGAAGAAGAGTTTTATTTTGTCAAATTGAATATATAAAATATTAAAATATTGGATTTAAAAAGTGTTCTCCAATAAAAGGTGGTAAAATTGGACTTTTTTAAAAATACTTTTTTTATCTGAAAATTTAATGTGTTCTTATATTATATCTATGAAACACATAATATGGATGTTAAAATTTTACTGAGTATATAAAACACTAACTGTAGTTAATAGTATTCAAAACTGTTTTTTGAACGGCTAGTTTGGTAAGTCATGGTGTGCTCAAACTTTGTGTTGCGTGTAGTGAAAGCTATTGAATTTCATTAATGAAAATAACTTAATATGAAATCTTGTTCTGTTACATCAACACTTCAAAACCAAATCAAAATTTTAAAACCATCATTTTAAAATTATAAAACCAATTTTACTTTCTAAAAAATAACCCATTAATCTAATTTCACAAATAATCACTAAAGAGAGTTTCCATCAAACATTTCACATCAATTTTAGAATTCATACAATGAAATTAAATCAATTTTAAATTAATCCCTTGAGTTATAACTTAGAGGAGTCGATATTAATGCCACCTACCTCACAACTTAGGAGAAAATGAAGAACGACACAAATTCTTCCTCCAAGTGGATTTAAACTCCATAAAACATTATAATATCATGTTCCCATCAAACAAAACAGTTGTATCTAAAATTTATTGGAATCAAATAACATTAATATATCCCCAATGAACTAGATCCATGAATCGTGGAAATGATATAAGAAGAAAAATAAGGAAAACCACCAAGAAAAGGAACTTACCAAGGAATATGACCTCTAATGCACCAAGATTCACCAACAGATCTCTCTTAAATCAAAGGGAATGGTCTCCAACATCATTAATATGGGGAGGAATTAAAGATAGGAACCATTTAGGGGAAAAAAAATAGATTAGTGTGTAAATTGGACTAAATCCACAAAATCCAGAACAAACTTTTAACATTTCATGGTTAGGATAACCATGTGGAAATCGTGCGATTACCACTATCTACAAACATCCCTTGCATGGCTGAATCGCACAATTAGACAAACTATGAACGAACCATGATAAATCTCTCAATCCATACCTACACGGTTTCTCCAAGGTGACCACACATTTTGGTCAAGTCAAGCACCTACCCACTGGCCATTGTTTTTTGTTTTAAAATATTCTAGGTGGTTCTTTACCATATCTACTAACCATGCTCATACCTTGAACCTTTAAAAAATCCAAAAAACGTGTCAAAACATCTCCAAAACACCCATTACTCAACCTAATTACTTCATATTCTTAAAATTACATTAATAAAGGATTGATTACCAAATATTGGTGGTTCCACAAGTGAAACTCAATATAAGGTGGCCATGTTTCAAGTTGTGTTTATATCATCAAGGGGGATTTTATGGTATGGAAGATGAAGAGAGTTTATAAAATGATTAATTCTCAACATGATTCACTCATAGTTCTCATGAACTATTGTTTTATACACTAATCATTGATCACATAGACATAGTGTAAGATATGAGTTATTCTAATACTCTTTAAAGGATAATTGGCATTGGATTTCACTTTGTATTTTCCAAAAACTCATAGGGGGGATTTTGGATGCAAGATGATCTAGACTGGTGTTTGGTGTTGTATTTTTTTCTATCTTTTTTAGGTTGAATAAGGAGATTGAAGTATTTTGGAGGTTGTTTCATGTTTTTATAATCCTGAATATTAAATTATAAAAGCGTACAACATGTATTTCCAGTGTTTTCCAAATAAAAAAAACAAGTATGAAAATTAGGTGTTTTTGATGAAGTCACTTGATGTATTAGAGATAAAGGAAGGTTTTCATCATTTTAAAGAAGTATGATTATGAAAAAACTATTCCAACTACATTGAAAAGAAGGCGGATTGCAATGCATGTACATATCCATATTGGGAGTATGCAAACCACAAAGCAGGTTTGTATTATTTGTACTATAGATCATTCCGAAATCTTCTAAAGGAATCTTATTTGAAATTAAGAGGATTCATTTTGAAGTGATCTATAAAGGCGATGTGTTGTGAAAAATATGTACTGATGGTGTTGGTTATGTTTGGAAGGCCGATATTTTTTGTAGCTTATAAAGGATGATTGACCACATTGTAGTTACATAATGTCGGTTCTTAAAGGGAGTTAAAAATGAATTTTCATGATTAGAATTATTCTTGAAGGTGTTTTCATATAAAATCCCACTTTTTACATTATTTTGTATCAAGGATAAGATTAAGAACATTATGAGATTTACCAAAAATCAGATAAGTCAGTTAGTTCACATGAAAAGGCTAATTTGTGAATCATATTCCAGAATGAATAAAAAATCAGTTCATGAATAAAATTCAATATTTGAAGGGATGTACAGTAGTGCGAGTCCATTCTTAATGTAAAAAAAATGTAATTTGTAAATGTTTTTGGGAAAATTTTGAATAACTATACCATGTTGCATGAGAAAGTTTTCATAGAAAATTGGGGAATTCATGAAGTACTATACCATTTAGTACAAGGATGTCTGCATAGAACTCAGGGAAGTTTTGGAAGAAAAGTGCATGGTTAACATTACATCATGTAATAATTATGTGAGAGGAAATTTTAAAATAAATTAAATTTTCATATCTATTTATGAAGATTATTCTTGTGATCGAGGATCAAATTGAATAATCATAATTTTATTTCATAATGAAAAACATTTGGTACTTATTAATGACAAACGTGTGACCATTAAGTCATTAAAAAGTAGAATTCTTAATTTTAAGAAAGGAGTGAGGAGTTGAAAAAAAAAATTCAAGGTAGAGGAAATACATAATCCCTAAATTTATTATAGATACAGTGTCTATCATATTGTGATCACAGAAAAAATTACAATCCATCAATACTATTGAAGCATAATGGATTCTAGTACAACTAACTCATCATCAACATATGGTTTTAAAATTATCGCTTAGCGATGAACCAAGTACAAATGATTCGCCTAGTATTTAAATTTTTATAATTTTTATTATGATAGTTATGCGATTATGTATAAACATTAAAAGGTTCCTACACATGTGGCCACAAAATCCTTTAAAAAAAGGAAACGTTTACACATTTATTCAACCCTCGCCTCTTAGGCTGTCTTAGGTAACAATATATATAAATATAAACATCAATATCCCATAATTATCACATTACTAATAATTAATATATGAATTGTGATCAATACTCAACACCAATTTCATCCATTTATATTCATATCCATAATTTATCTTTGTATATCTCAATCAATTCAACATTTTAGTCATATAACAATACTTCCAATAATTTTCCATAACTCATTCCCACTAATTATTAATTTCAATAATAATACATCAATTTTATATCATATCTCTATTCAATTTTTCAAAAATAATATTATTTAATTTATTTCATGTTCACAAAAAATTCATAATTTAATTTTACCTCAAATTCATTCTTCCAGATTATTATGAATCTACCTAAAAATTAAAATAATATTCATGATGGACTCAAGTATTATTAGAGATTAGAATTTGAGTGACTGACATCATTTCTATAATGAACACTTATTCTTAATCCTTTGATAGTCACCATGAATGATTCATCAACAATATCATTCTTCTTTCATTATTCTATTATTTTTCATGACACTTTCAACAAGGTTCCCATGTATATTCATTTCATTCAATTATTTATCCATTTAAAAACCAACAAAATATTTCATATTAATTGATATTATTTAATAAAAATAATTCATCTAAATTTAACTACATAAATTTAATAAATAATAATAATATTTTACTAAAACCCATATGCATAGGAAAATCTAACACACTAGAAAAATATCAAATTACCACCCATTTATAAAAATCATGACCCAAATCTGACAACAAATTCATAATACCATCATAAAACCATAAAAATAACAATTTCATAATTCATCTCTAAAAATCCATAACATTTCAAAAACACCAAAAATTTAATTTTATTTATCTCTGTAATTATCTTTTTAAAAAAATTACTTGTTGATCATTTGACCTATTAAAATCCACTCATAATTCCAAGGATTAAGTTGTGATCCATGTCTTGGGAGCTAATTAACAACAACCCCACTATCTGTATTTTCCTCCCAAGTATATAAGTCTCCAAAAACTAAAAAATTATATGACAACAACACACAAAAAAAAATTAATAAAATTACATAATAAGAATATTTAATAATAATTCTGGTAGGGAAAAAGATCTTTAGCATCATTATACATAAATATGTAAAAATATTGGCTTAAAAATCATTTCATGTACATTGATAAAATTCATGAAATAATCTGAATACTAGAATAAAAAAACAATATACACAACATTAAATTTCATAACCTATAATAAAAATGAAGCAATGTGTTTTTTATGGGGGTTCTGCCCTGGTCAGTTTCTCTGGGGTTTGGTTTGGTTTAGAAAGCATCAGTATTCCAAAAGAGAAATATGAGAGACACAACACTGGGAGCATGGATGGAACATGGTTAGTGATAACCATGTGACCCATTTTAATTATAGAATAATATTCCAAAACATATGATAATGATGTGTGGATGAGAAACATAGTGTATAGGGGTGTAGAGACCTACATAGTTTGGTGCACAATCTGTCTAACCATTTAATATAATTATTCAACTAGGGTTTCTATTTGGACATAGGCACTGCACGATTGGTGCATGGTAAGACAAACCATGTTAAAAACATGGCATATCATTTAATGGGATTATATTACCATTTTTACCATTTTCAATTAAAATTTAAATCAACTTTTTATTTTCCCATTTCAAATAGCTCTTCCAATCACGGATATCCCTTCCAAACATCTACAGTATTATTTGAAACTCCCTCAGTTAGTCTCTGATTCAAGCTCCATTCAATATATTGGATAACAAGTTGTAAGGATATGAATAATTTTACTTATGTTATTTTTTAAGAATTTTATATTTATCGGAGATCGAATGACCTATTTAAATGGTGATTAAATGATGCATAGTTTTCCTTAATTTCATCATGAATCATAGGTTAATCTCCGATGAGTAAACATATAATGGTATAAGGTATGCGGTTTCAAGAATTCTCCTCATTTATGTGTGTGTTATATAATACAAAATAAATAGGCATGATTAAGGTGGTTTGGGTGAGACCATTTATTTAACTGATTAATTTTCTATTATTCTTGAATTATGTTGATGTACATTTACTTATCTTTTTAAATGTATTGAGCCTTGAATGGAAATTTTTGTATGAAATGGTGTTACAAGTTGGTTGGGAAGGCTGTGAATATACATAAAATTGATTGAATTATAATGAGATTATATTTTTTCAATGGGAACAAGTTAGATTTTTCCTATGAGATATTCGGTGATAATGGTCATCATAATTGTGGAAACATGGTTCCTCAGGTTTAGGAAGAGAGCGACGACCAATGTCATAGTTTTGTGACGAGGTTTGAATGAGGTAATAGAGGTTTCCAGAGTTCTGGATTAAGTGTGTCGGTGATTTTGTTCTCACCATTAATTTTTGAAAGCACCATTAGGGTCATATACACAAAGGATCATGACCTTTTGAGGTGGTTTTGAAAACTCTATATGTGAGTTATCCTTCATAGACATAGCATCACATTGGATGGCGATGACCATTAGTTATAGAAAATGTTCTCACATTAAAAATCCATAATTCATGGTGTGGGAGACCATTAGATTGTGGTTGATGATATCCATTGTGTTTGGGATTATTGAATAGGACTATGGATGAAAAATATTCTTGTGCCTTGGGATGTCAATAAATTGAACTGATGATGATTTAGAAGATAGAATTCTAATGGTCTTGGGATTGGTATATAGAAATGTTGATGGGACATATTATTGAATTGAAATGTTTTATATGTTGACATGGTTGGCATGCGGTGACATGTTGTATGGAAATTTTTGGGGATCTACGTTCTCTTATGATAAGAAAATAGTGGATGCATCATTCCACTCAAGTTATGGTTGAATTAGGTAAATGCTCCCTTATGGTTGGTGAGCATAAGAAAAATGGGTTATGTAAGGTTTCATTAGTTTCTTTTTTTATTTAAATTTTTTATACACTAATATAAATATAGAAGTAAGATAGGTACATATTGGTGGTCGAATAATCAGTTCATACTCACACATTATATGGTCACCATTGGACATGTCCAAATATTATTGATTTAAGATTAGGTAAATGATCAAACTTGTGGGATGAACATTAGTGAGTAAGGATTCACCACGACTGTAAGTTATGGATGGATGATAGACATGGAGGATATTTTTCATTTATCTAGGATTATTTTTTGGCTCTACAATTATGTACAAATATTATTTTCCTTTAGGTGATCCTTTAGGATTTTATATGATTTTCATTACCTATGAAGACTATCTACTACATATTAGTAGTTTTATCTTAGCTTGTAGATTTTATTGAAATTTTAATAATTTATTATGTACTTTATTCAGTGATTTTATATGAAATTTTCACAATTTGTGTGAAATATTGATGTTTAAATATTAAATATAATTTTAGGGAACTATTTGAAGTCATCTAGATACACATATGTTTATTGTTTTAATAATAAATCTCACCCTACTTATCAAAATTTTATTATTTTATTATGATTACTCATTCAATATAAAAAATTTCATTAGAAGGAATCTTCGACCAATTCTTCCATTTGGAGGATCATATGGTCCACACAAAAAGGCACAAATAATATGTGATGAAACTAGAAAATCCATGAAGATTGAATTAGCGGGATCACTCCAGAAGTCTAAATCCTTTAATTCCTGTATAAAGGTTGGGGGACAATTCAATTCATCTTGGATAAAAGTTTCAAGGTACAAATCTAAAATTAAGGGTCCCAACTGATGATTTTAAACCCATTCCACCATTCCATCTGGGAAATAAAATTATCACACAATTATTAATTTTTCTCCAGAAAGAGACATCCAATTGTGCTGATAGTTTTTAGTGTAAAATAGAATATTTATAAGTCCTACATTGTTGAAGAAAGTGTTCACATTAGAGGGAATCTTCTAATTCAAAAACCCATTCAAATTTTGGCCCTTACAAAGTTTAGATTGAGATGGACAGATTAAAATTGTTTAATCAAACCGCCTTAACTTTGCATTCTTAAGTCCAATGGCTACCCAATATGCAGAGTAGAAAAAAGAGATAAATATCTACAACTTGTAAGAAAAAAATATCTCAATATTTAACTATATAAATTATCAAAGTGGAGATGCAAGTGGAGGGGCAGTTTTGGAATTAAAACTGCCCACAACATTGGGCTATAAATACACCCCCTACACTCCTTGAATGATTTGGCATTTCAGAAGAGAGGAGGAAATATTGGCATGACCAAAGCTTTTCGAAAGGCTTCAGAGGAACTTCCATAATTAAGTGATCACATGAGAGACCTTTTCTCCTCTCTTTGTTTTAATTTACATTTTCATTATTCTTCGTTTGTAATGTCATAAGTGTTTGTATTTGAAATTTTGTTGTAATGCATGTTTCTTATTTAATATCTCTTATTCTCATCCACCATCTATAGTTTAATGTTAATTTTCTTAAAATAGTTTAAATCAATTTAAAACACTTTCTCTTATTTTTCTTCCTCATTCAATCTAAATTCTTTTTTCAACTCTCTTCAATGATTGTGTGTGTTAGACGCATTACTCTTTTCTTGTCCTTTTATTTTAGTTCTATATATAATTCATCACCATAATCATATATTACCAGATTAATAACCATCTTAATGTATGATTAAATCTATCATTGGGGTGAGCTAAAATTTAGGTATGTTAAGTGATTGAGAGGTTTTACTCGATGTGTACTCTCTAGTTTAACATTGTCTATGTTGGACTTGACATGTCATGGATTAATAACTAGTTTTGTTTAACGTGTGATTTACATGGATTATTAAAACCATTAATACACTACCATACACAAGCTATGATTTAGATTAGATTTATAAGTTAATTTAAGGCTTATATTAAAGCCTTAGCACTTAGGAATTCCAATAAACATTATATTGTGAAGTGGGTGTTAATTTAAATGCAATATAATGCAAAGATCAAGGTTATCTAAAGAAAAACTCCATAAAAGTTAAATCACCCCAATATTTATCAAATTGTTAAATCAAACACCAATCAATAATCACCCCATTTAAGTTATGCAACAAAACCCTCAATCAAAACACAATCAACTAAAAAAAATCGACTATTAAAAAGTATCATCATTGAGGATTCGACCCAAGTGTCGTTATACATGTTAGCAGAGCATATGAACTTTGAACGGCTGATAGGAAACAATCGACCGCGCTTTCACTGGTTATTACATTTGTTTATTATTCATTCTTCTGAGATTGGTTGTTTTCCTCCACATTTCTATTGTTATATTGACCGTTATTATTATTGTTATCAAAATTTATAGCCTTCCTACTCTCACCAAATAGAACCTAGTTGCAAGCTAGAAGCCTTAAGTGTATTGGGAGGCATGAATAAGGCTTAGTGTCCCTCTGGCCAGAAGCATTGGTTAAGTAGCTCATAGGTTGGGGTGATATATTTTATATTATTTTAATCCCATGAAAACTAGACATCCCAATATACCTCATACCAAAAACTTATTTGAGGATGTTATTATCCATAGGTAACACATTCTCTCTCCACCATGAGCATGCCCATTCTACCTTATTGGTGAATTCACCAATTAATGAAAACATGTACACCTATGATATGTACCACGATTTTCATGAATAAATAAATATATCTATATACAATTCATATAAGAGAACTATACTATCACCTGGAACATATAAGATAAAATTCTATATCAGCAGTTGTTGACACTACATTTGAGACCCTATCATTCAAAAAATCATACACTAGTCTATAGTATGTATATCTTATATGTATATAATGAAGTATGGGATACCTCCCTCCTTGATAGGTCAAGAGTAAAATCTAAGTCATTAGACACTTACCAATGGTACAAGGTCCATAAATCTCTCATACATCATCAAATCCATAATATATGTATATTGTTCAATGAAAAAACCAAATAGATCTATAACTTCACGAATCATAATAGCAATCCCAGCCCCTATAATGTATACCTCCTATCAGAATGAGTGTTCGTGAAACAACATTACAACAAACATCACCATATTTGATATATTCCTATTTGTAAACTCTACCAAATCGCTAATAGAATATTAACAGGGGAGGAAAACAACTTATACTACATTGTAACATCCTATCACGAGATCTAGTAAGTTAGTTCCATTATTTGGTTCACCGCATGACCTTAATCATGAATCCTCATATTGTAGAGGGTTCTAGGTAGATGAAGGGTTCTAGAGTAGTACCATGGTTAAACTATATCCCTAACCAGAGTGAAAAATAATGAATTAAATAACAACATATTGTATACCAATGATATGTACCAATATTTACATGAATAAATAAATATTAACGTATCAAAATAAAATAAATATGAAGTAATATAATTATAAACATGACTGAACAAATAATGATATGCAGTAATTTCCTAAAAACATATGTTATAAAAAAAGTAATCACCCATTGGGTTGGTCCCATATATAAAATGGACAACTAAAAATAAGTACACCAGGGTCTATAATAACCTCGAGCAGAACTATATTCATCTTGATAATACATTCAAATCCATCCTACCATATATTTCTAAACAAAACCTCAGTCCTTAACCCCATACCTATTCATGATATAAATATTTGAGAGATATTTGGGTACCCATGTAAAATGGTGGCCGATGTAAGTTATGAGTACAACGTAGTAGGACACCACTAATGGTGTCTTAAGAAAATTTATACATAGAGAAAAAATGAATGTAGGTAAACTATGGGATAAATAAATATTATATAAAGGATGATACATCACAAAAGAAATAACTATTTATCAAGGAACCCATTGGACCGTGGGTTCTATGGTGACACCCGGTCCAACCAAACATGAATCGACCTAAGAATGTCATCAAATTCATAAAATGTAAGTTAAAACATGCTTTAATACTATATGATACCACCCATTCCCAGAAAATCCTCCCAGAACCTAATCCATGTATAAAAATCGTTCATTCAAAAAGTCTTGGTTGACCACTTAGTGCATGAAAAAATAATTCATGTTAACATAGAGTCTTATCTCTGACATCCTTTCCCATGGGTGTGGAACATCTTATATAACATTCTTAGTCACAGAAATGGAGTGTCATGTTTAGAATTTGGGACCATAAACATGGATTGTATTTTCTAACATATAGAACCGTGAATATAGACTGTCATTTTTGACATTGAGAACTTCTTAAAATAGCAACAGTTCTCGGACTCTCAATCCAACATTTAAACATCATCATTGTTTACCAAAAACTAAGACCCAATATATTGACATTAAAAAACATAAAAAGGGGCTCAAAAAACTATTTTAAAAAACATAATAAATTTCCATGGTCCCAACCGTTAGTTAACACACAAAAATGCCTTGGAATCAAGATCTCTTTTCAAACATAGAAACACTTTCCAATAGTCTTTGCAGAATGATGTATCAAACCAATCCTTTTAAAACATTCGAAGACAACCATAAAACGTGGGTTGTCATATTTATAATTCAATATAAGTATACAACCTTACATTCCTTCAAAACCTTTTTATGGGGACATCAAGGAATTTTCACTATAGGGGAAACCACACACCCATTTTATGTAATCATTTTTAATTCACCCAAAAATACATTTTTAAAATCACTCATATTTGAACACCTCACTTAAACAAAAAATCCTCTTTAAATCTTAGCATTAACCCATTAATATCAAAAACTGTGTCAAATGAAATACAGACATTTAAAACTATTTTGAAGACCTAATAAGTCTTCCATAAGATCATAGAATACAAAATCATCCCTTTTTCCCTCTTATAGGACATAAACCATTTTCTCTTATGTCATACCCATAAGCCTTTTAATCACGATATCAATCCAACTAAAAATCCTAATATTGTGAAGATTCTAATCTATGTACGTTAATATTCAAAAACCCACTCTAACAATTTCAATAATTAGCGTAGCCCAAGAGAGTTATTAGGTTCAGTTTGACCATCACTAATGAATCCAATGAGATCCCTAAAAAGTAAAAGGAAATAATTTTATGTCAAATCTATCATCATATGCCACAAAAGCAATGAACCATACAATGACTCCAATACAAATACTAGATAAATATGTAAATAAATTAACATGACTATGTCTAATATTATTAGACCACTTACCTCATCAATTAATATTTCCATAACATTTCCAAAACTGGAAGCTATAACAAGGCTTTCCAAGCCTCATCCAAAACCATTAACATATAAACGTGATCATCTCAACCATCTAATATCTAATTAAGAAACAATAAAAAAAATAAAATTATAATAATTATATATTTATTAATTAATTTAACACCAACTCGATATACTGATGGAAAAATCACCAGGCACTCAGCTCATATCAAAACACTATCCAACTAGATTGGGTTATTTTTAATGTGATACCAACAGTATTCCTAATAAAATACATAACAGGTGATACCATTATAATAATTATTTAAATTAATTCATTAGGGTAAAACTAATAAAATTTTCTATGGATGTATAATGTAATGAAATTCCACACAATGATGTGTGGGAGTCGTCTCGAGATACTTTTTTTCATAAAATGACCGAAATTTCTATGAGAAATGGTAGATTCCACCATGATATCAAGGAATCATAAAAAAACCTAAATTGGACACCTCCAAAATTATAGAGGAGAAATAATGAATAGAGAATAGGTTTTTTGAGGGTGATTATAACAAGAATATTCCCAAATATATCTATAAACACACCCCTAAATCAAGGGATATAGAATAAGGAAGAGGTTGAGAGAACCTCTAGTCTACACATGCCTCATAGGGTAGGATGAGAGGGTGTGAATAAGAAATATGAAGGTATTTTTTTCATTTCCCCCATTTAATATAAATTCTAGATAGATGCATGGTTTGGCCACATTTTTTACCAAACCGTGCACTATCCATAACCCTTTCACTTGGAATTACAAAATTCCTCACATGGTTAAGAGACCTGATTAGACAAACTGTGTGCCATCTGTGCTTTCAACACTACCCCCTATGCATCAAGGCATATAGTTATTCTGAAACTATGTACATAACATGAACTATATGTCATTCTGTCCACCACCTGACAAGTTTTATCCTTTTGCTTATATAGTTTACCTTAAAACATTTGATAACCATGAAAAATAAACATTCTTAATTTAAAATTAACTTAAAACACCTTGATCACCAAGGTGTAGCGTGGTTTCTTATAAACTATGTTTCATATCTAAAAAAATAAAAAACTGCCATAACATAAACCAAATCACTTAAGGCTCACTAGATCACTCAAGCTAGCTTCTATCCCTCATTCCTTATCACAAAAAATTAATTTATGTCATTACATCTCTCAGAGTCTACTTCTGAGACTTAATTAATAATTTTACCTATCTATATAATCAAAATGAAAATTCCCTCATGAATTTTCTACTCACATGGAAATGGGTTGTTACACAGTGGGAGTAGTTGGTTAGTTTATGGAAAATCTTTGAAATGATTATAGTGAATATATTAAATTTATTATTATATACCTTAGATTAATAAAATGAACAAATAAAAAATTCAAAAATGGATATCAGATACTTAGGTTTATTGATTTATACATTGGGTTTGATTCTGATTCTTGGATGAGAATAATCATATATGATTACACATTTAGAGAAATCTCAATGAGTTGGATTTATAGGTTATGATTGGTGATATATTTTTATATTGTAGATGTAGAGTATGTGGATGTTTCATAATCAATAATGGATATTCAATAGTTAATACATTTAGATTAAAAACCTGGTTGTGTTTTGGAGAAATTAATTTTCTACGATGATAGTCAGAGTGTAATTGGTTTGGTTAAGAATCCCGTGTTTCCTTAACAAACTAAATACATTGATTTAAAGTTCCATTATATTCAAGAGATGTTGGAGGATAATAAATTCCAATTATGGAAGTTGTTATGAATACAAAATAATTATGATATGTATACTAAGGGTTTGGTTTTGGATATCCGAAAGAAATATAATGCCTCAATAGGACAAGGTGAATGAAAGTAAATGGAAGAAAATTTTGTATAGCTGAATCCATAGGTGTGTCTAATAAGTTGAATGTGTGGACGAGGTGTTCTCAAATTTAGTCTTAAAGTTGGATATTGTGGGGAATATGAATTACACTATAACTAAAAAAAATTAGACAAATTTAAGGATTGGTTCTAGAAGATCATGTTTTTTTTGAAGTTAATGTAGAGGTAGTGGGTATTCATTCAATGTTTCTGAATGATGCCTTCTAATAGGAGGATGTTTCAGAATGGTTTCTTCCAATGTGATAAGGTTTAGGAAGTATGGTTTGAGAAGTTAAAGTTTATAATTATTGAATATGGGTCGTATTTTTAGTCTTGCTATAGAATTTATGGTTTATCAGTAGGGGAATACACATTGAATATTTCTATTGGAGAACAACAGTTGGAATAGTAAAAAAGATTCATTCCCAAAATTTTTGGTGTTCGATGAAACTAGATGACTAGATGAATCTATATATTGGGGGGGGGTGCAATAGAGTTTTAACGGTGTGTTTAATAAAAATCGATTAGTTTTATTATATAAATTTATAATTTATAATATTTCATTTATAGAAATGAAATGCAGAAATGTCTCTCATGTGGACATGAAACTATCAGTATGAAATGCATAAAACCAAAGTGCTCAATTATTTTTTAAATATAATTTACATTTACTTTATTATATATCTATTAGAATGAACAAGGGTGAATTTAGGTTCAACTTATTGTGGTTACATGGGTGAAATTTATTTCTACTATGTTCTGAAATATTATGTTTAGACAAGTCCCCTATGGAATATGTTTCTCTAATAATATTATATAATTAGTAATTTCAATCACTTATAAAAGGATGGTTATTTTAATATAATTCTTTATAATCTTATCTTCACTGGGTAAACCTGAATACACACTATATATTCTAGAGAAACACATTTCGTGTAGTCCACCTTATATGGAATATTGCTTTTCTAGGCTGAGTAAAATATCACAGATGATGTGGCACTACTCATCGAGAAAATTCATATAAAATGAGTGTATTTATGGTACTCTAGATGTTCCAATATCCCATGTTACCCAGGAAACATTTCATATATATGGATTTACACACACCTATTGGGGTACCCAAGCATGGATAGACTTGGACTAGGGAGTAAACCTTGTGTACCCTAATGGACTTGTCATGTACCCTTCTATTAATATTCTACCTTCTGGATCTCTTTAATAAGGACTCAAAATCAGATGGGTAGGTAATCCCTTAAAAGTATAATTCCATTTATTACGTGATGGTGAATTATTTGACATCAAATATTTTTGGGAAAAAATCCATCAAGGTAACAATGCAGTATTTTTGGGTTGATTGTGTTTGTTAACAATGCAGGTTTCCATGGTGAATTGTCAATTTCAAGAGATATTTTTGACAATCAATGTTGAAAAAGAACCCTGAAAAAGTAATGGACGGTCTGGAGGTGGTAGAAAAGAGTAGTACAAGAATATTGAGTTTAAATATGGAAAATGCATGAGTTTCACAAAAATAGGATTCATGGATTGAATTTCGCGAAGATAAGAATAATTTTGATGGTGTTCTTTGCGATTACGTCAAGCTTCACGAATGACAGAGGTTGAAGTGCATCGTGGCAGTGAATTGATTTGAGAGGGGGATTTGCGGTGAATGCGTGAAGGGATCGATGGTGATGCTCCGCGATTACGTCATGTTCCGCGATCGGAAAATTGTAGTGGCTCTTCGTGAGATTGAGAGGATTTCGGTAGAAACTTTAGAGCTTCGCGATTTTTGTTGACGTGGCATTAACTTCGCACAGAAGGATCGAGGGTAGGTAGAATCACCTATAAATAGAGGTCAACTCTCTCAAGAGAAGTAGAGAGGTTTGGAAGAAAATATTTTGCTCTCGGTTCATGAAGGTGGTTCGTGAAGGTAGTGTTCTTCGCGAAAGAGAGGAGCTTCATAGTGGCTAGTCTAGATCTATGAAGGAAGTGCGCTTCACGAGGCCGTATACTCTATGGAGTGTGCTTCACAAAGAGGTAAGAGCTTCTTGACGACCTAAGCTTTGCAAAGTCTTGAGCTTCATGAAAAGGCAGAAACTTCATGAAGGCTTGTTTCAACTTCGCGAAATTGGGAGCCTTCTGATGTAGGGTGATTTGTGAAGGTATTTCCAAAGGAATTTCCCAGTGTTTAACAGGAAAAGTGGTATTCATAAGTGGATTAAAGTTGGAATTTAATAGAGCATCTAAATACAGTGGACGATGCATTCATTAGTGAGAATGAAGAGACCTACAAGTCTATAAACAGTGAGTGGACCCTTTCTAGAGCAGTGAGAAAAGGAAGAGGAAGAAGGTGATCCTCTCCACCTGTAGTGAGCCAGAGAGAGATAAATCAGAGCTGACCCTTGGGAAAGTAATGAGATGACCCTAAACATTTTAAAGGCAGTGAGCCTGGGCATAGAAGTGATCTATCCCGAACATCATTGGTAGTGAGATTTATTGGATTTGGTACATCGGCACATCGCCATTGTATCCTCCTTGGACGTAGCCCAGTGAGGGAGAACCAAGTAAAAATATCTGTGTCTACCTGGTTCCTTCCCTGCATTGCATTTGAAGCATCATCATTAGATAAAGATAAAAATAAGTACAAAACATAAGCACAGAAGTGAAAAAAGTGACCCTTATAATATAGAGGTCAAGATCCAATGGGGAAAGAAGAATTTTGAAATATAATATCCATACCCTGATTCAACCCCCCTCTCAGGGTATCTAGGACCCTTTTGGTCCTAACAAAGATATGACATAATGTGGTGTGATCAGATATCTCCTTCCATTATGGTTAGCTGACGTTAATACTTGTGTGTGATATCCAGAATGACATCGAGGTCGGTAACACCCCTAATGACATGTATTTGTAATAGAGTGGGTCCCCCACATACATGGTAGAGATAGGGTTGGCCCCATCCCACACCCACTTGGTGTATGAGTCTCTTAGGTGTGGAGTCTGTACACCCTCTAATGAGATGGGGGTCCTCCACTGGGGTCGGTATTCCCATGGTTGTTACATGCCTTCAGTGAGGAATGGGGTCCCTAATACAGATGTTTAGTGGTTATATTAGTTTACTAGAATCGGTAAAACACCATCTAATAGAGCTATTGATAGAATCACCATCCTTACCTAACTATAAAGATATATAGATTCATTTATCTCTATGTTCAGTTTGATATTTGAGAATATTAGTTGTTGCTTCAATTTCTCCCCAAGTCTTTTGATTTGAGGAGATTTTTGGTTTCTATGACATCCCCTTAGATTTTCGGGGAATCAAAATTGGTATATATATACACATTAATATATTGTATTTTCCCACATGTGTTGTGTCTTATGAAGATCGTAGAAAGTTGATTGGTGACTTTGTGGGTGGATATTAGTAGTACTCGGTGATGGTCATACCATGTGGTGGTGGGTATATGTGTTTGGGAGTAGGGGTTTAAATTTTTTTATATATTATTTTAGGAATCCCATTATTTTTCATCTAAATAATGTATTTTTCTCCTTTAAAAATATAGATATATGTTTATTTATGCACTATGGTTATTTTTATAAGTTTTTACATATATTATTTCCTCTTGAGTTAGTGCGATTTATTTTATCCTGCTTGGATATAACATACATGGATGTGTGTGTGTACATGTTCATTAGGATAATGCAACCCATATGTGTGATATGAATACTTGGTACTAGTTTTTAGATCCTGACCTGTTGAATGATTACATGGGGCACCCCTTTCGATTTACAGCTAGTATAGGTGGGATCCCTGTGGGTTTGGTTGTGACAAAGAGGTGTGAGAGTCAGTCTATCATAGAGATGGTTTTCTGAGTATGATAAAATGTAAGGACTGGTTTGGGAACATAAGGAAATGATGTTATGGTGTATCAAGTTTCTATCATAGGCTAGGTACATTAGTTATAATGAGGCAACCATCATATCCATACCCCAACACATTGATAACATGCTTTTCTACTTGTCATGTTGAGACACCGATTTTAAAGATACCAATGGTACATAAATCATATAGGAATGAGTATTCTAATTTCATATCCTTATTGAGACATCTACATATAATTGATCATTTGAATATGGTACAACTTTTCAACATTTATTATGCCTCTATAATAGCATACATATAGGATTCTGAGATGGTGGTGTGATGATGTAAGGTTGATTTATGCGGCTTTAATGCAAAGTCATATTCTTGATATGTTCCCTCTATGAGAGAAAAGATAAGTGCTTTAACCAACTGAGGGCACATCGAGCTGCTTCCAGTTGGTTAGGCTGATTATCATCTTTATGTTGAGAATATAATAGTTTTAATGGTATAAGACAATGATACACACATGATAAGTTCACTGCATGGATTTTAGTGGTATAAGATTCTTAGGTTTCTTGGTAAACTAGAAACATGTTAGTAGTGTACTGGATTGAGTTTTTGGTTTCAGTTTTCTAGATGGTAAGAACCCTAACTGATCAGATGGTTAAAATTACATCTAGTTTTCTTCATGGAAAGTTAAAAAACTAGTGGATTTTAGTCACCGAGTCCCATGATAAGATGAGTCTCATGTGGATGGAGTTTGAATACATGTTATGAGATGAGTAGCATCCTTTAACGTTTCTATTAGTGAGAATTAATGATATTATGGAGTTATAATAGAGTTATATGACATTTTAAGAGTAAATATTGAGGTTTTCTGACCTCACATTCTACTCCCTTGATATGGTGTGATATGGATCCTTCTAGGTGTTGATGCTTGAGTAGGGCCTCCATAGGGACATTTGTTCCAACGTGATCTACATATGCATTCCCACCTATGTCCGAGTACTAGAATTGGCCATGATGACAAAGATCTTATTAGCATAGTAGTGTCGGATAGCTGAATCCAATAGTTTTTATTATGGAGAAAATTCATATGTTGTTGTTGATTGATGCCATATTACATGTTCTCGGCACACGATAATTTTTTTAAATAGTTCATAGTTCTTGGTATCAGTATTGTAGGGTTTCCAAAAAGGATGCAATCAAATGAGAGTATAGATGTTACATGATTATGGTGGGGTTCACATAGAACATGATTTCCTAACCCATCTCACTAAAGATGGTGGATTGGTAGTTGATGGACATCTGTGGTAGATGCAACCTTTCAATTAGTGTTCTGATAGGGGTGTTCATGGCGGTCCCCAAGGAGGTTGTGATGAAAATGTGGATGAACAAAGTCCAATTGGAGGATCTAAATGTGAATAATTAAAATACTACCTAATTACTCAAATATTAGGTAGAGTATGTTTGGCGTAGAGGGATGGTAGCCGATGACATGGTCAGTTGTATGCTATAGAATGATATGATTAGGTTTTACATGAGATGATAGGAGGTATGATTTGTGTATTCTTTATTTGAGAAACATTACTTTTATACAAATATTAGAGTCATTATTTTATCACCATATCCATTATTTGAGATCTTGTAGTTCATATGGATATTTAATTCCATTGAATTGGAAAGGGATTCATATGGGTAGAAACTACACTAATTTACACATCTTATGGAAGTTAAAGATGATGCTTGGAGGAGGGAACATCACAAAAAAACTTTTTGGTTATTTTGACATAGTCGTATAGAATAAATATTTGTATAGATTGTCTATTTATAGTAAATTTATAGATAGACTACCACCATATAAGAGTTATATGTGTATGGATTGATGTGATGAGATTTTACTTCAATGGTGAGAACGACCCATTAGTAGATCGTGTGGGGATCATAAGAAGAAATTTATTACATATAACCCATAGGATGGAGTGTTTTAACATTAGTGAAATGGGATATTTAGACATCTGACTTCTAGTGATAGTTTTGGATTACATGAATATCTTCCCTAAAGATATTTCTGGATTACCTTTATAGAGAGAGGTTGACTTTGGCATTGAATTGCACTATAGAACTAATATGATATATTTTAGGGAATACTGGTTAGACCCTTAGAAAATTTGAGAGTATAGGATATAGCTAGAATCCCTTCAAGAGAAAGTATTATCAAACCTACTGTGTCCCCCTAATGCATCTTTGATATTGTTCGCTAAGAATGAAAATGAGTGCTTAAGGTAAGGTGTTGATTATTGTCTCACAAATCAAGTGTTGATCAAGAAAAAGTATCCATTAACAAGGACCGATGACCTCTTTAACCTACCAAATGGTGTGAGATGATTCTAAAATATTTACCTTATGTATGACTACCACCAATTTTTGGTTCATGATGAGGAAATTCTGATGATGAAATTATTATATTTCTATGGGCATTATGAGTTCATTATGATTCTATTTGGTGTGATGAATTACCCCATTATCTTCATGGGACATATGAATCTGATATTTTATATATCTTTGGATTGTTTTTTGGTTATCATTATTAATGTAATTCTTATATTCTCTAAAACTGAGAAGGAACACACTGAGAATTTGAGGATTTTCCATGACTTAGTCATGGAGCACCAGTTATAAGATAATCTCTTGTTGTTTTAGCTATAGATTATATGGGATTACTTTATAGAAACTTCATATATAAACATGGTGTAGCTATGGGAGAAACAAAAATAGAGGTAGTTCAAGATTACGAACCACCCATGAGCATGTTAGAGGTGTAATGCTTCTTCAAGTTGGTAGACTACTATTAGTGGTTTGTGGAATATTTTTATAGAATTAAAAACCCTTTAACTTCATTGATATTCAATGGATAGGCATCATCATAGACCAGGAAATGTTTGAAATCCTTCAATTAGATAACGAATAGGTTGACTAGTGATTTTATTTTTAGGTTAACAAAGGAGGGTGTTGAACACATTATTTTTAGTGATTCATGTAGACCTAGTCTTAGGTGCATGTTGATGTAGAGGTAGAAATTAATTGATTAACGGTATATTAATTTGAAACCCCATGAGTATAATAATTTTAACCATGACTATGAGATGGAAGTAGTGGCCTTCTCCCTGATGGTGTGAAGACATTATCATTTGGGTGTGCAGTTTATAGTTTACTCAAACCACCCATGTCCTACATACGTCTTTTCTCAGAGAGGAATCAACATGGGATAAATATTTTGGTTAGAGTTATTATAATAATATGAATTTAATATGTTCAATACCATAGGTATTATATATGTTATGTTATATACACTTGGAATGAAATTGTGATCTTGTTTTGTGGAGGAGTTGGCATATTAATTTTTTTCTTTGCAGCTAACCTCGGTGGAGGATAGGGGGACGATTTATCTTCAATTGATGGTAGTGACACTATAACTTTTGAAGAATGTGATAGAGGATGAGTTGGGAGACATAAATCATGATGTTTTACAAGAGTATATATCTTCAGAAGATGCACTAGATTCATTTTATAAAGCTGAGTAATACACCATCCTTTTCTAAGGATAGACAATGGTTTCAATCACATTACGTGAGGAGGTTATATGGGAGTTCTCTAACTAATCCAAATCAGTACATCCTAGATTCACAAAGATAGACCATGTGTAACACCTCAATATTTTATGAAATATTTTTCTTCCAAATGAATTTAATTTCTTTGATATTTTCATTACACGCGAGACGGAGTTGTGACATACCCCAATATACTATTAAAAATAAAATTGTTTAAACATGACTTTTATAACATATCAACTAAATTTTGTAGTATGAATATGAATAACAACATTTATAAAATTAATATTTAATGTTTTAGATAAAAAATATAATATTGATAACTAATTACTTAATTTGTGGTAAGGCCTTTATATGCTTCAAAAGTACATTTTTCTCAACAAATGATTTTCATTGTCTTTTGTGAAGAGATGATAAAATTATTTGTTATAATTTTATAAAATATAATTGGGAAAATGAATTTCATATTATAAATCACGATTTCAAATTTATCTTAGGTAGATTTTTTTTTAATTTTCTGAAAGACTATTTTTTCTATGAATAGTGATAAATAGTGATTTTAATTTAAAAAATCACTTTTTGTTTAATGCATTTAAAATTTAAATTTTGTTTTATTATTGCTTACAAAGTAAATTTTGTTCAATTATATTATGATTAATCAAATTTAGGTAATTTAAATCAATTTTTTTCAATTGTGATATAATAACGTTATATACTTTTGAAAAATAATATTTGGAAAACTATTTTTTCTTCAAGTCTATAAGGTTAATTGTTAATTAAATTGCACTACTTCTATGAATTGAATTTCATAAAATGTATTCCATTTTTTGAATAATAATAATTATTATATTATAACAATTATTAAAAATATTTTGTAATAAGGAATAGTAAAACAATTAAAAATTAATTACCCCGGTTCTGGTTAAAATGAGTTTACTTGGGGTTAAACTAAAATAAAATTGGGTTAAAATGAAATATAGTCCCTGGTTTGATTAATAAAAGCTCATAATAATTATTCATTTATAAACCTAAAGAGTTTCCCCAAAGAAAATGTATTTTTTTAAACAATGCTTTTTTATTTAATTTATTCATCCTCTTCTTTCAAATATTTTTCAAATATGAAGATATAATAACATTTTTATCTACCATATACATATATGTTACCCATGAGAGGTAAATCTAAAAGTTTGTAAACCTATACCGATGGAATAGTAACCTGAAATTTTGAATAGTGACACAACCATTACAAATAGTAACCCAGACAATAGAATAGTAACCATACATATGAAAGAATAAATAAAAACATTCATCCTTATTAATGATAATATGATAAAATTGTATTATAGTATAGGTAAATAAATGTTTTAAAAATTATTAGTTAAGTGTGATTATTTTTATAAAACATTAATGTCAATTTAAAATTTTATAATTAATATAATGAATTAAAAAAAAAATTATTTTCATAAAATAGATTAATAAATTAATATTTTTTTCTTATTATTATAAGATAATTTTATGAGTCCTTAATAAATTTTTCATAGTCTTATAAAAGAATTTATAAATTTAAAATTGGTATTTTCTAAATAGATGATGATTTTAATTTAAAACTAAATTTATCATATTTTCAAAATTATTTTCACAAAATGGCGTTCATTTTTTAATTAAATATGTACAAAAAATGGTTAGGGTGAATTTTCCGTATTTTGTTTTAAAATAAATTTTTGGTTAATAGTGAAGTACAGTAATATATGGTATTTATCAAAGAAATGAATTATTGAGTAATAGATGATGTATGGATTATAATTCCATAATATTGCGATATAATTCATTATATTATTATATTTAGTGATACGATTCAAATTCTTATATTCGTGAGTAAACATAATGAACTAATGAATAAAATAAATAAAAAACCCCCTCTCCTCCCCTATAAATACCACACCTCACCACGTCGTCTCCTCACAACTCCACAGAAATTAAGCTTATCAAATTTATACCGATAACTCTTCCCAGTACTACCTTAACATCTAATACTATTTGGTCTGAATAAAATTCCAAAACCAATTTTCGTAAGGTGGTTCTAAAGGAGAAGATTTCAAGAGGTAAATTCCTCTTTCTTTTCTTTTAATTTAGTTCTAATTTATTTTTTTCCTATTTTATCCTCATATCACCTTATACATATGAAATTATTACTCCATTATATTATATATAATATAATTTTATTATGTTAATTGAACAATTCATCATCAAACTTCTTGTCCTCTCCCTTTTATTCTAAAAAATGAAAACATCATTTGTGATGTCTCGATTAACTGTCATCATGGATGATGTGTTTTTATATTCTTTAAATTGATTCAAGAATGGTTATAAAACCATTATAATGGTTTATAAATATTTTTAAATTTATTTTATATCCTTGATTATTTTCTATAACTAACTTATATTCAAAATATTTAATAAAAAAAATTAGTTTGTTACGATCAAAAAGTGCCAAAATTAATATAAATGATTATAATTAAATTTTTATCTGATGAATTACCCTAATATCAAAAAAAATAATATATAAACCAATTATAATATTTTATGTTCACTAATAACATATAACATAAATTCTGGTCAATTATCCTAATTTTACATGATCTTTCATCCATGTATACAAGTGAACTGATCATGAAAAGCAAGAAAAATGAACACTCGTAAAAGAAATAATTGAACTATATAACTCATCATAATTTCCAAAAAATGAACTTAATAAAATTATAGTAAACAAAATACATGTTTAAGAGGATATTTATTTATTAATTAATGAATCTAATTTGATTATACCAGATATGAAATTGAATAATGTGTTCATACATAAGGTAAGGGGATTCTCAAAACAAATTCCTTTAATTGGGCTATTTTATATTTCATGATAATAATGTTCATAATATGTTATCCAAATGTATTTAATATTTTAATTTAATGGATATACAAATTTCTAAAAATATTTTCTAAAAAATCAATGATTTTAAAAAAAATTCTTCTTTTTAAAATAACATCTCGTACTTCTCTTGAGAGTAATTATTATTCAGCTAAGATTGATGATTCTTATATAAAGTATGTTATTCCATTTTTTATTTACTACCCCTAATGTTTATTCATGAATGTATGATTTATGTAATTCTCCTAAAATCTATTCCTTTACATGGGTTATTTTATGTCCATGATTGATTTATGTTCTAAGTGTAATGCATGATTATATTAATGTTATGATGTGATGGGTGTGCCTAGAATTATATAGAACTCCAATTAATTGGGTAATGTGATGTATCTCATTATTTAAGGTGAAATATGTGAGAAAAGTATTCTAGATTTTTTCAAAATAGTGATGTATGATTATACACATATGTTATACTTCACCATGATACTATATTTTTTCACAATAATATATTGTATTTGACAACTAATACATGATGTGTCATTTTTTATTCATTGAAAAATTTCATGCCTTTATCTAATTATTCATTTCATGATTATGATGATGTTACCATGTTTGTGTCATGATGATGATTATTATTCTAACCCAAGTTATATTAATTCGTGTTCATGTTTATCCTTGTAATGGGATTTTAACTTACTCCATTATTTGACGTATGTCCTCAGTTTAATACATATATGAAGGATTACATGAGGGCCTATAAGAATCTAGAGAAGGAGGAATTAATGAATATTTAAGTTTTATTATATAAAAATTATATCTGTTCCAATTTTTACTAGGACACTAAACCTTTGGATCCTAGTTTTGTAATTATTTTATGTTGTTTGTCATTAAAATGAAGTAATAGTAATGTAAGAAAATGTAGTGTCTATATAGTTATTATCAGATCATGGTTTAGTTTATTTCATAATTAGGATTAGAGAGAAATAGTAAAACCCATTATTATAGGATTAATTATATGAAATAATCCAAGATTATTTGTTTTATAAAAATTCTTATCATTGGAATCCCAAGTGATATTACATTAGAATTAATTTCCCAATAGAATAAATTATTTATTCATTAATTGTTGACTTCTATTTTGCTAAAGAATTTTTTATTTTATAAAATGGATGGAATTAGGAGAAACCATGAAAAAAACAAACATGTCAGGATCAATGTATTGATAACTTAAATGATGTGACCAAGGCGTTGGGGGAAGGGGAGTTCAAAATTTTATATCAATGCTTACCCAACTTTCTCAGGCTATTAAAAATAACCTAATTAATGTGTAACATTAACATTCACCTAATAGGGAGAAAGTGTCTATATAATCTATTATATATTAACCACCAATGATGTTTAGTGGGTCTTCTAATCCATTAGTCATGTAATAGAGGTCTAAGTCAACGGAGAATATCTTTTCTATTCATCACTTTTCTGATATGGAGATGCTGACTCTGTCCATTTTTAATTTAGATGAAGGGGTAGACCAATGGTGGTAGTTGATTAAGAAAACCAAGTCTAAGGATGAAATTAAAGATATGTAGTGGAAAAAAATTAAGAAAATATTTATTAATAAGTATTTCCCATTAAATCTTCTAAAAAATATGGAGAGACAATCATAGAGTTTAAGGAAAAAGAAGTTGAATCTGTCACGGATTATGAAACAAATTTCACAAGGCTAGGATCTAGATATTTTAGACATTTAGAGTTATAATGAAGTATTTTTATGTTCTATCAAGGTGCATATAGAGTTTGAACAATGGTCCCTAGGATATAGAGATAAGAAAAAGAGATAGATTTTGAAGCTTGGGGATCAAAATAAAATTATGGATAGAAAAATAAACAACTCACATGTGAAAATATTTGGAATAAGAATCATGGGAATTTACTCAATGGTAAGAGGAAATGATTCATGTGTGGGATAGAATACCACTAAGGCATGAATTTCAAAGAGACAAGAGGAAGATAGAAAATGTGGTGGAGGAAAGGTGAGAACAACCCATGGTTAAAAGATACAACTATAGAAAGAAAGGGATCTATGAAAGATAGTGCATCAACACTCGAGTTTAATAGGGTTATAAGAATAAGTATCCCCCAAAAAAAAAGGATAAAAGGAAATCTTATTGCATCACTACTATTGAGCTGGATCATGATAATTATTTGGGGTAATGTACACAGGATATTCATTCAAGAATAAAGAAGGTACTATCTAATTCTAGTTCTATGCATTTTTTCATGTTATTCATGTTTAGTATAAAAATTCAAGCACCACCTAAAAATAAGGATTTTGAGTTATCTATGTGAACAAAACATAGGGAAATTATTGAATCTAAAGCATATAACCCCACCCCCATAATTAAATTGCATGGACTAATCCTCCCATAAAATATGTTATTACTTACTTTGGTAGAGTTTGATGCTATATTGGGAATGCATTACCTATATTTATAAAAATCCAATATCAGCTTCTGGGAAAGAGAGATCAATCTACATATCCCAAATCATCCACCAACTATGTACAAGTGTAAGTAGAAGGTGGAATCTCATTTATAATCATAATCTAAACTATAGATATTATTTTCTTATGAAAAAGAATATTTGTCTTGAATAATTAAGACAAAGGAGACAATTGTAACACCCCAAGATTTCATAGTACATTATTTTTTCAATGTAATTCAATAACATGCACTACACGTAGCATTGAGTTAAAGCACACCACGACTTACCATACTAGCCGTTCAAAAGCGGTTATGAATAGTAATATCCACTTTTTGGAATTTTATAATTTTTATCTTGGAAAATGGAATAAATTTTAGCATTTGGAATATAGAAATTATCTTAGGGTGAATTTTTTGTATTTTTATAAAAACTTTCAATTTTGGATGAATAGTGAAAATACTAAATATTAATTAAAAACAACTTTTTTAATCAAAATTATTTAGAGTGTTAAATTATACATTTGAATGGTTTTTAAGTATCATTATATTATATTTTAATAATTAAATATAATTTAGGTCATTGGATGTAGTTTTAAGTTTAAATTGGATATAAACAAGTGTCAATCTATTGATATTTATTATTTCTTAAAAACATGTTTTTTGTTTTGACAATGGGAATTTATTTTAAAATAATTTCTGCCACTTCTGTGTTTTTAATTTTTTAAAAATGGAAACCATATTTGGAATCTGAAGGTTCAAACTGTGTAAATAGGTATGTTTTATTTTTAGACATTATGAATAATTACCTCGGTAAATATTTTATTTACTATGGTTGAAGGTTTAATCTGGTAAATATGGGTAAATAAATAGTATTAAAATAAAATAAAATTACCCTAACACATGTCCTAACCCTATTACATGATACATGTACTACCATGGGCATACTTGGGTATATTTTGGGACCTCATTGAGACACATGGGATTGATAATGACATTTTATATTAAATAATCTAAAGAACAGAAAAAAAATAATAAAAGAAAATATCTTTTAGTAAAACAATTTTTATATGAGGTTATATAATTGATATATTCGACTATAAATATTCATTAAAAATATAATAATATTTACCAAATTATTATATTTTATTTATAAATTTTAGACACAATAAATATATATCTATATATGACACAATAATGATGCAATATATTGCTTATTAATGAAACAATCAAATAAATGATAATATAAACACTGAAATAAAAATAATTTTATAGTTTTTATTCCATCCACAAATTATATAGGTGAATACGAAATTTTAGGGTTTATCAAATTTATCTATTTCTGTTCAATGATATTTTTATGACATTAACAGAAATCAATGATTAAATAATGTCAAAATTGACATAAATGAGTTTTTAAACCCAATACAATATTATTGGTTGATATAATAATCGTAAAAATATGTGGATTGGAAAAAATACTTATATAATGATAGGTGTATCATTAATGGACCACTTATGGTTCTCTTAGATGTTTATAGTAAGTTTATTAACCATATAATATATAAATACAAAGAGACATGGTAAATGTCAAACTATTTAACTAAGAGTTAAATCTAAAAGATAATGTTTATATAGAAACCCAAACCTATATAAAACCTATTGGTTGAGAGGTTTTCGACCCATCCCCACATTATCTTTTAAATAATTCATTTTTTATCAATTAGAAACTTAAAATGATTTTATTATAAAATAATATTTTAAGTTTTTCCTAAGGTGCCTCTCACCCCTCTTATAAAAGACTGATTCTTCTTCTCTCAAATTCACACCACCATATCCATTTGGCTCATACAACCCCTACCCAAATATCCTATAATCTATCCTATATTCATCCTAGAGGCATTAATTTAGTTAGAAAGCCTACCTGGAGAGCCCTTTTTATCACATCAAAAGGAAGAACCCGAAGATGAGGAAAATATTTCATCACCTCTTTCAAGTTCTTTTCTTCTTCCAATTCTTCTTTACTTGTTGTTTCCATTATAAAATAATAACTCCAATATATTCTATATACAGTGATGTTATTATAAATATTATATAACCATATTCATTATTCTATCCATCCATTTAATGATTTTTCACCATACGTGCGTACGTACGTTTTACCGTCTCCACGTCGTGGTGTAGTTGTTATTCAATACATTATTATTTTGATGGGTATAACAATGATGTATAATTGATGTAAATAATAAATATAACATTATAATGATTCATTATATATGATATACCATCCAATTATATATGATTTTAATATCAAAATAATGATATTGTTGCTCGTACGTAAGTACGGATTACGGTCTCCACGAACGCGATGAGATTCATTCCCCATCGTAACCATTAAAGACTAATTTTCATTTGATGATTAAAAATAATGTTTAAAGACTTGATATCATTCTAGATATGAATAAGAAACATACCATCCATAACAAACATGACTCACATAACAAATAATATAAAGTAAAACAAATCTGTTGACACCTGAAATGACGATAATACTAAAATTCAATTAACAAAGCATTACTAGAAGATCATATATGATATCATAATTATGTATATGGGGTTTTTATAATTTAATAACAATTATTAAACTGTTATACATGATATTAACATACCCTCGACCAAGAAAAAGTACAAGGTAAGGTTTTATTTTACAATCTCTATATTATCTGAGGTTGTTTTTACATAAGTATCTTCTAGGACCTCTTTATCATCAACATCCATGTTTCTTAAAAATTTATTTCAATTTTTTTTACTATTTAATAGAAAATGGGTTAAAGTTATTTATACCCTTATGTGAACTTGTATGTTTTGAAAGGAATCTTTCAGTCGTTTTCCAAACAAGTTACTTTATGACCTTTTCGAAAAAATTAAGTTAGGTATGTCTTTTTTAACTTATACTGTGGGTGCAGTTATTTTACGCCATGATAACATCGTCAAAACATCCCTTAAAATATTATAATAATATTTCAAAATAAATGTTTTCTTTATAATTAGGTTTCTCTTAAATGATTTCAACATAGAAAGTGATATTTCTCTAAAATAGTTTTTATTTCATCTATGTCAACATCCTTTGATAAATTTTACACTTGTTTGATGATGATTTATTATGATTATAATCTCCCATATTGTATTTATGGTTTTTTGATATATTTGACTGTGGATGAATTATTATTATTCCATTAATGGTTAATGGTTAAAGTATTGACATTTTTTATGCTAGTTTTAATATGAATGTTTATGTTATATTTCAACATTTTCTTAAGATGAATGTATTGGACTAGTATGTTTCAGGTTGCTAACCACTAAATTTACGCCCTCCGAGTTGGGGTTTAGTTACAGTAGACTCTTCGAGTTAGAGTCCTATTACAAAGGCTCTCCGGGTTGGAGTTCGGTTATAGAGGCTCTATGGGTTGGAGTCTGGTTACAAAGGCTCTCTGGGTTGGGGTCTGGTGACAGTTATCCCTAGGTCATGGCTTATGACCATGACACAGAAATTAATGTCTGGTACTATACAGTCCCTCATTATGAAATTAGTCAATACATGTTATTATTCAACTACTAGAATATCCCATGTGCATGTTCTTATGGTAATGTTTGATTTTTTTCTATATTATGTTCAAGTTTATGTTTAAAAGACTATTATTTTTATTACCCATCTTTCCTTAAAAGTTTATAGCTTTCGCTAAATTATTTAACCTTACTGAGCATCTGAGCTCACCCCTTTCTTATAATTTATTTTACCAGGATCCCAAGTAGTGTTTTATTTTTCAGATGCAGGGCTAAGCTAAGGGAATAATGGAATTCTCAAAGGATTATTTTTTGTGAGTTGTATATTGGAAAGTGTAATGTAATATTCATGTATGCAATCTATTTTCCAAGACTGCTAAATTGATCGATCTTTTAGGACATTATTCCTTGTAATCAGGCTAATGTATTAAAATAATGCACTGATTCTGTGTATCTTGGGTCAGGGCATTATAGCAACCATTCTCAAAGACATTCTCATTGTGAGGGGCTACAATGATGTGTTCACTGAACAATTTCATGGAATTCCTCCCAACCGAGAGGTTGAATTATCAGTTGAATTTATTCCTAGATCTCTATCTATATTGAATACACCATATATAATGGCCATTGTTGAGTTGGTAGAACTGGAGAAGCAGTTCCAAGAGAATCTAGACAAGGGTTTTATATACCTAGGTGCTTCACTATGGGGTTCACTAGTCCTCTTATTCAAGAATAAGTATGGATTAATATTCCTCTACATTTTATATCACATGCTCAAAAAATCATGATAAAGAACAAGAATCCCCATCCATGGATAGAAGGCTTGTTTGATCAACTACGTGGGGCCAAGTATTTATCTAAGGTGGTCCTCAGATCAGGATATCACTAATTAAATTAGAGGAAGGAAGACATTACAAAGAAAAAGTTCAGTAAATTTGAGTTATATATGGATGAAGTATCATTATAGGGGTATTTTATCACCATTAAAGTAATAAATATGGACCCTTCCAAGACAAAGGAAATCAAAGAGTGGACGATGCAAAAATCTATAACGGAGATTCATAAATTCCTTGGTGTAACTAGGTATTATTAGAGATTTTTGAAGAGATTCTCATGATTTTCAAACCCACTAACCAAGATAAATCAGAATGGTGATAAGTTTTTATGTATTAGTGAATGTGAATACTTCTTTAAAGAGTAAAAAATTCATATAACTGCACTAGTACTCATACTTCCGAAAAATGGGTAACTCTTTGTGGTATAAAAATATGATTAAAATATGGGAATAATATGTGTATTGATGTAAAATTATAATTTCATGGCTAATGCCTTATGAAAGATGAACATTCATTGGAAGAACTATCCCACACATGATCTGGAATTGGCAATTGTGATCATAATTTCGGAAATCGAGCTTTATTATCTCTATGGAGAGAATTGTGAAATATATACTAATCATAATATCCAAAAATTTATATTCACAGAAAATGATATTTATATTAATTTATATATTTGGTTATAGTTTATTGAAGATTATAACTGCTCAATCCACTACCATCCTGGAAAAGTGAATAAAGTGTCAGATGCTATAAGTATAAGGAATCATGAAACATTATAAATGATTATAATTGAGAAGGATCCAATATTTTTAATATTTGAGAAGGGAAGAAATGGAATTCATTAGGGACATAAATTCATCAATCCTTTCTCAAATGAATTCTCAACCATCCCTCATGGATAAAATTAAGGATGCTCAAAGAAATGATGTGGAAATTTAGAAGAATATGGAAGCCATGGGAAAGAGTAAATCCATGTATTTAAAAATTGACGAGGAAGGAGATATAATATTTTGTTCATTAATATTTTTACATCTAATCTAGAGATAAGAAAAGAGATTCCGAGCAATACACATAGATAAACCTTCTCTATTTGCCCAGGGAGCATAAAGATGTATTAATATCTTCAAGAGACGTATTTGTGGGATAATATAAAAGAAGAGATCACAAAATAAACATAAAGTTTCTTAGTATGTCAACAAGTGAATGATGAAAGGATAAATTATAAGTGGATAATGAAACCATGACCCATACTAACATGGAAGTGGGAAAATATCACCATTCACTTTTTTATTAGATATTCAAAGATATCCAGAGGAAAAAATGTTGTATAGTTTTTTTGATCTTCCCACAAAGATATCATGAATTATTAAAATTTGAGAGGACATCCCTCTAAATAAAATTCCAATGATATTTATTAGAGAAGAGGTATGTCTTCATAGAGTTCCATTATAGGTTCTATTCTGTTGGGATACAAGATTCAACCTAATGTTCTAGAAAATTCTTTAACATCCTGTAAATACTAAGTTGAACTTTAGTATGAATTATCATAATAAAACTAAGGGATAATTTGAGAAAAAAAATAAGCCACAATAGGACAAGTTGAGAGTTTATTATATTGACTTAAAATAATGATAGTAACAACTACCTCTGGTCTAGTTATCTTACAACAATAGTTCCATATGATCAACCAAACGAATCCATTTATGGAAAAATATTTAGAACATGGGCATGCTGGGATTGATTCAGTGAACGTAACCTTCTATGATTTAAAATGGTCAAAGAAATGGTGGAAAATGTGAAAACAATTCAGTAACACATCAAGCAACTCAAAGTCGAAAAAATAGCTTTGCAAACAATCATCAACATGATGTAGTGTTTTAGGTCAAATAAATGGTATTCCTCCGCATATATATATGAAATAGGATTATGAGATTTGGGAAGAAAGGAATGCTATGTCCTAAGTACATCGATCTCTTCAAGATTCTTGATCATTTCAGAGATATGAACTATTGACTAGAACTTATACCTACCATGTTTAGGTACATGATGTATTCTTTGCATATTTCATGAAAAGTACATACCATATCCCTCACATGTACTAAATCTAGAGGCGGTACAGTTAGAAAATGATCTCTCTTATGAGAAGAAACCAGTGAAGATCTTGGATCATAGATATAATGTTTTACGCGACAAGAATAATCACCCGAAAAAGTACTATTTAGAAACCATAAGCACAAAGAAGAAATGATGAACATTAAGTACCCTCACATATCTTCAACTTAGAATGTAAAACATAATTTCTAGGGTGGAATTTCATAAGGGGGAAGAATCAAGTGACCCAAAATTTTATCAATTGAAATTACTTTATTATAATTATTACATATAATATAAATCACATAAAATAACTTATATAACAGAATATAAACATTATAAATCAAGAATAAATGAAATAATATGTATTTATAGATGTTAAGGAACCTACATCAATTGAATAGAGACATTTCTTTTAGAATAGTAACATGACCATTATGAATAGTAATATGGAAAATAGAATAGTAACCTCACATATAAAATTATAAATAAAATTTTTCTACTTTATAAATGATAATAATATATAATTATATCATAGTATAAGTAGAAAACTATTTTAAAAATTATTTATTAAGTGTTGGTATTTTTATAAAACATATATGTTTATTTACTATTATATAATTAATATAATGATTTAAAATGAAATCTATATTCATAAAATAGATTCATAATTTAATATTTTTTTCTTATGATTATATGATAGTTTATGAGAACTTAATTAATTTTTCAAATTGTTATAAAATCATTTATAATTTTAAAATCTATATTTTCCATGAAAATAATTATTTTAATTAAATATAAATTGTCTCATATTTATAAAAATATTTTTATAAAATACATTTAATTTTTAAATTCTACATACTGATAAATAGATTGCTTTAATATTTGTTTTTCTTATAAAATTTATGATTTTTTGTGAATAGTGAAATATGGTAATTTACTGTATTTAAAAAATACATGAATTATTGAGTCATATATGATGTATTTATGATGTAAGTCAATAATATCAAACTCTAATTGATAATTTTATTATATTTAGTGATAATGTTCAAATTATTCATATTTTTTGATCGAAAATAATATACGAATGAATAAGAAATCAAAAAACACCCCCTATAAATTCCACCCTCACCCCTATTCTCCTCACAAATAAAAATCCTTTAATATTGTACAAGATCAACCTAATCCTATTTAAATGAATCTCCCCCAGGTCTAAGATCTTTTTTATCAATAAAAGAACAACCCATTCTCCCTAAATAGGTTATCAAAGAGAATATTTTAGGAGTTAAAATACATATTATTTTATTTTAATTTTTTTAAATGTATTTTATTATATTATTATCTCATAATCTTACCTTTTCCAAGTGGGATGATAAATAATATATCCTATATATAATGAAATTTTATTATTTTAATGTAATAATTCATCATCAATCTTCTTCTCCTCTGACTTTTATTATAAAAAATGAAATCATCGTTTGTGATGTGTCGATTTACCACCATCATAGACGATACATTTTTATTTTATTTAAATACCATAAAAGTTGGTTTTAAAACCATTATAATGGTTAAAAAATAGTTTTAAATGTAATTTATATCCTTTTGGTATTTAGGAACTAACTTATATACATAATATTGAATAATAAAACAAAACGAGTTCACATTGACCAAAAAAGGACAAAGAAAATCTAAACAAATATCATTAAAATTTCATCTAATGATTCATTATAGTATATTTAAACAAAATAATATATAAGAACAATTAAAATTATTATGTTTTCCAAATAAAATATTATTTCAAATATGGATAATTATCCTCATTTTACTTGACCTTGCATGCATGTATACAAATGAACCAGCCATGAAAAACCAGAAAAATGAACACTCCCAAATGATAGAATTGAACACTATTGATCATAATAATGGATATAAATGAAATTAATAAAATTATAATAAAAAAATACTTATATAAGGGGTTATATATTTATTAATTTTTTAATATAATTTTATTTTCCTAGATATTAAATTAAATAAAGCATTCATACATATGCTACGAGAATTCTCAAACATAATTACTTTATTTGGGTTATTATCTACTTCACAGATTGAATTTTCATAATATTTTCTTAAAATGTAGTTTCAATGTTATTTTTGTGGATATAAAAGTTTCAAACGGATTTTATGAAAAATCAAAATATTTTTCCAAAATAACATTTCTTTTTAAAAAACACATTTCATACTTCTCTGGATATTTTTTTCTTATTCACTCTATATTGATGATTCTAATATCAAGTATGTTATTACATTTTTTAATTTTGGAACCATAATGCTTAATCATCAAATTACGCTTTAAAAAATTCTCATGAAACCCATTATTTTTCATATGTTATTTTATATCCATCTTTGATATACGTTCTTAGTAAAATGCATGAATATGTAATTTTTTTTGATGTGACGGGTGCATTGAGAATTACATTTCACCCTAATGCATTGGGTAAATTGATGTATCTAATGAGATATGGTGAAAAATTCATAAATATGATTCTATTTTTTTCACTGTAGTGATTTTATGATTTTGAACGTATGTTATGCATGGAAATTATTCTATGTTTTTCACAACTCTTAGTGTAATTTGACTACTAAGACATGATTTTTTATTTTTATGCATTTACACATCCTATTTAATTATCTAATTCTTCCTCTCATGATTATGATGATAATCCCATGTTTTTTATTTTGTTAATGATGATGATCACCCATGTTATATTGATCTATGTTCTTATCAAACTTATTATTTGGATTTTCTCTCACCCCTTTCCTTGACATATATCCTATGGTGAACAATAATACTTAGGAGTACACGAGAGGCACTAATAATATAGTGAATAAATAATTAAAAAGTTTTTATGTTTTATTATTTAAATGTTTTGTTTAGTCAAAATTTTACCAAGACACTAATACTTTGGATCTTGATTTTGTACTGATTTTATGTTTTCATATCATTAAAATGGTGTAACAATAATGTATGGAATATTAGGGTTTCTATATAACTTCTTACCTTCAGATACATTGGAAAATGATAATATCGCTCGTGTGCACATGTGGAACACCTCCTCCATGAAGTGATATGATTCGTTTTTTCTAATTTAGACATGGATGTTTACAAGGATAGATTTTATGATCACATATGATGTATATGATATATTAATATATTTTTTAAGGCAAATTATAATATTATTTTGTTTTGTTTCATCCATCAAAAAATGGAAACAACGTTCATTCGTATGTATGACTTACCATCCCAATGAACCGTGTAATTTATTTTCTATCTCTTAATTTTATTGATGAATATAAATATGTATATCATGAATTTATATGACATTTATATTATGATTAAAATTTTAGATATAATGGAAACATGATCACAGTACAAGGACCGAAATTACCAAACCAAAACATTCATGAAAAATGAAGTACTTATTAACCAAAAAAGTGATTTTAGAAAATAATTATTAATGAATGGGTAATAAAAGGTAATATGTAAATAATATATGGTATGATATATATGATCCTATTTATTTAATAGATGTAAAATATAACAATATTTATTTTAAATTATGTTCAAATTCATAAAAAATATGTCGTGACTTATGGTATATGATTTTCTTCTCACTTTTATTACACTAAGGACCATTCCATATTCACCACTTGTTTTTATGTGGTGTATATACTACCCAAGAATGTATTTTGTGATTATTATTATTTAAATTTTGGGGTATACATATCCATATATGGTTCTTTCTTTCATGAGTTTTTTTATTTAAAAATTTTATAGTATTAAAGGTTTGAAATCACAATCATATTTTTATCATGATTCATTATGATCATGTTTCGAATGATTAAATATTATGATATATCTCTCAGAAAATTCTTCAATTTTATTATCATATGTTTATTTCTTGATAAGAAATGTTTCTATTTCATTTTACCCTTTTTATGTACTGATGAGATCAAAAATTATTTTTTTATTAAAATTAACATTTTTCTCTCTTTGGTTGAAAGTCCTTTTTCTTCCATATACATGTTTTTGAAAAATGTTTTAACAATTTTTTTACTAATCTTTAATTATAATTTAAGGCAATTTTTATTCTTGGTTGAAATTTAAATTTTTTTAAAATAAATATACTTTTTTCAAAATGATATATTTTTGAATTTTGCTGAAAATTTGAAAGAAATATTTTTTTAATGTGTACAGGCTGAATGGTATTTACTAACTTCATGAATGATTGATTATTTATATTTTCTCTTAAATGATTCTACAAATATTTTCATGTAAAATTCATTGTTTTATATTTTTTAAATTTTTAAATTTTAATGAATTGATTTTAAAATGGAATGAATATTTTCCTCAAGAATGTTTTAGTCATCTTTTTATGAAAGTTCTATTCATAAAAAAAATCTAACTCTATATTTTATTATTTTTTATTAAAGAAATAATATAATTAAACTACCCTTATTATTTTTCTGATGGTTTATGATAATGATGTTGACAGTTTTATGAATCCCTTTTATTTTTCATGGTATTTTCTATGAAGGATAGGTGAAATGTTCATGAAAACCGATTTATTTTCTTGTGTTATAATATGATTATATATTGAATGTATAATGGTTTTATATAACAAATATTTGTGGTTTGAATTATGTGATTAATAGTAATAATATATATATATGTTTAGTTTATTGGTTAAAGTATCATATCTCGTGATATAATTATGGAAAACAAGTCGATGTGCTTGATCTAATATAAGAAACAAGTTTTTATTCATGATACTATTTGGGAAAAAGTTAATGTTCCTAATCAATTATGAGAAAAATATCAATGTTCTTGATACACTATAAAAAATAGGCAATGATGATTGATTTGTTATTATATAAGAAATTGTAAAAGATTAATGATCCATTATTATTTTATAGTCTCAATAGTTTACATTTATATTTGAAATGGTTTTTATATTTATGATGATGTTATACTTATGTGAAATGAACTTATGGTTCATGATTGAATTCATATAAATTATCACTATTATGATTCATTTCTTTGAAATTATATTATTTTATTCCATGCAATGCATCTATGATCCCTAATATACTGGGTATAAAATTTTTAAGTTTTCTTTAGGATCCCATTCCCTTATTATGATCTTATGATTTCATGTGACCAAAAATTGTTATCTCCCATGTTTAACATTACTGAGCATCTGAGCTCAATATTTCGTATGTTTTCTTTCTCTAGGTTTTGAGTAGAGGTATTATGTAAAATATGTCTAAGAAAGGTTCTATTTTTTAAGAACATAGTGGGTGATGATGTAGTTCACTTATGAACCATTTGTTTTTATGTCCATATTTATAAAGGCGCTATTCCCATTTTATTATTACTTGGAATTTTATATTATGTAATTAATATTAATCTATTAAGATGTGATATCTATGTATGATAAGTGAGGGTCTTTATAGTTGGAATCACATCATGATTTAGTTAAAATTTCGAAACTTGGATGAGAAAACATTAGTGAGAACCCTAGGGGAAAGTCAATGTATAGGAAAATGTTATAGAATTTCAGTAATGGAATGAGTGAGTCGTTTCTAACCAATTACAAACTTTTTTGGACACTGAAAGTGGATGTGTCTATGAAATTTTTATACCTAAGGGTAATAACTTTTAAAAGAAAACATTGGGCTGTGAATCGATTGTCACTTGGTGGTTGATAACAGGCCTTGATACACACTTGGTTTGACACTCATAAAGGAAATGTTTTTGAAATTAAGAAAATATTTAGGAATCATCATGAAATATTTTAATATATGTTGTCCATGAATGATATAGGTTAATCATAAGCTATTATAGACTAAAAATAGTGTTTCATGACTTAGACATCATATGAATGAATATTTATGATTAATCACTTTGTTTATGGATTCTAGATGGTCATGCTAACCATTTTTGTTTTATTAAGGGATTAGAGATAAAATGATGATGTAAAGGTGGTATGTGGTATGATCCAATATTGAAGTACCCTATTTGAGATTATTTATATGAATTCCATTATTTTATGAAATTTATATAGGTATATTAGTCCCTATATTCAATGATTTGATGTTGAATTAGTTGTGAAAACCCATAATGGTATGATGATTCATTATCACATCTATAATTATTCTCTAGTTGAATTTTGTGATAACATGATTCCTGTAAATCTTATTATTCTCTATCTGGTTGAATTTGATGTTATCTTAGCAATGTATTTAATTTCTATATATATATCCTATATTAATTTATGAGTATGAGAAGTCATGTTTGAAATTCCAAACCAACCTATGATCATCTATTAGTGAGAAAATGGATATTAAATTCCAATGGAGATTAAATCCATTTTATGGGTCTTCATTCTTATTTAAATGGTGTGTTTATCTCATATGGGAGGGAAAAAAGTCAACATTGACGAAATTCCTATTGTGTAGGTGTTTGTTGATGTCTTTAAAAAAGAGGTACTAGCCTTGAACCAAATCATAAAGTTGAGTTTTAAATAGAACTCATACCTGATTCTACACCAATTTCAAATAATCCTTATTGAATGGACCTAATTGAATTATATGAATTGACAAAGAAACACCAAGAGGATCTTGAAAATGGATTCATTCAGCCAAGTGTGTCATCTTAGCGTGAACCAATCCATTTTTTAAATAGTAATATGGATCAATGAAACTATACATTTATTATCAAGAACTAAATGACAACACAATCAAGAATAAGTGTCCTATACCCTATAATGATGAATAGTTTGACACAAATCACGAAGGAAAGTACTTATCGCAAATTGACCATTATTCTGGTTATCACCAATTAAGGCTCAATAAGGAGGATATAACTAAGAAATTTTTTTGAAGAAGGAATGAATAATAATAATATATAGTGATTTATTTGTTCTTACTAATTCCCCCACCATATTCACAAATTTAATGAATATACGTCGTAAATATTAACTCGATAAGTTTTTTGTAGTGTTTATAGAATATATTATTATCTTTTAAAAGATAATGGAGGATCCTAAATATCACTAGAGAATTATATTGAAGACCCTAAGGAAGGAAAAAATTGTGTAAAATTTACAATGTGTAAATTTTTGATTAAAAAGGTTTCATTTTTGGGTCATATAATCTCACGTAAGAGTATATTGGTGGATCCATATAGAAGATGAATATTTAAAGTTTCCCTAGAACAACCATGGTTACGTAGATCCTTAGTTGTCTTGGTTTTGTTGAATATTATGAATATTGTGTGTAACATTTCACAAGGATTTACAATCCACTGACCAAGTTAACTCAGAAGAGATCCAAATTCCTTTGTATAAATGAATGTGAATAAAATTTCTATGAATTAAATAGAATATTAGTCTGAACACCTATACTTACATTACCATGCTTTAGAGAATGGGTTTTAATCTTTATTAATGCATCAAAAAAGGGAATATGATGCATTTTCATGTAGAAATACATGTTTATATATTATGCCTCATGATAACTGTTGGTTCTTGAAAAAATTACCCAACTCATGATTTGGTGTTAGATACATTAATTTTTGTGTTAATGATATGAATTAATTATCCTTACAAATAAAGGTGTGATATATATATTGATAAAAATGTTTAATATATATATTAGTATAGAATGATTTGAGTATGAACTAGAGAAGATGGTTTGAACTGATTAAATATTATGATTTCCCAATATATTACCAACCAAAGAAAGTAAATAAAGTGATTGATGCTTTGATTCAAAGAATCACGACAGATTATCTAATTTAAGGTTAAAAAAAGGTTTAATATTTATTGTTTTTTAAAGGATGGATGTTGAAATACTGAAGGAAGGGAAGAAATCTTTTCTTTCTCTAATGGGTGTTCAACTAACTATCTATGTGAAGACTAAAGAGGCACATAAGGAATATGTTGAGCTATAGAATAAGTCCGGTAATGTTTCTGAGTTAAATCTTAGTTATGGTAGAATTATAAGGTTCATGATTTGTGTATGTGTTCTCTCTATACAATATTTGTAGAAGGAGATGTTGGAGGAGGTTAATATTTATTCATTCTCTATTAATCTAGGAAGCATGAAGATGTATATATATTTGAAAGGGAATTTCATGTGGGAAAAAATGAAGAGAGATATTTCATATTTCATATTTCGGTGCATGATATGTTAGTATGTTAAGGATGAGAGAAAAAATTATAAGGGGTTGTTATAACCATTACCCATACCAGAATGAAAATCTGAAAAAATAACCATGAATATTTTCATCAAACTTCTCAAAATATAAAAAAGGTAAACTAACATATGAGTTTTAATCGATCACCATAAAAATTCTAGACACTCCATTAAAACCAAAAATTTTTATCTCTAGATCAAATTACTAAGAAATACAACAAGGAAGTGTCAAGGTTGCATGGGGTATGACATTTTATTATATCTGATTTTGATCCAAGGTTTACCTAAAACTGTCATAGAAGTTTTTAGTAAGATATTTATATATAATTGAGTTTTAAAACTGCATATCATCCATGAAAAAATGCTAATATGAGAGATTAATTAAAACCATAGAGGATATTCATAGATATTGTACTATCGATTTAAAAGGTGTTTGAGATCAACACCTTCTTGTAGATGAGTTTTACTACAACAATAGATTTCACATGAGAATTATGATGAATCCCTTTGAATCCATCTGTAATAAAAGTGTAAAATTCTTTTTACTGGGAATTCATTAGATAAAGAAAACTGTTGAGACTTCATATAGTTGAGGAAATGGTTGTGAAAGTCAGAGCCATTAAAAATCATATCACGCCATCTTAGATTTGATATAAATGTTACGCTGAAATTTTTTGGCGTGATTTGGAGATTGTCGTTTTTGAGAAGGTGTTTCTATAAATTTCTCCATTAAAATAATAAATGAGACTCGAGAATAAATAAATTTGTTTCCATAGGTATGTTGGCCCCATTGAGATTATTGATTGTGTAGGGAAAATGATTGATTGTTTTCCCCTTCCACCAATCCTCCCTCATGTTCATGATGTTTTCTAGGTATCTCTAATGAGGATGTGCGTATATAAATCTGCATATGTACTAAACTTAGATGTTGATACACTATAGTAGGATCTCACTTATGAGGAACAATCTATGGAGATTATTGATCGTAGAGAGAAATTGATATGAAATAAGACCACTCACCTACACAATGTTTTGTGGTGAAATAACTAATTTAAAGAAGCTAAGTAGGAATATTATTATATGAGGAGGTATAATTATTTTTAGTTGTTTATATCAAAGTAATGAAAATTTTGAGGATTAAATTCATTTTTAGATGGGTAGAATGTAACACCCTTATATTTTATTAAATTTCTTTTTCAAATAAATGTATTTTTTTGATATATTGAGTTACTTGAAAAACCAAGCTGTGACGAATCACAATATACTATTTAATGGTTTTATTATTTAAACATGTAAAATTTATCCTACCATTAAATTTGGTGGTATAAATAAATATAAGAACATTTTGAAAATTAAATATGCTTATTTTATGTCACAACCACATCCCACAAAATATTTCATAATGAGTGGAGAGTGATATGACCCATGGGTCTCACCACCAATAGGCCCTTGGTTGGAGACTATCGCTGAGGGTATAAAAAACTCACAAATGGGAGGAATTACCATCTATAATATAAAAAAGGACCAGAATATGGGATAAAAAACCACCAAGAAACTCCAACATATAAAATTAAGGTAAACCAAAAATCATTTCACAATACATGAATAATGTCACTTGATACAAAAAATGTCTCCTAAAATATACCAAAAGAGAAGTATATAGAAAAGACACAAAAAATCTCTAAAACCAATCTATAAATTCCCAAATCATTCCCCAATGTCCTCCTAGAAACCTAAAAAATTATTTATATTTTTCGGGTGAGAATAAAAGGTATACTTAGTGGGGATATAATCAAAGTCTGATGTGCACATGTGAAAAGGGCATGAAAATGTTCCAGTTAACAAATAGTAAAAACCACAAGCACCTTAGTAGGTGAACTAACCAAAACCATCATCAACATGTATCTCTTGAAAAATCAAACATACAATATAATTATATAGCATCGATATCATAACAAATCAAGAATCCCAGGGGCTACTTCCCCACAGATTTGAAAATCTAATGCCCAAACTTTGAACATCCTATGATACCATCAATTGCATACACATAACATGACATCAAATCACGTATAATTACATAAAATACCACCCAAATACACCTAGTACATAACTAATGTGGTTCGAGACACATCCCTACCAACCCTACCCTTGAAAATTCTAGTATCCGGTGGTATAATTAGGTATCATCACATCATCTGTCACCCGAAGACACTTGAAAATCACAAAATATCTAACCTAAATAGACCTAGGACCTCACAACACATCTTATAACAAACCCGAAGTAATAAGATATCATGAATTTGAAGAAAATAAAATTTATTCCATCCTCCTACTATGCATTACCCCAACCACATATCACAACTCATCAAAACCTCATCAAAACACACCTCACTGAAAAAAAACTCCGACCATCACATCACATATCACCTGAAGACACCTAAGCTATCACTATACATCTTTCCTAGAGACACCAAGAGAATTTCTACCGAAGGAAGTGTTGGGAATAAAAGGTAGCTATACATCCTTATCACCATCATCATGGATATTGGGAAAAAACCTGGAACCTAGAACCTTTGAGTGTTGGAAATATTATCCATGTCAGGTGGGGAACACAAATAAATAATAAAATGATACATGATATATTGATAGAACACAATACCCAATATATGGGTTCAGAAATACTACACCATAACTCACCATATCACCCCTACCCTACCACACATAAACCACCACAATTTCTACCATCGATATAGGAAACACATCACACAACCACATATAATCACTCAATATTTCCCACCTTCAATTACACACTCCACCAATTTTATTCAATAAGAAATTCAATTTCAAATTACAGAACCCATTCTTTCATTAAATGGATAACCCATTCATGTATTCATTTCATTCAGTGTCACCATTTATTCCATGGATAACCATGCATCAATCAAAAAAATGCCACACAACAACTCACCCATATCACATCAGCCATTTCCTCAACACCACACATGCCCTATCATCACCTCACCACATCAACCAAGATATCACACCAAACAACCAAATATCATGTATTTCAATCACATATCACAACACAAATTCTACACACAATAGCCACACATCCCCACCACACATCATCACCACACATGACATAGCCATGATGATCACCTCCATCACTACACAAAAACCCAAAGAAAGATGGGAAACACAATAATGACAAGAACACAAAACAAAAACATACACCAATTTACAGAATTATTTATGGGATTTTATCACATTATCTCTTTATTTAGAGTGGGTATTATAAAAAAAACTATGTTCCATGGGAAAAAAGCTATTTAGACATATATATGTTCATTGTCATTTAATTTATTATGCAATAACATAACAACACATCCCAGGTCATCACAAAATAAAAAATATAGTGTAAATAAGTCTCCCAATAGCTATTATTTTTAATATATAAACATCCAGAATAAACAAATCAAAAACAATAAAAAACATCCAAATCTTATGATATCTCCCCCAAACCCATCGGTTTATTCATAAAAATTATGATATTTATTATGATGAACCATACAGTCCACCGAATGAAACGAATCATGAAACAATCACACATAGAACATAAAGGAGTAAGAATGAAGATCCCATACAACAATGAAATTTTTTTGGTCCCATAGAACACTATAGGGTGAAGAATAAACATCCTGTAAACCACAATCACACAAGGGACACCACAGATCAACCAATACCACATCAAAGGACCATCAATACACAACCCAACTCACCCAAAAAATATATCCACAAAGCTGTAACATATATATGAGATAAAAATGAGATAAAACAATCAATAAAACGAGAAGTTCGTACCATCAATTGTGGAAACACCACTACTAGAATTTAATGATCAATGTGAGGGAAGATGGCTGAAAGATCTCTCTAAATGGCCTAGGTTTTTCCCCTAAATGAGAAAAAAATGAGATGGAAAATGATTAAACAATAAGAAAATAGAACCCTATATATTGGTTTTAATTTATCTGAATTACCATATTTGTAATAATATTACACTATAATTTTAACTCTTAAGGATTAAAACAACCTTTTAGTTTATAAAACCATTGACACGTAGAAAAAATGGATCCTTAGGGTATCTTAAGCTTACATTCTAAACTATCATTTTATAATGTAAACCTGTTTCACATGGTATCCCCATTGCCACACTCAAGCTATAAATTGTGAACAATAAAAACTGTAAACACATTCTTATCATGTAAACGCCACTTCTATAGTGTACAAGGTCTTCGATAGTTCTGTTGATACTACAACTCCATAGAAAATATCTTAGCATCCTTTGAGAATCCTTCAAACTAAAACCCAATAATGAAATAGGTCAAGATGTAATAGTTTGTTACATTAGACACCTCTATAATTTTTTTCATCCTTGAAAATAAAAAAACTCAATGAAGAAAGGGGTATGAAAAAAACCCATGAGACACATCTCAAGGATCTCATTACACCACAAATTCCATAAACCAAACAAACCAATTGAAACTCAAAAAAAAAACATCACATAAAACCACATCATAACCTCTCACCGGGCGCAACACCACACATCTGATACCAGCCACAACCATATCCTTTTCACACAACCACATTACATCAAAACTATACAACCATCTCAACCAAATCATAGACCAAACCAAACACTTCCACAACCAAACAACAACATTTACCTGAGCATAAAAATTAGGGAATTCAATCTTCCATGTCACTAAATTCTCTAATTTTCGTGACACTAACTCACCTTCATTGTATTAACTGTGTCATAGTATAAAAAGTATTGATTTAAATACAAGTCATCCCCTTTATATATATATATGATGATTTATCATAAACCATACATTAAATATAAAATAAAATAAAGTATCTCATAAAAAAATATCTAACTCCAAAACATCCAGGAAGAACCAAAAAACAAAAGAAACATAAAAAAGATCTAGGTAATGGGAATGCATTTGCATCTCTTTCTCCCATGTATATTCCTCCATGCCCCCATGCCTTCAAAACATGAAAACCAATGAAATGATTCATCCCAAAAACACATTCTATTGAACATCGTAGATCTCTACTAGATGATACCCCAATGACACATTATCATCGATTTCTAAATATCCCTATTCAATGATGGGGGATTTATTGTAAAGATACTGATGAAGTTGAGACATGTAAAATATGTTGTGGATCCTCTCATGTCACGGAGTAAATGACAACTAAAATGCCACCTCACCCCAAAATCATCCACAGATTTTTTCATCCCTTACCACCAAATCCATATCCTTAATCCACAATACAAATTTATTACAGTAGGATGTACTGCTAAAGTTGATATTTGAAACTCATGGAGAAACCCCTCACATATCACTACCAAAATGAAAACCTTCTCTAGAATAACATTGAATTACAACCATCCTCTAACAAAACCTCATGAGCACCTCCATGGTCAACACAGTCTCACATCACCTCCACCTCTATGTATACCCTTCATGAATCCGCCCCTTATATGTTACAGATGACTCCACAGTCATCTGATGAATAAAATATCGACCAATACTCCCATAATGTCAAGATTCATCACCACAAGCTCCTCCATACCATTCCAAACATCCATATTCTCCTATGATACATCTTCTTAGGACTTCCAAGTCAACAAATAACAACAAAAATTATTCTTTATTATGGTATAAGATATCACACAATCATATTCCTAAAGAAACTAAATCCACCTTTGTTGGTGTAGATTTAGATCCCATTAAGAGGAATCATATTTCAGGATCCCTTATTTTGTGAAAACAATAAATAGTTCACTAATGAGGTATTGATGCCACAACATTAGTTCAAACATGACTACCAAAAAATATAGATTGTGTGTGTAATAGTTATATTCATGGGGACATTACTACCTAGACTCATAATATATCATTACTATCATTTTCATAAACACACTTCCCATTAACATATGGTTCATTTCATAGAAAACCTCAAAAAACACACCCTCATCCGGAAAATGAAGCACTATAAAAATAAATAACTCATACTTCAAGACATTTAATGATACTTCGAACTAATTTTTCCACAAAAATTAGAGTCCTTGTCATCCAATGTCGTAAATAGGGATGGAAATCAAGGTACGTCTAGTAAAAACCTCCGATAGAATCTTGAAGGACCATAGAAACTACAATCCACTATAACATTATTGGGTGATTTCCATGAAAAAGCTACCTCAATATTTAAAGGTTCCACTACCACACCGTATCAAGACACAACTTGTCCATAGAAATGAAGCTCATGTATCTGGAACTTACTCTTAGAAAAATTTCCACAGAACTAATCGCATCGAAGGACCTATAAAATAGATAAGATATGATCAATATTCCAATCATTAAAATTCACATAGATAAAGATATAATTAATGAATTTGAGGATAAACAAGTCTATAAATACATGGAACACAAATTTCCTGAGTCCCATGAACATGGTAGTTTCATTCATACTTCGAAAGGAATGAACACAAAATTAAGGTACCTCTACCTGCATCTGAAGGGTATCTTTATAAAAAACTTATCCTTTCCCATCAACTGGTGATATCCAAAAAAAAATTATTTTAGAGAACCAAATATATCCTATCAATTGGTTGAATAGATCATTGACCATTTAAAGGGGGTAGCCATACTTGATTTTCACCTGATTCAACCTTTAGTAGTCTATACACAAACTCAGACAATAATCATTTTTCTTTGAAAACAATAGTGTGTCACCCCATGATGAAATAATGGGTCGGATGAAACCCCTTGGAATTTGATCATCCACCTACAGGAGCATATCTTGTAACTATATAAGAACCATCCAATAGAGATCCATAAAAATCATAGACACACTTGACTACAAATCTATCATAAAAAAATATCTCATTGAGGGGTAGTTTCAAAAAAAATTTGGAAAAACATACAGGAACTCCCCCACAACTATGGGAAAATACTCCACTTGATCTTCCACTGAAATCTCAACCAACTAAGACAAAAAAAAGGCTCTAATGTCCTGCCTCCCAAATGAAAAAATCACTCTCTCATGAGTTTCAAATGATGACACTCGACATTAGAAATCAAAACACTAATATATATGTATTTTATGAATACATGCATGGATTGGAACCAATCCATTCTAAGGATAATATCATATGGTTCAATCTATAAAAATAATTATTCAGACACAAATTAGTGGTATCCTATCATCAGTTTACATCACTGACACAAAAAAAATATCCAGACCTTTAACCGGTGTGGATAAGACCAAGGGGACTGAATGTATCTCCTTGTACAACCCTAAAGAACAATCAATATCAAATAAAAAGGCGTGAAAGCATTCTAAATTAAAAAAAATATAAACATGTGTAGACAATAAATTAATCATACTTAAAAAACTGACGAATCTACTTGAACGGTCACCTCTAACTTGTGTCTTTAACAATACCAAGATTATATGAATATCTACTATCTACCACCATAGTCATGATTTGTTTTATGTTCCTGTGTATGGGGACCATCATGAGACTACACTCTTCCAACACCCTATTCTCCCAGTGACTGAAAAAGCATCGAATGTCTGTACTATAGAAACTACTTCAAAGGAAACTACTTATGCAAAAAAGGGGCTTGATCACCCAAAAATAATTATCCTATCTGATTAGGATGACACTAATCCTGGTGGTGGAAATATCCCCTGAAAATAAATTGAAATAAGGAAATCCATATATAGGTGATCAGAAGCCACAAATCCTAGAGAATGGTGAAAATCTACAGTGGTAGGCACTCCACTAATCTGAACCATAACTACCAAAACACCTATAACCTCTTTACTTATTCCAAACTCCTCAAGAAGGCCTTTTGGACACCCTATAAATTCTTAAATAAAAAATAAACAATCCTCAAAATTACCTCATCCTTTTTATACACCTCATGATACGTCAATATCATAAATAGTGGGACCACATACCTGATCACTGGGCATAGAGCCTCCACTATGTGACTCCCCCTAGATTCCACAAATATAAAAACATCTAGGGAAATGTATAAGAGGTTATGGAATGAGATCCCCAACTACCACATGATCGAAGTCCCATGATGAATGGAAATCATATCTTTCTTCTTGGATTACCTCATCATTGATGATAGGAACTCTATCCAAATATACCTTTGAAATTATGGCCACAATTGATCTTCCTTATTATGTTCACCAAGAAACAACGTCCACCCCAGATGCACAAATTCTTGCGTATGAATAAATTTTAATAGATCACATAACTTATCACATTATTGGATCATAAATAAAGTTATATCAAGCTCCTCCATCTAGTAATCCTTGTCCATATCTATGATGCTCCCCTCACACTATCATAATCTATCGTTGAAAGGAAAAAAGGATATCTATCATTCCTCATCCTCCTATATCAGGTCAACCCTCCATCGAACAAAAAAATTACCCTAATAAAAATAAAATTCCTATGAAACTCATGGATTATGAACCAGATGTATTCATAATAAGAAACAAGAAGATCCTAATCCCGATATAATGGAATTATAAAAAAATAGTTATTTAGGTCATTTAGTTTTCCCAAAAAAACCCCAATTCAAACACAAAAACAAACAATATTGATGAATTTTTCTCCAACAGGTCTCTACCTTGAAAAAAACTCCACCAGACTTGGTCATTCAATAAGAACAATGTTCGTGCACTAGATCATAGGGGGCCTAAAATTGCAAGTCCTAGCTAGTCTCCCTAGCCTGTGTCACACTCCAAGATTAAATGACACTAGTTCCATACCAACCCATGATATTATCACTATTTCTAAGTCTAATATCCATCATATAAATCAATTATCTTCTCTGATTCCACTATATCATGACCCACTCCAACCAAAGATTTTGTAATGAAGGGAAGAAAATAATGACCCCTAAGTTTCGACTCTAGTAGGTCCTAGGTTGGAAACTAGCACCAAGGGTATAAAAAATTTCCCAAATGGGAGGAATTTCCCACTGTAATACAAAATATGTCCAGGATATAGTATAAAAATAACCATGAATCTATAGAATATAAAATTAAGGTAAACCATAAACTATACCATAATGTATGAACATTGTCAATTGACATAATAAAATTATCCAAAAAATATACCAAAATACAAGTCAATGGAAGTGATTCTACAAAAAATCTAAACCATACTAAAAATGTCCATCTCAACCCCTAATTTCCTCATAGAATACTAAAAAAATATTTTATATACATACGTTTTAAATAATAGGTATACTTAGTAGGGACATATCCAAGGACTCATGTGCATATCCGAAAAGAGATTGCTAATGCACTGGTAAACAAATAACAGAACAAAAAATCACTTAAGAAGGTCCACTATCCAACCCTAGCCTCACCATGAAACACTCACTAAATAATGCCTCAAATATAATAATATATAATACATATTACAGTAATGAAAGATTCCTTGATATTGTTTACATTTTTATTTTCCTCTCTCATTTACGAATGTAGATCATCCTGTACAACTATACGTTCCATACACATAATATAACATTAACTCATATATCATCACATAAAAAAATTCATAAAGAAACATGGGGAATACTGATTTTGGTTAAGATGAATCCATACCAACCCCACCCTCACAAGGTCTAGCATTTGGTGATAGCATCTAGTATCATCACACCACATCTATCCTAAAGAAACATGGGATATCACAACAGCTCTCTTGTGAAGACACTTGGGGATTCACACCACATCTCATCACAGAACTAGAGTAGTAGGGTATTATAAACATTAAGTAAATCATCCTCTTTACCTAATAACATGTATATCCCCCACCACATATCGCATATAATCACAACTTCATTACATAACACCTCATCCAAAAACACTTTGGCCATCACATCACAACTTGACTGAATACACATGGTCCATTACTGAACATCTCGCCCGAAGAAACCTGGGCCATCACTACTGAAGGAAGAGTAGGTTAGAGGGGGTATCTTGCTATCTGTATCACCAATATCCTAGATTTTGGGGAAAACAACCGAAAACCAGATCCTCTATGTGTTATTAAAGGTATCCATCTCATATAGGGAACCTAAACAAATTACATAATCGTACATGATATAAATATAAAAAAACATTACCCAACCTGTGGGTTTAGAAAAACTAAACCAAAACACACCACATCACCCTTATCGCACCACACATCAACAATGAAAACAACTTCCACCACAATATAAAACACATCACACCACCACACATAACCACACATCATTTTACACTTCCAATTACACACTCAACTACTTTTATTAATTAATACATTCTATTTAAAAAACCATTATTTTATTTAATTCCCAACTCATTAATTAATTCATTTCTTTTATAATAATCATTTATTCCATATCTAACTAAAAAAATATTACAACCGTTGCACACAACAACTCACCAATCTCACACCAACCATCTCCACAACACCAAACACACACCCTCATCACCATGACACACCAACCAAGCTATCTCACAATAACAAACACACATTTCACATCGCAAATATAGATCAGAACACAACCTTCACACATAAGAACCAAACACTGACACCACAAATCACACATGATAGCTGATAACGTATATCACCTCACAATAACTCAAAACATGTAGAGAAACCAAAAAACTATAAGAACACAAAACATAAGCGCACACCAACTTCAATAATTATTCAGAATCCTTTATCAAATAGATTATTTAATTAGAATTTGTGTTATTAGAAAAACCATGTTTCATGGGGAATTAGTAATTTATATATATATATATATATATGATTTTTATCATTTAATTTTTTTGTGATATCCCCAAAAAACTACAACAAGGATCATAAAAAATAAAAAATATTGTGAAAACATGGCTTCTAATAGCTATTATTTTTAGTTTAGAAAAATCAATCATAAACACATCAACAATAATAAACAACCAAAACATATGATATCTCCTCATACCCAACAGTTTGGTCATGCCAATTATTATATTTGTTATGGAAAACCTTACCATCTACCCAATGGAAAGAAAAATCATGAAAATATTACACATAATAGATAAGGTATTGATAATGATGACCCCAACCACAATAGAGATTTATAAATTTTCTGCACACCGTAGGGTGATGGAAAAACAACGTAAAACCACAACCACACAATAGAAACCATGAACCAACCTATTACAAATCAATGGAACCTCAAGACATTGACCAAATCACCCCAAACTGAAGCCAGAATGCCATAATAGATCTATATGAAAATAAGGAGAGAAAAAATCTAAGAAAGTGACAAGGTATTACCACCTATTTTGGAAACACCAACACTAACATCTAATAATCAAGGTGGGGGAGATGGTATGCAAGACCTCCCAAAACTTCTTAGTGTTTTATCAAAAATCATGACAGGAAATAAGTAACCAATTTAAAAAATAATTGGATAATGGAAACATATACAGGCTTTAAGTTTTCCCAATTATAGCAGAAATTAATGTTTTACACTATAAATTTCACTCTTACGGTGTGAAACATGATTTTAGGCCATATACCTTCAACCCACAGAAAAAGTGCTACCTCAGGATAGATTAAATATATACTATAAAATAACAATTTTTAGTGAAAACCTATTTCAAATGGTATCCCAAGCGATCCACAGAAGTCATAATGAAAAAAAAATCCATAAAACACACTCTAAAATAAAAAAAAACCTCTCTAATGGCATAAAATGCCTATTATAGCTCTACTGTAGCTCATAATCCACAAAACCCCCACCAGACTCCTCTAAACAACATTAAACCTCAAAAAATATAAATTAATTATCCATTAAAGCATGTGTTGTTGCAATTTATATAAAAAAATATATTTATAAATAAGTACTTAAGTTTGGGTAAAGGCGTTATATGCTTCGAAAATAAATATTTCTCAAAAAAATCAATTTCTTTTTTTAAAATGTAATAAAATGGTTTTTTTTCAAAATTTTAAAAATTAATTTGAATAAATTAACTTAAGTTTTTTAAATCAACATGGGACAATTATGTTATTTTTTATTTTTGATATTTTTAAGAAATGTTTCGTTTTTTAATGAATAACGAAAAAACTAAATTTTATTTAAAACTTACTTTTCATTAAAGAATTTATGAGTTAAATATAATAGGAAGATATTATTAAAAGTAAAATTAATTAAATTATAATACTATTAATCCAATTTTGTTCATTGAAATTAATTTTATGTTCAATGTTTATATTAATGATTTATATATATATAAATACTTTTTCTATGGAAACTCGTTTTTCATCCCATGTAGGAGTATAATTTTAATTAAAGTCATTCAATTATATGAATTAGATTTGGTAAAATAGATTCCATATTTAGAATCAGCATAATTAATATTATATAATAATTAAAAATTATTTTTTGTTCATAATGTATAGAAATAATACTTAAAATTAATTGTGATGGTGAAGGATAAAATGTATTATTGGGTGATTTAACTAAAAAGATAAGGTTAAAAATGATTTAAGAACATATGAAACTCTCATTAGATGTCCATATTTTGATATTATATCATATGAGGTTATATAATTATCCATGTTAATCCCTTTGTCATGTAAAACATGGGTCTATTTCCTTTTAGAAATTCCAATAGTGTCTTCTCCCCCCACTTATAAAGGAACACCACTCTCATATTTTATTACAATGAAAAAAATAAATTTTGTTCATAAATTCCGTAAAAATACATTAATTACTTCCCTTACCATGTCTAATATTCCTTTTATTTAGTAGGAAAACCACCTAAGAATGATTTTGTTATAAACATAAAGAGGTTCTCTAAAGAAGCGGTATAATTTAAACCACACGTTTTTTGATTTACTTATCCTTCCATAACCATAAAATGTTCTTTAACTATGATAATATGATATCATTATCATATCACATATAATGATATGTTATTATATTAATGGTAAAATCTATATCCATCTCACGTCTCATCAAATGGGAAATGAAACCATCGATCATGGGTATGACAGACTACCACCTCACGAATTGATGTAATTCATTTTCCATCACCACATATAAAAAGTATATATAATGATGGATTTAAATTATATATATGATATTTTTTAAATAATTATAACTATATAAATATAATATCACATCTACCTTATTTCCTTCAAATCTATTGGAAAATGATAATGTCACTTGTACGTACGTGTGGACTACCACCTCTATGAAGCGATGTGATTGATTTTTCATTATATTTTGAAATGGGTAGTAATAAATATAGATTTGATGAATAAATAACATTTATTTTATTTAATAATTATTATTTAATTTCGAATTATTATTTTCTTTTATTTCATTCCATCCATCTAAAAAATGTATACAATGTTCATGCATACATACAACCCACTATCTCTATGAACAATGTAATTTATTATATATATATAATTTTTATGTATGAATATAAATATGTACATAATTAATGTATATGAAATTTATATATTGATTAAAATTATGGATTTTATTTAACCATGATCAATGTACAAGTACTAAATCTATAGAACAAAAACATACATGAAAAACAAAGCAGTTATTACCTGAAACTGTGATTTTAACAAAGAATTATTAATTAAAGGGTAATAAAAGGTCATAATTAAATCACACATGAATTAAAAATAATATTAAATTTCATGGAATAATTTTTCATAATCCTATATTTATTATGCAGGAGTTTCGAACACATGTGAAGAATGTTGAGACTTGAGGTATTGTCATTTCATCTGAATATTATTTTTTTGAGCCCCATTCCATATTACCCACTAATTTATTCTATATCATGTATATAATACCCAATAATTTATTTTATAATGACTATTATCGATATTTTTGGGATTTAAGAATCTATATAAGGTTCACTGTTTCATGGGGATTATGATTCAAAAGATACCAAAGGGGTAAAGGATTTATGATACAATCTCATTTTTATCAAGATTATTTATGATTAAGTTTATGATGATGAAATATTTTGATCTATATCTCATGGAACTAATGAATTATATTATACATTGGTTATTTCTATATAATAAAAGCCTCCATTTCATTTTATTCCATTTAATTGGTCAAGACAATCACAAAATGTTTTTATGAAAAATCAACTTTATTTCTCTCTTCGGTGGGAAATCCATTTTCTTCCAAGTCCATATTTACTCAAAAGGATTTAATGAAAGATTTTACTATTATACAATGATTATTTGAATAATTTTTTACCATTTTTTACCATTTTTTTTAATTTTAATAAAGAATCCTCTTATTCATTTCTAAATGATGCACCTTTAAATTTTAGTTAAAATGTGAAATGATTCATTATTTTAAAATTTAATACAGGATGGGTATTTTAGACAATAATGATCTCTAAATTATTTAAAGACTCACTAATATACTTCCAAGATATTTTCAAATAAAATTTTTTCTTTAATATTTAGTAAAGTTTTAAATTTTAAATAACCAATTTCAAAATTGAATGGTTTTTTCCTCAATAATGTTTTAATCATATTTTTATAGAATTTCTATTCATCAGTGACCAAAAAATTTGGTATTTTTTATGACATAACTAGAGATATGATCCCATATTACCATGATTATTTTTTATTAGAATTATTTACTATTATTATATTGAGATTTTTAAAAAAACCCATTTATTTTCCATGGGTTATGCTATTATGGATTGATGAAATATTTATGAAACCCAATTTTTTTTCATGGGTTATGATATGATGATATGAAGAATGTTTAATGTTTTTAGGGCACACAAAAATATATGGTTTTTAGTATGTTATGTGTGGTCTCTTAATTATATATCCCTCTAATGTATTGGGTAAAGTATTATATCACATGAGATAATTGTGGAAAACATTTCAATGTTATTGATACACTATGAGAAATACATTGATGTGATTAACCCACTATAGGAAAGAACACAATGTGCTTGATCTATTACTAAAAAAAGTAAATGTTCTTGATCCACTTTGGGATATAGGTGAAAATTCATAATTCGTTTTGATATGGGAAATATGTATTGATGCCTGATCTACTACGTCGTGGTCTCGATAATTAACCATGATATATGAAATGGTTTTTAAATTTATGATAGTGTCACAATTATATGAAATAAACACAGTGATCATGATTTATTTAGATTATTCATCACTCATATGATTCATGTCTTTGAGATAATAATGTTTTATTCAATGGATCATGTTTACAATCCATGAAGGATTTGGTATGAACATTGTATGTTATATTCATGATATCATACCCTTATTCTTATCATAGGATTTCATATGACCATCAGTAGATATCAACCATGGTTAAATCAACTGATAATTTGAGTTTACCCATTCTTATGATTCATTTTTCTTATTTATAAAGAATTTTATTAAGCATGATATGTATATGAATGGTTCTATTTATGAACAACTTAGTGGTAGATGATGTAGTTTACTTATGAATAAGTTGTGTATGTATCCAATTTTCTAAAGGACCTAGAACAATACAATCTTAACATGTATCATTTTGCTATGTAATGAATATTCATATATCAAGATGTGATATCTATTTATGAGAAGTGAGGGTCTTTAAACCAGATCCATCGATAATAGTTATGGTGAAAAGGTTTGCGATGGAGTGTTGATGGATTTGCTTTTGATGCCTCATATGTTAATAGGTGATGGTAGAAAATCATGTTATAGTTAGTTTTACTCAACCTATTGAGACATATAAGTGGATGTGTTATAACTTATCGATGGATTTTTTATAGGGATTCTCCATACTACAAAAGTCAAAGATACTATTTGAGTGATTTCTAATTATCTGACCAACTTATCTTATTTTCTATCCATCCGGTAGTAGATTACAAGGAATAGTTTGAGGAACAGTCATGTAGAAGAGATCATATAACTTCATGGGTTACCCTTGAAAATTGTATCCTAACATTATTCTTGGTTTAAATCATTGTTTTGGATAGGTTTGTATGAGGATTTAGGGACCTAGTTATGGATTGAATGAAATTTTCACCCTGAGATCGATGAATAGAAATAACAAAATATCTTTGTATTGGTGGATATACTGAGAGCCTTTATGTTGGAATTTGATCACATTTTGGTGGATCACATACCATAGTTTATTTTTTCTTATAATAATATATATCAATCCACTATAATCATTCCAACATTTGAGGGATTGTATGGCAGACCGTGTAGGTCACTTTTGTGGTGGAAAGTGATAGGAAAGTGATAGGAAAGCCATCAATTGTGGGACTAGAGTTTGTGTGGGTGACAAAATATATTGTTTAAGTGATCCATAAGAAGATGAAGACCAATATAAATTGATATAAATCTTATAAAAACTGGTATTTTAGACCCCTGGAGTATGACCAGGGAGACCATGTGTTCTTGATGGTCTCTCTATGACATGGTTTGTAGTGGTTTGTTCAGGGGAGAAAGTTGTCCCTGAGGTTCATTGTGATATTCTAGGTCCAATATATGATTTAATAGGTTTATTAATACCCATACTTATCACCATATATATATTGATTGTGTGGAGTCTTTAATGGTTCACAATTGAGGAGTTTCCTACACAAATAATCACACAATATAGGTTGGGGTTAAATTGATGTATAGGATGGATCAGATTTTTAGAAACTCAGTGTCTATAAAGGATAAGTAGGAGAAGATCATTAATGGATGATCTATCTATATGGTGCGAGTTCTTTGTCTGTATGGGAACGTATAGGAGAGCTGATGCGAGTGTGAGATCCAAATGTTGGCTTAGTACCCTTGCCGTTTTAAGTTGGTTATTTATTTTTAGGGTGGAAGGGCATAACATTGGGGATAATTTAATATCTTTAGTTTTTATTATAGTAACGTATTGATATATATATATATATATATATATATATATATCTGTGTGTGGGTGTGCTTTCTACTTTATTTGGCGTAGTGTTATGGTTTTCATAGGACCCTAGAATCAATATATTAAAAAACTAGATATATAGAACCATACATGAAAATATTTTTTGAAATAATAGTTTTCATGTTGATTGGTGTCTCATATTGAAAATATGATACATTAATTTGACTCATATCATGAGTTTTACCCAATACAAAAATATATGTTTCATTCTCATCAGACCTTTAGTCAATTAGGAGTGGTAGATTGATGATAGATGAAATATATAAATAAAATTAATTTGATAATTTATTTGTGTAAATTAATAAATTAACCTAGAGAAAATTAATATAATACATTGGATAAATATTTTAAAGGTTTATCCACTTAATTATGGATATTAAGAGAGCCACCATGGTTAGATAATTCATCAAGAAATCAAAGAGGGATCCACAGATCATCGATTGGTTTCTATAAGACTCGACATCATCAATAGAGTTATTGGAGATTACCAATTACATCATCATGAAATTATTATTAAACAATTATTGAAAAAAATGAGCTAGGTATTTTTTTAGTTCCATGCTACTATTATTGAATTAAATTTTTGGTTCTATATATATAAATTTTCTCAAGATTACTCTCATTCTCTGCATGGACCTGCAATTTAATTATTATTTTGTATCCTAAATAAATTCTATTTTGATAAAATTGCTTAAATTTATTTTAATTTCTACAATTAATATTGATTTATGGGTTTTTAATGACCATAATTGGATTCAATTTTTTATTTTTCCTTTTTAAAAAATTTTCATTAAGTTTTCTTCATGGGACAAAAATAGACAAGAAATTTGAATTCTATTCTGATTAAAAACATTATTGAAATTGAATTCATATTTTTTCATGATAAATGAGGAATATGATGATTTTTGGATTTGGATAGGATTATTTATGGATTTATGATAAAGGATTAAGGATCACGACATGGGATAAAACAAGATACATGAAGTGAATTCAGGTGGGGAACACAATCAAAATCTTTAGATGAGGGATAGATAAAATCGACCCACAAGTTAGAATTCATTCATGGTCAATAAAAACACAGAAGTTTCAGGTGATATTCATGGTTTATTGATGAAATAATGATGCTTTTGGGGGATGGATTACTTTTCTTTAAAAAACATCAGTACACACTTCTTATTCTGGGGGAACGCACACTATATAATCTACCTTCTATAACAGATAGGGTTTCCTGTTTGAGTAAAATATCACACACCTTGTGGCATAGGTGAAAAAGATGATCCATATATTGGGAGTGCATTCTTGGGATCCTAGGTTGTCCCACCCATTTTGTTCCCAAGGAGGCAAGCTCTCTATATAGCTTTCCATAAGCTGAGTGAAGCAGTATGACATGAATAAGCACATAATTGGGAGTACACCATGTATACCCAAAAAAATTCCATTTACACTCCTTAAAATTATATACCTTTCTTATCTACTCCCATGAAACTAAAAATTCTACTCATAATTAATCCATCTTAATTCTACATTCATAGTGATTGTGACCTTTATTTTTTCATTAGAGATACAACGTGAGGCAGAATTACTAGATCACCCCTTCCAACATGATTGGATAATGTTGGGACACAACTGTGATATCTAATGTGATATTAGGGTTGGCACGCCCATTAAAAAATATATATTTTTGAGTATAGGTCCCATAAATCCTTGTTTGAGATAGATTCGGTTCCCTCCATACCAACTCAGGGAATGGGTCTCCCATATGGAGATTAGATATCCCTCATCTATGTTTCAATGTGGAATGATTAATCTTCTGGGGTTAGTACCCCCTCATGAATGACATTATATTAGGAAGGTGGGGGTCCCCTATTATAGATCTGGATAGGTTAAAATGGGATTCTGGTATCGAGACTACAATGGACTATAGATTTATAGGTAGATTCATCATCCTTAGTTGACTATGAAGATTGAGTGTTTTATCCCTCTCTCTATCTCTCTATCCCTCTCAATATCACTTCATTCAGTTTCTTATATTGTAATATTAATTTTATTAGATATCTTTCCACCTATTATATCATGGGTTGAGTTGACTAGTTGTTTCAATTTATTCCACTTTGATTTTAATGGTGTCTTGCTAGGTATGTATATAATCTCTTCTGCATGGGGTTTTCCTATACTTTTGGTGTCTTATATAGATGAATAATGGTTAAATGGTGACTTTTTAAAGTCTGGAGTTGGTTGAGATTAATAGTAATTAGTGACTATAGTTGCAATCAATTTTTGGTATCATTGTTTATGAGCAGGGTCTTAGTTCCATTTGACACTTTAGTTGGAAGACCCTTTATTTTTTTTGGCTGAGAATGATTGTACTGCTTTCATACATTGGAGATATTTTTTTTTTGGATTGATGTTATATTTAGAGATTGTTACGTGCATTTTTTATCCTGTGTTATTATTATTTGTTTTATTATATATGGTTATGATGTTTTTGATGTTGTGTGTGTATATGTTCATTAGGAAGAGGCCTCCCATATGTGTGGTATACCTAATCGATGCTTGTCTCCAACCTATATCCTACTATATATGGGATTTGGGTTTCACTCTTATTATATATATAGTCTCGGTGGCCCCTAATGGTTCAGGTAATGATAATGATACCGATGTGTCTTGATTTAGTTGATAAAGGAAAGGTAACCACTCTGAATAAATAATGGTAATATTTATTAGATTAATGAATGGGTGTATTGAAATTGATTATGTTGAGCAGATATTTGCCAGAAAAATAAATATGTTTTTGATTATTACAAAATTATTATTTTATTTCTTATATCCTATTTGAAAAAATGTGTTTTAATATTGTACTACTTATAGAAGAAAATAATATTTTTAGTGTGTTTGTTGAATTATTATCTTTGTTTGTTAAGTGTCTATAAACTTAATTCAGAAAAAATAAACATATGTATGAGTTATTTTATGACTCATAAATTTATTTTATTTATAATTTTATAGATATAATTTATTACATAGTTTTTTTAATTATTACATAATCATATTTTTTTGTAGTCATTGCTTAATCATTTAAAATTTTTTATACCAATAATTATTTAATTTTCTCATTCCAATCATCATTAATTTTATTCCAAATATCATTAGTTTTTTTTCATTTTCTATATATGTCTAGATCCATAGGGATCGATAAATGTTTTAAATAAAATTTTAAATCCATATGTTTAGGATTTAAATTCATTCATGGATATAAATTAATAAGTACAATGTCATGCAAGGTTTGAAAAATTCCAACATCACGTAAAGTATTACATTTAGATGGAATTTCATACATCACTTATGAAAGTCTTTTATTGTACTTAACTGTCTTCCACATGGGTGAATTAAAAGTCATATGTCAATCCAATGTCTTACACAACAATAAAAAGTATTACAAAATGTTTTTTAGTAAATCGAAATGTTTTATTTGAAACACAATGTCATACCGTATTTTAAGATTCTTAAATAATCAAATTGATATAGGATATAAATGTCCTATGAACATAAATTATTTTATGAATCATATGACATAATAGTTTTTTTTTTCTAAAAATCAAAATATGATTTGTTTTTTTTATCATGTCACATATTGTTTATCTAGAAATTATTATTGAATTTTTTTTATTTGATTTAATTGTATTCTATTAACATATGAATTATTTTTACCATATGAAAAATTATTTGAAATTATTTTATTCATAAATAAATTAGAATATTTTGGGATAATTTTTTTTTTCATTTTCACATTGATTTCGTGGAAATTTGGGAGTTTTAAATTTGAATTATTTGAAATATGAAGATTTTGGATTAAAATTTTTTAAGGGTTATTATAAAGAATTTAATATTTATTATTATGAGAATATTAAACACTATATTAAAATTTCTAATGAGATTTGATGTACAATAGTTTTAGGGTCTATAGGCTATCAAATCATATATCAACTATAAAATAGTTCCTAATCATTTAGAAAGAAATTTGAAGAAGAAATGGAAATGATAAAATAAAAAGCATATGTATGAAATTATAATTTTTAAATGTTTTCATGCTTGAAGGAACACTATATATAGAGTTAAAATGAACTAGTTCCATTAAAAAAGGTTGAGGGTATTTAAACTATACCATGCAACATACTTTTTCAATCAGATACTATTGAGAATTAGTGTAAAGAGATTCACCATTATGAGCAGGGTTTTATAAATCGGTCAATACTACTTTGACACTCATGTTATCATAATATAACTATTTTTTTAATACTAAACTAATTTTGTCATTTTGTGTGTGTTTTTTTCTATATTTTTTCATTTAAATACTGGAAATTAGTGCCCGATTATACCTCCACTTCAAAAGTTACCTCTTCTTGTGCCCTGGTATGATAAAAGGAATGGATTTTCAGTTGTGTAATTGACTAAAAAATGGAATGGTTAATTGTTCCTCAATATAAAAAAGATTTTTCATGGATTTTACTCTATATGTTGAAAGGTAGGGTTATTGGGTTGCACCTCCTGGTGTGAAAAGGAAGTTGTATTTAGTTATGAATCTTAGGGTGAAAATTTTAGTTGTAACATGTTGTGAATCCACTCCAAAAGTCAATTTAATTTTTTCATTGGTGTTATAATCTCATGTTGATAGTGTTTTGAGTATATATATTATCAATTTGATAAAAAATACTCTAAAAGTACTTGTGTTCAATTTTTTTCCAATATCAATTATATTAATTCTAATAAGATTTTATATATTTTTTAAGTGTCTAATTCACCACCCTTCTTGAACAATCAATGATCATATGATATAGAAGAAACAATTATTAACAGATATTAGATCTTTGAAGAGTTATAAACACTATTATATATATGTATTTATATATATATTTCTAAACATACCCTATTCTTAACTTTATCTGGTAAAAATCAACTTAAGTAGTCAAAAAATAAGTTCTAATGATGGTTAGATACCTCAAAAAATACAATTTTTATGGTTCAAATCATGGATATTAGAAATTAAATATGGTATTTTACCCATTTTAGAAAAACATTAATTAATTGGAGTTAATGGTAAAACCTACAGTCTACTGAAAAGTGAACTAGGAACGTTGACTAGAAATGATGACCTTATTTATGGTTTTCATTTCAGGGAAATCAATAAATTATATTGTTCCATTGGAAGAAATGTTTCATGTAATAGATCGACATGTATTAATTCACCTGATGTTTAGAAAATATTTCAAATTATTAATTATTTATTGATTAATTAATATGAACTAAACTTGGAATGATTATAGAATAATATTCAGACTTCAAAATTGTTTAATAGGAAACTATAATAAAATGTTTCGTAGATTTACTAGAGATTTTAATGTCATTTGTTTTTTAAGAGAAGCACTAGATAACACAACACCGGTTGAAATAGTTCTTAGGTATTTATCTAAAAAATAGTATTCTATGAAATTAAATATTTATTGATGTAAGAGATTTAAAGAATATTATCTTAATTAACTTATTATTTCCTTTTTACAATGTGAATTAGATAATTAATATTTTTATTGAAACGAATTATAAGAAAGAGGGAATTGATTTTGAATCTATTGATGTGTATTTTTACTCATTAGAATCTATTCTATAAGTAAACGGATGTGATGAGGTTTTCCATGTCGCTAAAGGAGTACAAAAAAAGATGCATGTTTTAGGAGATCTATAAAGGATTATCAAAGGAATGATCATAAAGGGAACTAAAAAACTATGGTTATTATTAATGATGTTAAAAAATTTACTTATTTTTAATATAATAGGAAAAAAAACTAAACATTTATTATTATGAATAAATAAGAAGAAAAATTTGAACAAAAAGGAAAATAGATTTCTTACAACCGGATAGAGCTGAACTTGAGACTCATATTTGGGTGATGAATCTGATTCTAAAAAATAATTAGAAAATTTGGTCCAAATGGAATCATAAAATCATAATATGTTAATTAAAATATTGGAAAATTAAACATCATAAATAGAAACTATATTTTTTTCACAAATTAGGGCCAATGGTACAAATTTTATATTATTAAACAAATATAAAGGAGGTAATGTCACATTTTGGTGATAATTCAAAACATATTGTTAAATGTTTTATAGAATATAGGGTTTCACAATATGTTATTATTTCAAATTTATTATATATTGATGGAATAAAACAAAATTTAGTTAGTATCCCTCAATTTTATGATTATTGAATGAATGTTGAAATTCAAAAAATAAGTGTTTTCTTCATAAAATTGAATCATTCATATTTTATGAAAACTAAAAATATAATATTTATTATGCGAATTTTGATGAATTTTCTGAACAAGATATTAAGTGATTAAGGGTTATTCATTCATATAGAATCCTATAGAATATGTGACTTGGACATTCCAAGTTCAAACTACTGTACAAGTAGTCTAAAAATAAGAATGCACTACAAATTGTAGAAATAATGTTGGATAACACCTAACTTTGTGAGTCTTCTATGCAAGTCAAATATTTTAAATATTCTTTAAAACCTATCATCGAGGTGAATACAATAATTCCATTATAATATATATACTAATTTATTTGGACCTATATTTAATTCTATCTTCGATGATAAAATTCATGCCTTTTTTATTTTTGATGATTTTAGTGGATTTACACGTGTGTATTTTCTAAATCACAAATCAAAAACTATTTACAAATTTTATACTAATTGCAATAATTTTCACTGAAAAGGTATATAATTTTATTCCCTTTTAAGGTACAATGGAGGAGTATTTTTAAACATAGAAATATGAACATTATATTAATATATTGGTTATTATCATAATTTTCACCCCTTAAAACACCATAAAAAAATTGTTTTGTGAAAAAAATAAAATATAAATTTGTATGTAATGTTTAGAACCTTGTTTAATGGGTTCCAAACACCTAGATATTGTTGTTTAGATGAAATAACTACAGATTTATATGTATCAAATAACATTTTTTCGAGACCAATTTTAATGAAAACATCACTTGAACATTGGAAATGTAAAAAACCAATCACTGGTTATTTTTATTTAGTTGTAATGTTTATATTATTAATACTAAATAATCATTAGGTATATTTTATTCAAAATCAAATGAATATAAATTTTTTTATCTTAATTAAATTTTTGTAAAGAATATAAAGTTTATAATAAAATAACCATGGTTGTTGAAGAATATATACATGAAAAATTTGATAAAAATATTTCTTAAGAAAATAATATTGATATAAACCACCTTAAAGAAAAATTTATAGATTTCAATTTTGGATTAGTTGAACCCCCAAATGAAAATAAACATGCTCAGGGGGAGAGTCTCCCTCATGGAAAGTAATGTAAAACACATAAAGATCACCCTTTAGACAATGTTATTGGGAATGTTGATTCAAGATTAAGAAACATAATTTAATGGGATAATTATTTTTCACATTCTTTTTTCAGTTATGATTTTTTACATAAAAATAATGATTATTATTCAAATGATCCACATTATATATTAGAAATGTAAAAGAGATAATTTTTTTTAATTTTCTTGGCATTTTGGTGAACAACCTTAATATTATCAATTAATTAAAAAAAGTGGATTTTAGAAATGAACTAGATGAATATAGAAATATTATTAGAAATTGGGCTAGATTAGTAGCATAAATATATAGTCAAGAATACATGATATATATTTTTATGAATGTGGGTGCCTCATATCCTACTTAAAAACTAATTTTTTTTTATTAAAATTTCATGTATATACTAATTTATTAATGATGTATTCTTACCAGAATATTTTTGACACTTATTTTTTCACTATTTATATGGTAGTGTACTTTTGTTATTTTACTTATCAATGATTTATTGCAGTATTGATCTATAATTAGAAAATTAATATACTTGGAAAATGTTTTGATGATATTTATTATGGACTAGATACGTCATTATAACATGAAAAAATTATTGAATGAATATTAGGGGAAGTGGGATCATAATAATTAAGACTTTTTCTCATGAATTTCTCACTTGGTGATCTTGAGTATATAAGATCATGAGGACTGGACCACTAATTGGAACACCAAATGTTTCATGTTTCATTAGTTTTTTCTACCTACAATCATGTTTATTATTTAATTAAATTGATATTATTATTAACATATATCATTGGATTTCTTATATTGATTCATGATGAAATCGATGAAATTTATGTCATGGAATGGTAGATTGCATTGGGTGCCTCATTAGTGTTGTTCAATTTGTTGACTGCTCAAAATATAACTGTCTCTTCTAAAAAGAAGAGATATACCCATCCTAATTGAAAAATTTGGTGGTACCTTTTCCTTTATTGAATCCATGTTCAGGGTAGAATAAGGTAATTGTTTCCAGTAAGGTTAACATAAAATGAATAATGGAAGTATGATGACATAAAGTGGTAATCGTTCATTATTATATATCACATGAAAATGTGATTATGTTACATGACTTGTGTTCATAAGAGATTGTGGTATGAATACACCTTATATCCTTAGAGTCATTTATGGGTAGTTTGATTCCACTCCTAGTCTATGAGTAGTACTCACAACTATCGAGATAAAGACTAAGAGGGTCACACACAAAGCATATTCATAAGCTTTTCTAATTCAATTCAAATAGAGTTTTAGGAAAATGTTGCCCCCTGCAGTACGGATCATGTAACGTCCAATTTTATATTATCATATAAAAATAAATAAAATCATTAATTTTCCCGTTTTTGTTAATATCTAATGAATTTATGTTTTAGATGTATTGATGAGTTATTTAGTGAATTTTAAAGAAATATTTTTCAAATGAATATTAAATATTTAATATTCAATGTTCATTAAATATATATATGGGGGAAAATAGTCTAATAAATTAATCATATATTATCACATAAAATATAAATAATGTTACAAGTATATGATAATTTACTTATGTTATTTGCAACACATTTTTGTGGTTAATGGTGTTATTTGGGGAATTAATTGAGCTGTTACCTTATTTTGTTCATGATGGAAATTTTAATAAGTTTAAAACTATCTTTAAATAGAAAAATATTCTTATATTTGTGGGAATATTCATTCCCATGATTTGAGAGGTTCTATCACATATTTATCAATTTACACAATGAGTTAGATGGTGGTTTAGGGTATTTGAATCCAAGTTCTCCCACCCAGATGGAAGGTTTAATGATCCCATAATCATTTTGATGTAGAAAGTTCCTTTGATTATCCATAATAAAACTCAGTTATCAATTAATTATTAATGAGAGACATTATAGAGAATATGTGGATGATCTAGAGGGATATAACTTCAATTCCTCTGGTCGAAGATCTTCGATGATTAGCATAACTAGTTGGAAATTAAAATTAGAATAAAACCATTTAGATTTATTTGTTTTGTTGATATTAAATTTTGAATGATAATCATGTTGTAATTGGGTGCCTATTATACTGGTGATAATATCACAACCATGATCTGAACATAATATTTTTTTTAAAATCATACTATTTTAGTCTTCTGATGTGTGCCAAGTATAAAAGATTGGCACTATAGGGATGCATATTTTTTATGCCAATGAAAAGTAATGGTTACATTAATTTTAGGTGGAGGACATAAATATAGTACCATATCTTTAGATGGTGAATCAATATAAAATTGGGTAACCAAGTTGCATATATCCAAATATTTAAATAATATCAAAATTGGAGGTCTAGGGTTTAAAAATTGAAGAAGATATTTAACTTTATGTCATATTTTGACTCAGAAGTCATGGTCAGTGGAATTTTCTAATGTACCCCTACATTTCAACCAAATTATAATAGGATAAATAATTATTTCCAATATATTTGTGATATATATATTGTGTAATTTATTGGAAATAAATTAAGGCATAATGGAAAGGATTTATTGAATTTTTAAACAAGAAAAAAACAAAAAAAATTAAAGATGGTGTGAGGAGGGAATCCAACATATGCTGGATAGATAAAACCAAAATTTATAAAAAATGATTGGAAAGGGTAAGGGAGTAGAATTATATGGTGATGGTAATTAAAAATATTTTTTTAACTTGGGGAAATAGATATTCCCCCCCTCCGTCGTTACACACCACTACTATCTAGATCCACTGCCCCCTTCCACCGCCACCCGCTTCTGCTAGCCAGACCCACTGGCCTCCCTCCACCATCTCCCACCACCCCCAGATAGGCCTGATAGATTTTGTCCCTTTATTTCCTCAAAATATGTTTTATGATCTACAGTCAACATAATGGTCTAGTCAGGTTGGACTAACCTGAACCTAGTCGTGTCAGGTCTTTCCTTACTCGCCTAACCCAATATTGACCCAAAAATGGATTAGAACCCCATTTTACGGATTTTCCAACCATCTAAGGGTCAAAGAAATTTACTAATTTAAAAAAAGATAATTTTTGTTAAATAAAATTAAATTTAGTTTTTGTTTTACTAACATAAATTATATTAAATATAATTAGAATTAATTATTTTAATCTATTTTAATTACCATTGACATAAATTTATCAAATGTTTAATTATTATTATGCATTTATCATTCATGAAGACTTCTTGCAAGAAATGATAAAACAATATATTAATGGTTTTTATTAATTAATTAATTAATTCATGAGGTTTATTTATTTAGTAATCAATTAAATAAATTTATAACCAATATGTCATCTTTTTTATTCATTATTGGGTCTGTGTGATCACAAGAGATTTGTTGCATGTTTGTTACACATTCCTAATACCTCCTTGCCTATGTGAGAGTATTTATATATTATAATGAAGATGAAAGAATAAGTGTAGTATTCCAATGCGAGGAGAAGTTTAAGATAAGGAAAAATTCATTTAATGGAGGTGCGTTCTATGACATGAGTCACAAACGATTCAGGTATTTACCCCTAGAGAATAGTTGATACACTTAAACATAATGGATTTAATAATAATATATGATATTGATTAATCTTTTTTTATTTATGTATGGTTTAATATTAGTTTTTTAATGTGCATGTTAATATAATAACAATGAATAATAAATGAGCATGCAAAGGTAAAATTAATTTTGATGTGATAAATTATTCATATTTAATGCATTCAAATGTTTTGTGTTTTATCAAATAATGTGATATTTTTAAATAGAAATTTAATTCAATCATAAATAAAACTACTTAAAAAATATAAAGTCATAATGACTTCTATCACATAGATTTTGAACAAAAATGATTATATGAGGTGCTCATCAAACATAGTTGAGGGTGAATCCTACTACCAGGGAGATCATTAAGAGATATTATTTAACCTAACTAAAATTGGAATCAATGTAGTAGATATATCTAGATTTTAGTAATTATAGATGAAGTAATTGATTAATTCATATTAATCTTTTTTAAGAAGTGGGACTCCACTAAAATGATAAAGGAGTTTTGAGTCGAGAAGTTGGCCTGAAAAAAGCCTACCTTGCGACTCTCTGGGTTGGAGACTATCCATATCTTAAACTATGGCAAGAATTTTTAAGAAATAGTTTCACTAGAATAATCAAGTTATAATTTTATCCAAATCTATTAATTAAGGGATAATAGGTGTAGGTAAAATAGTAGAAGAATTTTAAGATAATAAATTTATAATATCTAATAACTGATAATCACAATAAAATAAAAAATATTCTTAAGCTTATTTTTTTAGAAAATGGAATGTAATGTCACAAATACATTGAGATCAATATTTAATAATTATCATGTCCTCACTATCATGCATTTCAAATAGTGGTACTTTTTCTTGCACATTGTACTAAAGTATGGAAAGAAATTATTAGTTTAATATTCCCCATTACCAGAAAAACCTCCTTTGGAAGAATGTTAAGATTAGAAATATTCTTATAGGAGACTCATGAATGATTCATTTAATGTCTACATTATAATTTTAACACCAATATCCAAATAGTATCAAATGAAATATGAGGACATTGATCGATATTCCATGTTATCTGATCTTCAAGAATATTAAGAGGAGAATGTGAAGTGAGAAATCAATATGATTATGATCAAACTAATCACATATAATCTAATAGATGGTACTCATTATGGTCCTCCTGTAATAGGACAATAAAGTAAAATGAATCACTAGAAGGGTTGAGATTCAAATAAAAATAGGATCGTTAAGTTCATATCAATCTCCTATCCTTACCAATAAATATATCTAATTTTGATAATGTTTATCAAATTAATAGTTTAGAGAATGAAATTTGATATCTATTGGGGTACGTTTTTCAAAATTATGAGAATTTAAATAGAATTATATTTTAAATATATAAATTAAATAATAAGAAGGTTATGCTGAAGAGGCCAATTTAATGTACACTACAAATTGATCCATTTCATCATGTTTCTAAGAAACAAAAGATAAATAAAGATGGAACTATAAAGGAGGCTATTTTATTCACATGTTTAAAGATGTGTAACTAGAAGATAAATTAAATTGAATTCATTAAGAATAGAACATTATATTATACACCATGTATATTCTTCATTAAATTTAATATTTCATTTTTTTCTCCTAGTTTATTATACATAATATTTCCTTACATTTTTTTTCTAAATATGTGAACCAAGTAACTAAAGAATCATTACTAAAAGACAAGGTGTGTTCTTCATGTTTCTAAGAAAGTACGATACCAACATTATTATAGATAAGAACATGATTTTAATTACCAAGTTAATTGTTCTTGGGAAACTACAATTTTCTGTGAAATGTTTTCAAAACATTTAGAATTAATTTTTTTATAGAATTTTTACACAACAAATAGTTTAAAAATGCATGAGTAATTGGGAACAAATAATGAATATAACATGAATATATATAATAACTAGTTTTGGTAAGATAATTATTTTTTTAGAAAAATAATATTAGATTTCAAAGATATACACAATATGGTACTTATAGCCTTTTGATAGAAGAACCATGGATATTATCTATACATTTAATTATCTATTTTTGAAAAAATATACCATTATAAATAATGATAAGACACAAAACCATCAAGAATACATAAACTAGTGAGAATAATATATTCCAAGAAAAATATAGAGGTGCATTATTATACTTAATGAGATTTATTTAAGAGTTTTATAGAATATAGAAGTTAAGAAAGAAACATGCATGGTTAAAAATATATGAGTTTCATCAGGCCCATGTGTTGAATAATATATCAACCATGAATTCACATACCATTTTACATTTTGAGTGGGTTATATATAAACTCATGTTTAATTAAATTTAAAAATCCACTATGTTAGAATATAATATCAATGATGAGTGTTCCATGCAAACATTGATCATTAAAATTTAGCATGAATAAATTCCTGAATTAATATTTTATTACACACATTAATGTCATGATGTTGTTAAAAGGAGAATAAAATTTGAAACTCATATTAAAGGTAAAATATTTCATTATCTTTTAGATATATGCTTCCCAAATAACACACTTAACTAAAAACTATAATTAAATTGAAATGAAAAGTGGATATCATATGAGTTATAGTATAAAAATTAGTCCCTAATGTCTAGAGGCATATATTTAGATGTAAAGAGTTTTTATGTCAATAAACAATCTTAAATAAATAAAATACATAGTTCACCTCAATTATTATCCTAATGTTCAAATATGATATTATATAAATCTCCAAGATAAATGATAATAGTTGAGATATAGTCTATGTTTCTATAAAAGGGATAACATATCTATTTAAAGAGAAATGTTTATACATATGGTAAGAGAAAAAACGTTTTCAGTAAACATAGTGCTTAAAGAAATTGGAATTCCAATTACCATAGACAATTTCTATGATAACTATATCTGTAATTGGATGACAAGACCACCAGTCATGGAAGGTGTCTATTTGATGAAACTAGAAAGGGTTGTTGAAACTATATAATACAAATAAGGAATTCATGTTTTATCGATCCATCTATAAGTTAATGAAAGTATTGTGATATCAGAAAAATTTAGTTTAAACGAATGTATTCAATGTGTCTATAAGTGGCCATGAGGATGACCATATTCTTACAAGTAGAATACGATAATAATTAAAGGAAGAATTTTATTAGTCTTATAATTAGTTATGAATAGAATAAACGTAACACCGCACAAATTTAATTAAAGTATACTCCGTGGTCCTAGAGAACATGACCCATTCAGGTGGATATATGGTCTTATTAGACTAAGTAAATTTAATTTTTATGAAAAGCTATTGAAAAGTACATGTTAAATAAAAATTAGGGAACATTTTTACCAATGTCACATAGTGAAAATCTATTTAATAAGGGACATATGAAACATATGGTAAGATCCAAATGTTTAATATAATTACATATTATTTAGTTAGGGATCCATAAAATATTCCATTATATTTACTAGTTATGATGTTTTCAACATATCATTTACTGTAGGAAAATATTTGTGAATTCTAGGAGAACTACATGAGATGGAGTTAGAAGTATCTAATTATACTCAAAAGAGTACAAGGGATATGTAATTTGTATATGAATTGGTAGGAACAGTAGATATAAGTCATCAGGAACTACACAAAATAGAAACATTGCATTCCCCAGTTACTAAATACAAAACTCCTTAGAAGAATGATCTTATCATGTGAGAGATAATATGTTGTTAGTTGTAAGTTGGATTTAGTGCATGTTAGAGTGTTGTGAATGTGGTTTCCCTAGACCCAACATGAACTTCAATTTTTGATTACTATATTTTGTATACAATGAGTTATAGATGAAGTATTTTTACCATAATAGTGTTGATACTTATTCATTCATTGATTAAATGGTAATGTACATAAATAATTTTTTGTATGAATGGGTTATAGAAGTTCCTAGATATAATGAGAACCTTGAGATACTTTAACAAGTATAATAAGGATATATACTATGGCCTAGATACATCATACAGAAAAGACATAATTGATGTTTGAATATCAGGTGTTAGGGGATCATAATAATTGATTCTTTGCCTCATGAAGCTAACAATATTTGATATGTAGTATATGATATCATGAGGACTGACCCACCAATGGAAACACCACATGTTTCTGGTGTCATGTGTTGTTTCTATCTATAAGAATGCATATTGGTCTCTTGAATTTATTTCATTTTCAATATATACCATTTTATAATATACTTTGAATACTTTTTAAAAACCGCAGAAATAATATAATGGCGACGTAGATAGCATTTTTTGCATCATTAGTCATGTGGCATTGATTGAATGGTTAAGATATAATTTTTCACTTCTAAAAGGAAGAGATATCTTAGGCCTAGTTGACCAAGATTGTAGTACCTTTATTTAATCCATGGATATGGTTAAAGAATGTAAGTCGATACAGTAAGGTCAATGAATAATAAATTATGAAAGTATGTTGAAATAATGTGTGAATCTTTCTTTATGAGATATAATGTGACAAAGAGTCTATATTACATAGGTTTTTCTCATAGGTTCTTTTTGTTGCTATGACTATACCTTATCTTATTAGGGGATGTGATGCGTTACTAGATTCCACTCCTAGTTTGTGGGTAGTACTCACTACTATTAAGATAAATTACTAGAGGGTTACACAAAATGTGTATTCATAAGGATGGATAATTCCATTGATTTGGAGTTTTATGTCATTGTGGGCCCCATGTTAAGGTTTGGGTAATTCCAATGTTTATATGATCTCATAAAATTAAATAGATTCAATATTATTCTTATTTCGAATAATATAAAATGAATCAATTTACTAATTATATTCATTAGTTATTTGTTGAATATTAATGAAATATTTGTCCAATTAATACTTAATATTTTATATTTTATGATTGTAAAATATTTAGGTGGGAGAAAAGAGTCAAGTTAATGACACATATATTACCAAATAGCATTTTTTAATGTTACAAGAATGTGTCAATTATATTATGATCATCACAACAATTTTGGGAGGTTAATAGCATTATTTTAGGAATTATATGAAGTGTTAGATTATAATAGGGTTTAATTGAAATTTTAATAAGTTTAAACCAAACTATAAATAAAAATATATTACCAAATTAATGGGACTATTAATTTACATGAATTCAAGTGGTTCACTCATATCCCTCTCATGTTTTGAGAGAGAGACAAGGTTTGAGGAATCCCAATCCATGTTCTCCCACAAGGATCACAGAGTTAATGATCCATTGATCATTTAAACACGGAAATAACTTTTTATTTTCCATTATAGAACCAAATGTTTGATTACTGATGACCAAGAAAAATTCCTGAGTGCAAGTGGATAATCTTGAGAGATCCATATTTAGTTACTTTGAGAAACGATCTCTAACGAAGGGAATGACATGTTTCCAATCTAAATCAAAATATGTCCCATTTTTATTTAATATATGTACTTAAATTAAAATATGTATGATCGTAAGGTTGAAACTAGGTATCAATTTTTCTAGTGACTATATCTTGACCTCGATCATAATATAATTTATTGAAATTCAAATTTTTTAGGATTTTGTTGCACACCATGTTCACATAATGTTATGATGAAAAATTTATCATGGATACAAGTTTATAAGATATATAAATATTATAATACTATAAATATTCTAATCTATTAAAAAAATTTATATGGATGTAAAATGTGATTTTAGAAATGAATTTATTTTTGAGGTAGTAATGTTGAAAAATTACCTCGAATTAAGAATTAAAAAATCTCTAATCTTCTTTAAAATACTTTTAAAGAACTTCTTAGACTCAAGAATTATCCAATAGCTTGTTATAAAAGGTTTTGAAAATTTCTCTTATGAAAATATTATATAATATAAAAGGTTGATTCTAATTTATTTATAAATTAAATATATAAATAAACTTTGATTCCTCAAATTTAAGTAGAAGAAATAAAATTTGGGTCTAAAAATGATGTGTTGTGTACCTTTTTTTTTTGAATTAATGGATAGTGAATTTGGTATGGGTCTTATGGGAGAAAGAAAAGTATTCCTTTGAGTTCAATTTTTTAAAGAGATGAAAATATATTTCTAAATCAATCTATGTATGTTATAAAACATGCTAAGAGATATGGATTAGATAAATGTAAATGGTTAAAAATTCTCTTGAATATTTCATGTAAATTAGATGTTGATAAATTAGAAAAACATACGAATAGTGAAATTTATAGAGGTATGATGGATAGTTTATTATATTTTACTATATCTCACCTGAATTGTTGTTTTCAGTATATATTTTTACTATATTTGAAATTATTTCTTATGAAATTAAGATTTTGTTTGTTAAAAGTATTTTAAATTAAATTAAAAGTTCATTAAATTATATTTTATTTAATGTTGGAAAACCATCATTTTATTTATAAATTTTTTTATATTCTAATTTTAGTGGCTTTAAAATAAATAGTAAAAACAAAAATGGAATGTATCAAATTCTTAATTTTTTTCTCTTTATGTTTTAATAAATAATATGTTTTTTCTTTATCTACTTCATATAAAGAATAAATTTCTATTAAATTTTGTAGTTATCAATCCTTATATATTAAGAAAAATATATCAGATCGTGATGTTCATTTTAAAAAGATACTAATTTTTTATGATAATTAACCAGCTATAGAAATTTTAGATAACACATTCAAATCATTCATGACAAAATCAAATAGATATTAGATATCATTTTCATATAGGTTGTTAAAAAAGGTGAAATATCTTTGTAATATGTTCTAATTGATGAACAACTTTCCATTATCTTTACTAAAAAACCATATTCAAATACTTTTGAGAAAATTAACTATAAACATGGTATGTAAAAATTTTAAAATAAAATATTGAAATAAATTTATGTTAAATATTGTTTCTATCTATCATGGGTATATATAATGTTGAGGGTCCTTCTTGACGGTTTAAAAAGTTCATCCGCCAGAATCTGATCTCTTGTCAACTCTATTTGTTTATAATTTCTCACTATTGTGACATGATTATAGACTTAATGAAATTGTAAATGAATGATTTTGAAATTACTTTGGATTGTGATCATGTAAGAGGTTTCTATTTCATGGTATACTATTTTGGTTAATAAATATTGGTTACAGTTATAATCCCATAAATATATTTACTTATTTTTCATGGATCCCTGTCACTTTAAAAATATTTACATTAGGATTCAGTAATTTTACATACAATCAATTTTTAAATTCTTCTTACAATATTTTTCAAATTTGATCAAATTTCTTTGTAGTTATAACTTTTCATAGATTAAAATAATATATAATTAAGGGATATTTTCAATAATTTTATTTCTATCTTCTTTACTTTAGCCAATTTATATGTATTATTTACATTTATAAATTTCATGTGAGTTGATAAGTATTTAAAAATATTTTATTTAAAATGACATTTGATATATATCTAAATAAAGGGATGAGGTTTTAAAAATATAGATTTAATTATGATGAAAATTATCTTAATCAAATAATGTTTCCATAAAGGGGTGAAATGTTTTTGGTTGAGAATATTGTTTCAAAAAGTGGAGTATATGATTGATCTTTTTGATAGTTTTAGTGGGGGATTTTTATAAATATATAATTATTAAATTATTGAAATGGGTATATTATTCAAAGAATCTTATCCTCTTCAATAAATTTTATTTTTATAATCACAAAGTTAATATTTTATTTCTACTAACATGAGTGATTAAATGAGTTTTATGATTTCACATATTATAGAAGAAAATATTATTGTAGGTGTGGTTTATTGAATTATATTTTCTTATTAATTATGTGTTATATGAATTAATTTTAGGGAAAATTTTATATAACTATGAATTGGGTTATGTCACATACACTATAGTTTTTAGAATTAGATAATTATAATTTCTCACAGTATTTTTAACTTATTTAGAATTCATATTTATTGTGTTTATTACCTATTAATTTTTTATTAATATTCTTATATATTTTTATAATTCTAAATATCAGTTGATAATTTTCATAAATCCTAAGTTCTTTTGTTCGTTGTTTAATGTTTGACCTCCTACAGATATTAAAAATTATTACACTAAACTATAATCTCATTTATTATGGATTTAAAGGCTTATGAGATAAACTTTTTTCTTGGTATAAAGTCATATGTGGTCTGAAAAATATAGATATAATGTAAATTCAAATTACTAGACTGAAATGAATATGTGATTGTAATATTTATATGACCATAAATTTTATTACACAACATTGAAAATATTATGAAGAGGTTTTTCATTAAATAGAGAAGCCATGCATGAAACAAAACTTCATATTGGATATTAAAAGTTTTACATGGAACAAAAAGTAAAATTTGATATTAAAATACTTACAATAACAAATTCATAAAGGATCTAAGTATAATGAAAATTTAAATTCTTATGAGAATTATATAGATTAATTTTTTTCTAAAAGTCAATATGTGCACTATTTTACTTACATTTCCATATATTAATTTATTACATTTTCTTATTATATATTTTTATTGATTTAATTTATTTTTAATTACCTATTAATTCTTTCAATCTAATGACAAATTACTTTTGAGTGTTTTTATGTAAAATTAAATTTTAATATAAAGAAACAAAACATGTTTCATTTCCCTTTATATTCATGGAAATTTTTGGGTTTTGAAATTTGAAATATTTCAAATATAAAAATTTTCTGGCATATTTTGATGGAGTATTCCAATGATTTTAATAATTATTGTTATGTGAATTTTAACTTCAATATTAAATATTCAAATGATATTTTTTATATCCATTTTATGTTTTACTGATCATTAAATCTTCTATGAACTCTATAATAGTTCATTTTCATTGAGAGAGAAAACTACGATTGTATAAGAAAATATAAACTATAATAAATGTAAATGAAATTATAATTTTTAAAGGTTGTTGCATACAAAATAACTCTCTCTAGAGAGTTCAACCTAACTATTTAAATAAAAAAGGATGAGTATATGTAAACTTAATCGTATGTCATACTTCATTAATCACATAATGTTTAAAATTGGCATAGAGAACTTTATTATACTGATCATGTGCTACCAAAGAGATCACTCATTCCCATAGAACAGATGTTTTCATCATATAACTGGATTTTAATTTTAAAAATTCCCTTATATTTTTTGTAGACATGATTTATGGTTTATTATTTTCATTAAAAAATGGCAATTTCTGTGGGGTTATACCTCACCTTCAGAAGGTATGTGTGGTTACGCCTTGGTCTAATTAAGGGAAATGGTTTTTAGTGGTTCATTGGTCCAAATAAGGGAAACTTCTTTTATTTATACACTTTAAAAGAAATATTCTATATTATTCCCCTCATGTGAAAAAGTTAGGGTTATTGGGTTGTTCTTTAAAGTGTAAAAAATTATGTTATGTTACGTTGTGAATTCTAGTATGAAAATGTTATATATATTGGGTTGTGAATCCCCTTAAAAAGTTTGGTCATTTTTATAGTGGGTTTTTAGTCTCACATTAAGAGTGTGAAGAGTATATTCAAGATCAATTTTGAACTAATATAAAAATACTTGAGTTCATTTTTCTTCCCTATTAAAAATTATATTAACTTTGACAAGTTAGTAATAATTTATTAAGAGGCCAATTCGCCCCCTCTTGATCAATCTACCATATTATCATCTATTCCAAATTGATTATACCTAATTGGTGGATCATTCATTTATTATGAGATGATTATGTGAGTTTTAGTAATGGTATTTTGTATTGGGAAAAAGTCAAATATATGCTTAATCATATTAATATAAAATAGCGCACTATTTTTCTAAGTGATAATACATTTAATGAATCATTAAGATGATGAGGTAAAGAGGCAGAGATGAAGCAGTTGAGGCAATTTTTATGTTTATTTTAAAACTACCATAGTGTATTTTTGTATTTTAACCATTCCTTACATAAAGGATAGTGATGTGAAGTTATATTCCTACTTTCTTATCAACCACTAATTGATGTTTTCATGATAACAATTCTCATTTAATCAAGATAGGTTAATTGTATTATGTGATTATTTAATGATAAATACATGTTATTCTGACCCATTTTTTCAATCCTATGGAATTTTGAATTAGTGATTATTTCACTCCAACTAAAGGAAAAGTTTTTATTTGATTTATATTTTAGGTTTAAGTCTGGTGAATTTCTCTTTGTTGAGATAATAATGAAATATTAAATTTGATAATGTTCATGTTGAATCATTATTCCTATTTCAATCTTCACAAAAATAAAGTATTATGTGGGGAATTTATTCATTCATTAGGGTCTATTAGATATTAGGAGTTTTAGATTGATTAGAAATGTGGATGTGTGGATTCATGTTGACTATAAATACAAATCAAATCAGAGTGGACAATTTTAAATGTTGAAGTGTGATAGCAGTGTAAGGAAGATCAGCCGATAATGGGTGTCCTAGATGAGGGTCTTGTTTCATGATTTAATATAGCTTCAATTATTTTAATCTTAGTGAAATTTTAGAATCAAGAATTATTATAGGTAAATAAATTTACCAAAAATTGCGTCTTGAATATGGAATCTACATTATACCCTCTTAATTTATAGATCATGAATTTTATTGTGGTTTATGTGATTAATTATTAATTGAACCATTTTGAAGGTGTATATTTTATAAAATATTGACTGTTTTCCTTTCAATAATTTACATTATATAGGTATATGGGATTTAATGATTTTATGAATATTTTTATCATAAAAGGGTATGAATGTGAATCTATTATAAAGGTCCTAAAATTTTAGTGTTGAAGTTTTTGAGTTTTAATGGGAAATTTGGATTTTATTACTTATGGATTAGAATAGTTTTGAATATGATAAATTTAATAATTTAATAATTTAATAGTTAATTTTTTAAAAGCTGATCCACATGCCTTTCAGTTTTAGAAAAAATGATTAGCTTCATAGTAAGAATGTTTGTTTTTTTCTAAACACACTAATGATTCTGATTCATAATGATTATTTTAGTTAAATTTTTTTTTTCGTGATTTTAAGAATAATTAATTTTTACACATTTTTAAAATAATTAAATTAGTTTATTAATTAGATTATGTTACATTATTTTTTAATTCTATAAAATACTATCTTATATTAAAATAATTCATGTGTTGTGATGCTAAAGGAATGGTCTTTCATTTTTTGGTGTTGTTATTTTACATTAGGCTTTTGGTTTGACCTTGACACATTTCTAGCCTTTGAATATTAATTTTTTTGATAGATTTTTTACACACTGTTCCAAGGAGATAAATCTATGGAAGACGAGTGTATGTGATAGATGTTCCCTCTAGGATGGGTTATTCAAACCTATTTAAATATGTTTATGTTCTTTCCTTAATTCTTATGAATTTTTAAATTGTTTGAGGTGATTTGAAAACAGGTGGCCTATAGAAGGTGGGCTTCAAGGGTCACCCCTAGACATAGGTAAATGTTGTATAAAATAGTGTGAAAATGTATTTTTCATTTCATATAATTATATTAAACACTAAAATATAGATATCAAAAAATTATTTTTTACTAGTGAATTAATGAAATTATATTTCTATTTTAACAAATTAAAAATATAAATAATTAATATATCCAACTTTAGTATTAATGACATAAACCTATTTTTTTATTTATTTTTTCATATTTTAGGAAATAAAACCATTATAAAAGAGTTACCCAATATTTACACTATCTTGAATAAAAATAAATAGTTTTAAAAAATCCTCACTTTCTAAAAACACTTATAATGATATAAATATTCACTAGATCAAAGCGACAATATGGTGGTATAAATCACATCTTGTTTTATACTAGTGTAAAAAATTAATGTTTTTTATGAAATTTTATGTCGATTAATATCTCCCCCATCCATTATTTTATGATAATGTAGGACATCATATATGGGAGATGGATTATCTATAGATATAGATAAGGGAGATATTGGTTTCGATTTGAAGGGTTCGTGAGTTTGATTTAATTAGTGTTAGTGTTAGGGATATGTTCAAGGGGTATTGATGTTTTTGATTATTACTCACTTAATTTTTGGGCCAATGGTTTTTCCACTCCCATTATTGAATAAGTTTTAGTAGTTTCTTCTTTTCTTATTTCTGACTAACAAACCATTGGACTACACAATCTAATATGCTACACCTCACATTTATCTCCAAATTTTTTTAGTGGATATGGATTTTATGTTCGATTTGATCCACTGCATTAATACCACGTATAAATCCAATAAATATTTACCTCACACTATATTGTCTTCCTTTCCTCCAATAGTTCCATGTCTTGAGGCTATTTAGTTGTGGTTGAACAAGTTTCATCTCCTACCAGTAATGGATTATTTTTATGTTATAAAGATGAATGATATAATTTACAAAGATAATTGAATATGTAGATATCCATATAATTTAAGTCCTTCATCAAATCCATGCTATCAACATCAGACCTATAATCATAGAGTAGATATAGGGTAGGATGCATCATAATGGAGGCTTCTGTAACTGAAATCTTGAGAGGCACAACCTTGAGTTTTATCGTTTGATAAGATTGTGGGAAACTCATTTCCACCACCTATTTTTGTTTATAATTTTCATAATAGGTTGGAGAAGATGAATAAAATTCCATGTTTTCAGAAGATAATGTTAATTCAAGGTATTCGGATACTTGTAAAAACATTGAAAACAACAAGGAGGGTGAAACATAAATAATTACTAAAAGAAGAGGAAAAACATCTCAATAGATGAGAAAACTAACAAAGTTCATATTTCTATTGGTAATAGGTACCATATTTGGGCCATCTAGATTAATACATATATTCCCCTCCACCCCAATCCATATATTTATGATGGAAAATAAGGTTTCCATTAGATTCAACATATAAAATTTCCATCCCCTAAATCTCCCAGTTCTTTCTTCACTATACACATTATTATACTTTCACATTACCAACAATTGATATTGAAAAATAGAGACATAAAAATTTTAGAATTTGGTGACAGTTGAATATAATATATTAAATGTTGTGGAATAGATGAAGAGGTGTATATTATCACATAGAGTTAGTTTAGTGGTTGGGGTCATTTTCATGTTTCCTTAGGTAACAGAGGACGTGTTTCCACTGAGAACTAGAAAATATACTCTTAAAGGAGATAAAGGGCCTCTGTAAAAAAATGTAGTGGATTTAAAATAGTATGAGAGATGATAATGAAAATACTATGAATATAATATTTAATATAATTCTTCTCTATCCCAGAACTAACTACTTTTCTGAGGAAAGAAAATATTTTCCAATGTGTTCCCTCTCTCAATACCCTCTCCCTATAACCACCTCATTTTCATTTAGGACCTCACATAGGGATCATAAAAATACAAGTGATCCCTAAAAAATAGATTATTTAGGGGGAATAACTAAGTCTTTTAAACTCTTAAATATATAGTAGAAGATACTTTCTAGGATTCTATAGTATCATATGCTCTATTACTCCCCTTATTAAAAAATATGTTTTTCTCTACAGAATAGAAGAATTAAACTAATTGAAAACAACGGATTCATCTTACAATGTCACATATTCTTCTAGGAACAACTTTTATTTTATTAAACAATGAAATAAAATTATATTATTCTATATGATAACTTACTTTGAAAACACATCCTATAGAGCATTCCATTTTTTAGACACCTATTTTAAATACATGGATAAAAAATGAGTTTAATTTACATCATAATGTTTAAGCTATGATACATGAAAAAATAGATGTATTTGATCTTTTGGTCGAAAATAAAATTGATATTACATGGTTCTAATGCTTTTAATTACTAAAAAGGGGATATAAAACTAGGAATGGAACGTCCAATTATTTCATCAAGACACCAAATGCACTCAATGGGGTATTGATTTAATGTATTTCTAATATCTTATTTGAAAAACAATTACTCTATGTCGGTTCAAATATTTTTCTTGTAATTTTATTATCGAGGAAAATAACACTTAATATAGTGGGGAACCAAATCATGTATCACTAATTTATTAGTGTATGTCTCTATTCATACTTAGCTTGGTAGGATATTAAAAATAGTAATGGGGTTTCATCCATACACCAGTTAAAAATATTGGTGTTAATGGATGCATTTCAAGTAGTTTTGTAACAAAAATCACCCCATAACAATAAAAATGACAACTATTTTTGTTTCTCACATGAAAACACCTTAATAAATTCTCTAATAAGTGTCTAAACACACCATTTATTCATTAATTTATGAGTTATATATATAAATCATATTCAAATTTATTCTATATAACCTGAATAATATTATATAAAAATTACTCATATAAATTGGGTCTAAATAATTCATAATTTTCCTAGGTATCACATGTAATCTGACTACATTCTATTGGAATACTTCTACCACTCTTCGAGTTATGTGTTGATGACATGATTAAATAGAATATTATTATTTTGAAATTGTTCCACTACCAGAAAAATCATATAATTCCCCAAGGATGTTGGTATCCTAGAAATAAAATCTATAGATATTTCCACCCACATTACCTCTGGTTAATCCAATGGATACAATAATATTTTTAGAGATAACATGGAATACTTTTATATTTGTAAAACTTCACACCACTATAAAAAAATTAGCACCTAATTTTTCATTCCCACCCAATATAAAATTTTATGTCGCTTTCTATAATTTCTATAATATCATGAATTCTATCATTAGGGGCAATTTTAAAATTCCTTTTGTAATTCTTGAATCCATTGAGAAATTGATGGTTTATTCTAGTGGACCTTACATAACCATATTACCAATATATATATATAAACTTCATTTAAATTTTGGTACTTGACTATTCATTTCTAGTGATATTTCATAGATTGTATTCCTTATATTCCCCTCTTATTAAACACAACCATATCTCTATAATGGAAAGGATTTATATAAATTTAACACTGAAATTTCTTCTCTTTGATACAAATAATTTTCTCTTGAATTATATTTTATATTCTTATACTTCACTTCTAATTGATATCCTAATAACATGTCTACCAAATATTAAAAATATGTAATAGTAATTATCTATTGTATCATTTTTTAACGCTTTTGGTTTGAATATACTATGAATGACCCTTCAAATAGATTTGAAAACTAAAATTATATTACCATCACTAATACCATAATCTGATTTCCATAAGCGGACTTAGATAAGTTCCTTTCTATAAACCTATTTCTGAAATAAAATATATGTTTTTGATCTTTCGTATGTGTAATCCTCACACCATGTAATAATGCATCACATTGCACTTGAAATGTATCTAAAGAAATTGTATATTAAGAATCGAGGATATTTTATTGAACTTGGTTTGTTATTTGAAGGATAATTCAGTTTTTAGGTAAGTTTAAGACCATTATTTTGGGATTATTTAGTGAGATGTTGTTATTCTTTCCATATGATTGAAAAAATTATCTATATTGTCATGTTAGTACTAAAAATTATCAAACTCCATTAACAATCATTCGTCTCATGAATCATAAAACTACTTCAATTTTCCTGGGTTATATATAATCTAATAGATTTTTTATTTTATATCCTATATATTCTACCTCTTATTAATTAAGGTGGAATTTTATTTTATTAACATATAAGTGGTTATCTTAAAAAACTTATATGAAAACATCAGAATGGTAAAAATGTGACTTTTACCCATAGTTCAATACCAGAATATCATAAAACAACTTTAGAAAAAAATTACCAAATATGGTATAACCTAATTCATTTATAGAAGCTTATAAAATAAATGTATCATTTGTGAGGCCAAATGAAGTAACTAGATATTCATAATGAATTCTAGGTGTATAAAATTTGATATTTTCCACATCCTCCCCACACATCAAAATATGATGATATCCTAATTTGAGATCCATATTTGAGAAGTATGTTACTCCAATATATTTATATAATAATTAATAATATACTAAAACAAGGAACCTATTTTGAAATATTATTTTCCTGAGTACTCGATATCTATAAAACATTTTTTATTCTTTACTAATAATTTTGGATTGATGTATGCACCTTAATAGGTATACATAGTGTTTATTTGAATAATTTTATATACATTCCTTTTAAGAAAATATTTCTAGAAATGTGGGTTTCAGAATTGTCTCATAGTCACTTTTCCCTACCCCCAAACCAAATCAATTATTTGTTATTCTACATAAAGATGATAGTCTCGTAGGTTCACTGAACACCATATTCAATTTTTCAAATGGACCATATAGTTATTATTGTTACAAAAATTCTATAAAGATTCTAATTTTACATTCATAACTTAATTTATCAATCAGTAGTTTTCATAATCACTTCATTTATTGGTCAACCCATGCAAGTAATAGACCACATGGGTTGGCCAAATGACTTTTTTAGTTGTGTTTTTTCCCACCTATCGAGAAGTTAATAGTCATTGTCTTCCAACTGATTTTAACCACCTAAATTGATCATACACATGAATGTAAAAATATTTAAACTATTATATCTATATCTATGACATGAGAAGCAGTTACACAAGTATAATATCACATGAATATTTCCATTTTTATTAACTTCATGAGACACAAAAATTTACCCATCCCCTAATCTGATACTAATTATTATTTTTAATGGAAAATTATTTCAATAAACCTAATCCATTCTGTGGATATAATATTGAGGCTTCCTAAAAGTATCCAGTAGAAATAAATTATAATTTATAGACACTTGACATTTAAACATAATGGGTTTCAATTATACTTCCTTTTGTTCCTATGTTTGATAATTAGTTCCCAACCAACAATATTCTGACGCCTTACATCCTACCACTTCTTATAACTCTATCACCTTAAATTAAATTTAATTTAAAACTATGAAATATTTATTTTATTAAATTATTTCACCATCAACTAATAGTATTTCTCCCATATATAGGTCATTATATTTATTCATTTGTTTATATGTCATTACACATGCACTACTATTTTTTTGTGATTTCCTATTTATAATCGATTTCAACTATAAAAGGATAATTGTAACAAAAATATTTTATAACTAGTACCTTTCAGAAAATAACATCTCAATTTATAATTTATTTTACAATCCATAATAATTATCTTTTTAGGTGACACAATATTTGAAAGAGTAATATTCTATAATAAAAATTATTTGTGACATAAATTTATCACCATCACAAATATTTGACTATCATGTTATAATTGATGATATATGAATATCAATCACTTATAAATTACCTTAAGGAAGTTTTTTTCCATCAAGAATAATTATTTATTAAAAAAATTTATTTCCCTACAAATAACTTTTGAAAAATAAAAAAAATGTTCTAGAAAATTAATAATTAAACATATATTTATTATAAAATTATAACATATATATTATAAAAAAATTTATAAGGAAACATAATAATAGATAATCTGTGAGAAAGGAATGAATTACCTCAATAAGTGGGAACTACACCTATAAAACACATGTTAGTTTCCATATATACGTCATCAACTAGCTGCACTGGTGACATTGTTTCTCTTTGTGATGTTGCTACTCTTTGTAACATTATCACTACTCTTCCTGATCTCTAAATAGTATCTATATAGTCATATCACAAGCCTCTATTATCACCTCATACTATGAAATTATATATGATTATAATCCTTTATGGCCTCCCTTTGAGCTAAATTATTACATCACTTCTTTGATGAGATGACCCGTGATACCCATTAAACTAGAACCAAACTCATGCTCCACTAACCCAATGTGCATTCATGATCCCAAAAAGATGGTGACTAGAATATGGGAATCAGTCAACCAAAACGGGAATGATTTCTCCCAACAAGAAACATGGTACATGTAATATATATTTATACACAATGGGAATTAATAGCTAGAGGAAGCAATTTACGCCAAAAAAAAATAAAGGAAACAGTATTGATACAACCCAAAAGAAAACAAAAAAGATAAAACTTTTCCAAGTACATTTCCAAAAACCAAAAACAATAACCAATATATGAAAAAACTACTACATGTTATATGTAGGCAACTTCCCTTCATCTCACCACTAGCTACCCATAACTAGTTGACAAAAACCTCACTGCCTCACAGTGGTGCATTCCCATTTCCTATATCAAAATACAATACTAGGTCCACACATTCCCAATGAAACCTATAGTGTTTGAGATTAACAAGATCATTAGGATCCCACCTAGGTGTTCCATGTCAAGTATTTGTACAATAATCCTAGAATATTGAATTTATATAAAACAAGTCATGATAATAATTTATATAGTTTAATATCAAAATCATGGTTGATAATTCTTGTTCTTCTATTTTTTCTAAAAAAAGTAAATGTGAAACAATTTCAAAGTATAATTTCCATAAAATGGTTATATTTATAAAAAATAGGTATATCAAATCCCAAAAATACAAAATCAAACACAATGGTAAAATACTATTATGTTAAATGACATTCTAGCGAAATAAGTCACTCATATGTAAATTGAGACTAGTGATCACTAAAAGTTACTAGAAAAATTACATCAAGTTCTAGGTAACAAAAAAACACCTTAAAAAGTAATCCCTCATACCATGATAAAACATTCGTAGAGATATATTCATATTGATGTATGAATAGTTGAACACCGTAAAAAGTGATAATCTCATACAATTCCAAAGAAAGATACCCAATACTACTACTTACACATAATTACCCTATGATACGTTGGGTTTCATTAAATTAATAATTTAAAAATGATTTAAAACACTCCACAATAAAATTACAAGAAATTATTTTCCATAAAAAAACATTCCTTGAAAACCCATTTCATAATCCATTTGGAAATACTTTTAGAAACTTCTTTCTTTTACAAAAATAAGAGGAAAAAAATATTTTCTCAAAAAATAATTTACACACACAAATCAATCAACTCATGAATCATGAAAATTAATTTATTAAAAAAAGTTATAATTCTAATATGAATTATGATTCATCTAATATAGGCTAAAGATAGAACCATTTGACATATACTTAGGTTTCAAACAACCAACAATGGGATCCATGAACTAAGAAAAGAAAGAAAACACAACATAAAAAATAGAGGAATTAACATAGGTCCTCCAACATTAGAATAAAATTTCATTAATGAAGGGGTTAAAAAAGAGAAAGGATCATCACATACCTCAATACAATGTTGCGTCACCCCACAACCAACATGAGAAGTGATCCCTTGATGAATAACACGACAATGAATACGAAAGGAATTGAGAGATAGATCACAACATGATCCTTATACTCCAATAACACAATTCAAAACCACTTCAAAACCAAAAGATATGTATAAAATGGAATAGATATCCAAAAAATATATAATGGAGAAGTAACCACCATTTTAGAGATCATAGAGAAAAAATAAATATTATGATGGAAACAAAACTACCAAAAATGGGTTTTAGATTGATTACAATTGAGTGAGGAGGATCTTATTGAATGTGTGATAAGATTTGTGAGTGGTAGATAAATACCCAATGAGTATAAGGTATTTACTTTGTGAATCAATGATTAATGACATGAATCTCCCATATATCATATATAACAAAAAAAGAATCATCTTATTTTAAAAAAATTATCACATACTTCACAATGTGAATTCTTTTCAGGTTATAATTTTTTTCATCAGTTGAAATAGTAACTAATATATTCTTCCCTGACCAAAATTGACCCCATGTATCTGGTTCACAATGTGAATCATTTATGTAACCTTTTTTAAGAATATTACCCTATAGAAAACTCCTAGTTTCTCTCCAATTCCCTATAAAACAAAAATTAAAAAAATAAACATTAGAAGACAGTGTACGTTTAACTAAGACTTTGTAATCTTCCCATTATGGGAATTTTCATCCAAGATAAGTCATGAAAAATGGATTATTCAATAAACGGTTACTCTACTACTCCATCACCTATAGTTAATTTACCTAAGTATCATAAGAATATGCTAAGTTCTTATATAATAATTTATAAAAAAATAGATTTACCATTTAAGACTATCAGATGAGAATCAATTATTTATATTGTTTTCTACACAATAGAAACATATGGATCCAACTCAATTTCCTCGTAAATCAGAACATGCATTAGATTATAATAATACATCCTAGGATAAGATATGTGAAAAAACATGTATACCTATCAACTGAGCTGTTAACTCCAACTGATAGATATACTTCCCAAGCCACTTAGTGATATTAAATGATCTAATGTATCTCAGAGCCAACTTCCCCAATTTTGAATTTTTTCAGTTATCCAAATGAAGATAGATATTCAACAAAATAATATGATCACTAATGGAAAACTACAAAGGATGACGTTAATGAACCAAATAAAATTTATTCTAACTATTAGATACAAAAAAATCTACATATATCATGATTCTTCACCAAAATATTATGAATGAGGCTCAATTGAATAAGATAGTCCTCACCCACCTCCGACCAATAGAGAAGTGACCTGAATGACCGGCCATAAAAATCCTAAAGGGGTTCTGTTTTGATCGAAAACTGGTAACAATTATTATTTTAAAACTAAACCAGTCCCAAATGGATTCCCCCTTATCCATCGAAATCAAATATATATATATAGTGCATATCCTCTAGAATCTAAATAGAATGCTCCATCTATAGATCGTAAGATGCACTCAAAATCACTTGAGTCCCCATCAGTTATTGAAGATTCTTCTAGAATATGGAAGTAAACATGATATCCTTTTTTGAGATAATGGAAAGGGAACCCCATGAAACCTCATGATCTCTTGCACATAAAACTTACCAAAATCTTCAAACATGGGGGTGTCCTTGATCAGAAAAAAATAACACAATTTATTAAACTGATAAATAACATACAATATAACATTATTTCCATTGGGAGTTTGTGGAAATTAAAAAAATGAAGTGCATAGACACCACATACCATTTACAAATTAAAACCAAAAGGGGTTAAGGAGGAACAAAATTCCCCAGGTTATCTACCTTTATCTTTTATTTGGTGTAAAAATGGGAAACATATTTATTTATGTGAGGGTTCAATCCCATGCACCAAAAATGTAATCTCAGGTAAAAATACATCTTCGTAGTTCTAGGATGAATATCCCATGATTTACTATAATAATCATGAAGAACTAAAATCATCATATATTACATGATAAAAATCGATCCTCAAAGTGGATAATACCCTCAGAAGGGAGAGACCAACCTAAAATGGTCTCTCAACTATATAAGGTTTTCTTGATTCCCCTAAACTTATTGTCCTTATACTGTATCTTTATAATAGACTCATGTAGATATAATGGTAACTGAACACTATATTGTATCATACCTGAATCATCTTCATTCCATCTCAATGAAACTAAGTGAAAATCCTTATAAAGTTCCACTCTTCTATCAATTCCAAAAATACCATGTGATGGAAATTTCTTACTAAGTGAATCGAAAACAATATCCCCCTTCCTTGGGGTGTAAACGAAGTCAATGATGAATGTTTAGAAGTATTCCAACTGCCTTCGCTGTAGGTGATTTAGGTCTTTCTGATAATTGATATAGCTCAGACTCTTATGCTCAGAAAATATTTTAATCCAATCCCCAAAAAGATAAAATCTTAAAATTTTATGTGTGTATATAACCCTAAGAAGAGCCAAATCATGAGTGGGGATATTTTTATCTTATGGTCAAAGATGAAAAGATATATAATATTCATCATGACTATCCTGTAAATGAACACAACCTAGACTAGAACAAGAAGTATTAAAGTATACCAGATATAGCTTACCAAAATTTGGAATTATTAAAATATGTGTTAATGTTAAAAGTCATTTCAACACATTAAAATAAGTTATAAATTTAGGATCCCGATTTAATATCAACTCTTTCTTAGTATTATATTTCAAAGGTGATTTAAATATCAATAAATCCTTGATGAACCAATGATAGTATCAAGAATGACTTATGATTCTCTATATCTCAAAAATATTCCATGGTTCCTCCCATGAAAAAGAAATGTTCTCCTACATTGGATTGACTGAAATTCTATGTTTAGAAATCATTTTTTCTATGAACTTCACTTCTTGGATCAAATCATTGCATTTCAATAACTTCTTATAAATGATGTTACCCATTGGGATTCATAGAAATCAATTCTAATTGTGATCATAGTCACAATAAATATCTAAAATAAACCAGGATATCCTCCGAAAACACTACGTAAATTTCAGTGAGATATTGATGGAATATATGGTTTATAAAATCTATAAAATCATTTGGAGCATCAGATAGAAAATAATCATCATAAGATATTCATAATGGTCATACCATCTTCTAAAAGTGGTCTTCAAAATATTGGTCTTCTGAACTCTAATATTATGACAACAAGAAGAAATATCGATATTCAAGAACAACTTCAATTCCTTTAACTGATCAAATAGTTAATCCATATGAAGTAAAGGTTACATTTTCTTAATATTAACCGAGTTCAAATTTTGATATTCTATACACAAATTAAGTGATACATCATCTTTCTTGTAAATGATCTTGGGGGATTCCTATGGAAAACAATTGGGTGAACAGAAAATTTATCCATCAGACCATCCAACAAGAACTTGAGTTATTTTATCTTAGTAGGTTTCATGTGATAAGTGAGTATCATGATCGTTTACATACCCAAAAAATATTGACCGATAAATTCCCTTCATTTTTAGTGGAAGAGAGGAGAAGTCATGTATAAATAAATTGTGGAAATTCCAAATGAATATTGGATGAATAGAAAAAGAAGAAAAGTTATCTATATCAACTAAAATGATAGAAAACAGATCCATTCGCTCGGGGTTTGAAGGTCCTGTAAGATCATACCTCAGATCCAACTCTTCCTAGAACACCTGATATCCCCCATCAACAATTAATTATAGAACATGCCGATGATAATAATCAATCTCAGCATGATGAGTAAAATGAAAATCCATATGGATGATGATGTCAAATAGATATAGATCAAGAACTAGGAAATCCTAGACTAACTATAAATTGGGTATCCATAGGGAAGATACCAAAGAATTAAAACCCTACTCCTTACTCCTTCTAAGGGGTGTATCAAGCTCTTTAAAAAGGAAATTAACTTCATTGGAATTTTTAGAACATAAAAAATGGGTAGATATAAATGAGTTTGATACATGGATTAAAACTGTAGATGTTTTTATATAATATTAAATGAAAATGGTACCTCTCACTGTAGATGGGAATGTTCCATCCTTTGTAACATATTCACATAACTAACCAATACGATGGTAGCTAGACCGGTGGGTCACACGACTACCCCTATGTTTGTCGACTAATAGTGCAGGTCTAAGGTGTTAATAGTGTAGATACTATACCCTTATAGTAGTGTAGAACAATTTTATAAAAAATGAGAATCAATAGTAGAACTATTAATAAATGAAAGACATAGATGTGGAAGAATAATATAAAATGAATGTGAAAGATTCCCAATCCTAATATACAATAGATGCATACATTCCCTAATGATAATACATAATCTAAAATAGTGTACGTACAGTAGGTAAAAAATAGTATAGTAAAAAAGTATAAATAATGAAATAAAATCCCCAAGGTTGATCTCCATGATAATCCTGATCACTAGATCAGTGTTATACTCTTAACTCCTAGGTACAAGAATCACAACATAATCAATCATTCTTGGTTTTACAAACATAAGTTATAATTGGGTACCTTAGTGCAATGGAAGCCTAATAAGGGTGTGAGATTTAAATACCAGTAGGTTACCATCTATGGTGTCTATGACTGAATCTAGTCCATGAATTCAATGTAAAATAGTGTGCATGTATAATGAATTTTTAGGAGTACTTAAATAAACCACAACCATCATACTCAAGTTAACAAAGTACACCTCACGACTCTTCATGATTCGACTAACATGCAGAAAATATTTTTGACTATTAAATATATATAAATATTCATAATTATATATATAGTTTAGTTTTATATTTAATCCACCTATATGAACTTAGTATATACATACATAATTGACCATATACCTAGAATACTAGGTGCAGGCTAGACCGGGCATGACTCAGTCATCCAAAACCAGTCTAAAAGAGCCTACAATCTCAAGAAATAGGGTTCATTCGCAACATCCCAATATAGTGTGATTCATCATGCACAACACATGGTATCACGAGTGAGCCATCCTATCAACACTCTAAACAGGGATTGTGGCACCTCAGCCCAACATATTTTATAGTATCAATGGTGTGAGAGGTCCGAAACTCAACACCCTATGTAAAAGAATGTGATTTACCTCCATGGTCAAAATATCCCTTACCATCATTGATAAACTATTTAGATGGTATCATCACATAATAAAATTTAACGACTATATTGATGATGCCTTACCTCTCATGATATGCATTTATTAAGCCCAATTAAAATTAGGGGAATCAAATTTTAATCATAGCATGTACTAAACATGAAATGATTTGTGTATCCTTTCCACCCTCTTAATTTCTACTTCAGTACCCATATTTTTATAACAAGTCATATTCTTAATATTAATAATAGAATCAATATTGTATAATCTATGATATATTATCAACCCAAATAGTTCTTTTGAAGCAAAGAAACCATTATATTTATACCATTCCATTATATACTTTTTAATTAATTTGAGGAATGAAATACCTAATGAATATGTAATACCATTTAATTCAATCCATTAAATTCCCTATAAGACGAAAAGAAAAATCATAAGTGTCCAAGGTTCATTTTGGATATGACATAATCATAGGTGGAAATTACCTGCGCAACCAATTCCATGTATAAGAGGGACCAAACACTTATGGAGTGATGGGGTTGAATTAGAAATTTATATCAAATGAGGGATACTCTTTTTAATAATGTCATTAAATTCCATAAAAAATAAATGACCTGAGTCTAAAAATACCAAAGTCATAGGTAATCACAAAATTAAATGATCTAATCAAGACATAAATAAAAAATCATCACTCTTTATTTTTTAAGTCAACCCAGCTCATGCAATGGGTTTTATTATAAAATAACAAACCTATTTATCATACAATTCCCTTATATCTAATAATCATAAAAGTCTAGATTTATAATTCAATTAATCAAAATAAAAAATTTTATAAAGCTACCACACATTGTAATTAGATTTTATACAATTCAATGTGGCACTAATGAGGTTCCATTACCATTTGGACCAAATCCTAAAATGGGAAACTCCATTACCAATCAAAGAATAATAATTAGAAGGATTTTAGGAAATTTAATTTAATTAATATATAGGTCCAATTCAAGTTGGTATAGACATGAGGTTTCCATGATCGAGGATAGAAACCTCAAACAAATAAACCATGAACAATGAGTGTGTATCTAGTTGGGATGATAAATTTTATATGATGAAACCAAAAAAATATGACACTCAAGAATGATAGGGAAGTGGTACAATGAAAATATTCATAAAATGATGTAAATTAAAGGGAAAAGTCATATACCACCCACCTATTGCATAGGATGTTCCCTTCATCCAATCTCATGATTTGATTTGGTTAGATTTTTAAGAATCAATGAAATAGTAATCCATCCTTAAAATAGGGAAAATGTTCTTTAATCATTCTAACATGATCAAGATAATATTACATGAATAAATTTTAAGAGTGAATAAATTTATTATCGATTCAGATCTATAGAGGCTGAGAGTTATTGATTCTGACTTCAGTTGAGGGGGATCCCTTGATTCCTAAAAGAGGGAGAATGAAGAACCCACTGTGCAAGGACAAGGCTCACGCAGATTCTATGAGGATATGAATAAAATGAAAATGAGGTTTTGACCGCATTATGGGTAAATGAATAATTTTACCCTGAAAAAACATGTTCCACAGTTCGGCTACCTGGTTTGGAAAGACCATGGGATAGTATTGTAAAAACCACTACTTAAGAACCTTACCTCAAACAGGTTATGTTACACAATTTTCTAACCATGCTCCAACCATGAAATGAATAGTTCTTAATTACTTTATAAGTGAAAATTATCATGCGGGATAGGTGCAAGATTTGGGGAAACCATGTGTAACTCACATGCTTCATATATTCAAACCTCTACAAGCTGCACGATTTGTAACCAGGGTATGCGCTGTTTCAGATTACCATGTGGCATGTGCATACCCTCCAAAAATTTTATTTTGGGGGCCTTACTGTCTTAAAACTCAACAAGAATTTCAGGGAACCTATTTGGTATATACCCAACTCTAAAGATAACACATTTAAGTGTTCCAAATCTCAAAATTAAATTCTAATGCTCAGTTGAAATAATGGACCTTCCATAAATGAAAAAAAAAAATAAAATTTCCTCGTAATTTTTCCTTGGCTCAAAACACAGCTCATTAAAAAATCCCAACCATAGAACATATCATCCCCAGGAAGCCATTGGGAATAATGAAAACATAACCCAACCTGAAAGGGTTATGAAGGTTTGTTTAAATAGTCATGCTTATTTTCAAAATTCCCAACACACCTAAAATAATATCTTTAGAATAAGATACTTATGCTTTCAAAACTTGAACCAATGCTCGTTTTATTGAAGGAAGCAACAAAAAAATATTAACATAACTTGTTTAGCTAGAGACATGATCACTTCATCATTACATTAAAAAACTATCCAATGGTGCTCCCCACCTTAGGATTTCAACAATATAAGGGGGAAATTCGGAACCATGGAACCTCCACCGTCGAAATTTCCCTTGAATAATTCCCCACGAATTATGGTGACTCGCCTTTCATTATTTCATTAATTGGGAGAACCAAGTGAAATTTGAGGCCATCAATGAAACCTCACCATAATTAAATGGTTCAATTCCAATCAACCAAACTCAAACTGGTCCTGCAATCTTTCCTTGAAAGTCACTACCGACCCCTACACCACACATTCCTTACCCAATAAACGTTCTTTAAAAGAGTTCAAATAAATCATATCTAGTAAAAAATATGGATAAAAAGCTGAGACAACTCCATCCAACCACTGTCAAGACAAATATCTTAGATGTCCAACATATTACCAATTGAATGCTAATGCCCTATAAGGAATATTGCATTTAAAATAATCATAGTAACCAAAGTCTATACCCAACATCCAGGGAGGTTTCATGGTTAAATGATTACCTAATTGTTTTGAACAACTATTCTTTAGAAGGAACAAGGGTGCGAACCATATCCAACCCACCAGAATCATCACCCCTTCCCAAAACACATTTGATCGCAACAAAAAATCTGTGATGTCATCGGATTCATTAAATGAGGTTCAATAAACCATCCTATGGTAGTCCCTACTCTCTTTTTTCAATTGATATGTTGGTAGAAGTCCATGATGTCCACATTAGATAATTAACTATACCAATAATTACATCTGTTTGGTGGTCAAGTCAAAGGAATGGCTGACATTGATGAATCCATCCAAGGCATTCCTACACGAAATCCAACATATCACTCAGGACTAACCACACCCATATAAAATCCACACATCCATTTCAAGACTCTAATTAAGAACCCAAACCATGCCTACAACCTTTAAAAATTATCATAGTGTATGATCGACACAGTCTTAGTGAATGAAGGATGACATCAAGATTGGGGAAAACTCATATCTATGACAGAGTGCACTAAGTGGAAACCCATAAAACCAAAAGAAGAACATCTAAACCACTATTGTTTGGCTTCTCTTGAGAGAATATCAGTTTCAAAATTTGATGCACCATCACAATCTGATCATAAGAATTTACCACCATAGGCATTCTATGATCGCTTAATATTTTTCCACCGATGTCCATCCAAAAAAAACAGTGTTTCTCAGGGGTCATATATGTAAAAATACATACCAATTCTATGTTGATCAGAAAGAATATCAATGATTCGAAACTTGAAAACCTCAAGGTAAGTCAAGAAATCATGACCTTTTCCAAATGTTTCTCTTTAATTATATTCCTTCTACATGGAAGGATGCTTATTCACTTAAACTTCCATGATTCTCCCTACCTTAGGAGGGTCATAGTCCTAAAAATATGATAGACAAACCAGAAACTCACATGCATGTTATATAAGATTCTCGTTATATTCACATCTGTCACTTCTCTGTGTCATGATCCCAAAAATCGTATCATCCAATAATTTTTCATGAAATCCATAAACAACCTAACTGGAATGTCAGAACACCCGATCATATTTGTCTATCATCTCGAGCATTGAGACAAATTTCTTGCTTTAACACCAAGCCACTATACTATGGAGATAGCCTAGAAGGTACATAACTTCACAAGGATCAATGATTTCACCAAACACAACCAATTTGTTACATAATTTAGAAACTCGATGGGAACCACATATATCAACGCATAAAACCTCACGATTTTTATACTTAAGGATCCATATAATGTATACAACCCATATGCTTACCATCCATATGAATTCAATTATTATATGGACCATATAGAAAACAAATCTCTACTTATATTGTCACATATGACTATAAATTAATTTAAGACCTATATAATTACCCATGGAAAAAAACCTGGGTCACAAGACCAACGTAGCAGTAGAACATGCCATTGGAATGTCTGACCTGAGAAAATTGAGCATTAATTAATGATCAAACCCAAAAAAATGATAATAAAATCATAACCACCGTTATTAACAAGGGTGTAGTTTTGAAACAAATGGTCATGTTAGGGAGAACATCACTCGAACATCACTAAATCTTAGAAAGATCATCGTATACAACAATGAATTTAAACTATAATGGTTCTACATACCATCGAATATACCCTTATAGAAGCATAAATGTTGACCCCATCACCAAGTCATGCCAAATAGACTTCGTTAGGCTTAGGAGCCTATCATTTAAACCATTTCAAAAAAAATATAAGGGGGCCTATGGAAAATAATAATATTTCCATTCCAAGGAAACTCCATGAGAAATTAAAGAACCCTTTCATGAGGTTTAAAATGAGGGACCCCACCTACATTTCCATTTCTAAGTTATTACATTGATTAAAATTCAATATTTAAACATTTTAGTGATCTAAAATAGAACATAAAGGAATTATATGAATGTCTTATTAAAATTTTCTTTATAATCATTAATATTTATTTAAATCACATCATAAATTAGGAAATTTATCATATATGTTCCTTTTAATTAGATAAGGGGACCTACGAGGGATCTATTAAGTCAATCTAGGTTTATAAGAATGTAACCGAATAGTATTTTCTTAATAAATAATGTATAAAATAGCCATAGTGGATTATATGACAATAAAATTTCTTTAACTGGCCAAGTTGGGTCTAGTTTTCCATTTTAGATGTTAACCACACTATCATCATGCCTTTGTGGTAGATTCTCAAGCCTTTATATATGAAACAATTCATTTCATGTCAATATAAAATAGAATTTACATTTACAACCATTTTAAAATATATAACATGGTTTAATATTATGGTTTAGTTAGATGGGTGTCTATTAATTAATCTATAAAACAACCCTCAAATTTTCATTTTTGAATTTCTCTCCCATTAACTGAAATATTTACAATTTTTTAATAGACTTTAAATTAAAATAGTAGAATCTACATGTATTTTTTAAGATTAAATATGGTTCTGAGTATATGGGTTACATTTTCCCAAGTTATATGGTACCCATATACTATATAATTTAAATCCACTTCATGTTTAATCACAACCAATAAATTTATCCCATGAAACCGATTATATATCAAAAAAACTATCATTTCATTAGTATAATTAAATAGAGTGAGACATGAAAATGTGCAGAGAATTATAACATATAATCTCCTAATAATGTAATATTAGAAGGATTGATAACTAAAAAAATAAAATAAACAATTTAACATGATAAATAAATCACCCATACTTGTTATTAACAAATTCAATATAATAAATACAAAGCATTGAATATCACTGAAGGAAAAAAATCAAATCAGTAGTAAATATAAATATACTACAACATGGAGTAAAATTTGGATCAAATATGAGGATATATGTTCATAATATGATCCATGAAATTATACATCACTTCCTTACCGGGCCTAGGGTGTAATACCACAGTTTACATTAATCAGTAAGAAGTGAAAAATATATCCATCACTCAAGGTGAGATCCTAATCATCTGTAATAATAAAAAACTGGAACATCAATATTATCCCTAGGTACTTAGACTTCTCCCCTTGGATGGGGTAATCAGTCCTAGACATGACTATTTACCATGTAACATCAAATTCTTTGTTTCATGTCTTCCAACCCCAAATTGTATGACAAAGGGAAAGAAACATCCTTAAATACCACTTTGTAATATTTCGACCCGACTGACTACTAATATGGAAGCTGGACTGAACGGTCACATGACATCAAGTGTGCCTCCCCATACACCAGAGGATTCTGACTATAAGCAAGTGTCTAATGAATATATATTGGGGATACTATATCCTCATATCAGTTGATAACAACAATATAAAAATTAAAACTATCAAAGAAATAAATAATAAATTAATGATAGAGTAGTGGAATAATTATATAAACTGAAATTAAAAGATGTACAATTCCTATATACAATATATTATTTCATGTACTGATGAAAATACATAATATAAATCAGTGGACATATAGGAGGAAAAAATACAGTACATAACAAAAAGATAAAGAAAAAATAAAATCTCCAAGGGTGATCTACCCATGCATCCAAGTCCCATATCATTTTTATGATTTTAATTCCCAGGTACAATCAACACTGAATGATTAATCATCCATGATCTAGTGAAAATGATGTCTACTCTGGTACCTTAGTGTAATGGTGGCCCTAGTAGGGTGTGAGATATAAATCCTAGTAGGTAACCACACATGATGTATAAAACTGAATCCATTACGAGAATAAAATGTAAAATAGTGTTTAGGTAGTATGAATTATAAAAAGTGCTTAAAATACCAACAAAAATCCCACTCAGGTTCCCAAAGGATACCTAGACACTCTACTTGGTTCATACCATGGTTGAAAAAGTTGTCTAACCAGTAGATATATAAATTAATAATTATATATATAGTTTAGTTAAACATTTTATCCACCTATATGAACCATGTACCTATGGACGACTGCATCCATATACCAGGAATACTATGTGATAGCTAGATTGGGCATAAATCCATCATCTACAACCAGTCTGAAAGATCTTGTAATATCAAGAAATATGGTATATTCCCTAAGTCCCAATAGTGTGTGATATGTTATGCAAGACTCTTTGGATGGTGAGTGATCCATCATTTCAACACTCTAACTGGGATCATGGTGGCTCATCCCATTTTACTATTTTATCAATGGAGTGAGACATCATGGACTCAACATCAGATGTAAGGGAACATGATTTTCCTCCATAATCAACAGGTCTATTACCAACTTCCACAACCAATTTGAATGGAATAATCATATAATATTAATAAATAACTAGAGCCAAGATGCATTACCTATCATGATCTCTATTTATTAATCCTAATTAACATTATGGGAATCCCGCTTCTTTTATATAATTTACTAATTTTGTAATGATCAGTGCATACCTTCCACACTTTTCAGTTGCATTTAAATAATCGATTAAATGTAACAAGTCATATAATTCATATTATAAAGGGAATTTGTTATGTATAATTGATTCTACATTATCAACCCAAAGAGTTCATTTGAATAAAGGAAACCATTATATGTATACAACTCCTTTCTATCCCTTTTAATACATTTGGTGAATGAAATCCATCTTGAACATGTGATTACATTTAATTAAATCCATTCGATTCCTTACATCACATAAATAAAATTCATAAGGCTTTAAGGGTTTTATATGAGATGATATAATCATAGGTGGGAATTTCTTATTAGAAAAATTCCATGTATAAGAGGGTCCAAACACTTTAAAAGTTATAGGTTTCAATAAAAAAAATTACAAAGTAGGGAAACACCATTTATTAATTTCAATAGTGTCCATGCACAAAACATTCAATGAATTTAACAATACAAAAAGAATAGGTAATCACCTAAGAAAAGGAACCAATCAAGACATAAAACGGAAATCATAAATTTGTAATTTCGAAGAAATCACAACTCATCTTAGGGGTTTTGTTATAAAAAAAATGAAATTTTTTATCATAAAATTCATTTATCCCCAATTATCATATCATTAAAGATTCATAATTTAATTAATCAAAATAAATCATTTTAGAAATCAACCATACATAGAAATTCATTTATATTCAATTAAACATGGAACATATGAGATTCCATTACCATTTGGACAATAGAATACAAGGGGAACCACCATTATTAATCCAAGATGAACACTTTTTAGGAATTCAGTGAATTTAAAAAAATTATATAAAAAGTGAATTCATGTCAGAACACCACTGGGTTGTCTATGATAAAGGTAGGAAACCTTAAAATACTAAAAAATGATCGAAAGGGGAGTATAATGGTGAAATGATCAATTTTATTTGATGAAACCAATTAAAAGGTGATGATCATCAAAGGCCAACATGTGGCAGAAAAGAACTATTCATTAAATGATGTAAATTTATGCGAAAAGTAATAGACCACCTACCTCATGCTAAGGACATTCTACTTGTTCAATATTTTTATTTTTTTAGGTTTGTAATAACTATAAGAAATGTAGAATTTTCTTTAAAGATAAATAAAATTATATATCATGTTGAAAACTTGATCGAGATAAGATTAAACAAAGAAAGGATAAAAATTAATCAAGAGCATACCAATCAAGATACCCAGTGACTGACTATGATGGATTATGACTTCAGATGAGGGAGATCCATTAAAGACTAGTGAAATGAGGAGGAGGAACCAAAAATATATTAATAATACTCATGCAGCTCATAAGAGGTGAGGAAAATAGGAAAATGATGTTTTATCCCCATTAAGGGTAAAAATTCACTTAACCCCCCCCCCCAAACCAATTCCACTGGCTTGGTCACATGGTTTGGACAAACCATGTGCCAACAATGCTAAAACCACAACTTAAGAACCCTACCTCACATAGTTTTCTCTACATGGTTTTTTTAACTATACACCAACTTTGTAACGAATAATTGTTAGGTACTAGACAAGTGAATCTAACCATGTGGGATTGGTGAAATGTTTTAGGAAACTGTGTGAAGCATGTACGCTTCACATATTCTCTTATCCACAAGACCCATGATTTTATACAAGGGGATACACTATTTTAAAATAACAATGTGCCCTGTAGTGACCCTTCAAACCATTGATCTTCAGGGCTCAGTGCTTCTTAAAAATTGGGATACACTTGGGGAACCCCTTAGATCATTACCCAAGTCTAAAAAACCCATTAAAGTGTTACAACTCTTGAAATTATGTTCCAAATCTCAGTTAAAAGAGAGTAACATCCCAAACCCCCCCAAATAATAAAATTCCATTGAAATTATTCCTATTATCAAAACACAGGTCGTTTCAACCTCCACTAGTAAATCATCCAATGTGTTATGGTGATTCACTCATGAGGCCTTTGGAGGGATCCCGATGGACATTGAGGCATCTTACTAGTCCACATTTTCCTTTGAAGTTTATGATCCTTATATATAATGGGGAATATATATATCCTGGTAGAATCTCTATAGATTGTCTTGGAAGTCAAAAGAATTGAATATCATTAAGGGTTTAGGATAAGTACTTCCGGTGTTCCATGAACTTTCAAAATTATAGAAAGTCAGGGGCACAAAACATGCCACAACTGATGGGATATAGGGTGTCTTTTTCAATGTAATACCTCCACCACCCTTGTAATAATCTTTCCACTTCCTCTTCATTCCATGCACATCACCGAAACATCAATTTGATGGAAGAGAAGTGATAGAGAATCCAATATTTCCCATCATTTCCATTTCAGACATCATGGCCTTATAAAAATTATCAATATGGGTGGAAATATTTATCATATAAAAATATTATTCGATATATAGTCACAATAAATTCATGTAATTTTGTTCTTTCAAGTGATAATTTATCACAACCTCTAATGTAAAACGAAACAGCTCTATAAACTGATTGGTTTATTTTGACACCAAGCAGTCCCCCTATTACAAAGAGAGAAACTCAAAAAACATTTCTCTCATTAGAGATTCTATGAATACCTACTAAAATAGTAGGATCATGAAACCATTCTACTTTAAGCTCACATTATGATCTATCTTTACCATGGAATCATACAACAGCTTACTAGGACCCTTTAATTTGAACATTGGGAATTTCACCTTGATAGCCACATGTGTATTAATGAAGTTAAAGACATGATGAATCTTATGTATCTAGTACTACACCATATTTGGATCATTATACTCTTAAAGTATGGGGTATTATCACATTTGAACTCTTTTTATTGATCCTTATCTTCTCATTCTCTAGGTTGTTCTTCAGTAGCTGGGTTCTGAACTCCTGAAAAAATATGATCAAAAACAGGAATTGCCTATATTGTAGCTTTTACGATATTCAGATCTAGAGGAGGATTACCTTGAGGATAGTATCTCACTGCACCTTCCAAATGAACCCTTGGAATACCTCTTGAAAGAATGTTTTTAAATACTACAAATAGAATAAAATGATCAGATAAAGAAATATATCTTACTTTTAACTAGAAAACTATAACCAAAAAAGTCAATCGTGGTCAAAATTTAATAAATGAGGCACAAATACCAACATACTGTGGTAACTTTAGGTTTTCTTGGTAGGATATATTGATGAACTCACAATAACATACCACTTAATAACCAAAATTTCTATCCTCAGTCTACCAGATATCCCAAGACAATGAAACATGAGAGAATACCGCCTTGGATACCAATTTTTTGAAATATATTATAAACATGCGCCCAAAACAACGATCCATTAAAATGATGGGAATTCCCTATCCCCAAGGGTTGTTGATTAGAACCCTAGGAATAAAACAAAAAAAAGGGAATGATTTATCCCAACCTAATATAAGATACATGGGAGACACACACACACACACACATCAGAAGGAAATAGTCAAAGGAAACAATATATGATATAATCAAAGAAAAGAAATTGTAATGATATGACCCAAAATAAAACATCAAAGATAAAAAAACCTAGGTAAATTTCCAAAAACCACAAGGGATAACCAAATATATGAAATAACTCATCCAGGAGATATGTGTAAAATTTTCTACCATCTCACCACTATCTACTCATACCCAGATGACAAACACCATGTCGCCTCACTATATAATATTACATTTTCAATCATCAAAAGACAATAAAATTTCTATATGCCCCTAAGGTAACATGTAGGATTTGATCTAAAGAGGCTCTTAAGTATCCCACCCATGTGTTCTAGATCATGACTTTATATAATAATCCCAATATTCCCAATTCACATAAGATAAGTCATGATACACATTTAAGTAGATTTATATCAAAAACATAGTAAATTGCTACACCTTTTCCATTGTTCTAAGAAAACCTATGTAAAATAATATCAAATAGTAATTTACAAAACTATATAATTTTACTTAAACACGTATATCAAATCAAAATATTTAAAAATCAAATAAAAATGGTAAAATACCCCATGGATAAATAATGATCTAGAAAACTAGGTGACTCATATATCAATTGTGAATAGAGAACACTACAAGTTCGTAGAAGCCCGGTTTGAAGGTCTACAGAATAGAGTGACACCCTTGAAAGTGAACCTCCTTCTATATAAAACATGTCCTAGGGAAAAATACATCTTGATATAGGATTTGAAGAACACCCAAAAAACTGAACACCCTTACAATACTGAACGATGATCCATAATACTACACCATACACCTATGTAACCAAGTCTCCCATGTTATGCATTTATCAAATAGTTTAAAGGGGATTTATATCATTTCTTAATATAAACCCAAGAAACACTTTTACATTAAAACCCTTCCTTGAAAACACATTCATAAATATTTTTCAATGTGTTTTTAGAAACATGTTTCTTATACCCAAAAAAGGGGAAACTGATCTTTTCATAAAAAACCATTTAAAAACACAAATCAATAAATATAATAATCATCAAAATTCCTTTAGAAAAAATTTATAAATCCATGATAAATTTCAATTCATCCAACATATTCTAGATATATAACCACATACCTCAAAATAATGTTCCACAGTATTTGTAAGAGTACCTAGTCACCAAGACTTAGAACGAAATTAAAAAGAAATAAATTAAGACCCTAACTTCATTTCTCATATCATAGAATTTAATTCCATAAAAAGGGGTCTAAAAATAATAAGGATCATCACTTACCTTATAAAAATTGAGCAGGACACCACGTCCAATACAGGAAGAAACCATTAGATGAAAAAAACAATAATGAATATACAATGGATTGAGAGAGAGATCACATCCCAATCAATAGACTCAAAAAAATGTATTTCACCATCACTAGATATCCAATAGAGACATTGAAAATGAAATATGGAACTAAATACTTATAAAATGAGATAAAACCCACCTTCACACAAATCAACATGCCGAATAGAGTGATTCATAAGAAAAAAACTACCCAACAACATCTGGGTGGGAGATAGGGTTCATGAGAGGATGTTCTTATCAAATGGGATATAATTTTCATGGGGATAAGATCAAAACCCACTAGGAATTTGGGATTCACATTATGAATCCATGATTAAAAATGTGAATCTACCATATTACATGTAAACTAAAAAAAATTACTTATTTTAAAACCAAATATCATAATTATGGATGTGAATTACATTCCATTCATGAGAATTTTTCTCACCTTAAATAAAAAGTTCGTTTCTTATATCCCAAACCAAATTCACATCATGTATCTGGTTCACAACATGAATGGGTATTTTATCAAACAACCATCATATACTACCATATAAAACAGCTTTTTTGGCTTAGAAAACATTAAAAACCATAAATAAAACTCTTAAATAATAAAAATAGTGTACCTTTAAAAATAATTATACTTCAGTTCCATAATAAATATCCTATGTTATTCGTTATCAATTACTAATCATCCACGCTTTCTGAACATCACTCTTCATCGCCCATAACCAAGTCACCTACCAAAATGTAACTCACACAAGGCCTCATCTCCAACATATGTCTCTTAAAAATATCATAAATCCAAGAAATATCCATCACATATATATCCTATAATTTTATAAAATAAATTAAAAATATATTAGAACATTATAGTTATAAGGTCCTAGTTTGTCTAAAGCCCTTCCTTTATGTTTTGGCTGGTCGAAGGCGTTTGAGAAAAAGTTGGAAGAGTCAAAAAGGAGTTGAGTTGAAATTTCACATATATGGAGTTTTATAGTCTACGATCCATTGGATGAGGTGTAAGGGTTGGATTATGACATTTAAGTCTTTGTGATGATCTAGAGACCAATTGGAAGATGACATTGTAGAGTCCTAGAGAGGAGAGGTTTTAGTGGTTGTTGTTTTTTTGGTATCACTATAGTGTGAGGGGTAGTCTATTTTTAGTATCCTTGGGAAGTGGTTGTTTCATGGATTTATCAAATTCATGGTCATCTTCATTATATACCAGTTACGGTGTCACCTTCTTCTTTTTCAGTAAAGACTTGTGGCGTGGTGGTTCCCAAGACGCATAGCCTCTTTTATAGATTTATAGGATATAATAATAGATTAACTAGTTAATCTCATATATGAAATTTTCTAGGTGTTCTACGATGTGTTCTATTACGTTTAATCATATTGTCTCTTCCATGTTATCCCATTATGGTGTGGTATAGGGTGTTTCTCTATAGTCTTCCAATTTCTAGTTTGCCTTTAAATTTTCAATACCTACTATAAACAGACTTTTGTATACCTTTTCCCCTAGTTATTGAGTGATATAGGTGTGGTTTCTTGAGATTCATTTCAAATCATTTTCAATGGATTCAATCCCCATGCTTAAAAGGTTGTTTCTTGGTGATCTGAGGTTAGTTTTTCTCTTTACAGAAGGTTTTTTTCTCTACCATTCATCGTTTTCAATGTGATGGTAGGATTTTGTATTTTATTATCATGTGTTTTTTATCGAGGAATGATAGAGGGTTTTTATTGGGATGGTGTTTGGGGATCACTAGTTTTTAGTTGATGGGTTCATCATATTTTGGTGCTTAATATCTTATTTTTCAAGGATAACATTGAGATCTTCATGTTGAGGTAAGATATATATTAAATTTATCTTTTTTAATAGTCAAAGATTGATATTTTCATGATTTAATTATTTATTTAATTATGAAATTTTTCTAATAAATATAATAACATAGAGACTATATGGATAATGAAATCATAGTTTGGGTGTGTGTTCAAATTTGATTTTATTCTTGTTAATGCCTTCTGATTTTCTAATATAGCGTTATGTATTTATGTTCTGGTTGTTGTTGTGATTAACATGGATTTTTTAATATAAATTTGATAAAAATATAAATATAGGATAGTTATATTGGTGAGATAAAAGAAAGAGTTGTGTAATGTGATATATGTTCTTACATAATTTTAATTGAATATAAAATTAATGATAAATGCATTTCCATGTTAATATCTATCTTTTGATAGTTTATAAGTTATAGGTTTTATGTTGCTAAAATATTATGCATAATGAACCAGCTAATTCAATATGAAAAATACAATGGTTTCTTACTTACAATATATTCATTGGGGCTATCAAAGCCCATTATTATTGTGACTGGATTTTATGACTTGATTTTATGGCCTTAGTGAATTTAACTATATGAAAAAAAATTCTTTTTGAAAGCATGTGTGCATAAGAAATTTTAGATCCCTGTTGTACTTACTTGATAACATTGTGTGATTGTATTTCCATGATGAGTAATGGGATAGGATCCTGTGGCTTTTTGAATGATGGTTTTTTGATATGGTTGGAAACTGTAAATGTGTGATGGGATGAGAGATTGGGATATGATGATATTTTATTCCTATATAGGTGTAATAGTTGATGTGCAATGCAATGGTGTGGGACACTGGGCGGCTTATTTGAGTTTAGTGTAAGGATTCCTCATTGATGTCTCTATATTTTAATTCTAAAGGGATAGTCAATAGTCTAGATTTTATTTATCAGTTTTCAACTTATTGATTTAGTGAAACTCTTTAAATTTTGGGTTGAGTTATGATGTAAAAGATTAGGTGGAGGCCTATAGTATGCATTGAAATTTCTAATTATAATTGAATTAATAATAATCCCATAGGATGCGGTGTTGTGATTGGTAGTAAGGATAAATGTTTCATATCATATTATTAATAAAGACATACATGAGAAAATAATTTAGAGAATTTAATAGTGGTGTAGGCAAATATCTTAATATGATTAAAAAGTTAATTATTGTATAATATCACTTAATGGTTTATTAATTAATGATTACAATGAATCCACTATGATTTTTTATGTCCTAGACCTTAATAGTGTCATCTAGGGATCTTGTGAGATGAAAATAAAAGATGAGTTAATGGACATGTTTCTCCATTAGTGTTTTTTTTAACGATATTATTTCTACTTTATGATTTTATATACTAGAAGCCCTTTGCACAAGTAGGGAATGAAACACTCAAATGTTTTGGAGGTGTTTTCTCTAACATCCAAGATGACTAGGAATCATATGGATGAATTATCCCTCTCCTCTAATCTACATTTAGTCATAAATTAATAGGTGTATCCCAGGATATAATGGATTATAGTATAGGGTGTGTTCCTACGCAAGTTGCAGTGTCCCACTATTTTCTTTATATTTATGTATGATCTGAAATGGATCGTGTTATAACTGATACATGTATACATCTAGGGTGGCTCCATATTTTCAAGGGTGTTCATACATGTAATGTGATAGATCAAGGCATAACATATATACATAGCATGTATTGGCTTCATGGAATACACTTGGTTGAAGATCTAATGAGGATGAAGAAAACATGAACATATGGTCCAATTACAACATGATATGTTGGACCATATGAGGGACTAATATAGGTAGGGTTGAGGCCTGACTCACATCAAAAATGTTTTACTTATGGGAGATAATTGTATAAGATATGTTTCATAAGATAGTGAGAGTGGAAACCCATAGGAAAATTGGATTTAGGGTACCTTATTTCATATATATATATATATATATATATTATTTTTATGTTGAATGGTTCACTTATATAAGTTATTTGGTGAGTGGGAGATGGAGAGGATGGGAATACTAGTATAACCTATTTATGTGATGATTTTGTTTCATTTGTTTGTTCACCAAGATTTTGTATTCTTATTTCAAAAATTTACAAGAGAGGTTTACAAGAAGATCCTACTAAGTATACATGTTAGGTTCACTATATATATATAAATTAATTTTCTGGAAAGAAGGATCTAGTCGGTGATCAGGCTTGGAATTACTATATTAGAGGATTTTTTAAGATGTTGTTCAGAGTTTCTGGAGTTCTTTGTCATTACAAAGTCATAATTTTAGTTCTATTATTATTCATTTCATTTTATTTAGGACTATATATGTAAGGACCAGTGTTCTTTTGGAGTGCAGTTTTGAGTAGAAATTTGAATTATTGATGTTGGATGCTCGTGAGGGGTAAAATGGTATTTTTAACATACTATTTGACCTTAGATAATTCTCGGAATACTCTTTCGGTCTTAGAATTGGGTGTTTACCCTAGGTTAGGAGTTTGGTAGAAATCTGAGCAGTTTGAATTTTAGTGGAATATTTAATATTTAGTATTATTAAATTAAATATTAATTTATTCACACAGGTTCATTCAGAGATAATTTTGAACGGAGCGTTGGATTGAAATTCCATCTGCGCTGTTGAGTTCATAATGGGTAGTTTATCCTAGGTAAGGCATAAAATTGAGTATGGTGTCGGGGCCAGCCCAAACCCAGTTTTCTTTTCATTCCTTTTCTTCTTTTACATATTTTCCATCTTGTTCTTTCCACCCACTCCTTGTGTACACCTCAAATTTAATCCTCCATGGATGCTTCATATGGGAGAAAATCTAGATTGTGATAGAATGAGGGAGATGGAAGGCAAGAGGGGAACCGTTTCGAATCTCTCGACACACTGAGTCAGCGTGTGACATCCATGGATGGTGAAATAAACTGAAACATTGGTGGTGTCAGCGATAAGGTATGCCCATTTACATTTTTTTCTATATATCCCCTTTAAAAATGTTATTTTATTTTTTTAAAGCCTTTTTATGTTTTCTTTTGGCCTCATAAGGACGCATAACTGTTTTCAGGGGTGAAAACGGGTGTTTCAGGCATTTTTAGGGTTTTCTCGTCGGAAGCCCAAGCTACACGGCGTGTGTTCTAGGGGAACACACCGTTTGTTCTTCCCATTCATGGAAGAAAAAGTTTTTTTAAGTACATTCCATGTACTCTAAGTACACCTTGTGTGGTGGTTGGCCATATGACCGACCGTGTGAAAGATAGAACAAGAAATCGTGGTTTTTGAAAAGCACATTCCATTTACTTGGAGTACAGGCCATATATTGGGTGTATGAGTGTGTTTCTAGTTGAAAAATAACATAGGGTGTTATTTTTTTTAACAGTAAACTTAGTGTATATTAACATACAAGTCGTGTACTTTTACATTGGTAGACCCCACGTACTCCAGAGTACTTGCCATGTATGTTTTGCAGCTTAGTAATTTGGGGTATTTTGTGCCATAGAAGTCAGAATTGGGAATTTGAGTAGTCCATTATGAGTGTTTTTTCTACATAGATCTCAATGGTGGAATTCTTTTGACCATTATAGGTCATATAAATAAATATAGAGGTTCTTACTCCGGTTATCGACTTTAGTTGTCACCAGAGAGTGAGACTTGGTACGGATGATTGGTTGGGTGTTTGAACCGACCTAGTTGAAATTTTTGATCCAAGACAAGCTATTAGAAATATCCCATGAACTATGATTTTGAGGAAATTTCCCTTGTGATACTTTCCCTTATGTCCTATTATGATATTAGAGTGGATGCTTTCAAGGATCCCATGAGAGATGCCTTTGCTTATGTACTAACCTACGAAGTCCCTTGTAGGATCTCTCTCTTGTTTTCCAATGAGAGGATTTCTGTTGTAGGATTACTCTATTGTTATTTGTTTGAGGATCCCATATAGTATTCCTTCATTACATATCACTAATGATCCTTTGAATGATGCCTTCTCTTGTGTTTACATAGAGGATCCCGAGAAGGATGCATCCTTAGTGTTTGACTTCAGGGACCTTGTGGGTGCATGTGGTTTGACCAACCTTGAGATGTACATCAGGTTTGGGTAGAGATTATGTAAGGGTGTCACCTAGAACCCGTGCCAAACTAGTATTCTCTTGGGGATGTGTCTGTAGTGTTGGGTTGGGCATTCAAGCCACCCTCACTCTTTGTTATGTTTCACTTATTTATTTCCGATGCAGTGATGTTCCCCAGAGGTGCTTCATGGTTGGTGCCTAATGAGCCTGAAACAAGGCATCATCCTTTCTATTGGGATTCCCATATATTCTTCTTGGAAGTCATTTTTTTATTGGGATTACAGACATGCATTCCTAGAATCCAGCTTCTAAGACACATTATTTCTGATAATTAGCTTGTATACCCAAAGGTACTACTGGGGACTTGGTTGTTGAGCCGAAATGTATATATATATATTGATATATAATTTAATGGGATCTTTAGATGTGTTTCCTAGTATATATATGTTGATCCTTATGTGTTGACCTGTATTCCATTAGTGATATATGGATTTCTGTTGTAGTAATTCCTTGGATAGGCTCATTGGGATGTTTATTTACGCACCCTGAGAAATACAAATATTCCCACTGTAGGAAGGTCTAGGACATTATCAGTGTGATTTTGAATGTAATTATACTATGTTTGAATCATGGTTCAATTTGCGGGATTACATGAACATGCACATTGTTGGGATATGGTTATACCCTAGGTGTTATATGGATCCAGTTGAGGGATTCCTTAAACAGGCTCATTTGGTGATAGAATTATGTACCCTGAGTGATATTTGGATCTATAAGAAGGATTCCTTAAACGAAATCAGTGGTTTGATGACTCTTAACCATTTATACATATTCAGATTCTCATGTATGAATTCCCTGGATGTGATCATTGTCTTGCTGTTATATGATCAGAATGATTACGCTCTTCCAAATCAGTTAGGAGACATGTTTGGATGGCCGAACATTTCATTCTGAGTCTCGTATGGATTCATGGACTATTTATCCATGTCTTCTAACTAGTGAATTTTTAATGTATTAACCGTCGGTATATGGTATCGTTATCTATAGGATTGATATTCGTAATACAGTATCCTTCTTCACTCATTGGAAGTGAGTACGAGTGAACCTAGGTCTAGGACGAGTAGACCCTCTGTGTTGACGTAGCTTTCTCAGAGATATAATTATGTTGTGGGAAAAAGCAGGTACATGTCTATGGGATTATGGAACCGTATACTGAATTAATGATACATGGATTGGGTGGAATGGCTTCCAACTCAATTCTCTTTCATAGGATGTCTAGTAGATTGGGCTTATGGACCTAAATATTGACTGCTGATGTGGTTTCATGTTATTTGATTCAAATACTCATAAAAATTAATATTTATGTTTATGTGTATATGTATGGGACTATAAATGTATACATATATATAAATTTACATCCATGGTGTAACTTTCCTAGTTGATAGGGGTTATAGAGCCTGGGTACGACTTTGGTTTCATGTCTGGTTTACTTATTGTTGTTGTGTGTTATAGCTTTGTTGAGCACATTAATGTTGCATACACATTAAGCAGCATAGTTATAGGTTTTCTTTCTGATGTCCTACTGTGATTATTTATCACCCCTTAACATGCACCTCGATGTACGTTCAGACATTATGTTTGATTTTCAGGATTAGAACGAGTTTCATAGTGGATAGGGCTGAGGCCGAGTGTTGTATTATTGAGAGGAGTTGCTCGAGTGGTTCTACTGATCGTGCTGGTGCAGTTCGACAGTGTCTAGAGACTGGGTACATTAGTTGGCTTGGAGATAGTGAAAAATCCCTATACATTTACTTTCAGTTTCTTTGGTACTTTTATTAGTATAGTCTCCCAAGTGGTTGACCAGTGGTTGGTTTATTACTTTTCCACTTAGATTAATTTCCTCTATGTATCATAATTAGTTATTTTCACAATTTTCTTACTCTGGTATGATGCTATAGTCTCCCCAATATCACACCCTAGTCTCTGGATTCTAGTCGGTAGCCTCTGGCATACAGGGAGGATCACTTGGGGATTTTTAGAGAACCGGCTTGCAGCTCCAGTTTAGTTGCTTCCAGGTTGGGTCATCAAAAAGTGGTATCAAAGGAGTTTCTTTTACTGGTCTTTACTGTTGGGGATATAATATATGGGAGTATTAGGAATGTGTTAGAAACAATGATGGATATCAGACTGCTGCATTGAGAAGACTTGTTCCGATAATAAGTCCTGTTTTCCATGGTTCAGGATTGTTGTTCTGATTTTGCGATGTTATAGTTTTATATAATTTTTTCCTAGAGAGATGTAAACTTTGTGTTGGTTTTTTTATTTAGTATGGATCCTTAGATCTTGTCCATCATAACGAGGCCTGAGATGGCTTTTTTACTCTTTATTGGAAAAGGAAAGAGTCGTCTCATGCATCATTCTAGGCATGTAGGATTCCCATCATATAAGCCTACAAGTGAGTGTTTTTAATAATGACTAAGTCATTTGGGTTTTAGTACACATAATATTTACTCTGATTTTAGGTTATGTTGATATACATGGAGGAATTTTTGTTGAGAGGCTGATGACTCAGTCCTCATACCTGTCCTGTGTAGTTTCCTAGTAGGTCAATATGGCACATGATGCGTTTCTATTTAACCCCTTATTGGGTGTTGTTTCTTGAGTTTCTGGTTATTTAGTTCGATCGTTGTGTATGATGTAGATAGATACCAAGTCATTTCTTGTGGACTGAACCTCTTTGTGGTATTTCCATATACGGATACCTGTTGAGTGTCAGTTCATCTTCTCTATTATACTTTTTTGTGACCTCCATGGAGCAGTTCCTTCTGAGGATTCTCGGAGAGGATCAGTGCCCTCGTAGGCTATTTTCTTAGTTTTTTCCCTTATTGTTCATTATGATATTACCTAATTTTTAGAGGTTTGGATATTTTGGGATAGGTGTAAAACCCTGTGAGATATTTTTAAGGCTTTTTTCATAGGGCTGGTTGGAAGACCTAGAGACCCTTGGTTTTGACTATAACCCTAGTTTGTGGATGTTTATTTTTTTATAAGGCAACCAATGTTCGAGAGGTTGGACCATTTATTCCATCATATTTTTGGAGGGGATATTTTTTTATGATTGTTTTGTGATAGAGGAATGATATGATATCGTGTTTTAAATTAGGCATGTTGATGTCGTCAGATTTTAATGAAGCACCTAGGGTGCTTTCTTTTGGAGACTAGCTTCGACGGGAAGGACTATTCGGGAGCCTGGCTTGGTGGAATAGTGTTTCGGTAGTTTCTAATGTTCTCAAGGAGTAGATAAAATCTCATTACTGGAGAGATGTTGTGTGTACATGTTTGGTGGTAAAGATACACACTCTTTTCACACAGTATCATTTGAATCTAATTGGTGTGTGGCCGGGTGCGAGTCGGGGAATGAAATTTCAAGACTTTCCATGGGATTGGATCCTAGAAGATGTTTTGAAATATCCCTATGTGGTAGAGATTCTATCCTGAACTGTTGGGTTAACATAATATGGTTGACCCATGGCTGAATCCTGGTCAGGTTTTGATAAGATGGTGAGCATGGCTCAGAGGGAGCTATACATGCGTTCGATGAAATTTTAGTGTAATCCTATAAGAGATGATCATGAAGTATTTTGATTCATCTTGAGTATATAGAAAGAGATTTGGCCCTATGTCGTGATACTTTTTCCTTCTTAATGTTCTTCCTGGTTGTGGAGGGAACCTATTGTGGTTTCTCTCTAGGAGAGGTGTAAAGAAATCCAAATGGTGGGGAGTGAACCATTTTATTTTTGGGGGTGTTTTTACAAGTTTCGATTAAACTTTGCTGTTTTCTATGAGCTTTTGAGCTTGGAGTTTTCTTTTATGATGACGATAAGGGTATTCATATGGCAGGGTGTACCATATCAGTCCTAGTTTAATGTCTTCTGTGTGTGTGTGTGTGGGGGGGGGGGTAGTTAATGCTATATGACTCATCATTGGACATTCTATATATCTAGGTTAGGCAGATGATTTGGTTAGGATCATGGATGATGCTTCTTTCACTAGGATTTATAGGTATGATAAGGTTTATGGTGGGGAGTTTGTAAGGACCTGTGTGTTTCCATACTATTGTTTCGAGAAAAAATATAAATTTTCACTATTGGATGCTATTATGATGTAAACTGGACCATTTTCCACAACATTTGACCTCAGATAATTTTTCAAAATACTTTGTTGGTCCCAGAATAGAGTGATTAACTTAGGAGAAGAGAGTGGTAGATATCTAAGATGCACAATTTTTAGCGGGATATTAACTATTAAATATTATTAAAATAAATATTAATTTATTCATGCAGGTTTTTTTGGTGATAACTTTTGAACATTGAGTTGGAATAAATTACATCTACTCTATTGTGTCCATAATGGGGAGTTTAGCCTAGGCGAGGCATAAACTCGAGTTAGGCGCCGAAGGAAGCCCGAGCCCCATTTTCTTTTCATTCCTTTTCTTCATATATTTCATTTTCTTTCTTCTTCTTTTATCCTACTCCTTGTACAAAACTCCTATGTGATCCTCCTTGGTCTTGTCCTGTGGGAAAAATGGTGATTTAGAAATATAGAGGATGGATGGTAAGAGGGGTACTATTTTGAAGCTCTCAACGCAATAAGTCGGTGTGCGGCATCCGTGGATGGTGGAATCAACCGAAGCATTTCCAGTTTCTACTAGAAGGCAGGTCTATTTACGTGTTCAATATAGATCTATTTTGAACTTATGGTTTTATGTTTTTAAAGCCTTTTTATACTTTCTTTTGGCTCTTAAGACATGGTCTTTGGTTTCAAGTGTAAAAATAGGTGTTTCGGGTGTTTTCAGTGTTTTCCCATTGAAAACCCAGGCTACATGACCTGTGTTATAGGGGAACATGCCATGAGTTCTTCCCATTGGGGAAAGTAGAAGTTTTCTTAATTACGCACCTTGTAATCTGAGTACATGTCGTGTGGTGGTTGGCTGTGTTTCGGGCCATGTGAAAGAAAGAACACAAAATGTTAATTTTTGAACAGTAACGGATGTGTACTAGGAGTACACATTGGGTTGCAGCACATGGGAATGTGTAAGAGTGAAGAAGAAAATGAGATGGTGTTTTGTGAATATTAAATTCCATGTACAGTAACTTCCATGACATGTACTTTTACATTGAAAGACCTCATGTACTCCAGAGTACATGCCATGTACTTTTTTCAGCTTTGTTGTTTCGGGTATTTTGTGCACTGGATGTCAAAATTGGGTGTAAGTTTTCCATTATGAACATTTTTCTTCATAGATAGAAATGGTGAAATACTATTAACAAATATATGTAATCTAAATGGTTATTTGGGGGATTCTATTTAAATTTGGAGGTTCTTATTCCAATTATCGAATTCAGTTGTCACCTGAGAGTGGGACTTTGCGTGGATGAAACGTAGGGTGTTCAAACCAACCTAGTTGATATATTTGATCAGAGATAATCTATGTGTTATCTCCCATTTCCAATTCTTCTGAGGTAATATCCATTGTGAGACGTTCCCTTATTTCTTATGAGGTTGTGAGACCCGATGCTTTTAATGATCCATTGAGGGATACCTTTGCTTTTGTGTTGAATGGGGGAGTCCCTTGTTGGATCTCTGTCCTATTTTCCTTTTTAAGGATCCCAAATATTGGATTCCTATGTTATTATTCCTTAAATTATTCCATGTAGGATTTCTCCCTTATTATTGTCGAAGGATCCTGCGTAGGATGCCTCCTTAGTGTTTATCTTGAGGGACCGAGTGGGTGCCTATGGTTTCACCAACCCTGAGTTGTACGTAGGGTTTGGGTTGGGATAGTGTTCGAGTGTCACCTAGAACCCATGATGAACTATTATTCCCATGGGGATGTGACTGTAGTGTTGGGTTTCACATTCAGGCCACCTTCACTCTTTATTATGTTTCACTTTTTTTTGATGTAGTGATGTTCACCAGAGGTGCTTCATAGTTTTTGGATGTCAAGCCTGATGTAAGGCATCTTTTTTTCTATTGGGATGTCGATATTTTATTCTTGGGATTCATTTTTATTATTGTAATTATAGATGTGCATTCCTGGTATGCGAATTCTATACCACAATATTTTGGTTATTTGACAAGTATTCTGAGCAGTAATACTTGGGACTTCGTTGTTGAGCTGAAATGTATATATATATTGGGATTATTTTTGGATGACCAGAGGTGTTTCCAGGTATATGTATATTGAGTCTTATGTGTTAAATTGTATGCCCTGAGTGATCCATGGATTCTCATTGTAGGAATTCCATATACAGGTTCATTGGGATGTTTATTTACATACGCTAAGTGATACATGGATTCCCTTTGTACGAATGCCTTAGATTATATTAGTGGGTTCTTGAATGTAATTATGTTTTTATAAATCATGGATACAGGGGAGGAATTTAATAAATGGGATCATTTGTTCGATATGGTTATACCCAGAGTGATACATGGATAGAGGTGAGGGATGCCATGGACGGGCTCAGTTGGTGATAGACCTCTGTACCCTGAGTGATATTTGGATCCAGTTGAGAGATTCCATGGAATGACTCGGTGGGTTGATGACTCCAACGCGTTGAGTGATATTTGGATTCCCATGTAGGAATGCCTTGGACATGCTCATAGGCTGGATTTTATATGATCATAATCATTACGCTCTTCCAGATCAATAACGAGACATGTTGGGATGGTCGACATTGTGTTTTGAGTCTCGGTTAGATTCTTGGACTACTGCTTCATGTCTATCTACAAGTGAATTTTTACCATATTTACCATTGGTATATGGTATCCTTATTTATAGGATTTACCATCATCAAATAGTATCCTTTTTCAGTGATTGGTGAAAAGTACCAGTGAACACAGGTGTAGGAAAATCATTTCCCATGTGGCGACATAGCTTGCTGGGAGATATAATTCCAAAGTTGGATGAAGTAGGTACATGTCAATGGGATTATGAACCCAGATATACACATATTGATACATAGATTGAGTGGTACAATTTCTAACTCAATGACCTTGCACAGGATGTCCAGGGAATCGGGCTTATTGACCTAAGGACCGACTGCTGATGTGGTTTCATGTTATTTGATTCACATACCCATAAATATTCATATTTATGTATATTTTTATAGGTATGGGAAAATACACATATAAGTATATAGATATGGACATCCATGGAGGCACTTTCCTATTTGACAGTTATTACATACCCTGGGTTTGACTCTGGTTTCACGGTTGGTTTTACATCTTTTTGTTGTGTGTTCCATCTAGATTGAGCATGTTACTCTTTCGTACACATTTTTCATCACAGTTATATGTTTCTTGTCCAGGTGGCCTACTATGATTATTTCTCACCCCTTCACTTGCACCGTGATGTACGTGTAGAACTTATGTATGCTTTTCAGGTTGAGCACAAGTTGCATGATGGATAGGGATGATGCCTAGGGTTGCATAATTGAGTGGAGCTGCTTGAGTGGTTCTACTGATTGGGCTGGTGCATTTCGACAGTGTCTAGAGATAGGGTACATGAGTTGGCTCAGATATAGTAGTAGAGCCCTATAATTTTACTTTCAATTTCATTTATACATGTATCTATATGGTCGACCCAGTGGGCGACCACTTTTGTATTGTATTGCAGAGATTTTCAGGATTTTACAACATTTTATTGTTATATCTTGTTCTATTTCAGTTGTTTATTGATTCCAAAATCTCTTTACTTTCTCCTATCTATGATACTTAGTTATTTTTGTAGTTTTCTGGAATTGGTATGATGAAATAGTCTCCCACTATCATACCATAGTCCATCACTACTAGTCGACAAACTCTGGTGTATGGGGAGGCATGATTGAGGCCTTGTGGCGAACTAGCATAGTGAACCAGTTTAGTGTCTTCCTGGTCGGGATGTTACAATATATTTATTAGGATTTATTATTTTATTTATTCATGGTTATAGTTGATGATTTATCCTAATTATATATTAATCCTTAATATTTATACAATTTAATTCCTTTCATGTTTGTTATTGATAAAAAATTAGTGTTAGTTACCAACTTTTGGTCTATTAGAGGTGGGATTCTGACATCATTATCTATCTTCCTACATTTCTGGACTAGGTTGGTGTAACAACCCCATGATTTTCAATGGAAAATTCCCTTCTTATATTTATGTCATAAAATAACATGAAAACACAAAATAATTAACTACTAAGTGATAAGTGACCTTTAAACATAAGTTTGTCACTCCTATGTTTCAAATTTTGAAAATCTGACATACACGATTGTGTTCAAGATGGTTTTTGGAGTCTAATGAAACAAAAATAATTTTTGGTGAATAGTAACCTACCCTTATGAATAGTAACCTACCCTTATTAATAGTAATATGTACCTTATGAATATTAAATAAGAGTAACATTACCTATGAATAATAATATAAAATTTAGACATCTTAGAAAGTGACAATTTGATCTTAGTAAACGTTTTGGTATTTTACAAGTCATAAATAATTAATTATAATTAATTAAATAATTTAAAATATTATTTATTTCCCTAAAATGTATTCATAAATTATTTAATCAATTTCTAATAGTTTTTTTATAATTTTATAAGACCCTACGTAATTTTTGAAAAAACTATAAAATCAGTTTTAATCCTGAAAACTGTTTTTTAATAAAATTATGATTTTAATTAAATATTAAATTAATAATAATTAGAAAATTATTTTTGAAAAATGGACTTTATTTTTAGATTCTACAAATTGAAAAATGGTTGGGGTAAAGCTTTGGGTTTTTTCTGAGATACTTGAAATTTTTTGATGAATAGTAGAATCCGATAATTCACAATAAATGCTAAATAATGTATTAATTGAGTCATCGATGATGTTATGCTGATGTAATCCCAATTGGTTCGGGATTACATAATAAAATTTCTATTACTGGTCATCCAAGACTAACTATTCCTTGTCTTGTGGGGAAATAGTAAACTAATGAATTTTATATTAAGGAAACCCCTCTCCCCTCCACAATAAAAGCCACCCTTCATTCCCTCATTTCTTCACACCTCTCAAGCTCCAATACATCTCTAAACTCTGCCCAAACATCATTCCTAGCCCCTCCCGCACGTCCAAAAGCTGCTGGTATCTTCAAAAGACCAAGACTAGCTTCCTTAAGGAGGATCTCAAGAGGAAGATTTAAGAGGTAATCTCTCTCCCTCTTCTCCTTTAATTTCCTTTCAAGTTCAAGTTACTTTATTGATCTCTCCCCGCCAATATTAATCAAAAAAAATTTGTAACTCCAGTATTATACATATACTGCAATTTTATCATTCTAATGGGATATTATATCACCCCACACCATTTCCCTCTTCCATTTATTTTATTAAAGAGAACGTTGTTCATGAGGTGTTAATTTATCACCTTCAAAAATGACATGCTCTCTTCTTCCGTTTCTACCTTAAGATCTGATCATGAAGCAATTTTTTATGGTTGACCCAGAATATGTTATATGTATTATGTTCTATTTTAAGTTCTAGAAATAACCTATGTCCATATTACTAAGTGAAAAGTTAAAACAAGTTCGTTGTGATCCAAAAACCGCTCAAATTAACCCAAATAATCAACATTTAAATCTTATCCAATGATTCACCCATATAGATCTAATATAATTCATTATAAAATAATTCAAGCTCCTGTAATATCACTAATTACATGCAATAGAATTTATGTATGTTTACCAATGATCTACCCAAACTTCAATTTAAGAATACAAGTGAACCACCCATGAAAACCCATAAAAACGAACATCCTCGAACAAAGTTTTTTAAACTATATATATCATCTAAAAGAAGATAATATGACATAATGAAACCATAATGAACCCTATTAATGTACACTTGTTTCAGGATTTCTAATTAATGAAAATAATGTCATTATACAGGACATTAAATAGATGGAAGCATTCGGGTACGAGGTAAGGGGAAATTCTCGAACCCAACTTTCATCCTTCGGGTTCTCCCCCTTTCACTCCATTCTTGATATGGTTACTCCTTAAATATCATTTTCTCATATTCATCTTACCTTTTCTGGGAAATATATCTTTTCTACTAAAGAATATGTTAATCAAAATGTTTTCCAAAAGAACTCTTCTTTTAAGAACCCACCTTTTACCTCTCATTCAAGGTTGATGATTCATGTATCAAGTATGTTGTTCCCACTTTCATTTGGGAAACCAATGTTTATGAATGTGTTCTTATGAGATTAAACCCATTACTTTTCATGGGTTAGTTTTGTACATGTTCATTGTTGCAAGCATGATAAAAGATAATGCTATGATGTGATGGGTGCGCCAGGAATTATATAGCGCAATTGAATGTTTAAATGTGACGGGTGCGCCCTAAATTATATAGCTCTCCAATGCATTGGGTAAAGTGATGAATCTCATGAGTAAATGTGAAATGATGTGTTAAAAAGATTCTAGCTTGGTTCACAAGTATTTGTGGTAGTTAACCACTAATACATGATGTTTCATTTCTATGCATGGCCACATTTCAAGTATATCATTTATGCTCCTCCCATGTTCATGATCTATTTCCTATGTTATGATTATGCTCACCCCATGATATATTGTTCATATCTATCCTCTTACTGGGGTTTTAGCTCACCCCTTTTGATGTATATCATCAGGTGGCTACATGTACTAAGGAGATGGAAAGTGCCAATAAGAAGCTATAAAAGAAGAAATTAAATGAATGTTTGTGCTTGATGTTGTATTTGTTATGTATGGTCCTAGTTTTCCCAAGACACTAAACCTCTGAATCCTTTATGTGAAATAATATTATGTTGTTTATCTTTGGATTGATGTAATAGTAATGTATGAAAAGGTCGGGTCGCTATAGTTTGGTACCTTTGTATTGGGAGTTTCATGAAAACGTTGTATCAAAGGTGATGATTGAGAAGTAGAATGGATGTTTGGGTTTAACACTAGTGAAGACTCATGGGTATGTAGTGAAAGATTATCTGATAAGCTTAGTAAATCTTTTATGAAATGTAGACGAGATAGAATGTTATATTTTCTGGCCACCATTGATCTAACACATGGATATTCAGGTTTACTGAACCTTCTATGAGAAGTGATTCAACATTTATGGTAGATACCTAGGAGGGGATCATGTATCAAGATTGTTTAATGACTGTTTTTAAATTTAATTATATTGTGATAAATATGTTAAAATGAAAGAATGAATGAATTAAAACTAAAATGTTCTTTTTTATTTGGTTTAAAAATACTGGAGTATTTTATATTATAGATTTGGCACATAGTTGATGTACAAATTAGGTTCATCTATTATATGTTCAGAAATAAATTTTTGTGGATCACTATAGATTGGATGTCACCAAAGATATCACTTGGATGAGGACACTTCATGAGATCCAGTTCTAGGGTCTATAAAGGTATGAAGGAATTATTTCTGATTGAGAGATAATGAATTTGCTGGTTGAGGTCAATATTGACTTCCATTTGATCTGTGATCCGAGGGAGTATTGTATTTATTTAGATGTGATGAAGTTTCATGGGTTTACAAATAATTAGTGGTTTTTGTTCCTTAAGGATTAAGAGGAGTTTACTATTTCATGGGACAATGTATAGGTATATTTTTAGGTCGAGTTTTTTTCATTAACTCTTAAAGTGTCTTTCCAAAAGTTAATCCTTGCCCATCGATTGGGGAGGTATATTTTTTGATATTTTACTATCTACTATAATAACTTCCACGATATGTTCTTGACATATTTCAAGATGATGAAGACATGGAGATGAATTTTGAGGTGGATTTGCATCCAAATATCCATCACTATGCCACATTTTTTATGTTGATATTTGGTAATAATGTACTATAGAAGGTATATTCAATTGAGGAAATGTTTTTTAATACCATATATTCATTATATGGGTGTATTCATGACTCATAATGGAGTATATCTATGACAAGGAGTTCTCATTTTTCTAGTTATAAAATGTTTTAGTCTATTGGGAAAAGATTTCTTCCCTCTTCAACATACATCTATAGAGATAGTATTTATTTGTCTATTTATTGTTGTCCAAGAATGGTTTTATTTTATTAATTTAGGTCATTCACATCATAATTATTGTATTAAACATTCCTCAGTAGTCAATGTATGGGAACTTCCCTATTTCAATCCAAAGCATTGCATTGATTTCATCCATGGTATTAGTAGAAGTGGTAGTAGGGTGTTCTGCTTTTGAGTAGCCAATAGGGGAAGGAGTAAGAAGAGAAAAAACTCATGATATCTCTGATTCTATGGTAAAATCATTAGGTCATTTCTATAGAGGTGGCCTCTTTAAGGGCTAGATAGTTTGTGGAGTATGATGTGCTCAGATTCTTGCTTTAATGTTCCCATCATCAGGAAATGCTGATGTCATATAAGGATCCATATATTTATTTTTTTATCTATTATTGTTCCTTGTTTCATTATAGAGTAATAAATTCTGTAATTTCACTTTTATTTTCCATGATTTGGGACATTAGGTGGAGACAATTTCAGTTCCCTTGGAATTTTCTACACTAATTTAAGGTCGAGATAACTTATTTGATATGTGAATAGACTGTGAAATAGTTCTAGAGAAGCACAACTCTTGGTTATATTTTTTATGTTGGAATATATAACAATATGACATCTTCCATAACATGGATTAGCTATATTCAGTGTAGGATATAATGAACTAATTTATCCGGTGTGTAATATTCTATGATGCTGATGGGGATAAAGAGGGGTTCATTGATGAGAGATACCATTGGATGGGTCGAAGGTGTATTGAGTATTTATCCTCTTTTTTGGATAAGTTTGTGTTGATTTATTATGTGGTTAAACAAGTAGTGTTTCTTAGGTTTATTTAAGAATAAACTAATGTATTTTGCGAAGAAATTATAACACTAACACCTTAGTTTGAGATCTTGTTTGGGAAAAAATTACATCTATGCGTTTCTCTGACATAAATGCACCCTTATCATATGGACCCTTATAAGTTGAAAGAGCTACAGATCTTGGTTGATTATTTTTGGAATTGAGTATTTATTAATTCTAGTATTCCACCTTGGGGAGAATCTGTTCTATTTGTGAAGAAGGAAGATGTTAGTTTGTAGTTATATATCAATTATCTATATTTGAATTATATGGTGATGATGAATCACTACACTCTCCCATGGATTGATGATTTATCTAATGGGTTGATGAAAGTGGGATGGTTCTTGAAGATCATATTGCATTATGAATATCATCATATGCTTGTAAATAAAAAATATATTTGAAATACAACATTTATATTTCATTATGGGCATCCTAAGTTTATTGTGATGATGTTCAGTGTCACAAATGCTCCATCTTTTTCATGAGGTTGATGAATGATATTTTCCATGAGTTTATAGACCAGTTCACAGTGTTCTTTATCAATTAAATACTTATGTTTTTAGTATTTTAGGAGGAGCATGAATACCATTGGTGGTCCATTTGGGGGGTTCCTTTGTCTTATTATCTAATCAGGATGATATCAATTTTTGACTTCTAGGATTGTAAGGCCTATTTTATCGATTAATGTCTATCTCATTGTTGATTAACTATCGATACCTGGAATATTTAGTAAACGGTTTCCTATGTACCCCAAATATTGTTTTAGAGCTGTAGAGTTTCCACAATCATGCTAAATATTACAGGCCGTTCATACGTGAATTCTATAAAATTGTGAATAATATAAGAGTATTGACTATAAATGATTAAGAATTTATATATACTGACTAGTGTTAGACTACTTTCATATGAATATTCGTTGATTATCAAGAACTTAACAATATTTCAATCAAGATCATGTATCCTCTACCACGTATTGATGACATGCTGGATCAACTAAATGAAGATGAATACTTTTTGGAGATTGAACAATGATATGGATAACATCAATTGAGGGATAAGAAGGAATATATTTATATGGTAACATTATAACCAAGGTATAGACACTATAAAAATAATGTGACACCATTTGGTCTTACTAATTCACCAGTCATGTTCACGGATTTTATGAATAATGTTTTTAGAGATTAACGTGATCTGTTTGTGATAGTATTTATAAAATATATTCTCATATAATCAAAGATAAAGAAAGATCCTAAATAAATTTTGAGTAATATGTTAAAAAACCCAAGAAAGGATAAGTTTTATCAAAAATTTACCAAGGGTTATTTTTTTACAAAAGATTTCATTTTTGGTTCATATAATCTCAAGAGAGGGTATGACTGTTGATTCTTCAAAGATCGCTGTTATTGAACATTTCTCTAGAAAAACCAATATGATTGAGATCCGACATATTCATAGTATATATTTATATTATCAATTTCTTTTAGATATTTTTTCCAAAATATCTAATCCAATCAACAACTTGACATAGAAGAGAGAAAAGATCCTCTAGATAGATGAATTTGTGGCCAATTTCAAGGAATTAAATATAAGATTCATCTGTTTACATGTTCTTACATTACCCTATAGTGGATATAGATTTTTAATATATAATTATGAATAAAATAAGGGAGTGGGATGTGTTATCACACAAAATGAAATGGTCATAGATTATTCCACATGAATATTTATGGTTCTGGAGAAAAGTTATCAAAATCATGATTTAGAGTTAGCTAAATTAATTATTTCATTAAAGATACAGAGAAATTATATTTAAGGAGAAAGGTATTATATATATAATGATCATAATATATTAAGGTATATATTCCCATTGAATGTGTTTAACATGTTCCATAAAATATGGTTGGGGATGATTAATTATTATGATTAAATATATTTCAGTTTTAGGAACCCCAATGTGGTGGCTAATGCCTTGAGTCGAAAGGATTATGATAACATATCTATGATGAGGATGAAAGAACTTGAAATATTTATATATTTTCAATGAATGGATATAGAAATCCTAAAAGATGTGGTAAACTATAATATTTCTCAAATAAGTGTTCAACTATCTATTGGAGAGAATATTAAAGAGGCACAAGAATAAGATATTGACCTGTAGAATAATGTGAGAAATAATCTTATGTCCATCCTTGATTATGATGAAATGATAATGTTCAAGAACCATATATTCTCTCCATTTATAATATATTAGAATAAGGTGTTGTTAGTGGAATATTATATACAGTTATTCTCTATTAATCCTGGATGTATAATGATGTATAGATATTTGAAATAGAATTTATAGTGGGATAACCCCAAGAGATATATTTTAGAGGCTGTATCCATGTTCTTGGTATATCAGCAAGTTATGGATGAGAGAAAAACTTTTAAGGGGATTTTACAAACATTACCCACAATAGAATGAAAATGGAAAAAATCATGATGGCTTTTGGTGTTGGAATCCCCAAAACAACTTAAGGGTATAATGTAATATGGCTTGCAGTTTACCTCCTTACAAGTTCAACACACTTCATCGCTATTAGAGGATATTTTTCTTTGAATTAGCATTATAAGATGTATATTAAAGAGGAGGATTGGTTTCTTGATGTACCATGTTCTATTGTATTTGGTTGGGATTCAAGGTTCACATTGATGTTTTGGCGATGTCTTTAGAAGGCCCTTGATTATGAGTTGAGTTTCAGAATTGTTTAGCATCCTTATATAAATGGCCAGTTTAATAGAAAATTTTGAACTCTAGAGGACATGTGATGATATTTATCTATGGGCTTCAACGGTTTTAGGGATACAAACCTTACATTATTTTATTTTTCATACCACAAAATTTTATATTCAATAAGTTAGATGGATTCTTATGAATCCCTCAATAGAAAAAATTGTAGAACTCCAAGATGAGTGGTTGAAGTTAGAGAAAAAAATCTACTAACAACTGATCCAGTTATGTATATTTTATTGAATGTCTGATCCATTCAAGATAAAATCATGGGAACTCATAGATGATAGAGAAGTTACGGTGATAATCTTAGTATGATTTGGATTTAAATGTTGATGAGAATGTTGGTTTTACTAATAATTTCTCTATGAAAAATGGTTATGAGATTTGTGAAGAAAGGAAAGTCAATACCAAATATTGTTGGCATCTTCAAATAAGGTTACATGAAACACCGAGTGTTGTGAAATCCTTATATTTTATGAATTTTTTTCTAATAAATTTATCTTTAGTGATAGATTGTGTTACAGGAAACACTGAGAATTTTGAGGAATCATAATAAACTATTAATATTCTTACATAAAGAATGCCATTAGAAAAATTGATTTTAAATGTAGATATTAGAATTGGAATAAAAAATATAGAAAATTAATTTTAATGATATTATATAAATAAAATAGATTTATTTCTATGTACTTAATTTTTATAAAAGTACTTATATTCTTTGGAAATACATTTTTTCTCAAAAAATGATGTTTATTGAATTTTTTAATAAATTAAAAAAATAGTTTTTGAGACTTTTATAAAATTTATTTGAAGAAATTATTATTTTTTAATCAACATATATGAATTATATTACAGTGTATTTTATATAATTTTATTGAAATGATAGTTTTTTAGTTAATAGTGAAATAAACTAATTTTTATTAGAAACTACCTTTTCATTCAATTTATTTACCAGGATAGAAATTTTTTAAAAAATATTTTAAATGTAAAAATAATTAAATAATTTTATTATTAATCCAATTTAAGTTATTTTAATAATATTCATTTTTAATTTATAATTTATTAATGTTCTATATTTATGAATGTTTTCTCTTTGGAAAACCATATTTTTATCGCATCTGCGGGTTTATTTTTAAATTAATTTTTTACAATACTATTAATGGAATAGAGGAAGATGGACTATATATTTTTAAATATAACACATAGTAATTTATAATTATTTAAACATAATTTTTAGTCAAAATGAATAGTAAAAATAATAATAATTAATTATCACGGTTAATGTTAAAATGATTTTACCGAGGGATAAAACTAAAAATATAAGATGTATAATGACGTAAAAATTTAGAAAAATCTAATTTTACGGAAATAATTAGAACCTATATATTCTAATGTTTTTTAATTATTCATTTTGAATCAAATTTTAATTTTAGAAAGGTGGGTACACCTTTTTATTTTCAAAAATTCAAATTGTGTCCTCTTCCCCACTTATAAAAGATAACCAAATCATCTATCCTATCCAAACTGAAAAATCCGTTTTGGTTCAAAAAATAACTACCAAAATATCGTACTATGTTCCTCATCCATATCATATATACATTTCACTGTTATTAAAACCATCTATGAATGATTTTGGTTTTAACCTATGAAGTTCATCTTGAGAATATGTATCATTCTGAACCGATCATTTTTATTTTTTTTATTATTCCACCTCTATAAAATTTTATTAAAATATGATAATATAACACCATAAGTATATCACATATATTTATATTATATTATTTTAATTACATAACCTATATTTATATCCTCTTCTATCAAAGGGGATTCAAAACCGTCGATTGTGTATACAATGAACTACTGGCTGGAAAACTGATGTAATGTGTTTTTCATCACCACCCTTCATTGAAGGATGTAGTTATTTATTTAAAAATATACTTTGTATTTTTTATTTAATTTTACTTTTATAATTTTAATATTACATCTACCTTCCTACCTCCCCATCCATTTAAAATCCTTAATGACACTTGTGCATATGTGTGGACTACCGCCTCTACGAATTGATACAATATGTATTTTATTGGAATTTTACATTTATGGTAATGATGGTGTATTTAATGAATATATATGATATATATGATATTAAATATTTTCATTAATTGTTAATTAATTTTTATCATTTTTTTATTCCATCCATCGAGAAAATGTAAACAACATTCATGCATACATACAAACTACCATATCTATGATTGGTGTAATTCATTTTACATTTCCAACTTTCATGAATTAAAAATATATATATATATACATAATAAATATAATTGATATTTATATCATGTTTAAAATTTTTGAGATGATGTAACCATTATTATTGTAAACGGTCTAAAAATACCAAACCAAAAAATACATGAAAAATGAAGAAGTTATTACCCAATATGCGATTTTAACAAGGTGTTATTCATAAAAGGGGTAATAAAATGTCACAAATTAATATTATATGGGATGATATATATTTTTATGGTTCTATAACAGATTTTTAATATAACAATATTTTTTATACATGATGTTTTTTTCTTTGTGATGACATTTGAGATTGAGGTAAGAGGATTTTAATCCCAATTTTATTTTTTGTGAAACATACCATATTCAAAACATGTTTCATTTATGTTGTGTATATTCTTATCATGAATATATTTTATGATTTTTCTTTTTAAAATTAGGTGTATTTAAATATACATACTAGTTAATTTATTTCCCGATTATTACGATTAAAAAATACTAATTTGGTAATGGTTTTATGTTACATTCTAATTGTTTATTAGGATAATTTATGATTATGATTCCGGTGATGAAATATTATAAAATATCTCTCAAGAAACAGATAAATTTTCATAAAATATGGTTTTTTAATTTACATACATGTTTTTACTTCAATTTATCTTCTTTATGTGCTCAAGGGTTCAAACTAATGTTTTTATGGATATGTGAATTTATTTACCTCTTTGATAAAAAAAATTTTCTTCTATGACCACGCATTGTAAAAAAAATTTTTTTTTTATTATTTTATAAATATTTTTAAATTACTTTTTTTCCATTTTTGTTTATTTATCGAATATTTTAAAAGTAATATTCTTGTCTTTTTATGAATAAGGCTCTTTTGGATTTTATAAAAAATATGAAACAAATCATCATTTTAACATGTATGAAATTAATGGTATTTACCTCTATCATAACAAATTAATCATTCCACGATTAATTTAAATTTTTTCAAGTTTATTTTAAATGAATTTTTTTTCTATAATATTTTGGATGTTTTTATATTTTAAATAATATATTTTAAAGAGAAAAAAAATATTTTCCTCGTGAAATGTTCCAAATTATCATTTAAAATAAATTTACCTCTAAAATGAAATCCGTTGAATTTACTTAAGATTAGTTGGGGATATAATCCAAAGATAACAAAATTATTATTTATCTATATAGTTTATATTTAAGATTAATATATTTTTATATAATAATTCTCTTTTCATGGGTTATGGTATGATTGTATAATCAATTTTCTCTATACCTATTTATTTTCAATGGTTTATGAAATGATAAAATGTTCATGAAATATGTTTCGTTAATATGGTTTATACAATGATTAAATGTTTATAGAACCCATTTAATTTATTGATTATTATATTATCAATGTTTTATTATCTTGTGCCACAATATCTCTGTTATTTTCATTATGTGATGGGTGATACATATATATCCCTCCAATGAATTGGGTAATGATTGATATCTCTTGATATTAATAAGATTACAAAGGGGTGTGAACCCAGTTATGTAAGGGAATTTCTATACTATTATTTTTCATTGAATTGAACCTTGATTACTTTGATGGTTTGGGGAATGAACCTATTCTAATATAATAGTCATGGAAATTATCCTTGACTACTAAGTAAATGAAATTCTATTCATAAGTGTATGAAAAAACTATATATCTTATACCAATGCTATTCTATCATGGATTATGTTCATTGATTACATTATGATTTATTTCTTAGTAACTACAAATATTTATACCACGACTCATGTTTATTATCTATGATATTCTAAGAATGGTTTACATATTTCATTCTCTTGTCATGGAACCCTTACGATCATGTTACGTTTATTTCTACCCCGTTAATCACTAATGAGAATATGATATCATGATTTTTTTATGTTTCCTTTCCATATTTTATGAAGAAAGGCATCATTTATAATATGAATACAAAGTGTTCTATTAGTGAGGAACTTAGTGGTAGATGACATGGTTCACTTATGAACCAGTTTTTTACGTATCCAATTTTCCAAAGACACAAAAATTTTACAATCCTTTGGAATAATTATGTAATATGAAATGAATATTAAACTATTATGATGTAAAATCTATGTATGAAATTTTCTAATTTCTATTCGTCCAACTTAGAAGTAGTTGGAATTGAATTTGGAAATAGGGAAAGATAATGATATCGATCATAGGTGATTATAGAGGAACACTAATTAGTATTATTGAAAAAGGGATTTGATGTGGAATAGAGGTAGATAATTCTCGGACATTGAGTAGGGGAATCTATCCATTTTGAAGTATACATCAATGTTTATTGTAATTGTAATGTATATTCCATTGTTATTGTAAAATTAATAACTCAATTCAGAGTGTTTTGAGATAAAATTATGACCATAGATATAGTTAATTATTACTTTTTTGATGCTACAAACATATTTTGAGGTTTTTTCTATATTGGACTTAACATCAGTTGATATAATGAACACGTGGAAGGCATGTTATTTTATTCCATGGACTGGTGAATAAAAAATCAATTATTGGCATGAAAAGGATGGGAAACAACTTTTTAGTAAAGTCATACAATTCATCTTATCATATTTACCAAAGAATGAAATCCTAGAAGTTATTCTAAAACTTTGAAGTAGGATACCATATCCTCTTTTAAAATGTTTCTTGTATCCAAAAATGATATACGTGAAGAGGTATTATAATCAATTATTTTTGGAAAATACAAATGGTGTATCTAAAAATTTTCACGGAAATAGGTTACAAGTGGATTCATAAAGATAAGTTGAGTTACAGACTCTGATGTCACGACCCGTCTCCTGGGGAACGTGTTGTGACTACCCCATGCCTTCCTTCTATGTGCTAGGGGTTGTTGACTAGCATTGGAAATGGGAAACCCAAAAAGGGAAGCCATTGTCTTTAACCCAATACACACATAGATATGGAACGCGATACACAAACAAGACACAATAGAAAAGGAGTAGTACAACGACCACTAAAAACCACCAATGAGAGTAAAATTAAGTAATTAATGTAAAGAAGGGGCCAGTATAGAAGGACAACTAAAAGAGTAGTACATCAAAAGACACAAAATCTCCTAATATTTTCTACCAAGGATCCTACATGAAGGGTCTGTATAGCTCGTCACCGCTGATCACCACATTAGTCGGTCACCTCCACCCACCGTCTAGTCTAGGCTCTCCAAAGTCTTAGTCAAACTATCCATCACATGCACAAGACACTACAAGGTGTGGATTATGCATGTGTTGGGGTAAATATAACAATACTAAGTAGGAACCCTAAGACTGCTAATGGTCTGTCAGAATTCCATAAGAAAAAACAACAAAGCATGATATCAATCACAGAGCTCAAAGTAAAAGATATCACTCACAAGGTATAAAACATAAAGAAATATAATAAATATAATTAGTCGTAAATATAGATCATATTATTTAATAGAGAGTATTTTTTTACTATACCGCACATGGTCATTAGGTGCTAACCCAGAGAGGATCATTAGATGCTGACCCACAAAAGATCTCTACGTGCAGACCCACAAAGGATCGTCCAGTGCTGACCCAAGGAGGATCTCTATGTGCTGACCCACAGAGGATCATTAGCTGATGACCCATAGAGTATCTCAATGTGCTAAACCATAAAAGATCGCTAAGTGCTGACCCAAAAAGGATCACTATGTGTTGACCCACAGAGGAAAACTATTCCTTCATCACGTCAAAGCCACCTCTGGATTTAGTCACATAGCATGATTGATTTCTAGAGGATCTGTTCTTCAATCAACCTATCATATCCCAACATCAACGAAGCCCCACATAGAGGTAACCCAATGGACCGCCTTGTTGTAAGGGTTCCAATGTGATAGACGACGTGTCCATCGGGGGCCCAGTCTATAAGATATAGGAAAAAATGTAAATAGGACATGGTTGGATTCGTGTCCGATCCAACTCGGATGAACTCAAAATTCATACTAAATTAATGATAAGTATCTCAAATGTAATGTCTCATTGCAAGGGTCCTTATTGCACAGATGATGTGCCAATCAGATTCCTAGTTTGTGAGTTATGCTAGTATTAGTGAAAAGGGGTTGGTCGGGTCCTCGTCTAGTAGGGGTCCAGCCCGGCTGGCGCGGGTCCGGCGTAGCTCATGGGTCTGGACCACCTGGAGAACTCGGACCATGTGGTGTGGACTAGTTGATCTATATTGGATGCGGGGTGTCCGATTCTCCCAGCAAGCGATGCTTGTGGGGCGCTGCCCCGTCTCCCAAAATGGCTGGCACATGCCAACAGTTGTGCGCCCACCGAGCGGCCTGAGTAGGCCACTATGTCTCCATGTAAAGACCCGTAAAATTCAAGGAAATTTTTTTATTAATTTTCTTTGGAATTTTACAAGAGCGCGGTTTCTGACGGCACCTGATTCCGAGGCCCGGAGTGCCCGGAATCAATTTCCGAAGTTTGGCTCGGGTACGTTCAGTGAACGAACGAGCGGGAATTTCTAACTTTTAATTCGGTGCTCGGAATTGAAATCTGAGGACACCGATGAACTCTCAACGTCGATATTCTCTTAAGGAGACCATTTCCGAAGTTGCGTTTATTGCGGGACGAAAGTTAGTTTTTGGGAGAATTATAAAAAGTTGAATAAAAATGTGGAACACTTTTTATTTTTACTTTTGTTGGTTAACTTCTCTCAAAGGAAGTTAGGGGTGGGACCCAAACCCACTTAACCTCCATTGAGAGGATTAAGTGTGGTGGGACCCACACGAACCTAAACCTTCCATCTTCTCTCAAACTCCCTTTAACCCCTCTTTAAATGACATGACAAATTGTTATTTAATTTTGGAGTTATCTTATTTGAATTTCAAACGTTTGAAATTCAATTTGTTAAGTTTGTGAATAAAATAAGACACTATCTTATTTTATTTGGTTAGAATTGTTTAGCCATCTTGAGAGCTTTTGGGTTCTTCTCCTTCTTCTTCAAACTTTGACGAAGAACGCTCAAGCTCCGACGAAGAACGCTCAAGCTCCGACGAAGAACGCAGCTCCTCTCTTCTTCGTCCTCTATGTCAACGAAAGGGAACGCCGCTTCCTCCTCGGACTTCCTTCGTCGGCATATGAAGATTCACCAATGACGTACCTCTTCGGACGTACCTCTTCGTCATCGGATTTGACGAACGACTACCGCGACGCCCGACCTCCGCGACGTTGTCTTCCGCAGGTCGTTGACGATCTTCGAACTTGAACCCAAGGTAGGGGTTGTTGTTATTTGTTTATTTATTTATTCTTGTACGTGGTTCTAGCATGACTAACGTGAGGGTATTTAAATTGTGTTATCATTTAACGTGAGGGGGCCGGACCGCATGAACACGGCCGAACCCTCTCCTTTGTTCTTGTTGATTTATCTTGCGGGTGGAAACAAGATGGCGTGGTGTCGTCACACCACGCGGATAATCGCACGATTATATAGCGTGGCGCCGTCACGCCGCGCCGTGGAAGGATCATCAAGAACGCGACGCCGTCGCGCCGCATCGAAGGGAATCGAAGGCGCGGCGGAGGGGCGCGGTGCCGTCGCACCACGCCGGACGACGAACACCCCGGCCTGTTCCGAGCCGCGGCGAGACGGGAAGACCGGCGGCACGCCGGGCCACCGGCGTCGGAAACCGGAAGGGGACCGGCTTGCCGGTCCCGTTGAAGAAAAACCAGCCGGCCAGGTGGCCGGCCGGAAGGTCAAAGACCGGGGGAATAAATTCCCCCGGTCAGCTCTCAAACCCCCCCCCCATTTATGAGGGGGGGCGGTTCCTTTGAGGGGGGCAGGCGGCCCCCCCGGTTTCCTCAAGCAGGCCCCCACGAGGGGGGCCGGATCTCCAAAAGGTGCGGCACTTAAGCCGCGCCGCCATGCTGGAAACGGGGGCTTATCCCCCCGCGCGTGACCCCAGCGGCACCAGGCCGCGCCGCCGCCAGCCGGGCCGGGTCGGCCCGGACCCGGACCCCTCGTTTTCGAGATGGATTCGGTCTTTTGGCCATAACTTGAGCCACAGACCTCTGATTGACAAACCGTCTGCGGAAACGTGATCCTTGGATCGAGACGGTCGTTTCAGTATATCTCACTCAAAGTTTCGGAATACTTTGAGTTCGGCCGGGTTAGTTCGTTCACGAAACCAACCGGGCCTTCGGAGCGGAAACGCTCATATCTTGAGCTACGGACGTCCGATTGATGTGTCATCAGCTTTGTTGTGTTCCTCTTAGTGAGACGGATCTTTTTGCATACTCCGCCCGAGGTTTGGACACAGGTGGAGTACGGTCGGGTTGGTTTTGCCTTAAAAACCAACCGGGCCCCGGGGACGAAAATGCCAATAACTCTCAGACCGGGCGTCCGATCGACGCGCCGTCTGTTGCGTTGAGTTCCTGTTGACGATACGGAACTTTTGGATACATCAACTCTGGACTTTGTGACTGTTGATGTATCAGACTCTTGGCTCGTGGAGCGGATTCTCCTGTACGAGCTTTCTGTGTGCGGGAACCCTAGTGCTGGCTGCGACTGTGACTGCTACTACTGCTACTACTGCTATTGTGACTGCGATGACGACAGTACAGAGATCCTGTGTGGATTCGACGACGACGACTACAACACTCAGCGATCCTATGTGGATCAGTGCTACAGGTCCTGTGTGGGCCCGATCCTGTGTGGTTCTTTGCGCTCAGCGGTCCTGTGTGAACCAGCGCCTACAGGTCCTACGTGGGCCCGATCCTGTGTGGGTCTTTTGCGGGGGTTAGTTACCTATCGATCCTTCGTGGGTCCGACAACTTAGATGGATCAGAGATCATATTTATCGTCTTTTGAAGAAGTATACCTGTGTGAGCTGAATCCTGTTGCTTTCCTGTGTGGATTGTGTTGTGCTTTCCTGTGTGGATTTCGTTTTGCTTTCCTGTGTGGAATACGTTTACTTTCCTGTGTGGACTGAGTTGTACTTGGGCTCGGAGGTTGGGGCGTATTTGAAATTGATGACTTAGGTATATGTATGGGCATATACCTAAGCAGTGTCGGTTGTTACTTCGTGATTGTACCTTTCTTTGTGGTTTATCCTTTGTGGATTTTGAGAGACCTTTAGGGGTCTCAGGGTCCCTACTGAGTAGCTTATACTCACCCCTGCACGGGCTTTGCCCGCACTACGTTGTGTTGGTTGCAGACGACGGACATCGTCGATCTTGGCTGAGGCTTGCAGAGCAGGACGGTACCTGGAGGTGGACCACTAGGCGGGACGTGTTCAGAGTGGACGACGGGACCCGAGGAGCAGTGGAGCTATCTGTACCCACCCATCAGGTGGGATCTTCAGTGGACATCTCAGTGTAGCGGCTTTTACTTACAGTTATTGTTTTTCCCTTTCGAGTTGTACTTTACTTTCAGTTTGGGTTTGTATACTGGCCCATTTACTTTTCGGCACTTTCAGTTGTACTCTGCTTTTGCTTAGTGTTTACTTTCCGCTTGCTTACTCTGTGGTGTTTGTTTACTTTACAAAGTCAATTCCTTCCCTTTTTACCGGGATTTGCGCCTTGGTGCTAGTCGCCAGCCCCTGACCTATGGAAGGCGGGCTTGGGGTAGTCACGGCACGGACCCCGAGGGCGGGTCGTGACAAATTGGTATAAGAGGAGTTCAGTTCTACCGCGAACTCTGATCTTTTCTATGTGAAGAAATAATGTTTAGCGTATTGAGTGTGGTTATCAGTCAAGGGAGTCCAGTGTTGGTGCGACGGCCGACGTATCCGTACACCAGGACCCTGACTTCTGATTTCCGACTTAATGCACGAAAACATTGATTGCGTGTGTGTTTAAAATTTATCTTTGTGATTACATATATCAGCCCACCAGGTATACTGTTCTGACCGTGGCGCACCTGTTTCCTTTTCAGGATGGCCCCACGACGACATCTAGCTAGGGTTTCGAGAGTCGAGTGTGACGACAGCCCACCGAGGGACGAGGCCTCGGTGCAGGGCCCTTTGTCAGCAGTGGCACCGGCGGTAGCTCAACCCGTCGAGCCACCGATACTTCCAGCACCAGCCGCTGACGATGCACGTCGCCTCAGCGCACTGCATGAGTTTCAGCGCCAGGGACCACCCAGGTTTCGCGGGGAGATGGATCCCCAGGCAGTAGAGGACTGGCTGGAGGCAGTGGTACGTGTGTTTAGGCTAGTGAGGACACCAGCAGACCTCATGGTGATTCTCGCTGCGAGCCTACTACACGCAGCAGCAGGACGATGGTGGAGCTTGATTCTCCAGGTGCACGATGATGCATCTCTTCTTTGGACGGACTTTGAGAGCCTCTTCCGCTTAGAGTTCGTCCCATCCACCCTTCGTGCGGTGCGTATCCAGGAGCTTCTTCAGCTGCGGCAGGGCAGCATGACGATCACTCAGTACTCGGCGAGATTTACTGATCTCTCGCGCTACTCGACCGACATGGTACGAGACCCATTCTTCCGGGCCCGGACCTTCAAGCAGGGTTTGAGACACGAGATCAGGGCATCGCTGATCTCCCTCAGCATACTGACTCAGACAGGAGTACTGGAGCAGGCCCTTCTGATCGAGATCTTCCTTGCTGAGTCTACACCAGCGCAGCGACCCACCGCAGGGCGGCACGTGGAAGAGTCATCTTTAGCAGGCAGTCGACGGATGGCTCAGGGGTCCAGACAGACCAGACCTTCGGGCAGACGACCTCAGGACACTGTCTCAGCAGTGCGGGGCACACAGTGCGGAGCCAGTCTTTCGAGAGGCAGACAGTGCTACTCGTGCGGCGGGCAGGGCCACATGGCTCGTGACTTCCCGACCCGCCGTGCCGAGGAGCAGCAGACTGTTGAGGGACCACCGAGGCAGAGGCAGAGGGTCGACCGTGGCGGTCCGCAGGGAGGAGGCGGACGAGGCAGAGGAGCTGGACGAGCATCCGGTGGTGGGCGACGCTTTGAGGCTCTGCCACCACCACCACCAGGAGGTCCACCCCGACCACAGGGAGCTGGCGGGCAGAGACAGGCACAGCTCCAGGCAGCAGAGGCCTATGACCATGGCGCACCCAAGATGATTCGAGGTACTATCTGTGTCTATTCCACCCTTGCTTCAGTTATTATAGACACAGGAGCGAGTCACTCTTTCATAGCTGCTGCCCTTGTTCGGAGCTCGGAGATTCCGATAGAGCCGTTGGCTCGATCCTTACGGCTAGAGACTCCTACGGGAGCAGACTCGACGATTACGCACTGGTGCCGGCAGTGTGAGCTTACTCTAGGAGGCGAGAGCTTCGGCTGGGAGCTTCTTGTAGCAGCGTCGAGGCCTTACGACATCATCTTGGGAATGGATTGGCTATCTACGGTCCATGCGCAGATTGACTGTTTTAGGCGCAAGGTGCGATGTGTACGCACCGACGGGAGCAGGTTCACCTTCACCGACGAGAAGGGAGACTTAGCAGCACAGGATGGACTTCCGCGGAGGAGAGGACAACCCATCACTCATCAGTTGGCTAGCCTCATCCTTGGAGCAGTTGACGTGCGGAGTTCTGGTTTTCCTACAGTGGTGGATCAGTTTGCGGACATTTTTCCCGACGACGTCCCAGGGCTACCTCCTTGCAGAGAGGTAGACTTTTATATTGACTTGTACCCCGGGACAGCCCCGATATCCACTCCAGCATATCGGATGGCCCCCACCGAGCTTCGAGAGCTACGGGTACAGTTGGAGGACTTGCAGGGCAAGGGGTTCATCCGACCCAGTGTTTCACCCTGGGCTTCCCCGATTTTGTTCGCCAAGAAGGCGGACGGGAGCCTACGGCTTTGTGTTGACTATCGTCGCCTGAACCAGGTGACTGTGAGGAACAAGTATCCGCTACCGAGGATTGATGACCTCTTTGATCAGCTCAAGGGAGCACGGTGGTTCTCGAAGATAGACCTCAGGTCAGGCTATCATCAGCTTAGAGTCAGAGACGAGGATGTGCAGAAGACGGCCTTCAGATGTCGGTATGGCCACTATGAGTTCTTGGTTATGCCTTTCGGTGTAACCAATGCTCCAGCAGTGTTCATGGCTCTCGTGAACAGGATCTTTCAGCCATACCTCGATCGTTTTGTCGTGGTCTTCATCGACGACATTCTGATTTACTCTACGACTGAGGAGGAGCATGCCTATCACTTGTGAGTTATACTAGACACACTCCGAGAGCACCAGCTTTATGGTAAGATCTTGAAGTGCCAGTTCTAGATATGTGAGGTCCACTTCTTGGGACACGTTATCTCTGAGGCGGGAGTTGTAGTGGATCCTGCGAAGATCGAGGCTGTGTTAGCATGGGAGCCACCCAGGAGCGTGACTGAGGTTCGGAGTTTCTTGGGACTAGCTGGATACTATCAGAGATTCCTGCCAGACTTCTCTAGAGTTGAGGCACCACTCACAGCTTTGACAAAGAAGGGAAAACCCTTCGTGTGGTCAGACAGATGTCAGCAGAGCTTCCAGGAGCTGAGACAGAGATTGACTAGCGCACATATCTTGAGGTTGCCTGAGGAGGGAGTAGGGTACGTAGTCTACTGCGATGCATCAAGGACCGGACTCGGATGTGTTCTGATGCAGGAGCGGGCAGTGATCGCCTATGGATCACGTCAGTTGAGGCCGTATGAGCAGAACTACGCTACCCATGACCTGGAGTTAGCAGCAGTGGTCTTCGCTCTGAAGACATGGCGACACTATCTGATTGGCGAGCACTTTATAGTCTTTTCCGATCATCAGAGTCTCAGGTATATCTTCTCGCAGAAGGACCTGAACCTGAGACAGCGGCGATGGCTCGAGTTCCTCTTGGACTATGACTTTGAGATAGTCTATACTCCTGGGAAGGGGAACGTAGTAGCCGATGCCCTCAGCAGGAGGACGGGAATTCACCTATTTGAGGAGGCGACAGAGCAGCTAGCCTCTTTACAGATATCCTTCGTGGATAGAGATGGAGCAGTCTTCCTCCAGTCTCTCACAATCACCCCTCCACTACTGCAGAAGGTCAGAGAGGCACAGCGTGAGGACGCTGACTGTGAGACACGGCGTGTTCAGATATCCTCGGGACATGCACCTGATGGTTTCTCCCTTGGAGCAGAGCACGACTTACTTTTCAGAGGACGTACCATGGTACCAGTCGCTTTGCGAGAGGAAGTGCTGAGAGAGTTTCACACTTCTCCTTTGGCGGTACATCCTAGAGTGGCGAAGATGTACCAGGACCTCAGACGACAGCACTGGTGGCCGGGCATGAAGAAGGCAGTAGCAGAGTTCGTTTCTCGATGCCTCACCTACCAACAGGTGAAGGCAGAGAATCAGGTACCAGCAGGCTTGGTACAGCCCTTGGAGGTTCCGGAGTGGAAGTGGGACGGCATATCTATGGACTTCGTTACTGGACTTCCACGCACTTCCAGAGGTCACGACTCCATCTGGGTGATTGTTGACCGACTCACCAAGTCAGCACACTTCTTACCCATCAGAGAGCAGGGCTCAGTGGAGAGCTTGGGACGTCTCTACGTTCAGGAGATTGTGCGGCTCCACGGTGTGCCATCATCTATCGTCTCTGATAGAGATGCTCGCTTTACTTCCCGGCTTTGGAAGGGGTTACAGGAGGCATTCGGGACACAACTACATCTGAGCACAGCCTTTCACCCTCAGACGGATGGTCAGACGGAGAGGACCATTCAGACTCTCGAGGACATGATCCGCGCATGTGTCCTAGACTTTGGTCGTAGCTGGGAGGACCACCTACCCTTGGTGGAGTTTGCGTACAACAACAGCTACCACTCCACCATCGGGATGGCACCGTACAAGGCGTTGTACGACCGACCTTGTAGATCTCCTTTGTGCTGGACAGACCCTGGGGAGTCAGCACTGGTGGGACCGGAGATGGTCCAGGCCACGACAGAGAAGGTCCAAGTCATCCAGGAGCGGATGAGGACAGTTCAGAGCTGGCAGAAGTCATATGCTGACAGGAGGCGGAGGCCACTGGAGTTCGAGGATGGCGACCACGTCTTCTTGAGGGTCTCACCTCGACGTGGTATTCAGAGATTTGGCCGAGGCGGAAAGTTATCTCCGCGCTTCATCGGACCTTTCCAGGTCCTCAGCAGCGTTGGAGAGGTGGCTTATCGCCTGGCTCTACCACCTCAGTTGCATCGGGTGCACGACGTCTTCCACGTATCTCAGCTGAGGAGATACGTGCACGACCCGACGCACATCATTGACCATGGGGAGCTTGACGTTGACGATGGGACGACTTTTACGGAGGTCCCGGTGGAGATAGAGGATCGACAGGAGTGGGTCCTACGTGGGCGATCGATTCCTCTTGTGCGCATCAGATGGCAGCACGAGAATCTCCAGGAGAGCACATGGGAGCGGGAGGCTCAGATGCGTGCTCAGTACCCTCATTTGTTTCCCAAGTTTTTGATGAATCTTTACGGGGACGTAAAGCCCTGAGGTGGGAGTAATGTAAAGACCCGTAAAATTCAAGGAAAATTTTTTCTTAATTTTCTTTGGAATTTTACAAGAGCGCGGTTTCTGACGGCACCTGATTCCGAGGCCCGGAGTGCCCGGAATCAATTTCCGAAGTTTGGCTCGGGTACGTTCAGTGAACGAACGAGCGGGAATTTCTAACTTTTAATCTGGTGCTCGGAATTGAAATCCGAGGACACCGATGAACTCGCAACGTCGATATTCGCTTAAGGAGACCTTTTCCGAAGTTTCGTTTATTGCGGGACGAAAGTTAGTTTTTGGGAGAATTATAAAAAGTTGAATAAAAATGTGGAACACTTTTTATTTTTACTTTTGTTGGTTAACTTCTCTCAAAGGAAGTTAGGGGTGGGACACACACCCACTTAACCTCCCTTGAGAGGATTAAGTGTGGTGGGACCCACACGAACCTAAACCTTCCATCTTCTCTCAAACTCCCTTTAACCCCTCTTTAAATGACATGACAAATTGTTATTTAATTTTGGAGTTATCTTATTTGAATTTCAAACCTTTGAAATTCAATTTGTTAAGTTTGTGAATAAAATAAGACACTATCTTATTTTATTTGGTTAGAATTGTTTATCCATCTTGAGAGCTTTTGGGTTCTTCTCCTTCTTCTTCAAACTTTGACGAAGAACGCTCAAGCTCCGACGAAGAACGCTCAAGCTCCGACGAAGAACGCCGCTCCTCTCTTCTTCGTCTTCTATGTCAAAGGATGCAGCAATCCATGATGTTTTATTTATAATTTTTATTATGTAAATGTTTTATTTATAAATGTTTTATTTATAATTTTTATTATAATAAATGATAGTTTTGATTTAAAAACATATTGGTAAGTAATTAGTTTTTATTATATTCACTTTGCTCCATCTTATATGAATTATCTATTTTTAGTGTTAATTTATCTTTAAATGTTGTTTTCATTGTATTTGGATTATTAAAACCAAAAATAATGGATGCAGCAATCCATGAGTTCATTTCTTGACACATATAATGAACTAAGAAAAAACCCCCTCTTAAGGATAATAAAGTAAAAAAATCATTTAGTTCTAATAAAGAATCACATTATCAATTCTTAAATGTAACCTATAATGGGTATCCTTTCTCAAGTAAATATTATAACTAGGATAATCTCTCACCATTGGGTCATTTTTAAAGTCATATTTGGAATCCTTATTTTTTCATTTCATTGTACACTTTTTAATTTTACTAATGTTTTACTTGAAGTTCTTCTTAGAATGATAAATTAATTTGAATAATATGATCATCTATATTGTACTCACTCAACATATAACTCATACTAAAAAACCAATATACTATAATTTAATTTAATGGGTTTGATAATTTATAAATCTATAACAATGGAAGATAAAAAATAATGATTTAACATAACTGTATTCAATGGTTATATAATCTATAAACAACTAATCCAAAAAATGTATGAGAAATGTTTAAATATATCTCACATTCAGGATTTATGAAATAGTTATTATAATAAATATATCTTTCATTTATTATAAATTTATTATAAAATCCATCATGAAAAACTACTACAATCATATTAATACTAAATTCTTTTATTAAAAAGAGGTGTTTTCCGTCTATTTTTTATTAATATATTTTTCTTATGTTATTGATCTTTTTTTATTATAATGTAAAAAACATTAATTTTTAATTGTTTTTTCTTATAACATTTCTAAGAGAATAAGCCTTTGGGTTGGGATTCGAGTTATACAAATCAAGTTAATTGAATAAGTCCTAGATATAAAGACTAAATACTTATTGTCATTCTAATTATAGAGGTTCTTTCTTAAAACATAGTGAAATAGAATTTTGGTATAAATCCTCATTCCAATTCTCAATAAAATGAAATAGTTTGTAGAGTTGGTGACTTGGACATATTATTTAATAAAATAAATAGGTTGCATGAATTACCTATCCAGAACCCCTCTTGCTATTTTTTACTCAATAATTTTTTTATAACAATATCATTATTAAGTAACTATCTTTTTTCCAAAATTTTAGATTCTATGTTTTCCTTCTAAATTTCAATTTAAATTTATTATTCACTATATTAATTTTATTCTTTCACTTATTTTCCAATGGAATGATATTCATTTACCAGGTTTTATTTTATATAGATTTATTAAATTCATTAATTAAACATTGATGGAATATATATTTTCATGAAATCAATTATTAATAATTATCCACTTAACAATATATTATATTAGTAAATGGAGTTGTCTCATGAAAAGTCTATAAGATATGTTTTCCATACTATAAGTTTTTATTTATTTATGATTTTAATGGTAAATAGATTTTTGGATTTTAAAAGGTTTATTTTTTAAAAAAAATGATAAAAGAGATAAGAAATATATTATAAATTTAGATGTATAACATATTGGAAATGAATGAGAAATGATATTTGATTTAGAAGCTATGAATATGTTTTAGTTGTCAAACAATCGGTTTTATACATTACAAATAATATCCTGAAATTTAATTACTCAAATGGTAAAAAAACATGTTTGCCGTTTCCCCACCCGACGAGGATCAAGATATAACTTCCCCAAGCCCGCCCCCAATTGGCCAGTGGCTAATGACTTGAATGATGAAAGAATATCAACCTCATGAGAGGTAGTTTCCATAAGCACCACTATAAAAAGACACATCTCTAATCTAGAACAATGCTAAAATGTAAAATAACTGAATAAAATGCATGAATACAGTGAATATATCACAAAAAGAGTATGAAATTGTTTTTTGTAATGAGTAATAATGGGCCAAATATAATCCCTACCAAAATTAGAAAGTAAAGTCCCACATTGCCAACTCGAGGGGACTACCATCAATTGAATCATCATAATACACCTCTTTATATGTAGAACAAACTATCTCCCCCACTACTAGTCCATCGAGGACTATAAAAAAGGGGTTTCATCTTCATAAGACATGACACATGAAGGGAGATACCATATAGGGGTATGTATAACAATACCCCACAAGACACCTTGAAATCACAATGAAAAAATCATCATTGGTAATAGTCAGGTCTGTATAGGTATATGACTACAACACATATATAAAGAATATAGAAAATATACTCAAAATAGAAACAAGATCTTAGGATAAGGTTATAACCATAATTCTAATATAGGATTCTAGTATGAAGGTTCCACAAGGCACTCATCTAGGAGAATTCACTCCAAGATTCAGATAACATTGATGACATCTGTCTGATAGGTAATTCTTATTAGGTCTCTCCATTATATGTGTACAGTAGATCTCTGAGGAGATATGATACATAGATGAGGATTACTCTTTGGTACATGGAGGATACCAATAACTAAATCTATATTAACACACTAATTAGAATATTGAAACAAACACAGTGTTGGTCACGATGATACCAAAAAATCCACCTCAGATGAATATCATTGTGGATCTCACTCTAGGCCTCAAAGAAGGATTCAAACAACCATATTCAAGGGATCACTATCCTACGTCAAGGAGGTGATTCCATAAAAAACCATAGGCAATGGATACAAGAAACACACCCTAATTAATATTGTCAAATATATAGAGGAAAAATTTTCTAAGCCAATTTTTATATAGTGTACGTCATGTAGTATAGGTACAAATTTTTTACCATTAACCATGGATCCTGCCTATTTAAATAGAACATTTCTAGGTCTTTTTTTGTGTCTGTGTAATAGTACCTAATGTGCAGATAACTATGTAATAGTTCACGGCCTATCCCATGAATACCCAATGTGTCGATGTTTATTTATGATTACATGGCATGAAAATTCCCATTTACTCCATGATAATGTCTATGCACCCTTTGAGTAACACGTTGAGCCAGCAAAGAGGGGTCATAGGTCATGTGACACGGTCACAAAACGTGTGATATTTATATTTGTCCTGAAACTCTAGATGCCACTTAGAGGGTTGAACACGACATGTAACTCTTAAGTACAAATTGTGTTATTTATGAAATACAAGAAATTTGTATTCAGAATCTACGTGTCTCCATAGCATCCCTAGTTATCAATTTGTCCATGTCACGTTCTATAATCAAGGACTATCAACATCCTAAATTTTCTTTCATCAAATCTCTATGATCCAGCCATAAAATCCATTTAGAAAATTAATTGGAATTTTATTCTTTAGAAAATTTCAATGAACGCCAAAATTGGGTATCCATATTGTTCAATCCACTTCATCTTCTGTTTTTGAACCACTTTCACATTGCAACGATCTGAGATTTACAATATCCTATTGTTGTGCCATGAAAGAAGTGCACAAAAATTAATTCCATCAACCTATGTGGAACTATAGGCCAATAGAGAATGACTATACAGAAAAAATAATAGGGGGAAAATAAAAAAGAAAAATAATGAGGAATGGTCCTGGATCGATGTTCATTTCGACCTCGATTCGTTAATGATAGAAAGAATAATGAAGAGATAACAAATAATAATAATGAAATTCTATCAATTCCCAAAATAAACTAACCCACCCCACAACACGCATAATCTATATATCAATCTATTAGCTGATTGATCTATGTTAGTTTTATAAAAGATAACAGGGAATGAAATAAAATCAAAACAATCATCTAACCTCAATTTGGATCGATCTTTGATGAAGAAAAAATCTAAATAGTTATCATTGGTGAGATACTTGAGCTTTGTCAACACACTATCATTAACCTAACATTGATCCTTCATTATTCATCCTGAACTATTTCTTCCAACAACATCTAGGTCATTATGGTCTACCATCTAAACCTAAGACAAACTCTATTTCTATATATTTAAACAGCAGTTTGGTCACTACATCAAAAATTAATAAGAGATGTCTATTTATTTGTTTATTTTATTCATTTTAATCAACAATGATTTTATCCCAAATTACCCACACTGACATATAATATATCTTTCCCAGGGTAAGACCCACGTTTTGAACTCAAAAGTGCCCTCATATTTTTGATTGGGCCCCCGTTTAGGAGTTATTCAAATTTTTTTTGAAAATATCTCACACATGATTTTTAATACATTTAATATATTTTTATCATTAATTTTAGGAACACGGGGCATTATAATATCACTCCATCATAGTTAATGTCTCAAGAAATATTCCTAGAAAAATATCGTTGTATTAAATAGAAAAAACTAGGATATTACATTATTTCCTTCTTCAAACTTTTTTGTTCCTGAAAATAAAAAACTAAGAAAAATATGGGGAAAGTAAAATCACAATTTGTTCTCCCACTCATATGAGATCTTCCAATGATTTCCTTTGATATTAACAAACATGCAACCAAGGATATCACTCACCCAAAAAGGGTATTTCCACTATTTATACTCAAAAGTACATGATCATTGGAGAGGAAACTCTACTCCCATGATCCTGATCACCCATGTTGGTCTCATACAATGAGTCTTGCACCAACATAATTAGCTATAAAATGTGGAGAACACAATGAGAACCCAAAATTACTATGGTATCAAGGTTAAGAAGAACACCACATTGATAAAATATCAAATATGTAAGAAACAGAAGTCTTAACATTCCTTGAGTTATCCCACCATATTGGATAAGAATCCATAACACTCATACTCCAATAGCCTCCATCATCAGTCCAAAAATGACTCATGATGATTTATGTAAAATCCTCATATTCCCCTTGATAAACAGTACCATTAAAACCATCACCATTATCTATAATAAATCCATTCACCAAAATCCTTTTTCCAATAACTGTATAACATTTCCCCACAAGGTCCCTCATTCGTGGCCCAGAAACGGTGCTACATAGGTGTTTGAGTGGTAATCTTCATGATAAGAAAACCATAGTAATGTTAGAAGATCCTCACAAATATGGATCTAAGTTAACATAGAAACCTGAATCATTTATACTTGAACATGAATGGTCTATTATACTTTTCCAGTTGGATGGGGGAAACCATATTCCTAACAAAAACCGTATCCCCAAATTTAACAAACCAGACCAGGTACCCTGGTATATAGATAAGTGAGCTGATCCTGACATAGCCCGAAGGGAATTCCCAATCCTTATATATTGGTGAGTAGAGCATGACATTGTACTAGAAAAATGTGGGAATATATTTTCCACCAATATTATGAAGGTAAGATAAAAAATTCAGTATGCGTACAAGAAAAACACTACTAGGAGAACTGTACTAGATGTCCAATTATAAGAAACAACCCAAATACCAAAACAAATTTCAATAAAAAAAGGATAACTAACCATTTCCCCATGGATGTAACTCACCAAGCCAAAGCCTCCATAGCTATAACCACATCAAATTAGCACATTACCCTTGATTAAACATGGAATAAGTTAATTTAGAAGAACCTGAAGGTGCACGTAAGGTGTTAGCTAAATGTAAAGTATGTTACCACCAAGGTCCCATAATAACATTACAAAAATTAATTATACAAATAAAGAATTAATTTTCAAATAAATAGATTCAATAGTTCAAAAGAATATTTAAAATAAATCATGATTTACTTTTCAAATGATGGAAATCATTTAAAAAAAGGATTAAGAAAAATTTATAAAAATATATATGTTTGAATTCATAACACATGTAAAACAATTTAAAAAAACATTATCATATATATATATATATATATATATATATTTCATATTCAAACATGTGAGTAATGTTTTCTTCTGGAAGAGTTTAGTGGGGCCAAAAATCACATCTTGGGATTCCAAAGAGATGAATAAATCAAAATAGGCCACTTCTGGTCCGTCAGGCACTTAGAAAATGGGTTTCCATATTTTGAAAATTATTTTTTTATTAATTATTTCTTGTACACTTGGATATCTAGTCACGACAGCAATGTTAGACCAAACTATACACCCTAGCCATGAACCCCTTTTAAATCATTTTTATAATTCCTCATATGTGAGCACACATGTTTTAAATAGACTAAACATATTTTCAAAACCAAACAAAACATACTAAATAATATAATTCATTTTTGAAAAAATTCTAGGTGTATCAATTTTTTTACCTTAAAAAAGTCATACCAATCAGAACAAAGTAAATAATTTAAGGATAATGGATGCATAATGACCATATAATGGGTGTTGGAGAAGATTATAAGTACTTATAGGTCATATATTTAAGGTTTAGTCTATAGTTATGCTTAATTTTACCTTAACTAATTTATTTAATTTTAATTACATTCATTAATCATTTTGATCCAAAACTAAATTTACTATAACTGTCACGACCCCACCCTACCCGGGCTTGAGTCGCAACTACCTCAATCCCGACTCTATAGGCCAGGGGCTAGCGACCAGTGCCGAAGGCACAACAACTCGAGGAGGCCTTTTCCTAAGCACCTGTACACACCCACACACAACACACTCAATGCAAAAGTGCAGAGTAAAAAAGAAAAGACAAGTAAAGGAAAGGGCAACTGCTATATAAATACCACAAATGTGCATCGACCTCTAAACAGTACAAGTAAAGTTCTGGAAAAGAAAAAGGGGGAAAACACGCGCCCAACCAGAAAAAGTGCCACAACCCGGCAACAGGTAAACAAAGCAAACAGCTAACGGGTCTCCCACCTGGAACCCAGCTACGACCACCGCACGCGGTCCAAGATCCCGAACTCTTACGCTCCACTGAATCCACGCTCCACCTGTCCGCCATTTTCAAGGGCACACCAAGTGCGGGCAAAGCCCAGGCAGGGGTGAGTACAAAAATACTCAGTAGGATACCCCGAAGGCTCGAGGGAGCAACAAAGGAGGTACCGAAGGGTGAGCAGTAGATCGAACAGGGAGTAGAACATAAGTATAAAAGAGAGTGCAGTAAAGAGTACAACTCAACCCAACAAGAGGATGGAAGTAGACTCGTCCAGTCACAAGGAGCTGGAAACGGTGAGAAGATGAACTTCTCATCGAGTCTTCGCTACCTATAGTAGGAGAGTAGAATCATCAAACCACGAGAAGATAGAAACAGAAAGCACGTGGCATACCCCGCGTGTCTCCGCCTCTCTTGGAAGGAGAGTATCCAGACCCAAGAAGTGGGTACTCAAACAAGGAATATACATATCTTTATGCTCAATAGAGAAGCCCGAACAACGTCGTAAGGGGATCTCCGTTCCGTAGCTCAGCCCAAGAAAGAGTAGCCAACAATCCTAGAAGTAAACTCCATCGATTCCCAGCATCCAACAAATCTTCCCCGAACTACATGTCAAGGGGATCAAACCACCGCACCTCGACACTATCCGCTTTGGGCAGCACTGACTCGCCCGCACGGTTTTAGGTTGCGTCACAAGGACGCATCTCGGTGGTGGAAAGCGCCCCTCGTACTTGAGAGTTCTAGGGGAACGTCAAACCACAACTCGTCACTGCCCTGCAGTCGAGAGGTCTCCTCAAAGTCAAGGCCGTTCCATCACCGACCCGTACAACCCAGGGTCCCGCTCCAGTAATCATAGAGGAAAGGCACAGGCTAGCCTAGTAGGAAGGGTTGAGCCTGGAATGACAATAGGTGTCCCACTACCCAGCCCCGCTGGAGGGTAATTCATAACCAGATATTGGGTGACCCACTACACAGCCCTGCTGGAGGGTAAACCCTAACACATAATCAAGAAACCCACTGCCCAGCCCCGCTGGAGGGTAAACCATATTAAGATACTGGGTGACCCACTGCCCAGCCCTGCTGGAGGGTAAAGCATAACACATCATCCAGTGACCCACTGCCCAGCCCTACTAGAGGGTAGACCTTATTACATCATCAGGCGACCCGCTGCCCAGCCCCGCTGGAGGGTAGACCTAGAATAAGTCGACAGGCAACCCACTGCCCAGCCGTGCTGGAGGGTAGACCTGGAACTCGACGACGGGCGACCCACTGCCCAGCCCTGCTGGTGGGTAGACCCTAAGAGGTCGTCGGGTGACCCACTGCCCAGTCACTGCTGGAGGGTAGACCCTAAGTGCGTCGGGTGACCCATTGCCTAGTCTCTGCTAGAGGGTAGACCCTAAAAGCCGATGAGTAACCCACTGCCCAGCCCTGCTAGAGGGTAAAACTCAGAACTACTCTGGCCATCTCTACAGGAGGGTACAACACTGGCCAACCGAACACTGATTGGGTGTCGTGCAACCACCCAACTCCAGAACAACTATTCCAAAAGAGGTTCAACATCTGCTCCAGCACTGGGTGTCACTATCACCACTACCGGACAATCCATCGCGAGCAAAACCATGGGGAGACCACTCAACCCTGCTGGTCAAACAAACAAGCACAAAGCCAGGGGAAATAAACTCCACCCTGCTATCCAAACAAACGAGCAAAAAGGGACCCTCTACGCCACGAGAGGTCCAAGTACGCAAAGCAGAACACGACACACATGTGGGGCCCACACGACGTGTGGCCCCAAGTCAACCCCAACCAAGTGCATGAACGTCTCAAGTACAAACCACACGTACCTCCAAGCGTTCTCGTATACTCGCAGAGTACACAGCGTCTCCAGCTCTAAGGCTATCGTGCACACGGCACCCAACGTCAACGCGAAGGCGTGAAGTTAAAAACTCCACCTCAAAGGCCCAGGCGCGGATAACCACATCTCGTGAACGATTTACATCACTCTCCCAAGAGTGATCGATCAAACGCCAAGGGCCCACTACAAACAAGGTAGGGTGAACCACCACCGGAGCACCTTTCATGCTTCCACATTTAATAAAATCATGTATAAGGCTCTGCACAACCAGACGGATCGCACCATTGTAATCCTTATAGAAAAACATGCGAGATCGACTACTTACTCGCCTCCAACGAATATCCGACGGAAAAGGTCACCAACACCGCCTCATGCCCGAACGACATCCCGTGATCCCGAGCCTCGGCCCCAAAAACAGTTGGGTGCATCGCACCATTGCGATCCCCTCGGGAAAACACGTCAAAAGCACTACTCAAATGATTAAAACGGATATCCGGAGAAAAAGATGCATTTCGAGCATCGCACACGAGCGGTGCCACGTGTGACCCGCATCCCGGTCCCGAAACTCCACGAACAGATCACACCGTTGCGATCCTCTTGAAAAGGTACACAAGATGGACAACTCACTTGTCCAAAACGGTCACCCGGTGATAACGATGGAAAATCACCGTCGACGCCCAAACGACCCTTGTGGGCCCCGCACCATCGTGCCGAATTAGGGCGGGCGGATTACACCATTGCAATCCCCTTAGAAAAACACCCAACATCGACTGCTCGCACGCCCCGAATGGATGTCCAAGGGAAAAGTCGCTAAAAGTTGCACGCAGCTCAAAAGACGGGTCGTGGAGCCCACGCCTCAACTCCAGCTTCAACGCCCGAAACCACCTTGGATGCCTCCGTCTCGACGCCAGAATTCCAACGCCACTGACGGAGCTTAAATCAGACATCGGACGCGTCCGCGTGGTCCAAAACAAAATTCCCGGGAAAACGACATTTCACTTAAAGACGTGCCGCGCCTCTGAGGCCCATCGTTTCGGGAATTAAAAAGTCCCAACACAATCTCAAAATACTCAGCTTAACTCAAGGAATGCGTCGCCGCTGACGGCGCACGAATCTGACACTCGAGCTGCCCTTTAGAGGCGTTTTAGTGTTTTTATTGGACCGAAACGGGGGGCCAGGCCGGTTCGACCGGCTCACGCCCACCCTAGACCGGCGGTCCGCGGTCCACCGCGCGGACCGCCCCAAACCGTCTGGACCGGCTCGGCCGGTCCGGCTCCTCCAACAAGGACCTGAAATCGCGGGTCCTGTCTGCCAGCCGGGGTCCAACGACCCTGGTCTTCTTCAACAGCGGTCGGCCAAAGGCCGACCCTTCTCCCGCGTCGCACCCCGCTGGCGCCAGCCACCAACGGCCGCCGCGATCGGCACACGAAGCCCCTGCCGCCCTGTTTGACGCCCACCGCGCCAGCCTCCGCTTCCAAGGGCCCCCGCCGCCGTGACCTCTGACCGCCCTAGCCCGCGCCGCCGTGGCCGCTGCCCCGGAAATGCCGCGCCGCCGCCTGTACCTCGCCGGACCGCCGGAAAAAAACATCAACCCCCTAAAATTCTCGCAAGCTTCAGCGAACGTCTGCGGGGGTCCTCGGAACTCGGTTTTACAAACCGAAACAAGCAGTGGATAGGGAAAAAACTTTACTACGCATTCATGTGGTTCGTTTGAAAATCCAACAACAATTTGAGCATATGTTTTAGGTTCGAAAGAGGTGCGGGAAGGAAAAACGCAACAAGACCCTACCTCGTGGGCGTTGCCCGAAGCTTCACGGGCGATCCGCCGCTGCGTCGTTTGCCTTGCCGGAGTTGCCTCGCCGGAGGAGGAGGAGGAGAGGGGGAGGAGGGGTTGTCTGCGCCAGGGAGTGGACAATGGAGAGGGGTAGGGATGAGGGTTTAAATAAATTAAAAAGAATTTTAATTAATTAAACCCATAATTTTCCCCGCATCCGAAACCTTTGGCAAGGTCAAAATTAAACCTCCCCTAGGGTAAACACCACCTATCGAGCACAACGGTGGTCTTGGAATTTAATCTGAGATCTCTTTCAAAAGTTATAAAATTTAACGTCTGAAGCCGCTAAATTACGAAAACACCCATGAGGCCATTTTTCACAGACGGCCCGCGCCCTCAAAACGTATACCCCTCCTATTGTAAACGACACACTTCGAACTCAACGGTGCCCTCGGTTTTCCAATCCGAGCCACCGTTTAAGAGATACTAGTGTTTCTCCATTAAACGAATAAATTAAATAATTAATTCATCCGTTTAACATTCCAGAAGCAGGCGAGGGGTCCAAACATCCGCGTCGACAAGTTTTATGTCATTCCTAGGGTAAACACCCCATTCCGGACCCATCCATATACTCGGATCTCTGATCCGGAACTCCGTTTAGGAGTTATCTCACCTATTTAGCATTTCCAGTGTGAATTCACTGAAAATTTAATGCCGTCCACTCCGGGGCTCGGAATCACATGCCGTCTGAAGGCGCTGCTCTAGAATATCATCAAGAATATTCCAAAATCTTTTGTAGCAAAAACCGAGTTCTTACATCATTCCCTCCTTCATGATTTTCATCCCTGAAAATCAAAACTAAGGAGCAACACAGGGTACTAAGCCCACACCTGGATTTCCCATACCCAGAAGAACCCACACACAGCTCTGCGTCACCGCACACAGACCAAAGGGTTGATCTGTTCACGCTAGGTCGACCCTTGCCATTGTCGTGCACCCATTCCAAACTTTGGGGTTAGGGCAAGGCGGTAGGGTACCTCTCCATCCCTTTGCACGGTCTCAAACGTCCCGAAGGCCCTTGGGGGTAGCTCACCTCCCCGGTCAAACCTCTACGTTGCATGTCGCGATTGGAATCACCGCCTGCACCTGAAACAAGGCCCGATTATTCCCTCCTTCAGAATATCCATATGGTGAAACACCCAAGGATATCTGGTCATGCAAGATTTTACAGTTGATGTCCCTCAACCAAGAATCTCTTACACGCTCGGAAGCGAAGGATCCAACACCATCGACTAAAGGAAAAAGATCTCACGCCTTTTTCCTTACCAACACAGGGTTACACCCGATGCCCTGCGTCACCCTGGTAACACCTCAAATAAGGAGCAGGGAGAAAACCATTCAAACGCAGAGCCTAACAATTCTACTGCAAAAAGTAGAGGAGTCGCAAGGGGTACCTCTCACCATCCCATGCTCTGCAGGATCGTAGACATCCAAAGCTCACGGCTACCCACGGTCCCAACCGTTAGCTACCGGAGCCGGACGTGGACTGCCTAGTGGTGATGGGGAGATCTCCTAACATCGTCTCCCACCTCCAGCTCCTCCCGCTCCTCTGCTAGCACCACCTCTCTGGCCACTACTCCGATCACGGCGTTGCCTCTGCCATGGTGGTGCGCCTACTGCCTGCTCGAAGCACTCAGAAAACTTGGGTCAGGCAGTCTCGTTCCAAGTGACCTCGCCCATCACAAGCATAGCACCGGCGCTCTCTGGGCTGCCCTGGTGCCCTCCGGTGCCACTGTGGTGTACGACCACGGCCCGAGATCCACTCACGGAAGGGAATCCTCGGCTGAGGCCCTGCGACTTTTCGTCGCAGTGGTATACGACCACATCTCCGAAACTGGCAGTGGGAAGGCCACCTGCATCGAAGTCCTGTCCCTCGGTGCCTGCTAGCTATGGCAGACGTCCCGGCTCCGTCGCGCCCACTACCACTACCAACCGCAAAACATGACAGGAAGCCCTCTGTCACCAGTGTCTTCTCTAGCACCCCGGCATATGTGGAAATGCCCAAGGGTAGTATGACAGCATGAATCTCTCGGCGGAGACCCTGTTCAAAATTCCACGCTCTGAAGTTTTCGTCGTGGACCAAGTCCGGGTAAAAGCGTGCATGGTCTGCAAAACTAGCCGCGTACTCGGCCACCGTCATCCCTCCCTGCTGAAACTGTGGGAGATCCTGAATCCGAATGGAGCGCAAGAAGGAGGGGAAAAACTTCTCACGTAAAAACAACTGAAAGTCGCCCCACAAAAGTGATGAATTGTCAAGAAACCGAGTCACCAGACTCCACCAACGCCAAGCTACTCCACGAAAAAGGTTGGCTTCCAAAGCCACTCTCTGATCTGTCGGCGTCTGCACAAGCCTGAAAAGGCGAACCACTGCCTCGAGCCATACCTCTATTGCCTGAGGGTCTGGCTCACCACTAAACCTCAGCGGTCCCTGCCGTTGGAACTCACGGAGCGCGCTCAAACTGCGCTCAAGCTCAGCCTGCTATGCTGAAATTACCTGCTGTTAAATAGGTGGGGGTGCTTCTACGAGCCCACCCGGAGAAAGGGCTCGCATGATGGGTCCTGGATTGTGGCCTCATAGCTAACAGGTTCATCGTCACGAACCAAAGATGGTATCCTGGCTGGCCGTCCTCATGGAGACATCCAGAATATTATCAAGGAGTGTCGTGGTCAGATGAGCATATATGTATATACCAACAACAACAACGATGGGGAGCTGACTCAAGAAGGACAGTCAAGACTCGGTCCTATGTGATGCACAAAAAAATTTCCCTGCAACAAGTGTCTCAACATGCCGAGTCGACAAGTGGGTTATCAAGGTCCTGGTGAATGGATACGTCGGCCGTCGCACCATCACTGGACTCCCTGTCCTGAGAGCTGCTCTCGAGACACATTAACACGGTTGCCCTATATCCCAACCAATTCATCTTTTAGGGATGCCCGCAAAACATCCCAAGGAACGAACCACCTTTGATACCACTTTGTCACGACCCGACCCTACCCGGGCTCGAGTCGCAACTACCCCAAGCCCGCCTCCATAGGCCAGGGGATGGCGACCAGCGTCGAAGGCACAACAACTCGGGGAGGCCTTTGCCTAAGCACCTGTACACACCCAGACACAACACACTCAATGCAAAAGAACATAGTAAAAAAGCAAAGACAAGTAAAGGAAAGGGAAACTGCTATATAAATACAACAAATGTACATCGACCTCTAAACAGTACATGTAAAGTGCTGGAAAAGAAAAAGGGGCAAAACACGCACCCAACCAGAAAATGTGCCACAACCCGGCAATAGGCAAACAAAGAAAAAAGCTGACGGGTCTCCCACCTGGATCCCAGCTACGCCTACCGCACGCGGTCCAAGCACCCGGACTCCTATGCTCCAACGAAGCCATGCTCCACCTGTCCGCTGTCTGCAAGGGCACACCAAGTGCGGGAAAATCCCAAGAAGGGGTGAGTACAAAAATACCCAGTAGGATACCCCGAAGGCTCGAGGGAGCAACAAAGGAGGTACCGAAGGGTGAGAAGTAGATCGAACAGGGAGTAGAACAGAAGTACAACTGAGAGTGCAGTAAAGAGTACAGCTCAACCCAACAAGAGGAAGGAAGTAGACTCGTCCAGTCACAAGGAGATGGAAATAGTTAGAAGATGAACTTCCCGTCAAGTCTTCGCTACCTATAGCAGGAGAGTAGAATCATCCAACCACGAGAAGCAAGACACAGAAAGCACGTGACATACCCCGCGTGTCTCTGCCTCTCCTGGAAGGAGAGTATCCAGACCCAAGAAGTGGGTACTCAATCAAGGTATATACATATCTTTATGCTCAATTGAGAAGCCCGAACAACGTCGTAAGGGGATCTCCATCCCGTAGCTCAACCCAAGAAAGAGTATCCAACATTCCCAGAAGTAAACTCCATCGATGCCCAGCATCCCACACGTCTACCCCAAACTACAAGTCAAGGGGCTCAAACCACCGCACCTCGACACTATCCTCTTTGGGCGGCACTGACTCACCCGCACGGTTTTAGGTCGCGTCACAAGGACGCGTCTCGGTGGGGGAAAGCGCCCCACGTACATGAGAGTTCTGGGGGAACGTCAAACCACAACTTGTCACTGCCCCACAGTCAAGAGGTCTCCTCAATGTAAAAGTCGTTCCATCACAGACCCGTACAACCAAGGGTCCCGCTCCAGTATTCACGGAGGAAAGGCACAGGCTAGCCTTGTAGAAAGGGTTGAGCCTGGAATGACAATAGGTGTCCCACTGCCCAACCCCGCTGGAGGGTAATTCATAACCGGATATCGGGTGACCCACTTCCCAGCCCTGCTGGAGGGTAAACCCTAACACATCATCAAGCGACCCACTGCCCAGCCCCGCTGGAGGGTAAACCACATTAAGATACTGGGTGACCCACTGCCCAGCCCTACTGGAGGGTAGACCTTATTACATCATCAGGGGACCCACTTCCCAGCCCCACTGGAGGGTAGACCTGGAATAAGTCGACATGCGACCCACTGCCCAGCCGTGCTGGAGGGTAGACCTGGAATTAGACGACGGGTGACCCAATGCCCAGCCCTGCTGGAGGGTAGACCCTAAGAGGTCATCGAGTGACCCACTGCCTAGTCTCTGCTAGAGGGTAGACCCTAAGTGCGTCGGGTGACCCACTGCCCAGTCTCTGCTGGAGGGTAGACCATAAAAGCCGATGAGTAACCCACTGCCCAGCCCTGCTGGAGGGTAAAACTCAGAACAGCTCTGGCCATCTCTACAGGAGGGTACAACACTGGCCAACCGAACACGGAATGGATTTCGCGCAACCACCCAACTCCAGAACAACTCTCCCAAAAGAGGTGCAACGTCTGCTCCAGCACTGGGTGTCACTATCACCGCTACAGGCCAATCCATCGTGAGCAAAACCAGGGGGAGACCACTCAACCCTACTGGTCAAACAAACAAGCACAAAGCCATGGGAAATAAACTCCACCCTGCTAGCCAAACAAACAAGCACAAAGGGACCCTCTATGCCGCGAGAGGTCTAAGTAAGCAAAGCAGAACACAACACGCACGTGGGGCCCACACGACGTGTGGCCCCATGTCAACCCCAACCAAGTGCACGAACGTCTTAGGTACAAACCACACGTACCTCCAAGCGTTCTCGTATACTCCCAGAGTACACCGCGTCTCCAGCCCTAAGGCTATCGTGCACACGGCACCCAACGTCAACGCGAAGGCGTGACATAACAACTCCACCTCAAAGGCACAGGCGCGGCCAACCATATCTCGTGAACCATTTACATCACTCTCCCAAGAGTGATCGATCACACGCCAAGGGCCCGCTACAAACAAGGTAGGGTGAACCACCACCGGAGCACCATTCATGCTTCCACATTTAATAATATCACGTATAAGGCTCCAAACATTCAAACGGATTGCACCATTGTAATCCCCGCGGAAAAACACGCGAGAACGACTACTTACTCGCCTCCAACGGATATCCGACGGAAAAGGTCACCAACACCGCCTCACGCTCGAACGACGTCCCGTGATCCCGAGCCTCGGCCCCGAAAACAGTCAGGCACATTGCACCATTGCGATCCCCTCAGGAAAACAAGTCAAAAGCACTACTCACATGAGTGCAACGGATATTCGGAGAAAAATATGCATTCCGGGGCATCACACACGAGCGGTACCACGTGGGACCCGCATCCCGGTCCCGAAACTCCACGAACGGATCGCACCGTTGCAATCCTCTTGAAAAAGTACAAAAGATGGACTACTCACTTGTCCAAAACGGTCGCCTGGTGATAAAGATGGAAAATCACCGTCGACGCCCAAACGGCCCTCGTGGGCCCTGCACCATTGTGCCGAATTAGAGCGGGTGGATTACACCATTGCAATCCCCTCGGAAAAACACCCAACAATGACTGCTCGCACGTCCCGAACGGACGTCCGAGGGAAAAGCCGCTAAAAGTTGCACGCAGCTCAAAAGACGGGCCGCGGAGCCCACGCCTCAACTCCGGATTCAATTCCCGAAACCTCCCTAGAGACCTCCGCCTTGACGCCAGGGTTCCAACGCCGCTGACGGCGCTTAAATCGGACGTCGGACGCGTCCGCGTCGTCCAAAACAAAATTCTCAGAAAATGACATTTCACTTAAAGACGTTCCGCGCCTCCGAGGTCCATCATTTCGGGAATTAAAAATTCCAGACACCATTTCAAAATACTCAGCTTAACTCAAGGAACGCGTCGCCACTGACAGCGCGCGAATCCGACACCCGAGCTTCCTTTTATAGGTGTTTTAGTGTTTTTATCGGACCGAAACGGGGGCTGGGCCGGTTCGGCCGGCTCACCCCCACCCTGGACCGGCGGTCCGCGGTCCACCGCGCGGACCGCCCCAAACCGTCCAGACCCGCTCGTCCGGTCCGGCTCCTCCAACAATGACCCGCAATCGCGGGTCCCGTCTGCCAGCCGGGGTCCAACGACCCCGGTCTTCTTCAACAGCAGCCGGCCAAAGGTCGACCCTTCTCCCGCGTCGCGCCCCGCTGGCGCCAGCCACCGACGGCCGCCGCGACCGGCGCACGAAGCCCCTGTCGCCCCGCCTGATGCCCGCCGCCCCAGCCTCTGCTGCCAAAGGGCCCCTGCCGCTGTGACCTCTGACCGCCCTAGCCCGCACCGCCATGGCCGCTGGCCCAGAAACGCCGCGCCGCCGCCTGTACCTCGCCGAACCGCCGGAAAAAAAAACATCAACCTCCTAAAATTCCTGCAAGCTTCGGTGAACGTCTGTGGGGTCCTCAGAACTCGGTTTTACAAAACTAAACAAGCGGTGGAGAGGGAAAAAACTCTACTACGCATTCATGTGGTTCGTTCGAAAATCCAGCTACAATTTAAGCATATGTTTTAGGTTCAAAAGAGGTGCGGGAAGGAAAAATGCAACCAGACCCTACCTCGTGGGCGTTGCCCGAAGCTTCACGGGCGATCCACCGTCGCCTTGCCAGAGTTGTCTTTCTGGAGGAGGAGGAGGAGAGGGGGAGGAGGGGTTGCCTGCGCCAGGGAGTGGACAAGGGAGAGGGGTAGGGGATGAGGTTTTAAATAAATTAAAAATAATTTTAATTAATTAAACCCGTAATTTTCCCCGCATCTGAAACCTTTGGCGATGTCAAAATTTAACCTCCCATAGGGTAAACACCACCTCCAGAGCACAACAGAGGTCTTGGAATTTTAATCTGAGACCCCGTTCAAAAGTTATAAATTTAACGTCTGAAGCCACTAAATTACGAAAACGCCCCTGGGGCCATTTTTCACAGACAGCCCGCACCCGCAAAACTTATACCCCTCCTAGGGTAAACGGCACTCTCCGAACTCAAAGGTGCCCTCTGTTTTCCAATCCGATCCATCTTTAAAGAGATACTAGCGTTTCGCCATTAAACGAATAAATTAATTAATTCATCCGTTTAACATTCCAGAAGCGGGCGAGGGGTCCAAACGTCCCGCGCCGACAAGTTTTATGTTGTTCCTAGGGTAAACACCCCATTCAGGACCCATCCGTACACTTGGATCTCTGATCCGGAACTCCGTTTAGGAGTTATCTTACCTATTTAGCGTTTCCAGTGTGAACGCACTGAAAATTTAATTCCGGCCACTCCGGGGCTAGGAATCGCACGCCATCTGAAGGCGCTGCTCTGGAATATCATCAAGAATATTCCAATGTCTTTCGTAGAAAAAACCGGGTTCTTAAAATAATAGAAATTATTAATTATATTGATTCTATATATACAATCCATTTTTCAAAATTCCAATCATAAGAGTGGAAAAAATAAATTTAAGATTAACCCCGTCGATGGGATGATAGTGCTTGTTTTTAAGGTAAACAAAATGATCAAATGTTTTATAATTTTTTATATTAAATTTTAATGTGAAATATGCTCCCATAACATAAAATGGATTAATTGATAGAAAATTTATATAATGAAACATTTATACTAATTTAAAATATATTTTTTTCTTTATAAATAAATTAGATGAAAGTGTAATATTGAATTAAAATCTAGTATTTTTATCTATTCATTAAATAATGAAAAATTACAGAAAAATACTAAAAAATATCTTGACGTAATATTTTTTGTTTCCCATCAAAAGATAAAGATTATTTGTAAATATTAAATATTTATAATTTCAAAAAACTGGCATTAATTATGCGTTCTACAATAAAAGGAATTGAAACTACCATTATAAAAAATATAGGTTTTATGCATAGAATTAAGTTTGTTGTTATATTATGTCTATCCAATCTATTGGATGAACACAAAAAAGGTTTTATTAAATATATAAAATTTATATTCAATTAATATTACACACTGATTTTAAATAATTTAATTTTTTATGGTAAAATAGATTTGTGACCATATAAATATTTTTTTATATCCAATAGGTTTTCATTTTTATTTCAAATTAATTAGTAACCTATGAATTCATCATATATTTTTGTAAAACATATATTTACATAAATTAATTAATAATTTTCATTAATAATAATTTAACTACAAGTTTATATCTTATTATACTAAATATTAATATTTTAATAATATTTTATTGTTCGGTAAAACAAGGTCATTCATGTTACGCAAATCCATCGAGGAAAGTCATTGTTGCGTGTAACACGTGCTGACCGAGATTTTCTATGTCGATAAAGATAAAGGTTAAGTTGTTTTTAGTTCCTGTTAAACTTGGTGTTGCATATAAATCAAGAAAAAAATAGTGATTTAATATAAAATAAACTAATTTTATTGTTATGTGAAATGAAAAAGATCACAAAAAGTTAAATTAATTCAAAAAATAATAATTCATAAAATCTCAAGGTGTAACATTTTACTCCCCTTAAAATGAATTTAACACTAAAAAATAATCTCGGTTATCAAAGGTTTAATTCTTGAAATATTAATTCATATAAACCCACATCTTAAAAATGGACACTAAAACTTCTAATATAAAGGGAAAGTCAGTACCATAATAGTTACCCAAAGTAACATAAAACTAGGATTTCACATTGGATAACACAGGATGGGAGTAATGAATGGACATGGGGGGAATGTTTAAATATTTATAGGTATTTACTGAGGTCATCAATAAAAAATTGAATTATAAAGGATATTTGAGGGCCTGAAACTCATCAATCTAGGACGATTTAAAAGGACATATGTTAACAAAATTAATGTATTAAGATAGTACATTTTCATTTGATCATTATCCTAATATTGAGTAATTATTTTATTTACCATGAATATAAGGAAATATATATACTTGATATATCGATATAAATTAAATTTTAGTCCTTAGTTGTGATTTTATGAATTTCTAATTCATCCATTACTTCATGTAATGGAAATCCAAAAATTATCATTGATTTTTGAAGAGCTAAAATACACATTTTGAATATCTTAATTCACATAAAAGAAAGAAAATTATAACTATTTATCCATTAATATTAATAAAACTAAATATTTTTAATATTTTAATATCAAAATAAAAAAGTAATACTATTTTTTAATCATAAATATATATTCACTAAAATAATTATACATTAATTGCATTATCACATATGATTTTTGTTGGCATGAAACCCTTATAGTCATTCCGTCATGGGGTCAAGAACCATGGCCTTGATAGAAATGATTTGTTGGTACCATATATACATGATACCTATTTCTAAAACCATGATAATATAATTTCTAAAATATCATGGACATACTTGACATAAGGCTAATCATTAAATAGTTGTTAAACCAAGGTATTAAATATAGACTCCGTGAAAAATTACATTATCTGATGTTTAAATTAATATTGTCATGAATGGTTAAACTTACAAACCTTTTTAAAGATGAAAATCCCAAACATTATAAATAGAGTCAGGAAATCAGCTTAACATTCATCCCCCATATATAAAAAGTAGCTATTGGTAGTCACATTCCAAACATGTGAATAACCTCATGGTAAATTTTCTTAGAAGATAGTAACAACCTGAATTACCAAAAATACTTATGGAAAACATTCATGGTTACTTATTCCATATATTAATGGATATGTTTCATAAATCCAAGAAGGTGTAATCTTCATCCATTATATCATTAACTACTTTTCAAGAATTCCTTAACTAGTTTCCCTGTAATAACTACCCTCAAATTTATTTTTTCTTATCCCACATATCTTTATGAAAAAAATATTATCATAACATAAAGAATAAATTAATGGTTTTCTGTACCTTTAATCATATTTCTTCCATGGACATCACTTTTCCATTATTTCATTTTTCTATTCCATTAAAACCATTCAACCTATTATTTTAAATCCATATCGAAAAACATAAACTGAGCAGTCCTTATATATATTACCTTCCATATTACATACTTTTTGAATACAAATATATAAAAGATTTTATTATTCCACTTCATCGTTATTCCATTATCATTTATACCTTATCCTATTACACAATACCATATTATATTTACATTTCATATGTAGTCTCTTCGTTATCCACATTCCCACCATTACTCATACCACCTTATTGATCCACTTCATGAGATTTCCTATTAGGAACTTGAGTTTCATAATTACTATTTATTATACACATAAAACAATTAACCTTCTTTGATGCCTTATAGAGGCCAGTATTCTCATCAATTCTGTTAAATAAACTATTCATTTTTTCCCTATAGTCACATGCTTTGTGAAATTATTTACCACAGTCAAAACATATTCTATTTCCACTAATACATTCACTTAGGTGATTATTTCAATATTATTGACATAAATAAAACCTTATATTATTTTTTCCATTGTCTCCATTACCTGAACTCATAGTAAACTTCTTGTTTCTCTTCATTTGGGAGTTCGATATTTGGCTAAGGTACCCATTCTTAATCATGTTCTGTGAAAATTGATAAGGCATGATCTCAACATCATTCACTCCAATAATAATCCCACATGACATCTCATTCCAAAATATTCCATCACATTCAATGTAAATCTATTTCATTTCAGTTCAGACCATTGACTAAAAACTGAAGCATAGTGTGTGCATTACTTATCATAGAATAAAACCATATAGTCATGATAATAATTACTTAATTGATGTCTAAATCATGGAACCTCCCTTATTCAATGACACCCTAGGTTCATCCTAGGTTATTCATTTCTATATTATATTTAAATTCTTCATGATGGTTTTTGAAGGGTTTTTTGAATTCCCAAAAGAGTATTCCCTAGTAGTGTCAATCGAGTTCTGCAGCAAGGGTCATTATCATGTACCAGATTACCCTAATTCAGGCCCAAAACATTTTTTTATAGTTTTTACCTCGAGGTAAATTTCTTCTAGAACCACATAAACATGTAGTATAAATATAGGGGTGTATTGTTTGGAAACCACTCACTCTATCCTTTATGAAAATTATAGTGCATTTTTCTAAATGTTAACTCATCCTTACTCTTATACTTAGAGACATCCCTAGACATATCACTAGAAATATACATAGGTTTCTCAATAACTTTTTCTCAAACTAGTTTCCAAAGGTTGACTATATATTTCCTTTTATACCAACTATAGTGACCGAGGCTTATCATACATGTATATTAAACGATTTTAGATTAATATTCACTACATTACAATAATAAATTATTGATTACCATCAATATTTTTCATTGGAAACATGGAAACATTATCTTTTATCATGTTTAAATTTCTTCAAAATCACCCATAAGAATCTCTAACATTACTACTTCTGTAGAGACCCGAAGCTTGACGTACATTGACATTACATTACAATTTCGGAATACTTAGTACATAACAAAAACACACACACAAGGATCGTAATAGTTTAGTGTCTTTGGAAACTCGGAACGTAATCTTCTAATCGTGGTAAAAGATCTTCAATATCTCCCATAACGATCTTCCCCTTTTTTTTTACCAAAAACCTTTCTTTATATCCTGGGGAAAAGAAAACATAAAAGTGTGAGCTCAAATGCTCAGTAAGGGTAAACAAAAAAAAAAAAAATCAATCACATCATATTCATAAGAACATAACTTTTGGAAATCATAACCTGCAAAAGAGAGCATAATTTCATAACATGGGATAAATCATAGTAGTGAAATGAAATCCCAATAAGCATAACTTAAAACATGAAACTTTGTGGAATACACACATAATCATAGAGAATCATTTCTTGTTAGTCATGACTCATTGCGAAGACTATCTTAGTTGACAAAGTCCCTTTCTGAATCGAGTCACCCTCGTTTCAGTCCTGTTTCACTGAACCAGTATAACCTACCATTCCAGCCATGTCTATCTCATGAGATATGAAATATTTACCCAATGAATTGGATGGAGATATAGGTCCCACCCATCTCATAATGATACCATTCTTATGTGTGCCTCAAAATCATAAACCATACATCATTGCATAACCCATGTAATAAAAATGGGATTCTTAAACAACATAACATCATAAAACAATTCATATAAGATAAAAGAATTCATAAAAATAATTCCATCACAACATAATCAAATCAATGTAATAATAGGGATAAAAACAGAACCCTTTATTTTCTTAGATGGAAAATAATTTTGATAAAACACTTGAACTCCATTCTTGAGGAAAATATCCTTTCTTCTTCAAAATTTTTTTTCCTTTCTTAACATGCCATACAACATTAAACTAAAAGAAGTTGATTAAAAATAAACTTGAAAACATGTAAAGTAAGATTCTTGGAAATAATGTTTTAAAAATCCATTCATGCTGTATAAGTTAAAAAAACATTCTTCTCGTACTTTTGTCGGAAAAGTCAAAAAGTACCTCGTACGAAAAATGACAAAATATTACTTTAATATTCTTTACTAAAAACTTACCGAAGGGTAAAATTTGATTTAAACAAAAGTAGGTGGATGGAAATAATATTACATATTCTGGAAACATGTATTTGGATGATAAAATACAACCCAGTAAATACTTACGAATAAACAATCTCGAATAAAAATGAGATTGTGATATTTCCCTTACCTTAGGTCCGACTTGCTTTGTAAGTGTCCGAACCTCCTGTATAATGATTTAAATCATGTTATTGACTTATTCAAGAATAATATTCATTGTTATTATATCATATATGGTCCACTTATGACTTTATATTACCCGTTCTTTTTTAAATTTATGTTAAAGTAGCGTTTTGGGTAAAATCGTCTCATTTGTCGTTCGTGTTTTTAACTTGTAATTATTCATATGATTACTTAGATCATGATTATTTAATTACATAATATAAAACATGATTTATATATATATATTCAGAATATACATATATAATAAATTAGTAAATGGAAAGAAATACACCGTTCATGGAGACGGTAGTCCGTACGTACGCATGAACGCTGTTTTCGTTTCCTTATTGAATTGAATTGAATTAGGTAGATGACATACATATAAATATACATAAATCCAGTATCATTATCAGGTAATATATTTCATTATTACTTATTATATATACTTTATAATCATTCATGGATGGTTAATTATTGAGAATGAATCTCATCCCGTCGTGGAGACAGTAGTCCGTACGTACGCATGAACGCTGTTTTCATTTCCTTATTGAATTGAATGGAATTAGGTAGATGACATACATATAAATATACATAAATCCAGTATCATTATCAGGTCATATATTTCATTAGTACTTATTATATATACTTTATAATCATTCATGAATGGTTAATTATTGAGAATGAATCTCATCACGTCGTGGAGACGGTAGTCCGTACGTACGCATGAGCAATGATATCGTTCCCATGGTTGTGGAATTGTGTTGAAGTGTATATATAATATTTCAGTATCAATATCACTTTATAATAATCATATATAGTTACTCATTACACCTTTATACCCATCCAATTAAGGTGGTGGCGGAAAATAGATTACACCACGGCGTGGAGACGGTATTCCGTACGTACGCACGCGCGGTGATTTCCTTTTTCCGTAGGATGGATAGAAGGTTAATTAGAGTTGTTTCATATTTATAATAACATATAATTATATAAGAAATACTTATGTTTTTAATTTATCATGAAACAACTAAAGAAGAAGAAGTTGAAGAAGAAAGAAATTGAAAAAGATCGGTAATGGATATTACCTCTTTTTGACGCGCCTTTTCTTAGCCTCCACTTAATGAAATAAGGATGGTCATTGAAGAAGACCAGGACCTCTAGGATGATACTAGGGAAGTGGAGAAGGTATTTTGGCAGGGTTTGGCCGAGCTTGAAGGCTCAAAGTTGTGTGAGGAAGAGAGGGAGGAGGTGCCCTTTTATAAGGGAGGAGATGGGCACCTTAGGAATATCTCAAAATATTATTTTATATTAAAGTCAAAATCGGTTTATAATGGTTCCAAAGGGTCTTATTTCGAAGATAATGTGGGGATGGGTCGAAATACTATCAACCAATAGGATTTAGACAAGTTTAGGTTATTATTTTAACCTTATCAATTAGATTTAACTTTAAGTTAAATAATTTAACTTTTACCGTGTCTTTTTGTTTTATTACACTATATGGTTAATAAACATACTATAACATGCCAAACGAACCCCAAATGTTTATTATTAATATATATATCCTTATATAAGTCATTTGGGCGAGCCTTAGATTTTTAGGAATAAAATAACAATTAATAATATAATATTTGATTTAAAAACTATTTTGTATCAATTTTGACACTATTTGATATATGATTTTTGTGAAAGTCATGACAGAATTATATGTTAGAACAAAGATGATTAAATCAACACTAATATATCATAGTAACCTATAAAATTAGTGGAATTCATAAAAAGTCTTAAACTACATTTATTTTGGTATTTATAATATCAATTATGTCAATATTTCATTAATAAGATAATTACTGCATCATCTTTGTGTCATAAATAAATTACATTATTTGATGTCTAAAAATTACAAATAAAATACCATTATGTAGGAAATCTTTTTAGCTTTCTAATGAATATTTACAATCGAATTTATCTTATGTATAACCCTATATTAAAAATGATTTAGTAAATAACCTTTTATTTTAACTCTTTTAACTCTTCTTTGAATTAAATAGTAATAAATGTCCTAATCTAATCCAAGTGGGCCTAAATGATAATATTTTACACATAATGTTGTTTCTGGTCGAGATACACTTGTAAAATATGATTAGGACATGTGTTAGGGTAATATTAATATCATTTTTACCCTTAATTACCCAATTTACTTTTAACCGTGGTAAATAAAAGTAAAAAGTTACTATTCACCAAAAATTATTTTCATCTCATTGAACCACATTTTACTTACTGACATCAACTGTGTCTCTCGGATTTTTGAAATTCCATTCACAGAAGCGGTAAAATTAAGTTTTATGAAAAAATCATTTTTTTTAACTACCACTTAGTAGTTTCACTATTCATCAAAAATTGATGTTTTTCAGAACAATGCCAAAATTTCATCCTAAGATATATTTCATATTCCGAATTCAAAAATGAAGTCTATTTTACCAAATTCACAACATAGAAGTTGCATTAATTAATTTTATAATTAAATCCTGCTGTTAAAACAAATAGTGTGTTTTTAAGAAACAATATCTATCAAAAGATTGACACTTGTTTATGTCTGGTTTAAATGTGAAATTACATCCAATGACCAACATTGTATTAAATTGTAAAAATATATTCTAAATATACTTTAAAACCACTCAAATTAATAATTTATCACTATTAATTATTTTGATTAAAAAAGTTGTTTTTAATTATAATTTAGTAATTTTCACTATTCATCAGAATATGAAAGTTATCCGAAAAGTACCAAAATTTCACCTTAGGCTAAATTTGATACTCCGAATCCAAAAATGAAGTCCATTTTGAGAGCTAAAATTTCTAAAATTTTTAAAAGGTCGTTATTACTATTCATAACGGCTAGTTATAATAATATTTTAATAGCATATCGTTGTTCAGTGAAACTCAGTATTGCGTACTACACACGCTATCGAGGAAGGTCGCGATTGCGTGTAATGCAAGGAAAGTAAAGGATGTGTGTTGTGCCAGCTCCTTTTGGTGTAGCGTACAACACAAGACATTAATAAAATTAAAAAGAATATTTTTCATAAAATCTCGGGCTGTTACATTCTACCCCCCTTAAAATGAATTTCGCCCTCGAAACTCGTCGGGGTTATAAATGGTTTACTATTCGAAAGTTTCTTTAATAGAAACCCACATCGTAAAAAAATACCAAAACATGGCTTTAAAAACTAAAGTATGAAATGTAACGATTACCCAAATAAACTAATCACTGGGTTTCCACATAGGTGAAAATATGGATATGGAAGAGAAATCTAACCATCATGTTCTGATGGAGAGTGGTAGAGAACATGGTTATGGAAAAGCCAACAATCACAAAGCTATTGATTTGTGATGATCTAAGGTACCATCTGATTAATCATATATAAGGGAACTAGGACAACATTTTTGGTTTTCAAGATCATTTCCCTAAAGTTGATGAATTAAAAGAAATAATTGCATGATTTTGGTACAATCTCACTGTTGTTCGTGAATTGAACAATTTCCACTTCATCCCTTAATGAAATGAAGTTGAATTTGTTATTCGTGATGTGTTAGCAGATCATGTGATAGAATGATGGGTCATTCAATCTGTCTCAAACAAAAGGTTAGCAGAAATTATATACATAAGTCGATCTATAGTGAGATTAATCATATATGGTTCCTAAAATGGACTTATACTTCATATATCATACTGCTTAATATAATAAAACTAGTTTCTACCAAACAGGGACATCCTGTAGTCCAGTGGTAGGCGATAAAGGCCAGTCGCACTTCGGTTGTGGGTTCGATTCCCACAGCCTTGTCCGACGCGATGGGCTGTCGCCCATTCTGCAGGTTGTCCTTTTTCTAAAACTATATTACTATAACATCCCATCAATAATATCAAAAAAAAACTTCTATCATTAAACAATACTAACTTATATCCAATATAATCCATTCTAATCTTTAGGCTTATCCATAATACTACAGTCCACTCTCATAACATAGTGAAAACGATTACCAGAGATTTAATACCATCGTTGATCCCCATATATCGTAATACTGCATTCCTATCTTTTTGGTCACATTCCAATCATTCGAAGGCCTTAATCATGTATTCCATTGAACCTTAGTGAAAACATGAATGTAGTTAAAAGTTAACACTTTCCACATACCAAAATCCTCAAAATTCTATATACTCAAACCATGATATCACTTAGTCCTTATATCAATCATGAGCTCATGAATACTGTCAAGCATTTCATTTTCTCTTTATCACTTCTTTATGCGCATATCATCCACTTTCCAAAAAATATCTGAATAACCTTTCATTGTTGATCATACCATTCATCATAAACTTTCAAAACTTAAGGAAAGACAACAGTGTAACAATCCTTATATGTCTTTTTATTCTATAGTACAACATTACACTTGATAAACATGTAATCATTCCACTACCTTCTTAAACCATTGACCGAGCTTCAACAATTCTTTCATCTCACATATCATTTGTAGTCTCTTCATCATCATCAACAAAAATACTTCCCATACGACCATACCGATTCTCTTCATGAGACATTCCCTTAGGGCATTGGTTTGCATAATGCCTGTACATTCCACATTTAATACATTTAACCATTGTTGATGTCGTAGCAATACCATTAACCTCATCCATGGTGTTAACTGAAACTTTTCCATTGCACTTACTGGCTTTGTGTCCTTCTTTTCCACACCCAAATCATCTTCCAGTTCCTTTGAAACATTCTCCTTGATGCCTCTTCCCACATGATTTACATAGGGGAAATTGAACTTTCTTTTCTCTATGATCATCATTAAACTCCATCTTTCTCTTATTAGCCGAGTCAGGAAACTTACCAAATTTTACTTTATTGATCATATTATGAGATTGCTGATTCGGAATAATAATAATTTTTGGACTTCCAAATCCCATTTCATTTGATTGCTTATTAATAATATAATTCCATTGTCCATCATATCCTCCATTATCGTGAATCATCTTGTTTCCAGCCATTTTCTAAAACCCAAAAAGAATAGTGTGAGATGAAAAAATCATAATAAAGGGGGAGTAACTTCAATATATAACATCTTAGGTTAAATTCTAAGATCGTTACCGTAGTTCTAGGACTATATCCTATATGTATACCTATCCTTAGGGACATCCCTTGACATACCTTAGAAATATCTCTAGGGATCTCACTAACGTTTTCGCGTCCTAGTTTCCAAAGGTTGACTAAACCTTTCCTATGATACCAACTGTAGCGGTCTAGAATTACTTCCAGTGGACTATAATTGATACCTATCAGGGCACTCCTTGGGCGGCTACACCCCCTGGGCGGGACACACCACCATCCCCAGTGGCAGCCATTTCCTCATGAAGCCCTTGGGCGAAGAGCCATGCTTCGTCCAACGCTCACATGTGAGAGTTCCCAAGGATCGGATACATTCCTACCTCCTTTGCCTCTGATACGAACTGTAGATACCCGAATCTTGACGTACATTGACATTATATTACATTTGCGGAATACATAGTACATAACAAAAACACACACACAAGGATCGTAATAGTTTAGTGTCTTTGGAAACTCGGAATGTAATCTTCTAATCGTGGTGAAAGATCTTCAATATCTCCCATAAATATCTTCCCCTTTTTTTTACCTAAAACCTTTATTTATATCCTGGGGAAAAGAAAACATAAAAGTGTGAGCTCAAATGCTTAGTAAGGGTAAACAAAAGAAAAAAAAATCAATCACATCATATTCATAAGAACATAACTTTTGGAAATCTTAACCTGCAAAAGAGAGCATAATTTCATAACATGGGATAAATCCTAGTAGTGAAATGAAATCCCAATAAGAATAACATAAAACATGAAACTTTGTGGCATACACACATAATCATATAGAATCATTTCTTGTTAGTCATGACTCATTGCCAAGACTATCTTAGTGGACAAAGTCCCTTTCTGAATCGATTCACCCTCGTTTCAGTCCTGTTTCACTGAACCGGTATAACCTACCATTCCAGCCATGTCTATCTCATGAGATATGAAATCTTTACCCAATGCATTGGAGGGATATATAGGTCCCACCCATCTCATAATTATACCATTCTTATGTGTGCCACAAAATCATAAACCATACATCATTTCATAACCCATGTAATAAAAATCGGATTCTTAAACAACATAACATCATAAAACAATTCAGATAAGATAAAATAATTCATAAAAATAATTCCATCACAACATAATCAAATAAATGTAATTATAGGGATAAAAACATAACCCTTTATTATCTTAGATGGAAAATAATTTTGATAAAACACTGGAACTCCATTCTTGAGGAAAATATCCTTTCTTCTTCAAAAACAATTTTCCTTTCTTAACATGTCATACAACATTAAACTAAAAGAAGTTGATTAAAAATAAACTTGAAAACTTGTAAAGTAAGATTCTGGGAAATAATTTTTTAAAAATCCATTCATGCCGTATAAGTTAAAAAACATTCTTCTCGTACTTTTGTCGGAAAAGTCAAAAAGTACCTCGTACGAAAAACGACAAAAGATTCCTTTCATATTCTTTACTAAAAACTTACCGAAGGGTAAAATTGGATTTAAACAATTGTAGGTGGATGGAAATAATTTTACATATTGTGGAAAAATGTATTTGGATGATAAAATACACCCTAGTAAATACTTACGAAGAAACAATCTCGAATAAAAATGAGATTGTGATATATCCATTACCTTAGGTCCGACTTGCTTTGTAAGTGTCCGAACCTCCTGTATAATGATTTAAATCATGTTATTGACTTATTCCAGAATCATATTCATTGTTATTATATCATATATGGTCCACTTATGACTTTATATTACCCGTTCTTTTGTAAATTTATGTTAAAGTAGCGTTTTGGGTAAAATCGTCTCATTTGTCGTTCGTGTTTTTAATTTGTAATTATTCATATGATTACTTAGATCATGATTACTTAATTATAGAATATAAAACATGATTTATATATTTATATTCAGAATATAAATATATAATAAATCAGTAAATGGAAAGAAATACACCGTTCATGGAGACAGTAGTCCGTACGTACGCATGAATGCTGTTTTCGTTTCCTTATTGAATTGAATGGAATTAGGTAGATGACATACATATAAATATACATAAATCCAGTATCATTATCAGGTCATATATTTCATTAGTACTTATTATATATAGTTTATAATCATTCATGAATGGTTAATTATTGAGAATGAATCTCATCGCGTCATGGAGACGGTAGTCCGTACGTACGCATGACGCTGTTTTCGTTTCCTTATTGAATTGAATGGAATTAGGTACATGACATACATATAAATATACATAAATCCAGTATCATTATCAGGTCATATATTTCATTAGTACTTATTATATATACTTTATAATCATTCATGAATGGTTAATTATTGAGAATGAATCTCATCGCGTCGTGGAGACGGTAGTCCGTACGTACGCACGAGCGATGATATCGTACCCATGGTCGTGGAATTGTGTTGAAGTGTATGTATACTATTTCAGTATCAATATCACTTTATAATAATCATATATAGTTACTCATTACACCTTTATACCCATCCAATTAAGGTGGTGGCGGAAAATAGATTACACCACGGCGTGGAGACGTTATTCCGTACGTACGCACGCGCGGTGATTTACTTTTTCCGTAGGATGGATATAAGGTTAATTAGAGTTGTTTCATATTTATAATAACATATCAGTATATAATTAATAATTATGTTATTACTTTATCTTGAAACAACTAAAGAAGAAGAAGTTGAAGGAGAATGAAATTGAAAAAGATCGGTAATGGATATTACCTCTTTTTGACGCGCCTTTTCTTAGCCTCCACTTAAAGAACTAAGGATGGTCTTTGAAGAAAACCAGGACCTCTAGGATGATACTATGGAAGTGGAGAAGGGATTTTGGCAGGGTTTGGCCGAGCTTGAAGGCTCAAAGTTGTGTGAGGAAGAGAGGGAGGAGGTGCCCTTTTATAAGGGAGGAGAGGGGCACCTTAGGAATATCTCAAAATATTATTTTATATTAAAGTCAAAATCGGTTTATAATGGTTCCAAAGGGTCTTATTTTGAAGCTAAAGTGGGGATGGGTCGAAATCCTATAAACCAATAGGATTTAGACAAGTTTAGGTTATTATTTTAACCTTATCAATTAGATTTAACTTTAAGTTAAATAATTTAACTTTTACCGTGTCTTTTTGTTTTCTTACACTATATGGTTAATACACTTACTATAACATGCCAAACGAACCCCAAATTGTTTATTATTAATATATATATCCTTATCTAAGTCATTTGTCCGAACCTTAGATTTTTAGGAATAAAAAAACAATTAATAATATAATATTTGATTTAAAAACTATTTTGTGTCAATTTTGACACTATTTGATATATGATTTTTGTGAAAGTCATAACAGAATTATATGTTCGAAAAAAGTTGATTACATCAACACTAATATATCATAATAACCTAGAAAATTAGTGGAATTCATAAAAAGTCTTAAACTACATTTATTTTGGTATTTATAATATCAATTATGTCAATATTTCATTAATAAGATAATTACTGCATCATCTTTGTGTCATAAATAAATTAAATTATTTGATGTCTAAAAATTAGAAATAAAATACCATTATTTAGGAAATATTTTTAGATTTCTAATGAATATTTACAATCGAATTTATCTTATGTATAACCCTATATTAAAAATGTTTTAATAAATAACCTTTGATTTTAACTCTTTTAACTCTTCTTTGAATTAAATAGTAATAAATGTCCTAATCTAATCCAAGTGGGCCTAAATGATAATATTTTACACTTAAGGTTGTTTTTGGTCGAGATACACTTGTCCAATAGGATTAGGACATGTGTTAGGGTAATATTAATATCATTTTTACCCTTAATTACCCTATTTACTTTTAACCGTGGTAAATAAAAGTAAAAAGTTACTATTCACCAAAAATTATTTTCATCTCATTGAACTAAATTTTACTTACTGACATCAACCGTGTCTCTCGAATTTTTGAAATTCCATTCACAGAAGCGGTAAAATTAAGTTTTATGAAAAATTCGGTTTTTTTAACTACCACTTAGTAGTTTCACTATTCATCAAAAATTGATGTTTTTCAGAACAATGCCAAAATTTCATCCTAAGCTATATTTCATATTCCGAATACAAAAAAGAATTCTATTTTACCAAATTCATAACATAGAAGTTGCATTAATTAATTTTATAATTAAATCCCACTGTTAAAACAAATAGCGTGTTTTTAAGAAACAATATCTATCAAAAGATTGACACTTGTTTATGTCTGGTTTAAATGTGAAATTACATCCAATGACCAACATTGTATTAAATTATAAAAATATATTCTAAATATACATTAAAACCACCCAAATTAATAATTTATCACTATTAATTATTTTGATTAAAAAATTTGTTTTTAATTATAATTTAGTAATTTTCACTATTCATCAGAATATGAAAGTTATCCGAAAAGTACCAAAATTTCACCTTAAGCTAAATTCGATACTCCGAATCCAAAAATGAAGTCCATTTTGAGAGCTAAAATTTCTAAAATTTTTAAAAGGTGGTTATTACTATTCATAACAGCTAGTTATAATAATATTTTAATAGCATATCGTTGTTCAGTGAAACTCGGTATTGCGTACTACACACGCTATCGAGGAAGGTCGCGATTGCGTGTAATGCAAGGCAAGTCAAGGATGTGTGTTGTGCCAGATCCTTTTGATGTAGTGTATAACACAAGACATTAATAAAATTAAAAAAAAATATTTTTCATAAAATCTTGGGCTGTTACAACTTCTACCTAAAAAAAATTATTCATAACCCCAGGAAAGGAAACACAAAAATGGGTGAGCTTAGATTCCCAATAAGGGTATGTAAAGGAAATGTGTAAGAATAAAATAAAAAAGGTTGTGGAACTTGAGAATAACATTTAACCATCATACCATTTATTTTAGAGATCATAAAAAATATTGGAAATTCAAAATACATAGAACATTATATAGTTTATACCAGAAGTCAGGAAATCACAACATGAGAATAAAACATGGAATTGTGGTAGACACATAAGCATATAATATGATTTCCATATTATCATAGTAATCACCACCAATACCATATTGGTTGTATTGGTCAAATCGCTATACCATTTGAGTAGTCAGGATCCACTCTCATGGACATCTACGTAGCGTGAGTTCACTCCTCATATAATCCTTGAAGTTGTGGTTCACTCCCATTTCCATAAATGTATCATGAGTTCACTCCTCATACCATATTGGTATTCATGGATAACTCCCATGTCCATCTTAGTCATCAAGGTTAATTTCCAATACCATCGTAGTCTATATAATGAGATATAAATAGTTATCCAATTCATTTGAGGAAGATATTTTTACTAACCATCTCATAATGAAATCATACATACATGATCATAAAAATCATAAACAATCATATCATAACCCATGAAATGAAATGGATGAGATAAATATAGAGACTTGTCCTATCCTGTGAAAAAATGTATAGGTTTCCTAATAATTTCATAAAATTATAACATATGAAGGGGAACAAGATTTTAAAATCATATAACTAGTGATAGAGAAATAGATTTCAAAAATAACATGACCTTAAGAATTACCCATTCATATAAATAATATGAATGGATCCATTTGATCATTTCCTAGAAGAGAATGAGTAACATCAACTGATATCATCTAAGATGGAAAATAATTTTAAAATATATTTCAAAAACTTTTATTGAGGAAAATATTCCTTATACATTGAAAAAGAATTTTTAATATATCAAACCATTTGAAGATTATTTTCTGAGAAAATAAAATGAAAATTTATAAGGAATACTATAAATCTGTTTGAAACCCATTATCATATAAAAATTATAAAATAGGATTCCTAACAATTTAAAAACCTTTTTCTTTGAAAAAACATTGAAAAATTATAAAGGAATCTTGAAAATGTTTTTAGAAATTTTTTAATTGAAAACATTTCAAAGAATCGTGGGAATGTTTTGAAAACAATTTCCTTGAAATTACATTGAAAACTTATAAACTAGGCTTGAAAGCAATTTTAATGAAAGTTTTGGTTAAAACATATAAAACAGGCTTGAAAGCATTTTGAAAACAATTTTCAATGAAAATTAATTTTTATGTAATATTTCCTAAAAATTATTCATTTTAAAAATGAAAAGGTACATTCTTTTAGATGACTGAGGGTAAATCCAAACATGTTGTGTAAGGTAAAAAGAACGTTCGTTTTCCATGATAAAAAGGTTAAAAAATGCCTTGTTCCGAAGAAGAAATGAAGATTCATTTTAAGTGATTGGTAAAATAAAAAAGTGTAAAAATGTATTTTAATTATAATAGCATAATGGTATAATATTCATCAAAAAATATTTTTAGAAAACGTGGTTTTAAAGGAACGTTGATTTCTGACAGAAGAGAGGGTAAAGTAGGGATTTCTTAAAAACATATTATTAACAATATTATGTACCATTGATTAGAAAAATGGTACCAATACATTAATATATAATGAATAACTATAGTATAAGAAAACTGTAGAGTTTTATTGATATATGGAAAATAATATTACATCAACCGAAGCATAAACATAAACAATCTTGAAAACCAATGAGATTGTTTCAATAAACCATATCACTTGGTAACATAGGATCATACAATCCACCTAAGAGAACAACATTACATGAATATTGTAATATCGGGAAAATAAATTTTTTTATGATATATCATGTAAAAGGGAAGTATATACACCTCAAAACTAATTTAGGTTCATAACAAAACATTAGTTTCAAAGAAGAAAAATTGAGACAAAAATATTTTATTAATTTTTTAATAATTAAACCCTATGTAATAAAGGTTATAGAATGGATATTTAAATACCCAGAAATTTCACTATAAAGTAAATTAAATACATCCTGGGGTAGTATAAGCCACACAAAAAATGAATGGGTGGTGAATAAATCATGTATCTCATAGAAATAAAAAAGTTATATGAAATCCCCTTACATTGTGTCTCGAATCCGGCTATACTCTTTCAAAACACCTGAATAATGAATATAAATTTATTATAAATCATTCATAGAACCATATTATTATATTTAATACCATGTATGGTTTTATTAATACCTTCTATTATTCGCTTTTTTATCATCCTATGTCATGTTTTCACTTTGGATAATATCTCCCTTGTTCTTCGCATGTGTCTTAATTTTTTATATTTTGGTCATTTTACTTATATCACGATTCAAGAATGTAAACCATTATATAAATATAATTTATATTCCATAATGGTTTATTATAATAATATATATAATATAGAATTATGTAATTTAATAAACAGTTAATGGAGACGGTAAGCCATAGGTACACTTGAACGTTGTTTCCATTTTTATTGTCATACTAAATGAAAGAAATAAAATGACCTATATGTATATATGTATATAATATAATAAAGGTATAATTATATATATATATATATCATATATTTTTACTAAACCCATCCTCAATACATTCCATGTAGCATATGAAAGAATCACATCACTTTGAAGTGGAGATAGTCCACACTTCCTCAAATGAAATTATAGTATTTATACTAAATGGAAAGTAATAAAGATAATAATTTTAAAAGGATTAACAATATTAAAAACATAATAAATATTATAAATAAAATATATAATCATATTTTTTATAATATTTTCCACCATGATAGGTTATAATGGAAAAATGGCCAATCATCATTTAGTGAGGCGGTAGTTCTCCATACACGTAAATAGTATGTTTGTTACCCATTAGGTGGATGAATGTGTAAGTAATGTTTTAAAATTTATCATAAAATAATCCTACTATATTTATTATACGGCTGTTTTTATACAACATATGGAATAAATATATTGGTGGGGTGGTGAAGGAAAATACAGGAAAAGAGCATGAGAGAAGACGTTACCTCTAAATCGTGTAACTCATTTTGGTTTGTGCCTAAATAATTCATCGGATATATTTCATCCCAAGGGGAGGATTTTATTAGGAATTTTGTATTTTTGTATGTTTATTTGGAATATCTTGTCCAAAACTAATTGTTTTTAAAGGTGTGAAGAAGAGGGAGAGTTGGTGGCCTTTTATTGGAAAGGGGAAGGACACAAATGGCATTTTTGAAAATAAGTTATGTGTACCCATGTTTTCACCCAAACAATCATACCAAACCATATAAAATCACTATTATAAGGTTCATGGACTAATAGTTTCTATAAAATGGGTATTTTAAAAGTTTTTAGGTCATTTTGGGTCTTAAATTTAAGGTATAGCCCTTAGTTATACTTACTTTTACCTTAATTAATGTAATTAATTTTAATTACGTTCACTAATAATTTTTCTCAAAAACTAATTTTAACATAATAGATATTATAAATTATATTTTTTGTAAATATATAATACATTTATCAAAATTCCAATCACATGAGTGGCAGAAAATAATTTAAAATTAATCCCGCTGACAAAACACAGTGCAGGTTTTTAAAGTAAAAAATGATCTTATGATTTCAATGTTTTATATCCTATTTAAATATGAAAATGGTTCCAATGATGTAAATTTTATTAATTTATAAAAATATTATCTAGTTTATCTTTTATAAAAATTTTAAATTCAATTGAACAATATAAATAAATTAGATGAAAAAGAAGTTTTGAATTAAAATCCAGTATTTTTATCCATTCATTAAAATAATTTAAACCTTGTAGAAAAATAAAAAAAGTATCCAAAACTATTTTTTTGTTTCAAATATGAATATAATTTTTATTGTGACACATTTAATCTATAATAGTTCCAAAAAATGGATTTAAAATGGGTTTTCGTTTAAAAGGCATTAAATTATCCTGTATAAAAAATATAGGGTTTTAAGCATAAAATTAGATTTTCTTGTATATTATGTTTATCCAATATATTGGATGGAAATCCAAAATATTCTATTGAATATATAAAACATATATAACATTAATATAACTCATTAATTGTAATTAATTTATTTTATTATATTAAAACTTTTTTGTGTCCATAAATAATATTCATATTTTTATTTATATCCAATTGGTTTTCAAATTCATTATTAATCAATTGATAAACAATGAATTTATCTTATATTTTTTTAAATCATATATTTTCATAAATTATTAATTTTAATCATAAAAAGTAATTTTACTTATATTTTATATCATATTATATTAAATAACAATATTTTAATAATATTTTATTTTTTGGTAAATCTCGATAAGCTCGTTATGGAAACCATTGATGAAAATCATTGCTGCATGTAACTCAAGATAACCTCGATATTATGCATAGAGAAAGATAAAATTTATGTTTCTTTCAGTTCATGATTAACTTTTTTTTCATATAATCTATGACTAATAGAGGGATTTATTTTAAAATAAACTATTTTTAGTGTTATGTGAAATGAAAAATATCACAAAGGTTACATTAATTGCGAACAAAAAATTTCAGAAAATCATAGGGTGTTACAAATTTTATGATAATGTTTTCTCTATAAACCCATATTCATTATAATATATTTGTAAAAACATTATTTTATTCAATACAAACAATCTCAATGCATTTGAAGAAAATAAAAATCCCTCTTTTAGCATTGGGAAATGTTTGTTTTATATTATTTGGAATAAAAAATCCATTAATTATTTGTGTTAAAAATTTAAATCATGGGAATAGAACATCATTGGGAATATATAAACACACATGTGTTACATTAGTGGTCGGCATATAGTTATAAAAAACAACATGGACAATAGGGTTTACCTATAATACAATACAACATGGACTTTGGCTCCCATGTATCCAAACATAGGTGGATTTAATATAGCGAATAGAGAATACCATATCAACCATTAATTAATATTAAAAAGATATAAAATTATATTCTAATTACAATCCCTAACCATGTCCCCAACCTTTTACCACCTTACCTTCTCAATTTCCATCGCAATCTACACTATATATTTAGTTAAATATGATCATCACCCAATATTTTTATTACTTTTCAATGGTTTATATCAATCTATTTTCTAGTTTTTAATGCCTTATGATTTATAGAAGGTATTAATATTACAATATCAACAACAACCATAATCCAACAATACTAATTTCTTAATATATATATATATTGTTACCTCATCACCCTAGGTGTCAAAATATCTCAACTCCCCATTAATTCACCCAAGTATCTTTGTAAAAAAATTTCCATTCACCTCAACTCATTACGATGTTTATTTTATCTGGTGGTAATACTATATTCACTGATGTACTCTAATTCCATATCCAATATCACCCCTTGGGATACAAAATTTTAGACCCCTCTATTATCCCATATACATCTTGTTTTATATATAATATTATATCATTTACCTATGTGGTATTTTACACATATTGAATAAGGCTATAATTCAACATAAAATATGACCAATCCCTATTAAATTCATTCAATTTAACACTAAAAAGTTGAAATAATATATAATATAGTTTATGGAACACTTAATTGATAATAAACTACAGTTCATACTCTATCGCAAGCCTCATCATCTTAACTAGATAATCATGTTATGTTGTCCACACATAACCCTTAAATCCTAATAAATCCACAAGTAATATATATAAATAATGGTTTTATCTAAATCAAATGCCTTATCAATGGTCCAATTTTATTGATGCATGCCCTTTAACCACTTTTCTCAAATTCATAGACACTTAGTCATTAGAAAAAACCATTACATTTATCCCCTCATATCCAATAATAATAGAATAGAGAAAATGAAAAGTTTTATCAATATACAATGAGAATTCACTCAAGAATATACATTTATACCCCCACCATATTGTCTACATCAATTTACCAAATTAAATATATATATATATACCCCCACCATGAAATGTTTTTTTCTTTAACCATGTTTTTTTATGATTTAGATAAAACCCAGAATCGATAACCATGATATGTTCTTGTTCTTTGGATCAAATAGTAAAATAAAAAAACATACTATAATTAAAATACAGTGTTCCAATATTCTATTTTATATTTTATCACTATAGGATTCTAGTATGTACACCAAAATTCCCTTAAAACCTTGTGAATTAATTATGAAATTTTCATTAAACAATTATGGTGTCACAAGAAAAATGATGAATTATCTATTTCAATCCACCCAAATATATATTAAAAATCTATTTTATATCAACTATTAACACTCATCAAGAATCTACCACTAGTAAAACTGAACATAATTTCTTTTTAAGAAACCTAACATGATTTTATGTCAAATATATATTTTTTCCAACCCTAACATTTCATTTCTCTCTACTTACTATAACACCCATAAAATGAACAAAATAAAACATATAAATAAAATATCCTATATTCTATATGAAACACATTAGATTTATTTTCTTCATAAATAATCCAAAAAAATAAAATTAAAATATGATAAAGGTTACTAAAAACTAACAACCACAAGATATAACTACAAAATTATTTTCTTCTTCCAAATGAAAAATGCATTTTAAGTTAAAAATAATTGTTTTAATTTATGTTATAAAAAAAAGGTTTAATAAATATTAAGATAAAGATATTTTATTTTGAATCCCACTCCAATCAAGTTTTCTTGAGGTCAGAATAATCCTAACCACTCATGATAATTCATTAATTATAAAAAATAATCATTTTTTGAAATTTATAAAATATTATTCATTATAGTGGACTATAAAGTTATAGTACATGGTCTACCCAAGGTCAAACTAAGAAATATTAGTGATCCTTATAATGTAATATTGATTCAAAAGTTATGATGTATGATATGAATGGATGAAAAACAATTATAACTAATTTAATGAAATTTTGTAATTAAAATATTACTATGAAAACATACATCTTAAATCATGAAATAATAATGTTTATAATATATTTTGAATTAATTAAATTTTCATTATTAGTGTTTGTCATGACTCGCCTTCTCAATGATGAGGGAAATGATGACAAGATTCCCTAGCCTTCCTTCTTCAAGGAGTTTGACAGATAATGACCCTCGAGTCCAACCTTCAGTAGCCACAGGAGTAGGGACTATCACCAAGTGTATAAAATATCACATAAATGGAAGGCATTAACCTTTTAATAGAATAATATCTAGAGATAAGATGGTATGAACCAGTAAAACTAAGGACTAAAGATAAGAGTAAAGACAAGAATCCATTCCCCTAGGCATGTCCAAAAGTGAAAACAAATCAAGGTACAAGTAAAACCTTGATGGAAAGTACCCAATGAAAAGAAAAGAATAAACTAAAACATTCCAAACGATTGAGCTCATAAGGTCTGGTGTGGTCCTCAAAGTCATCTTGGAAACCTGAAAGCAGTTTTATATACGCAGCGTGAGTATATATGTATAGTATGTAGGGAATCCAAAAACTCTCATGCATAAGTGGGGAGAAAATCTAATTCCCCATGAGAAATATAGGTAACCAAAACCCCAAGAAAAGAAAAATATCCACCCAAACTCACTAAGGCAAAATCCCCAAATAATGCAAGTAAGGTACGATAATATTAATAGAACATCACTATTTGGGTATCTCACACATCTTTCTCATGGGATATATAGAACATCCTACGCATTAGACATCCCGCACATATCACACTGTAGTCCCACTACCACCCCCAACAACAACCATATAGGCCATGCCAATCACACGTTTATCCCACATGCAAACACCTGGTCCACCACAACTACACTATTAGCCCGTAGAAACCTAGGACCCATCCCGAAAACAGTTTGTAAACAGACCTACATGCACACACCTAGGACAACACCCCACAACACACCCAACACAACTAATCTTGGAACATAATGAACCTCAGGCCGTCACACCCATCCTGAAGAGTCTTAAGATACATGGTAGCGGGAGTAGAAAAGATCTAATAACCAGACACTTATAGTAATAATGGAAAAAACACCCTCCTGCATGAAATAGTGGGTTTTAGAACAAAGATCTCAACATTGGTGGGGTGTGTATAAGAATCAAAATAACTAAATTTTATACATATAGGTAATCTAGCACTCATCCCAACCTAAGGGTCCTGAAAACCAACAACCATCCCACACACAACCACTCTTACTGCTACCCCTAAATTCAGAAGTACAAAACAACCACAACCAGAGAAAAACCCATTTCTAGAAAATAGTTCCAATTTTACCCTTTCTTGTTATCATGTTCAAGTGATTCCATTTAAATATTACTTCAATACCAAAAAACGAATATAAATAACCAGAATTCAATCCAATAATTGAAAGAAAACATTCAAGAAGGAATTTAAGAATTCACTCCTGGTTCTCTTATTAATAATGACATCAATAAGGGATCCCATGAGATCCCTCGAGTTACTAGAACCAAAAAAATCCCCAGCTTACTGAGTCCATAAGATTTACCACCCACTCCACACAAATTCAAATTCCCAAAAAAACTAGCTCTCAACTAGGGATTCCATTCCCCTCTACGTCAGCCCACAAACATCAAACAGAACAACCATGAATATAAGGCCCCAACCTTAAACATTACATAATCTTGAGATATTTCAAGAATACACATTGAGGATATTTTCAGGTTTAGAGTTTTAGAGAATTAGATCATAAAACATGCATTACATTCAACATTTAAACAAATTAGTTACATAAATGATAGTATTCATTTTTCCCATCAATAGAAACATATTGAAAATAAAACATGGATTCATTCTTGACACTTAATTGACACTATCATCATATCATGTACCTTTCCCTCAACCAGTGAAAAAACATTTCAAAAACTTGGGATGAGCATAAAAATCTCAGTAAGGGATATAAAAATATGGAAAGGAAAATGAGTACATATATAAATAATAATCAATGAAATCATACTTTACCCATAAAACATAAGCACTTTAACATACCTCATCAAATCATGATTAAATAATAGAAATCATAAGACATAATGGTAGCTTGAGGCATTCATAACATTCTTACATAGGGAGTAACCCTCTTGGTTACGTTTGGAATACCCATCACAATATATTCCCTAAATCTCTTCAGCCAAACCTTAACTTTTAACCCCTTCGCGTTACCCAATGAATTGGAGAGCTATATCGGGCTCACCCACCCTTATTTTATAATGGAACCACCCGTCTTCATAACAATGCCCAAGAACCATAACAAAATCGTATCACATAAAACATGCATAAAGGAAACATAACATTTCCACATTTCAATCACAAGATATCAATACAACACATTGATATAATAAAAACATTATGAAAGCCATTTTCAATACCAAAATAAAATAAAAGCAAAACATGGTATTTATTTTTCATTTAAAAAAAGGTATGGCATGTAGAGGAAGCTGAAACTCAAATAATGGTCACGGCGGCGGAGAAGTCGTTATCGCCGCATACATACGACAAAAACATTCCATTTTTCCATTTAGTTAAACACTTCGTATAAAAAATATTCCTTTTGGATAAACATAAAAGTCAAAGGGGTTTATACATCGTATAAAATAAGGTTGTGTATAAACAAAATATGGATCATTGAAAGGAGATTGAGACAAAGTCCCATTCCTCGGGTCCAACATGATTCGATAGTTCTTTAATGTCCTAAATAATAAACTTGAGTTAATTTCTACTTGCTTAAGAACCTTTTTCATGTTCATTATTCCTTTTATATCACTTATTACCATGTTATGAACATTATGTAATCATTTATGTTAATAACGGTCGTTTTGTCGATATTCGGTACTTGAGTCAAAAGTGAACTTCTTATATTAACAAGTTGTTCACGTAGTCAAATATCCATTATCTCAAGAATGATATACATGAGGTAAATTCCATATATATCATATATGTCCAGTATATACATACATTTATAATATTACATAATCATTTAGAGGTAAGAAATGAAATGCACCGTTCATGGAGACGGTAAGTCGTACGTACGCATGAACGCTACTTTCATTTCTATGTCATATTAATGAAATTAAAACTAAATGAGAGATATGTATATTTTAATTCCATAATTATATTCATCATTTAGATGTAACATACATCATATATATCCATTAAATATATGTACTTATAATAGTACATTACATTTGGGGATAAGAAATGAAATGCACCGTCCATGGAGACGGTAAGCCGTACGTACGCATGAACGCTACTTTAATTTCTATCACATACTTTAATCGAAAGAAATAATAATTATATAAAGTTATATTATAATTCCAGTATAATATAATATATAATATCATTAAATCTATCCTTTGTACTTACGACATATGGTATTAACGAATCAAATCACTTTGAGTGGGCGGTAGTCCACACTTCCTAAAATAAAGTTATCGCGTTTACCCATAATGGAAACCATAAAAGTATGCCATAAATGAAAAATACAGAATCTTAAGTAAAACATAAACATATTATATATCATATATAAATATAGTGACATCTTAATGGCCACTTTTGAAGGGGTTATATGAGTGTTGAACAATCATCGTTTCGTGAGGCAGAAATTTGCCATCCACAGAAACAATATGTTCTTTAACCATTAGATGTAGGTGTGTTTAACTGTAGCTCAAATAAATATTATAACAACATCCTATTATATTTATTATAATGGTGTTGTTACAAAATAAATGAAAAAAAAGTTTAGGGGGGTTGGAGAAGAAAAATAAAACATAAGAACACAAGAGAAAACACTACCTTTAAAACATGTAACTCTTTTTCATTTGAGCTCAAACGCTTCCTTGGGAAGACATATGAACAATGTGAGGCATCTAGGAGTAATATAGGGATGTTGATAGAAAAAATGGGGAGGGGTTGGCCGAGACAAAGGCTTGAGAGGCGTGGGTAAGGTGGTAGAGGTGGGGGCCTTTTATAAGAGGAGAAGAGGGGCACTCTTTGGATGTTATAAAAGGTAACTTTATTATAAAATGATTTTCGGATTTAAAAGGTCCCAAAATTATATATTTAGAGTATAAGTTGATAAGTGTTCTAAATCCACTCATAAAATATGTTTTTGACATGTGTAGGTCTTAGATTTTACATTATCTTTTCATTTTATATAAATCGTTAAATAATGAGGTAATCGCTGCATCATCATAGTGTCATAAATAAATTAATTTATTTAATGTCTAAAAATTATTAAAAAAATATCACTATGTAGGAAATCTTTTTATATTTCAAATTAATATTTATAGTCAAAAATATGACTTGTATTACCCCATGTAAAAATTAATTTAGTAAAACAACTCATGTTTATGAATTTTTCATTTTAACATTAAATAAAAAGTTTTTAATGTCATTTTCCTACCATAGTGGATCCATGGGGTTCCCAAGTTGACCCATGTATTGTCGTGGTCGGCCATGACACATACAATAAGGGTAGGACATGTTTCAAGGTCATTTAATACTATTAGAACATTATTTTTACCTTAAATTACATTAATTACCTCTAGTCGGGATTAAAAACTTAAAAGTTACTATTCAGCAAAAAATTATTTCAATCCCATTGAACCACATTTTACTTACTAATGACAGCCGTGTATGTCTTATTTTTGTAACTCAATACTCAGAGGTTTTAAAATTTCATTTAAACAAAAAATCAGTTTTTTAAGTACCACTTAGTGGTTTCACTATTTATCAAAAATTGAAGTTTTTCAGAAAATACAAAAACATCACCCTAAGCTATATTTGATATTCCAGATTAAAAAATGATACCTATTTTAAAAAATTCAAAACATATCAGTTACATTAATTAATTTAATAATTAATTCCCGCAGTCAGAAAAATTAGCGTGTTTTTATGAAACAATAAGTATCAAAAGATTAACACTAGTTTAAGTCCAATTTCAAAGTGAAATTAATTCCAACGACCACTATTGGATTAAATGGTAAAAATATATTCTAATTTCACTTTAAAACCAATTAAAAGATAATATCACTATATAAATAAGTTATATTAAAAAGAGGTTTTGAATTAAAATACAACACTTTTCACTATTCATTAAAAAATGAACATTATCAAAAAAATACCAGAAATTTATCCAAAGTAAATTTCAATGTCCCAATCATAAAGAATAAGATTATTTTGACAAATATATCTTATAAAATTGTCAGAAGTTAAATTTAAAAATGGTTCTCCATCAAAATTCGGTAAAACAATCCTTTAAAAATATTAGAGTATATATGCCTAAAATTGAATTCTTTTCGTATTTTAAGCCATTATCCTTCATTAGATAAATGTAAAAACATCTAACAAACATATATAATCATATTCTAGTTATTTCTATTCATTCCCGCCAATACAATGGCTACATGCTAATTGCCATTTAATATAATCTTATTTTATTACTAGTGTGCAACGTAATATTTCAAAGAATCTCTTTGTTGCATATCGGGTACGCTATCGAACATATGAATCCCTTTAAAGTAAAATTAATATTTAATTCGTAAATATTAATAAATATGAAAAAGTTTTATTCTTTATTTACCTGGGATGTTACATCCTTCCCCCCTTTTGGGAATTGCATCCTCGCAATTTTATTCACTTATCAAAATAAGTGTGGGTATTTATCCCTCATACCATTTTCATATTCCCATGTTGCATCTTCCACCATATGGTTTTTCCAAAAAACCATTACCCGGTGAATTACCTTATTTTGCAACACTTTCTCTCTTCAGTCAAAAATCTGGACTGGTTGTTCTTCATAAGAGAGATTCTCTTCCAACTGAACTACCTCTGGGCTCAAAACATGAGATGGATCTGGAATATACTTTCTCAACATTGAAACATGAAAAACATTGTGTACCTGAGATAAAATCGGAGGTAATGCCACTCGATAAGCAACTAATCCAACTTTCTCCAGAATTTCATATGGTCCAATGAACCTTGGACTCAACTTTCCTTTCTTACCAAATCGCATCACACTTCTCCATGGTGAAACTTTGAGAAAAACATGGTCACATACCTCGAAAGATAGATCCTTCCTCCGGTTATCCGTATAACTTTTCTGTCTACTCTGAGCTGTTTCCATGTGTTTCTGAATCAACTAAACCTTTTCTGCCATCTCTTCTACCAATTTTGGTCCCATCATCTTCCTTTCACCCACTTCATTCGAAAAAGATGGAATTCGACATCACTTCCCATATAATTTCTCAAACGGAGCCATCTGTATACTAGAATGAAAACTGTTATTATATATAAATTCAACCAAAGAACGATGTTGGTCCCAACTTCCCTGATAATCCATCGAACAAGCATGTAGCATATCCTATAATGTATGAATTGTTCATTTTGACTGCCCATATTATTGCGGATGAAAAGCTGCACTAAAATTTAATTCAGTACCTAATGAATTTTGAAGGCCTTTCCAAAAGTTAGAAGTAAACCCAGGATCACGATCAGATACAATGGAGAGGGAACTCCATGCAACCTGACTATCTCATTATGGTACAATTGAGAAAGTTGATCTAGAGAGAAAGTATCTCAAATAGGAAGGAAATGAGCAGATTTAGTCAAGCGATCAACGATAACCCAGATTGATTTATTACCTCGAGATGTCCTCAGTATTCCCACAAAAAAGTCCATGGATACATTTTCCCATTTCCACTCTGGCACTGGTAAAGGCTGAAGCATCCATTTCCATAACTGCCACTCTACTTTAACCTGCTGACAAGTCAAATAGTTTACAGAAAAATCAGAAATATCTCTTTTCATTCTATCCCACCAGTAATACTCCCGCAGATCTCTGTACATCTTAGTACTGCCTGGATGAACTAAAAACGGGGAACAATGAGCCTCCCATAACAACTCATTCTTCAACTTTGAATCACCAGGAACACATAATATCTTCCCAAACCTCAAAAACAATCGTTATCAATATTATATTCAGGAAACTTACCCTTTTGAACCAGCTCTACCTTTTTCTACAACTCACTGTCTTGCTTATGTGCTTGCTTGATTCTGTCTAATAGAGAATATTTCACTGATACCTGAAACAAACCAGAAGGACATCCTGCGCCAACAACTTTTATGCTAAATTTCATCAAATACTTAACCAAAGGATCATGTTCCAAACTCAACATTGTTAATGAAGCATTACATTTTCGACTCAAAGCATCAAGCACTTTATTTTCTATTCCCAGATGGTAATGAATTTTACAATCATAATACTTGATTAATTCCATCCATTTCCTTTGTCTCATGTTCAATTCTTTCTCAGTGAATATATACTTTATACTTTTCTGATCAGTATATATTTCACACCTTAATATATACAAATGATGGCTACAAATTTTTAAAGAAAAAATAACATCAGCTAATTCCAAATCATGTGTAGGGTAATTTACCTCATGAGTTTTCAACTGACGTGAAGCATAAGCAATTACCTGATCATTATGCATAAGGAAACAACCAAGTACCTTTAACGAAGCATCAATGTAGATAAAAAAATCACCATTCCTGGAAGGAAGTTCCAAAACTGGAGCATTCACCAATCTTCTTTTCAAATCCTGAAAACAATAATCACATTCTTTTGTCCAGATAAACTTAACATCCTTCCGAGTTAGCTTAGTCATTGGACTAGATAACCATGAATAATGTTCAACAAAACTTCTGTAGTAACCTTACAAACCAAGAAAACTATGGATCTCGGTTACATTTTTGGGTCTTGGCCATTATTCAACAACTTTTGTTTTAGCAGGATCAATAGTTATTCCATCTTTTGAAACAATGTGACCAAGGAAAGAAATTTTTTACAGCCAAAACTCACACTTTCTGAATTTTCCATACAGTTTCTTTTCTTTTAAGATTTGCAAGATAACCCTTAAATGACTTTTATGCTCCTCTTTACTTTCAGAAAACACAAAAATATCATCAATAAAAAAAACCAACATTTTTCACCTGAATCAACTGAGCCATCACTGCAACAAACTGTTTAATTCTGATTCTGACCATCTTAGGATACTGATTTGAAAGGTCATTTACCTCTGTATGCCTTCCCAGAAAATTTTTCTGTTCCCTCTATAAAAAACCATTCTGAACAAACTTGTCTTAGATAAAGAAACATGGTATTCTTCAAATGCTATATCATTTTCAATTTGACCATAAAAATAATATTTTTTGGATAATCATTTAATAGAATTCTAACTCCTAAAGTTATCTAAACCGTCCTCTGATACCAACTATAAGGCCCCAGCCATAAACATTACTTAATCTTGAGATATTTCAAGAATACACATTGAGGATCTTTTCAGGTTTAGAGTTTTAGAGAATTAGATCATAAAACATGAATTACATTCCACATTTAAACAGAGTGGTTACATAAAAGATAGTAGTCATTTTTCCCATCAACGGAAACATATTTAAAATAAAACATGGATTCTTTATTGAAACTTCCTTGAAACTATCATCATATCATGTACCTTTCCCTTGACCTGTGAAAAAATATTTCAAAAACACGGGATGAGCATAAAAAGCTCAGTAAGGTATATAAAAATATGGAAAGGAAACCTGAGTACATGTATACATAAGAATCAATGAAATCCTAATTTACCCATAAAACAAAAGCACTTTAACATAACTCATCAAATAATGAATAAATCATAGAAATCATAAGACATAAAGGTAACTTGAGGCATTCATAACATTCTTATGTTGGGAGTAACCCTCTTGGTTACGTTTGGAATACCCATCACAGTATATTCCGTAAATCCCTTCGGGGAAACCTTAACGTTTAACCCCTTCACGTTACCCAATTCATTGTAGAGATATATCGGGCTCACCCGCCCTTAGTTTATCATGGAACCACCCATCTTCATAACAATGCCCAAGAACCATAACATAATCGTATCACATAAAACATGCATAAATGAAACATAACATTTCCACATTTCAATCACAAGATATCAATACAACACATTAATATAATAAAAACATTATGAAAACGATTTTCAATACCAAAATATAAGAAAAGTAAAACATGGTATTTATTTTTCATTTAAAAAAACGTATGGCTTGTATAGGAATCCGGAACTCAAATAATGGTCACGACGGCAGAGAAGTCGTTGTCGCCGCATACGTATGACAAAAACATTCCCTTTTGTCATTTAGTAAAATGCTCCTTATAAAAAATATTCCTTTTGGATAAACGTAAACGTAAAAGGGGTTTATACACCGTATAAAAGAACGTTGTGTATAAGCAAAATATGCCTCAATGAAAGGATATTGAGACGAAGTCCCATACCTCGGGTCCGATTTGACTCGATCGTTCTTTAATTTCCTGAATAATAAACTTGAGTTAATTTCAACTTCCATAAAACCTTTTCAAGTTCATTATTCCTTTTATATCACTTATTACCATGTTATGAACATTATGTAATCATTTAAGTAAATAACGGTCATTTTGTCGATATTTGGTACTTGAGTCAAAAGTGAACTTCTTATATTTACAAGTTGTTCACGTAGTCAAATATCCATTATATCAAGAATGATATTCATGATGTAAATTCCATATATATCATATATATCTAGTATATACATGTGTTTATAATATTAAATAATCATTTAGAGATACGAAATGAAATGCACCGTTCATGGAGATGGTAAGCCGTACGAACGCATGAACGCTACATTCATTTCTATGTCATATTAATGGAATTAAAACTAAATGAGAGATATATATATTTTAATTCCATTATTATATTCATCATTTAAATGTAAAATACATCATATATATCCATTATATATATGTACTTATAATAGTACATTACATTTGGGGATAAGAAATGAAATGCACTGTTCATGGAGACGGTAAGCCGTACGTACACATGAACGCTACTTTCATTTCTATCTCATACTTTAATGGAAAATTATAATAATTATATAAAGTTTTATTATAATTCCAGTATAATATCATATATAATATCATTAAATCTATCTTTTATACATACCACATATGGTATTAACGAATCAAATCACTTTGAGGGGGTGGCAGTCCGCACTTCCTAAAATGAATATAACGCGTTTACCTATAATGGAAACCATAATGGTATTCCATAAATGAAAAATACAGAAGCTTAAGTAAAACATAAACATATAATATATCATATATAAATATAGTGACATCTTAATGGCCACCGTTGAAGGTGTTATATGAGTGTTGAACAATCATCGTTTCGTGAGGCAGAAATTCGCCATCCACAGAAATAGTATGTTCTTTAACCATTAGATGTAGGTGTGTGTAAGTGTAGCTCGAATACTTCTTATAACAACATCCTAGTGTATTTATGATCCTGGTTTTGTTACAAAAGAAATGAAAAAAAGAGTTTAGGGGGTTGGAGAAGCAAAATAAAACATAAGAACACAAGAGAAAACACTACCTTTAAAACAAGTAACTCTTTTTGATTTGAGCTCAAAGGCTTCCTTGGGAAGAATTCTGCCCAATGTGAGGCTTCTAAGAGTAATATAGGGATGTGGAGAGACAAAATGGGCAGGGGTTGGCCGACAAAAAGGCGTGAGAGGTGTGAGTAAGGTGGTAGAGGTGGGGGCCTTTTATAGGAGGAGAGGAGGGGCACTCTGGGGAAGTTATAAAAGGTTACTTTATTATAAAATTATTTTTGGATTTAAAAGGTCCCATAATTATATTTTTCTAGGATAAGGTGATAAGAGTTATAAATACACCCATACAATAGGTTTTGACATGTGTAGGTTTTATATTTTACATTATCGTTTCATTTTATTTAAATCGATAAATAATGAGGTGATCGCTGCATCATAATAGTGTCATAAATAATATAATTTATTTAATGTCTAAAAATAAAAAAATAGATATCATTATATAGGAAATATTTTTATATTTCTAATAAATATTTATAGTAAAAAATATGACTTGTATAACCCCATGTAAAAATTGTTTTATTAAAACATCTCATGTTTGTGACATTTTCATTTTAACATTAAATAAAAAGTTATTAATGTCATTTTCCTACCAAAGTGGCTCCATGGGGTCCCAAAGTTGACCCATGGATTGTGTTGTTCAGAACTGAAACATCCAATAAGGGTAGGACATGTGTCAAGTACATTTCATATTATTAAAACATTATTTGTACCTTAAATTACACTAATTACCTCTAATAGCGATTAAAAACATAAAAGTTACTATTCACCAAAAAAATCATTTTAATCCCATTGAACGACATTTTACTTCCTAATGACAACCATGTATGTCGGATTTTTGAAATTCAAAACACAGATGTGGTAAAATTTCATTTAAACGAAAAATCAGTTTTTTTAAGTACCACTTAGTGGTTTCACTATTTATAAGAAATTGATGTTTTTCAGAAAAGTACCAAAACATCACCCTAAGATATATTTGATATTCCGGATTCAAACATGATGTTTATTTTACAAAATTTAAAACATATAAGTTACATTAATTAATTTAATAATTAATTCCCGCTGTTAGACAAAATAGCGTGTTTTTATGAAACAATAAGTATCAAAAGATTGACACTAGTTTAAGTCCAATTCCAAAGTGAAATTAATTACAACGACCACTATTGGATTAAATGGTAAAAATATATTATAATTTCACTTTAAAACGAATTAAAAAGATAATCTAACTATATAAATAAATTATATTAAAAAGAGGTTTTGAATTAAAATACAACACTTTTCACTATTCCTTAAAAATGAACATTATCGGAAAAATAACAGAAATTTATCCAAAGTAAATTTCAATGTCCCAATCATAAAGAATAATTTTATTTTGACAAATATATATTTTAAATTTTTTAAAAGTTAGACTTAAAAATGGTTCGCCATCAAAAGGCGGTAAAACAATCTTTTAAAAATATTAGAGTATATATGCCTAAAATTGAATTCTTTTCATATTTTAATCCTTTATTCTTCATTGGATGAGTGTAAAAACATCTAACAAACATATATAATCATATTTTAGTTATTTTTATTCATTCCTACCAACACAATGGCTACGTGTTAACTATCATTTAAAATAATCTTATTTTATTACTAGTGTGCGACGTAAGATTTCAAAGAATCTCTTTGTTGCGTATCGGGTACGCTATCGAACATAGCAACCCCTTTAAAGTAAAATTAATATATAATTCGCAAATATTAATAAATATGAAAAGGTTTTATTCTTTATTTACCTGGGATGTTACAATTAATATCATCAAAATAGAGAAATGGAGTTTTCTATTTTATCCAACACCATTCATTAAGTTCCTTCAGTTTGGTTAACCAGGTTGATCACATAAGGGATATTATCCATCATGCATCAATTTAATCAACCATGATTAAATTATTAATTAGTTTCTATGTTACAATCAATCAATCACAAGATTATCCAAAAAACAAAGCTTCATTAGTGACCATTAAAGGACCACTAATGGCTACGATTTTTTATAGACATGAGACCATACAATTCAAAACATAAAAACAAATGTAAAATACAAAAATATCATTATCCTTCTCATCCATTAATTCTATAAATTTATATTAATTATCTTCGTTAAAGTTTGTTTCATCTATTTCCCAAGGAAACATCGTCATACCCACTACGCATGATCCACAGTAAATAGAGATGAAGGAAGAACCCCTACATGGATGATCAAGGATCGACGTTTTCTCCTAGAGCCAAGAACTGGGGATCACACAACTTTTTGAAAAAAAAACTCCAAGGGTGGGCAGGAAGGGCTCCATAATAGGTATACGACTCGTCTTTGGAGTAAGTCGCTTGGTGCACCAAGAGAAACAAAAAGGATGAAGGGAGAGAGAATCTCAGCTTTACAAGTGGCCAGATCGTAAAACCAGAGAGTCTATTTCGAAGAAATCAAATGTTGGATCATGGCTTGACCACACCACGATGAGGTTTCATATGTTAAAATTAATTGATATTTAATAATTATCCATGGAAACGATGATGATTTAACAGAACTCGGATGTGAGTTGATAGATTTTCGTTAAATGGAGAAAAAATGTAACATTGGTTAAACTGAAAAAACTAGGAAAAAATCAAACATATTTTTAAAGGGTGTGACACTGATAAAAAGGACACATGTTTTTTTATGTAAGGGTTCACCTGAATCTTATGGTATTTAAAATTTATTTTATGGGATTGAAAACAGATATAAATAACATTAAATGAGGAATTAAAAAAAATTTACATTAAATTAGACATTACAAGAGTGAAACTAGAAAGTCATGGATAAACTATAAATGACTCAATAATGGGTGAGTCCCTGACACCCGAGAACTGGTACCCTGGCACAAGTGGGTTTTCCACCGATGCGAATCGATGCCACCGCTATTGATCGGTGCCACCAATATCGAACAGTTCCACCGTTCATTCAACCTAAAATTTGGAAAGCTCCTCAATGTTTCACCATTGGTCCCCTGGATACCTCAAACATCAGGATTTAGCAATGTAATTGACAAAGAGGGTCTGGTCCATTACAATAGATACCTCTCAAACAATTCTTTCCCTCGATAATTAATGAATAACCCGATGAAAAAATAGGGGTCCAAACAACCACCTCCTAAGATACCTCTTAGGGAAAATAACTGTAGATTTGTTTGAAAGATAGAATAAACCATCAACATCCAGGAACATCTCTCTCACATCTATGTCTTGAACAACTGGGGATGCAGTTAGGCTTCACTATCCCATGAAACAACACAATCACCAAAAAGTCACATCGATCAAACACATAGATTATGGCACCCTTTCCTCCATGTCAGGATACTATCCATTTTGGGAAACCCTGAATCGTCCACATGGGTTTAATCACATCTAAATTAATTCGTCTTGATTAGTGATCATGTTCTCCCCTCCCTAAGGATAGGAACATTCAAATGAAAAAATAGAATAGGTAAACAACTTAAAATAAAACAAGCGAGGGAAAACATTACATCATAAACAAGGCATAAGATACGTCACTCCCACATGGAACCCTTTGCACGATGGTTTCCCTTTGGGTGGTGGTAATGGGTGCCACGTCTACCCCTTACTATCATCAGTGTTTTCCCCTCTACCTATGCAACCTCTCTCCCAGATTTTCCCCAAATTCTTCTTATCCCGAATGTCCCTTCCCTCTATCATGGTGCACCATCACTTACTATTTCTCTCCAAGAGTTCTCATAGGCTTTGTTTCTTCACATACTATCCCTCATCTCCCACTTTTCCTATCATCGACCATCCCTCAAATTTATCAACTGGTACATAAAAAGCGTCTAGTCCCTGAAGATCTACATCATGTTTGGGCTCTTGAATCCTCATAATTTTCTTCTTCGCTTTGGATGTTCCAATGATCTCGCTTCTGCGTGGTCCAAAGGTGTGCATTCTTGTGAAGGATCTAACTTATTCTTTCGCAGATTTAGTTTTGAGTTCCACTAGGCAACCTCATTGTGATATTTTCTCGCCTTCAATGAGCTCTCTCGCACCTTATTCCATCCAATTTATCCATATATTTTTGTGGAAGTAGATGACTCAAATCCTCTGATAGAATTAGTTTGTCTAGAACTTGGTGAAAAACTTTTTTACCAGCAACCATTGGTCTTTGAAAACTAGTTCTACTATTGTAGTTCATGCCCTCATCTGGGCCACATCCAACACGACTGTTGATTTTTTAGTAGCTCAGATCCTAAGCCATTATATTTTTAGGGTATCATTGACCTTCCAAGCAATGTAATCACCATTTTTCTAGAGGCTCTGTCATTACTCCTTATATTGAATGAGCATGATCCAATGTCATCTATTGAGGGTGCCCACTTTTCTTCTGGAGATACTTTGGGCACACATGATGATATAACCTCAATTATCCCTCCTCTGAATCGGGTGCCTTTGTGGGTGCCTCATAAAGGGTCCTATCAATGCTGAGATAGTGGTTATTCATAAGGATAAAAGGTTTGAAGACATATTCTCAAGGTTAAAACATAATCTGGACGTACCTACACTTTTAGTGATGGTGTAGGATGAGTCCAGTTCATAGGTTACTCTTACATTCATGGAGATAGTAAAGTATAGAGGCTTGTGGTCTTGGTAGGTGATTGATCATCTTTATCATGTTAGCGATGGTGGTTTTATAGCTTATGGAGGTATCCTTCTTTAGAGAAGAAAATCCCTTTATCTGAAGGACCTCAATGGTGCCTCTAATTAGAGGGTTGTTACGCAGGGCACCAAAATAAGAAATACTTATTATAGGCATAATTTCATAAATCGCATTGACAACCTCATTGTCAATGGAGGGACCTCAAGTTGTCCCTCATATGCAGAGGTTAATGGAGAAAGAAAATCCTCAGATGAAAATGTAGTTAGAGGGTGTTGTAATGTCCTTCACAACCCAAGGAGGAAGAAAGAAAATATGGAAAACAGAGACCCGAGTAGTTTTATTGTTCCCAAGAAGCCAAAACCAAAGGGGCAGAGAGACTAATTATACCTACAAATACATATGGAGTCTCAGTAAGCTAAAAATGGAGGTAATGCCAATGAAAAGAAGGCCGAAATAGTGGCAGGTTACATGAAGGGTCGCCATTTATTTGGGTACGGGTCCGTAGTGAAAGAATTTTCTCAGCCTGAGGGTACCTTAGATGCTCTGGTTACTCTTCCAGGAGATTTAGATATGTTGTCCATGGATCAGTAGGGAGGTATCCCTTATCATTTAGAGTATACATGCATGTTGAAGGAGGATACTCTACCTCTTGGGAAGCTGCATGGGGTAGAGTCCCCCGATGACCCCCAACGTCAGGATCTCGAGGCGCATGACCAGAGTGGGGAGCTGCTCATGCACTCAGGGGAAGAGATGATGGAGGGTGTTCAACAGATTAAGGTGAAGTGGGAATATAATGATGAAATTATGGGAAGATTTATCCTTGTGGAATGTTATGGGGAGAAATGTGAGTGTGTTGACAATCAAGACCACATATTTATCAGAGGGTTCAACAAAGGTATTATTAACAAAGAGAAATACATGAAATCTTGGGACTATTTGGCAATAAATTTTAAAGACATTCTAATTGTTGATCTAGACTATCAGATAAGAAACCTATCATGGAAATTATTTAGAGAGTTAGATTTCAATCGACATAATCTTTTATTGGATATGTCAGTTGACTCCATTAGTGTTTGATGAGAACTTTCTGTGCAGGTTCTCTCATTAACTTAAAAGTATTTCTTAATAAAAAACGTTGCTTTAGTTGGTGTAAGAATGGCACAAAACAAACACAAGAAAAAAACTCTGAACAACTCTTGGTACTGGGCACACATCTATGTTGCCCATTCTCAGGTACTCTCATTAAGGCCACCATGCCTCCACAACACACACACTAAGGGAATGGTTTTTCCACGATGAACCTTATCCTTACGATCCTCAATTCTCACCAGTCACTCCATGAATGTCGCATTGTCCCTGATATCTAACTCTCCCTTGAAGAGGCTCTGGGAGTCATCATGTAGATACCGATGGATCTGAGATAAATGAAAGACGTTATTGATCCTCTCCAACTGCAGTGGAAATTACATCTGTTATGCCACCTCGCCAACTCGTCCCAACACCTAGAAGGGCCCGTTGAACCATGAAGAAATATTACATTCCATGCAAAACCTCAACTTTCCATGTTGAGGGGGAAATTTCAAGAACAAATTATCTTCAACCATAAATTCTAAGGGAATCCTCCTAGGATTGACATATGGATTATACTGGTCCAGAACTTCTTCCATTCTTTCAAGCAGAAGATGAACCTTCACCATCATGCTCTGCACCACCTCTGGGCCAATAAAACTGGCCTCCCCAACCTCTATCCAATACATGGGTGAATGAAACTGTCTTCTATACAATTCTTTTAATGGTGACCTAATAATGATGGAGATAGATATATTGTTGTAGGAAAATTCCACTAGGAGAAAGTGTCATACCCATGATCCTTCGATGTCTAGAACATAGTCTTGAATAATATCCTCCAATACCTTGATGGTCCATTCTTTCTACCCATCTCAATGAGGGTGGAAAGCAGTGCCAAGTCATAGATTGGTGCCAACATCAAACTATATTCCCTTCCAAATTCATGATGTAATTATTGTATCCTGATTCAAAATGATCATTCTTGGAACTCTGTGTAGCAACACAACTTCCCCCATGAACTTCTGTGCTAAGGTATCCACTACTCTCGACTCCTTAACCTCTAAGATGTGAGTTGATATCATCAATAGATACACCACTACACAGATGGAATCACACCCTCCCTCATCCTTGGGTAGTACTATGACAAAATAAATTGAGACATCATCCCACTTCCACTTGAGAATATCTTGGGTTGAAACGGACTGACGAGAACATGACGTTTAGCAGTCACATGATGAAACATGAGGCACTTTTCCATAAACTCCGCCACGTCATGCTTCACTCTAGGCCACAAAAACCGATCTCTCAATCCTCGGTACATATTGGAGACTCTTGGATTTACTACTAGGGGTGAGTTATATATACTCACCGAGGACTCCCTTATGCATTGCCACCAGGACAAATAGCTTCCCACAGAACAACATTTTATTTTGACTATCCCCCGACCATCCTTCTTGACCATCAACCTAGCTAACATTATCACAAATCAATTCAACCTTTGAGTCTCCCAAGTGAGACTCCTCTGCCTATCATACAAATTAACACTTCACTATCATCTAAAATAAACATCCTCTGCCACCCTCCACTCTCATGCCCAGATGTAAAGGATCCAACTCCTCCATTCCCTTGCAAGTATCATCTGAATCTTAAACCACATACTTCTGTGACTTATTGCACAATGAATTAGCCACCACATTCCCCTTTTTTGAGGTGTGGGAGATCTCGAATTTGTAGTAATGAAAGAAACTCAATCCACCTTCACTATAACAAGTTTAGGACTTGCTGGGAGAAGATGTACCTTAAGAATTTTTGATCTGTGAAGACCATTAATCATTCCACGATGTGGTAGTTCCACCACAGATTCCGTGTGAACACATCCACTGCAAGTTCCATATCATGGGTGGAATAGTTATGTTCAAGAGGGAATAACTACCTAGATCCATAATAGATCACTAACCACTAATACATCAACACACACCCCAATACTAGGCCAAAAGCATCACAAAACACGTAAAATGTTAACCCTTACTCTGGTAACCTAATCACTAGGGAACTGACTAGCTTCTCTTTCAAATAATTGAAAGCTACAAAGCATTGATCACTCTATATGAAATCATGGTATTTTATAGTCAATTTTGTCAGAGGAAATGCAGCTCAAGAGAAGTCTGGTATGAACCTCCAGTAGTAACCTTCAAATCCCAGGAATATACGGACCTCGTACATGTTATTTGGTGACTCCCAAGAAACAATTGCATTGACCTTCAATGGGTCCACTACAATTCACTACTAGGACACCATGTGTCCAATTAAGTACACCCCTCATGTCATGAATGGGAACTTTGGAAACCTCCTGTAGAGTTGGTGGTGTCTAAGGACCACCAAAACATTCCTTAGATGTTCAGAGTTCCCCCCTCCGATCATGAGTAGTTCAGGATGTCTTGGATGAATAGGACCATGAACCGGTCTAGATACTCATGTAAAATAGTGTTCAGAAGCCCCATGAACAAATATAGTTCTTTTGAAATGTCAATAAACATGACCACAAACTCAAAATTCCCATATCTACACTTGCAATAAGTCTTTAGGATATCACTCTCCTCACCCTCAACTGGTGATATCCATACTGCAGGTTGATCTTAGAGAACCAACCAGCTCCCTTCAACTAGTGAAAAAGTAAGTCGATCCACAGAAGGGGGTAATGGTACATGACTGTCTCCTGATTATGTATTCTATGGTCTATTCATATCCTGAGACCACCATTTTCTTTCATTATAAATAAGAATGATCACCCCATGTAAACACACTTGGTCAGATAAAACCATTCTTTATCAGGTCATAAACATAAATCCGCAACTCCAAAAATTCAGAAGACGCCATCTGATTGGGAGCCCTTGTAATCAAATGGGAACTAGGTTTTATGTTTATCCTAAACTCAACATCACGTCAGGGGTACTGAGTAACTACATTTTCAGAGAAAAAATCTAGGAACTCCCGGACGTTCAACATAAATTCCCCCATTTATTAGTATGTCGATTCCACTAATAACTCAATAAAAAATGGAAGAAGGGGATCCACACGCTGGCTGCCCCATTAGAGACCTCCTTTTCCAACATAATCTAAATTCTTCCAACAAATATCATAGAACATTACTCTTACTTGGATGTATACGATAATAGTGTGCATGAAAAATAGATAGTCGATGCCCAGGATGACATCGTATGGCTATATTTATAGTATATGGAGTTCCCCACTGGATTGATGTGGCCCCGACATCAGTCTTCATCCATGACAAACATCAAAGAGGTTGGTCTGACATCCAACTGGGATATTCAACACCTGGGGCGTGAAAAATATCTCTAAGTGTAGACCTAAGGAATGTGATAGAATCTGTGCAACAAAGGAGTATGGAGCTCCTAATTCAAACACGACACATGCAGGAGTACAAAACAAACTGATCATACCTCGAATGACCTCTGGACCTACTGGATTTGCTGCCACTACTACATGAAACTTCCCACTCCCAAATCCTCTTCCCCATGGCTTTCAACCACAACCCCAAACATGCCTTGGTTGAGGTCCCTGAGGAGCACCCTATGGTCGACCTCATTTTGCACCGCCACCCTCAGTGGAGTGAGTGGTCGTTGCCCCTAGTGCTAAAAGGGATGGGTTGCCAACTGCTAAAACCGAGGTTGTTGCTTAACCTTCCCACCAACACAATCATTTACTCAAATCGGGCACTGATTCAATAGATTCCCACTTCTTCCATAGGTAATCAACCTCCGTCCTAAGAACATGGAGAAAGGGCGAGGACTGGGAGATCGGAACTGGAACTATTGAGGCCTTCTCCCCAGCATCTGAAACATTGAAGGCCCAAATACAGGAGGTCTACTATGGATGACCTTCCCCTTCAACATACTCAACTGGATCCCCTCTTGCAGTATACCACCCATCATGTTCATCCTCTCCACTAATTCAACATTCTTATGAACCATCAAGTATGTTGGTATAGTGAAATGAGTAACATCATAGTGAAGAGAAGTTCAGAGCACCACCTCTAAGAGTATTTCCGAAAACTCCTCATCTGAAAAGAGGTTTATGAAACAATTAAGGAGATCCTTGACCTTGACCTGCAACTCCCTCCCCAATACACTCCGTTGCTCAAGGGAGATCAGCTTCTACCTCCTTTTGGCCTTCATCGTGGAAGAAAGTAATTCCACACGAAACTCCATCTCAAAGTCGGTCCATGAAACCTTAGCTTTATTATTCTTGTCAAGATAAAGCTTCCAACAATAAAACACTACTACCCATATATAGTTTATGGCTAGAGGAACCCAGTACTCTGTCAGAGCCTAGATCAAGCAGAAATCATTCACCAGCTCCTCGATCCAGCTCTCTGTCTCCATGTCCAAGAAATTTCCGTCGTATTTTCTGAGGGTCTTATCCTAGAAGGCACAAAGTGTTTTCTACCACTAGTCATCCTCCTCTTCTTGGTTAGCCCTCTGCAAATCAACCTGATCAACTTATTTGGCCTCAACTACCCACACTACTCATGGATGATGTCAAGGTGCCATAACTGAAAGGTAAACAAAGAATTTCTGAACCTGAGTAGTAAGTAATTTACTTATGTTCTTCTTTGTTATTTATTTTTATTTTTTCCAAGACACACCAATTCAATTGGAAACAGTAGTCATAATGATGCATGTACCTTTCCTAGGGTATCTACCCTACAATCAATGTAGACCCATTTGGTCATTCTGTAGGCTCAGAGTAATTGTGTCGGATCAAGGGGAAATAAAATCCGGTGTCCTAGCCAGTCTTCCCTAGCCTACTTCTTGCACCAAGATTCCTTAAAAATGTTTCCCTACCATCCCATGAAATCTTCAATGTGCCTAACCCCATACACCATCGTATCTCTAAACCATCACCTATGATACTATTCTATCATGACCCGCCTTCACCATGATTTGGGAAAGGACAAGAAGATGAAATTCCCTTCCAACATCAATGAGATGGAGAGATAATGACCCCTCGAGTCCTGCCATTAGTAGGCCCCTGAGTGGTGACTCTCACAATGGGTAGAGAATCTAACATAAATGGAAGGTATTACCCTTTTCATATAACATGATCAAAAGATAAGATGGTAAGTCCTAGAAAAAACAAAGACTAAATATAAGTGTAAATCCAAGAATCCATTCCCACATGCATGTTAAAATGTTTAAATAATAAAACGCACAAGAAAAAGTTTGATGGAATGTACCAAAAGAATAGAAAAGTAGTAGTAACAACTGTCCTGACGCTTGAGCTAGTATGGTTTGGCATGATCATAAAAGTCATCTAAATAACTAAAAGTAGGTTTATATACGGAAGATGAGTATATAGGAATACATAGTAGGGAAACTAAAAGATCTCGTGCACAAGTGGAGAGACATTCTAATTCCCCTTGAAAAATAGTGGTAACCAAAACACATAGTAAGGAAAACTATCCACCCATCCTCACTAAGGAAAAATCCCAAAAAAATAGTTAGATAGGATAATAGTAATAACACATCAATATTTGGCTACCCCAAACCACTTTCCCACTAGTTATTTAGAACATCCAATGCATCAGACCTACCCCACATATCCCACTAGAGTCCCAATGCGTCCCCCAACAAAAACCATATGGGCAATGCTAACCACCCATTTATCTTGCCCATAATCACATAGTCCACAAAAACCACGCATCCTTCCCATAGACACCTGGAAATTCACAACCACACTTCCTATCTATAAACACCTGGGACACTGTAACCACACTTCCTACCCGTAGACACCTAGGACACATCCCGAAAAAACATGGGAAACTAACCTGCATGCACACAACTAGTCCAACCCACCATTACACACCCTACCTTAAGATTCATGAGATATTTGGGAGATGGGTTAGAAAAGAGTTAATAACCATCCATGAATATTAATGTTGGAAAAAACACTCTCCCCCATGAAATGGGGGTGTTCGACACGTATATCACAACATGGGTGGGGTGCGTATAAGAAACCGAAGAACTAAATTTTATACATATAGGTAACAAAGAAATCATTCCAACCTATGTGTCCTGAAATCCAACGACCATCCTATAGGAAAAAACTATTTTTGCTACACCTACATGAAAAAAAACAACACAACCACAACCAGAGCACAACCAATTTCTGGAAAACAGTTACCATTGTACCCATTCTCATTATCATTTTTAATTGATTCCATTTAAATATTCATACAATACCGGGAATCTAATAGGCATAACCACAAAGACAAAAAAAATAACAGGAAAAAACAGTCAAACAAGAATTTAAGAACTCACTCCTGGTTCTCCTATAAAGAATAATATCAAAATGGGATCCCCTTAGGTCCCTCGATGTACTGGAACTAAAAAATTACCCAACTTACTGGGTCCAAAACATTTACCGCAAGATTTGCATGGCCTTAGATTCCCAAACAATCAACATCTCAACCAAAGATTCTATTCCCCTTTACGTCACCCCAAAAACATCAAATAGAATGACCTTTCATATCATCCGAACAATGAAAAGGATTTTTATGATTTATCTAACACCATTCAGAAGGTTCCTTCCTTCCATTTGGTTAACCGGGTGATCACACAAGGGATATTATTCCTCTAACATCCATTTAATAAACAATTTTTGTGCAATTAATCATTTTCCATGTTATAGACAATGAATCAAAAGATTATCCAGATAAAAGAGATTAATTAGTTTATAAGAAAAAACCACAAATGGACACGATATTTATTGGACATGAGACCATAAAATTCAAAATATAAAAATGAAGGTGAAATAAAACAACAACATCATCCTTCCCACCTCTTAATTATCCGAAAGTACATTTATTATCTTTATTAAAGTTTGTTTCAACTACATCCTGAAAGAACATCACCATACCCACCCCAAACGATGCACTATAAAGGGAGGCGAAGGAAGATGCCCTATTTCGATCATCATGGATTGAAGTTTTCTCCTTGTGCCAAGAATTGGGGATGACGCGAAATGCAGTAAAAGAAAAATCCAATGCAGAGCGGGAAGGGCGCTAGCATGGGTGTATGACTCATCTCGGGAGGAAGTCTCTAGGTGCACCAAGAGAAATTAAAAGAAATAAGTAAGAGAGAATATAGGCTTAAGAAGAAGCCAAATCCTAAAATCAGGGAGGCCATTTCAATGTACTTAAAAGTCGTATCGTGGAATGACCTTGCCACTTGGCGGTTTCAAACATTGGAATTAATTTATATTTAATTATTCTCTATGGAAATGGTAGAGATAGACCAGCTGAGGCTCTGAGATGATAGATTTCCTTTAAATGTTGAAAAATACATAACAGGGGAGAAAAAGGAAAAATTAGGAAAAAATGGAATATGTGGCGAATGGTGTGACACTGATAAAAAGGCCACATGTTTTGGTATGCCAAGGGTTTCTCGACTCTTATGGGATTTAAAATATCATTTATTTGTATAAAAATGGCCTTAAATAACTTTAAAAGTGGTAATAATGAACTTTTGCAGAAAAAGAGATGTTATTGGAGTGAAACTAGAATGTCCTAGAGAAACTGGAAATGAATCATCAATAGTTGAGTCACTAACACCTTAACACCAATACCCTGGAATCTTCTAATTCAATGTCGTTACCAATAGGTGCTAACAATGGCTGATTGGTTCCATTGATGTCGATTGGTGCCATCGATGGTTGATCGTTGCCACTATTCGTTCAACCAAAAATTCAGAAAACTCTTCAATGAGTCATCACTGGTCCCAAGGATACCAAAAACATTAGGATTTTTCAATTAAATGAACATTCAAGGTTCAGGACATTATTGTGTAGTATCTAACAAATCCATGGTCTTGTAATTTATTATCCAATTACTAAAATATTATTTTCATACGATCAAGATCTTAAATTCATTTAATAGTTATATGATCTAAAATCATGTTTAAATATTGGTTACTAAAACTAATTCCATGATCAAGAATAAATCCAAGAGACATTTTCAATGAACTAATTATATATTACTAAATCAATGAACAAAGAACATGTTGATTAGTGAAAAAATAACTGTAATTTAAGGAGTGAATTCGTATACCAAAAAAACCATCATAGTAAAACAGAAGAATCAGACTATCTAATCACCCATAATTATATATTTATTATAAAACATTCAGCTTTCTGTAATTTCTCACATACCAAATAATTAAATGATTCTTATCAGGGAATATATACTAATATTATAAGAAATAACATAAACATGATATATTTTTCCCTAGAATAATTATAATAAAGTTCACCAACAAATCAAATGCATCTTATTTCATGAAATATATATGTCAATTTATAATATTTTTGGAAGATATATAATCACATTGTAATGGGTGTGTTATGAAACAATCTTTAAATCTTCCAATAGGCATAGTTAATGATCATATTATTCCTTTTGATATTATTCAGATATATATATATATGTATAATATTAAATCATAATTTTTAAATACAATGATAAAATCCAAACATAAATCTCCTCTTGATTTCTTGTGACCAATCCTTCATGTTGTATCTATACTCAACAATTTCACCCATGTCATGAATTCTAACAAACCCTATCCATTACATCTTAGTAAAACCACTAGATTTATATATCATAAATTTGTTCATGAATTACCATTACTTATAAATTTGTTATAATTCAACTCCTTATTCACATCCTAATACTTCAATTGTGCCCAATAATTATGACATAATAGTTCCATGTTAAACAACAATGTTACTCAATCAACATTATAACTATGTACAAAAAATAAACACAGTTAAATAAAATTTTATTTTATAATAATTGTCACATATATTATAAAAAATATATTTTTTTCTTGAAATTCACCCTCAATAAAAATTCTACAAAAAATTATTGAAAACATACAATTTTTGATGGTATTATGAAATTTAAAATTAAATTCCTGATTAAGAATATATATGTGTTTGTTAACAATTCAAATACACAAATTTTTCATCAAGAATATATATATAAAATATCATAATGATGTATCATATTATTTAAAAACTAAACATTATGATAAACTAGATCAAATAATTTTAAATGAAGGAAAATTTAGGAATACATCTTTTTAACTATTCGCCTTTCACGAAAACTAACCAACCATTGTATTATAATTTCATTTAAATTATTTGTATACATTTATTTTGATTGAGGGATTTATGCCATTTATTTGATAGACGATTTAGATTAATTTATGTCCAACTTATATCTGGGTACCTAACTAACAAAACCATTGAATTATTTTCACACTACTTTTTTAAGGGAAGTCATGCATAGGATATGTTTCACATCCACCAATATCCCATTGGTTGTAATACTTCAAAATTTAGTTATAATAGTTAAATAATACAATGGAATTTTATAATTTCAAGGCAAGATAACAACTCATCCTATACTATCAATCTCATCTTGATACTAATTGTAATAGTGATACCATATGGAGGAAAATTGATAGACATTGGTTCATAAAAGGAAACTCCACTATTTTTAACAAACATTTTTTGATTATCTTTTCATATTTTACTATTAATTTAAAAACCTAATAATAATAATAATAGATTAATATTAAAAATATTGAATATTTTTAAAAATACTCTATGTCATTCTCAAATTAAATAATATTCTATATCAAAATTATAAAAAAAATTCTAAAAAAAATCAATCCATCTAAATCATGATTCTTCAATAGAAGATTAACATTATCATCATTTTTAATATACCCATCATCATACTCATTAAAATTCATCAATAATACAATTTTAACCTAGGTAGGATTGTTTTTCTATGAACTACTATATAATATATTAATGATATAACATGATTCAAAGTATATCATGATTTTTTAAAAAATTTATTAGTTAAATAATAATAACTGTAATGTAAAATCATTATATTTTAAAAATTACTCCCATATCCATTGAATCACATTATTGTTCTCAATTTATCATATCCTGATTTACTCCATAATAATTGACCAATAAAATCAATATACACTGTTAAAGTAAAAGGTTTATTCCATTAAATATAAAAAAGGTAGGATGTTTAATTTTACCACCCAAATAATTATAAAAAAATTGTTAAAAACTATTTCATAATATATAAATTAAGAATGGGTTTTTATAATTAATAATTTTTTAAACTTTTTTATCTAGAAAAAATATCCTGATACCATATAATAGAATAATTTTATAAATTTACTCAATCCAAATAAAAAAATTATATAAGATGAATGACCACCATATTGACGCTTTTTGTACATTTCTATAAAAGTTGATTTACACATTCTTAGAGGATCTCATTCTCTATGTCCATGGGACTGAACCAGCAATATTATAATATTTTAAAAAAAATCAAAGATTAATTCATGAACATACAACATATTTTAGTCCCATTTTATCTTCTCTCTTGTAATAGATTTTTTACCATATTCAGTGCTTCTAATTATGTTTTTCCCTTAAACCCCTATATTTCACCATTTTATATCTTCCACAAAAAAATTCATCCCATATTTTATTCAATGGAAGAATGACACCCGGTTTTAACTAATTTTCATCACCTAAAATCCCTTCTTTATAAATAGTTTTCATTACTAGATGAATATTGAACTTCCCGTGATCCCCGCCAACTCTTATAGATGAATCTATTCTTTGAATATAAACAAAGAACCTTTTTATTATTGAGAATATCCTTCCCTGTATAATTATTATTGCCTCATCATCTACCTAAATTAAAATAAATTTTATTAGAGAATATATTTTGTTGGATTTTACCATAATATCCAAAATGAAACCACATTTATATTATACAATTGTATCATCAATTCAAAGAATCAATTTTATAGGTTTCATGTCCTATAGTCATAAAAATTTAGATGTTAATTATGAAATGGTATTAAGTATATAAACTAAATCACAAATTATTTTTTCAAATTCATGGGATCTAATATTAATGGGAAATGAAAAACTACATAGATTCCATTACTTATTTGGTAGAATCCTCAAAACAAAAACAAAAAATTATATCATATGTGGTAGCATACACCTCTTATAAATATTTTTATTATTTGAAACTAACTATTTCATTAATTTTTATGTGAAATAATATATGATAAATATATTTATAAGGGAATATTAATGTACTTTAAATTAATGTTATCTAGATAATTACTTCTTGGTTAACCAATTTTCCTTTGCTCAATTACTTTTAAATATCACAATGATAGTTTTTATTTAGATAGTTATTCTTCTATAAATTCATTTCCATATTTGTTTAAATTTTTCTATACTATTTTTATTCTAATATATTCATTAATTTTTTATTACTTTTCATTCTATATAATTTTTTTATCATGTTCCTCTTTGGTTTTTACACTCTTATGTATGATATCTTTTAACTATCCTTTTTTGACCTTTTTGTCACTCTATAACACTCCTCTTGGCCAATCTATTAGAAAATATTCTATTTTTATAATATAGAAATATAGATTTCTCATACCAATTATTTTATCATAATAATAATCATTTATCTTACTTATGGAAGCCTTGATACACATCATGAAGGTTTCAAGATATCCTTTAATGAAGTTATTTAATCTTAAATATTATTTGTTATCATTGTGGTTAAAATCTAGGGATGCCTCATTTTTATTGAAATAATTTTCTAAATAGTGGACAAAATCCATAAAAATTACTTTTTTTATTAAAATTAAAATAATTTTAAAATTTAGTGCAAGAACCATGTATTATTTGCATGAATGACATTATAATAGAAATAATTATTAAAATATCATAATTATTTAATTTCAATTTTTCATACACCCAACTTTTGTTTGTTTTATGTCCACTACATTTCATTTAAAAATACCAGAAAACTTTTTTTGAATCCACTCATTTGATTTCGTAGTGTATTTTTATCAACTATCATCTAGAAGTAATAAAAATATTCTATTATATTTAGTGATCTAGAACCAGGTACTAATCAATTACAAGAATATTCATATTATTTAATATTAATTTATATGTTATAAAATGATGTTTTTATTCTATGTGACATCCATGTGATACTATCATTGGAGAAATTTCCATTTTGAAAGGGCATAGAAGTTTCACACTACGATTAGAACCTTGAAGTGTGTTGTTAATATACATAAATAAATTTTCAATGGATGGATGATATCATTTAATAGGACACAAATGATACAGGCTATTAGGGGTCGAGTCTTGTTGGAATCTAAGAAACTGTTTCATAGTTTGTGCCCTTAGTAATATATAGAGAAGAAAATGATGGGTACATGACACACTGATAGTGAATATATATTTATATGTGTCATTGGATTGTCCTATCTTGATACATTTTTAAATTCAGTTAGACATTATCACTATTATTAATTCATTTCATGAGTCATTTACTTTTATGTATTTTATAAAACCATGATAAAAATATTTATGGTGTGGTAGGATACATGGGGTGCATCATGAGAGATATTGTATTAATGGATAATATGAGAAATGATTTTTCTCTTATATTAATTAATACATGTTGATATACTAGGCCAGTTGATGGGAATAAAACTATGCAATTAAAATAATGTCCATGGCTTTATATTGATATGTTCATTTCTAAAAATTCAAAGAAAGCGACATCGAGTACATAGGTTAACTACAACAGTGTGCAACTTATTTGAGTAGTGACATCATGGGAAAAAAATTATATTACATTATGTGAATTGATATGAGGTTATAATTAATTATGATATTTACTTCCTTCACTACAGGAGCCTTGTAAAGTTTCTAGATGTTAACCATGTACTTTAGGTGGACTAACCTAATGCTACTGGGAAAGTGGCCTAGAGAGACACAATCTAAATATACCAATAACATTAGTTAAATTTTATATGAATTCTGAATATTTATAAAATATTATTCCCATACTTGGTTTTATAATCAATCATTTTTTTATCAAATTTATTGAGTCATGATTTATTCAAGATAATTATATGCGGGTTGAATATTAAATAATTTTTATTTATAGTGTAATTATTAATTTAGTTACAATAATATATAAAATTTATTTATCTTATGTATATATTAACTATGACAAATATTTATTTATTTTGTTATGTAAAAAATTTAATAAATACTTATCCCCATGTTTAGTAAATAAAATATTTATTTTATTATCTTAAAATTATGATTTTAAATTTATTTATTTAAATAAATAGACATTATTCATAGTCATATAACTGGTAAGGAGAACTAGTGGGCTCATATTAATGGCTCGATGTTCAATGATATATTAAATAACAATTGAGTAAATATAAATTTATTTATTCATGATAATAATATTTATTCATTTGTGAGTTTAGTTCCAATCATGTAAATAATAATAATAAAATGAATATTAATTAGATATGTTGGTTGTTAGGGATTATGAGAATAATAAGGGACCTTGTGGAATTATTTATTCTATAACTATAGGGCTATAATTATCCATTTATGTCATATTCTAACCCATGGGAAGGTGATAAACCATTGTGCACAATGATTTCTAGACGGAATCAACCCATCCCAAAAGAAATCTAATCTTAAGAATATATCAAGAATGGAGGGAAATACTCCACCAATTCTAACTTTTGTATACAGAGAACAATAATAATTCCATCTTACCTCAAAAGTTTTTATTAAGATCCACGGTGATTGATGTAAGTGATAGATTCATCCATGATAGCAGTTGGAAAATTAAACAATAAGTATTTGAGGTTTTTAGAACATGTATGGATGAAATTAAGAGGGAATCTACCATTGATTATTCCAATGGAATGATGGTATAATAATATGTCTCAATTTAATAACCAATAAATAAATAATTCTAGTAATATGTAATTCTTTATCTTGAATCATATTAGTTATTAATTATATATGATGATGATATCTCATGGATTTCAAAGATTCTATTTAATTTTGTTTTAAAGAGAAATATATAGCATTTGATGAGAAAACATTGTTAGTAATGGTCATAACCGCTAAAATTTCACCCCAGTAACTTTAAGTAGTATCAAAATGATTGTAAAATAATTAAAATTGTTTTTTCTTAATTTATCAATATAATTTTATTTGTTTTTATTTCATTTATTTTGAGTCATTATTTTAATATTATTATCAATACAATTCATTTTTGACTAACATATAATCCATAACATATAAAGAATATAAGAATAATGATTGGATTATCTATTTAGAGACTATAACATTTTTTGTTACATTACATTGATATATGATTTTTAACTAAAAATACACACCATGTAACAAGATTCACCACATTTGGATGATACATGAGATGAATGGATTGCCACATAGAAATAAATAGGTAGAGTAGTTAATACAACACATTATTACCATCAATACAAGCATGTGTCTTTGGGGACTACATGCCATGTAACAAACTTATGCACCATGTATTACTACATGGTTCACCTAGAAATTTTCAAGGAAATTGTATGGTAAACATACATGTTATAGGACATGTAAAGTCTGAAATCTAGTTGACCGACAATTAATGAGAATTTACACAGTGTGGCCAACATGTATGCCATGTAACTCATTAATGAATCCAATGTATAAATTCCTAGATACCCAAGAGTCCACCTAAGATACATGAAATTTGATATACATGTCATGTACCTCACTAGTACACACATTCTAAAATGATAACAATAAATAACAATTTTTCAAAATAAATAATTCATTGTCACATTAAATCTAAACTTCAAAGATATCATCCACATTAATAATATGTAACATGGTTTTTATAGTTTTTAAATGATTAATTAATTTTACATAATAATTCACCATAAATATCCATGTAATTTTGAAATAAATTTAAATAAGTACACACCATGTTGTTTTAATTGTGTCAAATTTTCATTAATTGTGAATTTATTATGTGATATTATGACATAGTGGATTTCACATTGCATGAAAACATAACTTAAAGTGTGAACCCACATACCTTTTGAGTATTTAAATAAACTAATATAAAAGGTGAAATTTTTTATATGTAGTGTTGTATCTACGTATATAATATATAAATATTTAATTTTTGATAAAATTAATTTATTTAAGTAGCATAAATTAAAATGATATAATTTCCAAGAATGTTCCAGAAAGATAAAATGAATGAATTAATTAATTAATAAGATATTTTATTAAATTAATTATAGGTGATTTTGACATAATGATAGAAACATTTTAGTGAATTCTTTCAAGTGCACACATATGTATTAATTTTAGGCATGAAAGATCCTGATATTAGGCCAATGAATGAAGCTTCATGACTTGTTTTGATATAATCATTATTTCATAGGTGTTATATTAATATTTTATAAAATTAAAATGATTGTATGCATGTCATACTATCCTCTATTTTGTGTGGGAATTTTGTTCTATATTTTCATTTATAAAAAACCACGTAACTAATTAATTAATTCATATCACTAGAATGTGGGTAAAATATTATGTAATGAACGAAGAAATAAACCCCTAAACATAACCCCTTGGAAACGTGTATCTCTATTTCAAACACCCGAACATCATAAGAACCTTCTTTTTCCCGTTCTTATTGGAGGTCTCCCACTGATTTTAACTCAAGATCCCTTGACACATACATAACTAGAGCAAGGCTCATTTACCAATTACACAACTAAACATGCCTCCTAGTCTATCAGCCTCGTTAAACTCAAGTAATTGTCAACATTACCTTACATCCATTTCATCTTCCACAAAAACCATCAAAACCACATGACCACCCCACTCATCTTGTGTCACTTCCATACCAAAAATTTTGAACACACTTTTATCGCCTTGACTTATCCTCACAGAATCAACCGGATTACTATGTCAATCATTACCAACACCACCATGTCAAGTATTATATCAATTGGTCTCTTTGGAAATAAATTTTCAAGAAACATAAAATGATGAAGTACTTTATTGAGAGAGAAAAGTACGCATAATCATGCTATTTTCTCAGAAACTCAATGGCACCCACCATGCATAGGTTCCACAATAGAATCATCAACCCATAGTCCACATACTAATTCACCATCCACACTAGGATAACCTTTCTCAATGTTATCATTGATTCTCAAAACCCACAATTGTATAACCATAAATCATGTTTCATCTTCAAAACCATTAAATTTCACACCTCTTCAGCTTTTACAAAACAACACTAATAATCACTTCTCATCTTCCACTATCACAGTTTAGATCATGGATCAGTTCTATACACACCATAAAGCATAAGCACCCCACATAAACCCACTCACGGGTCAACCAATAAGGTCAAAAAATAAATAAAATCCCCCAAACTAGAATCACATTGGAAAAGGTTCATTGGATCTAACCATAAACCATACATGTCAAACCCTAATGTGATGCTTACCAAAGAGGCATTACTAGAAATATACTTAAACACACTAAATCTAATAAACCAACAAACTGGTTACTCTAGGATCCACAGTAGTAAGAACACAACTACCACTAACAAAACCACAACACAAGTCACCCACTCTTATGGTACAACATTCAACTTATACAATTACAACCCATAAGTATACAAAAATCACATTATCAAAAAAAACCATCAAAACATTAGGGTCATAGCCCTACATAGAGAATAATAGAAAACACCCCTATAACACTCACATAAAAACATACCAAGGACTGAAAATTAAGGCAACCTCACTTCCCAAGCCACCCATACACATGGTTTGATCACAATACTAGGTATAAAAACATTATATTTCAATTCAAATTCTATCTAGCCTCACATTTGTCACTTAGGTCCATTATATTAAGTAATCATTAGAGGGTCAAGAAACTGAAACAATTTAGTTAATTCAAGAAAACGTGATCCAACCCTCACAAGATTTAGCTCCATAACTACATAAATTTAGAATGATTCTAATGGGACTACACATCAACTCAGTTACTGTACAACAAATGGTTTCATGATCCACTTTCGGGGGAGTATTCTCAATGATATTGTCACAACCTACATTTAACATGATGGGGAAAGCGATACCAAACTACCAGACCCTTCTATATTCAATTTGAACCAGATATAATGACCCTCAAGTACCACCTTCATTAGGCCCAATAGTGGCGACTAAAACTAAGGGTATAGAATCTCACATAAATATGGAAGGTATTACCCATTTCTATATAGTTGGATTAGAAGATAATATGTTAAATCCCAAAAAAATACATAAAAATTGATAGTAAAAGTAATGAAAAAAATCAACTCCCATATGCATGTTCAAAATAAACTATTATAAGGTACAATATAAATCTGATGAAAAGTACCCAAATAATGAAAAACATCAACAATTATCAATGTCCAAGCCCGTAAGGTCTGGTTAGGTACTCATGGTCTTCCTATGAACCATGAAGTAGTTTTATATATGTAGGGTGAGTATACAGGTATACTTAGTAGGGAAAACCAAAAGCCCTCATGCGCGAGTGGGGAGGAATTCTAATGCCCCATGAGAAATAGAGATAACCAAGTCACCTAGAAAGGAAAATATCCACCCACCCTAACCCTAGAACACTCACCAAATAACGGAAGTCTGGTAGATTAGTAGTAATAACACATCGATATTTGGGTACCCGAACCACTTTCCCACTAGTTAGTTAGGACATCGAACACATCAAACCTCCACCAGAAGCCCCACTGAAGTACCACTACCACCCCAACAACAACCTTATGAGCTATCACAACCACGCATCCCACTCACAGACACCTGGGTCACCACAACCACACACATCCCTACCCACAGACACTTAGTCCAAAACAATCACTACCACACCTGAAGACACATAGGACAATACAACCACTTCCATGCCCGAAGACACATGAACCTCATCCTAAGACACATGGGAAATAAACCTGCCTACACACACCTAGGCCAACCAACACAACAAAACCTTCCAGATGATTCTTGGGAAATAATATATCTTAGGCCATCACAACATGCCTGAAAAATCTTGGGATACATGGGAGAGGGAGTAGAAAAGATCTAATAATGAGCCACTCAAACGAATGTTGGGGAAAACACCCTCCCCCATGAATAGTGGTGTTTGGTATGAAAGGATCAACATTGGTGGGGTGCGTAAAAGAAACAAAAAAACCAAATAAATTCACATATATGTAATCAAACACTCATACCATACTAAGGGTTCCCAAGTAAAACAACCATTTTTACTATTCCTACATGCATCAACACACATCAACCACAACTTGAGAACAACAACATATGGAAAACAAATCCAGATTTGTACCCATTTTCATTATAATTTTTAAGTGATTCCATTTAAAATTACTTCATTACTGTGAATCTTATAGGCATAGCCAAAATACAAGACAACAACTGATGGAAAAAAGACAAGAATTAATTTATTCATTCACTCTGGGTTCCCTTGTAATGTCACAACAAGAAAAGGGGTCTATGAGATCCCTCAAAGTACTGGAACCAAACCAAGACCCAACATATGGTCACACACGGGCATTAATCAAAAACCAAAATCTGAACAAAATGAGACTCATCCCGATACATGTCACCCCATAAACATCCAGTAGAAAATATGTGTTTATTAGCAGAATAGAACAAGGGAGTTTTCATATTTAACCACACCTTTTATCATGTTCTATCTATTTTTTTTGTAAACTGAGGTTATCACCCAAGGATTCTTAATAATTGGGAGACCATTTTATCAAAAAAATTATTTTATTAACTAGTTTCCAAGTTACAACCATTCAATCACTAGTTATCCAAAAAAATAGGGGTTCATTATTGCTCAAGAAAGGACCATCAATAACTACTATTTTTAGTGGGCATAAGCCCATACAATTCTGAACATAAAAATGATGGTAAAATAACTACAAAAACATCATCATCAAACACATCCCTTTATTCTTTATAGTTCATTTATTATCTTTATTATGGTTTGGTTTCATCCACGACCTGATTGAAAAATTATCACACCCACCGTGCATGATGCACAGTAAAGAATGTCGAAGGAAAGTCCCATTTTTGGATGATCAATGATTGAAGTGTCCTCCACCCACCAAGAACTAGGGATGCACTACTTGAAGTGGAAAAACGCTGAGGACTCCATGGCTAAGCGGCAAAGGCCCCAGCATGGGCACATGATTCGTTTCAGAAAGAAGTCTCTAGATTCCTTAATAGAAACCGAAAGGAAAATAAGAGAGGATATTAACTTTAGAAGAGGATAGATCCTAAAATCCGGGTGACAATTTCGAAGTACATAAATTTCAGACCCCGACTCGACCATGATGATATGAAGTTTTTGATGTCATGATTAATTGGGATTTAATAATTATCCTCAGATATGGTGGAAATAATGGTTGAGAGTTAATATAATTATTTAAAATAGGAAAAATGTTTAATAAGGGTGAAACTGTAAACCACGAAGAAGGTGTGACATTGAGGAAAGAATAAAATCATTTTTTTTGGAAACTCAAGGGTCTCCTAAATCATGGGGGTCTAAAACAACTATTATTTGATTTAAATGGACATTAATGGGGTAGTAAAACACTTTTACATCAAATGATACGTTACTATGACAAAACTGGAATGTCCTTGAAAAACTAAGAATGAATCACTGTTAGGTGAGTCACCATTTCCCTAACACCATCTCCCTGGAATTGTTGCCCTGAAACCATCGCCCAGGCACCATTTCCCTAGCACCGATGAAGATTGGTGAAATAGATGAAACATCTGTGCCACTAAAACCTGTCGATTCCACCAATTTCCATCAGTGCCACTGATGACCATCAGTGCCACTGACACCCATTGGTTCCATCGACTCCCATCGGTGCCACCGAAACCCATCGGTGCCACCGACTCCCATTGGTCCCACTGATGCCCATCAGTGCTTCTGACGTTGATCAGTGCCACTATTCATTCAACCTAAAATTTGGAAAACTCTTTAACGAGTCACGGATGATCCCCATGATTCCCAAAACACCATAATTTTGAAGATTAATGGACCAGGAGGGTCTGGGACTTTACATAGGATACCCCTCAATCGATTATCACCCTCAAGAATTTATGAGTAAACCTAAAGAAAAGAGAAGGGTAAAAACAACAACATTGTAAGATACCTCTTAGTGATAAACAATCTTATAGTTCAAAATCTTGAACAAACCTCAAAATCTAGAAAACTGTCTCCCTCATCTATCTCCTGACAAACTATAGATACATTATATCCCTTCTCCCACAACTAACTACACAAACATATAATGGTCACACCATCCAGACATATAGAATAGAGAGCCCATTTTTCTATGTCATGTTACTATCTTTTTGGGGGGGCACTGACTCACCCGAATGGGTTTAATCGCATCCACCTTAATGCATCTTGATTAGGGATCAGGTCCTCCCCTCCACACAATGAGGTATTTTCACAAACATTTATGGAATAAGGAAAATATCCCATCTTATAGAAAACAAGGTCAAGAATTACATCATAGAAAATCAGAAGGAAAACAAAAGATCAAAACTCATAATAATTATCGGCACTGGGAACACATTGGTAACTCTCGTTCCCAGGTACTGTCCTCGAGGCCAGCATGCCTCCACAACTCACAAAATAGGGGAATGTTTTGTCTATGAATCACTTTCTCCTAAAGGTCTTTGATCCTCATTGGTTGGCCACGAACTTCGCATCATCCCCCAAATCTATCTCCCCCCAGTCGAGGATATGAGAGTCATAGAGTAGATACTGACAAAGTTGAGACACATGGAAGACTTCGTGGACCTTCTATAGCAGCGGTGGTAGTTCCAGCTGGTATGCCACTTCGCTAACTCATCGCAACACCTCGAAGGGATTGACGAACCTGAGAAAAATCCTACCCCCTACAAAACATATGATTCCCGTACCAAGGGGATGCCTTTAAGAACATGTGGTCCTCGACCTCAAACTTCAAGGTTGTCCTCCTATGATCGACAAATGACATCTTCCAGTTTTAGATTTCTTCATCATCTCATGCATAAGCTGAACCTTTTCTACCATTCTCTGTACCACCTTCAGACCATGATCACCTTCCCCCCAACCTATGTCCATCAAATGGGAGAACAACACAGTATTCCATAAAAGTCTTCTAATGGTTCCATGCCAATGGTAGAGTGATAGAAATTGTTGTAGAAAAAAATATAAAAAAGGAAATTATTGTACCAACAATACTCTGAAGTTCAAAAAGTATTCCCGTAGCATATCCTCAAATGTTTGGATGGTATTCAATATCTTCCCATATTTTTGAGGGTGGAAATTTGTGCTTAGGCATATCTAGGTGCCAAAATCATGCAGTAATTCCCTCTAGACTTTGTGAAGTAATGTATGTATACTGATCCTTGATGATTGTTTTGGGAACTCATTGCAGCATCAAAACTTCACCAACGTACATAGCACCAATGCATCCACTGTGTTCGAATCCTTAATTGCTCAGAAGTAATATGATGTAATCAACTGATCCACCACTACAAAAATGTAATCACAACCTCTCTCATATCTTGGATTTCCTATGATTAAATCTATCGATACGTCATCCCACATCAGCTTTAGAACGTCTAAGGGCTTCAACAGACCACTGGGAACACGGTGCTCAACCTTCACTTGCAGACAAATGAGGAACTTTTCCACAAACTCCGCCACTGCTCACTTTACCCCGGGCCACCAAACATGACCCCTCAAGCCCTAATACATATTGGAAAATATTGTGTGTACTGCCAAGTGTGGGTTATGGAACTCACATGAATATATCTTATGAATTGCCTCTGAGAAAAATAACATTCCACGAAACACCATCTAGTTCTGAACATCTTATAACTATCTTTTCGGTGAATTTCCCTAGCTAAAATGACCACACATCACTTTAGCCACTATGTATCCCTAGTGAGACTCCTCCTCTTACCATAAGAAAGAAAACTGCACTAACAAATGAAACAGACAGCCTCTACCATCTTCTAGTCTTAGGCTCATATGTAAAGCATCCAACTCATCCATTGCCTTAAAAGAATTTTCTAACTCTTGAACCACATCCTTCTGTTACTTACTACTCAAATCATCAGCCACTACATTACCCTTTCATGAGGTGTAGAATATATCTAAGTGGTAGTCCTAGAGAAAATCAATCAACCTCTACTGTTGTATGTTTGGTTATTGCAAAGAGAATATAGACCTCAAGATCTTGTGATCTATGAAGACCAAGAAGCATTCCCCAATAGGTTAATGCAGGAAAAACATCATTGCAAACACAACTGCTGAAATCACCAAATCATGTATGGAATAGTTATGTTATTAAAGACATAACTTCATAGTCCCATAAGATATCAATCCATGGTCCTGCATCATCACACATTCAAATCCAAGCATGAAAGAATCACAGAACACATCAAATGTTACCCCTTAATTTGAAAACTTTATCAATGGGGCACTGACCAGTTTCCCCTTCAAATAATTAAAATTTGTATGGCACTGCTAACTCCATATGAAAACCTGGTCTTTCCTGGTCAAGGCCGTCAACGGTGCTGCAACCCGAGTGAAGTCGGGTACGAACATCCGGTATTAACTTGACGGTCCTAGGAAACTAAAAACCACTACCACATTCATGGGTGCTACACATGAATCAACCACTTTCGAACTTCGAAGGGTCCACCACTATTCCCTGTTGGGGCACCATGTGTCCAAGGAAGTGCATCGCCAGTGTCTATAACATTCACTTGGACAGCTTCCCGTATAGATGGTGGTGTCAGAGGACATCCAAAACTATACTCAGATGCTCGGTGTGATCCTTCTATGATCTTAAGTATATTAGGATGTCATCAATAAACAACACTATGAACCTATCTTTTTTTTGCAGAATATAGAGTTCATACGCGTCATGAACATGGCTGGTGCATTCGTAATGCAGAACGACATGACCACAGACTCAAAGATCCAATATCTACACCTAACAAAAATTTTCTATATTTCAACCTCAATAACCCTCAACTAGTGATATTATTAACATTGGTCATCCTTATATAATCAACATGCTCCCTACAACTAGTCAAAAAGGTCATCAATCCTTCAGTGGAGTTAACAAATCTTTACCATTACCCGATTCAGTCTTCGGTAGTCTATGCATAGCCTGAGACCAAGGTCTTCTTCTATCGCGAAAAAGACGTGAGAACCCAATAGTGATACTCTTGGTTGCATAAAACCCTTCTTCATAAGGTCATGAACCTAAATTCAAAATTCCCGCAACTCAGAAGGCTCCATCCGATAGGGAGATATTGAAATCAGACGTACACTGGGTTGTAATTCTATCCCAGACACGACATCACATAGAGGGAGATAGAGTCACTACCTCTTCAGGGAAGATGTCAAAGAACTCCCTGAAGATTCTTGGAACTACCAACATCATTGAGTCTGCTAATTCCATCAATAACACAACTAGCACGGAAAGAAGGGGCTCAATATTTCAACTTCCCTCTCGGCAACCCCGCTTGTCGAAGAAAGCTACATACTCTCCACTGATATCAAAGAACAAGACTGTTCTTCTGAATTGTTGATAGTAGCATATATGAATAACATCTAGTCGATGCCTAGAATGAAATTTTATGGATTAATTTTCAACAAAAAGAGATCTCTACTAGATTGATGTGGCCCTAACATTAGTCATCATCCTCTACAAACATCTAACTGGTTTGTTCAATCTCTAAATGGAATAATTTACTCTAGTAGTATAGAGAATATCTCTACGTCTAGGCCCAAGGAATGTTATAGAATAGGTACAAAAAAGGAGTGAGATGCTCTTAAATCAAATAAGGAACATAAAACAGTCCTTAACAAACTAATCGTGCCACGAACGACATCTTACCCTACTAGAATTGCTACCCCTATGGTGTGAAACTCCTCAAGCCCATCTCCTCTTCCCCTTGGTTGTGGGCTTCCTCCCTGACCATGCCCTGGTCAAGGTCTCAAAGAATTTCCCTGAGGTTAGCCTCCTCCTTCAATGTCTACATTCAGAGGAGCGGGAGCCCACTATCCCTATTGCTGCTGCTAAAAGGGTCTGGCTGTAAACTGTTGCTGCTGAGGTGGGTGTTGAAACAGCCCATCTCCAATTTACTTAACTTGATCAAGGATCTAATTCCAAAGATCCCCATGTTTTCCATAGATAAATCACCTCGGTCTTAGGCTCGTTAATAAAGGGAGAGGGTCGGGAGATCAAAACTGGAACTGCTAGGGCATGTTCCCAGTTGTTCGAAACAAGGATGGCCCTAATGATAGAGGCCTCCTACTAACGACCTTCCCCTTCAATGAGCTCAACTAGATCCCCTCTCGTGGCACACCTCTCAGTGTGTACATCATCTCCAACACATTATCCTTCTTCTAAACATCCAAGTACATTGGTGGTTTAATGTGAGTTACGACATACTGTAGAAGAGGTTGGAGTGCCTCCTCTAAGCGTCTTGCCCGTAAATCCTCATCCGGGAAGTGGTCTGGATAAAAACTAAGGAGACCCTTGAACATTATCCCCAACTCCCTCAATGACACAATCCCTTACTAGAGGAAGAGTTGTTCCTGCCTTCTCTCAACCTTCACGGTGGAAGAGAGAAATTCCACCCAAAAATCCCAATCGAAGTCAGTCCATGAATCCCCATCATCATTCTTCTCCCCGAGAATGATTTACAACCACTAATATGCCCCTCCCCACATTTGGAAAATGGTCCGAGGAACCTAGTTATCATCCAGAGCTCAGATCAAGTTGAAAGCAATCACCATATCATTGAGCCTGCCTCTTGTCTCCATGTCTGAGACGCTTCCCTCATACTTCTCGAGTGTCTGACGCTGAAATTCATGAATCGTCTTCTTCCACATGTCCTCCTTCTACTCTAAATATGTCCTCTTATGCTCAGCCAAATCATCCACTGAGGCCTCAGTCACCCGCACTACTCGTGGATGTTATTTGGGTTCCATAGCTTAAATGGTAACTAGGAATTCCGAAGCCTGAGTAGTGTAAGAAGATCACTTTTAAATTTTTCTTACACTTTTTATTCATTTTAAATTACCAGAACTCCCAAAACACACAAGAACACAAATAATTATGATGCATGTACCTTCCCAAGGTTAATTACCTTGAAATCAGTGTATCATCACTTGGTTGTTCGTTAGCTCTAGAGTATTTTCATCAGATAATGGGTAGCCCAAAAATCCCATGTCCTAGCCATTATTTCCTGGCCTATTTCACGCACCAGGATTTCCTAACAAATTTTCCCTACCATCTCATGCAATACTTACTATTCTTAAACCTAATCTCTAATCTATCTATAAACAATAAACTCTGAAACCATACGATCATGACCCGCCTTCACCAATATGAGGAAAGGGACAAAAAACAACCACACCCTTCTTTCTTTAAGTTGAAGGAGAGATAATGACCCCATAGTCCCACCTTCAATATGACCTGTAGTGGTGACTAGAACCAAGGGTATAGAATGTCATAAATAAATAATAGGCATTACCCTTTTTATTTAATAGTATTTGGAGAGAAGATGGTAAATCCTATACAACTCCAAAAAAATTGAATGTAAAAGTAATTTCAAAAATGAAATCCCATATTCATGTTCAAAATAAACTCATATAAGATATAAGAAAACTCTGATGAAAATTACCAAAAGAAATAAAAGCAACAAAAAATTTATAATCCCAAGCTAGTAAGGTCTGATACGGTCCTCAATGTCCTCCTAGAACCCTGAAATAAGTTTTATATATCAAGGGTGAGTATACAGGTATACTTAGTAGGGAAAACCAAAATCTCTCATGTACAAGTGGGGAGGTGTTCAAATACACTGTGGGAAATGAAGATAACCAGGGCACCTAGTAATGAAACTATTATCCAATCCTCACTAAGGAAAACTCCCCAAATACCACAAGTTTGGTAGAGTAATAATAATAGCACATTGATATTTGCGTACCCCATACTGCTTTCCCACTGGTTAGTTAGGACATCATATGTGTTAGACCTCTCCCACAAGTTTAACTACAGTCCCACTTCCACCCCAACAAGACATTATGGGCTATCACAACCATGAATCCCACCCATAGACACCTCAACCACCACAACCAAACAAGTCCCCACCCATAGACACTTGGTCCACAACAACCACTACCACGCTTGGAGACACATGGGCCAAAACAACAACTTCCATGCAAAAGACACCTGGGCCTCATCCCAAGGACACTTGGGAAACAAAACTTCCCTCAAAAACCTAGGCTAACCCCCACAATACACACCTACCTGAAGAGTCATGGGCCAAAATATACCTTAGGTTGTCATATCCTACCCTTAAAATCTCGGGCAACCTGGGAGAGGGATCAGAAAGGTGCTAACAAATAGCCACTCATAATAATGTTTGGAAAGCACCCTCCCCCATGATTGGGGGTGTTCGACACGAAGTTCTCTAAAAGGGTGGGGTGAATATAAGATACCAAAAAACTAAAAGTTTTACATACAGGAAATCAAACACTAATCCCAACATAAAGGTTCTAAAGCACAACCACCCTCATTACTATCCCAACATGCACACACACACAACATCCACAACCAGAGCACAACCCATTTCTGGGAATGAAATCCCACATTGTACATATTCTCATTAAAACGTTTGATTGATTCCATTTAAATATTTTTTTAGTGCTGGGTAACTAACATGAATATCCACAAGCCATGACAACAACTAAATGAAAACAAAAAAGAATAAATTTAAGCATTCAAACCTGGTTCCCTTGTATAGTCACAACAACAAATGTGGTCCATGAGATCCCTCAATATACTAGAAACAAAACACGCACCATCATACAGCCCCTCATGGCCCCAAATCTAAAACCAACAACTGAACAATAGGATTCCCATTCCCATTAATGTCACCCCAAAAGCATTAATCAGAACAACCATTTGTATTAGCAGAATATAAAAACGGAGTTTTCAGATTTAACCATACTATTTATCAAGTTCATTCTTTCCTTTTGGTTAACCGGGGTGATCATAGAAGGATTATTATTCAATATCCATCCATTTTATCGAAAAAAATTATGTGATTAACCTGTTTCCAAGTTATATCCATTGAATCGCAAGATTATCCAAAAAAAACAAAGGCTTAGTAGTGTGCAAGGATGGACCCCCAATGACCACTATTTTCAGTGGGCATAATCTTATACAATTAGAAAAATAAAGATAAAATAAATAAAACAACATCATCATCAAACGCACCCCTTTATTCTTCAGAGTCTATTTATTATCTTCATTAGGTTTGGCTTCATCCACGTCCCAAGGGAAACATTATCTCACCCCCCCCCCGCATGATGCACAATAAAGAGAGATGATGGTAAGACACCTAATTGGATGATCAAATATGGATATTTTCTCGGTGCACAATGAAATGGGGATGTAAAACATGTAGAGGAAGAACTCTAAAGACTCTAAGGCTTAGTGGGAAGGGATCCAGCATGGGAACCCAATTCTTCTCTAAAGGAACTCTCCATGCGCACTAAGAGAAACTGAAAGGAAAATAATAGAGGATATCATATTAAGAGGAGGATAAATCCTAAAATTAGGGAGTCAATTTCGATGTACTTAAAATTTTGATCTTTACTTGACCACACGGTTAGAATGATTCACATGTAGGGATATATATGGATTTAATAATTCTCCTCAGAGATGGTGGATATAACAGAAGTGGGATAATATAATTCATTTGTTTGGATTTTATAATTCTTTGTATGACTTTACCAAACCACAATAGATGTGGGTTAATATATTTAATTTCTTTGGATTTAATTTATGTCGGTTAATAATTTTTTGTTGCCCTAGCACCATCACCCTAACAGCGTCTGTGCCACCATTCGTTCAACCAAAAACATGGAAAACACTTTAATGAGTCCTCGTTGGACCCCAGGATACCCCAAACACCATAATTTGGTAATGTAATGGATTAGGATGGTCTTAGCCATTATAGATATCCTTATGTCACCCAACCAATATACATCATCATCCAGACATCTCTCAATTATTGCGAACACAAATCTCCAAACACACAATATAAGGATTCCATAAGTTTTAGAATATAAGGCTCTCTACTACCTATAAACATCCCATTTTACATAAACTATCATAAAAGATATATTCACATCCCTATCACTAACCTCTGTGATCCAAACCATGGGAAATGGTCAATATGGGATAAACCATCTTACACTATGATAAGATATTCATTCAACACCATTTTTAAAACATTTTCAAATTCAAAATATAAATCTTTCACTTTTTGGAACATGTCCATATTTATTACCATTCCATAATTTTTCATTTGGTACTATTCATTAACCATTACTTCAAATTCATTCTATTTACACATTTTCATCATCTTTATTAGACACAAATTATTTAAAATGAAAGTAAAAAAGAAAAGAATTTTGTTCCTCATATCAGACATGTCTTCCTATGTATTCCTACCATGATGCATGCGACCTATATACCTAGGTTTGTAAAATGATTAAGGAATGTATAACCACATAAAATTTTATCCCTGATAAAAATATCATAAAATAGTCAAATCACGCTACTAGTGCATCACCCAAGGATGACATAACATCCAACGGTAAAAACAAAAATCTAGAACCACCATCCCACGCGACGTGATTGGGTTTTCCCTCTTACATGGTTTATAAACTACTAAGAATGAGTAAATTTTCAAGGCCTTCCATGTCCTAGTCTCCCATTTACCATCCATAAATAGCGTGACAACAAGAAAATACAACTTCACATATATGACATTAAAACATCCCTATCCCAAAATCCACTTATCGTGATTCCATGAGTCTGGTCACCACATAACATCTTGAATGCCTTCTCAAATTCTATAGGTGACGAACTAGTTGTGAGACTATAATGTAATAAATGGAGGACAATAACCTCTTCATCTGAGTAATTCAAAACTGACAACATAGATAAATGAGGGAAATAATACAACTAATAACTATGAATCCCATTACCAATTCCCAAAAAATGGATATATACCAACAAAAAATAGTAAATATTCCATGTTATGTCATATAGTTACATGGGTATGGAAACCAAAAATGATGAAAAAATGAAGAATCCACAAAATGGGTCCCAACTCTATGTCCAGATCCCTCATTCACGCACATACAATGAAAAAATTAGTTATTTAGAAGAGGGACATTTTCCTTTTCCTATTCTTCATGATTGATGTCATCTCAGATACCAAAATAAAGCCTACAAAATCTATGAGTACAACTTAGTAGGCCACCACTAGTTGTTTCTACAAATTTTCCAGTCTATACTTGTAGTGTGTGCATGTACTAAATGAACAACAAGACAACCAAATGGTAAATTAGGTTCCTTTAGTTAACAGAATTCACTTAAACCACATTCATAATTTGTTCCTTGGGTTTGGAATTTTCATCAAATTCACTCAGCCTGTACTGGTCACATAAACTATATAGAATTTGGATAATAAATTTACCTTTATCAATAGGAAAAATATTACAGAAATAATTTATTAACACTTACCTTAGTCCCTTAGTCTAGGTTGTCTCATTCTATGCATCTATTATGGGTATTGAGCCTCAATATAACTACATAACCCATGTAATATATATGTGGGGTATATGGCCTTAGTCTATCATGACCCATGGGAATATATCCAAATATTCAATACTCCACACATATATTCAATCAATGTTCACATGCTTCTTTAACCATAATACATTAACCAAACATAAATTATAACCATCAAACAAATTTACCATTTATTGTCGAAATTTATTCATCACATTTTCCATCTTTATTCCTTAACCCTTTATCACATTTCCCTTTTCATATCTTCTCACTTTTAACCCATTAATCAAATCAAATACCTTAACTTGTTTACAAATTCTCATTTCAAACATAAAAGTTATTTAACACATTCTCTTTATATGATTTAACCCTTCAACATTATACAAAACAATCCACTTTTTCAATCTAACAATAAGAGAGAAACACCACTTGTTTCATTTCATATTTCAAGAAAAAATATTAACACATTTATCATGAAATTATTAAATAAAATTACAATTTAATATTCACTTACCCAAACAATGTTCATGAATACTACAACCGCTACGAGTGGCCTCAAACTCAATCTAATCATAATAAATTCATCCCACAGGGAACACGATGGGTTCAATTCATAATTTAACCATCCAATTTATCATTTTATATCATGGGAATTAAAATCACTATAAGAAATAACCATATCACAACCAAATAAAAATAAAAAACATCATGAAAATTAGATATAACATATTGATAACCTCCATCGATTCAGGAGAGAATCGCATGATTAACATTAGAATTTTACATTTATTCGAACACCCTTCAAAACCTCATCCAATGATCTATCAAAAAATATGGCTTTTAGTTATTTTGAAGAATAATAAAAACTACATAATACATAATATAAAAAAATATTAGGAGTTTAGAATCACTCATAGTTTAAATCACCACCTAACAGTGTACCAAATTTATTATAAATGATGGAGATTGTTCATTGGCAATATAGGGAGAGTTTAGTTTGAAACTATTTCTTCAATAGGATGAATAAGAAAGAAAATTAGGTGAAGAATATTAAATCTAGATGGGGTAAATGGTTTATTGTTAACACTTTAATGTGGATCACTCTTTAGTTGAACTGTGGGAAAACCCATATTCCAATTGTGCACTGCCATCTGTCCAAGAGGTGGCTAGGTTATTTATTCTCCTAGGGAAACCACTTGGTTTTAAAAATGTAACACCCGAGACATTTATGAGATATATTTTGTTTTTATGTTATATAAATCATCAAAGTAATCTTTCACTACACACAACACTAGTTTTTCTTTCTTTACACGCAATCGCGGACTTCCTCGATAGCTTGCGTCGTACGCAATACCGAGTTTCACTAAACAACAACATGCTATTAAAATATTATTAAAACTAGCCATTATGAATAGTAATAACCACTTTTTTAAATTTTATAAATTTTATTTTTCAAAATGGACTTCATTTTTGGATTCGTAATATTGAAATTAGCCTAGGGTGAAATTTTGGTATTTTTCTGAAAAGTTTCAATTTTTGATGAATAGTGAAACCACTAAGTGGTAGTTAAAAAAATTGAATTTTTCAAAAAACTTAATTTTACTGCTTCTATCAGTGGAATCTCAAAAATCCGAGAGACATGGTTGATGTAATTAAGTAAAATTTGTTTTAATGAGATGAAAATAGTTTTTGGTGAATAGTAACTTTTTACTTTTATTTACCACGGTTAAAAGTAAATAGGGTAATTATGGGTAAAAATGATATTATTATTACCCTAACACATGTCCTAATTCTATTGGATAAGTGTAATTCGACAATAATCAACCTTAGGAATTAAATATTACCATTTAGGACCACTTGGATTAGATTAGGACATTTATTATTCATTTATTTAAAGAAGGGTTAAAATAGTTAAAATCAATGTTTAATAAAAAAATCATTTTTAATATAGGGTTATACATAAGATAAATTCGACTATAAATATTCATTAGAAAGATAAAAAGATTTTCTACATAATGATATTTTATTTGTAATTTTTAGACTTTAAATAAGTTAATTTATTTATGATACAAAATGATGCAGTAATTATCATATTAATGAAATATTGACATAATTGATGTTATAAATACCCAAATAAATGTAATTTGAGACTTTTTATGAATTACACAAATATTATAGGTTAATATGACATGTTATTATTAATTTAATTAACTTTTTTCGAACTAATCATTCTGTTATAATTTTCACAAAAATCGATTACTAAATAGTGTCAAAATTAACATAAAATAGTTTTTAAAACAAATATTAGATTAGTAATTGTTATTTTATTCCTAAAAATCTAACGTTCAGACAAATTACATAGATAAGGTTATATATATTATTAATAGACATCTTGGGGTTCTTTTTTTTCTTGTTATAGTAACCTTATTAACCTTATAGTATAAGAACACAAGAAGACACGGTAAAAGTAAAATTATTTTACTTAATGTTAAATCTAAATGATAAGGTTAAAATAGGAACCTAAACTTGTCTAAATTCTATTGGATGAGAGGATTTAGACCCATCCCCACCTTAGCTTCGAAATAAATCAATTTGGATATATTTAAAACCGAACTTGACTTTATAATAAAATAATTGTTTTAGTTTTTCCAAAGTAGCCCCTCTCCTCCCTTATAAAAGGGCACCTCCTCCCCCTCTTCCTCACACCACTTTGAGCCTTAAAGCTCCGCAAAACCCTGCCAATTTCTCCTCTACACTTCCCTATAGACATCCTATAGGTCCTGGTCTTCTTCAAAGACCAATTTTAGTGCCCTAAAAGGAGGTCTCAAAGAAGCGCTTTAAAGAAGAGGTAATGTCCGTTACCGATTCCTTCAACCTTATTTCTTCTTCCACTTCTTCTTCATTAGTTGTTTCATTATGAAGTAATAACATCAGTATCACTCATATACTGATATTTTATTATAGGTATGAAACAACTCTATTTCACCATCTATCCAACCTACGGAAAATAAAATCACTACGCGTGCGTACGTACGGAATACCGTCTCCATGTCGTGGTGTAATCTATTTTCCACCACCACCTTACTTGGATGGGTATAATGGTGTAAATAATGACTATATATGACTATTTTAAATTTATATTGATTCTGAAATAGTATACATACACTCCAATACAATTCCATGATCATGGGAACGATATCATCGCTCGTGCGTACGTATGGAATACCGTCTCTACGATGTGATGCGACTCGTTCTACATGATATTCATTGCATAATGATTATATAAATGAATTTAGTGAATAAATCTGATATATATTACACTAATAACATTCTGTAAATGAGGTATATATAACCTAAAAAGAAGAATAAGAATTTATTCGACAAAACATGCATAAGAACAAAAAGTAATAAACACCCGAATAAACAAGTAGTAATGAAATATTACTAATAATAAGCTAAGAATATGACCATATATGATATCATAAAAATAATTATGATTCTGGAATAAGTCAATAACATTATTTAAATCATTGTACAGAAGGTTCGGACACTTACGAAGAAAATCAGACATAAGGTAAGGGAAAATATCACAATCTCATTTTTATCCGAGATTGTTTATACTTTGGTATTTACTGGGGTGTATTTTATCATCCACATACATGTTTCCTCAATATATTTCCTTCTACAATATTTTATATCAAATTTTACCCTTTGGTGAGTTTTTAGTAAAAGATATGAAAGGAATATTTTGTCATTATTCGTACGAGGTACTTTTTTGACTTTTCCAAAAAAAGTACGAGAAGAATGTTTTTTTAACTTATACGGCATGAATGGATTTTTAAAAAATTATTTCCAAGAAGCTTACTTTACTAGTTTTCAAGTTTATTTTTAATCAACATCTTTTAGTTTAGAATTTTATGACATGTTATGAAAGGAAAAGTGTTTTTGAAGTAGAAAGGATATTTTCCTCAAGAATTTAGTTCAAGTGTTTTATCAAAATTATTTTCCATATAAGATAATAAAGGGTTCTATTTCTATCCCTATTATTAAATGGATTTTATTATGTTGTGATGGAAATATTTTTATGAATTCTTTTATCTTATATGAATTGTTTTATGATGTCACGATGTTTAAGATTCTAATTTTTATTACATGGGTTATTCTATGATGTATGGTTTATGATTTTGTGGCACACATAAGAATGGTATCATTTTGAGATGGGTGGGACCTATATCTCCATCCAATGCATTGGGTAAAGATTTTACATCTCGTGAGATAGACATGGCTGGAACGGCAGGTTAAACTGGTTCAGTGAAACAGAACTGAAACGAAGAGTGAACTCGGTTCAGAAATGGACTTTGTCCACTAAGATAGTCTTGGAAATGAGCCTTGAATAATAAGAAATGATTCTATATGATTATGTGTGTATGCCAAAAAGTTTCATGTTTTACGTTATGATTATTGGGATTACATTTCAATACTATGATTTATCCCATGTTATGATATTATGATCTATTTTTCAGGTTAAGATTTTCAAATGTTTTGTTCTTATGAATATGATGTGATTGATATTTCTTTTGTTTACCCTTACTGAGCGTTTGAGCTCACCATTTTGTATGTTTTCTTTCCCCAGGTCAGGAAGAAGGTTATTAAGTAAGATATGCCAAAAGGGACTATAGATATGATGAAATAAATGGGAGACAGTGTACACACTTTATGAACCAGTTGTTTATGTTTCCCAGTTTCTAAAGACACTATACCTATACGGTCTATTCAGGTTTTTGTTATATGTTATAATAAGTGTACTTAAATTTTGAAGTAATAACAATGTATGTAAAGTATGGGTCGTTATAAGTGGTATCAGAGGAAAGGAATAGTCAACCTTTGGAAACTAGGATGTGAAAGCGTTAATAAGAATCCTAAGGATAAGTCTAAGCATAGAACACAATCTTAGTGTTTTAGAAATGGCCATGAATAACCTAGGATAAGACCTTAAGTGTGAAATTTTATTCTTGATTTTGTGGTTTTCCTACTATAATTAGTGTTGCTCACACTATTCTTCTTGGTTTTAGTGAATGGCTAGAACCTGAATGAACTGTGTTAATGCGGAATGCGATGGACAATTCAATGATTGTCCCCCTGAGCAACCAAACGTTATGGGAGCTGGAATGAAAAATCTTGTATCCATGCTCACACAACATTCTCAAGCTATGAATAATGCAGGACTTCCAAACGAGCAAAGGAAAGAGCAACATTCTGTTGAATCCTTCTTGAGGAAGCATCCACCTTCATTCAGCGGGTCTACTGATCCATTAGTTGCTGAAAAATGGATTACAACTACTAAAAAGATATTTTAAGTTCTTAAATGTTCTAAACATGATAAAGTCATCTTAGTAGTGTATCGTCTGGAAGGTGATGCTGATCAATGGTGGAATCTTATCAAGATTACAAGGCAAAGAGACGAAATTGAGTCCATGGAATGGGACGAGTTCATGAACTTATTTTTCAATAAGCACTTCCCTCGTATTCTATGAACAAAGATGGAGAAGGAGTTTATTGAACTAAAGCAAAAGGATGATGAATCTGTTGGTACCTATGAAGCAAATTTTACAAGACTTGCAAGGAACACTTCTGGTATTATTATCCAACCTGAGAGTAAGATCGATCGATTCTTTAGTGGCTTAAAACCATGTCTCCGAAGGGAGTTAGCCATAAGGGACATCAATAACTACGAGGAAATCGTTCGATGTGCTATCAAAGTCGAGATGGAGATTGGAGTAACCCATCAGTCATATGAGTTTGATAAGAAGAGGAAAATGGAATTCAAAGGAAAATTGAAAGAGCACACTGAAAGAAAGATGAGATTTCCCTTATGCACAAAGTGTGGAAAGAAACATGGAGGGAATTGTCTTAAAGGGACAAGTAAATGTTTCAAATGTGGAAAGGAAGGTCATTGGGAATTTGAATGCCATAATGATGGGAAGAAGATGTCTAATGATGCAAACAAAGGAAGGGATACAAATAATGAACCTAATACACTTCAATGTTTCAAGTGCAAGGAGATGGGGAATTATGCCAATCAATGCCCAAATCCAAGGGTTGATGATGATGGTCGACGTCAATAAACTCTTAAGTCTAAAGAAAAAGGAAAGTCACATGCAATTTCTATCAGCGATGTGCAGTACGATAACGATGTGGTGAAAGGTACACTTACCATCCACTATAAAGTAGAAAATGTTTTATTTGATTCTAGATCCACCCACTCTTTTATTTCTGAAGAATTTTCTAAGGATATCATCGTATTACCTCAACAATTAGATGTTTAGTTAGCTATGACAACCCCTAATGGCACAACAGTCACATCAAAATTTTATAATTCTTCTCTGATTGATGTTTTTGGGAAAGTGCTTCCTGTAAATCTAATGATCCTTCCTATAGTGGTATTTTATGTGATTCTTGGCATGGATTGGCTTTCTTTATATGGAGCTCATAGCAATTTCCAAAGAAGGGAAGTCACATTTCATATTCCAGATCAATCTATGATCGTTTATCGATGCAAGGATGAAAAAAACCTTCCACTGGAAATTTATTCCATCTTATGGGTCTTGATTCCACTAAATTAAGGTTATTTATCTCAAATGGTTGGTTAGAAACTCACGATTAATAATATTCTCATTGTACGGGAGTTTGACGATGTCTTTCCGGAGGAATTACCGGGTCTTCCACCAAATCGTGAAGTTGAGTTTTCAATAGAACTCGTACCGGGTGCTTTGCCTATTTCAAAGACACCTTATAGAATGGACCCAATTGAGTTACAGGAATTGAAGAAGCAACTCCAAGAGAATCTTGATAAGGGGTTCATACACCCTAGTGCATCACCTTGGGGAGCACTTGTTCTGTTTGTTAAGAAGAAAGATGGACCAATGAGACTCTGCATTGATTATCAAGAACTTAACAAGATCACTATCAAGAACAAATATCCTCTCCCACGCATTGGTGACTTATTTGACCAACTATGCGGAGCTCAATACTTTTCCAAGATTGATCTTCGTTCAAGGTATCATCAATTAAGTGTTAAAATAAAGGATATACCAAATACGGCTTTCCGTACAAGGTATGGACACTATGAATTTATAGTGATTCCATTTGGTCTTACTAATGCCCCTGCTATCTTCATGGATCTGATGAATAGAGTCTTTAGAGACTATATTGATAAGTTTGTGGTAGTATTTATAGAAGATATTCCGGTATATTCAAAGAGAAAGGAAGAACATGAAGATCACTTGAGAATTATATTGAAGACCCTGATAAAGGATAAGCTTTATGCCAAATTTACCAAGTGTTAATTTTGGCTTCAAAAAGTTGCATTTTTGGGTCACATAATCTCAAAAGAGGGGATATCCGTGGATCCAGCAAAAACAGAGGTTATCGAAAGATGGTCGAGACAAACAACAGTGACTGAGATCCGAAGTTTTCTTGGTTTGGCTGGATATTATCGACGTTTTGTGAAAGATTTTTCACGATTATCTAATCCACTCACCAAGTTGACTCGGAAAGGAGTTAAGTTTGTCTGGATGGAGGAATGTGAAGAGAATTTCAAGGAGTTGAAAAGAAGGTTATCCAGTGCACCTGTGCTCACACTGCCTTGTAGTGGAGAAAGGTTTGTGATCTACAATGATGCATCCATGAAGGTATTGGGGTGTGTTCTTATGAAAAATGATATGGTGATAGCTTATGCCTCACGACAATGGAAAATACATGAGCAAAATTACCCAACTCATGATTTGGAGTTAGCTGTGTTAATATTTGCACTAAAGATTTGGAGGCATTATATTTATGGAGAAAGGTGTGACATTTATACTGATCATAAATGTTTAAAGTATATATTCCTACAAAAGGAGCTGAATATGCGCCAAAGAAGATGGTTGGAGCTGATTAAGGATTACGACTGCTCTATCCATTACCACCCTGGGAAAGCAAACAAGGTGGCAGATGCATTAAGTCGACAAGACCATGCCAGTTTATCTATGATGAGGATCACAAACGATCCAATATTTATGGATTTACAAAGGATGGATGTTGGAATTATAATGGAAGGGGAAAAATCTTATCTGTCTCAAATTAATGTTCAACCATCTATACATGTGAAGATTAAAGAGGCACAGAAAGAAGATGTCAAGTTACAAAAAAAGGTGAGAAATGTTCCTAAATTCAACCTTGATTGTGATGGGATAATAAAGTTCAGGAATCGGGTTTGTGTTCCCCCCATCCCCGAATTAAAGAAGGAGCTGCTGGATGAGGCTCATAGTTCTTCATTCTCTATTCATCCTGGAAGCACGAAGATGTATAGGGACCTGAAAGAGTACTTCTGGTGGGATGGCACGAAAAGAGATGTTGCTGAATATGACTCTTGATGCTTGGTTTGTCAGTAAGTTAAAGCTAAGAGACATAAGTCTAAGGGGATGTTACAACCATTACCCATACCTAAATGGAAATGGGAAAACATCACTATGGACTTTGTCACCAGACTTCCTAAAACATCCAGAGGCAATAATGCTATCTGGGTCATAGTTGATCGTCTTACAATGTCTGCACACTTAATTGCTATTAGACTGGATTTCTCTCTGGATCAGCTTGCCAGGATATATGTGAAGGAAGTGGTAAGATTGCATGGAGTACCACTTTCTATTATATCTGATCGGGATCCGAGGTTTACCTCAAAGTTCTGGTGAAGTCTTCAGCATACTCTGGATACAGAGTTGAGTTTCAGCACTGCTTATCATCCTTAGACAGACGGTCAGTCTGAGAAAACAATTCAAACTCTAGAATATATGTTGAGAGATTTCTCTATGGATTTCAAATGTGGTTGGGATCAACACCTACCTTTGGTGTAATTTTCTTATAATAATAGCTTCCACTCAAGTATTCAGATGGCTCCTTATGAAGCTCTCAATGGAAAGAAATGCATTACTCCAACTTGGTGGGATGAAGTTGGGGAAAAAAAGCTATTAGGACCTAATCTTGTTGATGAGATGGCAGAAAAGGTCAGATCTATTCAACAACCCATAAGAGCAGCTCAGAGTCGACAGAAAAGTTATGCGGACAACCGAAGAAAAGACATAGAGTTTGAAGTGGGTGATAAAGTGTTCTTACGAATATCTCCTTGGAAGAGAGTAATGAGATTTGGAAAGAAGGGATAGTTGATCCCTAGGTATATCGGTCCTTTCGAAATACTGGATCGTGTTGGGAAGGTAGCTTACCGATTGGCGCTTCCACCAAATCTCTCTCAAGTTCACGATGTGTTCCATGTATCTATCCTAAGAAAGTACATACCTGATCCTTCACACGTACTCAGCTCAGAAGATGTACCGCTGGAGCAAGATCTTTCTTATGAAGAACAGCCGATAGAGATTCTGGATCGTAGTGAAAAAGTCCTACGAAACAAGACCACTCGATTGGTGAAAGTTTTATGGAGGAACCACCAATTATAAGAAGCTAAATGGGAGCTTGAGGAGATGATGAGGGAGAGGTATCCTCATCTGTTTTTTATAAAGTGACGAATTTCGAGGGAGAAATTCATTTTAAGGGGGGTAGAATGTAACACCCGAGACTTTTATGAGAAATATTTTGTTTTTATGTTATATAAGTAATCAAAGTAATCTTTCACTACACAAAACACTAGTTTGGCTTGTTTTACACGCAATCGCGGCCTTCCTCGATAGCTTGCGTCGTACGCAATACCGAGTTTCACTAAACAACAATATGCTATAAAAATATTATTAAAACTAGCCGTTATGAATAGTAATAACCACTTTTTGAAATATTATAAATTTTATTTTTCAAAATGGACTTCATTTTTGGATTCGGAATATCGAAATTAGCGTAGGGTGAAATTTTGGTATTTTTCTGAAAACTTTCAATTTTTGATGAATAGTGAAACCACTAAGTGGTAGTTAAAAAAAACAGAATTTTTCATAAAACATAATTTTACTGCTTCTGTGAGTGGAATCTAAAAAATCCGAGAGACACGGTTGATGTCAGTATGTAAAATGTTGTTCAATGAGACGAAAATATTTTTTGGTGAATAGTGACTTTTTACTTTTATTTACCACGGTTAAAAGTAAATAGGGTAATTAAGGGTAAAAATGATATTACTATTACCCTAACACATGTCCTAATTCTATTGGATAAGTGTAATTTGACCAAAAACAACCTTAGGAATAAAATATTACCATTTAAGCCCACTTGGATTAGATTAGGACATTTATTATTAATTTATTTAAAGAAGGGTTAAAATAGTTAAAATCAATGTTTAATAAGAAAATCATTTTTAATATAGGGTTATACATAAGATAAATTCGACTATAAATATTCATTATAAATTTAAAACGATTTCCTACATAATGATGTTTTATTTGTAATTTTTAGAGTTTAAATAAGTTAATTTATTTGTGATACAAAGATGATACAGTAATTATCTTATTAATGAAATATTTACATAATTGATGTTATAAATACCCAAATAAATGTAATTTGAGACTTTTTATGACTTACACTAATTTTCTAGGTTAATATGACATGTTATTATTTATTTAATTAACTTTTTTCTAACTAATCATTCTGTTATAATTTTCACAAAAATCATTTACTAAATAGTGTCAAAATTGACATAAAATAGTTTTTAAAACAAATATTATATTAGTAATTGTTATTTTATTCCTAAAAATATAAGGTTCGGCCAAATAACTTATATAAGGTTCTATATATTAATAATATACAACATGGGGTTCGTTTGTCTTGTTATAGTAAGATTATTAACCTTATAGTATAAGAACACAAGAAGACACGGTAAAAGTAAAATTATTTTACTTAATGTTAAATATAAATAATAAGGTTAAAATAGGAACCTAAACATGTCTAAATTATATTGGATGAGAGGATTTCGACCCATCCCCACCTTAGCTTATAAATAAATCAATTTCGAGCTATTTAAAACCTAACTTGACTTTATAAAAAAATAATATTTTTAGTTTTTCCAAAGTAGCCCCTCTCCTCCCTTATAAAAGGGCACCTCCTCCCCCTCTTCCTCACACCACTTTGTGCCTTCAAGATCGACCAACCCCTACTAATTCCTCCTCTCTACTTCCCTAGAGACATCCTAGAGGTCCTGGTATTCTTCAAAGACCAATTTTAGTGCTCTAAAAGGAGGTCTCGAAGAAGCGCTTTAAAGAAGGGGTAATGTCCGTTACCGATTCTTTCAACTTTATTTCTTCTTCCACATCTTCTTATTTAGTTGTTTCATTATGAAGTAATAACATCAGTATCACTCATATACTGATATGTTATTATAAGTATTAAACAGACCTATTTCACCATCTGTCCATCCTACGGAAAATGAAATCACCGCGCGTGTGTACGTACGGAATACCGTCTCCACGCCGTGGTGTAATCTATTTTCCACCACCACCTTACCTGGATGGGTATAATGGTGTAAATAATTACTATATATGACTATTGTAATGTGATATTGATTCTGAAGTAGTATACATACACTCCAATACAATTCCACGATCATGGGAATGATATCATCGCTCGTGCGTACGTACGGAATACCGTCTCCACGATGTGATGCGACTCGTTCTACATGATTTTCATTGCATAATGATTATATAAATGAATTGAGTGAATAAATATGATATATATTACACTAATACCATTCTTGAAATGAGTTATCTATAACATAAAAAGAAGTATAAGAATTTATTTGACAAAACACGCATAAGGACAAAAAGTAATAAACACCCGAATAAACAAGTAGTAATGAAATATTACTAATAAGAAGCTAAGAATATGACCATATATGATATCATAAAAATAAGTATGATTCTGTAATAAGTCAATGACCTTATTTAAATCATTATACAGGAGGTTCGGACACTTACGAAGAAAATCGGACCTAAGGTTAGGGAAAATATCACAATCTCATTTTTATCCGAGATTGTTTATACTTTGGTATTTACTGGGGTGTATTTTATCATCCACATCCATGTTTCCTCAATATATTTCCTTCTACAATAGTTTATATCAAATGTTACTCTTTGGTGAGTTTTTAGTAAAAGATATGAAAGGAATATTTTGACATTTTTCGTACGAGGTACTATTTTAATTTTCCGACAAAAGTACGAGAAGAATGTTTTTTTAACTTATACGACATGAATGGATTTTTAAAACATTATTTACAAGAAGCTTATTTTACAAGTTTTCAAGTTTATTTTTAATCAACTTCTTTTAGTTTTGAATTGTATGACATGTTAAGAAAGGAAAAGTGTTTTTGAAGTAGAAAGGATATTTTCCTCAAGAATGAAGTTCAAGTGTTTTATCAAAATTATTTTCCATCTACGATAATAAAGGGTTATGTTTTTATCTCTATTGTTAAATGGATTTGATTGTGTTGTGATGGAAATATTTTTATGAATTATTTTATCTTATATGAATTGTTTTATGATGTCACAATGTTTAAGATTCCCATTTTTATTACATGGGTTATGTTATGATGTATGGTTTAGGATTTTGTGGCACACAAAAGAATGGTATCATTATGAGATGGGTGGGACCTATATCTCCCTCCAATGCATTGGGTAAATATTTTATATCTCATGAGATAGACATGGCTGGAACGGCAGGTTAAACCGGTTTAGTGAAACATGACTGAAATGAGGAGTGAACTCGGTTCAGAAATGGACTTTGTCCACTATGATAGTCTTGGTAATAAGCCTTGACTAATAAGAAATGATTATCTATGATTATGTGTGTATTCCACAAAGTTTCATGTTTTATGTTATGATTATTGGGATTACATTTCACTACTATGATTTATCCCATGTTATGATATTATGATCTCTTTTGCAGGTTAATATTTTCAAAATGTTATGTTCTTATGAATATGATGTGATTGACATTTCTTTTGTTTACCCTTACTGAGCATTTGAGCTCACCCTTTTGTATGTTTTCTTTCCCCAGGTCAGGAATAAGGTTATTAAGTAAGATATGCCAAAAGGGACTATAGATATGATGAAATAAATGGGAGACAGTGTAGATGCTTTATAAACCAGTTGTTTACGTTTCCCAGTTTCTAAAGACACTATACCTATACGGTCATTTCCAGGTTTTGTTTTATGTTGTAAAAAGGGTACTTCAATTTTGAAGTAATAACAATGTATGTAAAGTATGGGTCGTTATAAAAAATCACGTGGTAACCATATAGAATGGCTATGTCCAAGACCACATAGTTTGTATCCTCCTTTTCAATGTTTTCACAAAATGAGATCCTTCTCTCTAGGAAAGCATGGTTAAGGAACATTATTACTACAAACCATAAAACAATCCTAAAACAAGCAACAGATGGCCACATTTCCCACTCTTCCATGTCTCAATCTCTAGGAACACTTCCAAGACTCCTCATAAAACCAGGAAACATTTAATTAAGAATCATTATGATATTTTAACAAAAACATAAACAAGATATTACCTCATTAAAAGGTCATGGTATTATATTACAACTGTTGCAGACCCACATCTTCTTGTATCATCTAGAAATAAATTTAGTTTCATAGAAACCACTCAATATATTCTTTACTCAAATTATAGGATATTTTTATATATTAATACTTATCCTTAGAATAATACCTAGGGTTATCACTAATATATTCTAGTAATAATCCCCAAGATTACTAGACCATATATTTATACCAACTATAATGACCCAAAATCTTACACATATTATTACCTGCAATTTAGTAACAAATATCAATTAAATAGAATCTATAGATCTAAAATACTAGTTGCATTGTAATACTAGGTTATTAATTTCTCATCACGAATCTAAAAAATCTATATATTAATACCCATAATGAGGTTCTACCTCTCTTCTAGATCCTAAAACCCCTTAAGAAAACATGACGAATACATAGACAATAGTAGTGGGCTAAAAATCCCAATAATGTAATGAGAATGGAAATGAATAATAAAATACGAGTAAAAATGTTTAAAATTATAAAATTAAAATAATAGATTATAAATTATCATATTGGGGAATATCAGATAGAACATGGAAACATAAGATCATTAAAATATATGATTTTTTCTAGAAAAAAAATAATACATATGAATAAGTCAAGGCTAACCAACAAAACAATATTATATAGTTTACATAGTACCATCATGGATTGGGTTTAATCCCAAATCTCTTACAAACCTCATTATGAGATTAAAACCATATCCAATTCATTATAGGTATATATACTATCATCCATCAGAATATGTATATTCATATTTCACCCAGATAATGAAACGAAACATATGAAATAAATATAAGGATCACTCATGAAGAAAATTCGATTCATAATCATATGATAATGTATAACAAAAGGGCGTATCAAAATGGTTTCTATGAAATAAGTGATTAAATAACTATTATATGTTAATTAAATAAACAATAATCATATATCATTATGAATTATTTCCAACTAAAGTGAATACATAAAAAATAATGGTTTACTAAATTTGGAAATGTGCCACTTAAAATTTATTTTTTCAAAAATGATTACAAATACCTGAAAGGGAGAATGAGAAAAATAATTTCCATTACACTAGAAGTTAATTGAAATGGGATTCGATATGAATGTGATTTTTTATAAACCATTTAATTTTAAAAAATATTCATTGGGTTATAATTTAAATGATGTGATGGAAACAAAGAAGTTCTCTTCAATTGGATTTTTGAATAAAACAGTGAAGTGATCATTTAAAAAATATATATTCCTATAAATGAAATCATAAATATTCCTGGGAAATATATACATAAAATAAAATATTTATCTATGAATAATATTGAGATAAATTGAGGTATAGGGAGAGAAAGATTAACCCCAAAAAGGATGGTTAGGAGAGATTCCTTATCTTATGTTCAAGAATCATTATGCACTTGAGAATAATGTTTTAAATAAAAAAATATACTGATTAATTACATAATTAAGAAAAAATTATATTTTTATTTTATTTATAATATTTTTATTATGTTGTTTTTATGTTCATCTAGATGGGATATAATTGTTAATTTCATTGTTCCGAGGGCATACATCCATGATTCCATGGTCAGATCAATTATGGTTAATTGTCAATGTTTTGGTAAAATGGTACTTTTTATCCAAAAATGAAGTGAAATGGTATTAAAGAACATAAAAAATTTAAATGTTCCCAATTTCTCTTTTTAGTTTGAATATAGTGACAATCCCTTTTGTAAAATGTAAATGCTAAATGATTAGTGCATTCAGACTATTTTACCGGCCACCTATTGTTTTATATATTGTTTTCAATTATAATACTTTTGAAAACTAATATAATAGAAAATAAGTTATAACATAATTATGTTAATACTTTTTATCAATTATAATATATTTATATCCATCTTTGATGGTGGTGGATAAAAATGAAGGTGATTGTTTATGGAGGAGGTAAACCAACCCTATTATGAACATCATAATCATTTCAAAATAAAATGAAGGAATTGTATAATATAGATATAACTTTAATCATATATTACAAAAATTTATAGTAATTTAATTATTATGTCATTTTGGATGTTCGAGGAGCATATAAGCTAAAAGAAAAATATAATTTGAAATTGATAAATTGAGAATATTACATATTAATTTTGTTCACCATGAAATACTCTTTATGACACCATGAAATAGTATTTATGTGATACCAGAATAAATATGAAATGGGGTTGAGGCTTGATAAGTGAGTTGGGAAAAAAATTTCCATATCCTTGTATTATATGTTGTGAGGAAAAGGGCTGGGGATGAGTGGTATTTATAAGGGGAACGAGAGTGGTGTTTTCGAATATTATATTCATTTGTTCATTTGTATTGTCTTCATATTATAAATAATATTGATTATTATCACAATATAATGTAAATGGTTCATGTTATTTTGAGATAATGGTTGCATACGTCATCCATGATTCAAAAAGTAAAGTATTTAGCATCTATTGCTAAATACCACGATTTAGTGTATTTCACTATTCACCAGAAGTCAAATATTTTTGAAAAATACCAAATAATCACCCAAACCATTTTTCATCATGTATACTTTAAAAAATATATTTATTTTATGAAAAAAACTATATGTGAGAATTTTAATACAAAAAAATAGATTTTTCCAAAAAATAAAAAATTTAACATTATGATCAATTTTCAAACACATTAAAATATTACCTATTTTATTATAAAAATATATTATCATTATAAAAAATAATATTAATTTATAAATCATTTTAAGGGAAATTTTTTTTTTCTAAATTAATTTAATTATTAGAAATTTAAAATTACAACAACTCTATTTTATAAAAATACAAACACTTAAATTATCATTTTTAAAACATGTATTTACTTGTACCATGGTCTAAATATATCATATATAAATTTGATAGGATAAGTAAATATTATTTTACACATCCATTTGAAATGTTAATACTCTACCATTCATGTTCCTATTCTAACGGGTCGGTCACTATTTCAACAGTCAGATTATTATTTCATGTTCATATTTTAAATGATCATATAGGTCCCCTAATTTTTATTTATAACACCTATTTTTTCCATCATTAATTAGATACTATTTTATATCAAGGTTATATATATTTTCATTTTAATGAAAAATATTTTATTATTACTTTTTTTTCATTTCTATAATGTTGTTCATGAGTGCAGTTATTTTGGTTGAGGAAGAAGATCCATATTTTCATGTTATATTTATATTTTTTCATATTTTTTTCCCTTTGTAAAATATTGAACAAGTATGGAAATTATTATTCCTTAAATGTAATGCACAAAAATTTTATTATATTTTTATTTGATTCATTACATATTTCATCTGCATTATACTACATTGTAAACTATGAAATTTCTTTAGAAGGTACATTTCCATTGATAAAATTATAGGTCACTATATGTGTTCTATTAAAGAAAGCCAACCAGGGGGTGTGGAAAATAAATATTTTTATCACCTATGTTTATTTTAGTGGTTTACTATAGGTAGGCTTTTAAAGAGGATTACATAAAAAAAATTGTTGTCACTTTGTTGTTTATTTCAATAATAGTTGATTTCAATATTGGGTTTAGAAAATAAAATAATAAAACCATTTAATGTGATTTAACTAAAATTAGTACGAGAGAGATGCTGATCATAGCGGGTTTTGCTAGACCAAGTACAATACTATGTCGGTTTCCAAATTTTAGAGCATTCTCTTATGCCTTTTGGTCAACGATAGACTAATCTACCAAGACCACACTCTCCATTAGAAATATAGTTCAAATGAGAATATTGATATATGAATCCTTAGGTTTTTCAAGCCTCATTCACGTGTGCATATTTTTGCATCATGGTCTCTTGACTAATTTTGGTAATCCTTGACCTTGAATTTTTGGTCCATAATAAACTAATATTACAACATACAATTTTTCACATGTGATGAGGATCATTGAGAACTCACTGCACGAACCTAATATGGTTCACCATATAAAAAAATAATTGGTTCTGGGTGAAATTGATCATCAACCAAAAAAATTAAAATTAATAGAATCCAAACCTTACATAACTATATTTGGAATTTAAAACTGAAATAACAATTAAAACTATGTGTATAATTATGAAAGGATCTTTTTTAAATTAATGAACATAAAATCAAGAAAATTACATAGTTCTAACCTCTGCCATTCTCGATAATTCAATAAAAATACCCCTCCATAAAAGTGGAAGCCTATTTTATTTATAAGAGGAGATAAATAAAATGATAATGAAAATAAAAGGATATAAAAATCAAGAAATAATTTTACAGGAGCCGTCATCCAAACATTCCATCACTAATTGATCCTATTTTAATCCTCCATAACCCCTTACTTATAAGAGTTAATCTAGTATAGGGGTGATATAAATTGCTCAAATAATGGGTTTCCTCTCATTATGGGCATCCAAGGGTACATAGTGGTGTTTATTCTGATTACACATAAAAAATCAGCATATCTGATGTCTCTAAGAGAATTTTCACATCACTAAATTGTAATAGATGTTGTGTTCTATGTTAGTAAATGAATTTTTATCATGCTATGTAATTCTACACAACTTGAAATGATCTATAGTTAAAATTTGTGTAAATGACTTAATGGAAATTTAATTTTTTTTACTTCTTATAGGTTTCTATCTATTCATTCTAGTTTTTCATTTCCCTATTCCAGATGTTTTATTGAATATTTTTCATAATTAATATATATTAAATATTTTGGTGTCTCTCCAATCAATGAAGAGGTGTGTCATAAATTTATTTTCACTTAATAAATTCATCAATTTTTTTTTTCAGTTTCATTAAACTACATATCCTACCATAAAACTAAAATAATATTAATTTTTGAAAATTTTGATAAATTTATTTTAACAAATGGGTAATTTTATATCAAAAAATAGATACAAAAATTGGTTTTGTCAGATATCACCTTCTATATCTATTAGTTTCCAAGATGAAAAATAAACATATCTAATCATTACGTTAACCTTTGTTGTTTATGTCAACCTATGATGATTATGAGGTGTTCTTAAAGTGTGGGGGTGACCCGACCTGATAATATTCATTTAATATAAACATATTACTTAGAAATGGTATTTTATAAATGTAAATGAGATGCATTTTACAAAATTACATATATGCACAAACTGATAAACATCCTTATGAAAAAATGTAGAGATAAAATGATCTACAAAATAATATGGATGAATAGAACCATCCCAAACCATAGTTTGAAAATGTACTGAAAGAATAATAATTGAAAAAAATACCCATCTAAAAATATAAAATTATCAAACCTTCTCATAAAGAGGCGATCTCTATCAAAAGAATTTGTAGAAAAGCTCCTCAGCCCAGCCCCGGTAAAACACCTTGGTCAGTTTGACTCACTATGTTAATCCTACCTTAGGTCCTACAAGGAATTTATCATAATGAGTTTATTCTTAAAAAGGCAAAATAGGTGTGGAAAAATCTCATTTCGGGTTGATTATAAGAATACATAGTAGAAATCCAAGAATCACAAAAGAAAATGGATTACCTGAAATGAAATTGTCTGCTTGACCAAGCTAGAGGAAACACCAAATTATTGAGAAACATTATCTTGAACCATAATTGGAAATACATGATTTGTCAAATCTATCCAAAAGGGGAATCAACCTATAAATGGGAAAAATAAACCAGAAATCCTAGAATAACCAAGATATACACGTGTTAGACTCCATGCCTAGTGGGGTTTTGACCTCATATCAAATAATAAAAGTCTACTCAATGTCTCAAAGTTTACAAAAAACAAAGTGATCACACTCCAAGAGCTCAAACATCCTATATGGAACCAATATGAGAGATTACATCCATCATGAACAACTCTACCTTTCCAAATGGTACATATAAGAGAGTGTGCTCCATCAGGAATAATGTACTAGGTCCAACTATAGTTCCCACCACCAGAGGTCCATCCATCATGATGTTGTTCCCAATTCAATATAAAGAAACCAAATTGGAGATTCCCACCCATCACCACTTCAAAAAATTGAGATATAGCTGGTCCAAATAGTTCATCATGAGCATTTTCTCCAACAAGAGACAATGGAGGGACCCAAACCTCACCACTACCAAGTAGTTGTGGTAGTAATATCTCATAACTAACCAACGAAACATCTATTACTCCAGTGTGGAGTGTTCTTGGACCTCAATCCACTAAGGGGGAACAAAATACTAACCAATAATCACTCATATATAGTATTTGGCCCCACACTCATAATTATATATAGTATCTAATGGAGCTCAAACTCCAATGATGGGACCTGCTCCATGCTTCTAATCAGGGACATGGGCATACTACTATTTAGGTGAATACCTATACCCTAGTCTAATAGGGGTGTACTAATCTATGATTATAAGAAAAAACCCATGGTATGATAGGGGAGTACCACTTTATCACCATGATTACTATTGGGGACCTACACACTGAAATTTCATGGGAGTACTGATCCCTGACATGGGGACTCTCTCTCTAGTAAAACAAGGTAGTACAGCTCTAATGAAACTACACATAATGAGGACATACACCCTAGTAATATAGGGGATCTCTAACTCCCATGATAGAGGACACACACCCTAACACGATATTGGATTACCAACTCTATCTATACATCACATCTAGAGGACCCATTCTCTAACACTGTAGGGGAGTACAAAATCCACTGATTGAGGACCCATACCCTTGGCTAATAGTGGTGGGGGTAAATAATATATCTTACAAAATTATATGGATGGCCCAAACCTTGCTTTGTTAGTGGAGAACTATCCATCTTTAAGAACAAAATTAATAACATACACCCAAATCAACCAAGGGAGTACCAACCTTGGATGAACAACACAAATATATAGAACCCTCACCAATGATGTGGGGTGTCTCATATCTATCAATGTATAGAGTTTAGAGAAATATATTCCTAGATTACACATGGGAGTACCATTTCCTATGTATTTCTTTATTAACCTCCTATACCTACAACTTTAGGCATAAAATTCTAAAAGGAGTGTGACCCTTATCACACCTCGCATCACGACACTACCATTGGTAGAGGACAGAGTCCCCAGTGTAAGAGGGGGGGCACTAAAACACAATAATCATTCTAAAACCATGAAACCCCATATCATATAGTATTAAATGGAGGAAACCATTGTGTTATATATATAAAATTACTTGTAATGTGATTCTCAGACCCTTGAATCTATGTTCCAGATAAAGAGATATGCAAGGTGGAAGATATCAAGTTGATCCCCAAAACTTAAACAATATACACTGGAGCCCACATGGCATGTTGAACCATCCATTCACCTAGACAAATATCATAGTAACACAACCTATCTTGAACATAAAAGGGTGCACATAGTGTACATCCCCTACACAGTGTGTCCAACCTCACTCGGCCCAAGTCTGCATATCTTCTCCCACACAGCCCGACCAGCTATCTCCATCATATATTGTGAGTCCTATACTAAACTATGTGTTGAGGCTAAATGACCTCTTGTTCATGTTTTTCTCCCATTATCACTTATATAACCCCATTTTCATGTACATTATATTGTGATTTTACATGAACATGTACTAGGATATTACTTCTCAGGCCGTGTCTTCGGGCCGAACACCTAGGGGTCACTACAAGACATGTAACCCCCATACACAAAATGTAGTCCCCAAGAGTTTTCTTCCCAGAAACGTAAGAATTTTTTTATCCACTAGACTATGTGCCATGTAAATAGTAATTATAGTAATTAATTACCTCTTAATTAATCTAATTATCCATTATTTCTATGAAAAACATTAATTTAACCTACCGAGGATCACTTGGAATTACAATCAGGCTATAAAAATACAAAGAAAATAATAACGAAGGGGACTGGGGACCAAAACTCAAATATTTATATGTAGAGTGAGAAACACCAATGATGAAGGCTTAGAATGATTCCTGGATCACACTTCTCCTTGATCCAATGTGTATATACACCATGAACAGAGATCAATTTTTCTTTATCACATTGATTTTGTCCCATCTTCATTCGTCAATGAATTAAGGGTTGAGGGGTAGTCTTCTATTGTGAGTTGTGTGCCCAATGTGGTATGGGTAGGGATTTAGGTTGGATTTTATCGATAAAATATCCTATTATTTAAAAATTCAATGACATAACTCCCCACTTACTCACCGCAGACCAAAACTCACGATGAGGACTACATTTTGTCACGCCTCGTGTAAAAATGATGTTCTGAACTCAACCAAGGTCTCAAAATTATTATATGATTATCCACTGGGGATTTATTACACATTTTAATATAAAATTTCATCACATGCTAAAATATATTTAATATTTTTTAAATCACGATATGGAGCCTCTCGTGGCCCTATAATCCGACATCAACCCAATGTATGGATTCATAAATTCTTGAAAAATATTCAAAAGACATATAGTTCAAACCTGATCTACAAAAAATTAGCCATTAAATAACATTATTAGAAGATAATTTAGGATTTTATATCTCTAATAGGTAGTATATACACTTGAAAAATTACATTCGATGCATAATACAAATCATGTGTAAAAGATAGGAACTTTTGAAAAAAACCATTTCAAGTGTAGCCACTTAATCAAACATTGTCGAACCACCTATATAATGAATATGAATAGATTAATAACATATTCAAGAGACATAATAAAAACATACTACCCTTTTTAAATTATTTTTTTATAATATAATTCAAATATATCAGCAGATTATAGTTTATTTTCATTCTCATGTATTAAAATGTTATGCTTCATGTTTTATATAAAATTATCACAAATGGGATTGATTCGCACTAATAGATTTCATGTTAATAATAACTAGATAATTAATTATATAATAATAATTTTTTAATATATTACATAGGTACCCTTTTATTTATATGGAATACATGAATATTAATAGTAAAACCTGTAATCACGATGAACAAGTTTTCAACGTATTTAATGATTGAAAGGTGATTTATTAATAAATATTTTAATATTAAGAATATTGTTGTAGAAAAGTGAAAACATATAAAATTTACCATTATTTAATAATATTAACATTATATTACATCCCAAATCTATTTATTATATAAACATTATATCATCATTAATATTATTGGTGAAACCAACACAAACTGTAAGGTATTAAAATGATAGCTTGAGTAGGGTAAAATCGTATGATAATGATAATTTGAAAAATTAAGAAGATAGAAAATTTTATAATTAATATTTAAACTTAATAAATAAATTTTAATAACCATCCTATATGGGTGGTGATAAAAAAAATACACTGTGTGTAGTGGTAGTAATTCTGACTTATAATCGATATTTGATCCCGTTTCTCAATGAATGGATAATAATTTGGAATATAGAAATATAATCATTTAAGTGTTATATTATTGACATATAAATATTATTTTTTCAGAAAATACATCTTTTATACCAGATATGATAGACGTTAACGAAAATAGATACATAAATGTGTAGAGGTGGTAGTTCACGTGTATGCACGATTGATGTTTATGATTTTTTAGTGGATGGATTGGAACATATATTTTTTTAACTAATATAATGTATATTTAGTATAATAATGATATTAATTTCTTTATATTGATACTTATATAAAAGACATAGATAGTAAAAATTAATAAGGGACCAGTATGATGAAATGGATACACATGATAGATAGTTGAACTCTTCTAAGAATTATCCTTTTAAAATAAGGACTTATTGTAACTAATAGTGACCCGAAGATATTATATTTTGTATGGGGTTTTAAGAGAATAAATTTTCTCTTATTTTAAGGAAAAATTTAAAGGGAAGGTGAGTCTTGATTTTTTGAAAGTGTTATCATTCTATAAGTGAAGAGAATGGCAGTTTTGGATGCAACCATTACTTTATCAATAATGAAATGTTACTCTTTGGGGAATAATGGACAAAATATAAATAAATAGAGGGCTGAGTGAGTTTGGGTCAAAATTCTCCACAACCAATCATCTTGGAAACAAATTTACTTATTTTAAACATTGTTCTTTTAAATAATTAATTTTTACCTAAATTTAGTTTTACTATTATAATATATTTTTGATATTATATATTAATTTTAATTGAAATATGGAAAATGAAAATATTACCTATTTCTTCATTTTTATTTTGAAATATGAAAATCATTTTTTCAAAAAAATTATAATGTTTTGAAAAGTAAATTTTAATATTAGCAAATAAACATGTAGAAGAATTTTTTTCGAAAAAAATGTTTTTAAAAATAACATTTCTATGTAACACATAATAATTAAAACTATCAATTACCGTGAAATAATTGGATTATTTAAATAATTTAAAAATCATGAGGCTATCATGGATATCCAAAAATTAATATCAACCTTAAAATAATTGACAAAATGAAAAGACTAATTTTTTTATTAAATTAATATTCCACTTTTGAGTTAAAAATGTTTATCATTGGATTTATATGCCCAAACAATAGATTAAAATGTATAACATTATTCTTAAAATAGATATTTTATTAGATAATATGATTTTTAATGTTTTAAGGCACTATTACATATTGATTAACTCATAAAAATTACAAATTGTACGAAACAATCTTTTTCAACTTGAACTAAATCATTTTGGAAGATTACATTAAATTATTAATAAGATAATATTGTTATAACAAATCCAAAAAATAATGTAAATCTCATAAAATTAAATCCTAAAATTTATATGTTCTATTTTTTCAATAAAATCATAAAATATAATGAAACCCCAGTTTTATTTCATGATGAAGATTTCAATTATTAACAATTATAATTATTATTTCATATCATATTGAAACCAAATTTCTGTTAAAAAATTAATAATATCAGAAATATTTTATCATTATTAATCATAAATTTCTTAAAATAGATATTCACATCACATAAAATGTTCTTTTTTATAAAAACATATTTTCTATAAAATATGTGGTCTTATTTTTTAATTTTTTAAAACTAATTTATTTTATTTTATATTAAATGGTGAAATTATTTTCCTTATAGACATATTTCATAATGTGGTAACTCTTAATAATCCCCTCCAATTTATCCTATTTTGTAATGGTCATACAAAAATATTTATATTTTATATAAATATATCATGGTTTCATTTTAACTTTATCATTATATGTGGAGGAAGTTTTCAATAACACTAACTTACTTGAAGGTAACCACATAATAAAATCTTAGGGCTTCAAATTTTCCACACATTAAAAAAACTATATCCTTTTAATTTTAATTATCACTCATTGATGATTGTATATGAGTGTATTCATAATTTTTTCATCATTCTAGATATAATATTATTATGAGAACTACCACAGTCTGATAGGATATATCAGGTCACTTTCCAACCTTAAAATAATATTATACATTTATATAATCATATACTCAAGTATAAAAATTACCTAATAATATATTCTATATAACATTCATTTCACAAAAAACATTTGAATTTATAAGACATTCAACTATAAAAAAATCATATATTACATTAAAATCTATCTCATACCATTTAACATCAGATCATTAAATCACACACTAGTAAATATATATCCTAATCCAAAAAAACGAGATGAAATTTACCAAAAATTTTAGGGATTTATAATTTGAAAATATTAAAATTAATTCCATGTATATATGTAACACCACATGTTTTTTTGAACCTTTTTGTAATGAATAAATATATTTTATTAGATTTATTTAATTTCATACTACACTAGTTTTTTATTTCATTAAAATATATACAAATTTAATATTTTTATACACGCAACACCGACTTGGATTGCATTAAAAAGCGTGTTTCTAAGAGAGAAAAATTTATTATTATAAATATTTAAGGAAGACAGTTATAAAATATATTTTGAACATAATAATATGGAGATTAATAAATAATTTTTAAATATAATCTATAATATTTTTATGAAAAATCATATTTCTAATAAAATATATGATTTTTCATATTGTCTTTTCTATTTGAAAATTATATTTTAGAAGAAGAACTTTCTATTCCCTTATATTAACAATATCAAAATTAAATATAGATTATTTTTAAAATTCAGTTTCTTAAAATAAAAATAATATTCAACTTCCAAATTTCATAATGATATTAGGTATAATTTTAGGGGGGTTTTCTGAAAAACATTATTTTTGGAGGAATTATTAAAGATATTGAGTTTAAATTAAAAACATATTTTTATATAAATATTTACCTATATAAATTATTTATTAATTTTTTTAAGTTTATTTAGAGTAATTTTAAATAAAATAATACTATTTACGTTATTTTAATCAATTTCACATTGAAATTGGATATCAAATGATTCCAAACATTGAAACATTTTGGCTTAAATACCTTGTGTCGTGACCTATATTTTTTATTACATTTAAATTAATTTCCAAAAATTATGTGATTAGAATTTGGAAAAATATAAAACATATTTTTAATCATAATAATTTATTATTTATAATAATTTAAAATAATTTTTAATGAAAAATATTAGTTAAATTGATTTAAATTAATTATAGCGATTTAGAGAAGTGTTTTATTAACAAAGGTCTAAATCTAAAACATAATGCCCGAAATGACCTAGAATGATTTCCAAAATAAATTGGATATTAATATTTATAAATATAATAACATGGTTCATATTTTGACCATTATTTAACCCCCTATATGTAGGTATAAAGTGAATGAAATTCCCTTTTCAAAAATTTACAAGAATACCACTCCTCTAATATAAAAAGGCACTCACCCCTCCCCTTGATTCATATCTAGGAAGATATTTTCATGAAAAAAAACTTTATTAATCTCATCCCAAAATAATTAAATTCATATAATAATCTTTACAATGTTTATAAAACCATCACTGGAAGCCCTTTGAGGAAAACCAGAAGGAGTTACCCAAAAAAGATGTAACCTCCATCCTCAAGCTCTTTGGTTTTCTTGTCATTATCCACCCCTAAACTATTTTTATTACATGATTAAATAATAAAATAAGAATAATATATATACATATATGTTTTTCATTTTAATTTTGATCCAAAAAAACAAAGTTCCATCTAATGGGTACTAAACTTCCCATTTTTGTATACAGTGAACTATCACCTCACAAAATAATGTTTTTTGCTTTTACTTTACCACTTTTCTAGGTAGGGAATTATGATGGGGAAATTATTTATATGATATATATGTTATTAATGATTTAATTAATCTTCTGGATTTTTTACATAACACATACCTTCATGCTTTCCATATTATAAAAATTTAATAACTTCATTTAAGGATGTGTGGACTACCGCCTCCTCAAACCTATGTGATTCATTAAACCTCTTCATAGATTGTATTATGGATCGTTCCAGAAAACATATATGATATATATGACATAATAATTCAAAAATAATTAGTATATATATACATATATTTCATTTACTTCATTTCTATCGATATAATAATTAAATATAAACAACATTCATGCATACGTATGACATACTGTCTCCATGAATACTGTATTTTAGTTTCAATTTATATAATTCATAGATTATAATAAATATAAATTTAATGAATATAGATGCTATTTATTGTATGTTTTAAATTGATTAAATAATTATACAAGTATGATGAAAAAAATATAACAAATCAAGACACGTGTGAAAAACAAATAGGGTATTACCTGAAATGTAAACATAAAATTTATGTTCTTATATGGTTGTAATATAAATCCATATATGGTATTTGATATAATTATATGGTTTATGGTAGATATATAATTAAATTAATTTTATAATATATAAGTATTTAATTAGTAATATTATATTCAAAACAGAAGGTAACAATATTTCAATTCTCACTTTTATTTGTATGAGATTTATGCCTTATTCACCACTCATTTATCTTTTGTGGTGTATATTCATAGCATGAATATATTTTCTAATTATTATTCAGTAATTTATGGATATTTAAGTTTCGTTTTTATGATATTCCTTTCATGGGATTTATGTTTCAAAAGATACAATATCTGTAACGTAGGATTGTCTCAATTAACATTATTTGAGATGTATGACATGAATTTCAAAAACAATGTTTGAAAACATTATTTCAAAAAAGAATTAAAATATTCTTTTAATGATGATTTATAAATATAATATTCATGAAAAAATTATTTTAAGATTTATTTATAGTTTAAAAAAATTATTAATAGGTTTTCAAAACTATTTTCAAACAAAAAGTTTTTGATTTTTTTTAAAATACATTTTCGATTAAGAAATGATACTTTACACAAGAAATGTTTTTTAATGATCTTAAAAAATTATTTAACCTCCAAGATAACATATATTAGTGTTACCCATGCCCTTTATGGTGAAATGATTCAATGTTTCCATTAACATTCATTTTATGAAATGGTTTATTTAAGATGAAATTATTTTTATGGAACCCGTTTCTCTTTAATGGGTTATATAATTATGAAAACTGCTTATTTTAACATGTTTGTATTTGATGAAATTATTATGAAACATTTATTTCGTCGTATTTTAGAATATTATTATATGCTTATGAATATCATTTCATTTAATGGGTTATGATATGATTTTTTATGTTTTTGTGGAACATGTATGTATGATTTCATTACAAGATGGGAGATACCTATATCTCCCTCCAATTATTTGGGTATAATTTTATATTAAATGATAAAATGATGGGATTTTGGTTGACCAGATAGATACACTATGGATGATAAGGAACACCAATCTACTATGTGATTATGGAGAAACCTAATCCACTATGGGAAGATGGGGAAACCCAATAATTTACATAAAAAGGACATTGACTACGGATTTTGGTGTGTCCTGCCCAATAGGGATAATCCCAATGATGTGACCTGTTATATTTTGGATATTTTCCTTGAATTGATTCCCAAATTATTCATATATTATATACTCTCATTATTTATTCCATTATTCATGTATATGATATTTTATATGCATGTTTTGATATTCTAATGCCATGATCACATTATCATACCATTATTCTCATGTTTATTCATTCATATCACCATAATCTACCCTTATTGAGAAGTTGAGAACACCCCTTTGATTGTTTTCATGACATAGGTCATAAAAAATGTATTATGTATGTTTTTTACAATAAGGGTGTTATTCATGATAAACTCAATGGTAGATAATCTGGCTCACTTATGTAGCAGTGTTTATGTTTCCTTGTTTCCAAAGGCACTAAAATAATATGGTCTCTGGGTGTCTATTTTTGTTAGGATTAAAGTATTATGCAAAAAAAGATTCAATGTTAATGTATGAAAAGTTCGAGTACCTATAGTTTGAAATAGGGAAAAAAATATCCAATCCTTTTGGAATAAGGATGAGAAAACCAAAGTAAGAAGCCTTTGAAAATTTTGTTGTATAAGTATAGTGATATGGAACAGTATTGTAAAATATCCTGAAATTTTTTTAAGGGATAGTTTGAGTAGTTTTGAAGAAATACATCCTTTTCTAGAAACCACAAGTAGATATTAATATAGAACATATATAAATAGTGGTAACAACAATGAAAACACGATATTGAGATATACTATATTGGGAACTAGTGAACGATATAAAGCCTAACTACACACTTGGTATAACGCTACAAATAGATATGCTATGGGAACTCACAAACTATTCATGAACTATCATGAAGGGTTTAAATATAATTTAGATATGAATAACACAGAAAAGTAAAAATGTTTCATTATTTAGACTTCATATAAAAGGATTTTCTTGACTATGGGGTTCTTCAATTTGACAATGATTTCTTACTAAAATATTGTCAGTTTTAGTCAATAGATTAAACATGAATAAAACTTGTTAATTGTTATTACAATGAAAAATATAATGATTTATATCCTAATAATGATAATTCCTTGGGATATGGAATAAAAAATTTCAATTATATGCTCACCCAAAATTTTCTTGCTATAAATCATGTTTTTCTTCCAAATGATTAAAGGAGGGAACAACGCCCTGATGATTCCATTATGAGGAAACCCGCGTTCTTTCAGTGGGTCTTCTAGTCCACTTGTGGTTGAACAATGTATCGGTACCACTGAAAATATACTCTTCATTCCCCTTTGTTCTAAACACGAGAATGTAATTCTAGATATTTATTATTTATAAGGTCAAGCTAACCAGTTGTGAACAATAATCATGAATACAGAAATAAATATGAAATTAAATCCATGGATTAGGATGTGTTTAATAACATATTATTCTATAAGTAATTTCCTCATTTTCTTTTTATAAATATTAAAAAGTGATTCTATAATTTGAATTAAAATTCTGATAAATACATTGAAACCAAATAGGGCAATTTTAAATTTTTTTGAGGTATGGTTATGGATTTATCATCAGTAAAAAAATTAAAGTTGATTTATTATTAGGTGTGTTAAAGAAATGTCTCAGAATGGTGTTGTCCATAAGATAAATTAGTAGCTACAAATATATTTTGTGTTTTGAATATCTTATTGAATTTTTAATAAGAAAAGTAAAAATGTATTTGATAGAAAATCATAAAACCCTGAAGAGAAAAACATGATCCTTCATTTATACTCTATGTATAGAATGAATCATGGATCAAATTATATAATGGGGTATAATAAATTTTTTAATTGTAGGAGGGAATTACATAAGACAATAGATTTCCAAACTAAATGGAATTATTTAGCCAATTTCACTAAGAGAGTGAATGCTTTATAGAATGCACCTCCCATATTTGAGTTCTGCATGTGTAAGGAAGATGAGAATTATTCTAACCAGTTCCCAAACCCAAGGGTAAGGTATAATGACCAGCGTTAGAAACCACTTAAATCAAGGGACAAGTGGAACCCTCATTTGATCACTATTTCTGATGAGGAGTGCGATTACGACCTTCTAAAAGGTACACTTACCAAACACTCTTGAACTACTAATGGATTATATTATTTTGGATCGACCCACTCTTTAATATCAAAATAATTTTAAATGGGTATTAATTTTTCACCAAAATGAATTTATGTGTAATTATTAATGGAAAACACTAATGGTATAATTATTCAATATAATGTCTATGATTCTGATCCGGTCGAAAATGGTGGGAATGTGCTTCATGAAAGTATTATCATTATTAATTTGGTTGAATTTGATGTAATCATAGGCATTGATTGAAAATATATTCATAAAGAAGAAATACATTTTCATGTAAGGGATGATATATTTGATATATCAAACCATCCTATGGTCATCTATCAATGTGATAATAAGTGTTAATGTCCTTTGGAGATTACATATAGTGTAAGCGTCATCATTCCTATTCAAAAGGATTGTTTTTCACAAATAGTAGAGGAGAATCTTGGCATTAGTGATATGAATATATTTTTGTTAATTTGTGGGTCTGTTCCCAAAAGAGACGACTAGCCTTCCACCAAAACTTTAAGCTTTTTTTCTGATTGACCTCATATTTGGTTCCACACCATTTTCAAAGAAACCATATAGTATTTCAACAACTGAGTTGTAGGAATTGAAGGAGAAACTCCAAGAAGACCTTGATAATGAATTAAATCAGCCTATTGTTTCATCTAGGGGTTCACCTATCCTATTTTTGAAAGTGAAATATTGATAAATGTGCCTCTTTCTTGAATATTGGGAGCTTAATAATATCACAATGAATAAAAATTATCCTTTTTCCAATATTGATGACCTGTTAGATCAATTGTGAGGATATCAATACTTTTCCATTATTTTCCTTTTTCTAGATATCCTCAATTGAGGGTCAAAAAAGTAGATATACCAAAGAAGGAATTATATAAAAGGTATAATGATTATGAATATATACTAATTCCTTTTCGTATTACTAAATCACTTTATATATAAATGGATTTGATGAAAATACTCTTTAGATATTCCATCGATGAGGTTGTGGATGTATTTATAAATGATATTATAATATATTAAAAGAGAAATTAAGTGAAAGAAGAGTATAAGAAAATTATAAAAAATACCAGAAGAAGGAAAAATTTTATGAAAAAAATTTAAAATTGCTATTTTTTTTGCAAACAGTTTCATTTTCAGGTAACGTAATCTCAAGAGATAGTATAACTATAGATCCACCAATGAAGAAGGCTATCGAATGTTGTCCAAGATGAACAATAGTGACTATGTTCTGTAGTTTTATAGGGTTACCTAGATGTTATCAATGGTTTGGGGATAATTTCCCAATACTATCAAATCCTTATACCATGTTTACTCAAAACGGTGCAATCTTCCTATGGATAGATGAATGTGAGAAAAATTTTGAGGAACTAGAGAGAAGGTTGTTTAATTCACCCAGGCTTACATTACCCTATAGTCTAGATGGGTTTGTAATATATAGTGAGAAATCGAAGAAGGTATTGGGATGTGTTCTTATGCATAATAAAATTATTATCCCTTTACCTCATGATAGTTGAAGATACATGAAATTTTTTTCCCAACTGTTGATTTTGAGTTAGAAGTAGTATATTTTTCTTATAGATATGGTGGCATTATCAATATAGGGAAACATTTGATATATATAACGAGAATAAAAGTCTAAAATATATATTCGCATAGATGGATTTGAAAATTTTTCATAGAATACGGTTATATATGATAATAAATTATGATTTGTAAGTATATTACAACCCCGTGAAAGAAAGAAAGATACACATTGTTTTGATTTAAAAGGTTAATGCTAGATTATCCAGGATGTGGATCACAAAAGATCGAATATTTATATATTTACAAAGGATTGATCTAGAAATCTTGACGGATGGGGAGAAATATTATCTCTCTCAATTGAATGTTCAAATCTCTATCCATGTGGATATTAAAGAGGCATAGAATGAAGATGTAGAGATAAAAATTATGTTTAGAAATTTTCCCAATTATAAGCTTGGTCTAACTGAAACGATTAGGTTATGGAATTGTTTATGTGCTCCTTCCATACTAGATATAAAGAAGGAGATATTAGATGAATATCATAGTTCATCATTCTATTTTCATCTTGGAAGTGTGAAGATATATAGAGATTTTAAGGAATACTTCTTCTAGAATGGCATGAAGAGGGATATCTCCGAGTTTTTATCTCATTGCAAGGTATTATGGAATATTGAGAAAGAAGGACAAATGGATAAGGGTATTTTTAATCCATTACATATACTACAATATAAATTGAAGAACATTACTATGGATTTTGTCATTGGACTCCCCAAAAACTCTAATAGGTCTAATGATATATGGGTGGTATTTCATCACCTGACTAAGTCAATGAATTTCATTTATATCATATAAGACTAATATTTGGATCAATATGCCATGATATACATTAAAAAGGTGGTGTGGATTAATGAAGTGCCACATTCCACTGTTTCTAATTAGGATATGATGTTTTCATTAATTTTTTTGTGAATTCCTCTACTAAAAATTTATACTGAATTGAGTTTATGTGACTATTATCATCCTCAAAAGGATGTTTATTCTGAAAAAAAATTCAAACCATAGATGATATGTTGACATCTTGTTAATTGGATTTCAAAGGTGGTTGGTATAAAAACATTCATATATTTGAGTTATTATAAAAAAAATATCTTCCTGTAAATAATTCTGCTTGCTCTTTATGATTCCCTCCTTGGGAAAAATTGTTGACCTCTATATTTTTGGGTTAAATTTAGTGAAAGAATGCAATTGGGAATTAATTTAGCCGATAAAAAGGTAGTGAAGGATAGAACCATTCATGAACATATCATGGTAGATCAATGTTGATATTTAAGTAATGATGATAACCATCAGCGTGACATAGAATCAAAATTTGGAGGGAAGGTGTTTCTAAAATTTTTAAAATGGAAGAAGGTTTTGTGTTTTGGAAAGAAATGGAAAATAATCCTTATGTATATCATTCCCCGAAACATTATAGATTATATCATAATGGTATCTTATCATATATAACTTCAACCAAATCTCCCTAAATTTCATGATGTGTTCCATATATCTCTCTTGAGGAAGCACATAGCTGACTTTTCACATATACTGAACATAAATGGCATACCTCTTGAGAAAAAACATTCTTATGAGGAATAACTCGTCTAAATACAAGATCACACAATGACTGTTCCACGAAATCAGACCACTCACCTGATCAATGTTTTTTTTGTATAAATCACTGTTTATATGGTGAAATGTAGGAACATGTGTATATGATGATATAGAATTGTCCTATTTTGTTTTTATAAGAATGATGAATTTCGATAGTGAAATTAATTTTATGTGGGTATAATATAACACCCTGATATTTTATTAACATTTTTTTTCAAGAATGAATTTATTTTATTTTATTTATTGCATTTTAAAAAAAATATTTACAAATTTATTTATATCATATATCTTTTTAAGATTATAAAACATACATTAACAGCTTGTCTTGTGTTACATGCAACACTAAGTTTCTATGAAACAACATTTTATTATTTTAATTATTTATGTGATATAGTTATAAAACATCCATTAAACATGGAAATATTAAGTGTAATAACAAATATTTAAATATTATTTATATTGTTTTTGACTCAATAAATTATATTTATAATAAACAATATTTCTTATTGTAATGTATTTTTATATTAAAAAGTACTATTTTTAATAACTTTTTTATGTCCTTTATTGAACGAAAATTAAATTAATTTTAAATACTTTTAGAGATTGAATTTGATAATACTGAAAATATTTTTGAATTCATAATTCCCAAATTATTTATGATAAAAGTTTATGGATTTTTCTAAGAAACATCATTTTTGACTGAATAGTGAAAATACTACATTTTAATTCAAAATAAATTTTCATCTAATATTTAATATAGTTAAATTATAATTTAATTTTTAAAAAAATTGTAATGATATTTATTTTAAATCAATTAATTCTATTTATGTATTTGGGAGAAATTTGAAATTGAAATTGGATATCAATTATTCCGAATGGTTAATCATTTTTTTCATAAAAATCCCAGTCTCACAACCTATCTATGGGAAAAAAATTTAATTAATTTCGTCCACTTCTAAAATTAGAATTTTGAAACATATATTAAATATTTTAATATATAATAATTTCTAATTTCTAATAATGTAAACAGATTTTTTACTAAATAAATTTAAAGTGATTAAAATTAATTACAACAATGAAGAGAAATATTAGATATCAAAGAACAACCCTTAAACATACATCTCGAAATAACCTTTAATCTTGTCCAAAATCCATTTAAAATTAACTTTTAAAGGATCTAATCCCATTAAATATATTTTTCTCATTATATAATACACTATAAATAGGAATTTTTTTGTGGAATTCTGTTTTCAAAAATTGAGCAAAACGATACTCCTCTTCCACTATAAAAAGGCACTCACCCTCTAACATATTCACACAATGAATGAAATTTTAATTTGAAGAAAAATATTTAATTATCCTCCCAACATACAGAAATTCTTCATAGAATCCTTCCTTTCTGATAAAATCCAACTAAGAAATCCCTTTCGTTAAAACAAAAAGGAGTTACGCAAAGAAGATGTACCAACCTTCCCTGAGCTCTTTTGTTTTATTTTCATTCTACACCCCACTCAAATATTAATATTACATGATTATATAAAAAATAGTATAAAAAATATAGTGATATTTTTTAATAAAAATGGTTTGACATATAATTAGACACACTTCAATCTAATGGGAAATGATGTTACCATTCTTGTGAACGACAAACTATCACCTCACGAAATGATGTTTTTTTTCCTTTACTACCTCTCATGGTTGAGAATTATGATGGAATGTATAATTTATTATGATATATATGATATATATAATTGATTTATTATAATTTTAATAATATATATCACATTCTTTCATGCATTCCAATTTTTGTGAATACGATAATTTCATTTGGGGAAGTATGGACTTCTGACTCCTCAAAGTGATGTGATTCAATCACACTCTACATTGAATGTATTACAGATGGGTTTAGTAAATATATATTATATATATTAAAGATAACTCTAAAATAATTATCATATATATATATATTCATACATATCATTTAATTTCTTTCTATTGGCATGTTCAGAAAATTGAAGCAATGTTCATACGTGTGTACAACCTACGGTCTTCATGAACAATGTTTTTATATTATATTTTTATCATTAGTAGATTATTATAAATACATATATATTTAATATATATTTTATTTATATCATAGTTTACATTATGGAAATCCTGATAGAAGTATGTGGACTAAAAAAATAACAAATTAAGACACATGAGAAATATAATGCAGATATTACCTGAAAACGAACATTATTTTGGAAGTGTTAAAAAGAAGTAAATAAAAATGAAATTTACCAAACCATTATCAATTCAAATTAAATTATTATAATTATATCATATAATAAAAATCACATGAATCACATTAAGAATCCAAAAGAAAAGTTACAAATTTAGAATGAATTGTATAAGAGGTTTTTCTAGTATTTAAGAAACCAATACTAATAGAATAGTAACATGAAAATTAGAATAGTAATATGAACCTTGGGAATTTAAAACCTACCAATAAAATTTTAAACTCACCAATGAAATCATAAATAAAATTTAAGAATATTATGAATAATAATATAATATAATTATATCATAGCGTGTGTAAATAAATGTTATATTAATTATTAATTATGAATTCGTATTTTCGTAAGTCATAAATATTTAATTACAATTTTATAATTATTGTAATGATTTAACAGAAAAATTCATTTCATAAAATGTATTTATAAATTTATATTTGGTTATATTCTGATTATTAGACACATTTATGAGACCTTAATTATTTTTTCAATGTGTTATAAAATAAGATGTAATTTTAAGTTCATTATTTTCCATGTGAATGATGATTTTAATTAAAAATTAACATTCTCAAAAGTAGAAGATTATTTTCAAAAAATAGATTTAATTTTTGAATTATTCATGTGAATTAATGATTAGGTTTATTTTTGAGGAAATTACTGAAATACTTGAACTTTTTGGAATATTAAAATACGGTAAAATACGGTATATATACATTATAAGTTAAATACACTATTACTTGACTCTTCGCTAATGTAATAAAAAAATTTACAAACCAAACGTCATTTTTTTACATATATTTATTGACATTTTAAAATCTATTCATAGTCTTGATCCAAAATATTAAAATAATGAATAAATTGACAAGAAAACACCCATCTGCACATTTGGAACAAGGCTTGAGGATCCCAGTAATCATCCATAGCTAAAATCAAGTTTAAAGATATCACTAACTCATCAAGCCAGTATTCTCTCTCCATGTTTGAGAAACGTCCCTCGTACTTCTTGAGTGTCTGATGCTGGAAGGCATGAAGCGTCTTCTTCCACTGGACCTCCACCTACTCTAAATCTGTCCTCCTATGTTTAGAAAAATCATCCTCTGAGGCCTCTATCACCCAAAATAATTGTGGATTTTACATGGATGCCATGGCTTTAATGTTAACTAGGAATGTCCAATCTTGAGTAATGTACAAGATATCTTTTAAATTTTTCTTAAACTTTTTATTCATTTTAAATTACCAGAGAATCCAAAAAACACAACAACAGAAGTCATTATGATGCATGTAACTTCCCTAGGTTCATTACCATGAAGTCAATGTAGTGTCACATTTTCGTTTGGTAGGTCTAGAGTCATTGCATCAGATAATGGGTGCCCCTGAAATCCCATTTCCTAGATGTTCTTCCCTAGCCTATTTCACGCACCATGATTTCCTAACAATTTTTCCATACCATCCCAGGAAATCCATACCATTTCAAAACCTATGCTCTATCTTATCTTTAAACCATCACCTCTGATACCATTCAATCAAAACCCACCTTCACCAAGATGAGGAAAGGGACAACAAACTGCCAGACCCTTCATTCTTTATGTTCAACGAGAGATGATGACCCATAAGTCCCACCTTCAATACGACACGGAGTGACGACTAGCACCAAGGGTGTAGAATGTCGCATATAAATGGTAGGAATTACCTTTTATATTTAATAGTATTTTGAGATAATATAGTAAATCCTATAAAACTCCAAAAAAATTGAAAGGAAAAGTGAATTCAAAAATACACTCCCATATGCATGTTCAAAATAAAATAATATAAGCTATAAGAAATATCTAATGAAAATTACCAAAAGAAATAAAAGCCCCAAAAACATCTTAATCCAAAGCTAGTAAGGTCTGATACGGTCTTCTAGGTCATCCTAGAAACCTAAAAGTGGTTTTATATATGAAGGGTGAGTATACACGTATACTAAGTAGAGAAAACCAAAATCTCTCATGCACAAGTGGGGAGGTGTTCAGCTTCACTGTGAGAAATAGAGATAACCAAGGAACCTATCATTGAAATTATCAACCAAAACTCAATAAGGAACACTCCCCAAATAAAAAAAGTCATTTAGAGTAATAGTAATAGCACATCGATATTTGGGTACCCCGCATCGCTTTCCCACTGGTTAGTTAGGACATCCTATGTGTTAGAACCCTCCCACAAGTTCCACTTTATTCCCACTTCTGCCCCCAAAAAAAACCTTATGGGCTATCAAAACTAGGCATCCCACTTGTAGACACCTCATCCATCACAACAAAACAAGTCCCCTCTCACAAACACATGGACTTCAACAACCACTACCATGCTCAAAGACACATGGGCCATAACAACTGCTTCCATGCTTGAAGACACCTGGGACTCATCCCAAGGACACTTTGGAAACAAAACATCCTTCACAATCTTAGGCCAACAACCACAATACACCCCTACCAGAAGAGTCATGGGATAAAATATAACTTTGGTTGTCATTGCCTGCCCAAAAAATCTTGGGCTACCTGGGAGAGGGAGGAGAAAGGTGCTAAAAAATAGCCACTCATAATAATGTCGGGAAAACACACTCCCCCGTGATTGGGGTTGTTAGGCACCAAGTTATCAAAATGGGTGGGGTGCATATAAGATACCAAAAAACTAAACATTTTACATATAAGTAATCAAACACTCTTCCAAACCTAAGGGTTTTGAAGCACAACCACCCTCATTACTATCCCAACATCCACACACCCACAATATCCACAACCAGAGCCCAACCCATTTTTTGGAGTCAAATTCCCCATTGTACCCATTCTCATTATCATGTTTAAGTGATTCCATTTAAATATTCATTTAGTGTCCAGAAACTAACCAAAATAGCCACAAGCCCAAACAATAACTAAATAAAAACTACCAAGCATCAACTTAAGAATTCTATCTAGGTTACCTTGTAATGTCACAACAACAAAAGGGGACCATGAGATCCCTCAATGTACTAGAACCAAAAACAATCCACAAAAAATATGACCCATTATGGCCTCAAATTCACAACCAACAACTGAACAACATGATTCCCCATTCGCATTCACATCACCCCACAAGCATTAATTTGAACAAAAATGTGCATTAGCATAACAGAGCAAGGGGGTTCTCAGATTTAACAACACAATTAATCAATTTCGTTCTTTACATTTGGTTAAACGAGGTGATTACACAAAGATTATTATTCAAATTGAATCCATATTATCAAAAAATTTACATGATTAACCAGTTTCCATGTTAAATCCCTTGAATCACAAAATTATTTAGAAAAACAGAGGTTCATTAATGTGCATGTAAGGACCACCAATGACCATTATCTTTATTGGGAATAATCCTATAAAAATAAAAAAATAAAAATGACGATAAAAGAAATAAAACAACATCATCATCAAACACACCCCATCATTCTTCAGAGTCTGTTTATTATCTTATTTAATGTTTGGCTTCATGCACGTCCTAAGGAAATTACTATAACCCCCCTGTATGATGAATAATAAAGTGAGATGAAGGTAAGAAACCTATTTGGATGACCCGAGATCGATGTTTTCTCTATTCACTATTAAACGGGGATGTGCAACTTGTAGAGGAAGAACTCTAAATACTCCAAGGCATAGCGGGAAGGGATTCAGCATGGGCACACGGTTCGTCTCTAAAGGAAGTCTCCAGTTGCGCTAAGAGTAACTGAAAGGAAATGAAGAAAGGATCTCATCTTAAGAGGAGGATAGATCCTAAAATTTGGAAGTCTATTTCGATGTACATAAAAGTCTAATCGTTACTTGACCACGAGGTTGGGAGGTTTCACACGTAGGGATATATTGGGATATAATAATTCTCGTTAGAGATGGTGGATATAAAAGATGTGGGAAAATATATTTCCTTTATTTGGATTTAATAATTCTCTGCATGACTTAACCAAACCCCAACAGATGTGGGTTAATATATTTCATTTATTGGGATTTGATGGATGTGGGTTAATAATTCTTCATTACTCTAGCATCATCGCCCTAACATTGTCGGTGCCACCATTCGTTCAACTTGAAACATGAAAAACTCTTAAATGAGTCACTGATGGTCCCCAAGATACCCCGAACACCATTATTTGGCAATATAATGGATTAGGAGGGTCTGACCCATTACAGATATCCTTATGTCACTGAACCAATATACATCCTCATCATGGCATCTCCCTATGATTCCAAACCCAAATCTCCAAACACACAACATAGAGATTCCATACTTTTTGGAAAAGAAGGCTCTCTACTAGATATAAAAATCCCATTTTACATAAAATATCATAATAGATATATTAATATCCCTATCACTACCCTTTATGATCTAAACAATGGGAAATGGTCAATATGGGATAAACCATCCTACATTGTCATAAGTCATTCATTCAACGCAATTTAAAAAAAAAATCATATTCGAAATATAAATCATTCACTTTTTGGAACTTGTCCATATTTATTACCCATTGATAACTCTTCATTTGTAACTATTCATCATCCATTACATAAAATTCTTTCTATTTACCCATTTTCATCATCATAATTAGACACAACTTCTTTTAAAATTTAAATAAAAAAGAAATGAATTTTATTCCTCATATCCGACATGTCTTCCAATGTATTCCTACCGGGATGCATGCGACCTATATACCTAGGTTCATAAAATGATGAATGAATGTATAACATCATTAAATTTCATCTGTGAGAAAAATATCATAAAATAGTCAAATCACACTATAATTGTGTCACCCAAGGATGAAATAAAATCCAACGACAACAAAAAAATCCAGAACCACCATCCAACACGAGGAGCTTGGGTTTTCTCTCTTATATGGGTTAGATACAACTAGGAACGAGTGAATTTTTAAGACCCAACAAGTCCTAGTCTCTAATTTACCATAAATAATTAGTATGATAATAGAACATACAACTGCTCTAATACGACATTAAAACATCCCTATCCTGATATCCACTAATCGTGGTTCCCTGAGTTTGGTCACCACATAACCTCTGGAATGCATTTTCATATTCTAGAGGCCACCGACTAGTTATGAGACTATAATGTAATAAATGGGGGACAATAACCACTTCATCAGAAAAATGAACAACTGACAACAGTGATAATTGAGGGAAGCAATATAACCAATAACCATGAATCCCATTACCAATTCCCAAAAATGGGTATATACCAAAAACAAAATATTTAATATTCCATGTTATTTCATATAGTGTCAGGTGTATGGAAACCCAAAATGAATACAAAATGAGGAATCCCCAAAATGGGTCCTGACACTATGTCCAGATCCCTCATTCAGGAACATCCCATGAAAAAATCTACAGTTTATCATACGGACATTTTCCTTGTCCTATTCTTCATGTTTGAAGTCAGCTTAGGAACCAAAATGAAGACTAAGAAATCTATGAGTACAACTCAGTAGGACACCAATAGTGGTTTCTACAAAATATCCAGTCTATACAGATATGGTGTGCATGTATTAAATGAACAACAAGATAACCAAAAGGTAAACTGGGTACCTTTAGTTAACAATGTTCACTTAAACCACATTCATCATTTAGTCATTGGGTAATGAATTTTCATCAAATTCACTCATCCTATACCTGTCACATAAACTATATACAATGGGAATACTAAATTTACAGTCATCAATAAGAAAAAATTATAGAAATAATTTCATAACACTTACCTTACTCCCTCAGTGTGGGTGGTCTCATTCTAGGCATCTCTTAGGGGTATTGAGAATTAGTCCAACTACCTAAGCCATTCATTATATAGGTGGGGTATAGAGCCTTAGTCTAGCATGACACATGGGCATAGATCCAAAAAATCAATAGCCCACACATATATTCAATCGATGGACACGTTATTCTTTATCCATAATACATTATTCAAACATAAATCATAACCATCAGACACATTTACCATTTTTATTAAGAATTTATTCATCACATTTTCCATAATTATTCCATAACCCTTTATCATATTTACATTTTCATATCATATCACTTTTAACACATTAATCAATTCAAATACCTTAACACGTTTACAAATTCTCATTTCAAACATAAAAGTCATTTAACACATTCTCTATATATGATTTAACCCTTTGAAATTATACCAAACATCCCATTTTTCAATCCAACAACATAATAGAAACACCACTTGTTTCATTTCATATTTCAAGAAAAAATATTAACACATTTATCATGGAATTATTAAATAATATTTTAATTTCATATTCACTTACCCAAACAATGTTCATGAATATGGAAAACGCTGCGGGTGGCCTCAAACTTGATGTAATCATCGTAAATTCATCCCACAGGGATCACGATTGGTTTATTTCATAATTTAACCATCCAATTTATGATTTTCTATTATGGGAATAAAAATGACAACAAGAAAGAACCATATCACAACAAAATGAACATAAAAACATCAATAAAAGTAGATATCACATATAGATAACCATCCTCGATTCGGTATAGAACCACATGATTAACATTAGAATTTAAATTTTATATGAAAACCCTCAAAAAACTCATCCTATGATCTATAATAAAAAATGGGTTTTAGTTATTTTGAAGAATAATAAAAACTACTTAATACATAACATAAAAAAGTTATGAGGAGTTTATAATAACTCATAGTTTCAATCACCACCAAACAGTGTTCTAAATGTATTATAAATGTTGGAGATCAATCATTGGGAACATAGGTAGAGTTTGGTTTGAAGGTATTTCTTCAAGAGGATGAATAGGAACAAATATTATGTGAAGAATATAAAATCTAAATGGGGGAAATGATTAATTTTTAAAACATTAATGAGGATCAATCTTTAGCGGAATAGTTGGAAAAACCATATGCCAATCGTGCACCACAATCTGTCGAAGAGGAGGCTAGGTTAAATAGTCTCCTAGGGAGAACACCTAGTTTTAAAAGTCATGTGGTAACTATGTGGAATGGGTATGTCTAATCATGCATAGTTTGGATCCTTCTTGTGCATTCTTTCACAAAATACGATCCTCCTCTCTAAGAAAGCATGGTTAAGGAACATTGTTACTACTAACTATACACCAATCATGCAACAAGCAATAGATGGCCACATTTCCCCCTCTTCCATGTCTTGAACACATAGAACACTCCCAAGACTCCTAATAAACTCAGGAAACATTTAATTAAGAATAATTAAGATATTTTAATGAGAAATAAACAAGATATTACCTCATTAAAAGTTCATGAGATTATATTACAACTGCTGCAGAGCCACATCCACTTGTATCATATAGAAATAAATGTAATTTCATAGAAACCACTCACTATATTATTTACTAAAATTATATTATTTTTTCATATTTTATGACTTATGGATTGAATAATACCAAAATATACTAATAAAGTATTCAAGTAAAAATCCCCAAGATTACAAGACCATATTTGTATACCAACTATAAGGAACTAAAATATTACACATATTATTACATGAAATTTAGAAACAAATATCAATTAAATAAAATATTAGGATAAAAAATAATAGTTGTGTAGTAATACTAGTTAACTAAATTCACATCATGAATCTAAAAAATATTTATTTTAATCTCTATAATCAGGTTCTAACTCTCTTCTAGATCCTAAAACTATTTAGGAGGACTTGAGGAATATATAGACAATAGTGGTGGGATAAAAATCCCAATAATGTAATGAACATGGAAATAAATCATAAAATATGAGTAAAAATGTTTACAATTATAAAATTATAGGAATGGTTTATAAAGTTACATTTGGGGGAAAGTAGATAGAATATGGAAACAGAAGATCATTAAAATATATGAACATTTCTAGAATAAAAAATAATATAAATGAAAAAGTCAAGTCTAACAAATAATACAACATTATATAGGTGACATAGTACAATCATTGATTGGGTTAAATCAAAAATATCAAAAATATCTCATAATTAGATTAAAACCATATCCAATTCTTTATAGTTCTATATAATATCACCCATCAGAATTTGTATATGCATATTTGACCTAGATGATGAAATCAATCATATGAAATAAACATAAGGATCACTCATGAAAAAAAATTCGATTCATAATCATATGATAATGTATAACAAAAGGGCATATCAGAATGACTTCCATGAAATAAGTCGTTAAATAAATATTGTATGTTAATTAAATAAACAATAAGAATATATCATTATAAATAATGTCCAAATGATGTGAATACATTAACAAGAGTGATATATTATCTTTGGAAGTGTGCCACTTCAGAAGTGTTTTTCAGAAAAGACTACAAATCCATTAAAGGGAGTATATGAAAAAAAATTTCCATTACCCTTGATGTTAACTAAAATGGGATTACATAAAAATGTGTTTTTTTATAAACCATTTAATTTTAAAAAAATTTCATTCAGTGATAATTTAAATTATGTGATTGAAACAACGAAGTTCCCTTCAGTTGGATTTTTTAATGAAACAAAGAAGTGGTCATTTAAAAAAAGTATATCCCTATAAATTAAATGTTAAATATATATGGGACATATATAAATAATATAAAATAAATATATATCAATAATAATTAGATAAATTAAGGTGTAGTGAGAGAAAGAGTAACCCAAAAAATAACGGTTTGGAGAGATCCCATATCTTATGTTCAAGAATCATTATGCACTTGAGAATAATGTACTAAATAAAAAAATAGACTAATCAATTACATAATAAAGAATATTTTATATTTATATTTTATTTATATATATTTATTATGTTGTTTTTATGTTCATCTAGATGGGATAAAATTTTTAATTTCACTACTCTGAGGGCATACGTCTCATGATTCCATGGTCAGATAAATTATGGTTAATTGTAAATGTTATGGTAAAATGGTACTTCATATCTAGAAATGAAAGGAAATGGTATTAAGGTACGTAAATAAATTAAAATATCTCAATTAATCTTTTGAGTTTGAATATAGGGACAATCCATTCTATAAAATGTAAATGTTAAATGATTAGTTCATTAAGAATATTTTACTGGCCCCCACATGTTTTATATATTTTATTAAAATATAATACTATTGAAAAATAATAGAATATTAAATAAGTTATAACATAATTATGATAATAATTTTTATCAATTATAATATATTTATATCCAGTTTTGATGGTGGTGGATAAAAATGAAGTTAATTTTTATGGGGGCGGTAAACCAACCACATTGTGGACAACATAATCATTTAAAAATAAAATTAAAAAATGGTATAATATGGATATAACTTTAAAAAATAACTATACATTTATAATAATGGATTTATTGTTTTATTTTGGATGTTTTAAGTGAGTATACGGTAAAAGAAAAATATAATTTGAAATTGGTAAATTGAGAATATTACCTATTAATTATTTTCACCTTGAAATAATCCTTATAACACCATGAAATAGTTTTTATTTGAGACTATAATAAATTTGAAAAGGGTTTGAGTCTTGATAAGTGAATTAGGAAAAAAATTTCCATCTCCACGTATTATAGGTTGTGAGGAAAAGGGATGACGATGAGTGGTATTTATAAGGGGAAGGAGAGGGGTGTTTTCGAATACTATATTCATTATTTTATTTCTATTGCCTTAATATTATGAAAAATATTGATTATTATCACAATATAATGTAAATAGTTCATATTAGTTTGATCAAATGGTTGTATACATCATCCATGACTCAAAAAGTTAAGTACTTTGCATCTATTGTTAAATACTGTAATTTAGGGTATTTCAATATTCCCCAAAAGTTAAATGTTTTTGAAAAATAAAAAATAATATCCCAAAATATTTTTCATCATGTATACTTCAAAAAATATATGTATTTTTCAAAAAAAACTATATATGAAAATTTTAATATTTAAATGACAAACACTTTTTTTCTAAAAATACAAATTTTATCATATGGTCAGTTTTAAAACCCATTAAAAAATTACTTATTGTATCATAAAAATATATTATCATTATAAAAAAATATTAATTTATAAATATATTTTATTTATTATTTTTATTATAAATCATTTTCATTATTAGAAAATTTATATTACAACAATTCTATTTTATAAAAATACAAACACTTAAATTATCATTTTTAAAATATGTATTTACTTGTACTATGGTTTAAATATATCATATTTCAATTTTATAGGATTCATAAATATTATTTTACACATCCATATGAAAGGTTAATACACTACCAGTCAGGTTTTTATTCCAACGGGTCATTTAATATTCCAACGGTCCGATTATAATTCCATGTCCAGATTTCAAATGATCATATAGGTCCCCTAATTTTTATTTATAACTCCATTTTTCTTCATCATTCAACAACTAATATTTTATATCAAGGTTATATATATTTTCATTTTAAAGAATTTATTATTATTATTAATATTATGTTTCATTTCTATAATATATTTCATGAGTGCAGTTATTTTAGTGGATGAAGATGATCAAGAGTTATCATATTATGTTTTTATTATTTTTTATTTTTTAACCATTTATAAAATTTTAAACTAGTATGGCCCTTATTATTCTCAAAATTTAATGAAAAAAAATTTTATAATAAATTTTTTTGTTTCATTACATATTTCATCTTCTTTATACGAAATTTTTAAATATGAAAAATTTATTAGGAGGGAAATTTCCATTGATCAAATTATTAAGACACTATAAGTGTTATATTAAAAAAATCCAATTAGTGGGTGTGGAAATCCAATATTTTTTATCACCTATGTTTAGATTAGTGGTTTACAATAGGTAGTCTCTTGAAGAGGATTCCATAAAAAAATGGTTGTAACTTTATTATTGATTTCATTAATAGTTGATTTCAATATTAAGATGAGAAAATAAAATAATAAAACTATTTATTGTGATGTAATTAAAAGTAGTACAAGAGAGATAGTGACCATAGCGGGTTTCGCTAGACCAAGTACCATACTACGTTTGTTTTAAAATTTTACACCATTCTCTTATGCTTATTGGTCAAAGATAGAATCATCTCCCGATTCCACACTCTCCCTTAATAATATAGTTTTAATGAGAATATTGATATATGAATCCTCATGTTTGTCAACCCTCCTTCACATGTGCATACTGTTGCACCATGGTCTATTGATTAATTTGGGAAATCCTTGACCATGAATTTTTAGTCCCTAATAAACCACTATTCCAACATACAATATTTGTACATGTGTTGAGGATCATTGAGAACTCACTACACTAGACTAATATGTTCTACTATATATAAAAAATTGGTTGTGGGTGAAATCGATCATCGACCAAAAAAAATTAAAATTAATAGAATCCAAACCTAACACAACTATATTTGGAATTTAGAGCTGAATTAACAATTAAAACTATGTGTAGAAGTAAGAAAGGATCTTTTTTCAATTAATGAACATAAAATAAAGAAAATAACATAGTTCCAACATCCCCCATTCTTGATAAATCAATCAAAATACCCCTTCATAGACGAGGAATTATATTTCATTTATAAGAGGGGAGAAATAAAATAATAATGAAAATAAAAGGATATGAAAGTTGAGAAATAAAGGTACATGAACTGTCATCAAAACCTTCCCTCACAAATTGATCCTATTTTAATCCTCCCTATCCCCTTATTTATAGGAGGAAATCCACTATTGGGGTTATATAAATGGATCAATTAATGGGTTTCATCTCATTATGGGTCATCCAAGGGTACATAATGGTGTTTATTATGATTACACATAAAAAATCAGCATATCCGTTGTCTGTAAGATAATTTTCATATCACATAATTGTACTAGATGATGTGTACTATGTGAGTAAATTAATGTTTTTCATGCTACGTAATTATACACATCATGAAATGATATCTAGGTAAAAGTTGTGTAAATGACTTAAAGGAAATTTAATTTTTAACTTATAATAGGTTTCTATCTATTCATTCTAGTTCTTCATTTCCCCATTCTAGATGATTCATTAAAATATTTTTCATATTTAATTTATATTCAGAATTCTGGTATCTCTCCACTCAATGAAGAGGCGTGTCATAAATTTACTTTCACTTACTAAATTCTTTATTTTTTTCAGTTTTATTAAACTAAATATCCTATAATAAAACAAAAATAAAATTAATTTTTGAAATAGTTCACGAATTAATTTAAACATATCGGTTATTTTATATCAAAAAAACAGATACAAAAAATGGTTTTGTTAGATATCACCTTCCATATCTATTAGTTTCCAATGGGGAAAAATAACTATATCTGATCATTACGTTAGCCTTTGTTGTCTATGTCAAACTATGATGATTGACATGCGTTCTTAATGTCTGGGGGTGACCCGACATGATAATATTCCTTAAATAAAAACATGGTAATAAAAAAATGGTATTTTATTAATTTATATGAGAGACCTTTTACAAAATTACATATATAAACACACACATAATCATCCTTATGAAACAATGTAGAGATATTGAGATATCTTAAATATAATTCTTGTATAGAACCATCCCAAAACAGAGTATAGAAAATGTACTGAAGGAATAATGATAAAAAAACATACCCCCCTAAAAATATAAAATTATCTAACCTTCTCAAGAGGGGATCACTATCAAAAGAAACACTCAGAAATCTCCTCGACCTAGCCCCGGTAAACCACATTGGTTGGTCTGACTCACTATGCTTGTCCTACCTTAGGTCCTTCAAGGAATTTATCAAAATGAGTTTATTCTTAAAAAGACAGAGCATGTGTGGAAATATCTCGTTCCGGGTTGATTATAATAATACATAGTAGAAATCCAAAAATCCCAAAAAAATGGATTAACTGAAATGAAATCGTCCGCTTGAACAAGCTAGAGAGAACCCAAATGATTGTGAAACTCCATCTTGAACCATAATTGGATATACATGACTAGTCATCTCCGTCAAAAAGTGGCATCAATATATAAATGTGAGAAATAAACAACAAATCCTAGAATAACCAAGATAAACATGTTTTAGACTCCATGTCTAGTGAAGTTTTGACCTCATATCAAACAATAATATTATACTCAATGTCTCAAAGGTTACACATAACAATGTGATCACACTCCAAGAGCTCAAACATCCTATATGGAATGCATATGAGAGATTACCTCCTACAAGAACAACTATACATTTCCTAATGGTACATATAAGATAATTTTCTCCATTAGGAATAATGTACTAGGTCTAACTCTAGTACTCTCCACCAGAGGTCCATCCATCACAATGTTGTTCCCAATAAAAGATAAAGAAACCCAATTAGAGGATCCCAACAATCACCAATACACACAATTGAGGGATAACTTCACCAAATAATGAATCATGTGAATCCTCTCTGACAAGAGATAATGGAGGGACCCACATCTCACCACTACCTTGCAGTTGAGGTTGTAATATATCGTTACTAACCAATGAAACATCTATTGCTTCAATGTGGAGTATCCTGAACCTCAATACACTAAGGGAGAACAAAATACTAACCATAAATCCCTCATATATAGTAATTCCCCCCACACTCATAACTATATACAATAGTTGATGGAGCTCGAACTTCAATGATGGGACCCACTCCCTACTTCTAATTGGGGATGTAGGAATACTACTTTTTAGGTGAAGACCTCCACCCTAGTCCAATAGGGGTGTACCAATCAATGGTTATAGTAAAAAAACCATGGTATGACATGGGAGTACCACTCTATCATCAAGATTACTATTGGGTACCTCCACACTAAAATGTCATAGGAGTACCGATCCCTAACATGGGGACTCGTTCTATCGTATGACACGGTAGTACAAACTCTAAAAAAACTACACATAGGGAGGACCTAAATCATGGTACAATATTGGAGCTCTAACTCCAAGGATAGATGACCCACACCCTAGCACGATATTAGGTTAACAACTCTATCTATACATCACTTCTAGAGGAAACATTTTCTAACACTGCAGGGGAGTAACAACTCCACTGATTGATGACCCACACCCTTGTCCAATAGTGGTGGGGGTAACTAATATATCTTACAAACATGTATGGGGGGCCCACAACTTTCCTTGTTACTGTAGAACAATCCATATATAAGAACAAAATTAATAACCAATACCCAAGTCATCCAAGGGAGTACCAACCTTGGATGAACTAGACAAAGATATTGAACCCTCACCCATGACATGGGGAGTCTCATCTCTATAAAAGCAGAGAGGTAATAGAAATATATGCCTAGATTCTATATGAGAGTACCAGTTCCTATGTAATTTTTTATTAACATAATATATATAAAACATCAAGCATGAAATTCTAAAATGAGTATCACACTCATCACACGTCACATCACAACACTACCATTGATAGGGTACTGGGTCACTAGTGCAATAGGGGGCACTAAAACACAAGCATCATTCCAAAACCATGAATCCCCATATATTATAGTCTGAAATGCAGGCCACAATTGTTATATATATAGAAAATTACATATAATTTGATTCTCAAATCCTTGAATCTATATTCCAGATAAAGAGATACGTAAGGTGAAAGATATCATGTAGACCCCCAAATCATAATCAATATACACTAATTCCCACATGGAATGTTGAACCACCCATTAACATAGAAAAGTATCATTGTCACACAACCTATCTTGAATATATAGGGGTACCCATTGTCTACATCCCCTACACGGCATGTCTTACCTCACCCAGCCCATGGCCGTGTACCCTCTGCCACATATCATGAACACCTGTGTCCCTTAAATGCTGTGAGTAATATACAAAACTATGTGTTTAGGATAAATGATCTATTTTTCATGTTGTTGTCCCATGATCATTTCTATAAACCCATTTTCATTTACATTATATTGTAATTTTACATGAACATGTACTAGGATATTACTTCTCAGGCCATGTCCTCGGGCCTAACAACTTGGGGTCACTACAAGACATGTAACCCCCATACACATAATGTAGTTCTCAAAAGTTTTCTTCCCAGAAACATTAGAAAAAAATGTTGTATCCACTAGAATATGTTCCATGTAGATGGAAATTATAGTAATTAATTACCTCTTATTTCAACTATTTATCCATGATTTCTCCCAATAACAATAGATTAACCTACCAGGGATCACTTGTAATTACAATAGTGATCTAAAAATATAAAAACAATTATAAATAAGGGGAGTATGGACCAAAACTAAAATATTTATATGTAGAGATGGAATCACCAAAGATGATGATTCTCCTTGATGCGATGAAGATCTACACCATGAACGGAGATCTGTTGTTCTTTATCACATTTATTTTGTCCCATCTTCATTAGGTAACGAATTAAGGTTGGAGGGGTAGTCTTCTCCTGTGTGTTTTGTGCCCAATGTGGGATGGGGAAGGATTTAGTTTGGATTTAATTAATTCAATTTCCTATTATTTAAATATTCCATGACATAACTCCCCACTCACTCACATTTGACCAAAACACCCGATATAGACTACATTCTATAACACCTCAGGTAAAAAGGATGTTCTGAACTCAAACAAGGTCTCAAATTTATGATATGATTATACACTTGGGATTAATTACACATTTCAATATAAAATATTTTTACATGATAAAATATATTAAATATTTTTGAAATCACCATATTTATCCTCACATGGCCCTAAAATCCGACATCAACCCAATGCCTGGCTTTATAGATATTCAAAAAATATTCAAAAGATGTACAGTTCAAACTTGATTTACTAAAAATTGACCATAAAATACCATTATCAGAAGATAATTCAAGAGTTTATTTCTAAAATAGTTAGTATATACAATTGAAAAATTACATTTCGTGCATAATACCAATCATGTGTCAAAGATAGGAATTAGTGATATAAACCATTTGAAGTGATGCCACTTAATCAAACATTGTCCAAACTCCTATATAATAAATATGAAGAGGCTAATAACTTAATAAAGATACATAATATAAATGTACTACCCTTTTTAAAATATTTTTTTATAATATAATACAAATACATCAAAAAATTATTGTTTATTTTCATTTTCAAGTATTAAAACGTTCTACTTCATGTTTCATATATAATTCTCAAAATTGGGATTGATTCTCACTAATATATTTCATGTTAAGAATTAATAGAAAATTATTTATATAATAATAATTATTTAATATTGTACTTAGGTACCCTTTTCATCATTTGAAATACATGAATATGGATTTTAAAACATATAATCACAGTGAACAAGTTTTCAATGTATTTAATGATTGAAAGGAGATATATTAATAAATATTTTATTATTAAGATTAATGTTCTAGAAGATTAAAAACATATAAAATTTATCAATATTGAATAATATGAACATTATATTCCGTCTTGTTGGAACCACTTTGTGTATAAGGTTGTATTTGTTGTCAATAATTGTCAATGAAGATCAAAATGAAGGAGATCAAGAAGTACTCTGATGAAGTGGAGGAATGATAATTCAGACGATTGTTGTACTGATCATAAGATCAAAAGAACATGTGTTAAAGGTGATACATTGTTTACAACAATAAAGAATGTGAGGTGTACTCCATATGAGGATGATTAACGAAGAATGGGGGTTTTGGATGAAGACCATGCAATTCCTCCTTATTGCATGAGAACCATGGGTTTTCATGAAGACCATGAAATTCTTCATTATTTCATGAGACCCATGTGTTTATGATGAAGACCATGCAATTACACATGATTGCATGAGAACTATGCAAGAGACTTCTTGACGAATTGAATCACATGGTTTGCAAGAAGTAGATCAAGACGGTTGATGAAGAAGACAGTGTGCCAATGATTGGAATTCTGAGATAGCCATACACATCACATTGTCATAGAAGATGATGATGCTAAAGCTATGCCTTCAAAGAATACATATCACAATAGTGGAGTTTGTGATAAAAGTAGAAGAGTTGCTGAAGGATACAGATCACCAAGAAGAAGTGTTGTTGAGGTGATCGTGCTTGTTGACAAAGCAAACAAACGTTATACAGATTTGTTGACAAATGAGATTCCACAGTGTCATGTCAAGTTCAAGAATAGTGTATAATGATCCATGTTTTATTCAAGGAACATCGACAAAGGAATGGATGATATGGAGGCGGACAAAAAGAGCAGATACAAGGTGTCGCCATTTCCCAGTGTTTGCCAAATTTTTGGGCCTGAAAATCGGCCAATAAAGAAAATTGTTTTTGGAAAAGGGACTTGAACGCTGAGGTCTTGGAGGATAGGAAAGGTGCACGCCATATTTTTTTGAAGATCAGATCATCAAAATATGGAAAATGGATAAGGGTCGAGCAAGTGTTGGTTAGGTCGCGCATGTGGACTTGCACGCCGGATGCCTAGGAGGATTGGAACTTGTGCACCTATTGTTTTCGAAGTACACAACATCAAAATATGGCAAAGTAAAGAAGGTCTCACAAGTATTGGATGGGTCACACAAGTGAGCTGCGTGACAGAGGCCAGGGGAGATGAGCTGCGCGTCGAGACTTGCGCGCCGATGGTTGACTTGTGCGCCGTCGCGCAGGGTGGTCAAATTGCCTATAAATATTGGACCACCCCTCCTCATTTCTTATGGAGTTCAAGGCTTAGAGATAGTTCCAGCTCTCGTCGCGCTGGTTATTGAGCCGTGCTAGTGGTAGTTGGGTCGTGCAAGTAGAGGTTGCGCGCCGGTTGTTGGATGCGCGCCTAAGGCGCTTTGGGAGAGAAAGGAAGTGGGATGCGCAAGTTAGTAGTTGGGGAAGGAAGCGTTGCGCAGGTGCTTTTGGTGTCACTTGCGCACCAGTTTAGACTTGCGTGCTGGGGACTTGCACGCCGTATTGATACATGTGCGTCGGGCTTGAAAAGGACAGCCAGAAACTGTTGAAGCACGTCTGCCTTTCTAGAGCTGCACAAGAGCTAAAAGATTGCCTGATACTTTCGGTGCAAAGTGAGATCAAAGAGGAAATATAAATGATAAATGCATGATCTCATGCATACATGGAGAACTGATTCTGAAATACTCCGAGTAAGCTGAGCTTCATTTATTGAGCATTCACATAAGTGATTGTGATTCAGAAAAACAAAGACAAGGGGATCTAATGCTTTCAGTCATTGCACTAAAGAAGAAGGATTGAACTAAAAAGAGCATCAACTCTGAAACCTGATGCAAGCAAAGTCTCATGCTGAACAGGAGACAAAGAACTTCAATGCACATCTATTGAAGAGACCTTCACGTCTATAAACTGAATGTGACTTCACCAACGGCAGTCAGCCAGGGGGAGTCAACGAGAGTGACCCGAGGGAAGTAGTGAGCCATCCCTGAACTTTTGTAAAGGCAGTGAGCCTGGGACAGAGTGACTGTGCCCGAACCTTTGTAATATATATCTAGTGAAGCATAGTGGATTTTGGTACGACCGACAACTAGTCGGTGTATGCTCCTTGGATGTATCCCTTTGCGGTGAACCAAGTAAAAATAGCTGTGTCATCTCATTGCATGTGAATGTTTCATTACTGATCATATCCATTATATAGGTTTAATCAGTTCCTACCAACGTGGGAACAAGATCCACAACTTTAAGAAGGAAAATTTGACACCCTGATTCCCCCCACCCCTCTTAGGGTGTCCTAGGGTCCTACACATCCCACATCTATTTATTATATAAACATATATCAATATTTACATTATTGTTGAAACCAACACAAATAGTAACGTATTGTAATGTTTTCACGAGTAAGGAAATGTCATATGTTAATGATAATATGAAAAATTACAAATATTGAAAATTTTATAATTATTATTAACACTTAGTAAATAAATTTTTAGAACCATCCAATATGGGTGGTGATATAAAATGATAAACATTTCGTGTAGTGGTACTAATTCTCACTTATACATGATATTTGATCCCATATCTCAATGAATGGATAAAAATATGGAATATAGAAATATAATCATTTACGTTTTATATTTTTGACATATAAATACTATTTATTCAGAATATATATCATTTGTACCTGATATGATAGACTTTAATGAAAATAGATGCATAAATGTGTAGAGGTGGGAGTTAGCGTTTAAGAATGATTTATGTTTTGGATTTTTTAGTCAATAGAATAGAAAAAAAAATTTAACTAATATAATGTATATTTAGAATAATAATGATATTAATTTTTTAATATTGATAAATATATATAAGACATGAATAATAAAAATTAATAACGAACCACTATGAAGAAATGGATACACACGAAAGAGAGTTAAGCTCTTCTAAGGAATTATCCTTTTAAATGAAGGACTTATGGTAACTAATAGTGACCGGAAGATATTAGATTTTGTATGGGGTTTTATGAGAATATATTTTTTTTGTATTTTAAGGGAAAATTTAATAGTAAGGTGAGTCTGGATTTTGTGAAAGTGTTATCATTTTATAAGTGAAGATAATGGTAGGTTTGGTTGTAACCATTACATTTTCAAAAATGTAATGGTACCTTTTGACGATCAATGGACGCGATATGAAGAAATATATGTTTAAGTGAGTTTTTGTAAAAATTATCCACGACCAATCATATTGGATACAATTTTACTTATTCTAAACGTTCTTCTTTTAAATAATTAATTTTTTCCCGAATTTAGTTTTATCATTGTAATATATTTTTGATATTAAATATTAATATAAATAGATATATTGACATTGAAAATATTACCTATTTTTTCATAATTATTTTAAAATATGAAAATCATTTTTTCAAAAAAAATTCTAATGTTTTGTAAATTTAATTTTTATATTAGCATACAAAACATGTATTAGAATTTTTTTGAAAAAAAGGTTTTTAATAATAAAATTAATGTGTAACATAGAACAATTAAAACTATCTATTACTGTAAAATAGTTGGATTGTTTAAATAATTTAAAATGCATGAGGCTATCATGGATATCCAAAAATTAACATCAACCTTAAAATAAATGACAAAATGAAAAGACAAATTTTTTTTATGAAATTAATATTTTACTTTTGATTTAAAAATGTTGGTCATTGGATTTATAAGCTCAAACAATATATTAAATTGTATAATTTTATTCTTAAAATAGTTATTTTATTAGATAATATGTTTTTTAAAAATTTAGGACACAATTACATAATTATTAACTCATAAAAATTATAAATTTTACAAAACCATATTTTTCAACTGAAAATAAATCATTTTGGAATATTCAATAAAACTATTATTAAGATAATATTTTTATAAAAAATCCAAAAAATTGTAAATCTTGTGAAATTAAATCCTAAAATTTATATGTTCTATTTTTTTAATAAAATCATAATATATAATGAAACCCCAGTTTTTATTTCAAGATGAAAATTTCAATTATTAAAAATTATCATTCTTATTTCATATCATATTGAAAATAAATTTCTTGTAACCAATTAAGAATATTTGACATATTTTATCATTATTAATCATACATTTCCTAAAAGAGATATTCACATCACAAAAAATGTTATTTTCTATATAAATACTTTTCAAAAAAATATGTGGTCTTATTTTTTATTTTTTGTAAACTAATTGAATTTATTTCATATTAAAAGTTGTAATTATTTTCCTTATAGATATATTTCATAATGTGGTAACTCTTATTGATCCCCTCCAATTTAACTTGTTTTTTTAATGGTCATACAAATATATTTATATTTTATATAAATATATCATGTTTTCATTTTAACTATAGCATTATATTTGGAGGAAGTTGTCAACAACATTAACTTACTTGAAGGTAACGACATAATAAAATCATAGGGTTTCAAATTCACTACACAATAAATAAACTATATCCTTGTAATGTTAATTATCACACACTAATGATTATAGATGAGTGTATTATTAATTTATTCATCATTATATATTTAATAATATTATGAGAACTACCATAGTCTGATATGATATATCCGGTCACTTTCTAACCTTAAAATAATATTATCCATTCATATAATCAAATACTCAAGTATAAAAATTACCTAATAATATATTCACTATAACATTCATTTCCCAAAATCCATTTGAATTTATAAGACATTCAACTATAAAAAATAATATATTACATCAAGATTTATCTCTTACCATTGAACATTAGTTCATAAAATCACACACTAGTAAATATACATCCTTATCCAAAAAATGAGATGAAATTCACAAAAAATATTAGGGAATTATAATTCAATAATTTTAAAATCAATTACATGTATATATATAACACCCTATGTTTTTGTGAACACTTTCTTCCTGAATAAATATATTTTATTTTATTTTTTTAATTTCACACTACACTAGTTTATTATTTCTATAAAATCTAAAAAAAATTAATCTTTTGATACACACAACACTGACTTGGATTGCATTAAAAAACAAGTTTCTATGAAATAAAAATTTATTATTATAAAAATTTAAGGATGATAGTTATAAAACAGATATTAAAATTTTTTATATGAATATTAATAAATAATTTTTAAATATTATCTATGATATTTTTATGCAAAAAACATATTTCAAATAAAATAGAGGATTTTTGGTAATGTCTTTTTCTGTTTGAAAACTCTATTTTACAAAAAGAACTTTTTATTCCCTTATATTAACAATAACAAAATTAATTGCAGATTATATTTGAAATTTAATTTGTTAAAATAAAAATAATCTTAAAATTAATAATTTCAAAATGGTCTTAGGTATATTTTTTTGGGGGTTTTCGTAAAAACATCATTTTTGGACGAATAATAAAAAAATATTGAGTTTAAATTCAAAACAGATTTTTCATCTATAATATTTATCTATTTAAAAAATTTATTAAATTTGTTTTTAAGTTTATTTAGATTAATTTTGAATAAAATAATACTATTTATGTTATTTTAATCAATTTCACATTGAAATTGGATATCAAAATAGTCCAAACATTGAAACATTTTGGCTTAACTACCTTGTGTCGTTACCTATCTCTATGATTAAATTTAAATTCATTGATACAAATAATGTGATTAGAATTTGAAAAAATAAAAACCATAATTGTAATCATAATAATTTATTCTTCATTCAAGTTAAAAATTTTTTTTATCAAAAATATTAGTGAAATTAATTGAAATTAATTATAGCGATTTAGAGAAGTGTTTTCTTAACATGGGACTAAATCTAAAACATAATGCATGATATGACCTAGAAACCTTTCCAAAATACGTTGGATATTATTATTTATAAATATAATAAGTTGGTTAATATTATGACCATTATTTAATCCCCTATATGTCGGAATAATGTGGGTGGAATTCCCCTTTCATAAATTTACAAGAATACCACTCCTCCACTATAAAAAGGCCCTCACCCCTCCCACTGATTCACATCTCTGAAGCCATTTTATTGACAAAACACTATATTAATATCATCCCAAAATAATTAAATTCATCTAATAATCCTTATAATTTTCATAAAACCATCACTGGAAGCTTTTTGAAGAAATCGAAAAGGATTTACCCGAAGAAAAGGTAACATCCAACCTAAAGCTCTCTTGTTTTCTTCCAATTATCCACCCTAACATTTTATTATTACATTATTACAAAATAAAATAAGCATAATAAATATACTAAGATGTAATTTGTTTTGATTTTTACCTAAACACACACAATGTTCAATCAAATGGGTACTGAACATAACATTTTTGTGTACAGTGAACTATCACATCACAAAATAATGTTTTCTTACTTTACCTCCTTTCCTGGTAGATAATTATGATGGGAAAACTATTTATATATTATATATATGTTACTAATGAATTGTTTAGTCTTATGGATTTATTATATAACACATAACTTCATACATTCCATATTATACAATTTTTATTATTTCACTTGGGGATTTGTGGACTACCGCCTCCTCAAACCGATGTGATTCATTCAACCTCTACATGGAATGTTTTAAGGATAGGTTCCGTAAAAGTATAATATATATATGATATAATAATTCATAAATAATTAATATATATACATATATTTCATTTACTTCCTTTCAACCGATACAATAAGAAAACAGAAACAATGTTCATGCGTACGTATGGCATACTATCTCCATGAATAATTTATTTTATTTTCAATTTATATCATTCGTAGATTATAATAAATAAAAATTTAATGAACATAGATGATATTTATATCATGCTTTAATTTTTTTAAATAATTATACATGTATGAGGGAAAAAATATAACAAATTAAGACACAAGTGAAAAACAAATAGGATATTACCTGAAATGTGAACATAACATGTAAGTTCTTATATGGGTGAAATAAAAATCCATATAGGGTATTGTATAAAATATATTATTTATGGTAGACTTATAATTAACTTAAATTTATAATATAGATGTTTTGAATTAGTATAGTTATATTCAAAACAAAAGGTTAGAGCATTTAAATTCCCACTTTTATTTATATTAGATAAATATATTATTCAGCACTCATTCATTTTTTGTGGTGTATATTCTCAGCCTGAACATATTTTTCAATTATTATTCATAAATTTATGTGTATTTTAAGTATCAGTTTTATGATATCCCTTTCATGAGATTTATGTTTCAAAAGATAGAATATCTGTAACGTAGGATTGTCTGAATCAACATTATTTGAGACGCATGACATTAATTTCAATTTTTTTTTGAAAAAATGATTTCAAAAAAGAATTAAAAAATGATTATAATTATTACTTTTAAATATCATTTTCATGAAAAATATATATTAATATTTATTTATGGTTTGAAATATTTATTTATACATTTTAAAAACTATTTGAAAACAAAAAGATTTTCAAAAAGATTTTCTAATTTAAAAATACATTTTCAAAAAAGAAATGATAGTTTACTCAAGAAATATTTTTTAGTGATCATAAAAAAATATTTTACATCCACGATAACATCTATTTGTGTTACCGATGCCCTTTTGGGGAAATAATCCAATGGTTCCATTCATATTCATTGTATGAAATGTTTTATTTAAGATGAAATTATTTTATGAAACCTGTTTCTCTTTAATGGTTTATATAATTATGAAAACAACTTATTTTAACATGTCAGTATTAGATGCAATTGTTATGAAACTCATATTTCTCCATAGGTTAGAATATGACTATATTTTTATGAATCTTTTTTATTTAATTGGTTATGATATTATTTTTCAGGTTTTTTGGATCATGTATATATGATTTCATTACGAGTTGGTTGAGACCCATATCTCCCTCTATTGAAATAGGTAAAAATTTATATTTAATGATAAAATGATGGGATTTAGGTTGACCAGATAGATACACTATGGATAATAATGAAATCCAATCTACAATGTGATGATGTGGAAACCTAGTCCACAATGGGAATATGGGGAAAACCGATCCTTTATATTGAAATGACTTCGAATGGGGATTGTGGTGTGTCCTGCCAAATAGGGGTAATCCTAATGAAGTTCCCTGTTATATATTATAATTTTTCCTTGATTTCATTCCCAAATGATTCATGCATTATTTACTCTCAATATTTATTCCATTATACATGTATATGACATTTTATATGAAATTCATTATGTTCTTATTTCATGATCACATTCTCATACCATTATGCTCATTTTTTTTCATTCATATCTCAATAATCCACCCTTACTGAGAAGCTGAGCACACCCCTTTAATTGTTTTCATTCCCCATGTTATGAAAATATGCCTTATGTATGATTTTTACAATAATGGTGATATTCATAAAGAAGTCATTAGTAGATAATGTAGCTAAATTTTGTAGTAGTGTTTATGGTTCTATGTTTCCAAAGGCCCAAAATTAATATGGTTTTTGGGTGTCTGTTTTTTCGAATATTAAATTATTATTCAAAAAAGATGCAATTTTAATGTATGAAAAGTTAGAGTACCTATAGTTTGAAATATAGAAAGATTTTTCTTATCTATTCGAAATAAGGATGAGAAAACCAAAATAATAACCCTATGAAAATGTCATTGTATAAGTATAGTGATATGGAAACATCTAGGAAAACATCCTAAAATTTTTGTAAGGAATAATATGATTGGTTTTGTAGAAATAAATCCTTGTCTAGACACTACAAGTAGATATGGATATAAAACATATGTAAATAGTGGTAACAACAATGAAAACTCCATATTGAGATATACTATATTGGGAACTGGTGGATGATAGAAGGCTTTACTACAAACATGGTATAACACTACATATTGATATTCTTTAAGAATTCACAAAATGTTCATGAACTATCTTGAAGGGTATAAATATATGTTAGATATGAATAAACTAGAATAATCAAAATGCTTCATTATTTATACATTATAAAAATGTATTTTCAAGATTATGGGGTTCCTCAATAGGGCAATGATTTCTTACTCAATGTTTTTCAGTTTTAGTCAACAGATAAAACATGAATAAACCTTGTTAATTGTAATTACAATAAAAAATATAATGATTCACTTCCTAAGAATGCTAATTCCTTATGATATGGAATAATAAATTTCAATTCTATAATTACCCAAAATGTTTCAGCTATGAATCTTGTTTTTATTCCAAAATATCAAAGGAGGGAACAATGCCATGATGATTCCTTTATGAGGGAACCAAAAATTATTTCAGTGGGTCTTCTGGTCCACTTGTGGATAAACAATGGATCGGTACCACTAAAAATATATTCATCATTCCCCTTTGTTCAAAACATGAGAAAGTAATTCTGGATATTTATTCTTTGGAAGGTCATGCTGACCAGTTGTGAACTATAATAAAGAATATAAAAATAAATATGAAATTTAATCCAGGGATTAGGATGAGTTTAATAACATATTATTCTATAAGTAATTTCCTTGTGTTATTTTTTTAAATATTAAAAAGGAGTTCTATATTTTGAATAAAAATTATGATTATCCATCAAAACCAAAGAGGGTAATTTCAAAATACTTGTGAGGTATTCTTCTGGATTTATCATCCGTCCAAAATAAAAAGTTGATAGGTTCTTAAGTGTGTTAAAGAAAACTCTCAGAAGGGTATTGTACGTAAGATACATTAGTAGCTATAAATATATTTTGTGTTTTGAATATCTTTATTGAAATTTTTGTTAGATTTATAAATCAATATCACGGTTCTTATAAGAAAAGTAAAAGTGTATTTTAAGGAAAATCTAATAACCATGAAGTGAAAACATTATCCTTCAATTATAATCTACGTGTGGAATAAAGCATGGATAAAATTATGTAATGGGGTATAATAATTATTTTAAGTGGAATAGGGAATTACATAAGGCAATTGGCTTCCAAAACGAAAGGAATAATTTTTCAAATTTTTCAAAGAGAGTGAAAGCTTCATAGAATGCACCTCCCATAGTTGAGTGCTTCTTGTGTAAGGAGGATAAGAATTATTCTAACGAGTTCCAAAACCCAATGGTTATGTATAATGTCCAGTGTTAGAAACCACTTAAATCATGGGACAAGGGGAACCAACATGCCATCACTATTTCAGATGTGGAGTGTGATTACAGCCTGTTGAAAGGTACAATTACCATACACTCTTGTACTACTAATGCAATATCTGATTTTGGATCTATCCACTCTTTAATATCAAAATAATTTTCTATGGGAATTAATTTTTCAACAAAATGATTTTATATGGAATTTTTAGTGAAAAACATTAATGGAATAATTATTGAATATAATGTCTATGATTCCTATCCGGTCGAAAATGGTGGGAATGTGCTTCTAGAAAATATTATCATTATTAATTTGGTTGAATTTGATGTAATCGTAGGCTTTGATAAAAAATATATTCATAATGAAAAATTTAATTTTCAATTAAGGGATGGATAATTTAATATATCAAACCATCCTATGGTCATCTATCAATGTGATAATAAGTGTTAACATCACATAGATATTACATCTAGTGTACGGGTCATCATTCTTATTCAAAAGGCATGTTTTTCTCAAATAATGAGGGAGAATCTTGACATCATGGATATGAATATTTTTTTTGAATTTGTGGGTGTGTTCCCAAAAGAGATTCCTAGCCTTCCACCATAACATTAAGTTTTCTTCCTGATGGAACTCATATCTGGTTCCATACCATTGTCAAAGACTCCATATTTAATTTTACCAATTTAGTTGTAGGAATTGAAGGAGAAACCCCAAGAAGACCTTGATAATTAATTAATTAAGCCTATTCTTTCAGCTAGTGGTGCACCAATCCTATTTTTGAATGAGAAATATTGATAAATGTGGCTCTTTCTTGAATATTTGGAGCTTAAGAATATCAGGATGAAGAAAAACTATCCTCTTCCATATATTGATGACCTGTTAGATCAACTGCGAGGATATTAATAATTTTTCATTATTTTTCTTCATTATAGATATCATCAAATGAGGGTCAAAAAAATAGATATACCAAATAAGGCATTCCGTACGAGGTATAAATATTATGAATATATAGTGATGACTTTTGGTTTTACTAATTCCCCTTCTATATTAATAGATTTGATGTATAGATTCTTTAGATATTACATCAATCAGGGAGTGGTTGTATTTATTGGTGACATTATTTTATATTAAAAGGGAAATTAAGTTCATGAAGACTACATGAAAATTATAAAAAATACTAGAAGAAGGTAAGATTTTATGAATAAATATAAAAGTGCTAATTTTTTCTGCAAACAATTTCATTTTCAAGTCACATAATCTCAAGAGATAGTATAACTATAGGTCCACTAATGAAAAAGGATATTTAATGTTGTCCAAGATGAACAACAGTGACTATGTTATGTAGTTTTGTGGGATTACCAAGATGTTATCAATGGTTTATGGATAACTCCCCAAGAATATCTAATCCGTTGACCATGTTTACTCAAAAAAGTTCTATGTTTTTATGGACAAATGAATATGAGGAAAATTTTGAGGAACTAAAGAGAAGGTTGTTCAATTTACCCATGCTTACATTACCCTATAGTCTTGAAGGGTTTGTAATATATAGTGAGATATTCCAAAATGTATTGGGATGTGATCTTTTACATAATAAAATTATTATCCCTATGCCTCATGATATTTTATGATCTATGATAAAAATTACACAACTTTTGATTTGGAGTTACAAGAAGTAATTTTTTCCTTATAGATATTTTTATTATGGGGAAAAGTTTGATATATATACTGACAATAAAAGTATAAAATATATATTCTCATAGATGGATTTGAACATTTTTCCTATAATATGGTCAGATATGATAAAAAATAATGATTTTTCAATATATTACAACCCCATGTAAGCAAACAAGATGCCTGATGCTTTGATTTAGAATGTTAATACTAGCTTATCCATGTTGTGGATAACAAAACATCGAATATTTATATATTTACAGGAAATTGATCTAGAAATATTGATTGATGGGGAGAAATATTAACTCTCTTAGTTGAATGTTCAACCCTCTATCCATGTGAATATTAAAGAGTCATATAACGAAGATATAGATCTAAAAAGTATGTTTAAAAAGGCTCCAAATTATAAGCTTGGTCTAGTTTTGTATGATAAGGTTAAGGAATATTTTATGTGATCCCTCCATACTAGATATAATAAAGGAGATATTAGAGGAATCTCATAGGTCATCAATCTATTTTCATCTTTGAAGTATGAAGATTTATATAAATTTGAATGAATACTTGTTATAGAATCTCCTGAAGAGTGATATCTCAGAGTTTGTATCTAAGTGCAAGTAATTCTAGAATGTTAAGAAAGAAGGAAAAATGTCTAAGGGTATTTTCCATCCATTAAATATACTATAATATAAAAGGGAGAACATAAATATGGATTTTTTCATGGGTCTCCCCAAAACCTCTAATGGGTCTAATTATATAGTGTGGTATTTAATCACCTCACTAAGTCAATGCACTTCATTTATATCATATAAAACAAATATATGGATCAATATGACATGTTATAACTTAAGGAGGTGGTAAGGATTAAATAAGTACCACATTCCATTATATCTAATTAGGATCTGAGGTTTATATTAATTTTTTTGTGAAGTCCTCTCCTAGCACTTTATACAGAATTGAGTTTAAGTGCTTCTTATCATCCTCAAATGGATGTTTATTCTGAAAAAAAAATTAAAACCCTAGATGATATATTGATATCTTTTTAATTGTATTTAAAAGGTGGTTGGTATAAAAACCTTCGTATAGTTTAGTTATCATACAAAAATATCCATCTATAAAGAATTCAGATGGCTCATTATGAATCCCTCCTTGGGAAAAAATGTAGACCTCCAACTTTTTAGGTTAAATTTAGAGAATGAATGCTATAAAGACTTAATATAGTTGATGAAATGGCAGTGCATGATAGAACCATTCATCAGTATATTGTGGTAGATCAATGTCGATATAAAAGTAATGATGATAACCATCAGCGTGACATTGAATCAAAATTTGGTGGGAAAGTGTTTCTACAATTTTCACAATGGAAGAAGGTTCTATGTTCCAAGAAGAAGTGGAAACTAATCCTTAGGTATATCATTCCCCTTGACATTATATATTATATAATAATGGTATCCTATCAGATAAAAATTCCACCAAATCTCCCTTAATTCCATGATGTGTTCGATATATATCTCCTGAGATAGAACATACCTGACCTTTCACATGTATTGAACTTTTAATTCTTACCTATGGAGGAGGAACATTCTATGAGGAATAACTCATCTCAATACTGGATGGTACAGAGATTTTTCTACGAAATAAGACCACTAACCTGGTCAATGTTTTTTTATAAATCCCTATTTATATGGTATAATGTGGGAACATGCATATATGATGAGATATAATTATCCTCTTTTGTTTTTATAAGTATAATTAATTTCAAGGGTATAATTAATTTTATAGGGGTAGAATTTAAAACCTCGTTATTTTATTATCCTTTTTTTCAAGAATTAATTAATTTTATTTTATTTATTGCATTTAAAACTATACTATTTCCATGTTTCTTTATATTATATTTCTTTTTAGGATTTTACAACACACAATAACAGCTTGTCTTGACTTACAAGAAACACTGAGTTTCTATGAAACAACATTTAATATTTTAATTATTTATGTGATATAGTTATAACAAATCCATTAAACAACGAAATATTAATTATAATAACTAATTTTTTAATATTATTTTTATTGGGATTGAATCAATAAAATATATTTATAATAAAACATATTGTTTATTTTAATGTATTTATATTAGTACAAATACTATTTTTAATAACATTTTTATGTCCTTGAGTGAAAACAATAAAATTAATTTTAAATACTTTTAAAAATTGTATTTGATAATATCGAAAATATTTTTGAATTAATTATTTCCAAATTATTTTATGGAAATTTTCATGGGGTTTTCTAAGAAACATCATTTTTTGTTGAATAATGAAGATACTAAATTTTAATACAAAACATATTTTCATCTAATATTTTTTATATAGTTAAATTATAATTTAATTTGGTTTTAAATTTTAATGATATTTATTTTCAATCAATTAATACAATTTATGTAATTGGTATCAATTTCAAATTTAAATTGGATATCAAACATTCCAAATGGTTAAGCATTTTCTCATTAAAATCCATGTCTCGGGACCTATCATTGGGAAAAAAGTTAGTTAATTTCTTCTATTTCTATGAATAGAATTTTGAAATATATGTTACATATTTTGAATAATAATAATTTCTTATTTCAAATAATTTCAACATATTTTTTGACCAAATAAAATGAATGTGACTAAAAGTAATTACTAAAATGAAGAGAAACATTAGGTTTCAAAGAACAACATTTAAACATTCATATCAAAATGACCTATAAAATTGTTTAAAATCAATTTATAATTCATTTTTATAGGATATTTTCCCATTAAATATATTTTTATCATTATATAATACACTATACATAGGAAAATTTTTGTTGCATTCCCTTTTAAAAAATTGGCAAACACGATACGCCTCCTCGACTATAAAAAGGCACTCACCCTCCAACATGTTAACAATTTGAATGAAATTTTAATTTGAAGAAAAATATATAAATATCCTTCCAAAATAAATAAATTCTTCATGGAATCCTACCTTTGGGTATAAATCCATCTAAGAAATCCCTTTGGTTAAATCCAAAGAGAGTTACCCAAAGAAGATGTGACAAACTTCCTCAAGCTCTTTTGTTTTATTTTCATTCTACACCACCCTAAAATATTAATATTACATGATTATATAATAAAAATACTATCCAAAATATAATGATATTTTTTTATAGAAATGGTTTGACATATATTTAGACTCACTTCAATATAATTGGTAATGATGTTACCATTCTTGTGAGCGGCGAACTATCATCTCACGAAATGATGTTTGTTTTTTTCCTTTACTACCAGTCATGGATGAGAATTCTGATGGAATGTATATTTTATTAATATATATATGATATATATATTTTATTTACTATTATTTTATTTATATAAAACATAATCTTTCTTTCATTCCAGTTTTTGTAAATACGATAATTTCATTTGGGGATGTGTGGACTACTGCCTCCTCAAAGTGATGTGATTCATTCACACTCTAAATTGAATGTATTACAGATGTGTTTAATTAAAGTATATGATATATATTAAAGATAATTATACTATAATAATCACATATATTTATATTCATATATATCATTTAATATCTTTCTATCAACATGATCAAGAAAAAAGAAACAATGTTCATACGTGTGTACAACCTACGGTCTCCATGAATATTGTTTTCATATTATGTTGTTATCATTAGTAGAATATTATAAATACATATATATTTAATATAAATTTTATATATATCATATTTTACATTATTTAAATCATGATATAAGTATGAGGGAAAAAATATAACAAATTAAGACACATGCGAAATACAATGCAGATATTACCTGAAACAAAACATTATATTGGAAGTTTTAAAAAGAAGTAAATATAAATAAATAAAACAAAACATTATCAATTGAAATTTCATTTTTCTAATTATTTCATATAATATAAATCACATAAAATCACATTTAGAACATAAAATAATCATTATAAATGGAGAATGAATAGTATAATAGGTATTTCTAGTAGTTAAGAAACCTATACCAATAGAATAGTAACATGAAAATTAGAATAGTAATAGGACCCTTATGAATTGTAAACATTCCAATAAAATAATAAACTCACTAATGAAATCTTAAATAAAATTTAAGAATATTATAAATATTAATATAATATAATTATATAATAGTACATGTAGATAAATTTTATATAAATTATTAATTATGTATTCGTATTTTTGTAAGTCATAAATATTTAATTACAATTTCAAAATTTATTCAATGATTTAAAAGAAAAATTAATGTCAAAAAATTTATTTATAAATTAATATTTAGTTTTATTGAGATTATTAAATACATTTATGAGTCCTTAATTATTTTTTCAATGTGTTATACGATAAACTGTAATTTAAAATTCATTATTTTCCAAGTAAATGATGATTTTAATTAAAAATTACATTTCTCATAAATAGAAGATTATTTTCATAAAATAGAATTTATTTTTGAATTATTCATGTGAAATAATGATTGTGTTTATTTTTTAGGAAATTTCAGATATACTTGAGATTTTTGGAATATTAAAATACGGTAAAATACAGTATATATACATTATAAGGGAAATACACCTTTCCTTGACTCCTCTCTAATGAAATCACAAAAATCACAAACCAACCTTCAATATATGGGGGTTCAATACCCATGGGGTAGAGGTACTATAGTAGTACTATAGCGGTAATGTAGCAGCGGTGGTACTGTTGATCGGCGGGTACTGTAGCGGTGGTAGGGCACTATTGCAGCCAGGTTACTATTCACAGAATGGGCCCTAGGCCAAAAATTTGGGCTTGTGGGATATGTATTAGGCTACAAGCCCACTGGGCCTTCACGCTATGTAATGGGTCTCCCTCTATCAAGTTAAAAGAGGTATTTTATTTTCCTTAATAATAAAATGAGTCTTTGGCCCCAACCTTTAAAAAAATATAGTTAGTGACATTTTCAAATCTATTCAAAATCGTGATCCTAAATATTAAAAAAATGAATAAAATGACGAGAAAACACCCCTCTCCTCTTCCTTAAATATCACTCCACACATCCTCTTCCCCTCATACATTTCAAGATCTCATACTTGTCGAAATTATTACAAACAATCATTAAAATCCCCTCCCCCACATCAATGTTCTATTTTTTTTATCTGAAGAAAAAACCATTTTCCTTCCAGTGGTTCTCTAGGATAAGGATTTAAGAGGTAGTACCCTCTTTCTTTATTTATGTTCTTTTTAGAGTTCTTTTTTTCTATTATTCTCTCCGCATGACACCTCATCCAAATGGAGTAGTATCTACAGTACCTTAAATATCTTCTATGTTTTATACTAGATTAATTATCCATAACAAAACCCATTCTCATCTCCCTTTTAATCTTAAAATGATATCATTATCTATGAGGTGTTGATTTATCGTCTTCAAGTATGGAATGTTTTCATTTTTCGTTAACTCATTTTAAGTTCCTCATGAAACCATTTTAATGATTAAAAATTATTTTAATGTGTATGTTATAAGCCTTTTTATGGCCAGGATATTACATATTTTGATATTACTAAATGATAAAACAGAAAGATTTTGTTGTAATCCAAAACCACCATAATAATCCAAACAATTATCACAAATGTATTGTCCAATGATTCAACATCATACCATAAAGACAAATGTTATATATAACCATGTGAACTAATGGGTGCTCATTGATAACCAATAATTTTAATTATAGCGAATTATTCAATTTTTACTTTAATTAAATAATTATATACAAGGGAACCGATCATGAAAACCTGGATAGTGAAAACTCCAAAACGATGAAATTAAAAACTCTGACCCATCGAGAATCCCATAAATGTACCTAATAAAACTATAATAAGTAAAAATATGATAGAAAATCAATTTTATTAGTTAATTATTGAATGTAATTATATTATAATATTTATTAAAGTGAATAATGAATTTAGATACAAGGTAAGGGGATTTTCAAACCAAACTATCTTTCTTTGTGTTTTTCCCAGTTTCACTCCATTTTCTGCAGGGATATTACATTATTTTTCGTTAAATATCATTTTTATCTATACCTTTTATTTTACGAGATATAATTATTCACAGTATTGTTTTATGACAAATGAAAAAAATCTTCCAAAAGCACCCTTCTCTCCAAAAAAACACAAATTTTTACTTCTTGTTAGATTTATTCATCTTCAATAAAGATTTATTTCTCTTATACAAAGTATGTTATTCATTATTTCATTTGAGAACCGAAATTTTTTTTCATGAATTTATGAAACCCATTTCTTTTTAATTGGTTATATTATGTCCATGTTTGATATACATTCTATGTAGAATGTTTGTTAATTATACTATTGTGATCTAACAGGTGTGCCAAAAATTATATATCTCTTAAAAATATTTTTATGTGACAAGTTAACTTAGTTTTATATTCCACAATAACGAATTGGGTAATGTGATGTATCACATGTGAAAATTGAAAATTAGTGAAGATGATGTTATATTTGGTCACAATAATGAGTGTTATTTGAAAACTAAACATGACATTTCCTTTCTTTGCATTTACATATTTTATACCTTTATCTATTGTTTGATTTAATGATTTTGATGACGATCCCTTGCTTATATTATTATGATAATGATTATGCTCACACATTATATATTGATTCATGTTATTTTATATCCCGTTGTTATGATTTTAGCTGACCCCGTTTTTAGGTATACCCTATGGTAAATAGTTTTACTGAGGCGATAAAAAGGGACAATGAGAAATTAGATAAGGAAAAAATAAATAAATTTTTATGTTTTATTATATAAAAGTTACGTATCAACCTTATTTTCCCAAGACACTAAACCATTGTATCCATGATTTTTAACACCATCATGTTTTTTATATTTAAAATTATTTAATAGTAATGTAATAAAAAAGGGTTTATATAGTTGGTATCTGAGTAAAATATTGTTAATTTTTGAATTTTTATTAGTGAACATTAGTGAAAATAATTAGTATGAGAGAAAGTATAAGTAATCACCAAAGAATAATTTTTTTTAGAAAAATGACATTCATAGTGATACCAGAATGCATTCCATTAGATTTAACACAAAAAATTAATAAATTATTAATTTAGGACATGAAGGATTATGTTTTGGTCAATCCATTTCTGTTTTTTAGAATGGTTAGAACCAAGAGAAAGGGGGACAACTACCCACACATGGGACAAAGAAGTGATTTCACAAATGCCATCCACAATTCTTTGGGAGTTAGAGTTAAAAATTTCATGGATATTATTACCAATTTTTTTCAAGATATAAACACTAACATGAATAATTTAGAACATAGACCTTTATATAAGAGGGAGAAACTAGATATTAAGTACATTATGAAGAAACAACCACTGAAAATTAGTGGATCTTCTGGTCCACTAGATTTGGAATAATGGGTCTACTCAGTGGAGAACATGTTTTATGTACTTTACTATTGTGAGATGAATATGGTGACTCTGGCTATGTATCATCTAAATAGATATGCCAACCAATGGTGAGAATTGATTTTGAATACTAAGATGAAGGATTAAATTGAATATATGGAATGGGAAGATGGTTTGATAATGATTATTAACAAGTATTTCCCACGAAATCATTATACATAACAGAGCTATAATTCATAGAGATTATGAAAACAGAAGTTGAATAATTCATATCCTATGAAGAAAATATAAAAATGCTTCCTATGTATGTTTTAGGCTTCATTATAAAAAATTGTTGCAAAATTGATACATTATTTAGTGGTTTGAAACCACACCTTTATAATTCATGAAAAATTTGTGGCATTGGGAGTTATGAAGATGTTGTTTTATGTTCTCTCAACGTGGATATGGAGTTTAGATAATTTTTCCATCAAAATGGTGAGAATTACGAAAAAATTATCTTTCAAGCTAGAGGATCTATGGAAAAAGGTGGGAAAACTCATCCACAAATATGTAAAAAATGTTGTAAGAAGAATCATTAAAATTTTCTCAATGGGGTGGGAAATAAATATATGTGTTGGCTATAAGGCCCCCAAGTAGAAGAATGTTGAAGATATATGAGAAATATGAAAAATCTGATGGAGGAAAGAAATGAAATTCCAATGGATCAATTCTTAAACTATAGGGTGATAGGGAATTATGCATGACAATGCACTGAAATCTGAGACCTAGAGTGTAATCACTGTCAGTAGCCAATAAATCCAATTGAGAAAGGGAAGTCTTATTCTTTCATTAATTTTGTGGTCGATCTCGACAATAATGTGGTGATAGGTACATTGGTTTTCATTAAAAATAGTGAATATAATATTTTATTATAGTTCTAGGAATTGTTTTATATCATTCATGTTTAGTAGAAATATTCAAACACCAACTCAATATATGTTTGTTGATTTATCAATAATAATAGGAAATGGGGAAATTATTATATCCAATGTATATAACTACTCCCTAGTTATTTTTTTGGAATTAACCTCCCAATAATTTTGGTCTTATTTCATTTGGTGTTGTTTGATTTTATTCTGGGCATGGATGGACTATCATTAAACAAAGAAAACATCAATTACTGAGAAAGGGATATCACTATTTACATCCCCAAGAATAATCTCATTCTATAAAAGTTTAATAAGGAGAATTATTCTAATTCTAATCCATAATCTCATATGTGGATATTATATCCTTATGGGAAATCATATCTACCTAAAATGATTAAGGAAAATGAGAGAATCATGATCAAAGACATGCCCATTGTGAGAGAATACACAAATGAGTTCACCAAGAAATATCACGGTCTTCCCCTAACTATATTGTTGAGTACTCAATTTATCTTATTTCATGACCTCTTCCAACATGAATGAAACTTTATAGATTGTACACCATTGATTTAGAAGAACTAATTAATCAATTACAATAAAATCTAAGCAACGATTTTATATTTCCAAGTGTTTCACCATGGGGTCCAGTATTCCACTTCTTCTAGAATAACGATTGATCAATGGAACTCTGCATTGATTATCATGATCTCAAAAAAATCTATATAAAGAACAAGTATCATCTTCCATGGATAGATGGCTGGTTATATCAATTGTGTGGTTCAATGTATTTATATAAGGTGGGCCTATGATTAGGATATCACTAATTAAAGGTGAGGAAGGAAGATATTACCGTGACCAATATTCCAATTCGGTATTGTCTTAATGAGTCCATAGTGATGCCCTTTCAACTCACTAAAGATTTAGAAATATTCATGGACTTAATAAATATACTATTTAGAGAATACCTAGAAAAATATGGGTTAGTATTGATTGATGATATTCTAATTTACACCAAATATATAGAGGAAGATGAGGAGAATTTGAATACTATGTTAAATACATTACGAATGGGAAAACATTATGCTATGTACAATAAATTTTAGTTCTAAATAGTGGATGTTTCATTTCTGGGGAATATTATCAGTAGAAAGAGATTATATGTAGACCCTTACATGAAAAAGGAAATAAAGGAGTGGCCTAGGGCCACATCTGTAATATAGTTATGTAATTTCCTTATTCGAGATAAGTATTATTAGTGATTTTTGAATAACATATCATTATTGTCAAATCAGATAAACAAGATTACAGAGAAGAGAGAAATGATTGTATCTACTAGTTAATGTGATTATTTTTTAAAATAATTAGAAATGAGGCTTATGGTTGCACCTATACTCACACTTCCTCGAAGTGGGGAACACTTTGTAGTATAAAATGATGCTTCAAAAACTGGAATAGGTTTTTCACTAATGAAAAATTATAATGTGGTAGCCTACACCTCAAGGAAGATCAAAATTCATGAGAAAAACTATCCCATGCATGATCTGGATTTACAATCTATGCTCTTGGAATCAAAAACATTGTGGCATTCTCTCAATAAAAAGAATATTGACATTAAAATTGATCATAAAAGACTTAAATTTATATTAACATGAAAAGAGATTAATATGAACCATAAAATATGGTTAGTGATCATCAAGGTTTATGAATGATTATTCCACTACAATCATGGTAGGGCATGTAAACTGGTGGATGATCTATGAAGAAATGATCCTAAAACATTATCAATGATGAGAATTGGGAAGGATCCAATCTTCATAGATTTTCAATGGATAGAAATTGGAATCATTAAGGGAGAAACATCACCAATCCATTCTCAAATGATTTCTCTACCATCCCCTGTTGAAAAAATAAATTATTCTCAACGAAATATTCTATAAATTACGAAGAAGGTGTAATCTGTTGGAAAGGGAAAATACACATAGTTTAAAATAGATGATAAAGTATTTGAAATCATTTGGTCACAATTTTTTGTACCACCAGATCCAGAGATAAATAAGGAGAACTGGAATGACAAACATATCTCATCCTTCTCTATTCACTAATGGAGTAAAAAGATGTGTCGAGATCTTTGAGAGAACTATTTTTAAGACAATGTGAATTAAAACATCACAAAATACAGATAAAATTTCATAGTATGTTATCAAATTATGGCTAAGAGAAAATAGTCTAATGGGATTATATAACTATTACCCATAAAAACATGGAAATGGGAAAACACCATCATGGACTTTTTCACTATACATCTAAAGACATCCAGAAGAATCCATTTTACATGGGTTATTATAAATCATCATACAAATACAACTCAATTTTTGATGACTTTTAGAGGACTTATAATTAAATCAAAATGGGGGGACATCAAGTAGAGAAGTTTTACAAATACATAGAGTAACCTTATTGATTGTATTTGATTGAGATCTGGGATTCACCCCTAGGTTCTGGAATGTGTTTAAAATCCTCTAAATACTAAACTACTTAAGTATGAAATATCTACATTAAACTGATGGCCAATCAATGAAGACTATTTAGACATTATAGGACATGTTAAAAGTGTTTTCTGTATAATTAAATTTAATATATGACTGACATATATGTTTGTTCATATTCTACTACAACCATAGTTTCTACATGAGAATCCAAATGGTTCCATATAAATCCATTTATGGGAAAGGATACAGAACACCAACGTGATAGGATTTAATTGATGAATTTAAGATTCTAAAACATGAAATGTTTGATGAAATGGTAGAAAATATAAAAACCATATAGCTTCACAAAGAGGAATCCCAAGGTAAATAATATATCTATGTAGATAATTATTTATGAGATATTTAATTTAGGTTGGAGACATTTTATTTCTTTGGATATCTCCAGTGAAGAGGATCCTGAGATTTGGGAAGAAGGGAAAGCTATGTCCCAAGTACATCATCCCCTTTGAGATTCTTGATCATGTCAGAGCTATGGTCTATTGACTAGAACATCAATGTAACATAGGAGGTATATATTAAAATGATATCTTTTATGAGGTGAATCTAACGAAGGTCATAGACCATAGAGATAATGTTCTATGCCACAAGACTACTCACCATGTAAAAATTATAATGGGGAAACCATAAGCATTAATAGGAATCATGGGAGCTGGTGGAAGTGATGAATGTGAAGTACCCTCACATGTTTTCAACATATAATTTAAACCAGAAATTTTGAGGGCCTAATTTAAAAAGTGGAAAAAATGTAATGACAAAAAATTGTATCAATGGAATTTAACATTATACAATTATAAAAATTAGTATAAATCACATAAAATCAGATAGTGAACAGACTTCACACTTAATAAATTAATTATGAATGGTATATAAGGTATTTAGAGAAGTCAAGAAAACTATTCCAATGGAGGGGTAATTTTAAATTTGGAATAGTAATATAACCCTTATGAATTTAAAATTTGAAAATAGAATAGTAACATCACCCCTTAATTTAAAAATACATTTTAAGCATATTATAAACGGTAATGTGATATTAATATGTCATAGTATAATTATACAAATTTATTAGAAATTATAAATTATGTGATGGTATTTTTGTAAGTCATAAATATTTAATTAAAAACATTAAAAAATATAATGATTTAAAAGAAAATTTAATTTTAAATTAATATTATGGTTTCTTATGATTATAAGAAAATTTAATGTGACCTTAATTAATTTTTCAACTTGTTATAGAATCGGTTATAATTTTTAAATCGGCATTTTCCATGTAAATGATGATTTTATGTAAAAACTAAATTTCACATACAATTGTAAATATTTTCAGAAAATGGAGTTCATTTTTAAATTCTACATGTTTAAAAATGGTAAGGGTGAATTTTTTGGGTTTTTAAAAAATACAAGAATTTTTTATGAATAGTAAAATAATGTAAAATAAAGTTTATATGAATTTCAAGTTAAAAACACTTTTCCTAGATTCATATTTCATTTGAAAACCATAATATATAACCCCCCTTAGTTATTTTAATATATTTAGTAATTATTATAGAAATATTCATAGTGTTGACCTAAAATAATAATCTACTTAATAACGTAATTATAAAACACCCCAATTATCCCCTATAAATAACACCCCACCACCACTTCTCCTCACACATACCAATATTTGATCCATATCGAAAATTGTCTCAATACTCTTCTCAAGCCCCTTCCTCAGGACCTTGTTCACTTTCTCTCATCGAATGACCATACCCTTGGCCCTAATGTTGTTCCCAAGGAGAAGGAATCAAGATTTAAATTCCTATTTCTTTTCATTTAATTTCAATTCATGTTATTTAATTTTGTTTGTCTCTCCTTGTCTCCCCTCATCCAAATGGCTTGAAAACTCTTGTATCATTCATGTACTTTGATTTTGTTATGCTAATGGAATAATCCATCATAAAACCCCTTCTATTCTATATTTTATTCTTAAAATTAGTGCATTTGTCTATGAGGTGTTGATTTATCGCTTTCAAGGACGACATATTTTTTCAACATACCACTTTGTAAGTTTTCCATGAAAAACTTTTAATGGTTAAAATTATTTTAATGTGTATGTTATAACCCTTTTTATATTTTATAAGGAACATATTTACATAATAAAAAATGATAAAACAAAACGAGTACATTGTGATAAAAAACATAATAATCTAAATGATTACCACTAATTTATTATCAAATGATTTTTACTCATACCATATAACTAGTTTATATAAATAACCATATAAACATAAATATGATCATTAGTAACCAATAATTTAAATTTTGGGGAATTATTCAAATTTTGCATGATTTCCAAACCTATATACAAGAGATCCAATCATGAAAACCAAGAAAAAAAACACCCCAGAAAACTGAAATTATACATTATAACTCATCAAAATTTTCTTAAATGAACATAATAAAAGCATAGTAAATCATCTTCATGTATAAAAATTTGATTATTTTTTTAATTAATTATTTTAATTTGATTAATTTGTATATTAAATTGAAAAATGTATTCAGACATAAGGTAAGGGGATTCTCGAACCAAACTCTATTTTTTGGGTTTTCTATCCATTACTCCATTTTCAGTATGGATGCTCATTTATTTTTGTATAAAAAATATTTCTTTTATCATTAACATTTATTTTTTGGGATAGACATATTTCCAATATGGTTTTATGAAAAATGCAACAAAATATCTAAAAGAAATCTTCTTTCAAAAAAATATATCTTTTACTTCTTATAAAATTGTTTCTTCTCTCCCTACAATTGATGATTCTTATAACAAATATATTATTACAACATTAATTTGATAACCCCATTGTTTATTAAGGAATATATGAATTTCATTCCTTTCCATGGGTTTATTTATGTCAAATATTGACATATGTTCTATGTGGCATACACGATAATGTAAATGTTACGATGTGATGGGTGAATTCAGAATTATATAACAAATGTAAATGTTATGAAGTGATGGGTGTTCCCAAAATTATATACCATTCCAAAAAATGGTTAATGTGATTTATCTAATGAAAACATGTCAAAATGTGTGAACATAATGCTAGTTTTCTATACCATATTTTTATGGTATTTTTCTAATAAGACAAGATGTTTCATTTTTATGAATATACATATTCCATTTATTTATTTAATGATTCATCTCATGATTATGATGATGATATAATGATTATGTTATGTTTATAATGATTATGATCACACATTCTATATTGATTCATGTTCTTGTCTATTCTATTACTGGGATTTTATATCACACATTTTTAATGAATACCCTCAACTGAATACTTATGATACGGAGAAAATGAGGGATAATAAGATAATATAGAAGAAGAAATTAAATAAATTCTTATTTTTTATTATGTGAATTATATGTGTGGTCTTAATTTTTCCAATACACTAAACCTTTGGATCCTGTATTTGGAAAAATATTATGTTGTCAATCTTTAAAATGATGTAATATTAATGTAAGAAAAATAAGGTTCTATATAATAAAGACATATATGGTGTAAGATATAATAATATAGTTTTTGGTAGATATATAATAAACTTATATTAATTATACAAGAGGTTTTAATGAGTACAATCCAAGTTAGGACATATATTAAGAAGGATTCTAGTCTCCCTTTTATTTCAATGATATTTATTCCTTATCCTCCACTTATTTATTTTTTGTGGTGTATATATTTCCCATAAATATATTATATAAAAATTATAACTAAATATATGTTTTTTTAAAAAACATTTTCATTATTTATATTTTATGGGGTTTATGTTTCAAAAGTTACCAAATCGGTAAAGTTGTTTTATCTCAATTTTAATTATTTGAGATACATTCCTTGGATTTCAAAAACATTGTTTTCAAAATGATTTTAAAATAATATATTCTAGGATCATTTTCAAGAAAAAAAATAATTTAAAATGGATTATGGATTCCATGATTCTTTTACATCTTTTGAATGATATTTTCAATGAAAAAGGTATTTGAAAAGGTTTTATGATTTCAATGATTATTCTAAAATATGAAAGGATATTTCCTAAATAATTTTTTTAAAAAAATCTTCCAAATTATTTTATATCTAATATAACATCCATTGGTGTTACTCATTCCAATTATGGGTAAATTTTCTAATGGTTTCATTCATATTCGTTCACTAAATGGATTATATTTTGATGGAATGTTTTTAATGAATCTCGTTTCTCTTTAATGAGTTATATTCTTATGAATGACGCTTCTTTTTATGGGTTATGCTCTGATTAAATGGTTATAAAACCTTTATTTTCCATTGGTTACGATATTCTTACATATTTATGACACCAATTTCATTTAATGGGTTAGGATATTTTGTTTTGGATTTTGTGAAAAATATATGTATGATTTCGTTATGATATGTGTGGTACAAATACCACTTTCAAATGAATTGGTTAAATATTTTTATTTCATGACATAATGATAGGATTCATATCTATGGGATTCATATACTATTGAATATGAGGAAAAATGATCCACTATGGGAATATGGGGAATCCCAATCTACGATAGGAAGATCGAAAAACCCAATCCATTACAAGGAAAGGGCTGTGACTGGTGATGGTTGTGTTTCCCCCCATACATGATTAATCCCCGGAAAGTTCCCAGTTATGTTTTTAAAATGCACCCTAACTTATACGGAATGATATTATATGTTTATTTGTCTACCATAATTTAATGTGTCATCCCAATGTTATTATTTAATGGCTTCTTCTCTATATTACCATATAAATAAAGTCTTATGATCTTTTAATAATTATTACATGATTAATGTTTATGTTATTTTATGTGATGTTTATTATATTATAATTTCATGATGACATTCTCATACCCTTATTTTCATGTTAATGGTTACATTTCTCCATTATTTACCCTTAGGTAGCATATGAAATCAGCCCTTTTATGTTTTAATACCCCAAGTAATAAAGATATTTATTATATATGATGTTTCTAAGAAGGGTTCTACACATTAAGATCCTAGTGGGGGGAAATTCACCTCACTTATGTACCAATTTTAATATTTCCATATTTCCAAAGGAACTATAATAATGTGGTCTTTGGGTTTCCATTTGTGAATTTCTTTAATTATTCCACAAAAAATGATGTAATGTTAATGTATGAAAAGTGAGTGTCACTATAATATCAATATAATATAAATTACGTTTATCGAAAATATTCAATCAATTATTGATTCAACAAAAATCATATATTAAACCTAAAATTTACCCATACATAAATCATGTCTTCTAAAATAGTTATCCAATATAATATAATCATTCCATTTAATATATTTTCCTATGTTATTGACACCATTTAATACCTGTTTCAAAAAAATTTATGAAAAACTAAATAAGTATAACCATTATATGTTTCTCTTCATAATCAGAACTATTAATATAGCATAATATTGTTGATAAATATCACTCATTATTGAAAACAGATGAAAGTGTCAATATTTAATTTATGTTAATATATTAACCCCAAAAAGTTTTATATGGTGAGGAAAAATACATGTTTCTAATCATAATAGTAATACAATAAAATTACAAACCATTTATGTATGAACCAATATTAATTTATTATAAATATTGGTTTCTAGATAAATATATTTCTCAGCAACAGTTTTGTGATCTTGTTTCATCAAATAACTAAATCTAAAATTATTTATCAATAAAATTAGACTAAATTGTTGTATGAATATAAAAACTAAATTGTGATATGTCTTATCTAACTTCACCTTCATTTCATCCATTGAAAATTCTAGTTCAATCAATATTTATTTATTTTATGATTTGTTATACTTCTTAAAAAACCAATAAATTTCATTTTAAAGTAAATCCTTTATAATCGTTTGTAAAGATAATACAATAAAAAAATAATACACCACTATAATGTCAAACCACATGGAAATCTAGGCCTATTTTTCGTGCCCCAGGTGCCGATCAAGTTAATAACGAATCCTAAATTCTTCTAGTTGTTACCATTAGGTGCATCTGTTCTAGATCTAGAATAACATGTAGTATCTAGATAATTATATAATTTTCTTGTGAAAAATGAAATATACATGGTACCAAGTCATTGATATGTTTTATTATACATTAAATTATCACATATACTTTTACCTATAATTTTTACTAATGTTCTCTTATTCTAATCCCAATATAAAATATTCCTGATTACATTAACCTTAAATAATATAATATTCACAAGGGTTATCTATACCATTGAAATCGTAATAAAATATAAAATATCAATCATTAATGTTTTTTATAACTCTAATATTATCCCAAGTTGATAACAACCTACTATCTAATGTTATTCAAAATTTTCTTTGATATCAAACAGGATGTCACAGACCCACTATCCAAGATCTGAATCCATAAACATAAACTTTCTATACCAATTTCAATAAAAACTAATTTACCTTCAGGATAACTATCCAAAATATACATCACCTAAAACAATTATTTCATTACATACATTACCATGACCATTTATGTTTTTATATTCACATAATTTACACAAAACAATAAGTTGAACAATTAATGTTATTTATATGAAATGACAATTTTTATTATATACCAAACTACTAAGTTATTAATGAATATTCAACGTCTCCCACAAATTATTTAACATGTGTTATAAATTTAATCAGGTTATTTGTAATAATTTTCATCATAACACCGGGAAGGGAAACAAAATAAATAGGTCATCTAAAATAAGTAATAAGGGATACATATAAATATGGGTATCAAAAACCTAAAAATGTTATACAAAATTGGGAAGGAATAAATTATCAGAATAATGAAATTATAAAATATAAATAGATGAATTATATATCCATAAATTCAAATGGAAATATGGATAATAATAATATTTAACTCATACTCATGGAATACATAACACCAAACATAAAAAAATGTTTTCTAATCCTTATTAAAATAATTTATACTGCTATGGGTAGGGATATACACAAAAAACTCATGCTATTTTTTTCTGATGGTAACTATTGATTCATTGAGAGGCAATACAAATTTATCCCCCACCAATGACTCGTTAATGTTCAATTAATTCACTATAAGAGTCAACAAGACATTTCATTCCATTCCTTTAGGAACATACTTCTAAATAAAAACATGGTTGTCCATATAATTAAGAGAATTTAATTCCAATACATAATAAACATGATCTAGGAATAAATAATAATTAAGAATATATATATATATTCCCCTTTTAATAAAATGGATAACATGGTCATATCCCATTTTAGGGAAGAAGGTGGATGATTAACAATATATAGTGAACTTTATAATAATAATCCATATTAGAATAATATCAATTGTAACACCAATGATTATACCCTTCTCAATAAAATAGATACCTTGATCATTACCCATCTAGAGAAAGAATATGTATGGTTTCAAAAAAAAAACCTTAGTATGACCAAAGATAAATAAAATGCCTGTAGATACCCAAAGCTTAACGTACATGGACATTAAATTACTTTTGCAGAATACTTAGTACATAACAAAAACACACACACAAGAGCCGTAATAGGTTAGTGTCTTTGGAAACTCAGAATATAATCTTTTAATCGTGGTGAAAGATCTTCAACATCTCCCATAAAGATATTCCCTTTTTTCTTACCTAAAACCTTTCTTTATATCCTAGGGAAAAGAAAACATAAAAGGGTGAGCTCAAATTCTCAGTAAGGGTAAACAAAAGAAATATCAATCACATCATATTCATAAGAACATAACATTCTGGAAATCATAACTGCAAAAGAGATCATAATATCATAACATGGAATAAATCATAGTAGTGAAATGTAATAACAATAATCATAACATAAAACATGAAACATTGTGGCATACACACATAATCATAGAGAATCATTTCTTATTAGTCAAGGCTCATTGCCAAGACTATCTTAGTGGACAAAGTACATTTCTGAACCAAGTTCACTCCTCATTTCAGTCATGTTTCACTGAACCTGTTTAACCTTCCGTTCCAGCCATGTCTATATCATGAGATTTAAAATATTTACCCAATTAATTGGAGGGAGATATTGATCCCACCCATCTCATAATTATACCATTCTTATGTGTGCCACAAAATCATAAACCATACATCATAGCATAACCCATGTAATAAAAATGGGAATCTTAAACATCATGACATCATAAAACAATTCATATAAGATAAAAGAATTCATAAAAATATTTCTATCACAACATAATCAAATCTATTTAATATTAGGGATATAAGAAAAACCCTTTATTATCTTAGATGGAAAATAATTTTGATAAAACACTTGAACTCCATTCTTGAAGAAAATATCATTTCTACTTCAAAAACACTTTTCCTTTCTTAACATGTCATACAATTCTAAAATAAAATAATTTGATTAAAAATAAACTTAAAAACATGTAAAAGAAGCTTCTTGGAAATAATGTTTTAAAAATCCATTCATGCCGTATAAGTTAAAAAAACACTCTTCTCGTACTTTTGTCAGAAAAGTCAAAAAGTACCTCATACGAAAAATGACAAAATATTCCTTTCATATCTTTTACTAAAAACTCACCAAAGGGTAAAATTTGATATAAACTATTGTAGAAGGAAATATATTGAGGAAACATGGATGTGGATGATAAAATATACCCCAGTAAATACCAAAGTATAAACAATCTCAGATAAAAATGAGATTGTGATATTTTCCCTTACCTTATGTCCGATATGCTTCGTATGTATCCAAACCTCATGTATAATGATTTAAATAATGTCATTGACTTATTACAAAATCATATTCATTTTTATGATATAATATATGGTTCACTTATGACTTTATATTACCCGTTCTTTTGTAAATTCCATGTTAAAGAGCGTTTTGGGTAAAATTGTTTCATTTGTCATTCGTGTTTTGAATTTTAATTAATCATATGATTAATTAGATCATGATTACTTAATTCCAGAATATAAAACATGATTTATATATAATATATATTTAGAATATACATATATATAATAGATCGATAAATGGAAAGAAATACACTGTTCATGGAGACGGTAGGTCGTACGTACACATGAACATTGTTTTCATTTCCTTATTTTGTTGAATAGAGTTAAGTAGATGACATACATATATATATATATACATAAATTCAGTAGATTTATACTGTCATATATTTCATTATTATTTCTTATATATACTTTATAATCAATCTTAAATGGTCAACATGGAGAATGAATCTCATCCCGTCGTGGAGACGGTAGTCCGTACGTACGCACGAGCGATGATATCGTTCCCATAATTATTGAATTGAATAGGATAGGATGATACAATATATCAAAATCAGTATGATATTTTAATAACTATGTATAGTTATTATTCACACCATTATACCCATCCAAGTATGGTGGTGTTGGAAAAGCATATTACACCATAGCGTGGAGACGGTATTCCGTACGTACGCACGCGTGGTGATTTCGTTTTCCATAGGATGGATAGATGGTGAAATGGGGTTGTTTCCTAATTATAATGACTTATAAGTATATGAGTGATACTGATGTTATTACTTTATAATGAAACAACCAAAGAATAAGAAGTCGAAGAAGAAATAAAGTTGAAAGAATCGGTAACGGACATTACCTCTTCTTTGAAGCGCCTCTTTGATTCCTCCTCTTAGGGCACTAAAATTGGACTTTGAAGAAGACCAGGACATCTAGGATGTTTCTAGGGAAGTGTAGAAGAGAATTTTTCAGGGGTTGGGCGAGCATGAAGGCTCAAAGTGGTGTGAGGAAGAGAGGGAGTAGGTTCCCTTTTATAAGGGAGGAGAGGGGCACCTTTGGAATAACAAAAAATATTATTTTATTATAAAGCCAAATTAGGTTTTAAATAGCTCCAAATTGATTTATTTAGAAGATAAGGTGGGGATAGGTCGAAATCCTCTCATCCAATAGAATTTAGACAAGTTTAGGTTCCTATTTTAACCTTATCATTTATATTTAACATTTAGTTAGATAATTTTACTTTTACCATGTATTTTTGTGTTCTTACACTATAAGGTTAATAAACATACAATAAGAAGACAAACGAACCCCAAGTTGTTTAATATTAATATATATAACCTTATCTAAGTCATTTGGCCGAACCTTATATTTTTAAGAATAAAATAACAATTAATAATATAATATTTATTTTTAAAACTATTTTATGTCAATTTTGACAATATTTAGTAATTGATATTTGTGAAAAATCATAACAGATTGATTAGTTCGAAAAACGTTAATTAAATCAATAATAACATGTCATATTAACCTTGAAAATTATTGTAATTCATTAAAAGTCTCAAATTAAATTTATTTTGGTATTTATAACATCAATTATGTCAATATTTCATTAATAAGATAATTACTGTATCATCATTGTGTCATAAATAAATTAAATTATTTAATGTCTAAAAATTACAGGTAAAATACTGTTATGTAGGAAATCTTTTTAGATTTCTAATGAATATTTATAGTAGAATATATCTTATGTATAACCCTATATTAAAAATGATATACTTATTAAACATAGATTTTAACTATTTTAACCCTTCTTTAAATAAATTAATAATAAATGTCCTAATCTAATCCAAGTGGGCCTAAATGGTCATATTTTATTCTTAAGGTTGTTTTTGGTCGAATTACACTTATCCAATAGAATTAGGACATGTTTTAGGGCAATAATAATATCATTTTTACCCTTAATTACCCTATTTACTTTTAACCGTGGTAAAAAAAAGTAAAACGTTACTATTCACCAAAAATTATTTTTATCTCATTGAACCACATTTTACTTACGGACATCAACTGTGTCTCTCGGATTTTTGAAATTCCACTCACAGAAGAGGTAAAATTATGTTTTATGAAAAATTCATTTTTTTTAAATACCACCTAGTGGTTTCACTATTCATCAAAAAATGAAAGTTTCCAGAAAAATACCCAAAATTAGGCCTAAGATATATTTGATATTATGAACTGAAAAATGAATTTTATTTTACCATATTCAAAACCTACCAGTTTCATTACTTAATTTAAAAAATAATTCCCGTCGTCAAAACAAATAGCGTGTTCTTAAGAGATAATAACTATCAAAAGATTGACACTTGTTTATGTCTGGTTTAAATGTGAAATTACATCCAATGACCAAAATTGTATTAAATTGTAAAATTATATTATAAATATACTTTTAAACCACTCAAATTAATAATTTAACACTATTAATTATTTCGATTAAAAAGGTTGTTTTTAATTAAAATTTAGTAATTTTCACGATTCATCAGAAAATGAAAGTTTTCCGAAAAGTACCAAAATTTCACCCTAAGCTAATTTCGATATTCCGAATCCAAAAATGAAGTCCATTTTAAAAAATAAAATTTACAAAATCTCAAAAAGTGGTTATTACTATGCATAACGGCTAGTTTTAATAATATTTTAATAGCATATCGTTGTTTAGTGAAACTCGGTATTGCGTACTACACGCGCTATCGAGGAAGGTTGTGATTGCATGTAATGCAAGGAAAGTCAAGGATTCGTGTTGTGCAAGCTCTTTTTGGTGTAGCATAAAACACAAGACATTAATGAAATTAAAAAGAATATTTTTCATAAAATCTCAGTTTGTTACATTCTACCCCCCTTAAAATGAATTTCGCCCTCGAAATTCATCGGGGTTATAAATGGTTTACTACTCGAAAGTTTCTTTAATATAAACCCACATCGTAAAGAGGAATACCAAAACCAATATTTAAAAACAAAAGTATGAAATGTAACAGTTACCCAAATATTCTAATCACTAGGTTTCCACATAGGTGAATATATGGATATGGAAGAGAAATCTAACCATCATGTTCTGATGGAGAGTGGTAGAGAACATGGCTATGGAAAAGACAACAATCACAAAGCCATTAATTTGTGACGATCTAAGGTACCATATAATTCATCAGATATAAGATCACTAGGAAAACATTTTTGGTTTTCAAGATCATTTCTCTAAAGTTGATGAAATTGGAATTAGATGAAATACTTTCGTGATTTTGGTATAGTCTCACCGTTGGTCATTCTTTGGACAATTTCCACTTCCTCTATTAAATAAATGAAGTTGAATTTGTCAATCATGATGTGTTAGCAGATCATGTGAAAAAATGATGGGTCATTCCATCTGTCTCAAACAAAAGGATAGAAACGTTATCAAAACTTACATAAGTCCATCTATAGTGAGATTAATCAAATATGGTTCCTAAAATGGACTTATACTTCATATATCACACTTCTTAATATAATAAAACTAGTTTCTACTAAACAGGGACTTCCTGTAGGCCAGTGGTAGGCGATAAAGGCCAGTCGCACTTCGGTTGTGGGTTCGATTCCCATAGCCTTGTCCGACGTGATGGGCTGTCGCCCATCCTGCAGGTTGTCCTTTTCTATAACTAAATTACTATAACATCCCATAAATATTATCAAAAAAAAGTTCTATCCATAAACAATACTAACTTATGTCCAACATACTCCATTCCAATCTTTAGGATTATCTAAAATACTTCGGTCCAAGACATTAGTATAAAGAAAACGATTGCTTGAAATGTCATCAACCAAACCATGTGAATACCATCATTTATCCCCCATATATCATAAGATATATCTTGTTGGTAAAATTACAAACATGTGAATACCTTAATCATGTATTCTATTGAAGAATGAATACCCATTGAACCTTAGTGAAAAAACGAATGCAGTTAAAAGTTAACACTTTCCATAAACCAAAATCTTCAAAATTGTTTATACTCAAACCATGACATCACTTAGTCCTTATATCAATCATGAGCTCATGAATACTGTCAAACATTTCATTTTCTCGTTTTCCCTTCATTATGCACATATCATCTTATTTCCTAAAATATCTGAATAACCTTTAATGGATACTGGTACCATTAATCATACACTTTCAAAACTCAAGGAAAGACAACAGTGTAACAATCCTTAGATGTATCTTTATTCCATAGTACCATGAGATTACTTATACAACATTACACTTGATAAACATGTAATCATTCCACTACCTTATAAAACCATTGACCGAGCTTCAACAATTCTTTCATCTCACATATCATTTGTAGTCTCTTCATCATCATCAACATAAATACTACCCATACGGTCGTACTGATTCTCTTCATGAGACTTTCCCGTAGGGAATTGGTTTGCATAATGCCCATACATTCCACATTTAAAACATTTAACCATTGTTGATGTCATAGAAATACCATTATCCTCATCGATGGTGTTAACTGAACCTTTTCCATTGCACTTACTGGCTTTGTGTCCTTCTTTTCCACACCCAAAGCATCTTCCAGTTCCCTTGAAACAATCTCCTCAATGCCTCTTCCCACATGATTTACATGAGGGAAATTGAACTTTCTTTCCTCTATGATCATCATGAAACTCCATCCTCCTCTTATTATCTGAGTTAGGAAACTTACCAAAGTTGAGATTATGGATCATATTATGAGATTTCTGATTAGGCATAATAATGATGTTTGGACTTCCAAATCCCATTTCATTTGGTTTCTCATGAAGAATATCATTCCATTGTCAGCCATATCCTCCATTATCATGAATCTTCCTGTTTCCAGCCATTTTATAAAACCCAAAAAGAATAGTGTGAGAGGCCAAAATCATGATAGGGAAAACAACATAGTAAAGGGGGAGCACCCTCAATATCTAACATCTTAGGTAACCATAATTCTAGTACTATAACCTATACTTATACTTATCCTTAGGGACATCCCTATACCAACCTTAGAAATACTTATAGGGATCTCACTAAAGTTCTCGCATCCTAGTTTCCAAAGGTTGACTAAACCTTTCCTTTGATACCAACTGTAGAGACCCGAAGCTTAATGTACGTGGACATTAAATTACTTTTGAGAAATACTTAGTACATAACAAAAAACACACACACAAGGACCGTAATAGTTTAGTGTCTTTGGAAAATCAAAATTTAATCTTCTAATCGTGGTGAAAGATCTTCAACATCTCCCATAAAGATCTTCCCTTTTTTTCTTACCTAAAAACTTTCTTTATATACTGGGGAAAAGAAAACATAAAAGGGTGAGCTCAATGGCTCAGTAATGGTAAACAAAAGATATATCAATCACATCATATTCATAAGAACATAACCTTTTGGAAATAATAACCTGAAAAAGAGATCATAATATCATAACACGGTATAAATCATAGTAGTGAAATGTAATCCCAATAATCATAACATAAAACATGAAACTTTGTGCCATACACACATAATCATAGAGAATAATTTCTTATTAGTCAAGGCTCATTGCCAAGACTATTTTAGTGGACAAAGTCCATTTCTGAACCGAGTTCACTCCTCGTTTCAGTCCTATTTCACTGAACCGGTTTAACCTGCCGTTCCAGCCATGTCTATCTCATGAGATATAAAATCTTTACCCAATGCATTGGAGGGAGATATATGTCCCACCCATCTAATAATGATACCATTCTTATGTGTGCCACAAAGTCATAAACCATACATCATAGCATAACCCATGTAATAAAAATGGGATTCTTAAACACCGTGACTTCATAAAACAATTCATATAAGATAAAAGAATTAATAAAAATATTTCTATCACAACATAATCAAATCCATTTAACAATAGGGATAGAAACAAAACCCTTTATTATCTTAGATGGAAAATAATTTTGATAAAACACTTGAACACCATTCTTGAGGAAAATATCCTTTCTACTTCAAAAATACTTTTCCTTTCTTAACATGTCATAAAATTCTAAACTAAAAGAAGTTGATTAAAAATAAACATGAAAACTTGTAAAGGAAGCTTCTTGGAAATAATGTTTTAAAAATCCATTCATGCCGTATAAGTTAAAAAAACATTCTTCTCGTACTTTTGTCGGAAAAGTCAAAAAGTACCTCATACGAAAAACGACAAAATATTCCTTTAATATCTTTTACTAAAAGCTCACCAATGGGTACAATTTGATATAAACTATTGTATAAGGAAATATATTGAGGAAACATGGATGTGGATGATAAAATACACCCCAATAAATACCAAAGTATAAACAATCTCGGATAAAAATGAGATTGTGATATTTTCCCTTACCTTATGTCCGATATGCTTCGTATGTATCCGAACCTCCTGTATAATGATTTAAATAATGTCATTGACTTATTAAAGAATCATATTCATTGTTATGATATCATATATGGTTCACTTATGACTTTATATTAACCTTTCTTTTGTAAATTCCATGTTAAAGAGTGTTTTGGGTAAAATTGTTTCATTTGTCGTTCGTGTTTTGAATTTTAATTATTCATATGATTAATTAGATCATGATTACTTAATTCCATAATATAAAACATGATTTATATATAATATATATTCAGAATATACATATATATAATAGATCGATAAATGGGAAGAAATACACTGTTCATGGAGACGGTAGGCCGTACGTACGCATGAATGTTTTTTTTTGTTTCCTTATTGAGTTGAATGGAATTAAGTAGATGACATACATATATATATATATACATAAATCCAGTAGCTTTATACTGTCATATATTTCATTATTATTTCTTATATATTCTTTATAATCATTCTTAAATGGTTAACATGGAGAATGAATCTCATCGCGTCGTGGAGACGGTAGTCCGTACATACGCATTAGCGATGATAACGTTCCCATAATTATTGAATTGAATAGGATAGGAGGATACAATATATCATAATCAGTATGATATTATAATAACTATGTATAGTTATTCTTTACACCATTATACCCATCCAAGTATGGTGGTGTTGGAAAAACAGATTACACCACGGCGTGGAGACAGTATTCCGTACGTACGCACGCGCGGTGATTTCATTTTCCGTAGGATGGATAGATGGTGAAATGGGGTTGTTTCATAATTATAATAAAATATCAGTATATGAGTGATACTTATGTTATTACTTCATAATGAAACAACCAAATAAGAAGAAGTGGAAGAAGAAATAAAGTTGAAAGAATCGGTAATAGACGTTACCTCTTCTTTGAAGCGCCTCTTTGAGTCCTCCTCTTAGGGCATTAAAATTGGTCTTTGAAGAAGACCAGGAACTCTAGGATGTTTCAAGGAAAGTTTAGAAGAGAATTTGGTACGGGTTGGCCGAGATTGAAGGCTCAAAGTGGTGTAAGGAAGAGAGGGATGAGGTGCCCTTTTATAAGGGAGGAGAGGGGCACCTTTGGAATAACTAAAAATATTATTTTATTATAAAGCCAAATTCGGTTTTAATTTTCTCCAAATAGATTTATTTCGAATATAAGGAGGGGATGGGTCTAAATCCTCTCATCCAATAGAATTTAGACAAGTTTAGGTTCCTATTTTAACCTTATCATTTAGATTTAACATTAAGTTAAATAATTTTACTTTTACCATGTCTTTTTGTGTTCTTACACTATATGGTCAATAAACATACTATAAGAAGCCAAACGAACACCAAGTTGTTTATTATTAATATATATAACCTTATCTATGTTAATTGGTCGAACCATAGATTTTTTGGAATAAAATAACAAATAATAATATAATATTTGTTTTTAAAAATATTTTATGTAAATTTTGTCACTATTTAGTAATTGATTTTTTTGAAAATCATAACAGATTTATTAGTTCGAAAAAAGTTAATTTAATCAATACTAACATGTAATATTAACCTAGAAATTTATTGGAATTCATTAAAAGTCTCAAATTTCATTTATTTTGGTATTTATAACATCAATTATGTCAATATTTTCATTAATAAGATAATTACTACATCAACTTTGTGTCATAAATAAATTAAATTATTTAATGTCTAAAAATTACAAATAAAATACCATTATGTACGAAATATTTTTAGATTTCTAATGAATATTTATAATAGAATTTATCTTTTGTATAACCCTATATTAAAAATGATATACTTATTAAACCTTGATTTTAACTATTTTAACCCTTCTTTAAATAAATTAATAATAAATGTCCTAATCTAATCCAAGTGGGCCTAAATGGTCATATTTTATTCCTAAGGTTGTTTTTGGTCGAATTAAACTTATCCAATAGAATTAGGACATGTTTTAGGGTAATAATAATATCATTTTTACCCTTAATTACCCTATTTACTTTTAACCGTTGTAAAAAAAAGTTAAAAGTTACTATTCACCAAAAATTATTTTCATCTCATTGAACCACATTTTAATTACTGACATCAACCGTGTCTCTCGTATTTTTTGAAATTACACTCACAAAAGCGGTAAAATTATGTTTCATGAAAAATTCATTTTTTTTACTACCACTTAGTGGATTCACTATTCATCAAAAAATGAATGTTTCCAGAAAAATACCCAAAATTAGGCCTAAGCTATATTTGATATTATGAACTGAAAAATGATGTCTATTTTACCAAATTCAAAACATATCAGTTGAATTAATTAATTAAAAAATTAATTCCCGTCGTCAAAACAAATAGCATGTTCTTAAGAGATAATAACTATCAAAAGATTGACACTTGTTTATGTCTGGTTTAAATGTGAAATTACATCCAATGACCAACAATGTATTTAATTGTAAAAATATATTCTAAATATACTTTTAAACCACTCAAATTAATAATTTATCACTATTAATTATTTTGATTAAAAAAGTTGTTTTTAATTAAAATTTAGTAATTTTCACTATTCATCAGAAAATGAAAGTTATCCGAAAAGTACCAAAATTTCACCCTATGCTAATTTTGATATTACGAATCCAAAAATGAAGTCCATTTTGAAAAATAAAATTGACAAAATCTCAAAAATTGGTTATTACTATTTATAACGGCTAGTTTTAATAATATTTTAAAAGCATGTCGTTGTTTAGTGAAACTCGGTATTGCGTACTACACACTCTATCGAGGAAGGTCGCGATTGCGTGTAATGCAAGGCATGTCAAGGATGTGTGTTGTTCAAGATCCTTTTGGTGTATCGTACAACACAAGACATTAATGAAATTAAAAATAATATTTTTCATAAAATCTTGGGGTGTTACAATGCCGTTGGGATAATTAAAATACATTCTTGTAAAATAATTCTTCAATCATACAACCTAAGAAGGGATTAGGAATTGGAATTTTTGGAACTGTGAGTTCATTCCTCAAAAAAAGAAATATAAATTAGAGTATAAATAGTTATATATATGCTTAAATATAGTAAAAAAATTTGAAATTGAATTGGAATATAGATGTTAAAACCTAAAAGGGATTTTAGCAATATTTTTTAATATTGATATAAAATAAAATGTTCCCAATCAAATAAAAATTTATATTTTCAAAAGGTAAAGTGATAACATAATGATATCCATTAATTTTATAAATAATATTTTATAATATGACTTGAAAATAAATAATGTATATTTTGAGATAATGTGTAGTAGAAGACAAAACATTTAAAAATGAAAGGAATCCCCCTTTTAATATCTCAAAAAAATACATTTTTTTCAAAAATAACATCTTAAAAAATATAAAAAAACTCTTTTTTTCATATAAAAACATATTTTTACCCATAGCGTTCGATGAATTACCATATAATGAAATATTTTTATGGAAGAACACAAGAATAGAATAAATAAATTTACGATAAAACATAATAACTCAATGAATGAATTCATGTCTCTTACGAGAAATGTACTTACTGAAGTAAGAAATATTTGAAAAATATGTATTATGTGGTAGAAATGTATATTAATATAAAATAATGTTACACCACATAATATTATCATATGGTATAATTTTACCAACTTTTCTTTCTAAAAAATTTTAATAACTCATTGACAGAAAATTGAATTTCCAAAAAACATTAGAAAATTGAAACAATTGTGTAAAAATCAATTTGATAAAAAATATGATTTTTCATTTTATTTACCATGAATAGAAAAATAAATGGAAAATTAACATATATTTTTATTTAATATTTTATTTAATGGAAAATAAGTTTCATAATAAAATATTGTCTAAAGGAATTTGGGATTGAGGCAAAGAACCCTTACAACATGAGTAATATTTTAATCAAAATCCCATGAAAGTTTTGGATTTTAAAAAATAATTTAATAACATTATTAAATGATAATTCATTAGATTATTTCTCAAATATGTGGTCTAAAAACCTAATAAATTAAATTATGTGAATAATCACCATCATGTCTCATTGAGAGGAATTTAAGACCAAAAACTTTACTATGTAGACCCTATTACTCAAACTAGCCCTATAATCATGTATAAAAAGGAATAATATATTAGTAAATTATTTAAAACGTTAATATACGATACTTCACGTTTTCAAGTTATTTTGTAACTATAAATTACCAATATGTTAATCTATTTTAGTTTATTTTAATTATCGTGGGTTAGAATATTCATTTACTTATTTGGTATAAGCATCCTGAATATTAGATTGATTGTCACTATGTGGATACAATTTCATCAATATGAAACCATTAATTATATATATAATAAATTTTTTCTGTATTACACTGTTCTTAGTTTCATTTTCTGAAGGAGATGATTGTGGCTAATAAAAAAGTAAATCGTGATGATCTAGCTTTTCACATGTTTAACGATCGAAAATAAATATTTTTATAAATATGGTAATTATTTAAAAAAATGTTCCAAAAAAATTACAAGATCTTAAATATATTTTTATATCATAATATTACAATTATTTGACATCACATAATAATTTATGATATAAACAACACAACATCATTCATGTAGGTTGTAAGGATAACCTAAATGGTAAAGTATTATATTTTTTCAGAAGAAGGTTAATATCATTTGATTCGGATTATATAAAATAGTTAAAAGATAAATACTGTAATAATTATCCTTAATACTCTGTAATTCCAAAATTATAACAATCTAATAAGGGGTTTGATGGGAAAAAATTCACGGTTCGAGGAGGTAGTAGTCCACACATACATAGAATTAACGATACCATTTATCAATAAATAAAACAAAAAGATGGAACATGAAAAAATAACATCTAAAAGATATATATTTTATATTTAAATAATATTTATTTTTAAAATCCATCCATGATACCATCTAATATATGTAGTTATGAAAAATAAAAACATCACTTTGTGGAGGAAAAAGTGTCCATATATACAGGATTGATGTATTTGTTTTTGTGAGAAAATATAATGGAATGAATAACTATTCTTTAATTAGTATATTGGAATTTATGTATTATAATGATACATATTTAGTGATATTCATAATGTTATATATGTTTAGGATAGTAAAAAATAAAGAGGATACACTAATTAGAAGTGTATGCAGACGTTGGGGGCTGAATTGTTTCTAGGATTTATTCTTTGAATTGAAGGAATTTCCCTACATAATAGTGTTCAGATTATTTTGGAAGTTAGTGTAGGGACCAAAACCATTGTGACCCTGATATAGTGTTGTACTTCCTTAAATTTTCATATAATATAATAAATCTCATCCAACAGCTGAGTAGTTTAGTTGTGTTTGTAATCTATATATATACATGAGTCTTATATTAAAATTGGATACATGAATTAAAATTTAATTTCATTACTTAATGAATAAATTTATTACATCTAGTCTTTGCGAACATATCAGTCATTGTAAAATTTAGGGAATCCAGGGAAAATAATAAAAACTAAGGGTGATCTAAAATGAACAGTAATGGATAAGTACAACCGAATAAATTATGAATAAATGAGAATAATCAATATAGCATGATAAAAAACTATTTAAAAATGAAATTTAAACAACTGGATAATTAAATATCACTATGTAAAATAAAATAACTGAAAACACATTCCATTTAATAAATAAACTGAAAATAAAATACATCCAAAGATAATATCACATTGAAAATAACATAGATATTAAAAAATAAACTCCTAATGAATGAAATGCTTAATTATGAGACATCTTGTTTCCTAGGAACATGATGCCTTTATCTTAATGAACATTCACAAGATATTTTATCATACAAATATCAAGGTATTCTATAAGACAATTTAAAACGTATGGTTTATAAAATCATAGGGTTTTTCCAATAACTTTCATCTCATGAAACTACTAATGCATCAAGGGGATTGTATTAGCTGGTACCTAACCCATGTTATACATGTTATAATAATTCTTAATATATTAAAAACTAAATTTAATTTATAGAAAAACATTCCTTACAAAAAATCATCCATTTTGAGTAATGTATTAATATTTATAAATATTTTACCAGATATCAAATAAAATTCAATATAGTAAAAGTATGTTTAAATTATATTTTTTTAAGAAATAAAATTATCAATTATAATTAATATATATATAATGATATATAATTACTAATTATCATTGGAAATTGAACATTTCATGGGAATGCTATTGACAATAAAAATGAATAATGGAAGTGAATGTCAATATTTGATATTGTAAAGATGATCATAAAACATCTTGGGGGTGAATAAGGATGGTATTAATACAATATTTAGCCAATGGAATATGAATAAATGGTTGTTTTAATTTATTCGTAAAAAATCCATAAAATATCATTAAAATTTTCTTAATTAAAATATCTTTTTCATTTCAAAATTCATTTTGAAAATCCTATTTTATGAAAATTACTTTTCAAAAAAAATTCATAAATCATAATCAAAACATTTTTCATTGAAAATAAACATTTAAATAGATGAATTATTCATTAAAACATTTGAGTGGTCATGAATATGGTAATTTTTTCATCTCGTACATGATAAAATATCGTTTCCTTTCACTTTTTAAGTAAAATCTAATCGAGCATAGTTTTCCAAAAAACATAAATATGAATTTTTTTATTAAGATTAAATAATGGTTGAAATTTACAGTAATAAATAAATTTTAAAATTTGAAAACATTGTTGCTTTTTTTAGAAAACAAGGTTTTGGTGGAAAACATGTTTCAAAATGAAAAGAGAAATCAAGTTGAATTTCTGTGAAAATACTTTTTAAAAAAATTAAACACTGAAGAGTGGAAAAATGGTATAGTTAAATTAAAATATCATGAATAACCAGTGGAGATAAAAATTTAAGGATTTATTAAATAATTATCATATATTTTCCTTCAATTAAAATTCAAGGAGAAAAAATCTCAATTATAATGATATTTCGAAGAAAAAACTTACATATATCTTAATGATGAAGTGATGATCAACCAATGAATAAATTATGTGTATCAAAAATGTATTCAAATGAGAAAATAGGAAATAAAAAATACGTTAATTAAAATTAATTAAATACATAATCTCACAATGACCTAAAAAATAATGTAGAATATTACCCAATAAACAATAATAAAGATATGAAATCCCTTACCATACACTTCTTTTTTGTTGAATGTTCTCTAAAATATTATATAGTAGTTTTTAAGATGTTATTTACTTATAAGTAACCCATATTAATATTTATTATAACATATGTGCTCCTTTTAAACCATCTTATTATCCATTCGTTAATAATCTTTTAGAAGTTTTATTATTTCAGGTGTTTAATGCCATGTTTTATCAATCATGTTTTGTCAGGAATGATCAGTATCCTTGGTATACTATATTGTAAAATAATATCAAATTATAATAATCCTGGAAGAATTATAATAATTATACATAAATTATATTTTTAAAACCAATCATGAAATCTGGTTTTTATAGATGAGGTATGTTACGATAATAGAGACGGTAGGCCATACATACACATGAGTAGCACTCTAACTTGTTGATGTTCATTAAATAAAGGATTTAAGTGATATATTACCTTTCTATGTTGATCATTATATCATAAATGTAATATAATTTCTTTATATATATATATCATCAATGTGGTTCAGTAATAAATAGAGAGTCATGTATCTTCGAGAATGATGTTGTCCACACATACACAAATGACATTATCATATTTAAAAGTGAAAACAATAATAATTGAAAATGATATATATTATCTTTAAATAATGATAAATATTTCATTAATATAATAAATATTACTTTTATATCCTATGAAATCATTAAATTTATCTTCATCATCTTCCATGTGAAGTATTAGTTAAACATGAATCACATCACTTTCTGAGGTGGTAGTCTATTGTAGAGACCCAATATTGAAGTACATGGAGATTAAATTACTATTGTGGAATATTGAATACATAACAATGAAATTGACACCTAAGTACAGTAAGAGTTTAGTGTCTTTGTAAAATCAGAACATAATCTTCTAATCATGGTGAAAGATCTTCATCATCTCCCATAAAGATCTTCCACTTTTTTTTCTTACCTAAAACCATTATTTATATCCTGGGGAAAAGAAAAAATATTAAGGGTGACCTCAAATACTCAGTAAGGGTAAACACAGAGAAAATAAAACAAACCATATACATTTGAAAATATAAACATGAACATAATGTTTAAATATAAAAACTTTAGTTTTGAAATAAATCTTGGAGTACGTAAGGCATAGATCATAAAGGAACATTAATCATGATAAAATAGCATGGGAATGAAACATGTAATTATGGTAACAATAAAGAACATGATATTATTTCAATTGTAGACAAGGCATTGCTTCCAAGACCATCATAGTGGACAAAGTCCCCTACTGAATCGAGTTCACTCCTCGTTCCAGTCCTGTATCACTGATCCAGATTAACGTGTCATTCCAGACATGTCTATCTCTTGAGATATAAATTTTTATGCAATATATTGGAGGGAGATATAGGTCCCACCCATCTCATAATGAAATCATTCATACTTGTGCAACAAAATAAACATAAAACATCCAACATAACCTAAGGAATAAATTGGGTTTCATAAAAATCATCCCATCGTCACATAATCCATATAAAAAAATGGATATAATTTCATCATAAAAAAATAACACCATGTAAATAATAGAGAAATTATACTTGAAACATAAACATGCTAAATATTTTCATGTTAGATGGAAAATAGTTTTGATAAAACACATTAAGTGAATTCTTGAGAAAAATATTCTTTCTTCTTCAAAAATCATTTTCTTTTCACAAAATGCCACACAATTTTAGAAGAAAAGTATATTATTGAAAATACCCATGAAAAAATGTAAATTACGATTCATAAAAATTAGGCATTATGAAACCGTAAAAATCCATTCATGTCGTATAAGTTAAAAAACATCTTCCTCGTACTTTTGTCGGAAAAGTCGAAAAGTTCCTCGTATGGTAAAAAAAAGAATGATTCTTACCATGATAGAATGTAAAAGTCAAATAGGGGTCAAAATGACATTAAAAATACATGTAATAATATTAAACACTTTATGATATACATTTTTAGGGATATGGATGAAAAATATAACCCCAGTAAATATATACGTATAAGGAATCTCAGATAAAAATGAGATTGCAAAATTATCCCTCACCATATATCCAATTTCTTCAATACAACATACTATAAACTTGTAATATGACTATAATAATATTTATGATATCATATATGATTCACTTATGACTTTATATTACCCGTTCTTTTCTCAGTTACATGTTAAAGCAGTGTTTTGGGTAAAATTCATTCATTTATCGTACGTGTTTGGACTTGTTGTTCTTGATATTTTTATTACTTATAAAATTATTTAATTACTCCCAAAATGTATAACATGATTTATATATCATATATATTGAGTATATATATATATATAATATAGATAAATGAAATGAAACTCACTGTTCATGGAGACGGTAGGCCGTACGTACATATGGATGCTATTTTCCATTCCTTGTTGACTTGAATGGAAGTAAGTAGATGATATATATATATATACATAAACATAGTAGCATTATTATGTCATATATATCATTATTAATCATCATATATACTTTATAATTATACTTGAATGGTTAAAATGGATATTGAATTTCATCACATCGTGGAGACGGTAATCCGTGCATACGCATGATCAGTGATATCGTTCCAATAATTATTGAATGGAATTGGAGTGGATGGTATAATATATCAAAATACGTATTATGTTATAATAACCATATATAGTAATTATTTACACCATTATACCCATCCAAGTAAGGTGGTGGCGGAAAAACAGATTACACCACGGCGTGGAGACGGTATTCCGTACGTACGCACGTGCGGTAATATTATTTTCTATAGGATGGATAAAAGTTGAAATGGGGTTTTTTCATATTTATAATAACATATCAGTATATTAGTTATACTAATTTTATTACTTTATAATTAAATAACTAAATAAGATAATGTAGAAGAATAAATAAACTAGAAAGAATCGGTAGAAGAGAATACCTCTCCCTCGAGGTGGCTCTTTTAAATTTTTTCTTAGGGAACTAGAGATGGTATTTTGAGAATACCAGAAACTCTATGATATAAATACATATATCTGGAAGTTAAATGGGCATATTTTGTCTGATCATGAAGGCTCAAAATTTTTTGAAGAGGAGAGGGAGGAGGTTCTATTTTATAAGAGGGGTGAGGGGCACCTTAGGAAACACTTAAAATATTATTTTATAATAAATTCATATTTGGTTTATAGTGGCTCCAAAGAAACATATTTCGAGGATAGGGTAGGTACGGGTCTAAATAATTTCTACCAATAGGTTTTAGACAAGTTAAGGTTACCATTTTAACATCATCATTTAGATTTTACTCTAAGTTAAATAATATAACTTTTACAATGTCTTCTTTTTTTCTTACAATATATGGTTAATAAACTTACTATAAACTACCAATAGAATCCCAATTGCTTCATTAATTTCATATATATTATTATATAATTATTATTGTAGAATCTTATATTTTTAGGAATTGAATATCAATTAATAATTTAATATTTTTTTTAAAAACTCTTTTATGTCAATTTTGACACTATTTAGTATATTGTTTTTTCTAAATTCATAACAGCATTATTCCTTCTAAAAAATTCTTATAAGCAAACCTAATATGATATATTAACCAATAATTTCTTTTAATTCATAAAAAGTCTCAAATTACGTTTATTTGGGTATTTATAATATCAATTATGTTAATATTTCATTAATAAGGTAATTACTCCATCATCATTGTGTTATAAATAAATTAACTTATTTAATGTCTAAAAAACTATAAATAAAATACCATTATGTTGTAAATACTTGTATCTTTCTAATTAATATATATAGTCGAATTTATCTTATGTATAACCCTATATTAAAAATGTTTTAGTTATTAACATGGATTTTAACTATTTTAACTCTTCTTTAAATAAAATATTAATAAATGTTCTAATCTAATCCATGTGGACCTAAATGGTCATATTTTATTTCTAAGGTTGTTTTTAGTCTAATTAAAATTATCCAATATAATTAGTACATGTGTTAGTGTAATGATAATATCATTTTTACCCTTAATTATCCTATTTACTTTTAACCGTGGTAAACAAAAGTAAAAAAGTTACTATTCACCAAAAAATTATTTTTAACTTATTAAACCACATTTTACTTACTTATATCAACTTTATCTCTAGGATTTTTGAAATTCCACTCACAGAAGTGGTAAAATTATGATTTATGTAAATATTCAAATTTTCCTAGGAGGTGGGTAAAATAGAGTAATAAGTTCAATAAAATTTTTATATATCTAAAATTATTATAAAATGACTACAATGAATTACATTGAACATATATAGGTATTATGTATCTATTTTTACCTAAAATGAATTTTAAAAAAATAAATAATTATTGAAATAAAAATTCGTTTTTAAACTATAACTTAGTGTTTTTCATTATTAATCAAAAATTGAAAGTTTTCCAAAAAATACAAAAACTTACTCTAGGACAATTTCAATATTCTGAATCCAAAAATGAAGTCCATTTTGAATGATAAAATTTATAAAATTTCAAAAAGTGGGTAATACTATTCATAACAGCTAGTTTATATAATTTTTTAAAAACATATCATTGTTTAGTTAAACTCGGTATTGCGTATAACACATGTTATCAAGGAAGGTTGTGATTGCGTATAATGCAAGAAAAGTCAAGGTTGTGGGTAGTGCAAGATTATTTTGTTGTAGCGTATAATAGAATCCAACCATATTTCATTTATACATTGAATATATATATACGTAGTCAATGTTGCGTAGAATAACTTCTATCAAACGAACTTCAAATTGTGTGTAACAAGATCCAAGAATAGTGTTGCATATACTGAAAGCTAATACGGTGTTCTGTATAGCGCAAGATAATCTTTTTATAGAAAAAAACAAACGAAATCAAATAAATTAAAAACAATACTTTTTATAAAATCTCGGGGTGTTACATTCTACCCCCCTTAAAATGAATTTCTCCCTCTAAATTCATTGGGGTTATAAATCTTTTACTACTAGAAAGTTTCTTTCATAGAAAACCACATCGTTAAAGGGAATACTAAATCATAATTTTAAAAAGGAATGTTAGAAACAAAATTAATACCTAATGTAACCCATCCCTGGGTTTTCTCATAGGATAATATTGGTGAAAATATCGATATGGAAGAGAAATATAACCATCATGTTCTAATAGAGAGTGGTAGAGAACATGGCTATGAAAATGAGAAAAATCACAAATCCATAAATTTGTGATGATCTATGTTACCATCTAATTCATCAGAAATGAGGGTACTAGGAAACTTTTTTTGGCATTCAATATCATTTCCCTAATGTTTAAAATTTTGAATTAGAAAAAATATTTACTTGATTTTGGTATAATCCCGTCATTGGTCATTCGATGAACAATTTCCACTTCATATCTTAATGAAATGAAGTTGAATTTGTCATTCGTGAAGTGTTAGCAGATCATGTGGTAGAATGATGGGTCATTTCATCTGTCTCAAACAAAAGGTTATAAAATGTAATCAAATTTACATATGCCTATATATGGTGAGGATAATAGTATATGATTCAAAAAATGGACTTATACTTCATCTATCATTCCTCTTAACAAAATAAAACTAGTTTCTACAAACCAGGGACTTGCTGTAGGCCAGAAGTAGGAGATAAAGGCATGTTGCACTTCGGTCTTGGGTTCGATTCCCGTAACCTTGTTCAACGTGATGAGTTGTCTCTCATCCTACAGGTTTTCCATTTTTCTAAAACTACATTATTATAACATTCCTGCAATAATATCGAAAAAATTTTAAGCCTTAAAGAATAATATATTATGTTTAACATAATTCATTATAATCTTTAGGATTATCTAAAAAACTTAAGTCCAAGCTCATAGTATAATGAAAATGATTACATGAAAGGTCACCAAACAAGAACTGGAATACCATCATTTATCCCCCATATATCATAAGATATATCTTGTTGGTCACTTTCCAAACATGTGAATACGTTAATCATGTATTGTTTTGAAACATGAATTACCATAGAAGCTTAGTGAAAACATGAATGCTGTCAAAAGTTAACTCTTTCCACATACCAAAATCCCAAAATTTCTATATACTAAAACAATGATATCACTTTGTCCTTATATCAGTCTTGAGCTCAGGAATAAAATCAAACATATTATTTTCTCCTTATCCATTTATTATGTGCATATCATCTTCATTCAAAAAAATATTTCAATCACTTTTCTTTGTTACCGGTACCATATAATTATTGAAAACCACAATAAACCAATACATAGATATTACAATATTCTACAATACTATAAATGAGATTCCACAAAATTATTTTGGAATCCCATTACATAAACACATAATCATTCCACTACATCGTTGTCATACTCAACATTACCAATAGTGATCACATGTGACTTCCCATTGTCATTTTCCTTAAGAAGTTGTTGAGGTCGATCATCATTTAACCATGGATTAGAGAATTTGTTAGCATAATGCCCCATTTCTTTGCACTTAAAGCATTGAGGTGTTGGTGGTGCATTATATGTAGTATTTTCTCTATTCTAATCATTATCTTCCTTTTTCCCATTACTTTGACACTCATATCCTCGATAAACTTCTTTTCCACAATTAAAAAATTTTCTTGTCCCTTTAAGAAAATCTCCCCATGTTTCTTTCCACAAATTGAGCATTAACAAAACATTCATCTTATTTTCACCGTTCTTTAGAGATTTTTCCTTAAACTCCATCTTTTGTTTCTTGTCAAAACCATGAGATGGATATGTTACACCCACTTTCATTTCTACCTTGATAGCAGAACACACAATTTCTTAATAGCTACTGAAGTCTCTTATAGCTAATTCCCTTCGAAGACTTGGTTTTAAGCCACTGTAGAATCAATTAACATTACATTCAATTTGGATGATAAATCCAGATGCATACCTTTCAAGCCTTTTTAAATTTTCCTCGTATATATCAATAGATTCTTCATCCTTTTTTTAATCTCAAGGAACTCATTTTCCATCTTTTTTTGAATAATACAAGGGAAGTACTTATTAAAAAGCAAGTTCTTGAACTTTCCCAATTCCATGGATTCAATTTAATCATGGGGCCTTATATTTTTAACTAGAGTCCACCACTAGTCTTCTTCAACTTATAACTGGTAAACAGCCAAAATGACTTTTTCATGCTCTGAACATCAAATTATCGAAAATATCTTTTCAATGGTACTAATCCATTGTTCAGAAACAAGTGGATCAGAAGACCCACTGAAAGAAGGTGGATGTTTCCTCATGAAGGAATCAATAAAATATGGTTACATTCTTTGCTCATTTGGAATTCCAGAATGATTCATAGCTTGTCTAAGTATAGAATTATTATTTTTCACTCCATATACTATAACATTGGTTTGTTCAGGGGTACAATCATTTCATTTTCCATTACATTGATCAACACGGTTCCTTTAGTTTCCAGCCATCGTTTAAAACCCAAAAATAATTGTGTGAGAGGAAAGAATCATGATAGGAAAAAAACATAATAAAGGGGGAGTACTTTCAATATATAACATCTTAGGTTTAATTCTAAGATATTTACCGTAATTCTTGTACTATAACTGATACTTACACTTAACCTTACAGACATCACTATACATACCTTAGAAATGTATCTAGGGATTTCACTATAGTTTTCAAATCATAGTATCCAAAGGTTAACTAAACCATTCCTCTGATACTAACTGTACAAAAACACGCATTAAGTACATGGACATTAAATTACTTTTGTGGAATATGTAGGATTTAAATAGTGATGTAGATGCTCAATTTACAAGAGGGGGGGGGGGTGAATTGTATACTTTAAAAATTCCTTTGGAACCTTTAAAGTTAGTTACGAATAACTATGTTTTCCTTAAGTAAAGGAAAGGGCTATGTTTAACAAAGTTAAACTTAAGAAAATTCACAACACCTCTAATACCAAATGAAAACTTGGAAAGAGATTCCGAAAGTGTGTTCCGGAAGATTGGTTCCGGAAATTGAAACTTAACAAAAGATTACAATATGAGATTCTACCTTAAAGCGTATAGAATCTAAATGAAACAAAGTAAAATTAAGGAAGTATAAGAAAGTTATACTTTCCTTATAATACAAAAAGCAGCAGAAATAAACAAGTAGTAAAACTACATGTAACAAGATATAAGTCTTTTAACCCAAAGAGAAGGGTATCCAACAAACTTGGATAAAGGTCCCTTGATTTATACTTTCAAGCAAGTCTGTCTTACCCACACTAGGGTAAGCCCTCGATACGAAGATCAGAGTCTCTGTCTTGTTATCCCCGCAAGCCCTCAACTTCACGATAGTTGGAAACCTATGTCTTCCTCAGCAAGGAAGCCCTCGAACTTGAAGGTAGTCGGCACCTCTGTCTTCCTATCCCCGGAAGTCCTCGAATGTAATCACCAACATTCGGAATCGCTCAAAGATTTGAGAGTTAATAAGATCCTCTCTCTCTAGAAATCACTTCATGCATGTAATCACATGAGTCGAAGATCAGTCAGCCTTTCAGCAATTCAGCACTGAGCTCTTTCAAATGAGCTCCTATTTATAGGTAAGGTCGGCCTCCTTTCCAACAGTCATATTTTCCTTAAAAATCGGAGGGACCTGTACACGTGTCACTTAGTCAACGGTTAGTTTATAACAAAATAGATGACATCGTTTTATAACAAAACAAGTGTAACAGAAAGTACGACACCGTTTAAAATATAACTCAAAAGATTCAGAGTGAAAGTACGAAGTGAAAGTTCGGAGTGTAAGGAAAATAATAAAGAGTAGAAAAAATATAAAGGCATAAGAAAAATGAAAGTTTAGAGTGAAAATTCAGAGTCTGAATAAATTCAGAGTGTATAGAACAAAGATGATCGGTTTCTGTTTAATAGATGAACTTGGAATGAGAATTCAGAATGAGAATTAATCATCAAAATTCGTAGTGAGAATTCCTCATCAGAATTCGTAATGGGAATTTATCATCAGAATTCGTAATGAGATTTCATCTTAAGAATTCGTAATGAGAATTCGTATCCAGAATTCGGAATGAGAATTCTTCATCATAAATCTTAATGAAAATTCATTATCAAAATTAGTAATGAGAATTCTTCATTAGAATTTGTAATGAGAATTCAATGTCGAACTTCATAATGATTCGTATCCTGAATCTGGAATAGAACATAGTTAGAGTTCGTATCCAGAATTCGGAATGATACTTTATTACAGTTCTCATCTGGAATTCGGAGTGAAACTTCCTTACAGTTCTTATCTAGAATTCAGATCCTAAAACAGAATACTTTATATCAAAGTTTCAAAAAAATCCAAGAAAACCGAAATGAATCCGAATTTTATACTTAGGAAAAATATGAATGAAAATATGATAAGAATAATTTTTCTTACAAAAGCGATTTTCCTTATAAAAGTGATTTTCCTTATAAAATCAATTTTCCTTATAAAAGCAATTTTTCTTATAAAAGCGATTTTCTTAAAGATAAGGTGTTTGTGATTTTCAAAACAAGAAGGAATGTTAATGTCATATGAAAAACCTTATTGACTCAACAATCTCCCCCTTTTTGGAAAGCACAAACATCCTTGAAAAAGAAATTCTAAAAAGAAATAAAAACATTAAGGCTTATCTCCCTTTGCTTTAAGGATATTGATGAATACGACTAACTCCCCCTTAGGCTTTGAAACTCTAAGGATCGTATTCTAGATCTCTGGAGTGACACTTCATTACGAATAAGAAAGTCTTCTTTAATGAAAAACTCCCCCTTAGATAAACTCTTATTAGAGTTTGTTTTCTTTCTCACCCTATGTTAGGATTATTTTTCCCTTTAATTAGAGTTCTTTTCCTTCTCCCCCTTTGTGATTTTCAAAAAGAATACAAGGGAATGGAAAATATAGAAAAGTACCTGAAAGATTAGTAGTAACAACAAAAAGAAACGATCAAGTACAAATTTTTCATTAATTTTGAAAATTTCAACAATAAAAGAGTTAAGGTACAACAAAAGATCGGATCTGTCTATTTGGGATCTTTCTCTTTCGCCATGAGACCCTTTAGAATAGTCTTTATCTTAATTAAGTTTTTATGATCTTCTTCAGCTTGCTTCTCTAAGACCACTATTCTTGCAGATTGAGCTTCAATCTTTTCTTCCTGAGCTTTAAACTTTTCTTCCTGGGCTTTAATATTTTCTTCCTGAGCCTTCATATTTTCTTGAAACTCAATCCGATGATCCCTTTCAAACTTCCAGTTTTGAGAGGCAGAATTTAGATTCCCATTCAGATCTCTGTCTTCTTGAATCCAAAAGTTCTTTTCATCTGTCAGCTTCTCTTCAAAGGAATAAGTCAGCTCATTTATCTTCCTGTCCTCAGTCTCAAAAGCATCTTTAACATTTTCTTGAAATTCATCAAATAACCTCATTTCTTCTACAGTCTTCTTCGACCAGTTTTTCATCCTCTTGCAAGATTTTCTATGGGTTTCGTAGCCAATAAAAAATGTTTTCAACCGAGCCTCTATTTCAACACACATGTCCATAACCATAGATACAGAGTCTGATTTCTAATTTAAAGCATGTTGGAGCATCTGAAATCTTGAGTCAATACTTGAGAAGGTCGGAATGGTTCCCACCAACTTCTTTAAAGATTGAACAACAAAGTCAGTCCCCAACGAAGATGACTCTGAATTCGAGACTCTTCTTGGAGAATTTTTTTCTTTAACAAGATTAATCTTTCTCTTTGAAGAACTACCAGCTTCCTTTCTCATCACCACTACTGAGCTCGGAGTATCAGCAAGAATTTTCTTTCCCTTGTCTTTTTTCGGAATAGACTCCTATTCTGGAGTTCTCTTTTCACTATCAGAAACATGGACAACATTGTCTTCCTCATCAGCAACTTTCTGAGAAGCAACCTCTACATTTTCCATCTGAGCAATATCATGTAAAAGTTTTTCTTCTTCTCCATGATAAGATAATTCTTCTTCTCCTTTCTCTTCATCCATACCTGGAGTAACTAGCTTCGAAGATTCAGCTTCTGAAGTTCGGAGCGATAAGTGTTCCGAAGGTGTCCCCTTATAATCATCTACTTTCTTCAACACATCTCTGGTTTCACCACTTTCTTCAGCAAAATCTTCTTCTTATTCCACTTGCGCAACTTGCTCAACTTCCTCAACAGTCTTAGAAATAGCTTCTTCCAGAGCAACGAAATTTCTTCCTGGAGTCTCAGGAAGAGATTCCAATGAAAAAGATCTCGGAACATGAATATTTGCAGAAACCATCTCATTGAATTTCAACAAAGCCTAAGCTACCTCAGCCTCAGACATCTTCTTCTTGAGATTCTTTTCTTTTTCTTGTTTTTCTAGCTCATCCATAGTTCTTTCCTTCAAGGCCTTAGCCTCCGCAGGGTCCAAGCCAAACTGAGGCTCCCCTTGCACTCTCTTCTCTTTCATCTCCCTCCATTTAGCAACAACCTCATCTGGGTAGGCATTCTTCTTATTTGGTTTTGGAGGTGCAGAATGAACATCCTTAGACTTGGGATTCTCTGCTTCTACTTCCACTTCCTTCACCTTTCTCTTCCTTACCGTCTTAGAGGATTCCGGATCAGAAACTTTCGGAACTGTTTCTCCTTGAGCCGGAGAATCAACAAACTGACCAGTCTTCTTGTCAAAAGCTACATCCATCCTCTTAAGAGTACCAACACTCACTAGCATAATCTTGCAAACTCTTGGCTTATACTTTCAAGCCTCCTAGAAAGACTCAAGGCACCGAACAATCAACTTCGATAGGATTGCTGGATACATTATAATCAGAGCTCTCAGATTTCCTTTCTTCAAATTATCAAGAGTGATAAGAATGTGATTCATCAAATTAAACTTCCTCAGATTTATCAGAAAATATAGGATGTAGATCTCACTCTTCTTCAAGCTATCTTTGTCACCCTTCCTTGGTAACATAAGACCCTGTACCCATAACTCCAGAATCCGGAAATTTGTAGATAAACTAGACATCTTCGGAGCCCTGTCATCTGCCAGTCCGAGATTTTCTAAAGCTTTTTCCTTGTTGAAGCTACCTTTTGAATACGGCAACACATGAGAAATAAATTCAGCTTCACCGTCATTATTCAGCCCTACCAAGCTGGATGCCTCGGCATATGAAAGATTATAAGTCTTACCATAAGAATTAAAATACAACTTCTCCTTTCCATCTTCCTTAAGAAAGAAGAGTGTCTCATAAAACTCTATAAGCAAATCTGAATACACTTCATCTTGATTACCGGGTTTTGACACCGCAACATCTTCCCAACCATTAAGTTTGATATTCTTGGAAATAAGAGAATCGTACCTGTTGAATAAATCTAGAGGAACTAGCCTCTCTCAATATACTAACCACTTTGAAATCGGCATAGAAGAAGACATGTCTTGAGAAGCTGCTTCCACAGACATTCGGATTTGAAGACCTCTGAGAAGTTCGGAACGGAAAAAGCTGAGGTTCAGAACGACTTTAAAACAGAGAGGTAGAGCTTCGAGACGCTAGATCTTGAAAACCGATGTGGGACAACCATTTGGGTTCCCCTTTATATAGGCAACGAAAAAAAAATTCAAATTCCACGGTTGATCGAACGGTTGTGATAAGCTGAGATCATATCTGACAGTCAAAAACCAATTCTCTTGAATCCGATCTTTTGAGGTTTTTTTTAAAACATAGAATAAAGAAAACTATAATCCGAAAACAAAATATAAGAAAATTCCAGCAAGTAAAATATGATTATGAAAACTTGGGTAAGGAAATCATACCTTCCGGATTTGCTTAGGAGGATTATTCATAATGGGTAATATTCTTATGAAAACTACGAAAAAAACTTTTATTACGAAAAGAAAAAATTCGGAAAACTCACTACGAAAAACAAACTCAGTAAGGAAAACTCAGTACAAAAATTTTATTACAAAATTTGAAAACAAAAAACTTATTTTGAAAGATTCGGTACGAAAATCCCGTTATGAAAATACCAGTACGAAATTTTCCATTTCGGATGTTTTCAATACGAACATTTCCATTCCAGAATTTTTCTATATGAAAATATCCATTCTGGAAAATTTTAGTTCCAGAAATTCTATTCCAGAATTTTAGTTCCAAAAAGTTTGAAAGGAAAATTTGAAAAACTTTGTTAAACTAACAATCAAATGTACTCCCCCTATGAAAATGAGTTTATTGCTGTAAGGATACTTTTTCAACAGAAAGTTAATTAAGAAGGATTACCTTACGGTTATCATTCCTTACTTCTGTTTAATGTATTCAAATCTATCAGAGGGAAAAGATTTTGTGAAAATATTAGCAATTTGATCTTGCATTCCGATAAACTGAATAATAATATCTCCTTTAAGTGTGTGATCCCTAAGAAAGTGATGCCTAATATCTATGTGTTTTGAACGAGAGTGATGTGAATGGTTCTTACTAAGGGAAATGGCACTTGTGTTATCACACAAAATTTGGGTTTTAGTAAAAATCAAGCCATAATCTGTGAGTTTGTGTTGAATCCACAACACTTGAGCACAATAACTTCCAGCTGCTACATATTCAGCTTCAGCAGTGGAGAGTGCTAAAGAATGTTGCTTCTTGCAGGACCAAGAAACTAATGAATCTCCTAAAAAATGACATGTTCTAGATTTACTTTTTCTATCCATTCTACATCCACCAAAGTAAGCATTAGAAAAAAAATTTAGGATAAAATCATTTCCAGAAGTATAAAATAATCCTAGATACATGGTTACCTTATGGTAGCAAAAAATTCTTTTTACTGACTTTAAGTGAGATTCCTTAGGATTGGATTGATATCTTGCACATAAGAATACTGAAAACATTATGTGTGGTTGACTAGTTGTTAAGTATAGTAGACTTCCTATCATACCTCTAAAAGATGTTTGATCTACTGGTTTCCCAGCTTCATCAAGATCTAAAGAGTTTGAGGTACCAATAGGAGTACTTATACTCTTAGTGTTATCATAACCATACTTTTTAAGAAGGTCTTTATTATACTTATGTTGAGATATGTAGGTTCCTTCTGGTTTTTGAGAAATTTGAAAACCAAGGAAAAATGATAACTCACCCATCATACTCATTTCAAACTCAGATTTCATTAGACTTGAAAAAGATTCGGTCAAAGATTGCTGAGTTGAACCAAATATGACGTCATCAACATAAATTTGAACAATCAAAATATTTTTCTGATCTTTATTTATAAATAAGATTGGATCTGAATTTCCCTTAACATAGTTATTTTGAAGAAAATATCCAGTGAGTCTATCATACCATGCTAGTGGGGCTTGTTTAAGTCCATACAGAGCTTTGGTAAGTCTAAAAACATAATCAGGATGTTTTGTATCATCAAAGCTAGGAGGTTGTTCAACAAAAACTTCCCCTTGAACATAACCGTTAAGAAAAGCACATTTCACATCCATTTGGAAAAGTTTGAAATTAAAGAATGCTGCAAAGGAAAGTAGAATACAGATAGATTCCAGTCTTGCTACTGGAGCATAGGTTTCTTCATAGTCTATTCCCTCTTGCTGATTATATCCTTTAGCAACAAGTCTAGCTTTATTTCTTACTATGACTCCATTTTCATCACATTTAATTCTGGAAACCCATTTGACTCCAATTACAGAAATTTACTTAGGTCTTTCAACCAAGGTCTAGACTTTATTCCTTTAGAATTCATTTAGTTCATCTTGCATGGCTTTGATCCAATCATCATCACCTAAAGCTTCATCAGTGCTTTTAGGTTCTAATTGGGAAAGAAATGCTAGATGTTCTACTTCATTTCATAAGGAACTTCTAGTCCTTATAAGTTGATTTACATCACCAATGATACTATCACTGGGATGATTCTTAAGAAACACCTGATTTGGGTTTTGAAAATCCAGTTCATCAACATAGGGTAGAAATTCTTCTGGGGTAAATGTTTCAGGAATATCTTCTTGAACATTATCCTTATCAAGAAGGTTATTCTATCAAAGGTTAATAATCAGTTTTTGAAAACACATCCGAGGATGTAGGTTGAGGTGTTTTAAAAACAAAAGGATCTGACTCATCAAATTTTACATGTACTGTTTCTTCAACAGTACACGTGTTTTTATTAAAAACTCCGTAAGCCTTAGATGTTGTGGAATAACCTAAGAAAATTCCTTCATCAGATTTTTGTGCGAATTTATGTATGTTATATTTTGTATTTAGAATGAATAATTTGCAACCAAAAACCTTGAAGTAGGATAGTCTTGGTTTTCTACCATTTCATAACTCATAAGGGGTTTTATTAAGAAAAGGTCTAATCAAAACTCGATTTATAGTATAGCAAGCAGTACGTACAGCTTCAGCCCAGAAATGTCTAGCTATAGAATATTCACTCAACATGGTTCTAGTTATTTCTTGAAGAAATCTATTTCTTCTTCCAACTACACCATTTTGTTGAGGAGTTCTAGGTGCTGAAAAATTGTGAGTAATATCTTTTTTACTACAAAAAGTTTCAAAATCAGAATTTTGAAATTCTCTTCCATGATCACTATGAACAGTTTTCAATGGAAGGTTTTTCTCATTTTTAACTTGATCTCTAAAACTTTTGAAATAAGAGAAAGCATCAGAGATCTTTTCTAGAAAATAAACCCAAGTAAATATAGTGTAATCATCAACTAGAACAAACACATAGTATTTGCCTCCAATACTTCCAGTTTGTGTTGGACCAAAAAGATCCATGTGCACTAACTGTAATGCATCGGTTGTTGAGACTTCACCTATTGATTTAAAACTAGATTTATGTTTCTTACCATATTGACAAGGATCACAAACTTTAGAAAAATCAAATCTAAGATCTAGTAGATCCTTAACTAGTTTCTTCTTAGAGAGTTTACATAGGTTCCTAAGATTACAGTGACCTAGTCTTCTATGCCATAACCAGAAATGATCTTCCATTACACTAAGGCAGGGTAAATCTTGGCTTCTAAGATCTTCTAAGATTAACGTGTAAACATTATCTTGCCTATTGGCTGAGAGAATAAATTCTTCTTTGGAATTGTGAACTAAGAACTTATCATTCCTAAAATTCACAAGGTAACCTTCATCACATAAATGACTTATGCTAATGAGGTTATGCTTAATACCCTTAACAAAAATAACATTTAAAATTAATGTTTACCAAGAAAAATAATATAATCAATACCAATAATCTCACCCTTAGCATTATCTCCTAAAGTTACCTTTCCTCATTTTGTTTGGATAATCTTTTCAAAATAGCTTTTGTTACCAGTCATGTGCCGGGAACATCCACTATCTATGTACCATGTATTGTTGTTGGTACTCTCTTTATTTTCCGGAAATCAAGAAGAATATTAGACTTTCGGAATCAAAATTTGTTTGGATCTGAGATTTCTAGATAACAAAATTTTAGGTACCCACATCTTCTTAGAGAAATAAGCTTTGTGAAATCCTAGAGATTGGGTTTTTTAAGAAACAATCCTTTGCCCAGTGAGCACCACATTGACACTTGGTACAAAATGGGTCACTTTGAGGAACAAAATAATTGATACTGAAAATTGGTTTTGCATGGGTATAACCAAATCCGGATTTATTTCTTAAAGGTCGTATTTTGGAATACATTTCATCAAAATTTTCCTTTCCATGGGTAAAGTTTGACAAACACTTATTTTAGGAAAAAATTTCGGACTTGAGTTTTACAACCAAGTTTTTATCCTCGAAATCATTAGTTTTAGGACTAGAGTTAGGCTCGAAAACATTTTTATTAGAAATTACTTTTTCTAATTATTTAGAAAGTTTTTTCTTCTCAGAACATACTTCCTCAAGATTTTTTGAAATACTTTCAAAATCAGCATTTTTATTATCAAGATCTTTAGAAAGATCTGATATATCTTTTGTAAGAATAGAATTCCTAGAGTTTTCCTTATCGAGTTTCTTATTGAGTTTAGAATTCTCAATTTCAAGAAGTTCAGCAAACCTAGAGACTTCTTCATAAGTAGGTAAAGTATTTTCTTCATCAGAAGAAGATTCTTCATCAGAAGAGTTATAATACTTACTATCATTAGAATTTAAAGAAACATTGGTCAATGATTCAGCATTTCGTACCTTATCCATAAAACAATGATTATCAATAAGTAATCTGGATATAAGACCGAGATTCTTCTGTCCTGAAGATTCATAATCAAAAGATTCATCTGAAGAGTCACCACCACTGGCATTCTAGGTATCATTTTCTTTCAAAACTTTCTTAAATTTTTCTTTATAATACATCTTTTTGTTCCTATCTTAATGTTTTTCTTTCCTTTCTTTCTTTTTGAGTAAAGGGAAATCTGGTCTAATATGTCCAGCTCTCTTACATTAATAACAAGTAACTTCTCCATCTTTCTTATCTTTCCTTTACTTTTTCTTATTCTTGGATTGGAAATTTCTCTGGCCAGAAATCTTGTTCATCCTTCGAGAAAGATTTTCTAATTCATTTTCTGATATTTCACTCTCACTATAATCTGATTGAACTATAATCTTCTTAGACTTGAATCTGGTTACTCTCTCAGGAGTCTTAGCTTTCATATGATTTGATGTTGTTGTAAAAGCAACAGTACCATTTCAATTTTTCTTTTTTACGTTGTCAGCATCTCTCTTCATTCTGGTTTCATGTTGGAGAAGTGTTCCAAAAAGCTCATCAAGAGAAATCTGAGTCACTTTCTTATTCTCATCTATAGCTTTTCTTCTGGATTCCCACTCATTAGGCATGATATCAATTATCTTATCCACAAGAGCTTCATCATCTAAACATTTCTCTCCCATAGACTGTAGGCTATTGACGATAGTCATAAATCTCAGTTGAACTTTACATATTGGTTCTCCATAAGGAATGTTGAAGCCATGATATTCGGCTCTAAGAATAGCTCTCCTAGTCTCCATCACCTTAGAAGTTCCAAAGTGTGTAACCTCTAACTTCTTCTAGATACAATTAGCTGCTTCACAATATAAAATTTTTCTATATATATTTCTTTTCATTGAACAAAGTAGAGTATTGCGTACCTTATAATTGAGTTGTTATTCTGGCTTTTCCTGGATAGTAAAAGTTCTAACTTCCTTGTTAGGAATTTTATAATCTCCAGTAAGCATAAAAAAATTGTCTACTCTAGTATTGATAACAAAAGTCTTCATTCGATCTCTCCAGTACTCATAATCATTACCATCAAAGATTGGTGGTCTTGTAGGATTTAGATTATTGATAGAACCAACATTAATTCCTGCCATACTTAAAATAACCTTCGGCACACAAACTTGTTAGTAGAAAAGATTCGTAATAACAATGTTTGGAATGGGAAAGTTTGGAATGGAAAATTTCAGAATGGGAATGTTCGGAATGATAAAGTGAGCAAGAAAAACTTATTCGTAACTACAAGTATTTTAGAGACCTCCTTTGATACCAATTGTAGGATCTAAATAGTGATGTAGATGCTCAATTTACAAGAGGGGGTGAATTGTATACTTTAAAAATTCCTTTGGAACCTTTAATGTTAGTTACGAATAACTATGTTTTCCTTAAGTAAAGGAAAGGGCTAAGTTTAACAAAGTTAAACTTAAGAAAATTCACAACACCTCTAATACCAAATGAAAACATGGAAAGGGATTCCGAAAGTGCATTCCGGAAGTTTGGGTCCGGAAATTGAAACTTAACAAAAGATTACAATATGTGATTCTACCTTAAAGCGTATAGACTCTAAATGAAACAGAGTACAAGTAAGGAAGTATAAGAAAGTTTTACTTTCCTTATAATACAAAAAGCAGCGGAAATAAACAAGTAGTAAAACTAAAAGTAACAAGATATAAGCCTTTTAACCCAAAGAGAAGGGTATCCAACAACCTTGGATAAAGGTCCCTTGATTTATACATTCAAACAAGTCTGTCTCACCCACACCAGGGTAAGCCCTCGATACGAAGATCAGAGTCTCTGTCTTGCTATCCCCGCAAGCCCTCAACTTCAAGGTAGGTGGCAAACTCTGTCTTCCTCAGCAAGGAATCCCTCGAACTTCATGGTAGTCATCACCTCTGTCTTCCTATCCCCGGAAGTCCTCGAATGTAATCAACAACATTCGGAGTCGCACAAAGGTTTGAGATTTAATAAGAGCCTCTCTCTCTAGAAATCACTTCAAGCATGTAATCACATGAGTCGAAGATCAGTCAGCCTTTCAGCACTTCAGCATTGAGCTCTTTCAAATGAGCTCTTATTTATAGCTAAGGTCGGCCTCCTTTCCAACGGTCATATTTTCCTTAAAAATCGGAGGGACCTGTACATGTGTCACTTAGTCAACGGTTAGTTTATAACAAAATAGACGACATCGTTTTATAACAAAACAAGTGTAACAAAATGTACGACACCGTTTAAAATCTAACTCAAAAGACTTAGAGTGAAACTTCAGAGTGAAAGTTTAGAGTGTAAGGAAAATAATAAAGAGTAGACAAAATATAAAGGCATAAGAAAAATGAAAGTTCGGAGTGAAAATTCGGAGTCTGAATAAATTCAGAGTGTATAGAACAAAGATGATCAATTTCTGTTTAATAGATGAACTCAGAATGAGAATTCGGAATGAGAATTCGTCATCAGAATTCATAGTGATAATTCCTCATCATAATTCGTAATGGGAATTCATCATCAGACTTCGTAATGAGATTTCATCTTAAGAATTCGTAATGAGAATTCGTATCCAGAATTCGGAATGAGAATTCATCATCATAAATCTTAATGAAAATTCATTATCAGAATTCGTAATGAGAATTCATCATTAGAATTCGTAATGAGAATTCAATGTCGAACTTCATAAGGATTCGTATCCTGAATCTGGAATAGAGCTTAGTCAGAGTTCGTATCCGGAATTCGGAATGATACTTTATAACAGTTCTCATCTAGAATTTGGAGTGAAACTTCCTTACAGTTCTTATCCAGAATTCGGATCCTAAAACAGAATACTTTATATCAAAGTTTCAAACAAATCAGAGAAAACAAAAAATGAATCCGAATTTTATACTTAGAAAAAATATGAATGAAAATATGATAAGAATAATTTTTCTTACAAAAGCGATTTTCCTTATAAAAGCGATTTTACTTATAAAAGCAATTTTCCTTATAAAAGCAATTTTTCTTATAAAAGCGATTTTCATAAAGATAAGGTGTTTGTGATTTTCAAAACAATAAGGAATGTTAAAGTCATAAGAAAAACCTTATTGACTCAACAGAATACGTAATACATAAAAAGAAAAGACACCAATGGACCGTAATAGTTTAGTGTCTTTGTAAACTCGATACATAATATTCTAATCATGGAGAAAGATCTTCAACATCTCCAATAAAGATCTTCCACTTTTGTTTTTGTACCTAAAACCTTTCTTTATATCCTGGGGAAAAGAAAAAATATAAAGGGTGAGCTCAAATGCTCAGTAAGGGTAAACATCGAGAAAAAAAATAAACCATATACATTTGAATATATAAAATGAACATAAAGTTTAAACATCAAAATCATGAGTTGTGAAATAAATCTTGGAGTATGTAAGGAATAGATCATAAAGGAACATAAATCATGATAAAATAGCATGGGAATAAAACATTTAACTGTGGTAACCATAAATCACGTGATATTATTTCCATATAATCCAAGGCATTGCTACAAAGACCATCTAAATGGACAAAGTCCCTTACTGAATCGAGTTCACTCCTCGTTCCAGTGCTGTATCTCTGAACCAGATTAACTTATAGTTACATTCATGTCTATATCATGAGATATAAGTCTTTACCCAATTAATTTAAGGGAGATATAGGTCCCACCCATCTCCTAAATAAATCATTTTTACTTGTGCCACAAAATAAACATAAAACATTCATCACAACCCAATGAATAAAATGGGTTTCATAAACATTATCCCATCATCACATAATTCATATAAAAAAAATGGATATCATTTCATAATAAGAAAAATAACACCATATAAATAATAGAGACATTATACTTGAAACATAAACATGCTAAATATTGTCACGTTAGATGGAAAATAATTTTGGTAAAACACTTGAAGTGAATTCTGGAGAAAAATATCATTTCGTCTTCAAAATCATTTTCTTTTCAAAAAATGCCACACAATTTTACTATAAAATGATTTTATTTAAAATAACCATGATAAATGTAGAGGATGATTCATGAAAATTAGGCATTATGAAACCATAAAAATCCATTCATTTCGTATAAGTTAAAAAAACATCGTCCTCGTACTTTTGACGGAAAAGTCAAAAAGTTCCTGGTATGGTAAACAAAAGAAAGATTCTTTCCATAACACAACGTGAAGGTCAAAGAGGGGTAAAAACGACAATAAAAATACATGTAATAATATTAAACACTTTATGAAGAACATTTTTATGGACATGGATTAAAATATAACCCTAGTAAATACTTACGTATAAGAAATCTCAGATAAAAATGAGATTGCAAAATTATCCCTTACCTTAGGTCCAGTTTCATCCGTACATGTCCGAAAATCCTGTATAGTGGGTTTAAAAATATTATTAACTTGAAAAAAAACCATAATAATATTTATTATATCATATATGATTCATTTATGACTTTATATTACCCGTTCTTTTGTCAATTTCATGTTAAAGAATCGTTTTGGGTAAAATTGTTTCATTTATTGTACGTGTTTGGACCTGTTGTTCTTGATATTATTATTACTTATATCATGATTTACATACTTCCAGAATGTAAAAATTAATTATATATCATATATATTCTGTATATATATATATAATAGATAGATAAATGAAATGAAACACACTGTTCTTGGAGATGGTAGGCCGTACGTACGCATGAACGTTGTTTTCCTTTACTTATTGACTTGAATAAAAGTAAATAGATGACACATATATATACATAAATACAGTAGAATAATTATTTCATATATATAATTATTTTTCATCATATATACTTTATAATTATTCTTTAATGGTTAACATGGAGAATGAATCTCATAGTGTCGTGGAGACAGTAATCCATATGTATGCACGAGCGGTGATATCATTCCCATATTTATTGAATGGAATTGGCGTGGACCATATAATATATAAGAATAAGTATGTTGTTATAATAACTATATATAGTTATTCTTTACACCATTATACCCATCCATGTATGGTTGTGGTGGAAAATAGATTACACCACAGCGTGGAGACGGTATTCTGTACGTACGCACGCGCAGTGATTTCGTTTTCCGTAGAATGGATAGAAGGTGAAATGGGGTTGTTTCATATTTATAATAACAAATAAATAAATTAATTATACTGATGTTATTACTTTATAATTAAACATATAAATGAGAGGAAGTAGAAGAATAAATAAACTTGAAAGAATCGGTAGATAAGATTACCTCTTCCTCGAGGTGCCTCTTTTAAACTTTCTCTTAGGGCACTAGAGTTGGTCTTTTGAGAAGACCAGAACCTATATTATATAACTATATATATTAATAATAGAAATGGGAAGGGTTTGGCTGAGCTTGAAGGCTCTAAATTGTGTGAAGAGGAGAGGGAGGAGGTGCCCTTTTATAAGAGGGGTGACGAGCACCTTAGAAAAAACAGAAAATATTATTTTATAATAAATTCATATTCAGTTTATAACAGATCCGAAGTAACTTATTTCGAGGATAGGTTAGGTATGGGTCGAAATAATTTCAAACAATATGTTTTGGACAAGTTTACGTTACCACTTTAACATTATCATCTAGATTTAACTCTAAGTTAAGTAATTTATCGTTTACACTGTCTTCTTGTATTCTTACACTATATGGTTAATAAAGTTACTATAAACTACCAATAGAACCCCAATTGGTTCATTAATTTCATATATATTATCATATATGTATTTTTTCCAATCTTTATATTTTTATGTATAAAATATCAATTTGTAATTTAATATTTGTTTTAAAAACACTTTTATGTCAATTTTGACACTATTTGGTATTTTGTTTTTTCTAAATTCATAAGAGTATTGTTACTTAAAAAAAATCATCTAACCAACCATAATATGTTATAGTAACCTAGAAAATTAATTTAATTACAAAAAGTCACAAATTAAATTTATTTTGGTATTTATTATTTTAATTACGTTAATATTTCATTAAGAAGGTAATTACTGCATCATCATTGTGTCATGAATAAATTAACATATTTAATGTTTAAAAATAAATAAATAAAATACCATTATGTAGCATATATTTTTATAATTATAATTAATATTTATAGTCTAATTTATATTATGTATAACCCTATATTAATGTTTTTTTGTTATTAAACATTGATTTAAACGATTTTAACTCTTCTTTATATAAAATAATAATAAATGTCCTAATCTACTCCATGTAGACCTAAATGGTCATATTTTATTCCTATGGTTTTTTTGGTCTAATTAAACTTATCCAATAGTATTAGGACATGTGTTAGGGTAATAATAATATCATTTTGACCCTTAATTACGCTATTTATTTTTAACCGTGGTAAATAAAAGTAAAAAGTTACTATTGACCAAAAATTATTTTTACCATATTGATCCACGTTTTACTTACTGATATCAACCGTGTCTCTCGAATTTTTGAAATTCCACTCAGCGAAGTGGTAAAATTATGTTTTATGTAAATTTGAAAATTCTCCTAGGAGGTGGGTAAAAGACAGTAAAAAGTTCAATAAAATTTTTATATATCTTAAATTATTATAAAATTACTCCAATGAATAAAATTGAAATTATATAGGTATTATGTATCTATTTTGACCTAAAATAAATTTTAATAAAATAAATAATTATTTAAATAAAAAATCAGTTTTGAACTATAACTTAGTGTTTTTCACTATTCATCAAAAATTGAATGATTTCAGAAAAATACCAAAAATTCACCCAAGGCTAATTGCGATATTATGAATCAAAAAATTAAGTCCATTCTGAAATATAAAATTTATAAAATTTCAAAACGTGGGTATTACTATTAATAATGGCTTGTTTATATAATAATTTAATGACGTATCATTGGTTAGTGAAACTCGGTATTGCGTACAACACACGCTATCGAGGAAGGTCACGATTGCGTGTAATTCAAGCCATGTCAAGGTTGTGTGTAGTGAAATATTCCTTTGTTGTTGCGTATAATAGAATCCAACCATATTTCATTTATACATTGAATATATATATATACACACACACACACACTCAATGTTGCGTAGAATAACTTCTATCAAACATATTTGAAATTGTGTGTGACACGATCCAAGAATAGTGTTGCATATACTGAAAGCTAATACAGTGTTGCATATAGTGCAAGATAATATTGTTGTAGCATACAACACAAGACATCAAATAAATTAAAAACAATACTTCTCATAAAATCTCAGGGTGTTTCATCTATCATAAATAGAAGATATGATAACAGATATCTTGTGAAATTAAATGTAACAAGATATATATGACATAATGAATCTATGATTATAAATATAATTTTTATAATTTTTATAAATACTCATACTCAATTGTGAATGGTGGTAATGAAGGAATGAATTCCATTAGGTTGTGAGGCGGTAGTCCACTGTACATACAAACAATGATTTCAAAACCCATTTGATGGAATTGTGTTTTTTTAGATATTCTAAATAACATTAAAACATTTATGTAATTGTATCATATTGAGGTTATTATATCATCATGTTATGAGAAGAATTTATAGATGTGTAGAAGGAAAGAAACTAATGTTTCTTGTTGAAGAACATTAACTCTTCATCGGGTATCATCCATATGTTTTCACTAAATCATTGCGAGGATTGATTTATGTCAACAAATTATTATAGTATGAGGTAAGTTAATTTATAAATGTATTTGGAAGGTTCTGGATGAGATTATTTTTAGGAGTCGTGAAAAAAGTGGGGGGGGGGTCTGAGATACCTTTTATTGATGTAGAGGAGTGAAATTATTGTAAACAATCAAAATAATTCACTTTTAAGAGGTAAATATTTTCTAAAGTTGGAACAAATCTCATTATTACATGTGGGTAAGGATAATATGGTCAAGACATATGTACACCCAAAAATGAAAGAAAATTCTTAATCATTTGTTTCCTTAACTTTTATGTTTTGTTATATTTACCATTTTGGGTTTTTTCAATGGTAACTAATTTTATATTGTATGAAATTAATACATTAAGATTAATTAAAGATATAATGATTAGAAAATTCAAAACCAATAATTACTAATATTTTATGTTCTTTGTAACATAAAAAACACATGTCAGTTTTATATTAATTTTAAGAGATACACTTGTATTGTGTAAAATTATTTCCGTAACCATAACCATGCTAAAAAAATTATATTATTTAGGGGTTAATGTGTTCACTATAAAATATAGATTGATATATTAAAGAAAAATATATTTAATTTATTAACATTTAAAAATTAGTAGTCAGTGGATAATATTTTAAGTAATTTTAAATTATTTAGTAAAATATCAATTGTTATAAAATAACATTATTTTCATATCTTATATCATTTGTAGAATATTTATTTTAAATAATCTATAAAATTATGGAATTTTAATCTATTAAGTTCAAAACTATATTAAATATTATATTATCTTACAAAATTAATTTACCAAAATATTTAATTAAACATACATTAAATTAATTATTTCTAGTAAAAGTTATTTTTTTATTAAAAAAAATAATTAATGCTTTGGGATTTGTTATGTATTTTAGGTGATTAGTTCATCTCTAAAAATTAGGGTTAAATTATTATGATAAAAACCCCACTTATATTTTAAAATAATATTAATAACCGAACCAATTTTGTTTTTCCCAATCCAAAAGCATTATAGATGTTAAAGGCAAAGAAGGTTCCCCTTTCTATATTTTGTGTTATAGATCTTATTATATAGGTTTATTTCAAGAGAAATATGTCCCTAAAATTCATACAAATCATGAAAAAATTTATAAGGGATGAAATAATTCAATCCAAAAGGTGTTTAAAAATTTAGGATGTCATTTTACACCAAATATATTATGTTTAACCAATAAGTAATCACATTTTTTACCTTAATAACATTAAATGATTTTAATTTTATCTATTAATAATTATAGTAAAAAATAGATTTTAAATAATAATATAATATAAATAAGGATGATTCAAAATTATTAATACATTTTTATAAATTCGAATCATATAAGTGGAATAATTTAATTTATAATTAATCATGTAAATGTGAAAAGAAATTAGGGGTTTAACGTGAAAATCGATAAAAGTTTACAGTGATTTTATATTTAAATTCAAAATGAAATTCATTCAAAGGAAATAAATTTTATTAATCAATATAACATTGATCTCATTTTACTTTAAACCAATTTAAAAATATTATTTTTCACTATTAAGTATTTAAATAAATATACATTTTCATTTAAAATTCATTATTTTTCACTGTCTATCAAAAAATGAAACTTCTCAAAAAAAATTAACCGTAAGATAAATCTACTATTCAATGATGGTGTATATTTATTTTAATAAATTTTATAAATGTGTTAAAAATTAAATGTTAATTATAATCGCCATACTTGACTAAACTATCTTTTAGGAAAATACAGTTTTCTAAAATTGTTTATTTTTCGTTTAAAAGATGACGATGATGATTATTAACCAATTAATTACCTAAAAATTTGTGTGAAATATATATTTTCATTTGATTGATAATACTATTCAAAAAAATTACAATGGCTAGAAAATAATATTATTATTAATTTTATATTATCCTTCAGTAACACTTGTTCTTTCTTGTAAAAAATCCATTAAAGAAACTCTTTGTAGAATATAACGAAAGATAAGATCAGGGTTTCATGTAATGAAATATAAGAATAGTTTTTATGTAATTAATGATATACTCAATGTATCATGTCACATATCCTATTGAATACAATATTATTTTTTTATTTTTTCATCGCGGTTACATTATCCCCACCTTCAAAAAATTAAATTCTCAAATTTAAACTAGATCATGGAAATCAAGGGTTTATAATTGGAGATACCTTTATTGAAAAAGTAAAATACTTTGAAGGGATGGTGAAACAACCTCTTAATAATACAGAATGGTAAATAAAAATTTCTTATATAATACTCACATAACTGGGTTTCTATGTAAGAGAAAATAGGTTCGAAAAGAAAACATGGACATGGAAGAGAAAACTAACACCCAAATAGTGATTGAGAGTGATTCGAAAAATTAATCACAAGAAAGTGGGTGATCCAGAGAATGTTAATGAAAAAAATTCACCCACTAATTAGGCATGAAATTATTCATTGGTTCAATAAAAAATTAAGTTAACATGAGACCAATTTTTTTCAATATCCTTTTCCTAGTGTTTTGGAATTATTTTATTATCTAAGAATATAATGAAATATACTTTATTTATTTTTTTCTTTATCCTAAGGGCAATTTCGTCCTATTAGGGAGGATGAATAAGTTTACAATTCACCCCTTAATCATTGAAATTAATAAAAAAGGAATTTTGTTTAATCCTCAAGAACTAAAATTCACTTTTAATATATCATAAGACACAAGTCTTTCCATTTTTCAAAACTATTCTCAAAAACCAATATAGTTAGTACATTTAATATAATATACTGAAATATTTATAAGGGGTTGTAATACATTAATATGTAGGACCTCTTACAAAGTTCAACTTAAATCAATTTATAGTTTGTTAAACTTATGATACTTTCAAAATGAACAAGATCCAAAACATTATAATGAATATATCTAAATTTCCAAAATGAAGTGATCATCAGTTAGTTCCAATTTAATGAATTCTATCCAATTTAAATTATCCATATAAAGTATAATTTTATTAAAAAAATAATTATATTTACATTAGGAACACATGAAGTGTCATATATCTATTAGTCAGGTGCTTAACATGATGTTCAAAATTCAATAGAATAATTTTACATGGTCGTCAATATCGTTCATCATAAGATATCAAATCCTTAATGATAATGAAATATTGTAAAATAATTTTATATTTTATATATATAATGATTATTGTATCATTAATAAAATAATTTGACATCATATATCTCATATCTAGATACATAAAAAACAATAATTATTTCCCTTTGGTTGTAGAAATGTAAGAAGATTAACCTTGATCTCTTAGCTTATTATGTGGTATATTCCCTTGAGGCTTGGAGAATTCATTTTCCAAGTTCCTTATATGATTATAGTTGAAAAAATTATATTAGTATTTTATTTATTCGATTTGCATTCATTTTCCTATGGACTCTTTTTTCCATACTTATAATAGACTCACAATACATTAAATATTTTCTTGGGTGATTCCTTCCACAATTATAAAATGTGGTAAAATCCTTTATTCCCTTATTCTATATATCAATTATTTCCTTTTCCATATTTTTCTTCTCTTTATTTTATTTAAGTTTATAAATAAATGACAATTATTTATCTATCGTGATTGATCAAACTTTTTTTCATCATATAAAGAAAAAATTTGAGAGACCATTTCCCATCAGAGGAATGGATTAATCCTTTCTAGGAAATTTTCAATATTTTTTTGGTTGGTATATAATCTGTAGTATACCTTTCTGACATTTTAAATATATCTTCATACTCTACATTGTATTTTTCATCCATTTCTTATAGAATAAATATATTTCTATTGATCTCAGTTGGTTGATCATGAGGGAAGTATTTTACCAAGAATGTTTCCAGAATTACATTCTATTCCATAAGTTTTGTTTCCAATTCCTCCCCAGTATTCATGACAAACCCCCACCATTTATCAACATCAAATTTGAAACAATACAACACACATGTTACCATTTGTTTTTCAATCCATCACAATTCCATATATAACATTTATGAATACTTAAAAAATTGATCATCATCCATTGGATCAATAGTCCCACTAATTTATGGGTTAGTTTGTTTCGTAATGTTATCTAGAAATAGATAATATCACTATGGAATAGGTCTCACAAAATAGGAAAGGTTAGGTGTCATATCCTTATTAAGCATCCTTAATATATCTTTGTCATTTTCAATTCCAATACCATGTACATTGGTATCCTCAATAGGTAAACCTCTACATTAGCCACAAGTATTGATACCATTCATCATTACAGGTGCCACCTTTAAATAGAGGGATATTCTGGATTAATCTGCATGATTATAAATATATTATAATTTCAAATAGAGTTTAGCATTTAGCATAAATTAATATTTACGAATAGTTAATGTTGAAATCCTAAACAAGGTTCCCTTGTATACATCATTGTATTCAAAACCATCATAATGGTTTCTAAATAAAACGAGAATTATACTACGAATGTCCCCTAGGATTTTGAAACATTTTTCACATTAATTATTGTTTTTGGGTACCTAGAAAATGTGAATTCAATCATGAAACACCCTTTTCAATGTTACTACCCCTTGGAATATTCATTCTAGAACCATCTCCACTTATAGTATCTAGATTATGAATTATTTGAAAAAAAATAACACGTAATCCCAACCTTACTAGAAATTTAGGATGTTGTTATATACTTATCAAAAATTCATATATTAAGGTTATATTCGATAATATATGTTTTCTTAAATCTATTTTTCATGTTTTAAACAAAAATTTCTATGATACCAACTATAGTGTCCTCAATCCATGTAACCTAGATCCAGTACCATACTTCATTACATTGGCCCAAGATACAAGAAATCACCTACAAAATACAAATAGTTTTTTCGTATTGGTAAACTAGATACATGAATAAATATAGTATTAAAATTGAATACAGTTATTACATCCTTTTTTGTTTTAGAATAAATATATTCCATACATTGTATCTATATATATCAGTCATGGTAAACATCATGGAATCCTTGGAAAAGGGAAAAATAAAAATGAGCTAAAATGCTTAATAATGGTTCTATATTGTGGAAGAAATACTAAATCAATGAGATTAATCATAATATACAGTTTAAAACTGAGAAAATATTTAATTTAAATAAATTGATAATAAAAATTGATAATGTAAATTTAAATAACTGAAATCACATGTCATTTAATCAATGATATGATAATGGAATATATTGATAGATAATATCATATTGAAAATATACTAGATAATAATAACTAAAATCTTAGTGAAGTGAATTTTTAATTATAATATGTCTTGATTCCCATGTACATGACACCTTTAATATCCAAAATTTTCACAATATGGTCTAGCATACTACTCTCAATACCTTTCACAATGCAATTTATAGAATATTAATTATAAATGCACAGGGTTTTGTCCCATTGATTTAATATAATTATAAAATTGATTCATTAAGGGGATTAAATTAACTAGTAATAGACCTATTTTATAACATTCTTGAGAATTCTTTATATTTTTAACAATATATTTATTTCAAAAATAATTTCCTTACTATAAGCATCCATATTGAGAAATGAGTGCATATCTATCAATATTTACCTATATTAAAAAAACATTTAGTGTATTACACCATATGTAGAAATGATACATTATTTAATAACAAAAAATTTACTTAATAAATTGTATAGATATTTAAGGAAATTTTATTTCCAATAATTATATGAAATTGAACATTTCAAATGAATGTGAATGAAAACAAAAATGAATAATAGAAGCGAATATAAAAATATTGTAAAAATTTATTATAAACCATCTAAAATAATATTAATGATTATATCAATAATATATATACCTTCTGGCATAATAATAATGTGTGTTTTAATTTTTTACTAGAAATACACAAAAAATGATTTTAACAATATTATTTGGAAAAACATCATTTTCACAATTTAAAAATCTTTTTCCTTGAAAATCAATTTTTAAAAAAAATTATCAAAAAAAAATTGAATATAAATTTCTTTTTAAAATAGTCCTTGATACTTATAAAGTAGTCATTAAAAAATTTGGGTGTTCATGATGGCTGGAAATTCCCTTCCTGTCATACATGGCAAAACAAATTTTCCTCTCGTGTTTTCTATATAAGCTAATTTGGCCTTGTGTTGAAAATGAAATAATTATTCCATAAATTTATTTATAGAATATTAATGGGACAAAATGAAATTAATAAATCATTTTTAAAAGGATATAACAATTTGAAAACATTACTAGAAAATAGGTTTTTGGGATAAAATATATTTTTGACTGAAGAGATAAATGAATTGAGATTTTCATAAAATTATATATAAAAACATTGAATTTCCAAAGAGTGGAAAAAATGGTACACATAAATTAAAATATAATAAATAATCATATAATAATAAAATTAATAGTTTTATTAAAAAAATATCAATAATTTCTTTTAATTGAAACTCATGGATAAATAATCTCGATTAAAATGACATTGTGATTTAAACCCTTGTAATTCTATTTAAATCGATGTAACAATAAACCAACGAGTCAATTATATGTACGAACCATAAATAATCATAAAAAATTGTAAAGAGAACATAATGTTATAATAATTAATTTTACACATTATCTTAAAATGTAATAATCTATGAAGTAGAATATTATCTCAATGAACAGAAATAAAGGTATGAATTCTCTTACCTTAAGCTACCTTTTTGTTGAATGTGATTTAACCTATTGTATAGTGGTTTTAAAAATTATTTTAAATTATAAACGAACTATACGAATATTTATAATGTTATATGATAAGATTTCATAACATCTTATTAATCGTTCATTAAAAATATGTTGTTATTTTCATTGTTTCATGCATTAACTGTCTTGTTTTATAATGTATTTTTCATCTTGATGATCTATATCATGTTTATATTTTATAGTTTTATTATATCCAGAATAAAAAATACATTATTATTATATTTATAAATCACATATAATTTTATAACTAGTCAGGAAGTCTATTTATGGAAAATGATGTATGTTACTATCAAGGAGATGGTACACAGTACATACACATGAGTAACATTCCCATTTTTCGATGGTCATTATGAAAAGAGGTAAGTAATATATTTCCATTATAGAATCAAAATGATATCATAAACCCAATATTATTTCTTTTAATTTAAATATAATTATATATAAATATATGTACAATCTATGTGGTGTGGTGATGCAAAGATAATCACATCTCTTTGTTAAGGCTGTAGTCCACACGTACACGAATGATGTTTTCATCATTACATGAGTTAAATAAAAAAAATAATGATATATATTTTATTTAAATAATGATAAATAAATAGTTAAAATTTTAAATATGTCATCTAAATAACATATAATTATATCCTTTTTCATTATCTATTTACATATGAAGCGTTACTGAAAGACGAATCACATCTCTCTACGAGGTGGCAGTCCACCATACACATTAGTTATGTTAATGTATCTATTGCGAAATGGAACGAAACATGATATTTAATATATAATCGATACATAGGTTTAAATTTGTTAAAAATATCATATATATAGTTTATATCCATCTTTATACTCAACCGTGAATGAAGTAAAATGAAGAATGAATGACATTGGTTCGTGTGGTGGTAGGTGATCGTACACATAAAATATGATTTTATAACCCATTTTTTGGAAGTGTGTGAGGTTTTATGACATAACCATTACATAACTACATATTATTATATTTAATATAATGTGGTAATTATATCACCACTGTTTGAAATTAATTGAAGGGGTGTAAAAGAAAATAAAATGAAGATGTTTGTACAAGAACATTAAATCTATTTCGTGTATCCTCATTAGGTTTTAACTAAATCCTTATAAAGATTTATTTATTCTAAAATTATGTATTATAATATTATGGTATATATGTTGAGAATTAATTTTTGTAGCTTATGTCTGAGGAAAATTTATTGTGAGGTTTGAAGAATGGGAGAGTTAGTTTTCTTCTATAATTATGGTGGAGTGGTATTCTTATAAACCCTAAAATGTATTAACTAGTAGGAGAATAATATTATCTCATGTGGCTCAATAATAAATAATTAAATTTTTTTATGTATGAAATCGTCTATCAAAACCTTTACCATACAATGAATCACTAGATATATTCATTTTTCCTTCACATTTATGATTCATTATTTTTAATAGTTAGAGTTTTTAATACGGTTTATAATTTTTATAGCCTAGGTATGTTATCCATTGAGGCTAAAAGAATGTGATAATTATAATGAAATTTATTCCCCACTAATTTTATATATGATATTTAATTTAATAAGTAAAAATCCTATATGTTTTAATTTTTTTAACAAAAGCCCATGTTATGTACAAAAACAGTACATTAACACAAACTGTGCTAATAAATTTTTTAATATTAGGGGGTCAATATGTTCATTATTAAAGATAATATTTCCTTTTAATGGAAAATATTTTATATTTATTAGCATTTTAGAATCAATTTTTTGTGTATATTTTTTTTTGTAATTTTAAAGTATTTAATAAATTATCATTTATTATAAAATAACAGAAATTTCAATTTGATACTATTTATTTAATTCAAATTAAATAAAATTATTAAATTTTAATATGTTATTTTCAAAACAGTGTAACATGATATATTCATCTAAAAAATTAATTTAACATAATATTTCATTCAATTTACTTAACCTTTATTATTTTGAAAATCAATTCTTGTTCTCATAACTAAATAATTACTTCATTGATATTTCATAAGAATTGTAAGAAACAAATTCATCTCCAAAGATTAAATTTAAATTATTATGAAGAAATAATTTATATTTCAATATAATATGTATTATTGAACCAATGTTGTTTTTTAATATCCCAAATCGTTATAGAAAATAATGGTAAAAAGGTTCATTTTCAATAATTTTCTTCACCTAACTTAGTATATAGGTTAATTTCAAGGGATGTGTCCCTAATTCGCATAAAAACTAAGAAATAATTCCATAAGGGTCTAAATATGGGTATAAAATTGAAGATATATAAATTTTTAGCTCATTTTAAACCATATATTTGAAATTTAACCACTAAGTAAACTCATTTTTACCTCAATCAATGTAATTATTATTAATTCTTTTTACATATCAGTAGGTTAAATTTTTTTTCTGAACTTATTATATAATATAATTTATGTTGGTTTCAAATATGGAATCCATTTTACCAAATTAAACTCACCTAAGTGATAGATTTTAAATAAAAATTATTCACATAGATGTAAAAAAGAAAACGAATTTTTAATGTGGAAATGTTAAATGATATATAATGGGTTTATATCAATATTTAGTAATAAATTGATTCTAATGACTTATATTGGATAAATAGATGTTAAATTTATATAATTTTAATTTAAATTCAATTCAAAATTTAATTTTAAACTATAAATAATTTTAATGAGAAAGAAAATTTTAATATAAATTAAGTATTTTTCACTATTTATAAAAAATGAGACATTTTAGAAAAATACAAAAAAAATCACCCAATGATAATTTTGGTATTATGATTTTGTGAGTTAATATATTTTTTCAAATAAGTATATGATAATTATTAAAAAAGATTAATTTATATTATGTTCTATAAGTACAAGTAAACGGTCTTTTAGGAAAAACAATTCATCCAAGAACATTAATGTTTCTTTTAAATAAATATTATTATTAGTTATAATCAATAGATAACCAATAAAGGTGTGTAAAATATATATTATCAAAATTTATTTAATCATATTCTAAACCTCTATTAAAATTTCTAGGTAATAATAGTAATATTAATAGTATATTGTTTTTCAGAAACACTCAGTCTTGCTTGCAATTCAAGCTTAACACAGTGTTGCACATATCATGAGATAAATATAGTGTTGTGTTTAATTCAAGAAAAAATCTATGTTTTGTGTAACATAATCAATTTATAAAAATAATATGATTTTGTAATTTTAGGGTGTTATATTTAGAGGTGATTATATTAGAACAACTATGGTAGTGTTTCAATGTGATATTCCAAAGTATGGTGAGTGACAAAGTTGCAGAAGTGTTTTTGCCTTATAAGTGAATACCATGGTACTATTGTAAAGATCTGTAAATTTCAAGGGAAATTTATTCGTAATTTTCATTGAGATTTTACAAGAAAAGAGTTTCTGACGGCACCTGATTCTGAGGCCTGGTGTGCTCAGAATCGTTTTCCGAAGTTTAGCTCGGGTCCGTTCAGTGAACGAACGAGCGAGTTTTCTTAACATTTGAATCGGTGCTCAGAATCGAAATCTGAGGACATTGATGAAAGTGTAGCGCTAATAATTGATTTAGAAGACATTTTCCAAAGGTGTGTTTTCTCGGGAGGAGTTGTTTAATTTTTTTTGAGGTTTAAGTGAAGAATAAAATAAAATTGTATTCCAATTTTATTTTTGTTCTAAGTTGTTTTATCCTTTTTATGGAAGTTGGGTTGCTAACTTCCCTTGGGATAATAAATGAGAGGTGGGGCCCACATGATCCCCCACCTTTCAATTCTCTAACTCCCCATTAAACAGCCTCTCACTTTTCATTTCGTAACTCACCCGCTCCCCCGTTTTATTGTCAAGTCAACTGAAGCTGTTTTTCTTCCACATTAAATGAATGCCATTAAAATGCCTAATTAATTGGGCAGCGTGTGTTAATTAAATTGGTGAATTAATTTTGAATTTCAAATTAAATTTCACACGTTTCTGTGTGAAATAAAATAAGACAAGGTCTTATTTTATTATGGTGGATTCGTTGGGCGGAATCAAGGAGAGAACTCTCGCGGTTTTGAAGAACTTCATCATCTTCGCGAAGAACGCCAAGGATCCGACGAAGAACACCGACTCGGTAATCACGGTTAATCACACTCTTCTTCCTCCACGACAAGGGAGAAGTCACCGACCACGGTGATCATCACCAACGACAACATACCTTCCTTCTTCATCTCTGCAACAAGTTAGGAGATGTCGTTTCCTCCTCGGACGCACCTTGACGTTCACGAAGTCTACCTCCGACCCCCGCTACGCCATTCTCCGCGACGCCTGACGTGTGACGTCAAATATCCAGGTAGGGGTTTGGGATCTTTTTCGTGATTATTCTTTCCATTCTTCGTCTTTCTTTTTGGGGCCACCTATTATCATTTTAAAGGGAGGAGGTCGGACCACACAAACACGGCCGACCCTCCTTCCCCTTTGATGTTGTTCGTTGCGGCTCGAAAGAAGGCGGTGCGGTGAAATTACACTGCGCAGAAACAAGGAGGAACACAACGAGAAAGCGCGCCGCCGTCACATCGTGCCATTGTGGCCGAACGAAACTGCGGCCGGAGTCGGGGCCGCAGAGGCGTTTCGAAGACTCCGAGAATTGTTTTGTTTCATGTGCGGATCGACGGGCGATGACGGAATGGGCCGCAGAGGCGATTTTATGATTCCGAAGTGAAGTATGGGACCCATGATGAACACCGGCATAGAAGTAATTGAAAACAGACCACTGGAGCAACTCCGGGGGCCCGCGGATATCACTGACGGCGCGGGTCGCCGGCGCCGGCCGGCCGCCCGGAGGCGGCGGTGTCCCGGCGCGCCTCCAGGAGGGACCGCCACCGGTCCCATGGCCGCGCGGGACCTAGGGAAGACGCGGTGCCCAGTGCCGCATCTGGTGCCAAGGGAGTGGCCCCACTGGGGCCGCGGTTTCAATCAAGGGGGGCAGCCACCCCCCCCCTTCCGCTCGGCTCGGCCAGCGACAGAGCTGGCACACCAGGTCGGGCCACGCCCTAATGGGCCAGACCCATACATGGTTAGGATCGTCCCGGTTCGGGCCGACCAAGGGGGTCTCGGGCCTGGTCGATCCGAGCCCCGAACCCCCTAAAACCGGACAGTTCTATTCAAATGACCATATCTTGGGCTACAGATCTCCGATTGACACACTTTCAGTTGCGATGTGATCCTTGGATCGAGAAGGTCATTTTGGTATACTACACTCACGGTTTCAGAGAAATTTGTGTATGTCCGGGTTGGTTCGAACACGAAACTAACCGGGCCCTTGGAGCAGAAACGCTTATAACATGAGCTCCGGACGTCCGATTGATGTGCCGTCGACTTTATTGGATTTCTATTAGTGAGAAGGACCTTTCGGCTTACTCCGGTCAAGGTTTGAAAATAGTTGGAGTGTGGTTAGGTTGGTTTTGACTTAAAAAACCAACCGGGCCCTTGGGACGAAAAAGCCAATAACTCTCAGACTGGGCGTCCGATTGACGCGCCGTCTGTCACATTGTGTTCCTTTTGACGAGATAGAAATTTGGGATGCATCAACTCTGGACTACGTGTACGTTGAGGTATCGACGTCTTGGATTGTGGAGTGGACCCTCCCGGAAGGAGCGTGCTATGTGCGGAAACCCCAGAGATGGCTGCGACTGTGATGACGATGACTTTCGTACTGGAATCCTCTGTGGGTTAGACGATGGTGACAACCGTACGAGAATACTCAATGGGTTCGGTGGTGATGACTAAGGTACATTCAATCTTTATGAAACCCTAGAGATGGCTGAGACTTTATGACTACTGATCGATCGACTCAGTGTGTTTCGGATAGCCCAGTGGGGAGCGCTTGGTTGTAGCGGCAGACCCACGACGGAGGAGTGCTTGGTTGTAGCGGAAGACCCGCGGTACTCAATAGAAGGAGTACCTCTGGAGGGTATGAGGGGGAGCGCTTGGTTGTAGCGGCAGACCCATGGTGGGAAGTGCTTGGTTGTAGCAGTAGGCCCAGAGTACTCGACAGGTGGAGTACTACAGCAGTCCAAGGTTAATGGGAAGCGCTTGGTTGTAGCGGCAGGTCCACTATACTCGATAGAGGAGGAGTTCCCCAGCAGCTATGGTTTCGACATCATTATTAAATCCTGGATTGAGTTGAGTCTATTACCTATGTGTTTACCTCATGACTGAGATGGGTCATTCGATAACTTAGATATATGTATGGGCATATATCAAAGTAGTGGTTATCCGTTGATTTCATAACATTTGTGTTTCCTCATGATTGAGATTGGTTACTTGATAACTTAGGTATTAGTGTGTGCTTATACCTAAGTAAGGGTTATCTGTTGAGATCCTAATTTATGGATATCCTTGTTGGATTTAGTGAGACCTTACAGGTCTCGGGGTCCCTACTGAGTATCGTATACTCACCCCTGCACGGGTTATGCCCACACCTTGTTGTGTTGGTTGCAGACGATGAGCAGTGCTGATAGACACCGAGTGTTCGAGGGCTAGACGGTACCTGGGGGTGGACCTCATGATGAGACAGTATCCGGAGGTGGACTTCATGATGAGACGATACTCGGAGGAGGTTGATGGGTGAGAGCGTTGTGGAGGCTATACGTACCTACCCTTCAGGTAGGATCCGTGGTGGATGATCCAAGAGCTGCGCTATCTGTACCTACCCTTCAGGTAGGATCTGATGTGGACGAACCGGGAGCTAATTCTATTCTTCTAGCTATTTTTCTTTCCTGTTGTACTTCCTTTCAGTTGTAGCTGTACTTTTCAGTTGGGTTTGTATTCTGGCCCATTTAATTTTCAGCACTTTCCTTTGTACTTAGTGTTGACTTCCGTTTGTACTCTGTGGTGTTTTGTTTACTTTTATAAGGGAAATTCCTTCCCAGTTATCGGGATTTACGACTTTGGTTCTAGTCACCAGCCTCTGGCCTATGGAAGGCGGGCTTGGGGTAGTCATGGCACGGGCCCCGAGGACGGGTCCTGAAAAATTGGTATCAGAGGAGTCGGTTCTACTGCAGAACTTATAACTCTGATATTTTCTTTCTATGAAGCAATAGTGTTAGGGGTAACGAGTGTGGTATTCATTTCAAGCAGTCTAGTGTTCGTGCGGGCGGCCGAAGTATCCATACACCAGGACCCTGCCAATTGATTTCCGACTTTGTGCACGAAAACACTGATTGTGTGTGTGTTTCAAAAGTTTTCATTGTGATTACTTTGTGTCAGCTCACCAGGTATACTGTTTTGACCGTGGCGCACCTGTTTCCATTCAGGATAGCCCCATGATGGCAGCCAGCTAGGATTCCGAGCATTGTGCGGGATGAAAGCCCGCTGAGCGATGAGGCCTCGGTACAGGGCCCTTTTCCAGCAGAGGCACCGACGGTTCCACTACCCACCGAGCCACTGATGCCACCAGACCCAGCTATTGAGAGTGCACGTCTCCTTAGTAAACTGCACGAGTTTCAATGTCATAGACTTCCCATGTTCTGAGGGGAGACAGACCCTCAAGCAGCTGATGATTTGCTGGAGGCAGTTGTGCAAGTTTTCAGGTTAGTGGGGACACCAGCTGACCTCATGGTGATCCTCACAGCGAGATTCCTACACGTGGCAACAGGAAGATGGTGGAGCTTGATGCTCCAGGTGCACGATGAGACATCACTCCTCTAGAGGGACTGTGAGAGCCTCTTCCGCTCGGAGTTCTTCCCAGCCACCCTCAGTGCGGTGCGCATCCAGGAGCTACTACAGCTGCGGTAGGGTAGCATGACGGTAGCCCAGTACTCGGCAAGGTTTACCGATCTCTCGCGCTATTCCACAGACATGGTACGGGACCCATTATTCAGGGCCCGAACCTTCGAGCAGGGGCTCAAGCGAGAGATCAGAGCTTCAATTGTTTCTCACAGCATCCCGACGTTGACAGGGGTGTTGGTGAAATCCCTCTTAGTGCAGAGTTTACTTGCTGAGAAGTCTCCAGCAGCAGGACCCACCAGTAGTCGGCATGCGATAGAGTCTTCTGTAGTAGGCAGTAGACAGATGACACAGAGGTCCAAGAGGACTAGACCTACAGGTGGTCAACCGCATGAAACATGATTGTTTGTGCGAGGCACCCGGGGTGGAGAACTACTTACCATTAGTGGAAAATGGTACTCCTGCGGCGGGGTTGGTCACTTGGCTCGTGACTATCCGACCCGCCATACAGATGATCAGTAGATAAACAAAGTACCTCCTAGGTAGAGGCAGGGGTTCGATCGAGGCAGACCCCAAGGAGTAGGAGACCATGGCAGGGGAGCTGGCCATGCAGCTGGAGGTGGACGACGCTTCAAGGTGTTTCCACCACCACCACCAGGAGGTCCACCCTGACTGTAGGGAACAGGTGGACATGGGAGAGCTCAGAATCAGGCAGCTGAGGCATTTGACTATGGAGCTCCGGAAGCTGGCGGACATGAGCAAAACTAGTTCCAGGCATGGAGGCCTTTGTTGATGGTTCTTTTAGCTTTCTTTTTGTTTTGGTTGTATCTGTCTTTTTACTTGAGCTGTAGTAATAAGAGACACCTTTCTTGTGGCGTTTACTTTCATGTCCTCTCTTTATGTTGTTACTAAGATGTTCCAGTTTAGAAAACCATTGACTTGAACCTCACTTTGAGATACCTACTGGAGGAGAACCAGTGACCACACACTGATGCCGACAGTGTGACTCAACCCTTGGAGGCGAGAGTAATGTTTGGATCTCTTGGTAGTAACATCGAGGCCTAACGCCGTCATCCTTGGTATGGATTAGTATCATCCATATCGGGATTGACTGTATTAGGCAAAGAACGTGGTTCATCCAGGGTATGAGACCAGATTTATCTTATCGGCAATGAAGAAATCATAATAGCTCTTGTAGGAATAGAGAAGGTCCAGGCCATCCAAGAGTGGATGAGGACAGCATAGAGCTGGCAAAAGTCTTGTGCTGACATGAGGCAGATACCACTAGAGTTCGAGGATGGAGACCGCGTCTTCTTGCGGGTCTCACCTCGACGTGATTTACGGAGTTTTAGCCACGACAACAAGTTATCTCCGCACTTCATCGGACCCTTCTAGGGCCTGAACAGGGTAGACGAGGTGGTTTACCGCTAGACCCATCCACCCCAGTTGCAACAGGTGCACAACGTTTTTCCTCGTATTTCAGTTGAGGAGATACATGCACGACCCGACGCATATCATCGACCATGGGGAGACTTTCACAGAAGTTCTAGTGGAGAAGGAGGATCGATAAGAGTGGGTCCTACGTGGATGGTCGATTTGTCTCGTGCGCTTTCACTGGAAGCATGGGAAGCTCCATGAGAGCACATGGGAGTGGGAGGCTCAGTTGTGTGCTCAGTACTACTTTTGTTTCCCTTGTTTGTGTTATAGATTTACAGGGATGTAAATCCCTGTGGTGGGAGTAATGTAAAGACTTGTAAAATTAAGGGAAGTTTTTTCTTTATTTTTTTTTGTGATTTTAAAAGAACGTAGTTTCTGACGGCACCTAATTCTGAGGCCCGGTGTGCCCAGAATCATTTTCCGAAGTTTAGCTCGGGTACGTTCAGTGAACGAATGAGCGGGTTTTCCTAACTTTTGAACTAGTGCTTGGAATCTAAATCCGAGGACACCGATTAAACCGCAGTGCCGGTAATTTCTTAAGAAGACCTTTTCCATAGGTGTGTTTTCTCAGGAGGAGTTGTTTAATTTTTTCTAGTTTTAAGTGAAGAATAAAATAAAATTGTATTCCAAATTTATTTTTCTTCTAAGTTATTTTATCCTTTGTATGGAAGTTGGGTTGCTAACTTCCCTTGGGAGAATAAAGGAGAGGTGGGGCCCACACGATCCCCCAACATTAAATTCTCTAACTCCCAATTAAACACCCTCTCACTTTTAATTTCGTAACTCACCTTCTCCCCCATTTTAATGTCAAGTCAACTCAAGCAGTTTTTCTTCCACATTAAATGCATGCCAATAAAACGCCTAATTAATTGGGCAGCGCACGTTATTTAATTTGGTAAATTCATTTTGAATTTCAAATTAAAGTTGACACATTTGTGTGTGAAATAAAATAAGACAAGGTCTTATTTTATTGTGGTGGATTTGTTGTGCGGAATCAAGGAGAGAACTCTCGCGGTTTTGAAGAACATAATCATCTTCGCGAAGAATGCCAAGGCTCCGACGAAGAACACCGACTCGGTAATCACGGTTCTTCACCCTCTTCTTCCTCCACGACAAGGGAGAAGTCTCCGACCATGGTGATCATCGCCAACGACAACATACCTTCTTTCTTTATCTCAGCAACAAGTGAGGAGACGTCATTTCTTCCTCGGACGCACCCCAACATCGACGGAGTCTACGTCCGACCCACGTGACACCATTCTCCACGATGCCCGACATGTGAAGTCAAAAATCCAGGTAGGGGTTTGGTATTTTTTTCTTGATTATACTTTCCATTCTTTGTCTTTGTAATTTTGGCCGCCTGTTATCATTTTAACGGGAGGAGGTCGGACCGCACAAACACGGCTGACCCTACTTCCCCTTTGATGTTGTTCATTGCGGCTCGAAAGAAGGCGGCACAGTGAAATTACACCACGCGGAAACAAGGAGGAACCCGACGAGAAAGCGCGACGCCGTCGCGGCACGCCGTTGTGGCCGAACGAAACCGCGGCCGGAGTCGAGGCCGCAGAGGCGTTTGGAAGACTCTGCGAATTATTTTTTTTTCATGTGTGGATCGACGGGCGATGATGGAATGGGCCGCAGAGGCGATTTTGATGATTCCACAGTGAAGTACAGGATCCAAGATGAACACCGGCGTAGACGGAATTGAAAACGGACCACCGGAGCTACTCCGGTGGCCCGTGGACATCACCGGCGACGTGGGTAGTCGGCACCGGCCGGCCACCCAGAGGAGACGGTGTCCCGGCATGCCACCAGGAGGGACAACCGCGGGGGACACGGGGAAGATGTGGCACCTAGTGCCGCGTTTTGTGGCAAGGGAGCAGCCCCACTTGTGTCGCTGTTTCAATCAAGGGGGGCAGCCACCCCCCCTTTCCGTTCGGCTCAGCCAGCGACCGAGCTGGCACACCAGGCCATGCCCACGCTAGGCCAACTAGCCACCCAGGCTAGACCGGCCATGCCCTAATGGGCCGGACCCGGACCTGGTTCGGGCCGACCCAGGTGGTCTCGGGCCGGGTCGGTCCGGGCCCAAAACCCCCTAAAACCGGACAGTTCCATTCAAACGCCTGTATCTTGGGATACGTACCTCCGATTAACGCACCGTCAGTTGAGATGCGATCCCTTGATCGAGATGATCGTCTTGGTATACTACACTGAAGGTTTCCGAGAACTTTCGGTACAGCCGGGTTGGTTCGAACATGAAACAAACTGGGTCCTTGGAGCAGAAACGCTTATAACTTGAGCTCCAGACGTCCGATTGATGTGCCGTCGACTTTGTTGGATTCCTCCTAGAGAGAAGGACATTTTGGCTTAATTTGCTCGATGTTTAGAAGTAGATGGAGTTCAGTAAGGTTGGTTTTGACTTAAAAAACCAACCGGGCCCCTAGGACAAAAAAACCAATAACTCTCAGACCGGGCGTCCGATTGACGCGCCGTCTATCGGGTTGTGTTCATTTTGAAGAGACGGAACTTTGGGATACATCAACTCCGGACTACATGTAAGTTGATGTATCAACCTCTTGGATTGTGGAGTGGACCCTCCCAGAATGAGCGTGTTGTGTGCGGAAACCCTAGAGCTGGCTGCGACTGCGACGACGATGACTTTCATACTGGAATCCTCTGTGGGTTCAACGACGGCGACAACCATATGGGAATCCTCCGTGAGTTCGGCAGTGATGACTACGATACATTCAATCTTTATAAATCCCTAGAGCTTCCTGAGACTTTATGACTGTTGATTGATCGACTCGGTGTGTTTCGGATAGCCTAGTGGGGAGCGCTTGGTTATAGAGCCAGACCCACGACGGAGGAGCGCTTGGTTGTAGCTGCAGACCTACGGTACTCAACGGAAGGAGTAACTCTGGAGGCTATGAGGGGGAGCGCTTGGTTGTAGCGTCAGACCCATGGTGGGAAGTGCTTGGTTGTAGCAGCAGGCCCACAGTACTCGACAGGTGGAGTACTACAGCAGTCCAAGGTTAGTGGGAAGAGCTTGGTTGTAGAGGCAGGCCCACTGTACTCGATAGAGAAAGAGTTCCCCATCAGCTATGGTTTCGACATCATGATTAAATACTGGTTTGAGATGAGTCTATGACCTTTGTGTTTACCACATGATTGAGATGGTTAACTTGATAACATAGGTATATGTATGGGCATATATCTATGTAGTGGTTATCAGTTGATTTCATAACCTTTGTGTTTCCTCATGATTGAGATGGGTTACATGATAACTTAGGTATAAGTATGGGCTTATACCAAAGTAAGGGTTATATGTTGAGATCCTTATTTGTGGATATCCTTTTTGGATTCAGTGAGACCTTAAGGGTCTCGGGGTCCCCACAGAGTATCGTATTCTCACCCCTACATGGGCAATGCCCGCACCTCATTGTGTTGGTTACAGACGACAGGCAGCCCTGACAGAGGCCGAGTGTTCGAGGGCTGGATGGTACCCGGGGGTGAACCTCATGATGAGACAGTATCCGGAGGTGGAATTCATGACGATACGATACTCGGAGGAGGTTGACAGCCGAGAGAGTTGTGGAGCCTATCTGTACCTACCCTTCAGGTGGGATCCGTGTTGGACGATCCAGGAGTTGCGCTATCTGTACCTACCTTTAGGTAGGATCTGATGTGGATGACCCGAGAGCTTCTTCTATTCTTCTAGTTGTTTGTCTTTTCTTTTGTACTACCTTTCAGTTGTAGCTGTACTTTTCAGTTGGGTTTGTATTCTGGACCATTTACCTTTCAGCACTTTCCTTTGTACTTAGTGTTTACTTTTATAAGATCAATGCCTTCTCAGTTATCGGGATTTACGCCTTTGGTGCTAGTCGCCAGCCCCTGGCCTATGGAAGGCGGGCTTGGGGTAGTCACGACACGGGCCCCGAGGACGGGTCATGACAACTATAGAAAGTAACCCTTGAATTTCTAATAATTTATGGTTTTCATTCTTGGTTAAATTGAAAAAAATGAAAAAATATGAGGTTGGAGTTATTATAGGATGAAACTCAACTCAAACCCTAATTCCTGAGAATGCTTCGGGTGTTTTAAGGATTATTTGTCAGTGTTTTTTACATTTACCCCGATTTACTTATACAATTATAATTAAATTTTTTCATTAGTAATTAATATTAATGAAAAAAAATCAAAAATCAAAAATGTATCTAATTTAAATAATCTTTTTTTTTGAATTTGGTAATTCTTTATCAAATAAAATTTTTATGGTTTAAAAATGCTAATTTTATGATTAGCATATATAAAATAAAAAAAAACAGTTATCTAAAAAAAGTGTGTTTTTTAGAAAAAACTATATCTATAATCTATATTAATTAAAATTATAAACTCATATGATATATATTATTTATTATAAATAAATTAAATGGTAAAATAATTTCATTGAAATCCAAAATTGAATATCACATTAAAAATACCTGATTCAATGAAATAAATGAAAATAGTTATTTTAATAAATTTTCATTTTAATTTAGTTTTAAAAATGATGGACATAATATTTAAAATATCAAATAATATATTAAAAAAAATAATTTTTTCCTCAAATAAATATTTTATTATTTAAAAATATTTTAAATATTCTATGATACACATTCATAATTATAAAATCCTAACTATTATAATTTTCACAAAACCAATATTTTCTACTTTAAATTAATTTTTTTTAAAATAAAATATTTTCTCATAGAATAATATATTTATTAAAAATACTAAATATTTTCCATATTTTAAAATTATCATTAAAATATATATAAATTCACATTTTTTATAAAATAATAAAACATTATAAAAACCGGTTCTATTATAAAATGACATTTTCAGATATTAACTACTAGTATTGTAATTTAGTATAATTTTCTAACTAAATAGTTGTTAATAAATAATTATTATAAATCATAATTTATCATCATTAATGATACATTTCTTGAAATAAAAATTAATAAAACATATAAATTTAATATTTAGGAAAATACATCTTTAAATGATAAATGTTTTTATTTTTTATTTTAGGTAAACTAATTGAATTTAAATCACATTAAAAATAACCATTAATTATTTATACAAATTTTTCATAAGAGGTTATTAATATTAATTTCATCTGTTTAAATATCTATCATTTAATATTTATATATAAATATTTATATTTTATCTAAATATATCATCGTTAATTTTATGTTTGGTGTTTCCAATGGAGGAAATTATTGAAAACATTAACTTATATATTGTAATCATATAATAAAATATTACAGTGTCATATTATTAATAAAATTTACATTTAATGGTATGACATGATGAAAAATAATATTCAATTTTACAATACATGTAACCCTATTTGTCATGTAACATCACTCCCCATCTTATTGGCTTGAGAAGGCAGAGGAATGTGACTTGGAATTAAGCGATGTTCCCATGAAGCCAAATGCTGGAAATAAATGCCGAGGGATTAAATAATAGTTGAGAAATGATTTTCCCTTTTGGAAACGAACAAACAAAAAAATATTCATTACAAAAGATACCATATAATACTTGTTGACATTGAAACCCAATCGTGTATTACCAACAAGAAAACCAAGTTGTTTCACAATACAACCCAAAAACCAACAAAACCAAACACAAAATCAGATAACTATGCAGAAGACTAAATAAGGTATATAAAATATACAAAGACACATTCCAAATCTCCACACCATGATCCATGTTACACACACCACCACATCTCCCAATCATCACCACGAACCACTATGAGATGTTTTTACCTTTACATGTGTCCCATAATATGACATCTGCAAAAGCACCAAAGTGCCAAAGTAGGTGGTGAGTACTAATACTCAGTAGTTTTCCCCAAATGACTTCCCAACACATGCCACTATGATATAACTATTATTACATTTATATAAAACTATTGTATAAAACATTTAATAGTGCAATAACTTACAACAATACAAACACTCCTTATCATGACATTTCCACCCAAAATTTCTATAAGTAAATAAAAAAATCCATGACATAATCCAATTCACCATTCCACATTAGCACAAAAAATTCCATCTTACAAACAACACACAAAAAGATAACCAAAATGGTGTAGCTTCCATCCAACCCATTCACCAATTCCCAACTAGTGGTATATCCTTCCCACTTTTCCTTTTTTTGTGGCCCTTCCATCCACTATACATCCCCTTATTGACGTCCCACTAACTTCCATAGAATCCAAAAAATCTATAACACTTAATCAACTGACAAGCACAAAAAACTAAGGCCGCTAAAATCACATCAACATTCCCATCAAATGCCAATTCACATCAATAGAAAACCCATTTATTGAAATCACCATTTAATAATTATACACGATCGAAATATGTAAATATGAAATACATTATTGGAAACCATTTTCATTAAAAAAAATTACAAATCAATCCCAATAACCCATTTTAAAATCCACAATATAAGAATTTCACCACAAAACCCTCTTTTCCCCCAAAAATCCCCAACACATAACCATGAGAATTCCAACCAATTTCACACCTAAAAAAATCATTTTAAGAAAAAGTAATTAATTGTAACCATTCTTCATGTTTTAGAAAAGTGGAGTCGAGAGATAATCCATCGACCTTTAGGGTTCTAGGGAATTTTACCCACAAGCAACCACAACATAATCCGCGAAAATGCCCCATCGAAACTGCTTAATATCCCCTTACATAACATACAAAAGCCTTGAAATCAACACCCAAGGCAACCAAAACCCTATATAAAAAAACAACGAGAGTAGATCTAGAAAACCGAGAGAGAGGGAGATGTAGATCTAGAGAAAACCACAAAGAACCACCAGTGGAGACATATCAGAGAATAAATGCATTCAATCCACCTTGAAACCCCACTGATTTTCTCCCAAAATGTGTGGGAGAGCACCTCCTACACTTGAGAATAAAAGAACCTAAGTGAGGCTTGAGTGGGAGAAGATACGTAGTGATGTAGGTTAATCCTAATGGAGTCTAGATTTGAAAACTCTAATTTTAAGTGGTCACATGGTTAGCCCACACGGTTTGGAAAAACACATGATAACCATGTGCTAGTTACTAACTCGAGAGAGGGGGTACACACGATTGTCTTGCATGGTTTTGGAAAACTATGTGTATGCCATGTGAAGCCTACTGTCCCCCCCTCCATAGTTTCCAATAGATCCGACATGGTTTACCCTAAACCTGCTCAAACCGTTCACCCTTAGATTGGCTTTATAACTTATTCAAAACCATTACAAACACTCCCAAACTCTTATCAAATCATCCCAAGAACATCACACACAAAACAAAAGCATAATAAAGGATACATACCTCAAATAGGGGGGTTGTAGGTTGTAAATTGGAATAATAATTAAGAAGATGAAATCATGTCATAATGTATTTCAATATTAAATAATGACTATAAATTATGGTTAGTTTCAAGGGTAGCTATTCCTAAATATTTTATAAATTCTTGAGTAACTCCATTAGAAATGATATTATGGAATTAATTTTGAAATGTTTATATATATATATATATATATTTCTAAACTTTCATTTCTATTGAAAATAATTGAAATAAGAGCCTTAAAGTTGTATAGGACTGAGGGGGATGTGACTCAATCCATGAGAGGATAAGGGTAAGAAAATAGTCTATTCTTGATGGTGAAATATTATTTCATTGACTCTTAATGGATGATAATTATAGTTTTATTTTGATGATTCGAATTTCTAGATTAATGTGATCGGTTATTATTTTATAAAATTACCCTGAGTATATTTTTCTTCTAAACATATTAACATAACTATTTAATAGTTATATGTAATGGATCATTAAAAAAATTATTTAATAAGAAGAAGTGATCAGATCATATCACCAATAATGATGAATTTTTTTATTTCTCTTATGTACATGAATGCATAAAAATGATGGGAATATAAATTTATAATTATTGAAAGATTATACTATGATCAATTAAATTTAAAATATTTTTCATGTAAATCTTCATGACATGATTATTTTGGTCGTATTCTAAGGTTTTATCCATTTTTTTCTTATTGTTGAAACTTATGAAATTTCATGTTCTAGTTCATTATTTTTTTATAAAATTTATCAATATTTGACCACTCATATATAGTTAATATAAGTGATTAATGCAGGTTTAACAAATATTTATAAAATAGTGAAATTGAGAATTTATGCACTAGTTCACACCACCATCGCAGTTAATATTGGGATGTCATATTCAGCCAAGTCCATAATATTAAATTTTTGTTGATAAATTCACATTACATGCTAATCATAAGTGTGTGAGATATTTCATATAAAAAATAAATAAACCTTAGATAGAGGTGATTAGTTGGATATATTTAGACCGTTGATATTAATCTATCTTAATTTTCTTGGAAAATAAATTCTTTCATTGATGATCACAGTAGAAAATTTATCTCACTATTTGTTGATTCATGTAATGGTAATTATTATTTAGTAATCCTATTTTCAATGTGGTATTGGGTGAAGGAAGAGATTGAATATTTGATATTAATATAAATTCTCCCATTCAGAAATCCATTTAAAGAAACTAAATTATACTAAATATCAATATGTAAAAATATTTTCAAATAATAGGAATAAAAATAATAATTGATTCCCTTTCAATAACACCCCGTGAATTTAAAATGAATTAAAAAAAAACATCTTTGAATGCAGGCCATGCATGTAATAACATGTTTTATAGAAACATGACACTATATTAAAATAATATTATATTAATTGATCCATAATAAACTAGTAGTTATTTTGGTGGGAATGAATAATATTGACTAAATTTTGAAACATTATATGCTTTACAGGGGAATAAAATAAATCAAATTATTATAAAATGCATATAAATAATACTAGTACAATCTAAAAGATAAATAAATGTTTTATTAATTATTATTTTTCTTCAGAAAAGGCAGTGTAGTAACGCTATTAATGCGTAATTTAGAATTAAATTTAAATAATTTTATAACATTTACATCAAAAAAATTAATATCATTTTTTTAAATCATCATATCAAATTTATCTCAGCATTATTTTTGGGTTTTCTTTTGTAATGTTTCATGAAAAATAGAGAGAAATATAAATTTTTATTAATATCAACATTTTTGTTTATAGAATTTACAAGAACCATTAAATTGTATTGTGTTTTAATAGTTATAATATATTTATTATATATTAGTTAATATAAATTACTTCCTTGGAGTCAATTTCACATTAATTTTTTATATAAAAATGCTTTCATTTCTCAAATAATTTTCGATTGGAAAACACTTCTTTCAAAAAACCTACGATATTAATTTAAAATAAAATTCAACCCATTCATTGAGATAAATTTTTAAAATTGATTCCATATTTGGAATAATCCTAATTTAAAATATCTAATAAATATAAAATAATTTTTAATATGATGAATAATTAAAATAGTAATAAATATTCATCTCCACTTAGGTAAAAAAGGATTTACTTGGGGTTAAACTAAAAACATATTTGTTAATAATATATTAAAACATCTATAATTGATATTTTAAGGATATATTTCGACCATATATATTATATGGATGTAAAATGGTATATTTTTTAGCCTTATAGATTGGGAGAAACATGGGTGTAATTCCTTGTTTTCCAAAATTTTAGGTGTGTCATCCCCCACACATATAGAATTCCACCCACTCTCTTCTATATTACAGACATCAAAAACCAATTAGTTTAGAAAAAACTAGACAAATGAAATCTCAACTTCAATCTCATTATAATATAATTTTTTTTGGAGATACAACTATCCTAATAAGGCATTTGGTTTATTGAAAATGATGACTATTGAAGAAGAGGTATCGTCCCTAACTTAGCATTTTATTTTATTAATTCTAAACACACATTAAAATATATTTTGTAAATTATTATATAATAACTCTAGTATATTAAATATACTTATCTGTTCTTATGATATGGAAATGACCTAAAATAATCTCCTCATCTGTCAAATGGGAAACAAAACCTATGATCATGTGTATGGAGGTCTCCCACCACATGAATCAACATAATTTTCTTTTCATCATCACTTATCATGGATAGATAAAAATGAGTATAATTTTTATATATAATATTTTATATATAAATATACATTTTCAATTAAAATATCAAATACACCTTTTTTTTCTATTCCATATAGAATATTATAATGTCGTTTAGGTGAACGACGACCTACAATCATGTGAAGTGATAAAATTCATTATTCATTTATGATTTTTTGAGGAAGGTAATAATGACTAATTTTATTTTTGAATATTGTATTCATTATATATTAACTACTTTGGAATATTAATATCTTATATACTTTATTATATTATAGTCCATTGAAAAAGTAATAATGTTGTTCATGTGAACAACATATGACCACCTCATGAAGCGATGTGATTAGTTTCTATTACTGAATCTTATTGATGGTATGTGAAATATTTTTAAAGAAATAAAATGATATTTATTCTATATTTATCATTATATAATGATAGAATAACACATAACATCCTTAAATCAAGATCTTCAAAAAATGGAAATCTCAATCATATGTATATCTCACCTACCATTTCTAGGTTTGTAACATAGATAAATTTTTATAACCATATTTTAGGGTTTTTTTAAAAGTTAAAATTTATTTATAAAAATATATATTTATTTTATGGATATCATTATAGATATGATTAATTAATAATATCTTTGAACTTATTCAATTTACCATAGTGATTTTGGACATACACGTCAATTTTCATTAACAAATTTGATGTGAAATTAATTGGTTAGATAATTTAAAGTGACATGGTAAATATTAAACTAAATTAAAAAATTTATTAAAAAATTAAATAATTAACATAATTTTGTTAATCAAGAAGATATTAAACGCATGTGATAAATCGAGATCAAGGTAAGGGATCTCCCTAAACCAACAATTCCTTCGGGTTATTATCTTGTCTTTATAACACATTTTACCTCTATATTTAATGATATCTAAAGCTTATGAATTCGGTATATATTTCTATCAAAAATATATTATGTTATTCTTACTTCCCTTTATGAGGTAACACATTCATTATTACCATTTACCATTTTCTTTTATTATCATATTTCTTATTGATTACAATATAAAATAAGATTATGCAACCCATTTTCTTTCAATGTTCAATTATTATGGGATTCCATATAATTGATTTCTCTTATTTGTGACACATATATCATGATCAGGTTATTATGGTTTATCCCCAATGCATTGTATAAATATTTAGTCTTATGCGACATCATATATGGGATTATGGGTTAAACCTAATCCATTATTGGACTTTATCAACCATGTGATATTTTTAAGTAGTTATCCGCGACGCATGTTTATATATTGTTATATGTTTTCCCCATGGTTCCTATAATTCTATGATCTTACGATACCATGATCTTTTTGTTATTATTCCACTTGATTACACACTTACGTACTCTTTTAGGATATCTTTTTTTGAAATTGACTTAGATGGTTTGATTCATTATCACGCTTATTCCCCATTAGTTTTTTAGCTGACCACATTTATTATGTATTCCCAGGTTATCCCATTCAGTTTTAGGATCTCAAATGGATTTTAGGATCTCAATATGGATAATTAAATAATGATTCCATGTTTTATACACTCCTTATATAATATAATCCTAGTTTTACAAACACACCATGACCTTACTATTATTGTGGTCTATTGATGGATGATTATGTTTACGAATCATGCAATAATATGTGTAAAATAAATTGGCCACCAAATATTCTATTATAGTAAATGTTGGGTTAAAAATTGTAAATTTTATGAGAAATAATTAATTATAAACCTATGGAAAATAATAAGGATAACTCTAATGATAATTCTATGTATAGGAAAATATCATAATATATTGGTGATTAAAAAAGAGAGTGGTTCCCATGAAATTAAATCCTTTTTTATATTCTATATGTGGACATGGCTCTAGAATACATGTTCCTTGGTGTAAGAACCCAAAAAAATATCATACTGAGATGGATTGTATTATAACCTAGTGCACAATAAAGGGCCATACTATACACCTTGTATGACTCTCCTAAGAGATATTCATTAGAAATTCACAAAAAATTAGAAAATAATTATGATGGACAAGAAATAATTATTAGGATGGAAAACATAATTGTAAACATTATTGTGGATAACACATATTTAATCCCATAGTCCAATTATTTAGTTCTTACTTATAAATCATGAATTTTTTCTTTTTATGTTTATATTTTTAACTTTAGTGTGTTATAATATTCTATTCATGTATTTTTATTTGATTTTGTTAGTGGTGGAAATATGAGAAACAATTCAAACAACCAACATGATATGAATATGTAATGATTTTCCCATGATATTCCAAATCTTTTTCTAGTATGGATGTGAGAACATCATATAAGTTCTATCACAACATTCTCATGTTATTAAAAACAACATCAATCATGCGGAATTATATACTTCTTCTAAGAAGGATTAGGTTACATTCGATACTTTTATGATCCAAATCCCCCTTACCATTAGCAGATCTTCTTACCCCCTGATCACCGAATAATGGATTAACAATATTCATACGTTATTTTCTATTCTCTATATATATAGCATGATAATGTTTTATTTTCCATCTATCAAATTGAGGGATAAGATGATCAGTGGTGGAAAATAATCAAAAACACAATATCCAAAGCAGATATCAATTCCATGGAATATAACATTGTCATGAAAATATTTTCCATCAATTACTTTGTCCATGATCAACTTCTAAGAAGAGATAGGGAGTTCCCCAGTCTAAAGAAAAAGGATGAAGGGTTAATCAAGGAATTTTAGGAAAACCAGACCTGGTATTCACTATACTTCTTTGGATTTTTCATTATCAACAATATTTAGGTGTAGAAAGTTTTTAGTGGGATAAAGCCAATTGTATGAAATTATTTAGTGATTTGAAACATTGATAAATAAGAATGGATTTTCTATTGTGCCCTCAATATTAGAGATGGAGATAGATGATTTTCAGTGGTGACATTGAAGTGTAGGATGAATACCAAAAAAGAAGTCTCCTTTAGGACCATAAACTTATAAATCTCATAGAGAAATAAAACCACACATCCAAATTTTAAAAATGTGGGAAGAAGTATCCTAGAAATTATAAAACATAAACCCAAAGATTATTTTAATATTTAAATGATTGCCATTCAGATAATCAATTTCCTTGGAAAATAAATATTTTGACTAAATGGGAAGAAGTAAATAATGTTAATATCAACACTATACCTACCATAGGGTGATTTAACATTTAAAAACATGATTATATTACAAACCAATTTCATAAAAGGAGGCTTACAATATAAAATCAACAAAAACAACCACCAAGGAAGAAAGGGAGGGTTTTATCTACCATTAGGGCTGAAGTGTATAATGACAATGTTGTGGTGATAGGTACAGTAGATATTCACTGAATAATACAAAACATAATTTTTTATTTTGGTTTTAAAAATTCATTAATATCATTAAAGGCTAATAGAACAATTAAAAAAACATCCACAAATGGGGGAAGAACTATTTTTGAGAGATGAAAATGGTGTGATAGTTCTATACCAATTATGATACTCCTCAATAGTCAATGATTGTGGAATGAATATTCTAACAAATCTAATCTTACTTATTTTAGTATATTTTGATGATATTTTTGGGCATGGAATAGACATACTAATAGAAATAAAACATTAAATATGAAGAGAGGTAGATAAATCTCCAAATCCAAAGTCACCATACTATTTCATAAAATGTTAAGATAGAGGATGAATCTCTAATGGATTATTCTAGCCATGAATTCATATTATTACCATATAAGCAAGAATATATAGCCAAATTGATGGATATAATGGATGGAATCATCATTGAATCCATTCACATTATGAAGGATTATAATAATTTATTCACTAAATAGATTTATTGAGTTATTCCTAACTGAGAGGTTTTTTTTGTAAATTAAATACTTTCTTGGACATCAACCCATATCAATGAAACATTATTGAATGTCCATTATTGAGTTAAATTAACTAAATAAGTAGTTACAATAGAATCCGTAAAGGGGATTTATATTCCCATTATTTGTTATTTCTTACATATAAATTTGGATTTACTAGTTTTATGTTTATAAATATCCATTTTTATGTTATATTATTCAAATCATCTATTTTTATTTTTTTTTGTTAATCAATGGAAAAAATGATAAAACATTCAAACAACCAACATGATATGAAATTTTGATGATTTTCCCAATGATATGCCCATACATATAGGTTAATGAGGTGAGATATTCATATATGTTTTTGTTCAACACTATCCAATTATGAATAACAATATAAATCATGTGGAATTATGTACTCCTCCTGAGAAGGATCAAGTTACAGTCAATACTTTTTTGTTCCAAATTCCCATTAACATTAATGTATCTTCTAATCCATTCATAACTACATATTGAATTAACTATATCAAGAAGTTATTATTTATTCTCAATACACAGAACATGAAAAAGTTTTATTGTCCATCTATAAAATTGATGCATTATTTCATCAGTGATGGACACTAATCAACAACAAAATGTCCAAAGTGGATATTGATTCCATGGAATATAAAGTCTTCAAGAAAGTATTTTTCCACAAATATATTATTTGATATCAAATTCATAGAATAGATAGGGAGTTCAAAATTATAAATAAAAATGATGAATATTCTATCATATTGTATAAAGAAAATGTCACAATGCTTTCACATTATGCTTCTGGAATTTTCATTAGCACCAATATTCAGGTGTTACAATTATTTAGTTGGAAAAATACAATTTTATGGAATGATTTACTGATTCGAGACTTTGATAATTATGAAGATATTGTCTATTGGGAAATTAATATTTTACATAGATTTTGGTGACTCATAGTGGTTTCATGGTAATAACATAAGAAACCATAAAATGGAGTGTTCTCTGGGACCAAAAAAATTGATAAATCCCATCGAGAAATAAAACCAAATGTCCCACTTATCAAACTTTGGGAAGAAGTATCCTCGAAACTGTATAATGTGAACACAATCATTATTTTTGAATTAAAATGTGTAGAATATTGATAAACAATTTCGTTGAGAAATAAATAATCCCACAAATAAAGAATATATAAATAAGGTTCAGATCAACACAATAACAAATATAATGTTATTTAACATTTATGAACATGATCATATTACAACTTAGTTTTATAAAGAGAGTGTTTCTGGAAAAAATTAATGAAAGAAACCTCAAAGGAAGAATGGAAGGGTTTCTTATACCACTAATGATTATGTGAATATAGACAATGTTGTGGTGATAGGTACATAAGATATTCACTGAAGAATAGTGAAAATACTTTTTGATTCTAGTTCTAAACATTCTTTAATATAATTAAAGAATATATGAACTATTAAAACAAAAAATCAAAAAATGGTGGTTGATCTATTGGTGGGAAAAGAAAATCGAGTGACAATTTCATTCAAATTATATAACTTCTCATAGGTCAATATTTTTAGATTTAATCATCCAAGAAATATCTTGTTACTTATTTTCGTAGAGTTTGAAGATATTTTGGGTATGTATGAGATATCCATATATAAACCAAACATCAAATATCAAGATAGGGAGATCAATATCCACATCCCAAGTCACTATGATATTTCCTACAACTGTAAGGAGGAGGATGAATCTCTCATTGAATCTTCTATCCATGAATTCATATTATTACCTTATGTGTAAGAATATATATCATAATTGACTGATACCATGGAGGGAATACTTGTTAATTCCATTACCATTATGAGGGATTATAATGATGTATTCCCTAAATATTTGCATGATGTTTTTCATAATAGAGTGGTTTATTTCTCAATATAACATATACATGAATAGCAACCCGTACAGAGACTCCAAATAAAATGTCCATGATTAAGTTGGAACAACTAAAAAATTAATTACTACAGAATCTCTAAAAGGGTTTTATATTACCATGTGATTTACTATAGTCTGTTTATGACCTCTCCATCCTGAAAATGGATGTTTCAATGCCCCTATTAATTGATTTTAGTTAACTAAAAAAATCATGATAAAGAACTATAATCCCATATTATGGATAGATGAATTATTTGATATACTATGTGGAGCTCAGTATTTAACTAAGGTGGAACTTTGGTTTGGATATCAGTAGTTAAGGATGAATATCAATGATATTCTCAAAATATCCATTCACACACATTTTTCATCCTATGAGTTCATAGTGATTCCCTTCAGAGTCACTAATTCTACACTAATATTTATGTATGTGATAAATAGAGTCTTTAGATATTGCCTCAATAAATTTTTGTTATTATTTGCTAATGATATTCCAATTTACTCTAAAATAATAGATAATCATGTAAGTAAGTTGAATATTGGACTGTGGTTGTTGATAAAGGATTGTTTATATACCATGTAAATTAAATGTTTGTCCTAGATAAAGGAAGTGTCACTCTTTAAGAATTTTATCACCAAAAAGGGGTATATTTGGACCATTTTGTGATAAATGCAATCGAGGACTATAAGTTACCAGAATTTGTAATGGGGATCCATAGTATAAATAAATTAACTTGGTATTATTAATGATTTGTGAAAAATATGTCTCAATTTCTAATCATAGAAACCTAGATAACACAGAAGGGATTAAAATTTATATTGACTAGTGACTATGAAGAAAGATTTATGGATTTGAAGAAGAGGATAAGCCATGTACTAGTACATAAGATTCCCTCATTGGGGGAAATTTCTATGGATTATAGAGATGATTCGAATATGGGTTTGGGATGCATATTAATGATGAATGATAATGTGATAGCTTAGTCCTCAAGTCAGAATAATGATCATGAGAAAAACTGTCCCATGTGTGACCTAGAGTTCGATGTAGTGATATTTTCATTGATTATTTTGTGACATTGCCCATATGGGTAGAAGTGTAAAATACATACATACCACTAGGTCCTGAAATATATATTCATATAGAAAAATATTAACATTTATCAATGAATATGGTTATATCTTATCATGAAGTATGAATTCGGATTGCATTACCATTCTCGTAATGTAAACAACAGTGTAGACACTCTAAGTAGAAAGGATCAGGAAATTTTATAAATGATGATATTTGAAAAGGATCCAATATACAATGATTTTAAAATTATTGATATAGGAATTGTACATGTATTTACATATTACCTTGTTCATATAACATATCAACCATCCATTATTGGTAGGGGCATGGTTTCCCAGAAAGGTGATGTAGTGGTACAAAAAAATGTAGGGAATATTTTGGTGTTCAAATATGATTAAAATTGATTTATATGGTATATAACTAAATATATGTCCCTTTAAAAGTATAGTTGAAGAAAGAGCTTCTAGATGATGTGCATATCTTTTTCATCTCTATTTTTTTAGTAAGAAATAAGATGTATAGATATCTAAATGAATACTTCTGGTGGAATTAAAAAATATGGGGATTGTTGAATTTATACCTCGATGCATAAAATTCGAAAATGATGATGAATGAAATAATTACAAGTGTATAATACAACCATTTCCATTACTCTTATGGAAATGGGAGAACATAGTTGGGGATTTCTTAACATGACTCTTGGGACACTTAAAAAAATAATTCAATTTGGATGGTAGTTGATCTTATTATATAGTTATAATATTTATTTCAATCAATGTAAACATATATCTTTAATAATTTACTAATATATATATAAAATAATTTGTATGATTTCATGGATTAAAATGCTCTATTTTATCTGACGGAGATCTAAGGTTTACCTTAATGTTCTAGACAATCCATAAAAAACTGTTTGATATAGAGCATAGATTCAAGACTACTTATCACCCTCAAACGGATGTTCAGTTTGTGAGAACTATAAAAACAATTAAAAATATTATAAGGGATTATTTAATGGATTAATAATGATTTTTTGAGCATAACCGTCCCCTAATATAGTTCTAATATATTAACAATTTCTATTCATGAAATCAAATGGAACCTTATGAGGATCTGTATGGGAAGAGGCATTAGACATTAACATATTGGGATGAAGTTGGAGAGAGGATGTTTAGATGACCTTTTTTTCCAGTTAATTATATTTGAGGTCCGAAATATTAGTAATCACATGAAATTTGAAAAAAAATAGACAGAATATATATATTTATACAATCTTATAAGAGACATGGAGTTTGAAGTCTGAGATAAGGTTTTCCTATGTAATTCACTATATAAGAATGTTAGGCAGTTTTGGAAGAAGGGAAATAGTATTCATTCATAGATCACCCTTGGTATATAATTTATCACGTTTTAGTAGTTCTAAATTAATTAACAATGAATATTTTATTATTAAAGAACATTAATTTCAATTTTGAAACTATTCATTTAATTCAAATTGAAAAAGAAAACCATTATTAATTTAGAATATTTTAATTTGAAAACATTTTAACATGACATATTCATCTAAAAAAATAATTTAACATAATATTTAACTCAATTTACTTCAGTTTTATTATTTTTAAAATGAGTTATTTTATTTTATTTTGTTATCTAAATAAATTACTACATTGAAATTTCTTAATAATTCTAAGAATAATAATTCAAATAAAAAAATTAAATATAAATTATTATGATAACAATAATTAATATATCAATAGAATATGTATAACGGAACCAATTTTTTTTTTCTATATCATAAATCGTTATAGATATTAATTCCATGGATGGTTCCTATTTTGTATTTTTTTTACCTAACTTATTATATAAGTCCATTTCACAAAAATTTGTGCCTAAAAAACATAAAAAGAGAAAAATAATGTCATAATGGTATACATATTAGAATCAAATTGGTTTGGTAATATTTGTTAGGTCCTTTTAAACCTTATATTTGAAATTTAACCACTATGTAATGTTATTTTTAAATTAATCACTATAATTAATATTAAAAAGTTTTACGAATCCTTATGTTATAAAATAATGTTGAAATTATTATATAATATATATTATGTTAATTTCCAATATGGAATCCATTTTACCAAATTCAACTCAACTATGATATGGATTTAAATTAAAAATTGTTCTCGTAGATGTGAATATAAATCCAATTTTTAAAATTGAAAATGTCCAATGATTTATAATGGGTTTACATCAAAATTAAATATTAAATTAAATCCAATATAATAAATTTAATAAATGAATATAAAATATATCTATTTTTAAATTAAATAAAATTCAAAAATCTATTTTTACAATATAAATTACATTAATTAAAATAAATTTTTCATTTAACCTTAAGTATTTTTCACGATTTATAAAAAAATTACTTTTTTAGAAAATAGGAAAAATTCACTCTATGATAACTTTCATATTTTGATTTTGATAATTAATTTCATCCTTTAAAATAAATATTCTAAAAATAATATAAAATTTAATTTCTATTATATTCCCCAAGCATGACTAAATTGTTTTTTTTGAAAAATATAGTTCTTCTGAGAACATTAATGTTTTTTTAAATGATTATTATTATTAGTAATAATCAATTGATAACCAATTAATGTGTGTAAAATATATACTTTCATAAGTTATTTTATCAGATTCTGGACCTAAAATAAATTTTATAGGTGAAAATAATAATTTTAATATTATATTATTTTTCAGAAACACCCTGTATAGCGTGTAATTCAAACATAACCCAATGATATGTGTAACTCAAGATTGTTGTGTATAAATCAGGGTAAAATAAATGTTTTGTGTCACATATTTTATTTAATAATGTGTTATTATTTTATAATTTAGGGTGTTATTTTGATAATTGATTATAGTATCATAAATTTGGTAAAGTTTCAAGGTGATATATCAATGTTTGGTGAGTCATAATGACGTGAATGTGTTTTCATTTTATTTGTGAATAGAATGGTGGTTTATGAGGTAACCCTTGAATTTTTAAAAATATAAGGTTAGTATTCATGGTTAAATTTAAAAAATATTGAAAAACAATGTGGTTGAAGTCAATATAGGTTCAAACACACCTCAAACCCTCATTTGTGAGAATTTATTGAGTGTTATATGGATTTTATCAATCTTTTTTACATTGACCCCAATTCACTTATACCTTTATAATTAAATTTTAAAATTAGTATTTAATATTAATGAAAAAACATACAATGAAATATATAACCAATTTAAATATTCTTATTTTCTAATTTTGTGATACATTTGTCCAATAAAATCTCTATGGGTTTGAATCATTAATTTGAACATTAGGGCACATAACACATATAACAGTTTTTTCAGGAAAAAAGTGTGTTTAAAAAAAAATATGTAAAATCCATATTAATTAATATTATAAATTCTAATGATTTATTTTTTTATTATAAATCAACTATATGGTTTACACATTTTATAGAAATTTAAAATCGAATCTCACTTTAAAATACTTGATTTAATAAACCACTGAAAATAGTTTTTTTATTTAAATGACATATTAATTTAGTTCAAAAAAATTTGGACAATGGATTTAAAATATCAAAGAATATATTAAAATTAATAATTATTTTATTCAATAAATATTTTATTATTTAAAAGGTTTATAAAAATTTTATGATACCCATTAACAATGATAAATCATAACAAGTATAATTTTACCAAAAACTATATTTTTAACTAAAAATCAATATTTTTTTGGGAAATCTAATATATTGATGTAGAATAATATATTTATTAAAAATACTAAAATTATTTCTCTATTTTTTAACCGTCAATCTAAAATTTATAAATTTACATTTTTATGAAAATAAAAAAACATATTGAAAACTCATTTGTCTGTAAAATGAAAATTTCAAATTTCAAATATTAATATTATTATTTAGTATCATTTTCCAACTAATTGGTGTTTAGTTTTTTTAATATCAATCATTATTTATCATCATTAATTATACATTTATTGAAATAATGTTTTTTATAACATATAAAGCTAATTTGTTTTTTGAAAAATACTTCTATAAAAAATAAATGTTTTAATTTTTCATTTTTGTCAAACTAACTGAATTTAAATAATATTAAAATTAACAATTATTTTATTAACAATATGTTTCGTAAGAGTCTATTCTTATTAATTATATTTCATTTAATATCCATTCCTTCATATTGAACCTTAAATATTTATATTTTATCTAAATATATTGTGGTTTAATATTTGTTAGCTGTTTCCTATAGAGAAAACTATTAAAAACATTAACTTATTTAATGTTATCATATATGAAAATAATACAGTGTCAAATTATTAATTAAATTTACATTTAATGGTAATACATGAAGAAAAATTATTTTCAATTTTATAATAGTGCTAACTTATTTGTTCGTGATTTGGAATAATAATAGAGAAAACAAAATCATTCCTTAATGGATTTGAATATTATTTAATGAATATAAATTGGTTTTAGTTTTTTAGAGTAATTTTTTCTTAAATATTTTAAAAATATTTGAGTAACACCCTAAAAAATGATATTATGGCATTCCTTTTTGAAATGTATATATATATAATTAAATTGTCAATTTTATTGAAAATAAGAGAGATAATGTTATTAAAGTTTGTATAAGACTTCAAAGAAAGGGACTCAAGAACTGAGAAGGGTAGGGTAAGTAAAGAGACCGTTAATGATGTTGAAATATTATTTCCATGACTCTTAATGGGTGATATTAATTGTTTTATGTTGATTATTCTACATTCTAGATTAATTTTATCAACAATGTTTTTATAAAATTACCCTAAGTATGTAATTTTGGTCTATAGTTAGTATCATAATGATGAGAGAGTCATAAGTAAAGGATCATTAAAAGGAATTTATTTAAATGATATGAATTGATCAAATAATATCACCCATAAATATAATATTTTATTATTTCTCTTATGTATATGAGCACATAAAAATGGTGGGAAGATAAGTTTATAATTATTTACATATCGTACTATTCTCAATTGAATTAAATATATTTTTTATGTAAATCATTGGACATGTTTATCTTAGTCCCATGCTAAGGTTATATCCATTTGTGTATTATTAATGAATCTTTTAAATGTTCATCTCCATATTTGTTTTTTATTTTATAACATTTCTCAATAGTTATAATCTCTTATAATATAAATATGATTGATTAATGTAGGATTAAAAAATATTTGTAAAATAGAAAAATTGAAAATTTATTCACTTGTTCACCCCACCCACTTAGTTGATATTGGTTTTTCATCTTCATCCAAGGACATAATATAATTTGTTTTGGTAAATTCACATTATATTCATATCATAAGAGCGTGAGCTATATCATTTTCAAAATATCTAAACCTTAGATAGAGGGGATAAGTGTAATTTCATTAGAACATTGATATTAACCTCACTTAAAGTCGTATGAAATGAATTTTTTGTAGTGATGATCATAATAGAAAATTTCTATCAAAATTATTGAATACATTTGATAATAAATATTAGTTAATTATCCACATTTACTTGTGGTATTTAGTGATGGAAGTGAATGAATATTTTATATTTTTATTAATTCCCCCATTAGAAAATTCATCTAGTGAAAATAAATGATCATAAATGTCAATATTTACTAATATTAATAAATCATTAGAAGATAAATAATAAGTGGTTCCATTCCAATAACACCCCATAAATTTAAGATGAATTTTTTTAATTCTTCATATTTGATTGCTTGCGATTCACATAACACGATGTTTAATGAAATGATGATACTATATTAAAATATTTTTATTTAAACAAGGGAATTAAAACCTATCTGTTATGTTGGTGGGTATGAATAAGGATGATGAATTTTTGAAACACAATATTCTTTACACATGGAAAAAATTAATCCAATGGTTATAAAATGCATTTAAATAAAATTTGAACAAACTGAAATAGAAATAATTGTTTTTGTGATTTTTTTCAAAAAAAGTTTAATCACTCTTTGAACACATAATTTAAAATTAAATTTTATTAATTTTTAAAATTTATTTCAAAAAAATAACTTCATATTTAAAATCATCATATGAAAATTATTTCAGGTTGAATTTTTGTGTTCTTTTCAAAAAAAAATTCATTTTTGAAGAATAGTGAAAAATACAGATTTTTATATAAAACATTCATTTCTTTTAAAGAATTTACAAGAATAATTTTATTTTAATGGGTTTCAAAATTAATATTAGTATTATAATATATATTAATACAAATACTTTCTCGGAATCAATTTAACATTAAATTTTGATATAAAAACATTTTCAATTTTTAAACAATTTTCTTGTTGGAAAACTATTCCTTCGACAAGCCTATGAGTTTTATTTAAAATTAAATTCTACCGATTATATAAGATAAATTTAGAAATATTGATTCCATATTTGGAATCATCATAATTTATAATATCAAATAAATATAACTAATTTTTAATATAATTAATAGTGAAAATAGTAAAAAATATTCATCGTGGCTATGGTAAAAATGGAGTTTGTATGGGTTAAAATAAAAATATATTGGTCAAAAATTAACTAAAACATTGATAATTAATATTATAAGGTTAATGTTTGACCATATCTATTATATGGTTATCAAATGGTCTATTTTTTTTGTTTTTTTCGAGAGAAACATGGGTGGAATTTGTTGTTTTAAAAATTTTCAGGAGTGTCACCCCCACCCCACTTAGAAAAGGACGCACAAACTCTTATTTATTAAAAACTGAAAAAACACATTAGTTTATAAAATAAAGAAACAAATAACTTCCTCTTAATCTCCTATTATCCTATAATCATTTTTTGGTCCTAAAGTTATCCTAAGAGGGATTTTGATTTAAACAAAATTAAGTTGTGTGAAGAAGAGGTAACATCCCTAACTAAGCATTTTATTTTATTTATTCTTAAAACACATAAAATAATAGTTTAACAATTATTATATAATAAGAATAGTATATAAAATAAAATTAAATGTTTTTATGATAAGGTAACCACTTAAAATAATATCTTTGTCTATCAACTGGGAAACAAAACATTCCATCCTATGCATGGAGGTTTACCACCACATGAATAAATGAAATTTGTTTTCCATAATCGCTTATCATGGATAGATATAAAAATCAATAAATTGTTTATATATTATATTTATGATATAAATATACATTCTTAATTAAATCATCTCGTAAACCATTTTTCTTTCTATTTCGTATAGAATATTATAGTGTTGTTTGTGTGTATGATGATCTACAGTCATGTGAAGTGATGTAATTCATTATTCGCTTACAATTTTTGAGGAATGAAATATTGAATAAATTTAGTTTTTTATATTTTATTAATTAAATATTAAATTTTATGGAATATTAATATCTAATATACATTGATACATTATAACTCCTTGAATTAATGATAACATCGTTCATGTGTAAAACAGACTACCGCTTCAGGACGCGCCATGATTAGTTTTTATTACCGGATCTCATGGATGGTATAATAAATATTATTTAAGGAAATTAAATGATATTTATTATATATTTCTCATGTTATTAATAAAAAATTACACATAACTTCCTCAAATAATGATCATTAAAAAATGGAAATGTTTATCATGTGTATATACGACCTACCATTTCTAGCATTGTAACATCGTTAATCATTATAACCATATTTTATTGTCATTTTAAATGGAATAATTTATACAAAAAAATTATATATACTTCATGGATACCATTTTAGATATGTATAATTAATAATAAATTTGACCTTATTCAAGATATCATTGTGATTTTGGACTTATGAGTCGATTGTCATTAACATATAAAATGAGAAATTAGATGGTAAGATAATTGAATATGACATGGTGAATACAAAAATAAATTGAATAAAAAAATTTATATAGTTATTAAGAAATTAAATAATTAACTTAATTTTGTTACTCAGGAATATAAAAAACGCATGTGACAAACTGGCCTCTATTTTTAGGGATATCCCTAAAATATCCATTTTATTGGGTAATGATCTTTATATCTCTAGAAAAACTTACCTCTCTATTTAATGTTATGAAGTTATTATAAATTTTGTGTATATTTATATCACAAATATAATATCATATTCTTCCTTCCATTTATAAGGTAATATATTCCTTTTGAGCATTTACTAAATGAATTTGTTATCAAATTTTCATGGATTATGATATAATGGAAGGTTATGCAACCCATTTTATTTCAATGGAAAATAGTTATGTCATACCTAAAAATAGATTTAATCTATTTGAAACACATATATCATGATCATGTTATTATGGTTTCCCCCATATGCTTTGGGTAAATTTTTAGTCTCATGAGGCATCATATATGGGATTAGGGAGTAGACCAAATACACTATGGATATTTTTCAACCACCTGATATTATATAGGTATTTAATCTTGAAACATGTTTATTTCATGTTATATGTTGTTCCCTTGGTTCCTATGATTCAATGATCTTTAGATACCATTCTCTTTATGTTATGATTCTACTTTGTTACTCACATTCCTAGTCTTTTATGATATCTTGTCATACCCTTGTCTTATATGTTATTCTTCTTTATCATGCTTATTCCCTAATAGGTTTTCTGAATTACCACTTTATTTATGTATTACATGTTTATCTAAATCAGTTTTAGGATCTCAAATGGATTTTAGGATCTAAATATATGGAATAAAATAAGGATTCCATGTATTATACTCTTTTTTATATAATATAATCCCAATTTTTAAAAGACACCGGGCCTTTACAATTATTGCGGTTTATTAATGGATGGTTATGTTCGAGAATAATTCAATAATATGTGAAAAAAACATGGTCCTCCAAATTTTTTATTAGAGGGAATGCTGATTAATCATTTGGATATTACATTAAAAATATTTAATTAGAAACCTATGTAAATATATTATCATAACCCTATGTATAATTTTACGTGTTGTTAAATCTCTTATTATATTGGTGAAGTACTAAGAGAGTGGTTATAAAGAAATTACATCCTTTTATTTATTTTATAAGTGGATATGGCTCTAGAATAGATGTTCCAAGGGGTAATAACCCAGAAAATGGCACATTTAGATGGACTTGATCATAACCTAGTTCATAACAACGACCCTTAATATACACATATTATAACTATCCTGGGGGATATGCTTTAGAAATGCACAATCTATTTAAAATGAATTATGATGGACATGAAATAATTACTAGGTTAGAAAAAATAATTGTAAAAATTATAATCGGTAAAATAGATTTAATCCCATAGTCTAATTTGATCGGCCTTACTTATAATTAATGAGTTTTTTTCTGTTTATATGATTCCCATTAGTATGTTACTGTATGCTAATCATGTATTTTTATTTTTCTCAGTTAATGGAGGTAAATATGAGAAACCATTCAATCAAGAAATATGATATGAAATTGTGATGATTTCACTAATTATATTCCCTCCCATCTGGTAGTATATGGTGAGAACATCATAAGTGTTGGCCTAGCTTTATCATGTTATGAATAATAACTTGAATCATGTGGAATTCAATGCTCCTCCTACGGAGGATCAAGTTATAGTAGAAACTTTGATGCGCTAAATTCCACTTACCCTTATAGGATAATCTAATCCCCTCATCCAGGAATAATTGATTAACTATATCAAGAATTTATTCATTATTATCAATATATAGAGTTTGATAATGTTTTACTATCTGTCTATCAAATTGAGGAATAAGGTGATCAGTGGTAAAAGTAATCAAGAACACAATTTCAAAAGAATATATTGATTCTATGGTATATAAAGTATTTAAGAAAGTATTTTTCAACAGATACTTTCTCCAATCCTAACTTCATAAAATAGAGAGGGAGAACTTTAGTCTAATTAAAAAGGAAAAAGTGTTTGTCGAGGTGTGTGAGGAAAACATTACAATGATTTCACAGTAAACGTCTGGATTTTTAATTTGTAAAAATATTTACATGTACCAATTATTTATTGGGGTCTTGTAAATTATATGAAATGATTTAGTGATTTGAGACATCAACAGTTATGAAGACATTGTTTGTTGTTCCATTAATATTTGATATGGAGTTTGGTGAATCTTCCTGGTTTCAAGGGACTAATGGATCAAACCATAAAGTGGAGTCATTTTTGGGACCATAAAATAATAAATCATATCGATAAATAAAGATAAACATCCCACCTATCCAATTATGGGAAGAAGTTTCTAGGAAACTCTATAACATGAACCCTAATATTATTTTAGTATAGAAGAGAGTGGAATCTAGATAATCAATTTCATTGAGAGATAAATAATCCCACTAATGAGTTAGATGTATACAGGGATCAGATCAACACTATACCTAACATAAATTGATATAAAATTTAGGAACATGATAATATTATAACCTAGTTTTACAAGGAAATGGTTACTTGAGAAAAGCATCTAAAACAACCACTATGGAAGAAAGAAAGGATTTCTTCTTCAAGAAAGAATATTGATCATAATTTTTTTTATTTTGGTTCTACACATTTTTTAATATCTTTAAAGACTAGAAATACTATTAAAATAACCCATCCAATAATGGGGGTTGATCAATTTGAGAGAATTGATAATGGAGAGACCATTTCATAAAAATTATATAACTCCTCACCAGTAAATTATTTTTGAATTTATCTTTAAACAAATATCATCTGAGTAATTTTAGTAGAGATTGCTGATATTTTTGGTGTGGATGAGATATCCTTATATAAATCAAAAATAAACTATCAATAGATGGGATCACTCTCCACACCAAACTCACCATACTATTTCATACAAGGGTAAGGAGGATGATGAATCTCTAATAGAATATTTATCTATCAATTCATTTTATTACCATAAGAGAAAGAATATATATCCTTGTTTACCAATACAAAGGAGGGAATCATCGTTGAATCCATTCCCATTATGAGGGATTATAATGATGTAATTCATAAATTATTTCATTGTTTTAGTCCTAATATAGATGTTTATTTCTCAATGAAACTTATAGTTGGATATCAAGACATATTGGATACTTCTTATAGAATGACTATTATTGGGTAGGAATAACTGAAGTAGCAGTTAAAATATAATCTATAAAAGGGTTTTATATTTCCTTTTGATTCACTATGGGGGGTTCATGTCCATTATATACTGAAAATTGATGCTTCAATGCACCAATGTAATGTTTATTAAGAACACAAAAAATTCATAATAAAGAACTATAATCCTATATCAGGGAGATATGACTTGTTTGATCTTTTATGGGGAGATCAATATTTCCATATGGTGGACCTTCGATCGGGATATCACTAATTAATGGTGAATATGGATAATATTCCAAAAAAATTATTTCACACATAGGTTAGATCATTTGATTTCATAGTGATTCGTTAAATAGTCATTAATTCTCTACTAATATTTTTGTACTTGATAAATAGTGTCATTAGAAATTTCCTTGATATGTTTTTTCTAGTATTCATTGGTGATATTCCAATTTACTCTAAAATAAAGGCGTATCATGTTGGTAATTTGAATATTGGTATATGGTCTTTGATAAAAGAGAGTATATATACAATGTAGAGTAAAAGTGAGTTCTGGATAGAGTAATTGTCACTCTAGGGTAATTTTATCATAGAAAAAATGATATCATTAGACTCTTTTGTGATAAAGGAAATCGAGGACAATCATATACCAGTATCTGTAATGGGGATATATAATAAAATTAAATTTTCTAGTAATTATAAATTATTTTTGAAAAACATTTCTCAATTTTTAAATATATAATCAAATATATCACCGAAGGGAGTAAACTTTTAATAGAATAATGACTTTGAAGAGAGCTTTAAGGATTTTAAAGAGGCTCATCCTTGTACTAGTACATATGCTTCCCTCGTGTGGGGAAAATTATGTGGATTATAGAGATTATTTAAACAAGGTATTTGTTATATACTAATGATGAATTATAAATTTATATCCTAGTCCTCAAGTACGTATAATGATCATGAGATAAAGTATCCCACACATGACCTAGTGTTTGATGCCATGATATTTTCATTGATGATTTGGTGACACTGCCTCTATAAGGGGAAGTGTGAAATATATAAAGATCAAAAGATCCTAAAATATATATTCACATATAAAAATCATAAAAATAACTAATTATTATGGTTAGAGCATATCATGATCTATGAATTTTGATTCCATTATTATCATAGGAATGTAAAAAAGGTGACAGATTCTCTAAGTATAAAAATCATAAAATTTTATCAATGATGAAATTTGAAACTTATACAATAAAATCTGATTTAAAAATTATTTATATAAGAATAGGAAAATGATATTTATCCTACATTTCTCAAAAAACATCTCACCCATCCATTATTGAGAGAATAATGGAGGCCTAAAAATGTGATGTGGTTGTACAGAAAAAGGTAGTGAATATTATGGTGTTCATATTTGATTAAAATAGAATTATAATGTCTATACCAAAATATATATACAATTAGAAGTAGTGTTGAATAAGTATCATCTAGATTATGTGCATATCTTTCAATATATATTCATCGAGTAAGAAATACGATTTATAGATATTTGATGGAAAGCATCTTGTAGGATTAAACAAATAGGGGGATTATTGAATTTATACCTCAATGCATAAAATTATAACAAGATTGGATGAAGGAATTAAGTATAAGTTTATGACACAACCATTTTCATTAATTTTATGGAAATCGGAGAACATAGGTGGGGATTTTTCACATGACTCTCAGGACACCTAAAATAAATGATATCATTTTGGTGGTAGTTAATCTTCTTATAGAGTCAGAATATTTCTATTCTTTCAAGATATACTTATCTCTTAAAAAATACAATAATATATATATATATATACGTTAATTAGATTTATTTTATGTATTTACACTCTCCATTTTATTTGATGGATATATGTTTTTTTCCATAACTTTTTAGAAAATCCTTTAAGATGTGTTAAATATTGAACATAGATTCAGGACTACTTATCAACCTCAAATCGATGTTCAGTATATGAGAACTATCAAAATGATATAAAATATTATATGGAATCATATAATGGATTTGAAAGGTTTTTTCGGGTCATAACCTTCCCCTAATATAGTTCTAATATATCAAAAGTTTCCATTATTGCATTCAAATGGAACCTTATGAGGCTCTGTATGGGAAGAGGCATCAGACACTAACAGATTTGGATGAATTTGGAGAGAGGATATTTATGTGACCTTTTCATACCCAATAGATGATAGTTGAGGTAAAAAATATTAATAATCACATTAAATCTAAAAAAAGACAGGATTTACATGCTTACAATCTTCTAAGAGACGTTGTGTTTGAGGTCAGAGAAAAGGTGTTCCCATGTAATTCACTGTGAAAGAAAGTTAGGAGGTCTAGGAAAGAAGGGAAATATTAGTCATTCATACATCATCACCTGTGACATACATGATCACATTTTAGTAATTTTAAATTATTTAGTAAAGTTTCATTTATTATAATTTAACATTGATGCCAATTTTGACAGTAATTATTTAATTCAAATTGAAAAAAATCAAAAAAAATTATTAGTTTTGAATATATTTTTTTTAAAAACTATGTAACATGATTGATTCATCTAAAAAATTAATTTAACATAATATTTAATTCCATTCAATTGACTTTTATTATTTTTAATATCAATTATTATATTATTTTATAAACTAAATAATTACCTCAATGATATTTCATAAGTATTTTATGAAACAAATTCATCTCCAAAAATTAAATATAAATTATTATAAAAAAACCATTTATATTTTAATAGAAAATGTATTACTGAACCAATGTTGTTTTTTCAATATCCCAATGAATTATTGATTTTAAAGTCATGGGATGTTCCTTTTATTCAAACTTATTATATTGGTCTATTTCACAAAAAATTGTCCTTAAAACTCATAAAAGTGAGAAATAAAGTCATAAGGGTATAAATATGGGAATAAAACTATTGTGGTATAAATATTTAGTTCATTTTAAACCTTATATTTGAAATTTAACCACTATGTAAACTCATTTTTTTCTTTAATCACTGTAATTAATAATAACAAGTTTTACTTATCGTCAGGTTAAAAAATTATATAAACTTATTATATAATATATATTATATTAATTTAAAATATAAAATCTATTATACCAAAGTCAACTCACCTGATTGGTATATTTAAATTAAAAAATAATTTCGCATATGGGAGGAGAAAGCCGATTTTTAAAGTTAAAATGATCAAAGATTTAAAATGAGATTATATCAAAATTAAATATTAAATTTACTACAAAAAATTAAATTTGATAAATAGATATAAATTTAAATAATTTAAAGTTAAATTCAAAAAAAAAATTAATTTTAAACAATAAATTATTTAAATGAAAATAAAAGATTCAATTAAAATTGATTATTTTCACAATTTATAAAAAAATGAATCATTTTTGGAAAATACAAAAAAAATGACCAGAAAATATTTTTGGTATATTATTTCAAAATAAAGATAATTTTTGAAAATAAATATTAAAAAATTATTAAAAAATAAATTTATATTGTGTTCTCAAATAATGACTAAAGCATCTTTTAGAAAAATACAATTCTTCTGAGAACAATATTGTTTCTTTAAAATGATGATTAATAATAGTTATAAGGAATAGATAATTAATAAATGTGTGTTAAATATAAATTTTCATAAGTTATTTAATAAAATTTTAATCCAATGTTAGAATCTATAGGTGATATTAATAAAGTTAAAATTATATTGTCTTTTCAGAAACACACGGTCTTGCGTGTAATTCTAGATTAACTCAATGTTCTGTGTAACACAAGCTAAATAGACTGTTGTGTTTAATTGAAGATAAAATCAATGTTTTGTGTCAATAAATCTACTGAATAACTTGTTATTCTACTAAAAGTTTAGGGTTTTTTTGGTTATAGGTGATTATAGGATAATAAATTTGGTAGAATATCATGGTGATATTCAGAAGTTATGTGAGTTATAAATATGTGTTAGTGTTTTCATTTTACAAGTGAATAACTAGGAATTTTATAAAAAAAGTAATCAATTTATAAGAATATATGGTTATTTGTTTATGTTCAAACTAAAAAAATACTTAAAATGTGGAGGGTTAAGTGGTTATAAGATTGATGTCACCACAAAAAATCAGCTCTGAGACAGGTTTGAGTGTTTTATGGATTGTTTGTCTATCATTTTTACTTTTACCTTAATTAACTTTTATTTCTTCAATTAACTTTTATCATTAGTAATTAATATTTATGAAAAAAATGAACATAAAAAATTTTCCTAATTTAAATATTCGTATTTTTGTATTTGGGAATCCTTTTATCCTATAAAAGTTTTATGGTTTTGAATCGTTGAATTTAATATTAGCTCATAATACATGTAAAACGGTTCTTAGAAAAATGTGTGTTTTTAAGAAATATATATATATATATATATAATTTATAGTTACTAAAAGTATAAATTCCCATGATATATTTGGATAATTATAAATAAATTAAATTGTATAGGGCTTTCATGGAAATACAAAATTGAATCTCACTTTTAAAATACACGATTCAATGAAACAGCTTAAAATAGTTTTATATTAAAATAAAAATTTAATTTAGATCTAAAAATGTTGGAAATAGGATTTACAATTTCAATGAATATATTAAAAATAATTATTTTTTTCCCTAATATAAATATTATATTACATAAATGGTTTTAAAAATTATAAGATACACATTCATAATGATAAAATTAGACAAGTTTAATTTTCGGAAAAACCATAATTTTTATTAAAAATTAATTTTTTTGGAAAAATATAATATTTTGACGTAAGATAATATATTTCTTTAAACAGATAAAATTATATCCATTATTTTAAATTCTCATTGTAATATTTATAAATTCAAATTTTTAATAAATCAATAAAACATAATAAAAACTTGTTTTATAAAAAATGAATATTTGAAAATATAAAGTATTACTATTATTATTTAGTATCATTTTCCAACTAAATTAGAGTTAATAAATTATTAATAACAATCATTATTTATTATAATTAATCATATATTTCTTGAAATATATATTCATATAACATATAAAGATAATTTGTATAAAAATACTTCTATAAACAATAAATGTTTTTATTTTTCATTTTGGTAAACTAATTTAATTTAAATCATATTAATAATAACTATTAATTTTTTATACATATATTACATAAATTCTTACTCTTATTCATTATATCTAATTCAATATGTATGATTAAATATCCACTCCTAAATATTTGTATTTTATCAAAATATATAGATATTTAATTTATGTTAGGTGTTTTCCTATGGAGAAAACTGTTGAAAATGTTAACTTATTTATCTTAATCACATTTTAAAATTTTAACATGTCACATTATTAATTCAATTTACATTTAATTGTATGGAATGAAGGAAAATAATGTTCATTTTTATAATACAAGTAACTTAATTGGTCACGAGTTGGAATAATAATTTAGAATATTATATCATGTGATAATGGATTTAAATATTAAATAATTACTATAAATTGTTGTTATTTTTTAGGGTAGTCGTTCTTAAATATTTTATAATTGTTTTAGTAACACTAGAACAAATGATATCATGGAATACTTTTTGAAAGGTATATATATATATATTTCTAAAATTTTCTTTATATATAAAATAAGTGAAATAAGTGTCTTAAAGGATATATAAGACTGATAGGGAAGGGAATCATGCCATGATAGGGTAAGGGTAAGTAAATATTATATTCATGATGTTGAAATATAATTTTATTTACTCTAAATAGATGATAGATATAGTTCTATGATGATTACTATACTTTCTAGATTAAAGTGATCTACTATTATTTTATAAAATTATCCTAAATAAATTCTTTTTTGTCTAATGTAAGTAACATCACTATCTTAGAGTTATAAGTAAAAGATTATTATATAGAAAGGATTTAAATGAGAATAAGTTATTCGATAAGATCACCCACAATGATATTTTTTTATTTCTCTTATGTATAAGAACACATAATAATTTTAGGGGGAGAAATTTATAATTATTGTAAGATCATACTATTATAAATTGAATTATATTTATTTTTCATGTAAATCATTTTTAAATGGTTATTTTGGTCCCATGCTAAGGTTATATCCCTTTTTGTATTTTTAAAGAAACTTTTAAATGTTCATGTCATAATTAATTATTTTATTTTATATCATTTATCAATAGTTAATCCCCCATATAATGTTAATTTCTTTGAGTAATGTTGGTTTAAGAAATATTTCATAAAAAGTGATATTTAAAATTTATTCATAATTTCACCAATCCCACTTAGTGAATATTGGTATGTAATCTTCATCCCATGCCATAAAATTAATTTTTTGGAAATAAATTCAATTTATTTAATGATCATAAGAGTGTGAGAAATATAATTTAAAAATTATATAATCCTTAGATAAATATGATAAGTGGAATGTTATTAGACTATTGATATTAATCTAAATTATACTCTTATTAAATTAAATGTCTTCATTTAGGATCATAGTAGAAAATTTCTATCCCAATTAGTGAATACAAGTAATGATAAATTGAAGTAAACGATCTGATTTTTCTTGTGGTATTTGGTTATGTAAGAGAATGAATATTCCATATTTTTATCAAAACCCCCATCAGAGAATCCTTCTAGAAAAATTAATTTATTATAAAAGTTAATATATAAGAATATTATTAAATCATAGGATAGAAATTAATAAATTGGTTCCCTTCCCATTTCACCCCTAGAATTTAGGAGGCATATTTTTTTTAAAAATCAACTCGTTTGATTACTTGTGCTGTACTTAACTCGAGGTTTAATAGAAAGATAATACTATATTAAAATATTATTATTTAAACACGGGAATTATAACCTAGAGGTTATGTTAGTGGGTATGAATATGATTGACTAATTTTTAAAACACTATATGCTTTAAATATGAATACAATAATTCCAATGGTTATAAAATATATATAAACAAAATTGGAACCATCTTAAAGAGAAATAATTATTTTCGGAATTTGGTTTTCGAATATGCGCTATAGTCACTCTTTGATCAAATAATATAAAATTAAATATTAATAATTTTTAAAAATTTACTTTACAAAAAATTAACATCATTTTTTAAATCATCATATCAAATTTATCTTAGGTTTAATTTTTTTTTTTAAAAAAATGTTCCATCATTAAAGAATAGTGAAAAATATGGATTTTTATTTCAAACCGCCTTTTCGTTTATATAATTTAATATTCCCATTTTATTTTAATGTTTTTTAGAGTAATATTAGTATTACTATAAATAAATGAATAAAAATTAATTTATTTGAATGAATTTCACATTAAATTTTCATATAAAAACGTTTTATATTTCCAACTAATTTTTTGTCGGAAATTCATTCCTTCAACAAGCCTATTGGTTTTATTTCAAATTAAAATCTATTCATAATATGAGATAAATTTTTAAAAATTGATTCCATATTTAAAATCATAATAATTTATAAAATACAATAAATATAACATAATTTTTTATAATAATGAATATTGAAAATAATAAAAACATATTCACCACACTTAAGGTAAAAATAAGTTTAGTAGGGGTTAATGTAAACATATATGGGTTAAAATTAATTAACCCATTTATAATTAATATTTTAAGGTTAATATTTAGACCATATATATTATATGGTTCTCAAATGGTCCATTTTTTAGCAATATAGATTGAAGAAAATATGGGTGGAATTCGACGTTTTCAAAAAATTTACGTCTGCCATCCCCCACCGCCAAATTATAGAAGGCCACCCACTATCCTCTATATTAAAAAATTACAAAGTAGGTGAGTTCAAAAAATGAACAAAAAATTAACTTCCTTACTTGTCTCCTAATATATTATAATCATTTTTTGGACATAAAGCTATCCTAGGAAGGCTTTTTTTCAAATGAATGTGTGTGAAAAAGATGTAACATCTCTAACTAAGAAGTTTATTTTATTTCACCTTCAGACTCAATCAAAAATTAATAAAAAATATATTATATAATAACCACAATATATTAAATATACTGATATGTTTTAGGATAAGTTAAGGGCTCACAATAATATCTCATCTGTCAAATGAGAAACTGATCCTTTCATTGAGTGTCCCGAGGTCTACCACCTCATGAATCAACAAATTTTTTCCTTCATCGCTTATCATGGATAGATAAAAAATGAAAATAATGTTTATATATAATATTTTTTATATAAATATAAATTTTAACTAAATTATCATATACACCTTCTTTCTTTCCATTTCGTATAGAATATTATAATGTCTTTCGCGTGTACGACAACCTACAGTCTTGCGAAGGGATGTAATTCATTATTCACTTATGATTTTTGTGAAAGGTAACAATGAATAATTTTAATTTTGGATATTATATAAATTAAATATTAAATATTATATAATTTTAATATTTCATATACTTTCTTACATTATAATCCATTGAATAAATGATAACGTCGTTCATGCTTACAATAGACTAGTACCTCGTGAAGCGATGTAACTAGTTTTCATTATTGGATCTCATGGATGCTATGTCAAAGATTATTTAAAAAATAAAATTATATTTATTATATATTTATCATCCTATAAAGATAAAATAACACATACCTTCTTTAAATAATGATCCTAAAAAATAGAAATGTTTATAATCTTGACGTCTGAACTACCATTTCTTGTTTTGTATCATAGTTAATTTTTTATAAGAATATTTTATGGTTTTCAAAATGTGAAATTTATATATAAATATTATATTTATTTAATTTTTACCATTATAGATATGATTAATTAATAATCTCTTTGACCTTATTCAACTAACCGATTTGATTTTGGATATACGAGTCGATTATCATCAGCACATCCGATGTGAACTTAATTAGTATCCTATTTTAATATTACATGTTAGATATTAAAATTAAAGTTATAAATAATTAAAAAATATATTTATAAATGGAATAATTAACATAATTTTTTTACTCAAGATGATAAGAAACTTATGTGACAAATCGGGGGCAAAGTAAGGGATCTCTCAAAACGGCCCATTTCTTTAGGTTATGATCTTTATATCTATACCAAACATTATATATCAATTTAATTTTATAAAATGTTTATAAATTATGTATATATTTATATCACTAATATAATATCTTATTATTCTATCCATTTATGAGGTAACACATGCCCTATACCATTAACAAAGGCCTTTATTATCAAATTTTAATCTATTCTGATAAAAAAAAGATTATGATACCCATTTTCACTAGATAGAAAATTATTATGAAACGACCTAAGATTGATTTAATTTATTTGAAACACATTGATCATGATTGTGTTAGTATGGTTTCACCTTGATGCCTAGGGTAAAAATTTTATCTCATGAGGAATCATGTATGGTATTAGGGATTAAACAAAATCCATTATGGGTCTTTCTCTACCATGTGATGTTGTTTAGATAGTTATCCTTGACACTTTTTTATGTCATGTTATATATTGTTCCCATGTTTCCTATGATTCCATGATCTTAGGATACAATTTTTTTATGTTATTATTCTACTTAATTACCTACTTTAAAACTATTTTATGTTATCTTGTAATACCTTTTACGAAGATGTAATTATTCCTTATAATGCTTATTCCCTAATATGTTATTTAGATTACCCCTTTATTTATGTATTCCCAATTTATCCCATTTAGTTTTTGTAACATCCCAAGTAAGTAATGAATAATAGATATTTTTATCTATATCTATTAATGAACTAGATAGTGTTTTAGAGGCTTAAAATGAAAATAAATCAAATCTTAAGCATGGAATACACTAATATTTTTAAAAGATTGTTTTACTGCCTTTTGATGGCAAACCATTTTTAAATCAATCTTTTGACAATTTCATAATATATATTTGTAAAAATAAACATATTCATTATGATTGGGACATTGAATTTTACATTGGATAAATTTTTGGTATTTTTCTGACAATGTTCATTTTTTAATGAATAGTGAAAATACTGCATTTTACATCAAAACTGCTTTTTAATATAATTTATTTATATGATTAGAATATATTTTGAATTGGTCTTAATGTGTAATATTAATATATTTTTACCATTTAATCCAATGGTGGTCATTGGAATGAATTTCACTTTGAAATTAGACTTAAACTGGTGTCAATCTTTTGATACTTATTGTTTATAAAAACACGCTATTTGCTCTGACAGCGGGAATTAATTATTAAATTAATTAATGTGACTTATATGTTTTGAATTTTGTAAAATAGACATAATTTTTGAATTCGGAATATCAAATATAGCTTAGGGTGAATTTTTGGTAATTTTCTGAAAAACTTCAATTTTTTATGAATAGTGAAACCACTAAGTGGTACTAATAAAAACTGATTTTCCGTTTAAATGAAATTTTTCCATCATTGTGTTTTGAATTTCAAAAATCCGACATACATGGTTGTCATTAAGAATTAAAATGTGGTTCAATGAGATTAAAATAATTTTTTGGTGAATAGTAGCTTATTAAGTTTTTAATCGCGATTAGAGGTAATTAGTGTAGTTTAAGGTAAAAATAATGCTTTAATAAAATAAGATAAGCTTGAAACATGTCCTAAACTAATTGGTTGTGTCATGGCCGACCAAGAAAAGCCATGGGTCAACTTGGGGACCCCATAGAGCCACTTTGGTTGGGAAATGACATAAATAACTTTTTATTTAATGTAAAAGTAAAAATGACACAAACATAATATGTTTTACCAAAACTATTTTTAAATGGGGTTATAATAATCATATTTTTGATTATAAATAGTCATTGGAAAGATAATAAGATTTCCTACATCATAGTATTTTTTTATGATTTTTAGTCTTTAAATAAATTAAATTATTTATGGCATCATGATGATTCAACGATGACCACATTATTTAACGATTTAAATAAAATGGAAAGATAATGTAAAATATAAAACCTACACATGGTCAAAACGAATTGGATGAGTGGATTTATAAGCCTTATCACTTTATCCTCGAATTATATCAATTTGGGACCTTTTGAATCCAAAACTCATTTTAAAATAATGCAACTTATCTTTACTTTCCAAGAGTGCCCCTCCTCTCCTCTTATAAAAGGCCCCCACCTCTACCTCCTTTCCCACACTCCCAAAGCCTTTGTCTCGGCCAAACCCTACCCATTTTGTCTCTACACTTCCTTGTATAACTCCTTGAAGCCTCACTTTGGGCAGACGTCTTCCCAAGGAAGCCTTTGAGCTCAAACCAAAGAGAGTAACCCGATTTTAAGGTAATGTCTTCTTTTGAGTCCTTTTGTTTTATTTTGCTTCTCCAACCCCATAAACTCTTTTTATTATTTTTTTTGTAACAACAAAAGTATCCTTAATATACTAGGATGTTGTTATAAAAAGGATTCGAGGTACAATTTCACACACCTACATCTAATGGTTATAGGACATACGGTTTCCGTGGATGGTGAATTTATGCCTCCCGAAACGATGATTGTTCAACATTCTTTTAACACCTTCAAAGGTAGCCATTAAGATGACACTATATTTATATATTATATATTATATGTTTATGTTTTCCTTAAGCTTATTTATTTTTCATTTTGGGCATACCTTTATGGTTTCCATTATGGGTAAACGCGATATCTTCATTTAAGGAAGTGCGGACTACCGCCCCCTCAAAGTGATTTGATTCATTAAATACAATATGTGGGACATATAAAGGATGGAAATATGATATTATATATGATATTATACTGGAATTATAATATACCTTTATATAATTTTGATTTCATTCTATAAATACGAAATAGAAATGAAAGTAGCGTTCATGCGTACGTATGGCTTACCGTCTCCATGAACGGTGCATTTCATTTCTTACCTCTAAATCATTATGTAATATTATAAATGCATGAATTTACTGGATATATATGACATATATGATATCTACATCATGAATACCATTCTGGATATAATGGTTACATGAACAACATGTAATTATAAAGGGCTTATTTTTGACTCAAGTACCAATGATCGTTAAAACGACCGTTATTAACTTAAATAATTACATAGTGTTCATGACATGGTAATAAGTGATATAAAAGGAATAATGAACTTGAAAAAGGTTCTTAATCAAGTAGAAATTAACTCAAGTTTATTATTCAGGACATTAAAGAACGATCGAGTCAAGTCGCACCCGAGGTATGGGACTTCGTCTCAATCTCCTTTCATTGAGGCATATTTTGTTTTATACACAACCTTCTTTTATATGGTGTATAAAACCATTTGAGTTTTACGTTTATCCAAAAGGAATCTTTTTTATACGAAGCGTTTTACTAAATGACAAAAGGGAATGTTTTTATCGTACATATGCGGTGACAACGACCTCTCCGCCGTCGTGACTGTTATTTGAGTTTCAGCTTCCTCTACAAGCCATACCTTCTTTTTAAAAGGAAAATAAATACCATGTTTTAATTTTCTTTTATTTTGGTATTGAAAATTGTTTTCATAATGTTTTTATATCAATGTGTTGTATTGATATCTTGTGATTGAAAGGTGGGAATGTTATGTTTCCTTTATGCATGTTTTATGTGATATGATTATGTTGAGGTTCTTGGGTATTATTATGAAAACGGGTGGTTCCGTGATAAAATTAGGGCGAGTGAGCCCAATATAGCTCTCTAATGCATTGGGTAACGCGAAGGAGTGAATTTTTAAGGTTTCTCCGAAGAGATTTAGGGAATATACTATGGTGGGTATTCCAAACGTAACCAAGAGGGTTACTCCCTACGTAAGAATGTTATGAATGCCTCAAGTTACCTTTATGTCTTATGATTTCTATGATTTATTCATGATTTGATGAGGTATATTAAAGTGCTTATGTTTTATGGGTAATGTATGATCTCATACTTATGTATATATGTACCCATGTTTCTTTTCCATATTTTTATATCCCTTACTGAGCTTTTTATGCTCATACCATGTTTTTTTGAAATGTTTTTCACAGGTCAAGGGAAAGGTACATGATATGATGATAGTGTCAAGGAAGTGTCAAGAATGAATCCATGTTTATTTTAAATATGTTTCCATTGATGGGAATTAAGAATACTATCTTTATGTAACCACTTTGTTTATATGTGGAATGTAATGCAAGTTTTATGATCTAAATCTCTAAAACTCTAAACCCGAAAAGATCCTCAATGTGTAATCTTGTAATAACCCAATATTAAGTAAGGTTTAAGGCTGGGGCCTTATAGTTGGTATCAAAGGTTGGTTTAGATAACATTAGGAGTTAGAATTCTATTAAATGATTATCCAAAAATATTTTTTTATGGTCAAATTGAAGTGATATAGTATTTGAATATTACCATGTCGCTTCATCTAAGACATGTTTGTTCAGAATGGTTTTCCGCAGAGGAAACAGGGAAGCAGTGCTAGGAAGGCATATAGAAGGAAATAACCTTCCGAATCAGCAGCCTGAGATGGTCGGAATAGGAAATGAGCAGTTTGTTGCAGTAATGGCGCTGTTGACTCAAGTAATAAATGGCGGTGGTATCCATACACGAGATCAGCCAGACCAACCGTAGAGGAATGTGTCAGTGGTGGAACATTTCATGAGGCAACATCCCCCATCATTCATAGGATCATCTAACCCTGTTCTAGTTGAAGGGTGGATTAAATCACTGGAGAAGATTTTCGATGTCATGGGGTGTTCAGACAATCAAAAGTTTAGTCTTGCTATTTACCGTTTGGAGGGTGAGGCAGATCAGTGGTGGTCGATGGTTAAAAATATCAGGGATGCTTATGAGATTGATGCTCTCGACTGGGATGAATTCAAAGGTATGTTCCTTGAGAAGTATTTTCCTAAGGCTGTTCGACTTGGGATGGAAAAGCAATTCTTGGAAATGAAGCAAGAGGAAGACTCAGTGGCTACCTATGAAGAAAGGTTCACTCGATTGGCACGGTATTATCCAAATTTTATCCGAGACCTTGATAGTAAAATCAATCGTTTTTACTCAGGATTAAAGCCAAAATATCGAAGGGAATTAGCTTCTCGTGAGTTTAAAAGTTATGAAAATCTTGTTCGATGTGCTGAGAAGGTGGAAATGGAGTTTGCCGATGATCAAGTGTTCTATAACAACCAACAGAAGAAGAGACCGAGGTGGCAGGAGAAAGGTAAGAATTCTTCAAAAACGTCTGATGGTAAGAAAACTAAGTTTCTAGTTTGTGATAAATGTGGAAAAAGGCATGCTGGGGAATGTCTTCTGAATTCTGGAAAGTGCTACTGATGTGGTAAGATGGGACATAAGGCTCGTGATTGCACTAAAAAGGATCAAGGTGAAGGTAAGACCAAATGCTATTTACAGTTAGTGAAATGTTATAAGTGCAATGAGATGGGTCACTATGCAAATGAGTGTCCGACAAAGAGCTTGAGTGATGGGAAGTAGTTAGACTACAAGAAGAAAGGGGTGGTGAAATCATTTCCAACTACTTCAGCAGATGTCGGGCCGTCAAATGAAGTTGTATCATGTACTTTGTTTGTTTTTTCAGATTATGCCAGTGTGTTGTTTGATTCGGGGTCTACACATTCTTTCATCTCTGAAACATTTTCTAGTAAAATGGGAATACCATCTCAAGAAATGACTCCTGAACATTTTGTAAAAACACCTGGGGGAAATGTTGAGGCAAAAAGAATTTATAATAATCTTCATATCCTTATCTGTGGAAAGAACCTACTTGCAAACCTTATTTTTCTACCTCTAGTAGAGTTTGATGTTATCCTGTGTATGGATTGGATCTCTATTTACCATGATAAGATTGACTGTAGTGCTAAAGAAGTTTCTTTTCAGAAAGACATTCAGTTTGTGTACAAGAATGAACCCTTACTATTGATAACTTATCAAGAGGCCGAGAAACTTGTAAAAGATGGAAATGAATGTTACCTTTCACACATCGTTGAAAATAAAGGAACTGTTCAAATTAATGATGTGCCAGTGGTAAATGAGTATCCTGATGTTTTTCCTGATGTGTTGCCTGGAATAATACCAGATCGGGAAGTTGAATTTACTGTTGACTTAGTTCCTGATTCTAAGACAATTTCAAAACCCCCTTATCGAATGGCTCAAATTGAACTTTTAGAGTTAAAGGAGCAATTCCAAGATTTATTTGAGAAAGGTTTCATTCGACCTAGCAAATCACCTTGGGGTGCTCCTGTTTTATTTGTTAAAAATAAAGATGGTTCTATGAGACTTTTTATTGATTATAGAGCCTTGAATAACATCACTGTTAAGAACAAATATCCTATGCCTCATATCGATGATTTGTTTGATCAGCTCCAGGGAGATTAGTATTTTTCAAAGATTGACCTGAGATCGGGGTACCATCAGCTGAAGGTAAAGGAGCAGATATTCCGAAGACCGCGTTCCGTACGAGATATGGCCATTATGAATTTGTAGTAATGCCTTTTGGGCTAACCAATGCACCTGCTGTATTAATGTACTTAATGAATAGAATTTTCCATGAGTTCTTGGATAAGTTTGTGGTGGTTTTCATTGATGATATTTTAGTTTTTTCTAAAAGTAAAGATGAGCATGAAAGACATTTAAGGGTTATCTTGAAAACCATAAAAGAAAAGAAACTGTATGGGAAATTCAGAAAGTGTGAGTTTTGGTTGCAAAAAATTTCTTTCCTTGGTCACATTGTTTCTAAAGATGGGATAACTATTGATCCTTCAAAAACAAAATTTGTGGAAGACTGGACAAGACCCACAAATGTAACTGATATTCGTATCTTCCTTAGTTTGGCAGGATATTAACGAAGGTTTGTTAGAAATTTTTCACGGTTATCTAGTCCAATGACTAAGCTAACTCAGAAGGGTGTTAAGTTTATCTGGACAAAAGAATGTGATGATTGTTTTCAGGAATTGAAAAGAAGATTGGTGAATGCTCCAGTTTTGGCACTACCTTCCAGGAATGGTGAGTTTGTTATCTACAGTGATGCTTCATTGAAAGGACTTGGTTGCGTCCTAATGAAGAATGATCAGGTAATTACTTATGCCTCATGACAGTTGAAAACTCATGAGGTAAATTACCCTACACATGATTTTGAATTAGCTGTTGTTGTCTTTGCTTTAAAAATTTGGAGGTATCATTTGTATGGATTAAAGTGTGAAATATATACCGATCACAAAAGTTTAAAGTATATATTCACTCAGAAATAATTGAACATGAGACAAAGGAGATGGCTAGAATTAATCAAGGATTAGGATTTACAATTAATTACCATCCGGGAAAAGCGAATAAAGTGGATGATGCTTTGAGTCGAAAAAGTAATACTTCATTAGCAATGTTGCGTTTGGAACGTGATCCTTTGGTTAAGGATTTGATGAACTTTGGCATAGAATTTGTTGGTGCAGGATGTTCTTCTGTTTTGTTTCAGGTATCAGTGAGATCATCTCTATCAGATAGAATCAAGCAAGCACAGAAGCAAGACAGTGAGTTGTAGAAAAAGGTAGAGCTGGTTCAGAAAGGTAAGTTGCATGAATTCCACATTGATAATGATTGCGTTTTGAGATTTGGGAAGAGATTGTGTGTGCCTTGTGATTCACAGTTGAAGAGAGAGTTGTTATGTGAAGCTCATAGTTCTCCGTTTTCAGTTCATCCTGGCAGTAGTAAGATGTACAGAGATCTGTGGGAGTATTACTGGTGGGATGGAATGAAAAGAGATATTTCTGATTTTACTGTGAAGTGTTTGACATGTCAACAGGTAAAAGCAGAGCGGCAGTTACCGAAAGGGATGCTTCACCCTTTACCAGTGCCAAAGTGGAAATGGGAGAATATATCCATGGACATTGTTGTGGTATTACCGAAGACATCTTGAGGTAATAATGCAATCTGGGTTATTGTTGATCGCTTGACCAAATCTGCGCATTTCCTTGATATACGAGATACTTTTTCCCTAGATCAAATTTCCCGTTTGTATTTTAAAGAGATAGTCAGGTTACATGGAGTTCCTCTCTCCATTGTATCTGATCTTGATCCCAGGTTCACTTCTATCTTTTGGAAAGGCCTTCAGAAGTCATTGGGTGCTGAATTAAATTTTAGTACAGCTTTTCATCCTCAATCAGATGGGCAGTCAGAACGAACAATTCAGACCATGGAGGATATGCTACGAGCTTGTTTGATGGATTATCAGGGAAGTTGGGACCAACATCATTCTTTGGTTGAATTTTCATATAATAACAGTTTTCATTCCAGTATACAGATGGCACCATTTGAGGCGTTATATGGGAAGCGGTGTCGAACTCCAGCTTTCTGGGATGAAGTGGGTGAAAGGAAGTTGATGAGACCAGAATTGGTAGAAGAGATGGCAGAAAAAGTTCAGCTGATTCAGAAGCACATGAGAATAGCTCAGAGCAGGCACAAGAGTTATGCGGACAACAGGAGGAAGGATCTCTCTTTTGAGGTAGGTGATCATGTTTTTCTCAAAGTATCACCATGGAAAAGTATGATGCGATTTGGTAAGAAAGGAAAGTTGAGTCCAAGGTTCATTGGACCATATGAAATTCTTTAGAGAGTTGGATCAGTTGCATACTGGGTGGCTTTACCTCCGAGTTTATCTTAGGTACACAATGTTTTTCACGTTTCGATGTTGAGAAAGTATATGACAGATCCATCTCATGTTTTGAGTCCAGAGGTAGATCAGATGGAAGAGAACCTATCTTATGAGGAAAAACTGGTCCAGATTCTTGACCACAGGGAGCAAGTGTTACGGAATAAGGTGATTAAGCAGGTAAAGGTTTTTTGGAAAAACCATATGATGGAAGAGGCAACATGGGAATCTGAAAATGCAATGAGGGATAAGTACACCCATTTATTCGATAAGTAAATAAATTGCAGGGACACAATTTTCTAAAGGGGGAAGGATGTAACATCCAAAGTAAGTAATGAATAATAGATATTTTTATCTATGTCTATTAATGAACTAGATAGTTTTTAGAGGCTTAAAATGAAAATAAATCCAATCTTAAGCATGGAATACACTAATATTTTTAAAAGATTGTTTTACTGCCTTTTGATGGAAAACCATTTTTAAATCAATATTTTGACAATTTTATAATCTATATTTGTCAAAATAAACATATTCATTATGATTGGGACATTGAATTTTACATTGGATAAATTTTTGGTATTTTTCTGACAATGTTCATTTTTAATGAATAGTGAAAAATTCTGCATTTTACATCAAAACTGCTTTTTAATATAATTTATTTATATGATTAGATTATCTTATGAATTGGTCTTAATGTGTAATCTGAATATATTTTTACCATTTAATCCAATGGTGGTCATTGGAATCAATTTCACTATGAAATTAGACTTAAACTGGTCTCAATCTTTTGATTCTTATTGTTTTATAAAAACACGCTATTTGCTCTGACAGTGGGAATTAATTATTAAATTAATTAATGTGACTTATATGTTTTGAATTTTGTAAAATAGACTTCATTTTTGAATTCGGAATATCAAATATAGCTTAGGGTGAATTTTTGGTAATTTTCTGAAAAACTTCAATTTTTGATGAATAGTGAAACCACTAAGTTGTACTTATAAAAACTGGTTTTCTGTTTAAATGAAAATTTTCCATCATTGTGTTTTGAATTTAAAAAATCCGACATACATGGTTGTCATTAAGAAGTAAAATGTGGTTCAATGAGATTAAAATAATTTTTTGGTGAATAGTAACTTATCAAGTTTTTAATCGCGATTAGAGGTAATTAGTGTAGTTTAAGGTAAAAATATTACTTTAATAAAACAAGATGAGCTTGAAACATGTCCTACACTCATTGGTTGGGTCATGGCCGACCAATACAAGCCATGGGTCAACTTGGGGACCCCATGGAGCCACTTTGGTTGGGAAAGGACATAAATAACGTTTTATTTAATGTAAAAGTAAAAATGGCACAAACATAATATGTTTTACGAAAACAATTTTTACATGGGGTTATAAAGATCATATTTTTGATTATAAATATTCATTGGTAATATAAAAATATTTCCTACATCATAGTAATTTTTTTATAATATTTAGACATTAAATAAATTAAATTATTTATGACATCATGATGATGCAGCGATGACCTCATTATTTAACGATTTAAATAAAATGGGAAGATAATGTAAAATATAAAACCTACACATGGCCAAAACCAATTGTATGAGTGGATTTAGAAGCCTTATCACCTTATCCTAGAATTATATCAATGTGGGACCTTTTGAATCCAAAACTCATTTTAAAATAAGGTAACTTATCTTTACTTTCCAAGAGTGCCCCTCCTCTCCTCTTATAAAAGGCCCCCACCTCTACCTCCTTTCCCACAATCCCAAAGCCTTTGGCTCGGCCAACCCCTGCCCATTTCTTCTCTCCACTTCCCTCTCTTACTCCTTGAAGCCTCACATTGGGCAGAAGTCTTCCCAAGGAATCCTTTGAGCTCAAACTAAAGGGAGTTACCCGATTTTAAGGTAATGTCTTCTTTTGAGTCCTTTTGTTTTATTTTGCTTCTCCAAGCCCCTAAACTCTTTTTATTCTTTTTTTTTGTAAAAACTACAGTATCCTCAATATACTAGGATGTTTTTATAAGAAGTTTTAGAGCTACACTTACACACACCTACATCTAATGGTTAAAGAACATACGGTTTCCGTGGATGGTGAATTTATGCCTCCCGAAACGATGATTGTTCAACATTCTTTTAACACCTTAAAAGGTTTCCATTAGGCTGACACTATATTTATATATGATATATAATAGGTTTATGTTTTCCTTAAGCTTATTTATTTTTCATTTTGGGCATACCTTTATGGTTTCCATTTTGGGTAAACGCGATATCTTCATTTAAGGAAGTGCAGACTACAGCCCCCTCAAAGTGATTTGATTCGTTAAATACCATATGTGGGACATATAAAGGATGGAACTATGATATTATATATGATATTATACTGGAATTATAATATACCTTTATATAATTATGATTCCATTCTATAAATACGAAATATAAGTTAAAGTAGCGTTCATGCGTACGTACGGCTTACCGTCTCCATGAACGGTGCATTTCATTTCTTACCTCTAAATGATTATGTAATATTATAAATGCATGCATGTACTGGATATATATGACATATATGATATCTACATCATGAATACAATTCTGGATATAATGGATACATGAACAACATGTAATTATAAAGGTCTTATTTTTGACTCAAGTACCAATGATCATTAAAATGACCGTTATTAACTTAAATAATTACATAGTGTTCATGACATGGTAATAAGTGATATAAAAGGAATAATGAAATTGAAAAAGGTTCTTAAGAAAGTAGAAATTAACTCAAGTTTATTATTCAGGACATTAAAGAACGATCGAGTCAAGTCGCACCCGAGGTATGGGACTTCGTCTCAATCTCCTTTCATTGAGGCATATTTTGTTTTATACACCACCTTCTTTAATACAGTGTATAAACCCATTTGAATTTTACATTTATCCAAAAGGAATCTTTTTTATACGAAGCGTTTTACTAAACGACAAAAGGGAATGTTTTTGTCGTATGTATGCGGCGACAACGACTTCTCCGCCTCCGTGACCGTTATTTGAGTTTCGCCTTCCTCTACAAGCCATGCCTTCTTTTTAAAAGGAAAATAAATACCATGTTTTAATTTTCTTTTATTTTGGTATTGAAAATGATTTTTATAATGTTTTTAAATCAATGTTTTGTATTGATATCTTGTGATTTAAAGGTGGGAATGTTATGTTTCCTTTATGCATGTTTTATGTGATATGATTATGTTGAGGTTCTTGGGAATTATTATGAAAACGGGTGGTTCCGCAATAAACTAAGGGCGGGTGAGCCCGATATAGCTCTCCAATGCATTGGGTAACGTGAAGGAGTGAAACGTTAAGGTTTTTCCGAAGAGATTTAGGGAATATATTGTGATGGGTATTCCAAACGTAACCAAGAGGGTTACTCCATACGTAAGAATGTTATGAATGCCTCAAGTTACCTTTATGTCTTATGATTTCTATGATTTATTCATGATTTGATGAGGTATATTAATGTGATTATGTTTTATGGGTAAAGTATGATCTCATCCTTATGTATATATGTACCCATGTTTCCTTTCCATATTTTTATATCCCTTACTGAGCTTTTTATGCTCATCCCATTTTTTTTAAATGTTTTTCACTGGTCAAGGGAAAGGTACATGATATGATGATAGTTTCAAGGAAGTGTCAAGAAAGAATCAATGTTTATTTTCAATATGTTTCCATTGATGGGAATGAATAATACTATATTTATGTAACCACTTTGTTTATATGTGGAATGTAATGAAAGTTTTATGATCTAATTCTCTAAAACTCTAAACCCGAAAAGATCCTCAATGTGTAATCTTGTAATAACTCAAGATTAAGTATGGTTTAAGGCTGGGGCCTTATAGTTTCATCATATCAAATATATTTTTTGGATCTCAATATAGAAAATAAAATAATTATTCCATGTTTTATACTCTTTTTTATATAATAAAATCCTTGTCTACCAAAGACATTAGGCCTTCAAAATTATTGTGGTTTATTAATGGATGGTTATGTTAAAGAATTATCCAATTAAATGTTTAAAATACTTGCACCTCTAATGTTGGTATTAAATGAAATGGTGAGTTAAAATTTACAAATTCTATGAGAAATAATTAATTATAACCATTTGGAAAGTATGAGGATAACTCTAAGGACAATCTTATGTATAGAAAAATATCCTAATATATTATGGAAGTACAAAAAGAGTTATTCTTAGTAAATTACATCCCTTTTTATTTTATATTAGTGGGTATGGATCTATAATAGAGGTACCAAGGTATAATAACACCAAAAATGACACATTGATATGGAAATGATCATTACATAGTGCACAATAACAGAACTTACTATACACTGGGTATGACCCTGCTAAGTGATATTCTTTATAAATTCACAAATTATTTACAATAAATAATGATGGGCCTGAAAAAATAAATAGGTTATAAAACCTAATAGTAAATATTATAATGGATAACCTAGATATAATCCCATTTTCCAATTAGTTAGGTCTTACTTATAATTCCTGATTTATTCCTGTTATGTTTATAAAATTACATTTTGTGTGTAATGGTATGCTAATCATGTATTTTTATTTATTTTCATAGATGGAGGGAAATATGAGAAACCATTCAAATAACCAACATGATATGAAATTTTGATGATTTCCCCAATGATATTCCCAACCTTATAGTGGTAGGTAATGAGAACATAATATATGTGTGGGCCTAGCATTCTTTTGTTATGAATAATAACATGAATCATGTGGAATTTTATACTCTACCAAATAAGGATCATGTTATGGTAGAAAATTTTTGGGACGAAAGGACCCTTAGCATTAGTGGATCATCTAATCCCCTCATCAACAAATAATGGATTAAATATATCTAGATTCCATTCTATGTTCTCATTATATAGCGTGGGATTAATTTTATTTGTACATCTTTAAAATTATGGAATATGAATATTAGTGGTGGACACTAATCATGAATCAAATATAGACAGAGAATATTGTTTTCATTGAATATAATGTCATAAAAAAATTATTTTTCAATAAAAACTTTCTCTGATCTCAACTTTATAGAATAAAGAGGGAGTTCTCTAGTTTATATAAAAAGGAAGAATAATATTTCGAGAAGTATGAGGAAATATTTACAAGGATTTAATAGTACAACTCTAGATTTTTCATTATCACCAATATTCAGGTGTAAAAATTATTTATTGGGATAAATCCAATTATATGAAATTATTTAGTGATTCGAGACATTGACAATTATAAAGAGATTGTCTATAGTACCATTAATATATGAGATGGATTTCAGTGGTGTCATGTGACTAAAGGATGAACCCATAAAAGGTAGTCTCATTTAGGATGATAAACTGATAAATCCAAATGGGAAAAAAAACCAAACATCCCACTTGTTAAAAATATGGAATAAGTATCCTAGAAACTCAATAATGTGAACCCAAAGATTCTTTCAGTATAGAAATGTGTGGATTCCAGACAATCAATTTCACTAGGAAACAAATAAACCCACTAAAGTGGAAGAAGTTAAAAACATTCATATTAACACTATACCTACCACAAAGTGATTTAACATTTTAAAACATGATATTATTACAAACCAGTTTCATAAATAATGGGTGAATAGGTAAAAAAATAAAAAACAACCTAAAAAAATAATGGAAGGGGTTATTCTTTCACTATGGATGAGGTGGATGTCAATAATGTTATGGTGATAGGTACAGTAGATATTCACCAAATAATAGTGAACATACTTTTTGATTCTGGTTCTACGCATTCATTAATATCTATAAATACTTGTCGAACTATTAAAACAACACATAAAAAATGGGGGTTGAGCTATTTGTGGGAAATGAAAATGGAGTGATGGCGTCATACCAATTATATAACTCCTCACTAGTCAATGTTTGTGGAATTAATCATCTAAAAAATTTCATCCTAAATAATTTGGTTGATTTTTATGATTTTTTGGCATAGATGAGATATCATCATATAAATAAAACATCAACTATCAAGAGAGCAAGATCACTCTATATAACCCAAAACACCATAAATTTTCGTAAAATTGTATTGAGGAGGATGAGTCTACCATGGAATCTTTTATCCATGAATTCACATTATTACCTTACAAACAAGAATATATATCCCAATTTACTGATACAAATGATAGAATAATCATAGAAGACATTCCCATTATGAGGGATTATAATGATGTATTCTCTACATTGTCTTATATTGTTACTCCTAACAGAGTGGTTCGTTCCTCAATGAAAAATATACCCGGATATCAACCCATTTCGAAGACTCCTTATTGAATGGCCATTATTAAGTTGGAATAACAGATTAAGAATTTACAATAGAATCTGTATAAGGGTTTTATATTCCTATGTTATTCACTATGGGTTCTTCCTCTCTACTCCATCAAAAAATAGATGGGCCAATTTACCTATGTAATGATTTTCATGAACTTGAAAAAATCTTGATAAATAACTATTATCCCATATCTTGGATATATGACTTATTTGATCTACTATGTGGAGATCATTACTTCTATATGTTGGGACTTCGGTGAGGATACCACTAATTAAGGGTGAATATGGATGATATTCTAAAAATTGCCTTTCACACAAAGTTTGGATCCAATGAGTTCCCAGTGATTTTCTTTAGAGTCACTAATTTTCAACTAATATTTTTTTTTACTTAATAAATAGTGTCTTTAGATATAACCTTGATATTTGTTTTCCGGTATTTGTTGGTGATATTCCAATATACTCTATAATAAAGGAGGATCATTTGGGAAATTAAAATATTGGTCTATGGTCTTTGATAAAGGGTATTATATATACGAAGTATAATTAAAGTGGGTTATGGATAAAGGAATTTTCAGTCATGGTGAATTTTATCACCCAAAAAAGGGATATATTCAGACTATTTTGTGACAAAAGAAATCAAGGACTATCATATACTAGCATATGTAATGGAAATCAGTTGTGTAATTAAATTATATATTTATTATTAAGGATTTTTGAAAAACATGTCTCAATATTAAAACACACTAACCATGATAACACATAAAATAGTAAAATTTATATGGACTAGTGAATTTGGAGAGAGCTTTATAGAATTGAAAAAGAGCCTCATCCACTAAATAGTACATTTGCTTCCCTCAAGTGGAAAACATTATATGGTTAATAGAGATGATTTAAATAAGGGTTTGGGTTGTATTATAATGATGATTGATAAAGTGATAACATATTTATCAATTCAGTATTATGTTCATGAGTAGAAATATCCCACACATAACCTAATACTTGATGTAATTATATTTTCATTAATGATTTGGAGAATGTTTCTCTGTGGGGAGAAGTGTGAAATATATACAGATCAAAAGAACCTAAAATATATATTCATATAGAAGAATCGTAACACGAACAAATGAATATGGTTAGAGATTTTCATGAACTATAAATTCTAATTCCATTACCATATATGGAATGTAAACAAGGATGTAGATGCTCTATGTATAAATGTCAATAAAATTTTACCAATGATGAGATTTTAAAATGATCAAATCTACTATGATTTAAAAATTATTGATATGGGAATAATAATAGGATCTCACCCTACCTTACTCAAATAACATATTATCCATCCATTATTTATAGGATCATGGAGGCCCAATAATATGATGTTTTGGTACATAAAAATAATGAAATTTTTTGGTGTTTAGATTTGGTTAAAATATGTTTATAAGTTCTAGAAATTAAATATATGTCTAATTAAAAGTATAGTTGAATAAGGATCTTCTAGATGATGTGCATATATTTTTTATCTCTATTCTTCTAAGAAGTAATAATATGTATAGAGATATGTAAGAATGTGTCTGGTGGGGTTATATAAATAGATATATTGTGGAATTTATACCTTATGCATAAAATGAAAACACATTTGGATGAATGAAATAAGTATAAGTGTATAACAAAAAACATCCCATTACATCTATGGAAATTGGAGAACATATATGGGGATTTTCTCATTGTACACACAAGACCCCTAAAGGAAATTACTTCATTTGGGTGGTAGTTGATCTTTTTATAGAATCCGAATATTTAATTTCTATCAAGGTATACTTCTATTTTGAAAAAATTACTAACATATACATAAGTGAATTGGTATGATTTTTTGGATTTACACTATATATTTTATCTGATTATGATCTAAGGATTACCTCATTATTCTAGAGAACCATTCCCAAAGTGTGAGATATAGAACATAGATTCAGGACTACTTATCACCCTCATGCATATGTTCATCCAGTGAGAACAATCAAAACTATTTAAAGTATTCTAAGGAATTATATTATGTATTTACAAGGTTATTGGGATCATAAACTTCCCCAAATATAGTTCTAATTTATCAATACATTACATTATTTCATTCAAATGGAACCTTATGTGGCTCAGTATGGGAAGAGGTGTCAGACACTAACATATTTGGATGAAGTTGGAGAGGTTATGTTTATGTAACCTTGTCTTTCCTAGTATATGATAGATAAGGTCCGAATTATTAGGAACCACATTGAATTTTCAAAAACTATGCATAATATATATACATTCAATCTTCTAAGAGACATGGAGTTTGAGGTCAGAGATAAGGTGTTTCTATGTAATTCATTATGGAATAATGTTAGGTAGTTTGGGAAGAAGGGAAATATTATTTATCAATACATCATACCCTAGTTGATACATGATCAAATTTTAGTGGAAAACTACTAACTATCACTCCCTCCAAACCTATCTCAATTACATGATATGTTCTATGTATCCCACTTGATGAATTGCATACCATAAACTCACATGTTTTGAATCCATTGAATGTACCATTAAAGAAAGATCATTATTATGAGGATAAGTTGGTGATGATATTAGATCATATAGAAAAATTTATATGAAGCAAGATAAATCACATGTTCAATGAAATTTTGTCAAACCACATGTTTGAGTAAGAAACATGGGAACTCGAAGAGAAGATGAAGTACAAGAATCCTCAACAATTTTAACCTTAGTGTATAATATAAAATTTTTATTATGAAAAAATGTATAGGGGAATAATTTAAATAAATTATAATTTAGGATATATTTAATTTTAAATAAGTATAACCCTTTTTACAACTTGTGATGCATGCAACAAAGGGTTTAAATGAAACATGATAATATATTAAAATAATATTTTTTAAACAAGGACATTATAACAAATTATTTAAGCTAGATGGTATGAATACAAATAAATAAATTGAGAAATATTATATGGTTTACACATGTATTAATTAAATTAAATAGTTACATAATACTTATAAATTAAATAAAAACCATTTTAAAGGGAATGAAATGTTTTTGGAATTTTTTTTCTAAAGGGTGGTTTATTTTCCCACTAGAGAAATAAATTGAAATTAATATTTAAAAATTATAATTTTTTTTTTCAAAATGAAAATAATTTTTGAAATATTCATATAGAAATTTTCATAAGGATATTTTTTGGTATTTTTTTAAATTTTTTTATTTTTCGATATATAGTTAAAAATACTTTTGTTTATTAAAAATTAAATTTTCATTTATGGAATTTATAAGCCCCATTATTTCATTTTTTTAGAATAAATTGATCAATTATATTTTAATAAAAAATAATTATTCCATTGGAATCAATCTCATACTGAATTTTGACCTGATTTTTTTTTAACTTTTAGACGATTTTATTTTGGAAAACCTATTTTTCAACACAATTTTGGGTATACTTTTAAATTAAATTCATAAAGTAATGTGCCTTTAATTTTTCAAAATTATTAAATATTTTAACTCATTATAATTTATTTTATCTACTAATTTCAATTTAATTTTTGACAATAAAAATAGTGAAAAGAATAAAAATAATTTATTGTGGTTAAGGTGAAAATGGTTTTATGAGGAGGTTGACCTAAAAAGAAAATGTTAAAAACAAAAAAATCTGAATGATTATTATTTTATTGTAATATTTTTACAATATCACTGCAATTATTCTAAAATGGAGCATTTTGAATTTTTTTTTGTATTAAAAAAACATTGGTCGAATTCATTCATTTCAAAAACTCTATGTTTGTCATCTCCCCCACATATTAAAGACCACCCCATCTCTTCTCCATTCCACACATCCAAAATCAATCAAATTAGTATATACATACAAAAATAACTGACCTAATTCCTTCAACTCATCCTATATTCCATTTTTAAAACAAATTCATCCTAGTAATTTTTTTATATTAAACAAAAAGTGTTTGTTTCCAAAAATAGTCATCACCCTTAATAGAAATTTTTATTTTATTAATTCTTCATAATAATTTTGATAATATTAAACAATGATGTTATAATATAAATAATACCTTGTATATACTAATTTGTTTTTATGTTATTTTAATGTCTTAAAATCATCTCCTCCTCCCTTAACTGAGAAAGAAAACAGTTGATCATGTATAGGAAAAACTACCATGTCGCGAACTCATATAATTTATTTTCTATCATCACTTATCATGGATGGATATAATGATGTATATAAATTTTATATATTATATTTCTTATATAGTTATTATTTTTGGAATATAATATTTTATATACCTTCTTACAATGTACTATTTAGAGATTAAAATAAAATTTATATTTTGTACGGTAGACTTCCACCTCACGAAGTGATGTGATTATTTTTACACTTATGATTCATATGTATGGTAATAATAAATAATTTAATGTTTATATATGATATTAATAAAATAATTAAGATTATGTTAAATTAATAAATCTGGTAATTTAGTACCTTATCATTCATTGAATAAATGATAATGTCATTTGTGAGTATGGTAGACTATGGCCACACGAATTGATATGATTCATGTTTATTAGAAAATAACATTAATGGAATGTGTAATTGTTTTTAAATAAATGATATTATATTTATTATATAATTAATGTTTTTGGATTATATAAAAAGCGGATACCTTCCTTCCATCACGATCTTCAAAAACTGGAAATGTTTCTCTAGTGTACGTATGACATACTGTTACGATGATTGTAAATATGTTAATTTTTCATAAACAATATTTTTATTTAGTTTAAAAAGTATAATTTGTGTATATATATGGTAATTATTTCGTGGTTATCATCTTTGATATTACTAATGAATAATATCTTTTTACGTTAGTCAACTTACCAATTTGAATATTACTATGATTTGTTTATTTTTAAAACATGCGATTTGAAATTAATTGGATATGTAATTGAATAAAAGAAATAAAAAATTAGAATAAAAGGAATAATAAAGGTGAAAATGGTTCTTATGAAATAAAATAGTAACATATGTTTTTTTTCATTTCAGATGATAAATAATGCACCTGATAAATCATTCTCGTGGTACGAGATCTCTTTGAACTACCCTTTCCATTGGGTGATGAACATTCTCACTATAACTCACTTTATATATCTATTTAATTATATAGAAAACATCTAAATTTTATATATATGTAACTAACACATATAACATTCATTTTAAGCTATTATTTCATGTGGTAAAACTTACCTTATGACGATTTCCCAAATTCCATCGTTATAAAATTTCATTTCACTACTATATAAAAAATGATTGGAAAATCATTTCTATTCCACAAGAAATTCATAAATTATATACATCTATTGATTTAATTTATGTGGAAAAATATTTTATGAACATGTTATGATGGGTAAACCCAAATAATTATCCATTTCAATAGGTAAACCATTAGTCTCAGGAGGTTTCATGTATGGGATTATAGAGTATGATTAATCTTTTATGGCTAATTTTCCATAATATAATATTGTATGTAATGTCTAGAGAAGGATGATTTAGGTTATGATTGTTATAGACAACTATTAGTGCATAGTCTAGACTAAATTCAATAGAAAAGTCTTCATTTTCCTAGAAGGAAGAAGGGGAAAAGGAAATCGAGACTTAGGAAAATGTATTGTGGTATAAGGGAAAAACCAAATGGATACAAAGATATTTCCCACTTTCCAAAATTGATGGAATCTAGGTTGGCATAGAAGGGATGAAACAAAGAAATAAATACCATACGGAATGGGGAAAGTGGAGAATCAACTATGGAAACATGAGATAGGGAAGAAGATGAAGGGGGTTCTTGAAACTTATCTTATACTCCAAATAAGAAATGATTGAAAAATTAGTCTGACCATACATATTAGTAGAGGATATTAAATAAATTTATGAAATAAGGTTTCATGTTGATTCCAATGAGGAGAATGATGTATGGATAGATAAACAAGACTGAATTCTAGCTCGGGGCTTCAACCAAAGAAAAATCATTTTAGACGAATTTATTAAAATAAAGGATAGGATAATTACTCACATTGAAGAGCATATTAGTGATGATCTAGATATCCAGGTTATCACTCTACAATAAGAATTATATATAGTGTATGATTCAAGTAATCTTCATAGTCAATTTAATCACTTTGTGAGATCATTTATCACGTCATGTTATCTTGTTTTCCAACTATGGTTTTCCATTTTTCCTTAATATTGTGTAATAAAAATTTACTTTTGGATGGTTCGTATAGAGAGTTATCCTAAATTCAAGAATATATATTTTTATATTCTATTTCAACAATTTTTATTATTCCATGATCTTATGATACTATTTTCTTTATGTTATACTTACATATTATTTTTCATGTACCTTCTATTTTATGATAGCATGTTATACCTTTTGACTCACATGTTCAGATTATTTAGCATACAAATTCATTTACTATGATTTTTAGGTCAACCATTTAATTATGTATTACCAGGCTATCCCAGGATTTTTTGGGAGATGAAATGGATTTTAGTGTCTTAATATGGATAATAAAATAAGGATTCCATGTTTCAAGTTCCTTTTGATGTAATATGTACCTATTTTTTGAAATACACGAGGGATATATGATCATTTTGTATTATTAATGTATATTTATATTAATGAATCATATAAAAATATGTGTAAAATACTTGTGACACCATAATACCCTTGGTTGATATATTCTTTCAAAAATAAACCAATAGTTCCTATTTCATTATGGTGGGTGGTCAAAAAATACTACTATAATTTGATATTGGTTGTGTATAAATATACATATAAGATATATTATGATATAAAATTTTAATATTGGTAGCTTAATATTAGAAGGGATCTTAACAAATCTGTTTATTATTATTCCACTAGTCAGCAAGTCAGAACCCAATATCAAAATATAGAGGCCACATTCCAACCATTTCATTTTAATATATTGTAATGGGTTGATGTGCCTATTGAATTTTCAATAGAACTACCTCAAAACCTTATTTTAAAGAATGATGAGATATAACTCCACACATTGGTTCCCACATGGATGGTGGTATTCTATTCATTCCACCCCATGCATGTCTAAAATAGTCATTGGGTATTTATATATTACCGAGTAGGCTAATCACACACATATATCATGTCTCATCTTAATTTCCTTAAACAAACACAAACCTATCTCCACATGAATTCCAGAGTAAGGAATAAGTGTAACAAATAGAATAGTAAATTCTAGCATAACCACTAACATTATTAAATAGAGTATGATAAGACATAATCAATGTAAAATAAGGAAAATAAAGGCCCCATATTAGAAAGAAGGTCCAACATGATAACTAGAGATATACTAAACTTGTATTCCAACCCTAAAGTCAACGAATGGTCCCACTACAATATCTATTGAGAATGTCTAATAACTAATGTAGTACCCCAAGATTCTATTATACAACACCACCTTGTAATTTTAATTTTTACAACGTGAATGGGTGAAGGATTGGAGAGTTGGGTGAAGTATCATTATCTTTTTGGGGAAACATTATTCACATGGGCTATGCATGGTTTTTCAAAACAATGCTAAAATTATACAAGAAACCATGTAGAGTAATAGTTTTGAGGTAGTAGAATCTTCACAGTTTGTGAAATGTTTGGGAGACCATGTGTGGAGGCCATGCAAGGATTACTTTATAATTGTATCTAATGCATGGTTAGAGAACAATTTGTCTAACCATACGACCTGACATTGTGCAGATTTAATTTTGGATCCTAAAAAATAGGATCTCAATCATTTTACTTATAAATCCCTTTTTTTGTTTTTGGAAGGCCTAACTCGGGATTCTTCTCCATTGAATATAGGAGAACCTCTCCATGCTGTTTTAGAATCAATCAAAATCCCTCCCCTAGTGTTTTCAGACCTTATTCTTATTGTATGTGTCGTTCTTCGCCATTCTTGTCACATTATTTTAGATATACATTGATATATATCTCCTAAAATATAGGTTTATAAAATATATATTCTTTTTATGGTATATTAAATATTTTGTATTCCATATAAGTTGATATTTGGTCTTTCTCATGCTAGTATAAGAGATATAAGGCAATTTGTGGGTCATCGAACCCGTTTTTAGAGCGTTCTTTGTCTGCTTTTTGTATTCTTAAAAAACATTGAGTTAAGTGTCATCACTCTAAAATACTATTGGTATAACTAAATGGCATGGTTTCAAATTGATTTCATCATGTTCATTTAGGTGTGAATTATTTACTTAATGATTTTTAGAAATCCACTTTTCTGATCGTGGTAGAATGTCTGGGAAATTGTTGATTTTAATTAAAGTGCTTGTTTCTTGATTTTAATATTATGATTTAAAAATGGTATATTTCTTCAATTGTGGTAAATTTTTTGATCAAAATATATTTCAATAAAAGTACCTATTTCATTATGATGAAATGGGCGTGTGGAATTGACATGTTTAAATGGGTTTCAATAAAAGAATGATTCTATTGAAATGGATTGAAATGGTTATCTGAAATGGTTTTGGCATAAAAGTGTTGTGCGTGTGTGTAGATAAAATTTTATGAGCCTTGGTTGGAATATATCTTTGTACTCAGTTCCAAAGGAGTAATGATACATTTTTTATAATTATCATGTGACGATGTGGTCAATCAACAAGAGAATGCTCTTGTTTATGGAACCATCATAATTAAGCATGTATAATAGAATGTGGGAATAAGTGTAGTTCAATGGTTATTCCAAAATGATAGATATAAGTGGTTTAAAGCATTGTTTGGTTATTTTTATAGAAGTAAGAATTACATTTAATTTTATGAAATAGAACTTGTGAACATTTGGTTTTAAATGGATTTGATGGTTGTTTATATTTATTTACAGACTATTTTGGAAAATTGTTTTAGAAAAAAAGTTTTACAAAAATTTCATTAATTTTATATCCTTGTGGAATGAGTTGTGATGTTGTTTGGGAAACCCTACTATGTTTAATACACACCCCTTTTTTTTGGAAATTTGGTTCTTTTTTCAGATGCTACCTTTTTAGGCATGGGTAATGATAATGTATCACACTTATTTAGCACAACCTCATGATACTTGGGATATTTGGTGATGTTGGAGTGTAGATCATATGGAGAATGGAGTCTTGTGGTTATCTCAGAATTCTTGAATTCATCTTCCTTTGTTTACTTAAATAGTTTCTTTGTCTTCCATTGCAGTACACTTTGGTGTAGTTTTGTTATAATGATGATGGTTATGTTTTATTGTTTTATCATTCCTCAAAAAATGGTTTTTTTGGTTAGTGATTTATTTATTAAAGGTAAATCATCCACACATTTGAATTTCTAGCCCTTCCACCTTTTTTTACATCCTTTGTCATCTTGTCATTATCACTTAATAGATAGAAATTATTTGTTATGTTCTCCATCCAATGAGATTGGGTGGGACATTACAAATGGTATCATTTTGTTCTATACAATAGCCTGTCTGAGATATGTGGTATCATCTTGTTCCATTTCGTGAAGAACTTGTTGTGATATGTTTTCTTGGTATTAGTTTTGATTATCATTCAAGTATATTCTCTTGGTCATGATCATAGAATAGAGTATAATTTTCAAGATGTGAAATGTGGAGAATAAATATACATAGCTACCCTTTTTATGTTGAACTTCAAGATACTAGAGAGATGGTTACGTATGTTTTTCTAGAGAGACTTATAGGATTGTCAAAATATCATTCTCATCGGTTTATCCAATGAGACGAGCACGAAATACAGTATTATTGAATGAGATACCAATAGGATTGCATAATTTATATTGGCGAAATGATTTATAATTTTGTAAAAAAATTCAACTTTTTATAAAAATGGATAAATAGTTTTAAAATAAAATATTTTAAAAAGGAAATGGTTGGTGTATTTTGAAAATGGATAGATTATCAAAAGCATGAATATAATTTTTAGAAACCAGTTAAACCTGAAAGTGGTTGTTTTGAAAATAAATGCTAAGATAGTTGATGTGATAGAACATGAAATGCTGATAAATAATTTGCTAGGGAGTGAGAATTATAGAGTTTGCTATCGATTTAGAAAATTGAAACTGGTAGGAATCATATAAATAAACACGAAGAAGTTGTGGGGAATGTGGATTCACTGGAGACACAAGTGAACCATGAGTTAGTTCGGAGTATAGTTCAAATGTTCTTAGTTGTGGACACCGGGAACCTAAGGGATGAGAACAGGAATTTGGATCATTTCATCCAGTTCAGGAAGTATAATACACTTATCTACCGAGGTGATTCTAAACCAAAAAAGGAGGAGTGTTGGATGAACAATATGAATCATATTTAATGATTTATTCGCACACCATTAAATTTGAATGTCAAGATGGAAACTTATATTCTCATGGATCTTGCACATCAGTGGTTGGATCTAGTGGTTCCATATTAACTAAATCAATGCCTTAAATGGGAAGATTTTGATGAATTTTTTCACAAACAATTATATACTCACATGTTCAGGATCCATAGAATGATAGAATTATTATGCCTAAAGAATAATAAATCTCTCCGTCACTGAATATGTGTCTAAATTAAATCAATTTGTGTGATCTTCACCAGATGTTGAGGTGATTGAGGCCTTAACATCATGTATTTTTGAATTGGAGCTATGGAATGAGGTTCTTTCAATGATTACAGTGATTTTTATTACAGATTATATAGAGATAATGAACATAGAGACATTGGATGAACATGATATCTCAGGTTCGATGGGAGGAGTATGTAGGATGATACCTATGCGAAATGGTGGGAACAGAAATGCTAGGAGCATGTGGAAGAGGGAAACCTATTTCAAAGGTGCGAGCGGTATGTAGAATCATACGAATAGATCAATGACCCTTCCTCTATGAACAAAGAGCTATGAGAGATGTTTCTAAAGTGGCTCTATTGACATCATGAAGAAAGAGTGTACATCAACACCTATAGAATGCCATAATTTCAATAATATGGGACTTCTTAAGTGATTTTGTCTTAGTACAATGTGGTCCGACGCTCCAGTCATTTCTCAGGTGTCACAAGCATCATATGCTTCGACAGGGCATGTAAAGCATAATTGGTCACTTTAGTGGGGAAGATATAACAACCGTAATTCTAGGAACACCAAGACTCCTCATCATGGGAAATATCATCAACAAAACAAGAAGAAGAGTGTAGCGATGATGAAATTGTATGAATCTAAGCAGATGATTGTAGTTTTTAGGCTAGACCATCTAAGGTGAGATGTATAATTCTATTGAATTATACCCTTATACAATTGTTTTTGATACTACTGCTTCTCATTCCTTCATTTCTTATCATTGTTTTGATATTATATGTTTAAATCGTTATATGATTCCTACTTTATTAATACTTTAAACTCATATCATTGAATGAAAATTTTAAGCCTTTATATGTAGATATTTTGCAATAACTTTTGATAGAGCTAAGATGAAGTGAGAATTCATATTATTGAAGATCTATGTTTTTGATGTAATCATAGGTATAGATTGGTTAACAACATTTATGGCCTACATTGACTATTATATCATATTGTTTAGTATTAAAACTGAGGACATTGTCAGACATCTCTTTAAAGGATAAAGTGTTGAAAATACAGGTGCAATAGGTTTGTTGAAACCACCCGTGGGAACAATATCTTAGTAGTTGACGAAATTAAATTTGGCATCGTTTTAAGAGATTGAGTATATGAGATTCCTAGCAGTCATGGATAATGTTACAGATGTCTTTCTAATGAAATTCTTAGGGTTTTCACTTATAAGGGATGTAATGTTTACGATTGAACTTCTTCTATGGACAGTCATATATCCCTTCCATATTACAGGATTGTGGAAAAATGTTATGGTAATAGAAATTATAGTTAGAGAAGTTATATAGAGAAGGTTTAATTTTCCCATGTATGTATCCATGGGGAGAACCAGTGACATTTGTGATGAAATTGGATATAATTCTTCTATTGTCTGTTGATTTTTATATGCATAAACCAGTTGCGATAAGGAATTGATATCCACTATCATGCATGGATGACCTATTTGCTCAATTGAGGGGATCTAAGAGGTTCTCTAAAATCATCTTACGATTAGGATAACACCAATTATGGGTTTAGGACGAAGATTTTAAAAAATTTATTTTAGAAGCAGGTATAGATACTATGAATATATACTAATGAATTTCGGCCTCATGAATGCACCAATGTTCATTATGGTATAAATAAATTAGACAATTCAAAAATATCAATATTATTTTATTGTGGTGTTAATGGATGATACATTGGTCTATTCAAGGGAAAAGAATGAGCATGTTATACACATGGAGACAATGTTGGAAATCTAGAGTGTCCATCATTTCATTCTAAAACATCAATGTCTGAGTTTGGGATACAAAAGGTACATTTTTTCCCATATAATTTCTAAAAAAGGTGTTTTGGTGGATCCTGATATGATAGAAGATACTATCCCATGGAAACCCTAGAAGAATTCATTTTAGATATGATGTTTTATTATCCCATCTAGTCATCATCAATGATTTTTGTGTGACTTATAATGTCTTGATCTATCGATGAGATCTTTTAAAAGGAATAAAATTAAATTCCAATGGACTAGGCAATGAAATAAGTTTTTCTAAGCACTGATGATTTGTCCTATATTAACACCTACCATGATTTCTCCAGAATCAGGATAGGGGTTTGTGGTGTACCATGATGCTTAGGAATATGGGTTAGGATGTGTTCTCATTCAAGGAGACCATGAAGCTTCTTATGGATCAATGAATTTGAGAGTTATTGAGGAGAATTACCCCCATAATATTTAGAGTTTGATGTGTTTGTACATGCCATGAAGACTTGGAATCATTATCTATATGGTTTGAAATTTACAATGTTCGTGGATCAAAAAATTGAGGAAACTATTTCCACAAAATAGGATTTGAATCTGAGGAAAAGTGGATGGATGTTGTATCTTCAGTTTTTTGACATTGAATTGATGTATAAAATGGAAAAAGAAAATTTAGAAGTCGATACATTAAAAAAAAGTTGTATGCATACCTGGATAAAGATGCTTCAGATGAGTGGAGGTTAATGTTTTTCCTAGCCGACATGCATATAGAATTTGAAGTCAAAGGTGGTGTTGAGTTTTTGTTTTTAGTCTCTTTGGTTCATGATTGGGTAAATACGGTTAAGGAGAAAAAAATAATACAGGATTCATTGTTACATGTTCAAAACCCAATGGTGGGGAGAGCATTGAAAGATGAAAACATGATGGGAGTTCAGTTTTGTGGTTTAGGGATCGGATGGTTGAACCTATGGCTTATCAAGAAGAACATCATTATGTGTACCACCATTTACTATGGGATATTCATCCAAGGATACAAAAGATGTATGAGTTGTTGAAAGTGTAGTTTTGGTGGATTGGTATGAAATGGAATGTTGCTGAGTTCGTTTCGAAGAGATTAACTTTTCAGAAATTTAAGGAAGAACATCATATACCAATGGGTATGATGTAGTCATTCCCTATTACACTATGTAAATGAGAGAAGATAGTGATGGATTTTATTAAAAGTCTCCCAAGTATGGGTCAGAAACATAATTCAATATCAATCATAGTGGATCATCTTACCAAGTTGGCCCATTTCATCTATCTTCATGAAACTCATATAGAGGTAGATCTATCCAAAATCTATATCCCAGAAGTGGTATAGATACATGGAATACTAGTTTCCATCTTCTTTGAATGTGATCTGAGATTCATTTTTCGTTTTTGAAAATCCATACTAAAATCGCTTTGGACTCAGATGACTATGAGTATGACATATCAATCTTTGAATTATGTGAAATATCAAAGAATGGTATAGAAATTTGAAGACATATAGTTGGATTATGTAAGGGATTCCGGTGTCTCACTGGAGGAAGATGTACACTTAGTGGAATTATAATATAATAATAGCTATCAGGCCTCGATTTATATAGATCCTTTTGAATAATTATATGGGAATCTTTGTCGTTCTCCAATATGTTGGATAGAAATAGGTGAGACTTCACTAGTTTTTTTATCCTTGTCTAAGAAATAATGGAAAAGATTTAGTACATTAAAAAGAGGATATATATATCTTATATTCATTTAAATCTTATGCGGATCAATGTAGATGGCCATTGTTATTTTCTATATGTGACCATATGTTCTTGAGGAACCCTACAAGTCTTGGACATCATTGTTTTGAGAAGCAGAGAATGTTATCCCCTCGTTATATAGTCCATTTTGAGATACTAGAATAGGTTGGATAGGTGGAATATCAGTTAGTATTTCCACCATAGTTTAGTTCGGCTCACAATGTGTTTCATGTATCTTAGTTGAAAATGTATCATCCTGATCCTAACCAAGTGATAAAATGGGATCACATAGACCTAGAGTTGGATTCAACATTGGTACATATCCTAGTGTGGATAGTGTATAGGAAATAGAATGTATTTTTTGTGAAACCAATTGGTGTAGTGTCGGTTTTATAGAAACATTGTCAGATTTAGGAAGAGACATGGGAATGTGAGATGGAAATGGAAGATCATTGCTTGGAACTCTTTTAGAATAGTAACAGTTTTCATATTTTTTTGTATGTAAAGACTAATGGTTGAGAGAATGTAGTACCCCGAATTTATGGTATGTAACACACACTTTGTGATTTTTATGTTTATAAATTGTAAGGGTGAATGATCGGAGAGTTGGGGGAACATTTTTGGGTTTTTAGAAAAAAAGGGATGCACATTGGCTGTACACAATTTGTCTAAACCATGCCTAAATCCAAGTAGAAACTATTTTTAGTAGTAGTTTTGAGGTAGTAGCATCAACACAATGTGTAAGTCACTAGGGAGACCATGTGAGAAGTTATTCTAGGGTTTTCTAAGGCAGTAGCTAACATACAGTAAGTGAACAGTCTGTCTAATTGTGTGAACTAACCATGCGTAGAGTTAAAGGTAGATCCTAAAAGTAGGATATCACTAATTTTGACTAAAACTACCTTGTTTTCCATATTAACACCCCTAGATTGGGATTCACCTCCATTAGAGATAAGATAACATCTTTAATGTGTCTTGGAATCAATATAGAGCCCTCCCATGACATTTAAATCCCCAATTCTTGCGATTACTACCGTTCTTCACTGTTAAGGCACATTTTATTAGATTTACATAGATGTACTTCTTATATACTCTCTGTTTCTCAGATATTTTCTAGTAATGGGTAGATATACGTTTTTGGATTCCAAATAAGTTTATATTTGGTCTTTAACTTTCATGTATAAAAGATCTAAGGTGGTTTCGGTTAGAATCAACCCGGGTTCTAAAGCATTCGTTATCCATTTTCGTTTTTTATCAAAACCTTCAGGGTAGGTGGATTCAATATTCAAATTTTATTGGCATAACAAAATTTAATGGTACCAAATTGATTTCATTATGTTTATTTAATTTCTAATTGTATTCACTATGATTACTAAAAAACCAACTTTTGTGATGGTTGTGGAAAATCTAGAAAATTTGTTCTTTTGTATAAAGATTTTGTTTCTTTATTTTAAGGTAACAATTTAAAATGGGTTTTTTTAAAAATAATGGTAAATGGATTTGATTAAAATGGTATTCAATAAAAGATATTATTTTATTAAGATGAAATGTGTGTGTGGAATTTTCTCGTTTAAATGGGTTTCAATAAAAGAAGGATTTTATTGAAATCTTTTGAAATGGTTATTTGATATGGTATTTCCATAATAGTAGTGTATGTGTAGATAAAATCTATGAGTCTTGGTGGTAATATAAATTTGTGCTTCATTCCAATGGTGTAATGAAACATGGGTTATAATTATCATGTCAGGACATGGTAGATCGACGAAAGACTACTTGGGAGTATGGAACTGGCATAATGAAGCATGCATAGTTAGATGTGAGAATAAGTGTAATGGAATGGTTATGAAAAAATTATAGAGTTAAATGTTTTAAAGACAAGTTTGGTTTTTTATAAAAGTATGACTTGCTGGGAAATTATTTAAATAGAACTAGTGATAGTTTGGATTTACATTGTTTTGATGTTTGTTTATATTTAGTTATAATCTTTTTTGGTAAATTATTTTTTATAAAATATTTTATATAAGTGTTTATAACTTTTCTATCCTGGTGGGGTGGGTATCAAAGTCATTATGGGATTCTTACTGTGTTTTATACTCACCCCTAAATTGGTACTTTGGTTCTTTTTCAAATGTTATCTTCTAAAACATGGGATAACGTAAAGTATCACATGAATTTTTCAACACCTCGTGATGCATGGGATGTTTGGTGATGTCAGATCATTGATCTTGTAGATAATGGAGTCTTGTGCTTGTATTAGTGTTTTTGATGTCATATGACACTATTTAAATCGATAGTTTCTTTATCTTTCACTATATTACACATTGGTGTGGGTTTGTAATAAAGATGATGGCTGAGTTGCTTTATTTTTTCATGCATCATAAAATGGTTGTTTGTCTATAGGTTTATTTATTAATGATTAAATCATCTCCCATTCGTATTTGAATCCCTTTGAAAATTAGTTCTAGCCTTTGGTTTCTTGGGGATGCCATAAAAGGTATAGAAATAATTAATTTTCATTTCTATCCAATGATAATGGGATAGTCATTAAAACTACTTTCTATTTCACCAAAATATCACCATTTTATATTATATATATTGTAGATGAGATAATAAAAATGGGATGAAAACGTATAGTGGTTAGTATATTATTTCTTAATAGGAGAACCCAAAATCACCAAACAGTAACGCATCAAGAGTAGAGAATAAGCTCAAACCATAATCAATAGGCTAAAGAAAGTAAGACCCAACTAAGATAATTATGTATACTGATTCCATAGAGTATAATCATAGACTTCCAACACATTAAAATATTAAGAAAACATCATATATTCTAATAATGTCATAACATCAAAAATCTAAGACATGAAAAAATTTAGCACACTCTTTAATAGAAGAAACTACTTGTTGGGGATAAAACTCATTGATTTATGATCATTCCATTTCATATCAGGAGATAATTCAACACATCAGTAATATCCTGTAGGAGCGAATTTCATACCTAATGTGTAGATGATGGGATTTCTGACACTCCATAGGGAGAATGAATAAGGAATCATGAACCTGGGAAATTTGGTGGGGGGGGGGGTCATGTACCTTTCCTTGATTAGACCATAGAAAAGTGATTACACCACGTGAGTAGTAGCTAGGATACTTGAACATATGTTAGTAGTTACATTGACACTAATTATATGTTCAATGAATAAATACACTTATAAGGAACTTCTTTAATTCCCTAATCCTTGGAAAGGGAAATATAAATTGTGTCCAAGAGGCACATAGTGTATCCTATTGAGATTTTCAGTTGGCCTTAAACAACCAAAATACATGGTGTATAAAATTAAAAAACACATCATGGTATTCCGGTCACAGATTGTGAGGGGTTGAGGTTGAAGGTTCGGGGAACAGTGGAGGCACTCGGTAGGCCACAACTAACTCTTCTTTAAATCATAATCCATAAATAATATGTGATGGTTCATATTATCAACTAATTTCTGAGAAATGGAGGTGTATCAAGGAAATAATATTTTACATTCTCTAGTGTTTATAATATAAAAACATTCTATGTAGTTTATCACTTGAAGTTGATGTCTTTCATTGGTTTACTGTTATCAAGAATATGTAGAAAGTTGATAAATTTGACTCCATGTCATGGGAAGGGTTTAAAATTATATTTTTCAATACTTTTTTTCCTAAACTATTCAAATGATAATGAATTTTTAATTTTGGTAACTAAAATTGATGTATGATGAATCTATCTGTATATTTATGGAAAATATTAACATGGCTTGTATGGAATGTTTTCAACGTTATCATCAATCCTGCAAGAAATGTTGACCAATAATTTTTGTATTCTGAGACAATGTCCTAGAAATGAGAATGTATGTAAAGTTCATTGATTTCTATGATGAAATAATTAAATATTCTCTCATGATTGAAGTAAAAATGGGATACTCTTAGTGTTCTCATGGTTTTAAGGGAAAAGTGAAATATAAGATTTTAAGGAAATTATAATAATTAAGTCCATAAAGGATAAAAATTTAGTTATTATTTAAGATATAAGTGTGGATTAATGCATATATTAAATTTATTTATAGGTTATGGAAAACTATTTATGTTTGGGAAAGGATTATATCAAGTAAAATAATTCAAAAGTGATGTAAAAAAGTTTAGTCAACGAATGGAATGGTGAGAAATATCTACTAAATGTTCCATATACACTCAATTTTTATAATAACAAAGAGTATTAATATTATTATAAGTAGTGTAAAAAATTGAATGTTAATCAAAATAATAGTTTCAAAAATATCTTATGAAAATAGATAAGGAGTTCAATAATTAAATGAAAACTACCAATGTGGGTCTTGAGAACAATGTAGTGAAACATAGACTTAACATATACACATGAACTACAAATGTTTTATTTGATTCTGAATATTCCCACTCTTCAATATATATAAATATATATAATTTTACCATTTCCCCACCTCAATTATTAGATGTAGATTTAGTTGAAAAAACTTTTATTGGTAGGATAATTTCATAATAATTCTATATATCTTCACCGATATATTTCTTGGAGAATGTGATTCTAGTGTACATTTTTATTCTCTCCCTTGATGAACATTATTTTATTTGTACAGGAGATTGGATCTCTATATAGAGATCCCATGAAACATACAATGGAAAGGAACCTGCATTCGATATCCTCAATCAACTTATTATCCTCTTTTTGTGTAAGGACAAATATTAACTTCCAATTTATGTTATCATCATATGTTTATAACTATATATATTCACGAGGTATATTTTTATCTAATGGTTGGGGTATGGATCATCCTTAAAGATATATATTTTTTCGGGATTATTTAGATGTTTTTCCAAAATATATTAATAGCATTTCCATAAATCATGATTTATTTCAATATAAATCATATGTGGGGCTACACCTATTTCAAGGACTGAATATATAATTTACATGGTTTTGTCTTAGTAATTGTAAAATAAACTCTAGGGTAATTTTGAAAATAGATTCGTATGCAAAAGTACATAATCGTTGGGTTAACCAATTCCTTTTGTTAAGAAGAAACAGGGGTCAATATATATTTTCATTGATTATTGAGAGTTTAACAATATCAATC